>CM062809.1:1102508583-1103833085 GCA_031772625.1 Pinus tabuliformis
GTGCAGGTATGGTTCCTGAACCTCCACCACATTTTTTTGGTTATAATGCACACTCGTATTCCTATCCTAACACTAGTCACTTTCAGCATTGGAAACATGGGAATCAATATCAATATGGACAACCCTCCCAATCTTGGCAACAAGGATGGAGAGGGCCAAACCATTCACATCATTCACATAATTCCTATCATGCACCTATGCAATCATATCCTCCTACATATGCACCTTACCCAATGCCTCAACCATCATTACCTTAGCTGAGTCAACCTATGCCACCATTACCTTTACCTCCACTATTTCTACCTTCTCAGCTGCCTCCTCAACCTTTACCCAACCCCAAAAATAAAGCAGTACAAATGATCCATTTTATTACCCCGCTTTCTTCATCCAGATTTCAGACTAAGCCAGTTGGAGTTAATGATCTCCAATTGAGATTAGGGAAAGTGGTAACTTCAAAACATCAAAAGCATCCCATGGTGATTATCGATGAGAAAGGAGAGGAGGAAACTCTTGACCATTCTGAAAAATATGACACCATTTAGCCTATCCATGTACATTATGAGCCCTTGTCATCTTCTCCCAACCGACCTCCCTATCCAGAGAGGTTAGTTATGGAGAAGAAAGACCCCATTCCTGAGTCTAGCCTGGATTCTGAGCTTAGGAACCTTTTCATAAGGGTACCTTTGCTCCAAGCTATTAAAGAGATCCCCATTTGTACAAAAATCATTAGGGAACTTTGTCTCAAGAAGCTAGGAAGGAGAATATTGGAACCCCAAACCATTCAATTTGTTGGTATAGCGGCAAAGTTGATGACAGGATGTATGCACATGGAAAAATATACTGACCCTAGAAACCTTGTTGTCTCTATTCATATAGGTGATTTCCTTGTCTCCAATGTACTTATAGACCTAGGGGCAGCCATTAATGTTATGACAAAGCAAACCATGGATCAACTTGGATTGGTCCATATTCATCCTACTCCCAATGTGCTTGAATTGGCAAATAGATCTAAAATCAAGCCGAAAGGAGTATTGGATGATGTGGTCATTTCCCTATATTCTTAGGAATATCCCATGGATTTCATTGTGCTTCAGCTAAAGAATCTTGTGGGAGGTCATCCCTTGATCTTGGGGAGACCATGGTTTGCTACGACTGATGCTTATATCGGATGTCATTCTGGTGATATGTATATTTCCCATGGAGATTCTAGAAAGAAAGTCACCTTATATCCACCTGCTAGATCCATTCAGGAGCTCTGAGACACTTTATGGTTAGACTATAGTAGTGATGAGGAGACCCAGCCTGTTTCCTTGATACATCAAAATGTTGAGTCCTCACAGGAGGGTGAGATTCAAGACTTCCTAAACAATCTAGACACCATGCCCAATTTCGAATCATTGAGTCAGATTTTCAGTCTAGATTTCCAGGAAGGATATGACTCTCTACCTCCATCATCACCATCTCTAGCGACACCTTTGTGTGCTCTTGAGCCTGACACTACTCTTGTTGAGATTAGTCTAGGTAAATCCTTGTATATCAGTTCAGACTTGGATCCTTCTCAACGAGAGCAGCTTGTGAATTTGTTGTGGAACCATCTTGATGCCTTTGCATGGGGTTATGAAGATATGAAAGGCATCCCTCCTGAAACTTGTACACACCACATCTATATCCAGGATGGAGCCCGACCTGTCCGACAACCCCAAAGGCGAATGAACCCAACTCTAAGAGATATTGTAAAGGAAGAATTGCAAAAACTCTTAGATGTTGATTTTATCTATCCCATTTCTGACAGCCAGTGGGTCTCTCCATTAGTGTTAGTCCCAAAGAAAGATGGGAGATGGCGCATTTGTATTGATTACAGAGAATTGAATAAAGCCACTCTCAAAGATTACTTCCCCCTTCCTTTCATCGATCAGGTACTCGATACCCTTGCTGGTAAGAAGTACTTTTCTTTTCTAGACAGCTTTAGTGGATACAACCAGATACAAATAGCACCCAAGGATCAAGACAAAACCACTTTTACATGTCCATGGGGTACATTTTCTTATCGAGTGCTTCCCTTTGGGTTATGTAATGCCCCGGCTACCTTTCAAAGGGCAGTCTTGGCTATTTTTACTGACCTTGAATGCGTAGAAATCTATATGGATGATTTCTCTATGTTTGGTGATTCATTTCAAGAAGCCCTCAAGAATCTAGAAAAAGTGCTTCTTCATCGCCAAGAAGCCCATCTCGCCTTGAGTGACAATAAATGTAGATTAATGTGCAAGGTGGGAGTAGTTCTTGGCCATCTTATTTCCGACAAAGTTATCCAGGTTGACCCTGCAAAAATAGAAGTCATTTCGAGTCTTCCTATACCCAAAACTCAAAGGGAAGTGAGAGATTTTCTAGGACATGCGGGTTACTATAGGAGATTCATTGAGAATTTTGCAAGGATAGCTGCCCAATATTTGGACTTGATTTATACACAGTCTGGCACGCTCTACGACAAGATTCTAAATGCATCCCAATCAGCTTTCACACCATCGAGTAAGGACTCTCATGCCAGTGATGGTGTGATTGGTTCTTCGAGCACACAAACGACAGGTAGACCATCTGGTCAAACACTTGCCATTTCCAATCAAACTACAAATGCACCTAATAACACTCTTACTTCCGAAATCAATGTCGTGTCATCTAACAAGAGCAAGAATTGAAAGCAACTAGGAAGTAAGAAGAAGGGGAAAACAAGAAGAAACAAAATAATTCCCCTCAAGAGAAATCATCTGATTCCTCTCCTTTGGCTAGGAAACCTCGTTCCCGTGTTTTATCTGTAACGATGAGCATTTTACGCGACATTTTCCTCACCGCTATGAAGTCTCAAAGCTTCTGAATACTTCTCACACATTAGCAGTATTGACTGATCCTTTTCCAAAACAAAGACAAATATGGTTGCTACTGACCATGCTTCCACTTCCCAAGTGCTTATGTTATCGGCCTCTAATCCTAAAATTGAAGTTTTGGTGTCAACACAAAGTAAATATTATGGAAATCAACCATCGTTGTCGAATAACCAAGATGATCAACCTAACCCTTCGACTTCGACTTCGAATGATCCTATTCCACCACCTATTGCACTAGAGTTAACAATAAAACTGCCTAAGGGAGTTGTACATAAATCGACATTTAACCCTCAAGCTCGAGCTACACAGAACTATAATATAGTAGAAGATTTGGCTCACTCACCTTTTGCTATGTCAACGCTCGAGGTGCTTCAGAACTGTCCCTCCCAAAAGCAAGCTTTGTTGTCAGCAATTGGTGGAATTGATCCAACTAATTCCAATCTTGTGGTTTTCAACCATGTGAGTTATACACCACGGTTACCAATGCAATTAACATTCCTGATTCAAGTAAATGCCTTGAATAAACTTATTCATCAAACCATTATTAACCAAGGGGCATCTACTTCTATTATGTCTACGAATTGTTGGAAAACACTTGGATCATCGCCTTTATCACGTTCACCAACAACGTTAAAAGCTTTTGACTGACACACATATACACCTTGTAGAATATTGAGTAATCTACAAATTGAACTAGGAGGCAAAACAATAACTGTTGAATTTGAGGTTGTTGACAGACCCCTTGACTACAACATTTTACTAGGAAGACCGTGGGTTTATGCTATGGTTGTTGTGGTTTCAACATACTTTCGTACGATTGCATTCCCTCATAAGGGTGGAATCACAGTTATCGACCAACTCGCCTTCTTCGCCTCTAGTTCACAAGCTACTGGAAGCATTCCGTTGGTACACGGACCCCCACTATCTCTTCAAAACATTGGTGTAGGTCTCTTTAAAGATCCTTCCCTAATGGGTACTTTTTCACTACCGTCACCATCAAACTTGGCGAAAGTGGCAAAAGTTGAGACTTGCAACATGATATCTTCCACTTCATCTGACTTAAGGAAGATTACCAATAGCTTTGAAGTTGATAGTCATAATGAAATCATGCCACTAAGCCCTATTGAGCTAGCATAGCAATCAATATTTCTGGCTTGTACGACAAATCCAAATCCATTTTCGTCAATTGTATGGGTAGATTGTTCATTAGAATATGGTACTTCCTCCGATCCTTTTTCACGTATATTTTCTACTGATGAAGGAATCATCCAATCAATGATGATGGAAGGAGAACCATGGGAAGATTATCATCATCGTTCCCATCTTCCAGATCACATAGAAGATTATTCAAATGAACTTAATCACCCTTCAGTTGTTGATTTCCTTTCGAATTTTGTTTTCATAGATACAGTAGATTCCGAGCGAAACCTATCAAATATCGAAGAAACTATTTCTATCAATATTTCGACCAAACCTAACATTGTAGAAAACATTCATGTTGGCAAATCTTGTTCTCCATCAGAACTTGATATTTACCATGCTCTCTTTCGTGAATTTCGAGATATATTTGCATGGTCATACGAGGAGATGCCAGGAATTGACTCTAGTATAGTTGAACATGAAATCAAAATGTATCCTGATGTCAAACCAGTGCGACAACGCCTCCATCCTGTTCATCCAAAGAAGGTTGTTGCTATTAAAATAGAAGTTGAAAAACTTTTGCATGTTGGTTTCATTTACCCTATTCCTCTTACTGATTGGGTTTTCAATATTGTCCCTGTCATGAAGAAACAAGGGACAATACGAGTGTGTGTCGATTATAGGTATGTTAATTAGGCTTCTCCAAAAGACAATTATCCTACTCCCTTTATCGACCAGATTATTGATGAATGTGTCGGATGCAAAATATTCTCACTCATGGATGGTTTTTCCGGCTATAATCCTATCAATATCCTCCTAGAGGAACAATCTAAAACTGTGTTTATTTGTGCATGGGGCACATTCGCTTATAGGAAACTCCCTTTTGGTTTGAAGAATGCAGGGGCAACATTCCAGAGGGCAATGAATTATGCCTTCTATGACATCAAACATATTTTTCAACCATACCTTGACGATTTACCTGCTCATTCACGAAAATGGACTCATCACCCGCAGCATTTGAGAGCTATATTTTTATGGTGCCGACACTACAAAATACGACTCAATCCACACAAATGTGTGTTTTGTGTTGGTTCTGGTTGTTTGCTTAGATTCGTAGTGTCTAAGGAGGGAATTCGACTCGATCCACTTAAGGTTCAGGCAATCCTTGATTTGCCTCCACCTTCCAATCTACTACAGTTACAGAGACTCCAAGGGAAGGCTAACTTTCTGAGGAGGTTCATTCCCAATTATGCTGAAATGGCTAAAGGATTTACTCATTTATTGAAAAATGGGATACCCTTCCATTGGGACCAGGTTGTGCAAGCTTCCTTTGATTCTCTTAAAGATACCTTGATTAGAGCCTCATTAATGTATTCCCCGAATTATAAAAACGACTACTTCTTGTATCTCGCCACTGCAGATACAACTATTGGAATGGTTTTAGTCCAAGAAGAAGATGGGATCGAACATCTGACATATTATCTGAACCACAATCTCAGTGATACAAAAGTTAAGTACTCTTACATCAAAAAGTTAGCTCTAGTTGTTGTTCAAGCTGTACAGAGATTTCGCCACTACATCCTGCTCCAAAAGACTACTGTCATTTCGGATTGCAACCCTATGACATATATTTTGTCACGTCAATTGCTGGGGGAAAAATACTCAAAATGGATCATCATTTTTTAGGAGTTTGATTTGGAATTCATCAAATCCAAATCAAAGAAATCTCTAGTCTTTGTCGAGCTTCTTTGCGACCTTCCCTCGAATACCATTGATTCAACATTATAACCATCAATTCTCGATGAGTCTCTGTACCTAATTTCATCATCTGATGCGTGGTATGGAGATATACTCATTTATCTCCAGACCCAAACTTTCTGGCATGATACCTTTTGCTCGCAAATACAACGTATCCGATACAAAGCCAAAGATTATCTGATCATTGGCGACACTCTTTACCGTCGTGGTATCGATACGATTTTATGAAGGTGCCTCACTCATGAGGAAGCTGAGAAAGTTTTGAATGATTGTCATTTAGGTGCTTGTGGTGGACACTTATCTGGTTATGCTACCGTGCAGAGAATTCTCCGTGCTGGTTACTTCTGGCCTTCCATATTCAAAGATTGCATAATTGCTGTCAGAAGTTGTCACGCATGCCAGATCTATGACCGTAAAGCTAGATTACCACTTGCACCATTGCATCTTGTCGTCGATGTTGGACCATTTTCCAAATGGGGCATTGAATTCATGACATGTAACCCCACCTCAGCTGGGGGCATGGGTACATTATAGTCGTCGTTGACTATTTCACAAAATGGGCCAAGGCGATGCCAACATTAAACAACAGTGGCAAGACGGCTACTCTTTTCTTTTTCAACCACGTGGTTGCCCGGTTTGGTGTACCACAGGCTATAGTTACAGATCATGGGTCGCATTTTCGCAATCACATGATGGCTAAGTTAACTGCCAAGTTAGGACTTTCATATGATAGTTCTACTCCTTATTATCCGCAAGCGAACGAACAAGTTGAGGCCATTAACAAAGTCTTGAAGCGAATGCATAAAAGAATGATAAGGGTTCATAAATGAAACTTGCATTTAATCCTGTACTCTTCCTTATGGACATATCGAACCTCGGTGAGAAATGCAACTGGATTCACACCCTTTCAATTGGTGTATGGTTTGGAGGCAATCTTGCTTATACAATGCAAAATTTCATCTCTCAAACACGTGATTGACCTGTTACCCGATACTTCTGAAGAAGAAGCGCGTTTCTAGGAACTTATCCATTTGGATGAAACCCGTCGTGAAGCCGCATTGGTTAACGAAGTGCATAAGAAACGAATCAAGGCACAATATGACAAAAATGTCAAGCCTCGCATTTTCTTAGAAGGAGACCTGGTCTTGCTTTACGATCAGGAAGCTGATAAACTAGGAGTAGGAAAATTTGAACCGCTTTGGATGGGTCCTTATATTGTCAAGCGTGTTTTGGCAAAAGGTGCCTACAAGTTGGTGGATTATGATGGAATTCCATTGTCACAGCCCCGAAATGGGTTGTATCTCAAACGTTACTATGCTTAATTGAGTGTAGTAAAAATCACTGTATATATGCTTTAATTGCATGTGTGTGTGTCAGTGTGTATTTTAGAGTTTTTATGTGGTTAAGTAATCCACTTTGCATTTGTTGCAGATGTCGGAACCTTTGGAACCATTTGTTGGTTATGCCGATGGTGCTAATCGTAGTATGTAGAATCTATCTTCTACAACATGGGCCATTTTCGCTCCAAGTGGCGAGTTAGTGAGTTTTCAAGGGATTTGTATTGGTCAATCGACGAACAATATCATTGAGTATAGTGCATTGATCAAACTTCTCTCTGATGCCATTTCACTTGGCATTCACCGAATCATTGTTAGGCTAGACTCACAACTCGTCGTACTGCAACTAACAAACGTTTATACCGTCCGAAACCCAACAATTCTTCGTATGTTCCTTAGAGTTCGTATTTTGGAAAGACATTTTGAGTATATTCAATATCAACATATTTCCAGAAACTTTAACACATTAACCAACTCATTAGCAAACTATGTGTTAAATAGACATTTGCGACACATGTAAAAGTAAATTTTCAATTCACATCATTAGTTGAATAGGATTGCACATAACCATATATATAAAAACTCTGAAAGTCAAAATAGATAGATGTTTTAAAAAGTTTTTACAAAATTGTGTCCAAGACATGTTTCCTCATCTCACCTCAAAACTTAAAATGCATGCAAAAAACATCCTAAGTAGACCTAGTGATGCTCATGATAACAAGTCACAGCCTGAGCTATCATGTGCAAAAGCCGCATCCAACGGCCTGGAACACCAATAGTATGGCACTGCAGCCTCATAGGTAACTCCTTGATCTGAACATCCAGAATACCAAGGGTCAATCCCTCTACATGATCCTGCAACTCTGCCAGTGTCTCGGCCAAATCCAAATCCTAGAGAACTGCTCTCCCAACATTTCTCTGCGTTGGCCCACCTGCCTCCTGTTGGTGCCTCATAGGTCGAACAATACCCACATCTGCATGCATGAGAATGATTTTAGTTTAGTCTTGGAACATCAAAACACAAAAACATGTAGAAACTTAAAAATCAAAAAACATTTTGGTCAAAAACAATTTACCTATAGCACCCCATTGAGCGCCCATTGGTAGACTCAACTTTGGATCTCCACAAAAATCCATCCCTGAGTATGGATGCTCCTCGATGACAATGTGTTGTCGATCGAGCCAACTAAAGAATGCAGTGGAAAATGTAATTGATGACTAACCAACATGTCTAGCCATCAATTCAACCCACCGCTGCATCCGTGGATCTCTAGGACCAGCTACACCTAGTGTTACATGCTGGGGTTGTATCAATGGAATTATCTCTAAGGTAAAAGCAATTAAGAGTGATCCATAGCTAAAGTTCTTTGTCTTACCACTCTTTACCTTTGTTAGCTGCTCTTTCAGTGAAGAAAATACTGCCTCGCACCAGTTGAATAAAGTTGGCTCAAGACACTCAAGTGCATACTGCACATATGATCTATTAGCCAGATGAAGTGTCACAATGCCTACCAACTTTGTGATGGTGAAAAGGATTTTTCTCAAAGGAAAATCACGAATATCTTTGATGATTATCTTTTCATCCTTTCTAGGTTATGTACCTGGCTGACAGAATTGTCGAACATAGTCCCTCACTAATTCCCCTCCACGGGAAGAACCTGAAAGAGATATGGGGGCACCACGTCTCGATAACCCTATAACAAAATAAACATCATCGATCGTAATAAGGACCACTTTGTCCCTTATGTGAAAAGCCTGATTTGTCGAATCCCATGCATGAACTAGGAACTGCAATAGTTCTGATTGTTGCCTCATTCCGAACAACCTGAAGTATTTGAGCAACCCACAGTTTTTGAGGGCCTCAACTGTACCCGGATCATTTAGGGCAACCATGTCTTGTTCTTCATGCTCTCTTTCTCACCAAGTAATAGACATTTTGATCTGATGAAAGTCTGAAATCAAACCATAAGCTTAGTTAGGATCCTTTTCATGTAAAAACCTGGAGAAATTTTGGGTCAATTTGGTGAAACAAGTTTGTGAAACTCGCCCAGCGTAGCCCAGGCAAGGAGACATTGCACTGTAGTGCAGAATGCCTTCTGTTTGGGTGCTCCCTAATGTAGTTTTCGAAATGCAAGCCTGCGCTGACCCCAGGGCGAAAAATTCAAACCCTAGGGGCCCTAAAAACCCTAAAAACTTGCATAAAACAGTAAAGGAATGTCATGAAAAGAAAGAGGAGGGGTAGATCTCCTACTTGATCGGATGACATGAGAAATGATCTGCAGAATCTCTCGCAATTAGCTGATGAAGATCGAGGTAAAAAATAGGGTCAGAGCACAAACTGAATGGTAAATATCAAATGGTGAAAATAACATGGTAAATTCTTGTTTTTATGTTTATTTCATGAGCATTAAATGAGTAAACTTTAGTATTTACCTATTTTTACCAATGAAACAGGTATGTTTAATCCGTTTGGTGTTGCTTTGAACAAATTTACAACTGGTGTACAGAATTTGACATGCACGATCGTAAATTATACTTTGACCACAGAGCATACTTTTATCTCTTTTTCGAGCTCTGTTAAACATCGAAAAATGAACCCCCTTGGAGTCCTCTTTAATATCTTTTCAGACTCTCGAAATATGAAAAGATTGCCGAGCACTTGTCCTTTTCAGCTCATTAACGGATCGGAAATGACATCTACTCAGTATAAGTTTCACCCTTTTTCGGGCTGAGATAGATTATTTACGAAAAAGGAATATGTTGACTGAACATGGTCAATAGGTTCTCTCTTGTATTGTTTTACGCTTTTTCAGACTTGAGAGACAAATATATGAAAAAGGTCCTATGGAGTTTTATTTTTTTCCCTTTTCAAACTCTCTAAACATGAAAAGGATCGAGTTATCATTGTCGTTAGACTCATTAAAACATCAAAAAACAACAAACTTGTCCATCTTGACAAGACCGAGTTTCACCTTTGCTAAACTCGTTAAAACATCACATAGCGATGGATTCACCTAAAGGGTGGAATTATACAACAAGCATATGTTATCCTCCTCAAGCTTGATAAAATAAAGAGGTACTGGTCAGCAATGACTGGGGAAAATGGGAAAAGGGGTAAACCACTTTATGGCAGCTTGAACATGACACTGTCACTTCATCATTGTGACTATTTGGGTTGGGTTATCTACTTGATGGTCATCATACCTTGGTCTATCATACCATCCATTACTTTTGTTTTGGGTCAATGCTGCCAATCCATTCAATGTCACCGACATGTTAAAGAGAAGTCACTCAGTTTAAAATTAATCCTTTGCAATACTCATAAACCTTCATTTTCATTACCGCCATTCCTGAACCTTATGTCGTCAGTCACATTCCGTCTCCAAAAATCATTACACTCGTTTCGTGTCATTGATGTGGGATATGTTAGCACCTAAATCTGCCTTAGGCTGAAGGAAGGCAAAAATTAGGGTAACCACAAACCACGCTCAGTCTGGTAGCTAGCCCTTCCAGAGTAGGAGAGGGCTCTCTCCGAGTCACGCTCAGTGAATAGATGATCGAAACGGTATGAGATGACTTACAATACAATGCTTACCTTAGGCTAGTAAGTGAATAGGGATTTTGGAAACAATTTTATGAAATGACCGAGCTTCTGGGATGTTATGGGACCGGCGCTCAGCGAAGAACAGAGAATTGAATATGAAGGCACAGATTATTCTGTGAGGCAAGGTAGGCAGAAAATGTAGCAATTTAGTTTGAGGTATCATGGCATGAATAGATTGCTGAAGAAAGTGAAAAGGGCATAGTGACATGAATCCTTTTCAACAGAAGAAATAACACTGAAACATGAAATTTTCCCACAGGCAGAGCAATAAAAATTGGATTCCACCTAATCTCACTCATAAAATTTCACTGGAAATGAGCATGAAATGGATTATGAAACATAACTACATACATATGAACACATAAGAAATACATTTGCTACACTCACAACCACAAGAATCTCATGAAACAGAGCCGCTGCCTTTCATTAATTCTCTCTCAAAAATTCACAGTGAAGAAACAGAGCTTCTTTCCCACAGTCTCCCAGAAGTTACAAGCCAGCCAACCCTTTGTAAATAACTTGCATACAATATATAGAATGTGTGAGGAAGAGATAGAATGCCCAAGGGTTGGGGAGTTACTCGAATCATTGCGAAATGGAGATGGAGAGCCAACCATCAGCTACAGGTGCAGCGCTGCAAACATGACATTTGGCATTGGGGTGACCGTTTGCCTTCCTTCGCCACTTGGATAGAAGCCAATCTGGAGAAAAAAACTATTTAAATGCTGCCTTTGGTGCCAAAAAACCGAAGTGTAGAAGACCGGGCCCACTTGGAGAAGTCGCGAACCGAAATTTCGCGAAACGGAAGAAAATTGGCAATTTTTTCTCTGTGCGCCGCGCCATTTTCTCTGTGCGTCGTGCTACTTTGGGACCTATTTTGGGGCACTTGTATGTGTCCAAAATGTGCCCAAGTGGGCTTGTTGGAAATCCTGTCCTATCTACTTTCTAACCCCACTGGAATTTTCAAATTTGGTGCTCATTTGCCCTTCCAAATATTCATTCTCCCAAGACTGCTTTCTGTGTGTCAAAAAAGTGGCAGAGAGGCCATTTTTGGGTTTTTTTAACCTTTAGGAGACCCAGACCTTGCCCAAATCTCTTGCCCGGACACCAATAGTCGTAATTTTCGATGCTGAATCCAAATATGCAAGCGGTTTCTCCATTGGAGCCCTAGAATTTTAGCAGGAATTTCCTGTTTTTTATCCAAAAATTTGCCAAGTGACCAAAATTTGGGCTGGATGTTCCCTATGAAGTGCTATGCTGTGCCAAGGAAGCCTCAGCCAAGATTCGAAGCCGATCTTGCTCCTTTGCCTCCTTTGCCTCTTTTGTTGCTTTGCTCAATTTTGCCTTCAGGCTCCTGATTCTTGCTTTGGAGCTCATGTTTCGGGCCATGTAGTGGTGAGTCATGCGCCTCAGCATGTCTTTCTCCCTGTTAGCCTTATCCAACCACTGCTCCAAGTGAACGTTCACTTTCTCTAACACATACTCCCGGTCCTCATCTCTTTGCTCCATAGGTCTGCCTTGTGCTGCCATGATGTGTTGCCGGTTTTCCTTGATCATTTGCAACTCTATCTCAGCTAGCCGATCCTCAAGTTGCTTGTTCCTCTGCTCCAGATACTTCACGTTCCACTTGGCCCTCTCCAAGTCCAGGGATAAGTTCTCAATCACTGATTGTTGCTCCTGAATGATCTCTCCAAGCTCATCATTTGTAGGTTCTGCATCTGTCTCATCATCCTGGAGGAGAAAGAATTTTATGTCTCGTTCACCTGATGGCTCACCTGAAGGTCCCTCATCATGCACTGGCTCCTTACCTCTACCCTGATCCTGTGATGCTGATGTCGGAAGCGAGGCCCCTTCCACCCCGGGTGGAGATAACACTCGATTTGCTGCTGCAAATAAGGGTCTACTGCCTTTCTAATAGGTGATGTATACTGGAATGGTGGCAGTCTCATGTTGCTCATACTGATGAGATGGGCCCCCTACCTCATGCTCAGCCTTTGAAACTACCTGTGGAGTGTTGAAGAAGTCACGGGAGATGAAGTCCTCCCAAGAAATACCCTGCAATCCCAACTGATGGTCCACCAAAATCTGGATAAGAGCAAAGTGATAAACGTTGTTGAGTTGTTGTCGAGGGGTCTTGTGCTGCATGAAATTCTTCATCCTCTCTATGTTCCCGCAGATGAAAAATGGGAGGCTCATCATCCGCACCCTGGTGAAGTGCATGAGCAACCTGATGTGATAGGCATAAAGGCGAGAAAACCTCCCCTCGCAACTGAAATACTTCATGATCAATCTCATGAGTGGGGCATACTCATCCCTCAAAAATCTGAATGGAAAAACTCTGGTGAGCTGGCTCAAACAGCTATCCTTGATGTAAGGCTCATAATGACGCCTCTCCACCTTCTTTTTCTTATGCCACCATTCCCCAATGTTCGGTATTCCTGTTGCCACTGATATGGTTTCCGGTGTCAATGTGAAAGTGACCCCAACCAGGATAGATTGACCTCCCTGTAGATGAAGTGCAAAAATACGGGCCAACTCATGATGGACTCTGACATTTGCCACCCTTTGACAAAATTCATAACATGCCAAGTGTTGGAAACAAGACATGGCAAGAGGGCATGCCTGCAGCTCAGTGAGGGTGCTTGGCTCATCTCTAAGATGTCTGCCACTCTGGTGATGTCTCCTATGGGCCCTCTCTCCTGAAGATGTGTCACTGTGGGTCCCCTCCTCATACTCTGATGAAACTTCTGATGCCATTACTGTTGTTTGTACCCTGAGTTTTATGCTGCCCTCTAAATCCAATGGAACTGGTAGATGCTCTAAAAATCTATCACCAAGGGGACAATAAAACAGGGAGTATTAGGAGAGGAATGATGAAATGGGAATAGGGGCTAAAGGGAGAGATTTATCAGGGATTTGGGAGTGTTTTGGGTATAGTATTGATGGGGTAGGGTTTGAATTTATTTTGGTAGGGTTTGGGTTTTTTGAGTCATAGGAGGAGGGGGAAAAAGGAATATGGTTTTAGTGGTGTTAGGGTAATGATAAGGGGAAAATAATACAAGGAAAATAGTGATAGGGGTAGGGTAGGAGAATACCTTGGCAGCACTGTCACTGTAGCGAAACCCTAGGACCATGTTTTCTTTATGTCTTCTTTTGTTGGCTTTATCAAAACTTTTGCATTTGATTCATACTCCTAAACCATCCTACTCTTTCCAAGTTTAATGCAAGAGTATATGTAGGTTGCCTATCTTTTCAAATTTGATGAGCATCCAAATTTTTTAGGCAAATTTATTGTTTTTTGGGCTTCATATCTCTGTGCGTCGTGCGCACTGCCCAGTGCGCCGCGTGCTCTGAGTGCACCGCGCCAGTGGCAATTTTACACTGTGGCCGGGCTCCCAGTGCGCCGCGCCTCCTCATGTGTGCGCCGCGCGCTGCCAAAGTTGCCCTGACTTGCTAGGAAGACTAGGGGGAGGGTTTTAGTGGTGGATTTAGGGTGGGTTTCTTAGGAAAAATGTTGAAGGGGAGATGAGAAAGATGAGGGGTGAGGGGCCAAATGGAGTGAAGTGAAACCTTGGTGGCATCGTCACAATCTTGCAACCCCATCTATCGTTTTTCTTGATGATTTTTTCATGGTCGACCTTGTGCTTTTGGGGAACCATTTAAACGTCTTATGCACACCAAATCATTGACAAATTTGAGAGAGAAGAGGTGTCAACAGGGCCTACCTCTTGATTTGCTAGCCTTCACCGAGATTTGAAATGATTTGCAATGTTTTTATGCCCCTGGTTGTGTGCATCGCGCGCCAAGCCCAGTGCGCCGCGCGCTGGGTGTGCATCGCGCCCTTGCAAATTTCCCACTGCGGGCTGGCTGTGTGTGCGCCGCGCCCTCTGTGTGCACTGCGCTCCTTGGTGTATGCGTCGCGCTCCTTGAGAACCAGCTCTCACTCACTCAAACTCTCCAAATTTCGCTCTCTTACCTTTGCAATGTCTCTCCCACGCTTGCAATAGCACAATGGCTTTGATTTAGGCCACAACAAGTATATATAGGCTTGGGAGAGATGGGTTTGATTTTTTCTTCCTTGAAAACCCAATTTCTAATGTTGAGTTTTGCACTTTTTCATTGACCTCCAAACACACTGATTTTCACTTTCCCTTTGACATTTTGGCTCAAATGATGAAATTTTCGGAACCTCTTTGCAGGGACTGTACGACAGAGAATTGGGCCATGTAAATCATAACTGCATCTGAAAAGTCAACTGGTGATTTTTTGAAAAAATTTTGTCACAATTGAGCTTGTTTGACTTTTCTTCAAAACAGAGTTTTGAAGAAGAGTCGAAGTCTTTTCAGGTGATGAAGAAGCTTTCTGAACCATAGCTGTGTAAGGCCTCCCTCTAGCCTGCATGGCTCGTTCTGGACATGTTTTCAAAGACCAAATTGATGAATTCCTAGATCCAAACATAAAAAATGACTTTGTCTTGTAAAGAACCAGACCTAGACTGTCATGAATTTCGGTGATTATGGACCAATAACTGAGCCAGCAGGGGCCAGACATGAGGGAAAATGACTTAGCATAACTTTCTCCGTCAGATCATGGCATGTCCCTAGCGAAATGCAGCTGAGTGAATGGAGTGGGACACCTAAAATTGAAATGCACAAAGAGTTTTGATCTCTGATGGAGGGCTGACCAGACCGACTCTAACAGGATACATCAAGGCCCTCCTGCGACGAGTCGCTTCTTGTCGACGTCAGCGCGTTATCCAAGAAGTTGACCTAGAAACACCCTTCCAGTACCTTAAGGCTTGCATACATCAATGGAAGGTTTCTCACTTCTGACAATAGGTTGAAATTACTGGCCTTTGACCGAAAGACTTTGTATGGTGTTCAACATCAAAACATCTATTCACACCATGCAAAATGTATTGCAGTACCTTGAGGATCATTATCATTATCGGTGATTTCTCTCGCGTCTGTTAACGACTTACATCATTGGCTGGTAATCAGACGGTGTCTTCCCATGTTCGACTTCAGATCACATATTCTCAAGGTTAGACTTGTACTTAAGTGAACAATGGAACGAGATAGAAGACCTCAAATCTAGTTTCATCCATCCGAGCTGCGATTTCAGGAAATGTACCAAATCATCCGTACAATGGCTTTACATTGATGGTCATCCAATCATGGGTCTATATATGTGGACGACTATCTATGTACTTATAATGAAAGTTTATATGTTGAGCATGGGTATGCCTTCCCTCAGCGATTCATGGGAAAAAATCAAAATATCATGATATTATGTATTGTAATCGATGCAGGTCACTATCCACTTCGAAACCTCCTCATCACATCTTAAAGCATATCACTCGACCTCTGAACCCTGTAGAAATTTCTTTTCATCGAAAAATGAAAACAAGTGCATTTGCATGTAGTTTGGTTTTTATTAATTTCTTTTGCATCAAAACACCACTAGTTTCACTTCCGTTTATCCCGTAACTTAAAGAACAACCTATTTTAAAATCAAGCGCTAATTAAAATTCACTAAAACTTTTTTTTTTTTTCCAAGTTAGATACACCAACAAGTTTTAGGATTTTAGGGCCTTGGATTAGGCGAGTGGAGAGTTAACTCTCCAAGGTGATATAAACTGTCAAACATAGGAGTCTGAATAGTGAGTGAAAATCCAATAGCGTTAGGAAGACCAGGAAAGCTCCGAATCTGGGAGTTAAGCACGCGGGTCTGTGAAGACAGGGAAGAGAGATACCCCCCCTCCTACTTGTCCGAACTTACCTCACGACTGTTCCGCCTAGCTTCTGCGACGAGTTGGTATCCATAGTTGCTACTCCTAGGGATCTACACAGGTGGCTACGGAGGGGAATCCCGTGGCACTTGAGGTCGACGTTGCATCACTCTCAACGGTACTACTGGAGGGCACCCTTGCGAAGCTTGGGGGCTTGCACCGGTGCAGGCTGTTGTTAGGAGGTCAGCGTAACTTCCTCTGTTACCTTCGTTGATAGGACTAGGCCGTCATTATCCCAGACTATCTTCGGAAGGCCCCTTAATTCACTTTCTTGTATTTTGGTGTCCGGTCCTAATCACCCGGAGCGGAAATACTTGGAAGTTGTTTGACTGGCTGATATCTTTAGGGACTTTATAGTGTGTGCTATGTGCTCTTAGTTGGCCTAGCTTTCAATTTTTTGAGTCTTTAGTTAGATCTTAACAAAAAATTCAAAGTGGCTGACCGATCACCTAGACGGTCTCGAAGACTTCGTGGTCTTTCACCACCAAGTTTGGAGCCTTCTCCTAGAATGCGTAGACGTAATACTGCTGGCAGATTTCGTCCCACGACAGTTGACGCATTGGGGATTGATCCTCCTCTCAGGGGCATCAGTCTTCAAGCAAGGCCTGGCACTTCCATAGAACAAGAGAGGAACACTCCAGTTCTTTCTCGAGTTCTCTTTCAAACAGAGAACAACATAGAGGTAGAAGAACTCTCAGAGTCATTAGCGGCTCCGAATTCTCCCCTACCATCTAGCCATCCGGAAGTATTACAATACGTTGGGACTCTGACGCATAGACTGTCAAGCCCAGGTCACATTATGCGCTTACCATCGATGACCACTACTGGAAGCATGGCTTCTACTACAAGTGCTACAACTATGCAGACTCCAACATCGGTACAAGGGGGAGGGACGATTTCAATCTCCTCTGCTTCTTTGTTTGGGTCTTTTGCTAGCGCATCTTTAGTTGGGTCTACCTCCATTCCATCCACGAGTGGAAATTCCCAAACCAATGCTTTTAGTTCTGGATTCTTCCCATTTGGCACCCATTCATAGGGTATTCTGTCAGTTCCGTTTAGTGCCACCATGTCCGTGTTGGGTGGATCGGCTTCATTCCAGGGTTTTCCTTTCAGAAGTGGTCATATACCACATTCCAACCCGATAGTAGGATCTATGTCTTTTTCTTCTACAGGACAAAGCAGCAATCCTTTCCAAGGTTGGACTAACCCTGTGGTTAGTGGCATGGGGACTGGGAACCCATTTTTCGGCCAACAAGGGAATAGGCCGTACCCCACAGTTAGTTCATTTCAAAGTATTCCTCCCTTAGCTTCGGCTTGGAATCCGTATCAGGGGTTATCAACTCCTTATAATCCTTTACAAAGAGCTCTGCTGGTTATGGAGGCTTTGCGGCCGGAGTTGGTCAAACTCCGAATTTTGCTGGATCACAAGGCTTGCCTTTTGGTTCAGCCGGTTCTGCTGGTTACTTCGGGCAGCCTGGTGCCTTCCAAAATCCAGGCCAATCTTTTCAGAACTTTGGGAGCTCCGCCCAGTCTGGGTGGAATCCCCAAGGTCCTCCTAGGCTTCCATTTCTGGCAACTTTGAACTTGCCAGATCTCACTAAGTTAACAAATGATCCAATCAAATACAATCCGACCTGGCCTCTGGTCCCAACCAAACTCCCTTCGGACATTCCAAAATTCGAAGGGAAGAGCGGTGAAGACCCAGGCGACCATGTAACCACATTCCATTTGTGGTGCTCATCGAACTCCCTTATTGATGACTCGATTAGGTTGAGACTTTTTCAACGCACCTTGACTGGTAATGCGGCCAAATGGTATATAGAGTTGCCAGGGGGCAGCTTTACATCTTTCGCTGACTTAGCTAATATTTTCTTAAATCATTTCCAGTTGCCTGTCTGTTATGATGCCGGAACTGAACTTCTGGCCACTTTTCATCAGGATAAGGCAACTCACATTTCTGACCATATTCAGGAATGGAGACGGAGAAAGAGGCTCATTAAAGCCGAAATCCCTCCAGAGTACCGTCTCGAATGGTTTTTGAAATCTTTACAGCCTGAGATCTCTGAGGATGTCTCCATGTCTGGAGTCTATTCTGAGGAACAAGCCATTTTTAGGGCCCAGCAATTAGAATTGATCTACTCTCAGTCTGGGATCCTACAAAAATATTTTCCAGATGCTCCTAGGTCTAAGGTTGACATAGCCAAGTCGAAGCCAGGTCCCCATGCGGATGGTATCGTTGGGTCGGTAGACACAAATGCGGTGAACTTGTTGAGCCAATTGCAGCAGTTGTCTCTGCAAATTGCTCCTAACAACCAAGTCACATCGTCTAACCCTCTGGCTTCCCAAACCTCTTCGATTAATGCCGTCCAATCTGATAACCCCAAAGGAAATCAAAATTCCAATGGGAAAAAGAAAGGACGAGGTAAGAAAAAGAACCAGGATGGGAAGGCTAATGCAAATAAATCCGGCAATAATGCTGGTGGTGGTAGAAATGAGTCTAGAAAGAAAGTCAAGTTTCCATGCAAGTTGTGCAGTGGAGACCATTTAACTCATCTCTGCCCCAAGATTGAGGATGCTCAGCGCTTGTTAGGGCAGCAAGGGACTTCTAGTTCTCAGGCTGTGTTAACCAACCCTTTTCCCCAAGGGCAGCAACTTCTTGCTGGCGCGAGTTCAAACCCTGGAACCTCCGCAGGGGGCAACCAGGAAGGGGAAAAATCATCAAATGTTTTCATGATGGGTTCTAACATCCATGTGGCTACTCGGTCACGTGATTACGGTGAAGCCGAAACTTCCAAGGACAAGACTGCTCCCGGAAATACCGACCTTCATATTGAGCGACCCCCTGTTAAGACTATACCACGGATACCGAAAGGTTCCGCTAAACGCGTGACTATTAATCCTAATGCTAGGGCCACCCAGAACTACTCCATTGTTGAGGATCTGGCTCAGAGTCCATGCGCCATGTCCGCTTTAGAGGTTCTCCAGTCGTGTCCAGCTCAACGAAGTGCTTTACTTTCCGCGATTGGGGCAGTTGATCCAACTAACTCTTTAGTGCTCACTTTCGACATGTTAAATGTCAAAAAGTGACTCCCTCATCATATGGCTTTCCAGATAAAGTCTACATACCAGAAAATTAATATTTTTCGTACCGTTATTGATGAACGAGCTTCCACGTGCATCATGTCAATGTCATGCTAGAAGGCTATTGGATTGCCTTTGGCCATTCCTTCACCTACCTTCTTGACTGCATTTGATGGTCATTCTCATAAGCCGCATGGGATTATCCCAGCCTTTCCTATATGTGTTGGGGGGAAGGTCGTCAATATTGAAGTAGAAGTCATAGATGCTAACCTAGACTACAATCTCCTCTTAGGAAGGAACTGGGTATACGAAATGGACGCCATTGTTTCGACTCTGTTTCGTGTCATTTGCTTTCCTCATGAGGGGAAAATCGTTAAGGTTGACCAATTGGATTATTGTCCAGTCGATCCTCAAGCAATCTCTAACTCTACTGTTCCCTTAGTGGATAACCCTCGTCCGCCTACTGAGAATCTAGGAGTGGGGATGTATTCCTCATCGATGGGTACTTTTGAGCTTCCCTCTCCTATCGCTAGAATCAATGTCGTTTCGTCATCTAAGGAGTCTCCTCGAGAAGAGTTCTTCCAAACTCGTTATTTTTCAAACCCTTGGACCTTGCCTTCACCTACAACCACATTAGTTGAAGGACAAGTAAATGGAATGGAATTCCCTATATCTGCAGCTGAGCTTAGATATTAGTCTATCGTTAACTCTGCAGACAACCACTCTACTCCTTTTTCCGAAGAGGAGTTAGATGGTGATGTGGACCAAGCCTGGAGCCTTGATTCTACCTCTGCCTTTGACTGCTTAGATTCGGTTTTACCTTCTGAAGAAGAAATCCTCGAAGTGATGATGGGTATAGATCGACCTTGGGAAGACTTACACCATCGTTCATACTTTCTTCCTCCATTGCAGGAAGTAGAATCTAGATTCTCCAAGCTCTTTACTAGTGATGTTTGTACGGTATCAAATCCTTTGGCTCCAGCACACTTTCGTGCCGAAGGTAATATGTCGATGATTTCAAAAACAATACCTATAAACATCTCTAGGGACCCTAACGTGATCGAGAACCTCTTCATCGGAATCGAATGTTCCCCTGAAGAGATTCAAATTTACACCAACCTTTTCAAAGAGTTTCGAGATGTATTTACTTGGTCTTATGAAGAAATGCCTGGCATTGACCCATCTATAGTTCAACATGAGATCAAGACGTATGAAAACGCCAAACCGGTTCGTCAAAGGCTTCGGCCGGTTAATCCTAGGAAAGCAGTAGCTATCAAAGCTGAAGTTGAGAAGCTGCTAAAGGCGGGTTTCATATACCCTGTTCCTCTTACTGATTGGGTTTCTAATCTAGTCCCTGTGGATAAAAAGCAAGGAACAATCCGATTATGCATCGATTTTAGGGACCTAAACAAGGCCTGTCCGAAAGATAATTACCCCACGCCATTCATTGATCAGATTATCGACGAGTGTGCGGGTAATGAGATTTTTTCCTTCATGGATGGTTTTTCCGGTTATAATCAAATTTCTATCCGTCCTGAAGATCAACATAAGACAGCCTTTATATGTCCCTGGGGTACCTTTGCATACAGAAAGATGCCTTTTGGTCTTAAAAATGCTGGAGCCACTTTTCAGCAGGCCATGTCATATGCTTTCCATGACATTAAACATATCATCGAAGCATACTTGGACGATCTCGTTGCTCGTTCTCGAAAGAGAACTGATCACCCTAGTCATCTTCGAATGGTTTTTGAGCAATGTCATTTTTATAAAATCCGGTTGAATCCCAACAAGTGCATTTTCGTGGTTACGTCCGGTCGGTTGTTAGGGTTCATCGTGTCAAATGAAGGGATTAGGGTTGATCCCTTCAAGGTTGAGGCAATAGTTTAGTTGCCTCCCCCGTCCTCAATTCGACAACTTTAAAGTCTTCAAGGGAAGGCTAATTTCTTAAGACGGTTTATAGCAACTATGCCGAGATCATTAAAGGGTTCATGCGTTTGCTATGGAAAGGAGTTCCATTTGTGTGGGATGACTTTGCGCAGCGGTCGTTCGATGCTTTGAAAATGGCATTAGTCTCTGCCCCGCTTTTGAGTCCACCGGATTATGGTAGGGACTTCCTTTTATATCTCGCTGCAGAAGAATCAACCATTGGTATGGTTCTCATTCAGGAAGACGATGCTCTCACCGAGCATGTGATTTGTTATTTGAGCCGAGGCTTGATAGGTCCTGAACTTCGCTACTCTCTGGTTGAGAAGTTAGCCTTGGCAACTGTCCATGCTATCCAACGGCTCCGTCATTATATCCTGCTACACAAAACTTTTGTCTTAGCGGCGGTCAATCCATTTCAATTTGTCCTCAGTAGGTGAGTGATTGGGGGCAAATATAATCGATGGATAGTCATTTTGCAAGAATTTGATCTCGAGTTCTTGTCTGCCAAGTCTAAGAAATCCATGGTTTTCGCTGAGATAATTTCTGAGCTGCATTGTGGAGAGGATACTGTTTATGAGGAAAGTTTTCCCAACGAACGTTTATTCCTCATCTCTTCACTCGACCCTTGGTATGGAGATATCATTGTCTATCTCCAGACTTCGAAGTGTCCCTCTACTTTCTCCAAGGATGAATGTCGAAAATTACGTCACCTAGCTAAAAATTGTGTTATCATTGGTGATACATTATACCGTCGAGGGGTTGATTCAATCCTTCGGCGCTATTTAACCTTAGAGGAATCAAAGTCAGTGCTAAATGACTGCCACAGTGGAGCTTGTGGTGGTCATCTATCAGGGCTTGCTATAGCCCAGCGCATCCTACGTGTCGGCTATTTTTGGCCTTCGCTCTTTAAAGATTGTGTTGAAGCGGTCAAACGCTATCACCCGTGTCAAATTTATACACGGAAGATGCGCACACATCCAGCTCCTCTTTTTCCCGTTGTCACCATCAGTCCCTTTACTAAGTGGGGTATTGATTTTACAACTTGTAATCCGCCTTCAGCGGCGAATCATAGGTACATTATCGTGGCTGTAGACTACTTTACGAAGTGGGCCGAGGCCATGCCTACTTATAAAAACGATAGTGACACGACAGCATTGTTCCTTTTTAATCAGATTATCTCAAGATTCGGTATCCCGAGAGAGATTGTCACTGATCATGGCAGTCATTTCCAGAATCAACTAATGTCTGAATTGGCTCTCAAATTGGGTTTCCGGCAGGAGCATTCGTCTCCTTATTATCCTCAGGCCAATGGATAGGTCGAGGCAGTTAACAAAACTCTTAAGACGATCCTGCAATGGACAATCGATAAAAATCGGTCCAATTGGCACGTTATGTTGTATCCGGCTCTTTGGAAATATCGAACCTCCGTAAAGACTGCTACTAGTTTTACACATTTTCAGTTGGTTTATGGGATGGAATCTATCTTTCCAGTTGAATGTGAAATTCCATCTCTTAAGTTAGCTGTTGAGCTCCTTCCAGAGACTTCAAGTCTCGAAGAGTGCCTCCTTCACTTGGAACACCTCGATGAGCAGTGTCAAGATGCCGCCACGATGAATGAGGCTCATAAGAAACGGGTTAAAACGCAGTATGATAAAGCTGTCCGTCCTCGAGTCTTTTCTGAAGGTGACCTTGTCTTAGTCTATGACCAAGATAAGGACACCTTGGGGGCAGGCAAGTTTAAGCCTATGTGGTACGGTCGTTTCATTATTAAATGAGTTTTAGAAAAAGGGTCATATGAGTTAATCGATTTTGAGGGAAACAAGCTGGCGGAGCCCCGAAACGGGCTCTACCTAAAGAAGTACTTTGCTTAAGTAGGAATTAGGCAATGGCTTCTTTGTACATTATGTATATTTGTACATATCCCATCGAGATTTTTTTGATATCAACACTTTTTGGTCTGTTGTGGCAGGTGTTGATGGATGACTTGGTCTATTTTGGGTTCGCCGATGGTGCTAGTCGGCACACTCGGAATCTTGCTTCCGCAGCTTGGGTACTCTATTATCCAACTGGTCAGTTGATGGTATCAAGGGGAGTATGCATTGGTCCTGCTTCAAACAATATGGCTGAGTATACTGCCATTATTAATTTACTATCCGAGGCAATTTCTCACGAGATCGACTCGTTGGTAGTTTATCTTGATTCACAATTGATAGTGTCATAATTAAATAACATTTATCGGGTAAGGGATCCATGTTTATATCGCCAGTATTTAAGGGTGAGGTTGTTGCAAAGATCATTTACTTATATTAATTATTTTCACATTCCAAGATCTCATAATTGGTTAGCTGATTCTATCGCTAATCAAGCATTAGACTGGCATATCAATCATTCATCACAATAAAATCAAGCATCAAAAAGTCGAACTGTATATATATATATATATATATATATATATATATATCATAAAGCATCTCGAGTGTATATATGTTTGTCCAAAAAATATACAAAATTGGGACTCAAATGCCCATAATCATGTCCGGTATATCTAGTGCCCCGGCTCAGGATGAGCGGCTAAGTAGGTAACTATCGCATTGGCCACACGCCGAAAAGTGCGAACCCAATCACGTGGCATGCCAACCACATGACGCTGCATATCCTCAGGAAGGTCCTCTACGGCAGCCATCGGTACTTGGTGACTCAGTCTCGCTAATTGTCGCTGAACGTTATGTAGAAGTCGTTCTGTATCAGCAGCCGCCTCTTCGACTCCTCGGTCGCGCCGTCCATGCCGCAGGAACCCATCTGGTCGTACCGGCCCAATATCTGGAACATGATCATCATATTAGTCATTTGAATCCCATCAAAAATATTTTTCAAAATTCATTATTATATTTGAAAAATCCAAAAAAAAATCATAAAATCAAAAAATACTTACCAATGTCGCCCCATGCTGCGGTCAGTGGTAATGCTAGATCGGGATCTCCTCGGAAATCCAACCCAGCATAAGGGTAGTCATCTATGGTGATGATCTGCTGATCCCACCAGGTAAAGAAGTCATCGTCAAATGCAGTCTGTGGGACGTCCCCACCCCCTAGACGTTTCATCAGGTCAGCCCACCTGCCCATGCGTGGATCTCGTGGGGTGCTGATGGAAACTGCTACCCTAGGGCAGAGTGTTGGGACCCTCTCAAAAAAGAAAGAACATAGAATAGTCCCATATCCAAAGTTTTTGGTCTGTCCCCTCTTGATAGAAGTGAGCTGGCTCTTCATGCTGGCCAGAAGAGGAGTACACCAGTCAAATACAGTGGTGAGATAGTCAACTGCCACGCTCATGGTTAGTCGTGAGGCCTGGTGCAGAGAAGCTGACCCGTTCACTCGAGCTATGGTGAACAGGATTATCCTCAGCAGTAAACTCGCCACATGTGTGATGGAAATCTGACTCCCAACCTTCTTGGGATGTCTCAGGCAATATATATGTACGTAGTCCTCGATCGAGAGACTGCTCCATGTCCTGCCCCGGGAATGTACTACCTCTCCCCTTCGGGAAAGGCCCGTGATGAAATAGATATCTTCCACTTCTATCCTGAGTGGCATCTGGTCGATCATAAAGGCATCCTCCTCGATATTCCAGTAATCAATGAGCATCTCAAGCAGACGTGTGTTTGCTTTCATATTCGGCAGTTTGAAGAATTTAAGAAAACCACATCCCCGTAGGGCATCCAAAGCATCAGGATCGTTCATGACTTCATCATCTACCGCGGCATGCTCTCTTTCTCGCCAGGTGACCGACATCCTGAAGAAAAAATGATTTTCTACCGTTAGTTTTTGTTTAAAAATGTTCGCGGCGTATATGCAGATCCCTGTGCACACAGTCGCGTATAGGGCCCGCATGTACGTGGGTTTCATATTACCAACCCGCGTATACGCCGCGGTGAAATTTTTGGCCAAAAATTCAATGGTGAAACATCAATTAAAAATCTTAAAACTAGTCACAATCAATTGCAAGACAAGTATAAGAGTTACCTGGAGGTTTTTGAAGAATCTGAACAGTTGAATTTGGCGTATGGGAAGTTTGCTCCTTTTGCTCCAATTCTTTGCTCTCAAACTCAAATGGTGAAAATGGTGAGTCCAAAAGCTCTTTTATAGGTTTTGAAAATGCAAAATATTTTCAAAATTTTATTTTGTTTGGCCTCATGTGACTTTTAACTTGGGAGCCTCGAATGTCGAGAATGGTTTGATTTTCAGGACATTTTGGATGCTTTTTCGACAGTTTCGAGACGGTTCCATGACTGCTGACCCGTCATGGTAGGTATCATTTTCTCACTGGCATATAGGTTAGGGAAGCCATTTTTCCGTTGCATTATGCATACTAGCCTCCATTTGTCGATACACTAGCCATAGGGTCAATCCCATCGTGTTATGGTTCATAAGCCATCTTCACTCGCCGATTTTTTAAATCATGACACGATGGTAGAGCCATCCTTTACATGGGAATCCTAGTTAGCACTTCACTGACATTTGTTGTCCATGCTGCTCCGTTTTGAGTAGGCTCGGGAGTCCTCTGTAGTCCCGCCATGACTTATGCGTTGAAAACTCATTCCTCTTTGCTTCTTCGCTTTTTTCTGGCCTTATACCCTAGAGGCTCCTTTGTGTTGAGTTGTACTACTGCATTGCATGTTGAATACTTGCACCTTTTGGCCTAGAGCCGGCTTCACTTGGACTCGTGTTTAAGCCAACTTTTGACCATGACGACTACAAAATCAACCTTGCATACCTTTGACTTCTGCAGCTTGACACACCTTGACCCGTGGAAGGAACGCACCTTTAAGTGTCACTGACCAGTTTTCACCTCCCTGCATTGAGCATAGGAACGTTCCATTCCCAGGAACTAGATCATCTGTTTCACCGACACTCGTTCTTTCCATTGTACTATAGCATTCTTTTATTCTTTTTCAAGCTTAACAAAAAAAGACAAAAAAAATTAAATATTCCAAAAAGAGCGGGAATGGGACAGTATTTCCATTTATTGTTGGTAGCTAGAGTCAGTCGCGTCGCCCTTGAACAAAGCACTCAAAACAAAGTCTCCTCCGTTTGGGTGGGATTTAGTTTGACTTAGGTACGCCTTAACCTTATTATTGAGTCAGTTCTCCCCCGATTGGTTATCTCTTCCAATCATATGGAGGGTTCGTTCGTGCCTCCTGCATGACGAACTCATACAGAGTCATCATATGCTGCCACATAGTCATATTGAGTCATGCTTTTGTTCAAGGGAAGTTAGCCTGAGTCGGCCTCTCTGCGGTGTCTCTTGACTCATTTTTCAGTCGGCCATCCCTGGTTGTCAGTACCATGTCTATCATCACATTAGTTATATTGGTCCTTTGCTCGTGCCTATTTGAGAATGTCTCCATTGACTTCTTGCTGGCTGGTCTTGTCCTTATCGACGATGACATCTTGCTCTGAGGATAGGCCTAGAGCCGCACCCTAGCCCTATTTTCATTATTGATAGGTTACCTTGTGCTCAGCATCGATCAGTATCATGGGTCTTTGACTGAGCGGTTTCCCTTGTGTTCAACATCAGCTTACATTATCACACATTGGGATTCGTGCAGTACCTTGGTTTCCATTTGACCCTATTGGTGGATACCTCGCCTCTGTGTCAGCTTCCATTATTGGTTGGTTCAGAGGGTTTCTGTCATGCGCTAGCCACATCTTGTGTACGCCGGAAACGTACTTCGGTTGGATTACTACATCTCTTTCGTCCGATTCCTTCCACATTATTGGCCTACGGGTTACACTCGCGCTAGATTGATGAAGGATGCCTTAATGCCTTCCTTCTAGTGGATCTTTCCCTATCGACTCCGACTCATTGCTCTAGGGCAAAGATCTAGAGTCCATTCGGTAGTACCTTGGGGTTTGCAGTCATTAGTGGCATATCCTTTGCTATCGACAGTGGGAAACCATCATTGTATCCTGATCGATAGGTTCTTACAGGTGTTCGACTCCAGCTCATCTATTCACACTTGTGGGATTGTACTGGGTACCTTGATGCTCATTATCATTATCGGTGAGTAGTCTCACATTTGTTAACGGTATACATCAATGACCGGTAATCAAACGATTTCTCACATGGTCGACTTCAGATCATTTATTCCCATGGTGTAGAAATGTACCACGGCGGTCGGTGAAGACCTCAGGTTGTATCAGCATTCATTGGTTCACTTGACAGTTACTCCTGCCGCTGCTAGTTGATACCACTCCACCTTATATGTTGCAGTCAGTCATGGCGACATTCTATATGCTGGCACCTGAGTTTGCAGTGTAGTACCATCCTATTCCATCATGTTCAGTTGGTACTTTTTGTGATCAGTTCTTGATATCAGTGATCCAGTTCATCCTTCAGCATCATTGACATTCTTATATGTGATATTCAGACATGTACTTGTTCGATCATGATCAGATGATCCATTATGTATTTTCTAGTCATTTATACTTGTATACTTAGTGGATCCACTTGTACTTGATATGTGGACATGCTTTACTTTTTCTGAGCATGGGTATGCCCGCCTCAGACAGTGTTTCTTTCTGATCTCCTTTTGTGGCTTGGCAGGCTGAACTCTGGTGAAGTCCTTCTCGGTTTTTGACAGATTTCCTTTCCATGTACTTGCTTAATACATTTCGGCCATCATGTACCCCTTCTGACCTCATATATTAGGGGGCATCTATTATAGCTCCAAATCTCACTCTTATGGTTTGTGATGCTGCACTCATGGCCTAGGGCAACCCCTCCTTCCAGACCTGGTCCAAAAATTTTAAAAACAGTGTTTTATCACTTATATGCGATATTGCCCCGAGTTAAACGCGTGTATACGCGGGTAGGTGTATACCCAACCCGCATATATGTATTAAAACACTTAAAAAATATAAAACTCCTTAATTTCGGGCGGAGATCGCGGGTTTTACCTGCTGATCACCTGTTAGTGCCCGTGGCCCAACTGTTCCCAACCAACTCCCAACTAAAAAACTACTTTGGGAGAAGTATAAAAAGGCTTCAATGGGAAGGCCTAAGGGAGGAGAGAAGAGAGAGAAAGGTTATTATGCTGAGATTTCCCTGACCAGGTCTGAAGATCCTTGTGCCTCCTGCACTTCCCCCATTTTTATAGGAAACCCTTGTTTCCTTGTGTGTTGATGTCCATCCACTACTTGTGATATCATGGAGTAAGTCATGGAAGGAGTTTGTTAAAGGCTTGAGGCTGGATGAATCCGGAGGAAAGCTTTGCTTGGAGCCTGCGAAAGGACGACTCAAGTGAAATTATTCCTTTCTATACTTTATTTGTCTATAATAAAAGAAACACATGTCTTTGTTCCTGATATAAATCTTCTTCATGTTTGTGATATTCATGTTAGAATTCATATGTGAATGGTTGTTTAAATTTCATAACTAACTACCTTTCTTTATAATATGAAGATGGTTTCTTTATAAGGTTTAGTCCATATACTGTTGTACCCTTTTGAATTGGTTGTTTTGCAGGTCAAAGGAGCAAAAGGAACTCCCAGAAGGGTTTGGACCCTGGAAGGACCTTCTCAAACGTAGGACCTCAGGTACGCCCCTTATCATAGAATTTGCTTATATTAGCATAATGGCTGTGTGGAATGTGTGTTTCTCTGTATAGACAACTTTCAGTCTGCTAGGGTTTCAACCCAAAAGCCCTAGGGGAACATTTCCCTTAACAAAGCTGTTACAGATCCATTTGGGCACATCACTCCCATCATTCAGATCGGTACCATTAGGGCTCACAAACTCTAATTCAATTGCTACATTCCCTAGATAAGTCACCACTTTGAATGCCGCCTTCCCTGGGAGTTTCTTGGCTTGAAGCCCTCCAAAATTGCCTCCTTGAGGGACCAGCACAACCTTGGTCATGGGTAAGTGCGCTTTAGTGCAAGTAGGCCCATGTCAAGGTGCTTTCCAGAGCACTTAGGCCCACTTTGACCTGCGCTGGGCGAGTTTGAGTGAAATCATCATAGGGTTTTGGGAATATTCTTATCTTCTGGAGCCATCTAGAAGATTCCCACACTTATCATCTCCTATGAGCTCGAAATTGGATAGGGAATGAGTTAAGTAACCTCCTATCCTCTCATCCCTTCCTCCATGGAAACTAACTCTAAGTTTGGAAGGCCATTTATTACCCTCATTTATGACCAAACCTCCTCCATTTGCTTATAAATTGAGCACTCATCTAAGTGATCAAGGGTTGGAATTTGAGAATTTGTAAGGAGATACTATTGGTGTGAGGATTGAGATTATAAGCAAGTATTGTTATGCTGCTAGAGTGTTGTGCTATTGATGTGATGTTGGTTGGAACCCAAGCTGGAAGAGTGATAGTGGATCGGACTTCATGGTTGTAATTCTTCCTTCTACCTAATAAAGTTGTTTACACCTTTTTCCATATGCTTATCTTGATATATGATGTTTATATGTGTGAATGTATCTGATTCCATTTACTTATAGTCGTTAAATCTCTTGCTTTGATTGGTTCTTTGTCTTATGTTTATGCTTGCAGGTACTTTTTGAGTGAGTTAAGTTCGAGAAGGAGCGATGGGAGCCATACAAAGGAGACAAAAGGAAAGTGAAAGAACAAGTAGGTTCTTTGATTCCCTTGCCTTATTTATCGTCTATATAAAAAGGATAAGCACTTTAAATCTATTGTTCTAGGTATAGCTAGCTACCTAGGGAATTAGTATTTATTCATAGATGAAAAATTCCTCATAACACCATCTCTTGAATTGTTTGGTTTTTTCTTTCAAACACTCCATTGTGTTGTGGATTTATTGCAGTAGTAGATTGTCTTCTAATTCCATGATTTTCACAACAACAAAAAAAATGAGTTCATTTGAAGTGAACTCTCCTCCTCTATTAGTTCTTAAGCAATTGATTTTTAGATATATTTCATTTTCAACTAAAGCCTTGAAAGCTTTAAATTTATCAAAAGCCTATGATTTTTCTTTAAGGAAGATAACCCGTGTCATTCTTGTACAATCATCAATGAACATCATAATTTTCATCCTTCAGTGTTTAAGTCCTGGCTAGCCCACAGAGGTCTATGTGAATGAGTTCCAAAAGCTTGGATATGCAATATTCTTTTGTTTTGAACAAGACTCTGGTTTGTCTTCCAAACTAGCATACCTTATAGATGGCATTGTGTGGTTTTAATATATTTGACATGTACTTCATAGCTCATTCTTTTGTAACCTCTATCATATTATCAAAACTGGTGTGTCCCAATCTTCTGTGCCATAACCAAATCTCCTCTATTTTTCTCATACAACATTTTTCTCTTTCTACTCCATCGATAATGTATATGTTACCCAAAATTCTATTGGCCTTTGTCACTAGATTTCTTGTACCAACATTTCTAATTTCACATCTTTTGGAATTGAATGTGAGATCATACCCTTTATCACACATTTGACTGACACTCAAGAGATTGTGTTTCAGTCCTTCCACATACAAAACATTTTGAGCCTTAATTATTCCATTATTTATGACTGTGCCTTTCCTAACTATTCTTGCAGATGCATTGTTACCAAGAATTACCTTGCCTCCATCCTCTTCCTTAAGTTTAATGAATTTATTCTGATCTCCTATCATATGTCTTGAAAATCCACTATCAACATACCATTTGTTTTCTTGTTTTTGGGCATATAACATGAGACCACACTCTTCTTACTTCTCTTGTTTTTTCCATATTGTTGGATTTATAAGGGGACATTCTTCCTTGCCTTGGTTTTGAGACCTATTTAGACTGCTTGTGTAGTCTCGTTATTTGTTCCCATATTGTTGCATATGTAGCATTCAACATAATTCAATAGAGGAGCAAAATAATTGCCTCTCCTAATACCACTTTCATACGTACCTTTAGATTTGCTACTTAAATAGTTGTTCATTGGAGTTTTAAGAAATTCTCCCCTTCCATAATTTCTTCTTGCATAGGCTCTACAATCAATTGCTTTATGACCAAAATTATTACATGAGTAATAGTGTCCATCAAAGAAATTTTGGTATGTGGATGTATATTCCATGTTGAAAGGAATAAATTTGATGAATCTGCTTTGCCTACTTTCTTTGCTATAAAGTTGTTGATTCATAGCTATATCAGTGCCTTTTAGCGTGTTTGCATGGCTACCATCTTCTCCTTTTTTTGACTATTGTGAACATTCCTTAGCTTTCTCTGAATGACTCAACCTTGTTTTGATGAAAGAATATTCGTGACATTTCTATCCTTTTAAATTGTTATTGAGTGCATCAACATAGTTGATGGGTTTCCTACATCACTTTTTTACTGTTGTTGAGCTTGAATCTCCCTTGATGTTCTTTGGGTTCTCTTCATAACCAAGAATTGTCTTTATTAATGGGGATATTTGATACCCGAGGATGTGTTCTAATGACTCAAAAACTTTTATTAGCCTCAAATTTTGATTGAGTTGATATGAGACCTTTTCTTTTCTTGAAAGGAAGATTTATTCTTCCAAAGTCTCACAATGACCTTCCTTTTTATTTCAACTACTTTGACAAAATCTCCTTTATCCTTTTGGTTTCTTCTAGTTCAATTTTTAGAAGAATGACTGAATCTGCATCACATTCTTTATCTTTATATTCTTGCAATTATTGTTTTAATTGATTAACCTTTTTCCTTAGTGGTCTTAACTCTTATAGGGCGCTTATGAGTTCTCCTTCAAATTCCACTTATATTTCAATCTCTTCTTCAATATTTTGAACATTCACGGCTATGAATAAGATCTCTCCTCTCTCATCATCAAACATGCATTCATAACTTTCGCAATCAATATCTTCTTTGGAGTACAAACTTTGCTTTTTAATATATCCTCTCCTTTTATGATCATGAGATTTGAATTTTTATTTATCATCATTATCATTCCATTTTGCATAAGGACATTTAGATGCATAGTAACCTATTATACCACATTCAAAACACTTGAATGGAAGCTTACCTTTGAACTTTCTAGCTCCTTTTTTCAACTTTCTTACAAATTGGGCTTCTTCTTCGTCTGAGTCATGACTAGAGTTTTCATGGACCTTATGCTTGTTTGCTTCTTTAGCTGCTTTAAATGGGACTTCTCTTGATCCTGACTTCTCCTTCTTTGTTCTCATTTCATATGCAGTAAGAGTTCCATAGAGACTATCCATATTTAGATTTTAAAGGTCTGATAACTCCTTAATTGCTAAAACTTTTGGATTAAACCTTGAGGGAAGGGATCTTAATATTTGCGAACAAAATCAGACTCCTTAACTATCTCACCAAGACCTTTGACAGTGTTGACTATCCCATCTATGCAAAGAAAGAATGATGCAACATTTCCATCTGTTATGCTCCTATACCAATAGGTGTCATATTTCATGATTGACTTGTTAAGCTCTGTAATATGTTCATCCCTTTCCTTGTTGCAAAGGTTTTCCATATTATCAAAAAATCAAAAAATGTAAAAAATGTAAAGAGGGTATGCCCTAAAAGAAAAATCAAAGGGTAAAAAGAATAAAATGGTCAAAAAAGTGAAAAAAATGAACCCCAAACAAAGAAAGACCAGGAAAGTGTGCAAGTCCAAAATGCCACTACTTTTTCATTTTCTGTAATATGCATTGTGTGTAGCTTGTTAATTTATGCCACAATTGATGAATGGCCAAACAGCTTAATCTTGGCTAGTTCATATTTAAATTTCTTGTTTTAGAGATACAGAATAAAAATCTGACCAAACTGTTTAATCTTGGCAGATAAGTAGATAGGTAGAGTAAATAAAAAGGAGCTCAACAGTTCAATCTAAGCCCTTGGATGTAATAAGTGCAGACTTAGGTAGGCTTTCCATGCAAAGAAAAGAAGATTGATAAGGGTTTGCCAGTCTAAGTGCACCCAAGTAAAGAAAGGAAAAAATGCTAGGCTAAAGTAGGCAGTGTAGGTAGATGGTGTTGCAGAATGATACCAGTGATAGATAATGTCTCTAAGAATGTTAATCTTTATCTCTATCGCAAGTGCAATGATGGACATTATACTTGATGCAGCTCAGGCGAGGCAAGGTTGAATAACTAACTCCCCTTCATACTTTTCCCTAATCATTCACTAACTCCCCCAAAAATATTAAGATCTATTCTTAATATCACTCATAAGCCACTCATTCCATTTCATAAACATTGCCTAAGTAAAACCCTATTTTACTTAGGAAATTGGCCATATTTCTCATATAAACCCCTTTTTCCTTTAGCCTAAGTTTTAAATGTAAATTCCTAACATTATAAATTAGCGCTTTTTATTTTCAAATTCATATTAATTGCTAAATTTTATTATATAGCTCCCTTATAAACATTTTTGCCCAACCCTGTATTATGTAAATACATTAAAAAACCGGTATATTACGTATCCTAGCCCCGTTTAAATGTAACACTAATCATACGTTTGTCGGGAATTAATAAGTTTATTTGAAACTTATTAAGAACCCTCCCCGAGCGCCATACACGATTAATTAACCATCCAGGTTAATTAAAAATCATACCTCGCAAACCAATCAAACCCCGAAACGATTAAAATATTATTTATTTGTTTTCGGGCCCGCACAGTTAACTCCTCGCCAAGTTCAAAACCCGTCAACCGTCCGATCTCCGTCGCTACCTCCAACGGTTGACGATCAATATCATGACCACCTTTTGACCGCTTTTTAACTCGCGATGGCAGGGCGATTTTTCCCCCGTACAAATCCACGTGTCGACCGCTCAACCTGTTCGCTCGCCCTCCGCCCGAAACCGCTCAACCCCAAAAGTGGTGCGGGCAAAACTGCTTACCACCTGCTGATGTCATCCGCTGACATCATATGTATTGCTTACGTCATCCGCCACGTCATCTGCCCCCGTACTCCCACTAACGTCATCCATACTGCTTACATCATCCGCCCATCAAATAAAAAAATCCCACCAAAAACTTCATTTTGTCAAAACAGGGGGGTAAAATGTCATTTTTGCAATACATTGCGCCCCACACTCTCTTGAAAAATAAAATCGACCGAGTTCACAGTTCCAGTTTCTCGATGCCACCTGACCAGAAAAGCTACAACAACGAGCTTGCAACCTCAACCAACCTGCCATTTTACAGTTTCTTCCTCTTTAACACAGTTTGAACCAACACCGAGGGACTTCCAAGCTCGCAGGAGAGAGAAATAAAGAGAAATACAGGGAGATTGCTACCCTAACCAGTGGACCTTCAAAGACACGAATTGCCAGAGGAAAGATGATAAGAAGACACGTTAGCAGTTTTGTTTTACCATAGCAGGATGAACAGGGGTCAAAACAGGTCAAAGTGTATCAGATCAGCATTAAAGTGTATCAGATCAACATTAAAATGTAGCAGATCAGAATTAAAGAGTAGCAGTTAAGACAGGCAGCCAGCGCAGAGTTACTGAAGAAGACTGGTTTTTTCTATTTTACTTGTAAACTATTTTTAGTTACCCTAGATATTATCTCACAGCTGTTATGAGATATTTGTTGTACAAATTTGTAGCATAAATACCCCCTCCATTGGAGTATTGGGGGGGATTCCTAGACTTTGCTGTAATATTGATTTTTGGAATAAAGAGCTGTTGGAATCAAACTGTTGCATGGCTTACTGGATGAAGAATTGAAGCAGAGGACTTGTCACAGATTTCTTGAATCAACCACTGGATCAATAAGTCCTCTATATCTTGTGTTTTAAAGTTTTCTGGTTTATTATATCATCTGTGTTTCATAATCTGAATGATAAAGAAAAGATTAATTTTAGAATATGCTTGATTGCACTCTGTTTTCAGTCTTTATTGTTCTCTGTGTTTTCTTCAGAATTAGGATAAGCAGTGAAATCTTAATTGCTCCTGTTTACTAATTCTTTCATGTTGATTATTTGCTAAATAATACTTAACTGCTCCTTATCAATAATCATCCAATTTCCCTCTTTAAATAGGTTGAAGGATTCTTAACTGCCCTTCACCCAATTTGAGCCCATTCCATCTGTTTCAAGTCTTTATTTGTTCCTTGTTTGACTACCTTGCTCTGTGAAGCCATCCTCTGTTAAGAAACCAAATCCAGAAAGCCATCTTCTTTGACTCAATTAGCCCAATGGACTAAACTACTCTGTCTTACCTCCCTTTTCTATTGAATCTCACCACCCAAACTCAAACAAAACCCTTGAACTTCATAACTAGCCTAATACCTTTAAAAACAAAGCTAAATCATAAAGAGAGAGCCCTTTCTAGATACAGATTGGCTAGATTCTGTATCAAAAATATTGGTCTGTGGTTACCTTGGCATCCTTCCCTTTCTTACAACTTTGGGGAAAACCTGAGTGACAACATTCATTGGCGACTCCACTGGGGACCTGAATAATTTGTTTGTTACTACTGTTTTCTGTATAAGCTACAAACGGAGCCTAAAGTTAGCTAGGTAGCCTTTGAAATGCTTTTGCCTTGCGATTGCAGAAGTAAATGAATGCTACTTCAGTATATCTTCGGTCTAGCTTATAGATTGGACAGTTGGTTTCAAATACTTGATTAGTTCCTCTTTTCAAAAAGTCTTTAGGAAAGTTCAAAACTCCCACATCTAAAACCTCCTAGAAGAGACTGTTAAAGTTGTATTTCAAGAAAAAACCAAAAACACACCTAGAAAACTGGCCTCAAAAAGGATTCATTACACCAGATCAAATCCTGATCCTAATCCCCCACCTGTGTTTGAAAATCCTAATCTGATTCCTAGGATTCTTAGAAGACAAGAGAGCCAAGAAAATTCTGTCAGTTCTCGGCCGCTATACAGGTCAAAATCCTGTCCTGTGAGGTGGATCTACCCTGAGGACGAACCTTTTGATAAGTATTTTGAAAACTCTTTATTTGAGACCTTTTCAGAATTTGGGTTAACCCACACAGTTCAAAATCCAATATTCATTGAAAATTTGCAGATTGAAGTTGTTACTTCACACCTTGACAGACATTTGCAGAACTCTATTCAATCTAAGCTTACCTCTGAAAGAATACCAAACCTTTCTGTGATTACTACAGCTTCTCCAAGTTCACCTTCAGCACCTCAAACTACCCTTTCCACTCCTCCATCTACAACACACATTCCCACTGTTATCCCTACTCCTCCAGTTGTCATATCTATTTCTGCAACCATGGCAAACCGATATACTCCCTTGCACTTACCTGCCAATCCAGGAGCTATGCCCCAAGACTATCAAAGTAAAATCCATTCTTTTGAAGGTACTGATACTTACACAGCTCAACAACATACCAATAAAATGACCAACTATTTTTAAAGATATGAGGTTGATGATGATGATGTTAGAATGAAAGTATTTGTACAAAGTTTAACTGGAGATGTTAGAACCTGGTTTAGAGCCCTCCCTACAAACAGCATCAATGACCCACAAGCTCTTTATCAGACCTTCTTGAACAGATGGGAAAAGAAGAAAGATCCTCTCCACATTTTATCAGAATATGAAAACCTAAGAAGAGGCACACAAGAAACTGTCCAAGATTACTGTACCAGATTCAATAATGTCTACAATGTTATTCCTCAAAATCTCAGACCTCCTCCAGATTTGGCCTTGATCAAATTCCTTGATGCATTTGATTTTGATATGGCATACCAACTTAGGGAAAGAGCTCCTCGAAACTTAGAAGAGATGTAGAGTATAGCTGTCAGTGTTGAGGCCAACCTGATATCTAAACAATCTAGAGCCAGAGCTGAAAGGAGGACACCTTTCAAAGAAGAACCTTCTACCTTTGAACAAAAATTAGATGCTATTATTAAAGGAATGGATAGACTTGGAGATAGAGTAGAAACAATCGAGAGAAAATCCCCTTGGGATGGTCAACCAAGCAATACTAGAAGAAATCCAAATTTCAGGAAGAATCAAAATCCTAACACTGGAAAGACAGGGCCTGACCAAAATATTAGGCCCCCATTTCAAGAAAATTATGCTGAAGCCTCAACTTCTGATGAACCAACAGAAGACACTCAAATTAATCTGATGGGACTCAACAATGAACAACAAGTTTTCTTGACCCAAGAGGATCAAGAAACTCACATCCTTAAACAATTCCAAACTCAGTCAGGTGAATCATTTGACTTTAGGGAGGGATATGATACAACCATTTATGAAGTCCACAAACAATACAATCTGAGGAGCAGAAGAATAGATGTCCCTAAAACCAATAAACAGAAAGGTACCAAGCAGCCTAACAAAGGTAAGATCAGTACCCCCCTGTACATATTCTTTCTAAAACAGATCCTAACCCTAATAACCCAATTATTGAAGATGTATCAGATAATCAACCACCTAACATACAACCTTCCACTTCTATTCCTTCTAAAGGAAAAGTAGGAGAGCCTCTAAAACTTGATTTGGAAGCAACTTCAGCCCATAATCCCACTCCTGAAGAGGAGAGAAATGCAGAAAATCCATCTGTCCAAAATATAAGAACTCAGACTGAAAAACCATTCAATCTTGAGACAGAAGTAGGCAAACTAAAGATAGATGTTCCATTATGAGAATTAGTTAAACATGATGTCGACAGAAGTCAAATCAGCAGATCACTCAAAATTTCTGTGAACGAAGATTCAGTAAATGTTTTTGATGACCAGCCTGAATTGATATTTGGCCCTGGAGTAAATGGAAAAACAGTAGAGGGAGAAGTTCCTCCTTTCTATGTAAGTTTAAACATACATGATAAAATACTTCATAATGCCATGTTTGATTCTGGTGCTTCCCATAACTTAATACCTAAATCTGTAATGGAGAGACTTGACCTTGACATCACCAGGCCATATAAAGACCTTTTCTCTTTTGATTCAAGTCAGGTCAAATGTTTAGGTTTAATCAAAGACTTATGTGTGTCACTAGTCCAATATCCTACCAAAACCATCTTAATGGACATAGTAGTAGCTGATATTCCACCAAAGTATGGCATGTTATTGTCTAGATCTTGGGGTGCAAAGCTTCAAGGATCTCTACAGTTATGCATGTCTTACGCTACTATTTCAGTGTTTGGTCAACCCAAGAAACTATACAAAGAAACCTCAATGAAGTATGTAGTAAGTAGTCAAGAGAAACCTCAAAATTTCCCTATCTACTCAGTACATTCAGATATGGATTCTTTTATCCTTTACAATGTTGAAATTGATCCCCCATATGAAATAAAAGTGCTAGCAGATGAAACAGAAAAAATTGCAAATGAAAAGTCTAGTGTCCGAATCCAAGAAATTTCTAAAAATCATGAAACATCAAATAAACCAGAAAAAACTGAAAAACCAGATCTCCCTATTGAACAAATCCCTGAAACTCCAGATACTAATTGTGAACATGGAATCCTTTGGTATTTAGAATTTGATGGCTCTGTGAACAAATTAGGAGCAGGAGCAGGAGTCTGGGTGCACAATCTTGAAAACAATCATGTTGAAGGCCATGCCTACAGGTTAAATTTTAGATGCACAAATAACATGGCTGAATATGAAGCTCTATTGCTAGGTCTTAAACTAGTCAAGAAATTGGGAGCAACTAGAGTGTCAGTCCTAGGAGATTCTGATTTAATCATTCAACAGATAAAAGGTAAGTTCTTAACAAATTATCTCAGATTAAGAGAGTATAGAAGAACAACTATAGAGATCCTCAATACATTTCTAGAAACTCAACTTGCTAAAATCCCGAGAAAACATAACTTGCAAGCTCATAGCCTGGCAACGTTTGCCAGCACCTGTAAATTACCATTTGAACCAAATCATCAATTCACAGTTGAAATTAGACACAGGCCAGCCATACCTGATAATGTAAAGAACTGGCAAGTGTTTGACAGTGATAACCAGATCAACAATTTTTTAACCCTAGAAGAAGAATTTTCTAGCACTAACGTAGATGGAGATACAGTTAGTGAGTTTGATCCAACAAATCAGATAGAAACAGACATTTCAGCAGAAAATGCAACTCAAATGCTTCATCCAACGAAATTTACCAAAAAGGAAATACAGGATCTTAAAGAAATAGACATTGATGAGATTATTGAAGGAGAATCTGAAGTTATCAATTTGAAAGACAATCATTTGCCCAAAGGATTAACTCCATTGGAAGATCTCTTTAATTTCAACGATATTCCAAAGAAACCTAAGATGGAACCTCTAAAAGCAGACATTGAAGACTACAACATAGGAACTGAAGATAATCCAAAAATGGTAAAATTATCCAAAACTTTGCCCCCTGACAAAAAACTTGAGTTTGTTGAACTGATCAAAGAATTCTAGAATGTTTTTGCCTGGAGCTATGAAGACCTGAAATCTTATGACACCTCTGTAATTCAACATACAATACCCCTCAAGGAAAATCAAAAACCATTCAAACAAAAGCTCAGAAGAATCAACCATGTGTTGCTTCCTTTAATTGAAAAAGAAATCAAACGAATGCATGATGTAGGGATAATTGCTCCAATCAGATTTTCAGAGTAGGTGTCTAATTTAGTGCCTACCAGGAAGAAAACAGGAGAAATCAGATTATGTGTTGACTTAATAAATGTAAACAAGGTTTCTTTGAAAGACAATTACCCTTTACCTAAGATGGATCATATTTTACAAAGGGTAGTAGGTGCTTCTAGGATTTCACTTTTGGATGGGTTTTCAGATTATAATCAGATTCTGGTTCATCCCGATGACCAAGAAAAGACTGCATTTACAACACCATGGGGTACATTCAAATATGTTAAAATACCATTCGGACTTAAGAATGCAGAGGCAACCTTTCAACAAGCAATGGACATAGCTTTTGCAAAAGAAATTCATGATTTTCTGGTCATATATCTAGATGACCTGACTGTATTTTCCAAATCAGATCAACAACATTTAGATCATCTCAAACAAGTGTTTTTAAAATGCAGAAAGTATGGTATTTCATTAAATCCTAAAAAGTCTTTGTTTGGTCTAGAAGAAGGCAAACTGTTGGGCCATATCATCTCCAAAGATGGCATTATAATTGATCCTGCTAGAATAGAAGCTATTATGCAAATACCCCACCCCAGAAATGTCAAAGAACTTCAAGCTTTCCTAGGAAAGATTAACTTTTTGAGAAGATTCATATCTAATTTGGCTGAATTAATTAGATTGTTGAACAATATGTTAAAAAATGATTCAAAGGTTAAATGGACAGTAGAAACCAAACAAGCATTTGAAGAAATTAAAATGGCTTTGACCAGAACACAAGTCCTTACAAGTCCAAAGTTCGATAGAGACTTCATAATTTTTTCATTTGCATCAGAACACACTATATCCGTTGTTTTATAGCAAAAGGATGATCAAGGATGTGAAAAACCCATAGCCTTTTTCAGTAAAGCACTTAGAGATGCACCTCTAAATTACAAAATCATGGAAAAACAGGCTTTTGCACTTGTGAAAGCTATTAAAGACTTCAGAGTCTATATATTGTACTCCCATGTAGTAGCTTATGTACCAAATGTTGTTGTCAAAGACATCCTGACTCAGGATGGAATTGAAGATGGAATTGAAGGCAAATGAGGCAAATGGATAGCTAATATATTGGAGTATGATATTGAAATAAAACCTACAAAGCTTATAAAAGGACAGGGATTGGCTAAACTCATGACTGAAACAAACTTTCAAGCCCTGGATATTAATGAACTGGATAATGAACAGGAGATGGTGACTCCACAAATCAGCCAGGCCTTCTTAGAATCACCTTGGTATGCTGATATAACTCATGTATTATTAAACCTACAGGCTCCTCCAGGGTTATCCAGAACAAAGAAAAGTTTTTTAAAGATGAAAGCTTCAAAATTCTGTATTTTAGATAATGCTCTCTTTTGGAAAAATCATGAAGGTATTCTATTGAATTGTTTAATAAAGGAAGAAGCTGACAAAGTTCTCAAAGAATTTCATGCAGGGGATTGCGGTGGACACCTTTACTGGAAATCAACTGCAGACAAAATCCTAAGGGTTGGATTTTACTGGCCAACCTTGTTCACTGATGTAAAGAAGTTTGTCACTGCTTGCCACAAATGCCAAATTTTTGAAGGCAAAAGGAAACTGTTACCCTTACCCTTGAGACCAATTTCCACTGAAAAGCCCTTTCAACAATGGGGTTTGGACTTCATTGGAGAAATACACCCTCCCTCTTCTGGCCAACATAAATGGATTCTTACTGCCACAGACTATTTCACCAAATGGATAGAAGCCATTCCTTCTAGACAAGCCAATGATACAGTGATTATAGGATTCTTAGAAACCAACATATTGTCTAGATTTGGCTGTCCTGAAAAGATCATAACTGATAATGTTGTTGCCTTCAAGTCCAAGAAAATGATAAATTTATGTAACAAATACCATATCACTTTAGGCCATTCCACAGCCTATTACCCTCAAGGTAATGGTCTAGCTGAATCTTCCAATAAAAGCTTGATTAATATTATTAAGAAATTGTTGGAAGAGAACAAGAAAAACTGGCACAAGAAACTTACAAATGCACTATGGGCAGACAGACTTACTACAAAGAGATCTATTGGAACTAGCCCTTATGAGTTAGTTTATGGCATGGAGGCTGTATTTCCTTCATATTTAGGAGTTCCTGTAATGAAATTACTGCAAGAAGCTCAGGTGGAACCCAATGACATTCAAAGGAGAATAAATCAGACCATCCATTTGCAGCAGACCAGAGAAGAAGTGCACCAAAGATCCCAAGTGTTACAAGAAAAACTCAAGAAAATATTTGATAAAAGGACCAAAGTAGAAGACTTTTACCTTGGAGACAAAGTTCTAAGGTGGGATTCCAGGAGAGAAGACAAAGGAAAACATGGGAAGTTTGACTTCTTGTGGAAAGGGCCATTTATCATCCAGGCATTGCAAGGGAACAATACTTACTTTCTGAAGAGCCTGGATGGTAAAGAAATAGAATAAGGACCAGTGAATGGTCAAATGATGAAACATTACTTTGATCCAGTTTTTTAAAAAAGTATCCTGACTCTAACATGTACGTACTGTATCCTTAATAATGTCACAATTTGGATTGGATAGTAACTTGCTGCAGTTGAAGTTCGAAGGGAAGGCTCTAAGCTTCACAAAATGTGTTGTCATATGTACAATAAAGCAACCAGCAAAAGGAGATTTCAGAACATAATCTAAGTTATTCAGAAGGCCATCTGACCTGCTGTTCTTGACTTTCCACCAGGGAAAGCCATCCCCAAGTGGAGCCACTGTTATTCTCCTATACCAATAGGTGTCATATTTCATGATTGACTTGTTAATCTCTGTAATATGTTCATCCCTTTCCTTGTTGCAAAGGTTTTCCATATTATTAAAAAATCAAAAAATATAAAAAATGTAAAGAGGGTATGCCCTAAAAGAACAATCAAAGGGTAAAAAGAATAAAATGGTCAAAAAAGTGAAAAAAATGAACCCCAAACAAAGAAACACCAGGAAAGTGTGCAAGTCCGAAATGCCACTACTTTTTCATTTTCTGTAATAAGCATTGTGTGTAGCTTGTTAATTTATGCCACAATTGATGAATGGCCAAACATCTTAATCTTGGCTAGTTCATATTTGAATTTCTTGTTTTAGAAATACAGAATAAAAATCTGACCAAACTGTTTAATCTTGGTAGATAAGTAGATAGGTAGAGTAAATAAAAAGGAGCTCAACAGTTCAATCTGAGCTCTTGGATGTAATAAGTGCAAACTTAGGTAGGGTTGCCATGCAAAGAAAAGAAGATTGATAAGCGTTTGCCAGTCTAAGTGCACCCAAGTAAAGAAAGGAAAAAAAGCTAGGCTAAAGTAGGCAGGGTAGGTAGATGGTGTTGCAGAATGATACCAGTGATAGATCATGTTTCTAAGAATGTTAATCTTTATCTCTATCGCAAGTGCAATGACAGACATTATACTTGATGCAGCTTAGGCGAGGCAAGGTTGAATAACTAACTCCCCTTCATACTTTTCCCTAATCATTCACTAACTCCCCCAAAAATATTAAGATCTGTTCTTAATATCACTCATAAGCCACTCATTCCATTTCATAAACATTGCCTAAGTAAAAACCTATTTTCCTTAGGAAATTGGCCATATTTCTCATATAAACACCTTTTTCTTTTAGCCTAAGTTTTAAATGTAAATTCCTAACATTATAACTTAGCGCTTTTTATTTTCAAATTCATATTAATTGCTAACTTTTATTATATAACTCCCTTATAAACATTTTTGCCCAATCCCGTATTATGTAAATACATTAAAAAACCCTGTATATTATGTATCCCCGGCCCGGTTAAATATAACCCTAATCATACGTTTGTCGGGAATTAATAAGTTTATTTGAAACTTATTAAGAACCCTCCCCGCGCGCCATACAGGATTAATTAACCATCCGGGTTAATTAAAAACCATACCCCACGAACCAATCAAACCCCGAAACGATTAAAATATTATTTATTTGTTTTCGGGCCCGCACAGTTAACTCCTTGCCAAGTTCAAAACCCGTCAGCCATCCGATCTCCGTCACTACATCCAAGGGTCGACGATCAATATCGCGACCACCTTTTGACCTCTTTTTAACTCGTGATCGCAGGGCGGTTTTGCCCCTGTACAAATCCACGTGTCGACTGCTCAGCCTGTTCGCTTGCCCTCCGCCCGAAACTGCTCAACCCCAAAAGCGGTACGGGCAAAACCGCTTACCACCTGCTGACATCATCCGCTAACATCATCTGTACTACTTACGTCATCTGCCATGTCATTTGCCCCCGTACTCCCGCTGACGTCATCCGTACTACTTACGTCATCCGCCCATCAAATAAAAAAAATCCCGCCAAAAACTTCATTTTGTCAAAAAAGGGGGTTAAAATGTCATTTTTACAATACATTGCGCCCCGCGCTCTCCTGCAAAATAAAATCGACCGAGTTCATAGTTCCAGTTTCTCGACGCCACCCGACCAGAAAAGCTACAACAACGAGCTCGCAGCCTCAACCAACCTGCCATTTTATAGTTTCTTCCTCTTTAACACAGTTTGAACCAACACCGAGGGACTTCCAAGCTCACAGAAGAGAGAAATAAAGAGAAATACAGGGAGATTGCTACCCTAACCAGTGGACCTTCAGAGACACAAATTTCCAGAGGAAAGATGATCAGAAGACACGTTAGCAGTTTTGTTTTACCAGAGCAGGATGAACAGGGGTCAAAACAGGTCAAAGTGTATCAGATCAGCATTAAAGTGTATCAGATCAGCATTAAAGTGTAGCAGATCATAATTAAAGAGTAGCAGTTAAGACGGGCAGTGAGCGCCGAGTTACTAAAGAAGACTGGTTTTTTCTATTTTACTTGTAAACTATTTTTAGTTACCCTAGATATTATCTCACAGCTGTTATGAGATATTTGTTGTACAAATTTGTAGCATAAATACCCCCTCCATTGGAGTATTGGGGGGCATTCCTAGAATTTGCTGTAATATTGATTTTTGGAATAAAGAGCTGTTGGAATCAAACTGTTGCATGGCTTACTGGATGAAGAATTGAAGCAGAGGACTTGTCACAGATTTCTTGAATCAACCACTGGATCAATAAGTCCTCTATATCTTGTGTTTTAAATTTTTCTGGTTTGTTATATCATCTGTGTTTCATAATCTGAATGATAAAGAAAAGATTAATTTTAGAATATGCTTGATTGCACTCTATTTTCAGTCTTTATTGTTCTCTGTGTTTTCTTCAGAATTAGGATAAGCAGTGAAATCTTAATTGCTTCTGTTTACTAATTCTTTCATGTTGATTATTTGCTAAAGAATACTTAACTGCTCCTTATCAATAATCATCCAATTTCCCTCTTTAAATAGGTTGAAGGATTCTTAACTGCCCTTCACCCAATTTGAGCCCATTCCATCTGTTTCAAGTCTTTATTTGTTCCCTGTTTGACTACCTTGCTCTGTGAAGCCATCCTCTGTTAAGAAACCAAATCCAGAAAGCCATCTTCTTTGAATCCATTAGCCCAATGGACTGAACTACTCTGTCTTACCTCTCTGTTCTATTGAATCTCACCACCCAAACTCAAACAAAACCCTTGAACTTCATAACTAGCCTAATACCTTTAAAAACAAAGCTAAATCATAAAGAGAGAGCCCTCTCTAGATACAGATTGGCTAGATCTTATATCTAAAAGATTGGTTTGTGGTTACCTTGGCATCCTTCCCTTTCTTACAACTTTGGGGAAAACCTTAGTGATAACACCATCTTCATCCATTTTCAAACTTTCGAATTGACTTCCGTAAGTTTGCAACTTATCCTTCTTTCCTTTGTCATCTCCTTCATAACAACTTTAAATATTGTCCCAAAGTTCTTTGGCTGATTGGAAACACATTAATTTGACACATTCTATGTTTGTTAGTCCACTTAATATGGCATTTTTAGGCATTGCATTATTTGTATAGATAAATTTACAATTTGCATCAGTTGAGGAGTTGCAAGAACCTAGTAACCATTTTTAATAACCATCCAGACATTAGTACTTATATACTTAATGTAGGTACTCATTCTTATATTCCAAAAGGCATAATTTGATCCATCAAACATTGGATCCTTACTTGTGGAAGAGCCCCTATGATTGGCCATGTTACTTTGTGATATATCTTCTAGTGATTAACTATTTTGAAGGAACCTTGCTCTAATACCAATTGTTGGAAATATAATTATACTAAGTGCAGGGGGGGAGGGTGAATTAGTATAATGGCCAATCCTAACCAATCAAAACAATTTTACTGCACATATAAAATCAATCACATCAATGACAAGAGATACGTCACATATAGGCATGAAACTTATTTTATTAATGAATGATTATGTATGCGGCAACCTATTGTGACATTGATTTTCTGGAACCAACCAGAAGGAGGCACAACCCCCTAAGTTATTTTATTGGCACTAACCATAAGGAGGCACCAACCCCCTAAGACGTTTTATTAGCACTAACTAGAAGGAGGCACTAATCCCGTATGATATTTTATCGACACCAACCCCTTGAGAAGCACAAGCACCAACCCCTTGAGAAACTCAAACACCAACCTGAAATGCTCAAATGAATCTTTTGTTTATAATTTCAACTCTACTTTTGTGTTACTTCTCTATTATGCACATTAATCTCCATTCTTTATCTTCAACTCAACTTCTGAATTTATCGTCAAACCTGTTCCATGATCACATGTCCCCCATAGAATTCATGCTACAAACTTACTTCACACCACAAAACTACAACACACAAAAAACACTTCTAACTTCCTTGACATAATACTTCTCACAACTTCCAAACATCTTTGGCTTATTTATACTGGATTACATCCACAATTTTGGAGGGGCCGACATGGATAGTGGCTTATTTACTCTTGGAAATCTAGTCTAGATGACCTTAGAACATCGACTCCTTAGCTCTCGGGGGCTTAACTTTAGTTCCATTAAACCACATGATATGACTACAAATTCAGATAACTTCTTTTCACACAGAACCATGACCAATGCTAGAACCTTGGCCACTTTGCCCATTAAGATTGAATTCGGATTTAGGCATTAAGCTAAGGTGTATGTTGCCTGCACTCCTGGATCACTAAATGCTCATGTAACCTTTCTACAATGCACTTTAAACAATCATCAACTTCTAAACTCTATTAATTGTTTCATTTAAGATTGATGGTGTACACAGAATTAAACAAGCACGATAGGAGTTAATATATTAAATAGTGAAGTACCAAACATTATTGAAATCAAGATTTTATTCATGAGTATGATATAAGGTTCCATGTGACTTGACTCGAATAGTTATAAACACCTTAGAACATATTAAACATCTGCAAGAAGTCTTTGGATGTCTTTGCTAACCTTACACCTGTCCGCCTTGGAAGTGGGAATTCTCATCGGTGGTCCAGGATGGAGATGCCCATTCGACAGTGGAGGTTGCTTGGAGTTAGGTTTAGGCAACTATCCTTGTGAACTGTTCTTCTTGATGCTCAGTTGCGCCGCTTGATGTAGGGTTTGGAACCCCTCCTCTACACAGAGTCGAACGTTTGGTCGATATCTCAGGATTTATCACTCAAGGGTGCAAGACACCTCTGTTTGAAGGATACTGGAAGATGGCAGTGTGGAACATGGCAGCATGGAATGGAAAAGGGCACGGGGGTGTCAAGGTTTTAGTGAGGGAGAAAGAAGGTCATCTCATTTAGTTAGAAAAAGAAGACTCAAATAAGTAATTCATTTGTTTTAACATATAAAAAATGGAAACCACATCAAAATTGCAGCATGCTATTTTGCGCCGCAAGTTTAAAAAATCTACAAAGGTAGAGGGCTTGACCACAAAGATCCATTTGCAGCCTCAAAACCGGATATTGCAACATATTCTCAACTAGGTGAAGTCCTTATAGTGAATGATTTCAATGTTAGGACTGCAAGTGAGCAAGCTAGCATTCTTTGTTGTAAAGAAGATTGCAACCCTATTTGGCTTACAAAAGGGAGTAAACATCAGTGGGAAAGAATTTTAGAGGACAAGGGCTGCAATCTCTTTGGTGAACAATTGCTTACTCTATGTGAGGCCTTTGATTTAGTCATTTGTAATGGCTTGACTAGATGGGCAAAGTCCGATAATTTCACTTGCAATACTTACAATGGAGCAAGTGTAATAGATTATGTAATTTGCTCGTATGGTTTGTGTGAGAAAATGAGGAAGTTTTGATTGGAGATCAATTGTGGGACTTAAAATCAGATCACAAGCCAATTTATTTAAGTTTCTCTTGGACTGGAAAGAAACAATTAGAGTAAAAAATTTAGCATGTCCAACAAAATCTCCCAAAGGGCAGAATTCTTTTGACTCCATAAATTTGTAATACCTTCAAAATGACGCTAGAGAGGCTCTTCGAGAAGGAGAAAATCACACTTCATGGCCTTCACAGTCATGAATTAACACATTTAATTCAATGCGCACTTGCATAGTGCAAAAGAGAAAAAAATAAGAAGTCTGGAACAAATTGCTTTACGGTTAATGCTTGGTTTGACGAGGAATGCAAAAAGGCAAGGAGAATGTTGAAAGAGTCAAACAAGGATAACATAAAACTCAAAGCTTACAAACAATTATTAAGTAAGAAAAAGGTCGATTTCATGGTTTCAAGGAGGGAAGAACTAATCTTCCTTGGGAAAAATAATCCCAAATTATTTTGAAAGGAGCTCCAACCAAGAAAGATACAAATTGGAAATAATATTAAAACTTCTAAATGGTTTGACGATCCAAGACAACTATATGAGCAGGATCCCAAGGTTGACCCTCCCCCCTTGGTCAACACTAATACTGAACTCTTCATGATGCAAGAGGTAGAGATGGGAAAGACTTAACTGAACATAAGCAGAATATCTAAAGTGGGGCTCAAAGATCCTTACGCCTCACATTACAAAAATTTTCAACAACATCATACAACAGGGGCTCTCCATAGATTGGACAACTAGTTTGGTAATACCTCTTTTCAATAGTGGTGATATCAAGAATCCCTCCAATTATAGGATCATCATGATAAACCCTTTGTTTGCAAAGCTATTTGGAAGCATGCTAGAAAATAAAATTAGTAAGTGGGAAAAAGAAAGAGATAAGTGTGCTAAGGGGCAAGCAAGTTTTAGACCTAAACATTCCACAGTTGACCATTGTATAACTTTTAGGCACATCATTGAAAAAGTTTGGGAGAAAAGGGAAGAAGTATTTTGTTGCTTTGTTGATTTCAGAAAAGTGTTTCACACAGTTCCTAGGGATAAGCTTTGACACAAAATGGAGGAACTTGGGGTTCCTAAACATTTTAGAGTAGCTATGCATAGGCTATATGAAGAGGTGAAATTCAAAATTAGAACTTCAGCAGGCATTTCTGAAAATTTTAGAAGCGATATCAGGGTCAAGCAAGGTTTCCCACTCTCTCCTACCCTTTTTGGTTTATATATCGACAAGCTTGAGGAGTGGTCAAATTCGCAAGGGGGTGATGGTATCTATTTGGGCAAGTTTGTTATAAGACTTCTTTTGTATGCAGACAACCTTATTCTGATTGCTAAATCAGTTCTTGGTTTGCAAGAGCACTTACTATCCCTTGAGATTTTTTGTAGAAGTGTGGGGATGGAAGTCAATATCAGCAAAACGAAAGTAGTGGTTTTCTCTAAAAAAAGAAAACATAACCAACATAAGTTCTACTTTGAAAGCAACATTCTGGAAGAAGTTGCAGACTATAAATACCTCATAATTGACTTCAACAAAAATCTAAGCTGGGATGGTTGTAGAAAGAAAAGAACTCTTGGGGGTTGGAAATCATTTTATGATTTTCAAAATAGGTGTAGAGAGGCAGAGTTATGGGACTGAAAAACCACTCAAACTCTTTTTGGGCTTCCAGTGATTCCGGTGATTCTCTATGGTTGTGAACTATGGGCCAGCAGGTCATCCGACATGCAGCGGAGAAAAATTGAGAAAAATCAGAAGCGTTTGATTACAAACAAATTCAAGATTAAAAGTGTAGTTCCTTGTGCTATCTTGTTAAGTGAAACAAGGGCTGCTCCTATTGAAGCAATTGTTATGGTGCGAGTCATAAGGTATTTAAAAAAAGTTGAGCAAATGGAAGAGGGGCCTAAGGTTGTCTTTAATGACAGATTGTGCAAAAAAAAAAAAAAAAAAAAACAAACAAACAAAAAACAAAAAACAAAACAAAACAAACAAACAAACTTGGATGCAACAAAATAACAAATGGTTTAGTAAATGGGGTATTTGCTTGAACACGTGTCCCATAAACAACAAAGAGATAAATGTTTTTGTTATGGATAAGTTCCATAAGCGTACTTGGGATAAGGAGCTAGGAAGAAAGAAAAAGTACTATATTGAAGTGTTTAATCCCACTCATAATCATCAACCAAAAGCATATATAGAGGCTAATATCTCTTGGAGAGCCAAAATTCTTATTGCTTAGTTAAGGACTAATTCTCATCAACTCCGTTGTGAAACATGGCGTTGTAAAAGGCCAAAAGAAGTGTGAGAGGAAAGAGTATACATTTTTTGTTTTTGTTTTTGTTTTTGTTTTTTGTTTTTTTGTTTTTTGTTTTTTTTTTTTTTGTTTTTTTTGTTTTTTGTTTTTTGTTTTTTTTTTGTTTTTTGCTTTTTTGTTTTGTTTTTTTTTTTTTTTGGAAAAGTGGAAACAAAAAAGCATTTCATTTTAGAATGTGAGGCCCTCAAAGACAACATGGAAAGTTATGTAGATATGTTGGTAGGTAGCTCTTGGGATAATCTATTTAGCAAGGGGTTTGTCGGGAAGCTGGGAAAATTTGTTGTGAAGCTTTACTGAAAAAGGGATGAATATATCAAGCAAATCAAGAAGCAATCTGCTTCATAGGCTATTTTAGCCTCGTGGATGTTAAAATAATTTCTTTCTTTCTTCTTTCTCATGGATGCCGTCATCAACTTGGAATCAGGCTGCAAGGTTATACACCTCTCGGCATAGTTCTGAGTTTTTATATTGACTGAGTTTACATCATTTTACCCTTTTCTTTGTATGACTTCACCAGTTGAGGCAGGTCCTTCCACCCAGGGTTGGAATTTCGATTCCTCTTTACCCGTCATATAATTTTTTTTGACGTTTTAGGTCTTTATTCTTCCCTTCAAGAAACATTATGTTTAAAATTTTGCCCTTCAAGAGTGATGCTTTTATAATAAATTAACCCTTTACCAACAAAGGTTTCATTAAAAAATTACCTTTCAATAACACAGTTATGTTAAAAAAAATCACATATTTATGATAAGATAAGAAAAACAAAATGACCATAACAAACAAATGACTTATTGAATTTTGAATCTTGGTTTGAAATTATATGGAACACTCACAATAAAATATTCAGAACTCTGAAATAAAATGTCCTAGACCAAGACATGCCATAGCATTTGTATATATAAGATATGACTAAGGAGATCTTATGTGACATATAAGATGACCAACAAAGTAAAACTATAAGATGGTCTATCCCTCGCGTCCTCTCCACAATCATAATCACATGGAATCAATATGGATGTCCACCGTGGAGAGTTTGAAGTCAAGCAAGCACAATGTATGAAAAGTGCTTTAATATTTCATAAGTGGCGGTAGATGTTGTTCTTCATGAGCCGATCTTTCAGAGCTTTTAAGTGATTTGTTGAGACACTAAAGATTTGGTGCAGACTATAGTTGAAGCGAAACTTCCATTGTTTCACAGGTGACACGTGACATATGATAACTTTCGTAAGTGAGTGTTATTGACACTGTGACAGAACCCCCACCCAAATAAGCCAACAAATATGGGTGGTGAATACACTCAGAAAGAGCAAGTGGCAACGAGCAGGATTGTGGTCCAAATTCATTATGACAAGGAAGAGGTTTTTGCTTTCAGCTACGTGATGCTTTGGGCTACTAGAACACTCAAGAAATGATTGTTTGTTTCATTCAAGTGGGATTGTTAATGATTTTTGCATAAGAGATAAATGGATGTTCATTAGATTTCAAGGAAACTATTTGGACTTTGACTCTAATCCAACTTACCCTGGTCAAATGAATAAATTGTGATTGATTGAATGACATTCCTTCCAAGGAGTATGAAATATGTATGTTTTTCCCCGTTTTCCCTAAGGTGAACATAGTGAACGTCTAGGTGACACCTACGAGAATTAAATCATACTAGATCGAGCACATGATGAGATCTCATGATGAAAAAAATATTTTAAACCAAGCCAAATTTGTTTTGTTGTGAGCATATCTATATCCTATATAGATGAATGACAATATTTGATATAAATTCTTTATAGACTAGATGTTTATTCATCACTTATTTTTGTGGACATATATTTAAGGAGACTAGGAAATAACCTTTTTTGAATGGTCTCATATCCATTTTATGTGGTTGTATGTTCTTATGATATAGGTTCTTTTGCACAAGTTGGATGTATTTTAATTCCTACTTGAATGAAAATATGTTTTTCCTTCTTTGTGTGCACATTCAAATTCACTAGAGAGCTCCCTTCAATTCGAATGATCCACTCACATGCGCCTCAAGATGCATCAACAAGGAAAGGAATCAATCAAAGGTGAAAAGGGGCCTAAATAGATTTACCCATGAAAAATTGAAATCTTGCAATATTAATGGCACAAAAGAAAATAGAGAAAGACTAAGAATGTAAAATCTAGGAGTAAAAATGCACAAAATTTTTATCTGCAAGTTTATAATTTCTATTTGTAATAATTCTTAAAACATAAAAAGAGCCAATCAAAGGTCATTTCTAGATAGTTTTGTCGAAAAGGTTTCCAAAGTAAGGTATCTACATTATCATCATCTTTATAATTGAGTTCTTCAACACCATTTCTACATTTATTAATTTTAATAAATGGTTTCTAGTGATGTTTTAGATTCATTTCCTTCTTATGGTCAAATTTTACAATTAATAAATTGAATTTTAAAGTATTTAAAGTACGCCTTTCATAAAACACATTGTCAGTGATGGATAGAGGAGTAAAACACAAACAATGACATTAGTTAAATATATACACAGTTTTTACAAATTTTATAAACACATTTATAAAAGAATTGTGTTTATAAAGTGGAATTGTTGAGATTTTTTTTTAGGTCTAGAGTATGTCTTAAAATTGTTTTTGTTTGGCCAAGGCTTTGAGTTTACGAGACAAAGAAACAAGTTGATGGACCTAGAAGTAGAGGCATTTGGTAAGACTGAAAACCAAACCCAAACCACTAGTAGGGTAATTCTAGGTCGTGGTTTTTTGGAATAACTATGATGAGTCAACTTGCATCTTGCATTATGGATCACTGCTAGGGATGATTATCCATAATGTGAGTTTGACAATTGAATTATAATATTTTTTTCCCAATATGTTAAAAAAACTAGATAGAAAATATTAAAATATTGTGGAGAACAATTGGCTACCGTTTTAACTAAAACATCATAAAGAAAACATACTAATTTTCCCTAATATGTTAAAAAAAGGAAAAAGTAGACAAAATATTAAGTTACTATGGAATATTAAGTAGACAAAATATTTGAAATATGTTTTTAACTAAATCATAAAGAAAACAAGAATTGTGTTTATTAAATTCTAATTGTTTAATGTTTGAGGGATTTTTAAACATACTAAATTGATTTATACATTGAAAAAAGTGATTTAAACAACACAAAACTACAATTTCATTAAAAAATAGATTACTAAATTCCAACAAAATAAAATAATAGATTACTAAAATCCAACAAAATAAAATAATTAATAATAATCATTATATAATTTTTAAAAAAATATAAATATATTAAATAAACATATTTTTAAATTTTAATTTTCTATATCAAATACAAAATAACTCAAAATAATCCCAATATAAAATTTTAACTCATATATATATAGATAAACACTTTTCTAAATTTAAATTTCGTATACCACAACATACAATTTTTTTTTAATAATTATTATATCTATTAATAAATTCAAACCAATACAAATATATTTTTATAAAATAAATATAAAAATAACGTTTAAAAATAACCGTTAAAAAATAATGGTTAATGAAAAGTTCAACTCTTTAATGGTAAATATGATCGATCTCTATTTAAGCTTTCTAAAATGTAAACCGAATGATTTATATGGAAATAATATTAATATTGTGTACTTATTATAGAGTGCAGGTGTACATACTCCATTTCAAGCAGATCCCAACTCCGAAACACGCCTCTCATTTCTCCCTTGGCCGTTGGCGCTCTGCAACCTCGCTCTTCTGGTGCTCGAGGTGAAACCTACACTAGCACACCACAGGTATCTTTTTCCTCCTCGGACTTAGAAGCCGTTGCAAACCCTCCTTCAGTGTTACAAATCCTCTCTCTGAGGTTTTCACCAGGAATTTTGTTTATCTGTCTTGGATAAATCAGTGTTACAAATCCTCTCTCTGAGGTTTTCACCAGGAATTTTGTTTATCTGTCTTGGATAAATCTTTCCCAATTTCACTTGGATCTTAGGTTCATTCAACAAAAGCGTAAGGTCTTCCTGGAAAGTTTTTCAACATTATCACCCACTACACACCAACATTATCACCCACTACACACCAACCCTCGCAGGGAAGGCTCTTGTTGAATATATGATGTTTCTGTTATCATAGGTCTTTTGTTTTGCATGCTCATAGAAATCCACCGTTCGATCATATTTCAAAGCTTTAGCACTTGTTTTTGAGAGAGAAACCCCAGAAAATCTCGCCTCAACGGCATAGTTTTGAGGTCGGTGAAGAAATTAGCGACTCGATTAGGTTTTGAAAGCTTCTGCGTTCTCTTTCCCGTTTGGAAACCTTACAAATCTTGAATTTACGCGGCTCGTTTTGAGATTCCCGAGGAAATTTTGTTCTCTCCGTCTTTTCTTAATCGCTTTGTGAAATTTCACGAGAATTGGTATGATCTAGCTGGTTTAGCGAAGAATGGAGGCTATAAAGCCGGGAAACGAAACAAAAATTTCAGAAGGTTAATGAGAAAAAAATAATAATAGCTGTTCCTTTAAAGGAGAAAATTGGTAAAGATGCTAGGCTATGCATGGGCGGCAGAGTGAAGAGCAACAACGGCAGCGGCACATGTTGCCTGTCCCAAGTCACGGTACAGTTGGCGATTCTTCCAACGCTCAGCAGCTCTTTTAACTCACAGCAGTTGGAAACGTCTAGTTCTCGGAGCTGTGTCAGCTGTTCCAAACCCGTTATGCTTTTCAGCTTCATACATCTAGATACCTGCAACACATCCAAGGACTTCAAATATCCAACGCCTAGCAGCTCTTCTAACCCATTGCACAGATGAACGCGTATTTCTCGCAGCTGCATCACCTGCGCCAAATCCGTTATGCTCATCAGCTTCAATTTAGGACAGTTGTCCAATTCCAGTATTATGAGTGCATTTGGCAATGTCCGAACCTCAATCAGACCTTCACAGTCCTTGATGTTGAGATGCTGGAGGTTGGGGCAAACACCCGTAGGAAATGATACCCCTGATATTGCTGTGTTGTGCAGTTCCAAGTGTTGAAGATGAAGCAGGCACTTCGCAAAACCAGATAGCCTTTCTATTTTCCTCAATTTAGGACAATCGATCAAGTGCAGTCCTCTGAGTGCATTTGGCAATGTTCCAACCTCCACCAGATCTTGACAATCCCTGATGGCCAGATATTGGAGTTCGGGGCAAACACCGGTAGGAAATGATATCTCCGATATTTGTGTTTTGTGCAGTCCCAAGTGTTGAAGCTGAAGCAGGCGCCTCTCCAAATTACTCAATGTTCCTTGTCCTCCTGAGTCTGTCATTGTTTCACTTCCGCCTTCAACCGTTTCAAAAGGGAGTTCTTGTAAGGGACAGTCGTCCACTACCAACTTTATCAACTGATCCAAGAGGAGAAAGGAATCCGGCAAACGTTTCAAACTCCGGCAGCTTAGCAGCTCCAAATGCTTCAAGTTCCTAAGGTCACATCCAAAACAAGGTGGCAGCGCTTCCAACAAAGGCGTTTATAATACCAACTTTTCCAAATGGCTTGACTCTCCAGTTGCACTTGGCCATTCTTCCATGTTCATCAACTGATCCAAGAGGAGAAAGGAATCCGGCAAACGTTTCAAACTCCGGCAGCTTAGCAGCTCCAAATGCTTCAGGTTCCTTAGGTCACGTCCAAAACAAGGCGGCAGCGCTTCTAAGAAAGGCGTTTCTAATACCAACTTTTCCAAATGGCTTGACTCTCCAGTTGCACTTGGCCATTCTTCCATGTTTATAAGGCACAACAGTAATTTTTCCAGGGACCACTGATGAGCAATTTGGGGGGGCAACACTTCGATGCGCCATTCAGGGAAACACATGTATTCAAGCGTAATCTTTCGAAAAGTTCCACCAGGGATGGTTAACTTATGGCATCCCAATAAATTAATATATTTAAGCTTAATTAAATTCCCGAAGGAGTCTGGAAGCCTCTCCAATGCACCGCAGTAAGACAGGTCGATGTGTTGTAGGCTCGATAAATCCCCGAAGGAGTCGGAAAGCCTCTCCAAGGCACCGTCTCCTGGTCCAGCCTTTCAGTGGCGGCCTCTCTATTATGTTTCCAAGCAGAGTTTTTACAACAGTGAGCTCGATTCGAGTCTCACTAAACAGAATGAAGTCAGTAGGAATGGAGTGCACAAACTCTCCTTACTGAAACTCGACCTCCGAGGGTCACAGTAGTATGACAGGCCTATACAGAGGAGCTTGCTTGAACCTATCAAGCCTTCAATGGAGTACATAGACTCTCTGACTCTCTCTGGCTCTATCTGGCTCGATGCTGCCTTCAGGTCAGCTCGGCTTCTAGTCTCTGTTCTCTGCTATTAGCTTCTTGCGTCTCTGTATGTGCCCGTATTTTAACTGCGTGAATTGATTTGAAAATCTCCCTTGGTCGGTGGCGCTCTGCAACCTCACTTTTCTGGTGCTCGAGGTGAAACCTACTCTAGCACACCACAGGTATCTTTTTCCTCCTCAGACTTAGAAGTCGTTGCAAACCCTCCTTCAGTGTTACAAATCCTCTCTCTGAGGTTTTCACCAGGAATTTTGTTTATCTGTCTTGGATAAATCAGTGTTACAAATCCTCTCTTTGAGGTTTTCACCAGGAATTTTGTTTATCTGTCTTGGATAAATCTTTCCCAATTTCACTTGGATCTTAGGTTCATTCAACAAAAGCGTAAGGTCTTCCTGGAAAGTTTTTCAACATTATCACCCACTACACGCCAACCCTCGCAGGTAAGGCTCTTGTTGAATATATGATGTTTCTGTTATCATAGGTCTTTTGTTTTGCATGCTCATAGAAATCCACTGTTCGATCATATTTCAAAGCTTTAGCACTTGTTTTTGAGAGAGAAACCCCATAAAATATCGCCTGAATGACACAATGTTGAGGTCGGTGAAGAAATTAGCGACTCGATTAGGTTTTGAAAGCTTCCGCGTTCTCTTTCCCGTTTGGATGCAAAACTGTAAATGTCTTATATGTAGTACTTCTTTCTTTTGTGAAAATATGCAATTATACATTGTGGTGACTTGTACCGTAGAAATCTTAGGTTTATTTAACACTTCATGAGTTTGCAAGTGTGTTCCCCTCGGTTATGATTTTTTGAAGTTTTTGGTTGTTGGAATTGTCTAAGTCTCCAGCCTTGATATCCCCGATATCATTGCTACAAGATATAGAGCTGTTGCTGGTTTCGTTCAAGCAGTCAAGCCCTTTTTTTGGATTAAAAACTGTTGCACCACAGATAATTGAATATTTGTCGTTTTAAATATCTATACGAGTGGTATTCTGGGGCTAGCTTGTGGTTGAGATTTACAAGTTGGAAAAATTTAACCTTTCTTGTTTGATTTTGAGTAGTTTTCAAATAACTGCAAACAATTTTAACTTCACGACTTGCTGTCATAGGCTGCGTATTTTAGTGTAGAGTTACCTTCCCTGATTTTGTATAGGGAGCTCATTTTGTCATTATTTTGAGTCCTATTGTTGTAGTGATATGCATAAAGGCTTTCCTACTTTCTAGACATTTGGTATTTTGGTCTTCACATTTTTATTACTGTAAGTCGTATATTAGGCAGTGTTAAGTTTCATGGCTTTAACGTTATTTCTCCTATGATAGGCGGAATATTTTGGTCAACTGCTTAAGCTTGTAACGTAGATGGGCAGTTGGCATTCTTAGCGTATCAACCAGTTTTTATTTTCAAGCTACCTTTATCTAAAAATACCGATCTTGCGGTGGAAGAGAATATGGATGGGCTAATGTGGTTACCATCATCCACATGGACCTTATGACAATTGTATATGGTAAAAGCAATTAATCAGCACACGCTGTGAACTCATATTCATTTGGTATGCTTATTATGATCTATTACGCATCTGCTATTTTGCTATTCCATATTCAATAGAGTTGCAAACAGATGAGATATTTTGAAGCTTTAATGTCTGTCTTACATGATTTCATCGTGTGTTTGTACCGCTGGTTATTTCATTTCACAAAGATGAGATATCAGCTGCCTCATTGCTTCATCCATGTAAAGTTGGATTTCTCAGGAAAGACGTTGAACTTCCTTCAGGCATATCGTCATTTGTGTGTAGGAGAGTTTATGACACTACGAACAGGTGTTTATGGTGGTTAACTGATCAAGACTACACTGATGTAAGTTTTCCCACACCATACCTGGTTAAATGATGGAAATTTGTTTAGATTTTCATTTTTTCTATTTGTATACCTAAATGTCATGCTGGGTATGTTAAATACATGTTTGAAGGGGTGTTTATTTTGGAGTATTGTTGTCCTCAATGACTTGAGAATCAGCCTACGAGCAGCCTCTGATGGTCAAGTTCAAATTTGTCTATGATGCAATGCAAGTATAGAACACGTCCAAAGTTATTTGAGTCTTTGGACTCAAGGATCGAGGTTTGACAAAAGACATTCAATTAGCATCATATCTATTGATGCGAGGTTGTTGGTCCCTAAAGAAATCAGATACCGGAACTTGTAAAAGTTCTACTTTACAAGTGAAACATATCTGGCAGATATTGGATAGTCCTTTTTGTTGATTTTTTCTTTTCCCTCCAACTTGCATTTCAGAACATCTTTTTCCCACTTTTTCCATTTGATATAATTTCTATTTGGAGCTAATTTCCAATTTTAAAGCGGTCCAGAATTACTCTACATTGATGAACAAAGTTAGATTGAAAGTTTAAAATTTAAATGGATTTGTGATGCCAAGGTCCCATTCTTGTTGAATTCTCTGGAAGGGGAGTGTCCTTTGTTTTATTGATTGGAATCCTGTCTAGTCTGACTTTTTAGATTAAAGTTATTTGACAGTGACATGGATTTAAATAAATAGATATAATGGGAGGTGCAACTTTTGTGAATGATTTCTTCCTTAGCATTATTTTGTAGGATGGCTTCTTTATGTAAAAGTTTTCGTCTGATTAGCCAGTAATCAGTTATATAATTTCAATAATAGCAGTTTGCAGAAAAAATTCAATGATACAATTTGTTGTTTTAAAATGCCCAAGCAGTGAGTTATAACATTTACTCACGCACTTAAAAATTTGGAACTAGATTGATCTTGATCTTCTCAGTGATTAAAGTATTTTGTCTGATATCAGAGTAGTTCTTTCAATTTGGTTGGTTGTATATTTATTATTTTGAAAGATGTACTTCTTTCGGGACTATTCCTTATAGCAGGCAACAATTAGCTTATGAAACTAATCCTATATTCAAACTAACCCAACGCCTAATCCTATATTCATCTAGGACTGTACATGTCTTTGAAATTATCACAATTTAATAATCTTATCGGCCTCTCTTTGCACCTTTTGGGGCAATTTCTAGTTATAGGACATACCTCAATTTCTTATTCACAGACAAAAAAAAAAAGACCGAATATATCAAGCAGATGAAGAAGTAATCTGTCCCACAGACGACTATCTTTAACCTATTCTATTTTAAAATCGCGAAGTTTGTAAAAGCAAAGTCTCTCGATAAAATATTAAGAACGTTTTCAAAATATTAAGAGTGAAGTCTCCGGATAAAATATTAAGAACGTTTTCAAAATATTATAAGCAGTCAAAAACACGTTCTTCCAACCACGTCATGCCAGACGGTCATTTAAAAATTTTCAACAAAATATTATATGCTGTCAAAAACACGTTCTTCAAACCACACGTTCTTCAGTCTTCAAACCACGTCATGCCTGACGGTCATTTAAAAATTTTCAACAAAATATTATAAGTCGTCAAAAACACGTTCTTCAGTCTTGAAACCACGTCATGGCAGACGGTCATTTAAAATTTTTCAACATATTTAATGGCTAAAATGGCCTGTGATGGGCAAAATGCCTGTCAAATTCCAACACTGGTTTCGAAACTTCCAGTTCCCTGTGCGTAGACCTCTACAATTCTAGAATTAATTTGTTGTTTGGTTACACAAGTGAAGCCCTCTACTGCTGCTCACGGTTGATGAACCCTCAACATTTGTGCTAGGGCTCCCGACTTACAGCTATCTGCCAGGTAATTCAAGATTTTGGCCAACAGAGCCTCAGTTGTATTCCGCCAGTGTGAACATTGATTCAAGGGTTCACTTATTCGACCCGAGGGTCTGCACTTCGCCTCCTCTGAGGGCTTCTTGTTTACTGAAAATATTAAGAGAGACTGTAATTAGTTATGTAGTAATTTTTTAATAGTTATATAGTATTTCTTTTTTGAAAGTGGGTTCTATGCCGACTTTCCGGCTAATACAGATTCATGCTACTACGCTCATATGATGTAATTTTGTTGAGTTTCTATTCCGCACCAGGATCTTGCCTACATTATGTATTTAAGTTGAAAAACTCTTTTTTTGATCGGTTATCTTAACGGGTTCCATTAAATATTTAAGTTAAAACCCCTTTTGCTTGACAGTGCCGAGTTAACTTAATGAGTTCCATTGAATATTTACAGTTGATTGTTTTTGGTTGTATTTGCTACAATTTTACTAGAATTATTACATTTTGTTCTCGGTGCTGTTCTGTCAGGAAGATAATTTGGAAACTGAATTAACGGGCTACCTTATTAAGTGTGTGTACATATTCAGTTAATTACAACAACCTTTTTTTTGATTAACTTACTACAACAGTTACAGTTCGGCTTCCTGAGATTTTCCAAAGTTCAAATCCCTTGAGATATGTTTTGCCCTCATGGGCTGGTCTCATCCATGCAAGCAAGTAGTTTCAGGAGATTGTGGTCAGAAGCAAATCCTGGACGAATTTAGTGGAATAGATAAACCCCACCTGCAGCTTCCGAGGCTTCAAGAGTGTTGTATAGCAGCTAAAATCCACTGGGAATTCTCCCAGATTGGAGAGGGGAAATATTTTGGCATCGTGGACTATGTCGCCTATGCAAGCAAGTCGTTTCATGGGGTTGAAGCCAGAAGCATGTACTAGACGAATTTGAATAAATAACCCTTACCTACTTAGTCTGGCTTAAAATCCACTGTGAATTCTCCCGGATTGGAGAGAGGAAATATTTTGGCATCGTGGTCTGTGTCGCCCATGCAAGCAAGTCATTTCATGGGGTTGAGGCCAGAAGCATGTACTAGACGAATTTGAATAAATAACCCTTACCTGCAACTTTTTAGTCTTCTTGGCCGAAGGGATTTTTCATGAGTATTGTACTCTGGCTAAAATCCACTGCGAATTCTTCAAGATTGAAGAGGAGCCATTCTGTAGTTCTGCGATCCATCCACTAGAGAAACCAAAAAAGTTTGTGGGTGAAGTTTTTCCTAACAGACGCATTTTCTTTATGAAACGTGTAGAAGGCTTGCAGATTGAATTTTTCCACCACAGATCCTCAAGTGTTGCCCAAGTTACTACCCGTTACTGCCCTTTCTTGTCTCTGATTTTGGGGAAATATGCCTCTACGTTGCTATGTTGCTTCTTCAGAGCTTTTCAGCTTCCTTGTCATATCTCAAAGTTTTCTTAGTTTTCTTTTGAGTATTTGGCCCATGTCAATGTGTATATGTTCGCACAATTCAAATGAATCTCACCACGTAGTTGAGCTGAAAACTCGTGTTTCTTGATTGTTGGATCTTTGCTGAAAAGTTGTATTGACTCCTTACTAACATCCATAAAGTTGAATTCTCTATTTTTTTTTAGTGTTGGAAATTACTCGAAGTTAATTTGTTCAGCAAATAGTTTTATAAGCTTTTTCTTGGCAATATGCTTATGAATATCCTTGTGTGCGGCGCATGCCACAGCTCCTCTTCAATCTCGGAGAATTCGAAGTGGATTTTAGCTGAAGTACAATTCTCATGAAAAATCCCTTCGGCCAAGAAGCCTAAAAAGTTGCAGGTAAGGGTTATTTATTCAAATTCGTCTAGTACATGCTTTTGGCCTCAACCCCATGAAACGACTTGCTTGCATGGGCGACACTGACCACGATGCCAAAATATTTCCTCTCTCCAATCCGGGAGAATTCACAGTGGATTTTAAGCCAGACTATGTAGGTAAGGGTTATTTATTCAAATTCGTCTAGTACATGCTTTTGGCCTCAACCCCATGAAATGACTTGCTTGCATAGGCGACACAGTCCATGATGCCAAAATATTATCCCTCAACAATCTGGGAGAATTCCCAGTGGATTTTAGCTGCTGTACAACACTCTTGAAGCCTTGGAAGCTGCAGGTGGGGGTTATCTATTCCACTAAATTCGTCCAGGATTTGCTTCTGACCACAATCTCCTAAAACTACTTGCTTGCATGGATGAGACCAGCCCATGAGGGCAAAACATATCTCAAGGGATTTGAACTTTGGAAAATCTCAAGAAGCCGAACTATAACTGTTGTAGTAAGTTAATCAGAAAAAAGGCTGCTGTAATTAACTGAATATGTACACACTTAATAAGGTAGCCCGTTAATTCAGTGTTCAAATTATCTTCTTGACAGAACAGCACCGAGAACAAAATGTAATAATTCTAGTAAAACTGTAGCAAATACAACCAAAAACAAGCAACTGTAAATATTCAATGTAACTCATTAAGTTAACCCGACACTGTCAAGCAAAAGGGGTTTTAACTTAAATATTCAATGGAAACCATTAAGATAACTGATCAATAAAAGAGTTTTTCAACTTAAATACATAATGTAGCCAAGATCCTGGTGCGGAATAGAAACTCAACAAAATTACATCATATAAGCGCAGTAGCATGAATCTGTGTTAGTTGGAAAGTCGGCAGAGAACCCACTTTCAAAAAAGAAATACTATATAACCATTAAAAAATTACTACATAACTAATTACAGTCTTTCTTAATATTTTCAGTAAACAAGAAGCCCTCAGAGGAGCCGAAGTGCAGACCCTCGGGTCGAATAAGTGAACCCTTGAATCAATGTTCAGACTGGCGGAATACAATTGAGGCTTTGTCGGCCAAAATCTTAAATTACCTGGCAGATTGTTGTAAGTCGGGAGCCCTAGTGCAACTGTTGAGGGTTCATCAATCGTGAGCAGCAAGAGAGGGTTTCGCCTGTGTAACCAAACAACAAATTAATTCTAGAACTGTAGAGGTCTACGCACAGGAATCTGTATTAGCCGTAAAGTCGGCAGAGAACCCACTTTCAAAAAAGAAATACTATATAACCATTAAAAAATTACTACATAACTAATTACAGTCTCTCTTAATATTTTCAGTAAACAAGAAGCCCTTAGAGGAGCCGAAGTGCAAACCCTCGGGTCGAATAAGTGAACCCTTGAATCAATGTTCAGACTGGTGGAATACAACTGAGGCTCTGTCGGCCAAAATCTTAAATTACTTAGCAGATTGCTGTAAGTCGGGAGCCCTAGCGCAAATGTTAAGGGTTCATCAACCGTGAGCAGCAAGAGAGGGTTTTGCTTGTGTAACCAAACAACAAATTAATTCTAGAACTGTAGAGGTCTACGCATAGGAAACTGGAAGTTTCGAAACCAGTGTTGGAATTTGACGGTCACAAGCCATTTTAGCCATTAAATACGTTGAAAAATTTTAAATGACCGTTTGGCATGACGTGGTTTGAAGAGTGAAGAACGTGTTTTTGACGGCTTATAATATTTTGTTGAAAAATTTTAAATGACCGTCAGGCATGACGTGGTTTGAAGATTGAAGAATGCGTGGTTTGAAGAACATGTTTTTGACGGCATATAATATTTTGTTGAAAATTTTTAAACGATGTCATGCCTGACGGTCATTTAAAAATTTTCAACAAAATATTATAAGCCGTCAAAAACACGTTCTTCAGTCTTCAAACCACGTCATGCCAGACGGTCATTTAAAATTTTTCAACGTATTTAACGGCTAAAATGGCTTGTGACGGGCAAAATGCCCGTCAAATTCCAACACTGGTTTCGAAACTTCCAGTTTCCTGTGCGTAGACCTCTACAGTTCTAGAATTAATTTGTTGTTTGGTTACACAGGCGAAACCCTCTCCTGCTGCTCACGGTTGATGAACCCTCAACATTTGCGCTAGGGCTCCCGACTTACAGCAATCTGCCAGGTAATTTAGGATTTTGGCCGATAGAGCCTCAGTTGTATTCCGCCAGTCTGAATATTGATTCAAGGGTTCACTTATTCGACTCGAGGGTCTGCACTTCGGCTCCTCTAAGGGCTTCTTGTTTACTGAAAATATTAAGAGAGACTGTAATTAGTTATGTAGTAATTTTTTAATGGTTATATAGTATTTGTTTTTTGAAAGTGGGTTCTCTGCCGACTTTTCGGCTAATACAGATTCATGCTACTGCGATCATATGATGTAATTTTGTTGAGTTTCTATTTCGCACCAGGATATTGCCTACATTATGTATTTAAGTTTAAAAACTCTTTTATTGATAGATTATCTTAATGGGTTCCATTGAATATTTAAGTTAAAACCCCTTTTGCTTGACAGTGTCGGGTTAACTTAATGAGTTCCATTGAATATTTACAGTTGTTTGTTTTTGGTTGTATTTGCTACAATTTTACTAGAATTATTACATTTTGTTCTCAGTGCTGTTCTGTCAGGAAGATAATTTGAAAACTGAATTAACGGGCTACCTTATTAAGTGTGTACATATTCAGTTAATTACAACAACCTTTTTTCTGATTAACTTACTACAACAGTTATAGTTCGGTTTCTTGAGATTTTCCAAAGTTCAAATCCCTTGAGATATGTTTTGCCCTCATGGGCTGGTCTCATCCATGCAAGCAAGTAGTTTCAGGAGATTGTGGTCAGAAGCAAATCCTGGACGAATTTAGTGGAATAGATAACCCCCACTTGCAGCTTCCGAGGCTTCAAGAGTGTTGTATAGCAGCTAAAATCCACTAGGAATTCTCCCAGATTGGAGAGGGGAAATATTTTGGCATCGTGGACTGTGTCGCTTATGCAAGCAAGTCGTTTCATGGGGTTGAGGCCAGAAGCATGTACTAGACGAATTTGAATAAATAACCCTTACCTACTTAGTATGGCTTAAAATCCACTGTGATTTCTCTTGGATTGGAGAGAGGAAATAGTTTGGCATCGTGGTCTGTGTCGCCCATGCAAGCAAGTCGTTTCATGGGGTTGAGGCCAGAAGCATGTACTAGACGAATTTGAATAAATAACCCTTACCTGCAACTTTTTAGGCTTCTTGGCCGAAGGGATTTTTCATGAGTATTGTACTCTTGCTAAAATCCACTACGAATTCTCCGAGATTGAAGAGGAGCTGTGGCATGCGCCGCACACAAGGATATTCGGAAGCATATTGCCAAAAAAAAGCTTATAAAACTATCTGCTGAACAAATTAACTTCGAGTAATTTCCAACACTAAAAAAAATAGAGAATTCAACTTTATGGACGTTAGTAAGGAGTCAATACAACTTTTCTTCAAAGATCCAACAATCAAGAAACATGAGTTTTCAGCTCAATTACTTGCTGAGATTCATTTGAATTGTGCGAACATATACACATTGACATGGGCCAAATACTCAAAAGAAAACTAAGAAAACTTTGAGATATGACAAGGAAGTTGAAAAGCTCCGAGGAAGCAACATAGCAGCGTACAGACATATTCCCCAAAATTAGAGACAAGAAAGGGCAGTAACGGGTAGTAACTTGGGCAACGCTTGAGGATCTGTGGTGGCAAAATTCAATCTGCAAGCTTTCTACACGTTTCATAAAGAAAATGCACTTGTTAGGAAAAGCTTCACCCACAAACTTCTCTAGTTTCAAAGACATGTACAGTCCCAGATGAATATAGTATTAGGCGTTGGGTTAGTTTGAATATAGGATTAGTTTCATAAGCTAATTGTTGTCTGCTATAAGGAATAGTCCTGAAAGAAGTACATCTTTCAAAATAATAAATATACAGCCAACCAAATTGGAATAACTACTCTGAGATCAGACAAAATACTTTAATCACTGAGAAGATCAAGATCAAACTAGTTCCAAATTTTTAAGTGCGTGAGTAAATGTTATAACTCACTGCTTGGGCATTTTAAAACAACAAATTGTATCATTGAATTTTTTCTGCAAACTGCTATTATTGAAATTATATAACTGATTACTGGCTAATCAGACGAAAACTTTTGCATAAAGAAGCCATCCTACAAAATAGCGCTGAGGAAGAAATCATTCACAAAAGTTGCACCTCCCATTATATCTATTTATTTAAATCCATGTCACTGTCAAATAACTTTAATCTAAAAAGTCAGCCTGGACAGGATTCCAATCAATAAAACAAAAGACACTCCCCTTCCGGAGAATTCAACAAGAATGGGACCTTGGCATCACAAATCCATTTAAATTTTAAACCTTCAATCTAACTTTGTTAGTCAATCTGCAAGCCTTCTACACGTTTCATAAAGAAAATGCACTTGTTAGGAAAAGCTTCACCCACAAACTTCTCTAGTTTCTCTAGTCGATGGATCGTAGAACTATAGAACGGTTCCCGTCAATCTCCCATCCAATAAAGATTTCATTACAATAGAAACTTCAATGGCATCAGCCCTATGTATAACACAAGGTTATTGTCAATGCTCGTGGTGGTGGGCGATTTTGACTTCACCAGCACATAGGCGAACTATATGTCATCAATATTGACATCAATAGCCAATTTCCAGCCAAATAAGACTGTCTATTGTAGAAATACGCTGGATTGTGACCAATTGTGACTAAAAATGTTTATAGGCCTTTTCACGGCTTCGCTTGTGACTTAGCGAAGTCATGAAAAGGGCTATAAACATTTTTAGTCACAGTTGGTCGCAATCCAGTGGATTTCTACAATAGGTAGTCTTATTTGGTCAGCAATTGGCTATTGATGTCAATATTGACGACATATAGATCACCTACATGCTAGTCAAGTCAAAATCGCCCAACACCATGAGCATCGACAATCAAAAAGGACTTTGTGTTATACATAGGGTTGATGTCATTGAAGTTTCTATTGTAATGAAAACTTTATTGGATGGGAGATTGAGAGGAACCATTCTGTAGTTCTGCGATCCATCCACTAGAGAAACCAGAAAAGTTTGTGGGTGAAGTTTTTCCTAACAGACGCATTTTCTTTATGAAACGTGTAGAAGGCTTGCAGATTGAATTTTGCCACCACAGATCCTCAAGTGTTGCCCAAGTTACTACCCGTTACTGCCTTTTCTTGTCTTTGATTTTGGGGAATATGTCTCTACGCTGCTATGTTGCTTCCTCAGAACTTTTCAGCTTCCTTGTCATATCTCAAAGTTTTCTTAGTTTTCTTTTGAGTATTTGGCCCATGTCAATGTGTATATGTTCCCCCAATTCAAATGAATCTCAACGAGTAGTTGAGCTGAAAACTCGTGTTTCTTGATTGTTGGATCTTCGCTAAAAAGTTGTATTGACTCCTTACTAACGTCCATAAAGTTGAATCCTCTATATTTTTTAGTGTTGGAAATTACTCGAAGTTAATTTGTTCAGCAGATAGTTTTATAAGCTTTTTTTTGGCAATATGCTTCTGAATAGCCTTGTGTGCGGCGCATGCCACAACTCCTCTTCACAATATGCTTCTGAATATCCTTGTGTGCGGCGCATGCCACAACTCCTCTTCAATCTCGAAGAATTCGTAGTGGATTTTAGCCGGAGCACAATACTCATGAAAAATCCCTTCGGCCAAGAAGCCTAAAAAGTTGCAGGTAAGGGTTATTTATTCAAATTCGTCTAGTACATGCTTCTGGCCTCAACCCCATGAAACGACTTGCTTGCATGGGCGACACAAACCATGATGCCAAAATATTTCCTCTCTCCAATCCGGGAGAATTCACAGTGGATTTTAAGCCAGACTAAGCAGGTAAGGGTTATTTATTCAAATTCGTCTGGTACATGCTTATGGCCTTAACCCCATGAAACGACTTGCTTGCATAGGCGACATAGTCCACGATGCCAAAATATTTCCCCTCTCCAATTTGGGAGAATTCCCAGTGGATTTTAGCTGCTGTACAACACTCTTGAAGCCTCGGAAGCTGCAGGTGGGGGTTATCTATTCCACTAAATTCGTCCAGGATTTGCTTCTGACCACAATCTCTTGAAACTACTTGCTTGCATGGATGAGACCAGCCCATGAGAGCAAAACATATCTCAAGGGATTTGAACTTTGGAAAATCTCAAGAAGCCGAACTATAACTGTTGTAGTAAGTTAATTAGAAAAAAGGCTGCTGTAATTAACTGAATATGTACACACTTAATAAGGTAGCCCGTTAATTCAGTTTTCAAATTATCTTCCTGTCAGAGCAGCACCGAGAACAAAATGTAATAATTCAAGTAAAACTGTAGCAAATACAACCAAAAACAAGCAACTGTAAATATTCAATGGAACTCATTAAGTTAACCCGACACTGTCAAGCAAATGGGGTTTTAACTTAAATATTCAATGGAACCCATTAAGATAACCGATCAATAAAAGAGTTTTAAAACTTAAATACATAATGTAGGCAAGATCCTGGTGCGGAATAGAAACTCAACAAAATTACATCATATGAGCGTAGTAGCATGAATCTGTATTAGCCAGAAAGTCGGCATAGAACCCACTTTCAAAAAAGAAATACTATATAACCATTTAAAAATTACTACATAACTAATTACAGCGTCTCTTAATATTTTCAGTAAACAAGAAGCCCTCAGAGGAGCCGAAGTGCAGACCCTCGGGTCGAATAAGTGAACCCTTGAATCAATGTTCAGACTAGCGGAATACAACTGAGGCTTTGTCGGCGAAAATCTTAAATTACCTGGCAGATCGCTGTAAGTCGGGAGCCCTAGCGCAAATGTTGAGGGTTCATCAACCGTGAGCAGCAGGAGAGGGTTTTGCCTGTGTAACCAAACAACAAATTTATTCTAGAACTGTAGAGGTATACACACAGGAAACTGGAAGTTTCGAAACCAGTGTTGGAATTTGACGGGCATTTTGCCCGTCACAGGCCATTTTAGTCGTTAAATACATTGAAAAATTTTAAATGACCGTCTGGCATGACGTGGTTTGAAGAGTGAAGAACGTGGTTTTGACGGCTTATAATATTTTGTTGAAAATTTTTAAATGACCGTCAGGCATGACGTGGTTTGAAGACTGAAGAACGCGTGGTTTGAAGAACGTGTTTTTGATGGCATAATATTTTGTTGAAAATTTTTAAATGACCGTCTGGCATGACGTGGTTGGAAGAACGTGTTTTTGACTACTTATAATATTTTGAAAACGTTCTTAATATTTTATCCGGAGACTTCGCTCTTCATATTTTGAAAACGTTCTTAATATCTTATCGAGAGACTTTGCTTTTACAATTTCTTCAACTCCTCCTCCCCATTCTCCAAACAAAATGCCGTCTTTCTCTAGTGATTAAATGTTTTTTTGCAAAGTGATAGGGGCTGACATACATCCTTTGATGTATTCTGAAGAATGGAATGCATCCCCACCTTGTACACTGGATTTGAGTTCCTATTACCCCATCTCCCAGTAGACTGTCTGATAAATCTAGCCATTCTTCTCCTGCACTAAATTTGTAGCTTTTCCCCATAAGTTTTCATGGCCCCCATCCCATAATATGCAATCTCACAGGCTAGCTATTCATGCTATCTTGGAAAAACATCTCTATCTTTCTCGCAACCCTTGATACAAATCCAAGTCAAGAATACCTGGAATCGGAGATTACAGGCCTCAGTCACTTTGGAACAGGATTTTCAGTGGTTTGACGTGCATTTGTAGTTATTTATTTTCTACAAATTTGCATGTCAAAGTCTAGATTCAACTGAAGTAATTCTAGGAATCTGTTTTCTTAGAAGAAACATCTTCAATGAAGCTTTGTAATAGTTCAAATACTCCTGTGAGAAAGAACTCCATAAGGTTTCTGTAATATCTTGAATTCTGTGAGACTCTGTTTTATGTTGAACTCTCTGGGACTCTGTTTTTGGTTGTTTGACTTACAGTTGTATCTATTTATTTTCTATAAATTTTCTTGTCAAAATCTTGATTCAACTGAAGTAATTCTAGCTTCTTTCTTCCCGGGAGAAACATCTTCATTGAAGCTTTGGAACAGTTCAGAATTCCTGTGAGCAAGAACTCCATAAGATTCCTGTAATAGGTGGACTGAACTGTTTGTTCTTATTGCAGTTTCCTGTGGGACGGATCCACCGTCTGTTGAAGTCTCGAGTATCTGCAAATGGAAGGGTGGGAGCAACTGCAGCTGTTTATTCTGCAGCCATTCTGGAGTATCTCACTGCAGAGGTTTTAGAACTTGCAGGAAATGCCAGTAAAGATCTCAAGGTTAAACGTATCACCCCAAGGCATTTGCAGCTCGCTATTAGAGGAGATGAAGAACTTGATACTTTGATCAAAGGTACCATAGCAGGTGGAGGTGTCATCCCTCACATCCACAAGTCACTTATTAACAAATCCACAAAAAAAGATTAGTTCTTTGTGTGGGGATTGTGTCAAGCGTTTTATTTATTGTAGGATGTGGGCTGAAATGTTTAGCTCAACGGAGTGCTGGGATCAGTACATGTGGATTTAGGAGTGCACTATATTCTTCCCCTGTTGTTTTGGTATATATGTTTGTTTTGAACCTACTGTAACTAGTGTGATATGAATAGCCATTTGATCTGCAGAAATTGACTTGATATTAATAGCCAATTGATCTGCAGAAATTGACGTGATATTAATAGCCAATTGATCTGCAGAAATTGACTTGATATTAATAGCCACTTGATCTGCAGAAATTGACTTGATTAAAGTGCCAAACTTCAAAAACAGTCTGATGCCCACATGCAGTTAATACAGAATGTATTTTGAAAACTAGGATTTAACTTTGTAGTGCTTGAATCATCATTTCATGTTGGTTTTCATCTGTTAGTAGCCAGATACGTTTCTCTTACAATTAGATTGTTCTAAGTTATACCTAAATTTCTTTATGGGGTACATACTTTCCCCCAAAAGTTCACTATTTATTGGAAACCAAAATTATAGAACTTTTTTTTTTCATGTTTTGCATTGGCATTTTCAGATATGTTCACCCCTAAAACCTCTCCATTCCCCGAATAAACCCTCCGAAATCTGACAAAGCCCCTTTTTAGCCCCAGTCCTAATCGCGAAGTTCAAACCTTCCATAAGACTCGACCATATAACTTGGCGCTTTCATTTCTCAATCGCAATCGCAATCGCAGCTTTTAGGAGGTCTTTTATAAGTCATGTCTGTAACATCGCCGATGGCCGATTACCAATTGCCCCTATCGGATGCGATATTATTATTAAATCATGTTACAATGGTGTAGTCGGGTTCGGGCTTTAATCGCTATCGCAAATCGCATATGTATAAAGGCTCCCCCCTCGACTTTCGCCGATGCGATCTGATCGCAAATCGCACAGGGTCAGGGCTTGACGTTAACGCAGACCACTCCATTTTTGCGATGCGATATTAGGTGTCGGACCCGATATGACTCACCGCTCCCGTGTAATAAGTTTCAAGTCCGGTTTGCGCCTCCGATAGTGTATTTCGCCAGAAGTCTGCGCCGATAGTGTATTTTCCATATTGCATAGTTTTCCCCGGCCGATAATCCCCGCGCATCTTCCGCCCCCGATGATCGTTGGATCTAGATCCGCCCGTATTTAATCCAATGCCCTCGTCCATCCCGATCCCATATCTCCCGATACCCTTTGCAAAACGATCCCCGCCATCGATCCACGTGATCCAATGGCTGATATCCCGTCTCTCGCCCCGATCATTACATGCATCCGAAGGAAGGTGGCCAGTATCCAGCAGTCAGCATAATAGATCCTCAACAACCGCATTTAACATGAAGAATGGCCGAGAAGAAAAAGGACATGCCTCGAGCAGATCAGAGCATTTATCAGTTATGGAGCTTCTTTCATGCAACACTTCACCTGTTTAGGAAGGACAACAGAGTATCATAAAAGATCAGATTCATTCATTGAAACAAACAGATTGCAGCAGAGACTCTACCAGACAATTAAAGCGGTTGGTGGTCAATTATGACCCCTCCATACTTAGAACGATCGAGTGCCTTTGTATTCAAACTCTATATATATCCACAAACAAGATGTAATCAGGGTTTATGGTTGTCATTTTGATGTAAGGTTCAACTTCAGGAGACTGTAACTACTTTGATACTTGCAGCGTCTGGTCTTCATTTTCAGCTAATACAAGCTTCTTTCGCTGTTAATTGCTCACTTTCCGCTTCTATTATGTTCTAGGCTGTGCCTGTTATGCATTTTTCATGTACTCTTGATGTTTAGCATTAGAGGAGCTGTCATCCTACCTCTGTGTTGAAGTCTAGTATGTATCATTGAATGTGTTATGCAGGTTTTTGTTATCTTAGTGCCAGAGAGCTGTCATTTTGTCTGCGCATTAGGAAATAGATTTGCAGACCTTTTTTACTGGTTGCAGCTGGCTATCACATGGTCTTGTGCATCTGCTGGTGTGGTCAGTGTTCTCCATATTCACCAATTCCTTAAACTGTGAGTAATTGGTAGTCTAAAGCCTTGTAGTCTGGGGGTGTTCAACCATGTTTGGAGTTGAGCATAGTAGAAGTGGTTATCTGGCTTGAACAAGCATCATTCATTCCATTCATCCATTTCCAACATTAAGTTCAGTTTGTAATGTTCCCGAGCATCTCCGAGATACAACCTAGGAGAGTTTCTTGGGGTGATAACAAGAAAGGGCAGTAACGGATAGTAACTTGGGCAACACTTGAGGATCTGTGGTGGCAAAATTCAATCTGCAAGCCTTCTACACGTTTCATAAAGAAAATGCGTCTGTTAGGAAAAACTTCACCCACAAACTTTTCTGGTTTCTCTAGTGGATGGATCGCAGAACTACAGAATGGTTCCTCTCAATCTCCCATCTAATAAAGTTTTCATTACAATAGAAATTTCAATGACATCAACCTTATGCATAACACAAAGTCCTTTTCGATTGTCAATGCTCATGGTGGTGGGCGATTTTGACTTGACTAGCACGTAGGCGATCTATATGTCGTCAATATTGACATCAATAGCCAATTGCCGACTAAATAAGGCTGCCTATTGTAGAAATACGCTGGATTGCGACCAACTGTGACTAAAAATGTTTATAGCCGTTTTCATGACTTCGCTAAGTCACAAGCGAAGCCGTGAAAAGGGCTATGAACATTTTTAGTCACAGTTGGTCGCAATCCAACGTATTTCTACAATAGACAGTCTTATTTGGCTGGCAATTGGCTATTGATGTCAATATTGACGACATATAGTTCGCCTATGTGTTGGTGAAGTCAAAATTGCCCACCACCACGAGCATTGACAATAACCTTGTGTTATACACAGGGCTGATGCCATTAAAGTTTCTATTGTGATGAAATCTTTATTGGATGGGCGATTGACGGGAACCATTCTGTAGTTCTACGATCCATCCACTAGAGAAACTAGAGAAGTTTGTGGGTGAAGTTTTTCCTAACAGACACATTTTCTTTATGAAACGTGTAGAAGGCTTGCAGATTGAATTTTGCCACCACAGATCCTCAAGTGCTGCCCAAGGTACTGCCCTTTCTTGTCTCTAATTTTAGGGAATATGTCTCTCCACTACTATGTTGCTTCCTTAGAGCTTTTCAGCTTCCTTGTCATATCTCAAAGTTTTCTTAGTTTTCTTTTGAGTATTTGGCCCATTTCAATGTGTATATGTTCGCACAATTCAAATGAATTTCTGCAAGTAATTGAGCTGAAAACTCATGTTTCCTTATTGTCGCATCTTTGCTAGAAGGTTGTACCAACTCCTTACTAACGTTCATAAACTCTTTTTATTTTTTTCAGTGAGTTGAATTCTCTATTTTTTAGAGTGCTCGAAATTACTCGGAGTTAATTTGTTCAGAATGTAGATAATTTTATAATTTTTTTTGACAATATGCTTTTGAATATCCTTGTGTGTGGGGCATGCCACAACTCCTCTTCAATCTGGGAGAATTCATAGTGGATTTTAGCCGGAGTACAATACTTTTGAAAAATCCCTTCGGCCAAGAAGCCTAAAACGCTGCAGGTAAGGGTTATTTATTCAAATTCGTCTAGTACATGCTTCTGGCCTCAACCGCATGAAGCGGCTTGCTTGCATGGGCGACATTGTCTGCGATGCCAAAATATTTCCCCTTTCCAATCTATGAGAATTCACAGTGGATTTTAGTTGTTGTACAACACTCTTTAAGCCTCGGACGCTGTAAGTGGGGGTTATCTATTCCACTAAATTCGTCTAGGATTTGCTTCTGACCACAATCTCCCGAAACTACTTGCTTGCATGGGTGAGACCTTCCTATGAGGGCAAAACATATCTCAAGGGATTTGAACTTGGGTGTGGGAATATCACCATCCCACCTAACAATAAAATCATGCCTCTATTGGCCTTTCAATATTTTATGACCATTTATTTTTACACACATTCCAGGTTTTGCCTCTTTGGTCAGTGTTGGGTGTCTAAAGTATGTTCCTCAACTTCTAATGAGGAGTTTTAGGATGTATTTAATTTGTTTAAAAACAACTTACAGAGTTTTGCGGTAAATCGGGCACCTAAAACCTCAGGTCCTCGATCAATGTAGTTGTTGAGTGCGAGTATGTCAAGTCAGCTACTTGAACAAGTATGATTTGAGCACGAATGTAGTAGCTAATCTACAATATCAAGAAAGAGTTAAATATGATAGAATTAAAAGAATTAAATCTCATAGAATTAGAAGAGTACTTATAGACCCACTGAAGACTTGGAAAATTCAAGAATGGTAAGTTGCTTATGCGACTTTTGATGGTAATTTTCAAATTACATTTATTTTGTGCTGAACTAATCTTTAACGCACTTTATTTTCTTATGCTGGTTCACTAGGTATATATTTTCTCTATGCGTTTTCACTCCTCGTTTTAATTTTCTTATTTCATTGTACATAACTTGTAAGGGGTTTGGTTACACTCGATCATCCACCTAAATACATATACTTTTATTGTAACTCTAGGAGACGTTGTCAAACTTGATCTCTCTCCCAACAATTTTATAGTGTTTATAAATAGATATACAAATGAAGATACCAAATGTGTACATCACAACAATCTCCTTTCTTCTTGCATGCTTGTAGTCTCGACTCTAGATTGACTTTTTTATTCTTTTCGTTATCCTATGTATTAATGTTGTGTGCTCATATCAATTGGTATTAGAGCCTTAACGTTAAGGCTTCTTTTACATGCCAAAGTGGTTTGGGATATTTTTACTTTTGATTAATTGAACCCAAACGTTAGGTTGAGTGCTAGATTATGGCCTTATTTTATTCATGGGTTATAAAGCTTAATTGAGGCCCCATTCTCTAAGTTGCAAAAAAGAAAAGAAAAAAGAAAAAGAATAAAGTTTTACTAGGGAATACAACTTAATGTTCATGTAACCTTGCCTCTTTCTCACACATGTTAAGGCAAATCAATTAAAAATGGTCTTATTTGTGAATGGTTTCCCTCTCACTAATTTGTTGGTCATCTTTAGATCCTTTTCAAACTAACACATGCTACCTTTTCAATCATGCATCCTTGGCACAAATGTTGAGGAAGTGGTTGAGCTTGCAGTGATTTGAGAGGCTAGTTATGCATGTACCCTAGCCATTTGTCCATGTTCTTTCACTCATCTTCATCCACTTATCTTCTGATGCCATCTTCTTAGCACAATCGTCTAGGTGCCGTGCTTCACTAGATGTCCACTTACACCTTGGAATTAACCCTGATCACATTATGTTGCACTTTGATTAAGAATAAAGTGACTTGGAACTAGTGCACCTGTTAGGTCCCTATAATACTAGTGTATCCCCCTTATTGTTATTGTTAGTGTAGTCCCCTATTGTTATTATTATGCCCATGTATCCCCCATATTGTTATTGTTGTGCCTCATAGAAGCCCAGTATTGTTATTGTTTTTTCCTTACGTTATTATTGTTATGTAGGCTCTAATTATATTGTGACGACTCCATGATCCAAATTGGATCCATAAAGAATGATTAATAGAGCCATGGCTGTACCAGGTCGGGACAGACTTCAAAGAATTTAAAACAGCAATCAAAAACACCTCTAAACCAGTGGCAGTGGCAGCCAATGTGGAACGACGAGGACCTCGGTCAAAGCGCGCTGACCGAGGCCCATGGAGACTACGTGGGAGGCGAAATTAGCCCTTGGGAGGCCCGGATCGGGAAACAAAGGGAGTTTTTGATGCGCAATTAGCGCTAATTGCGCATCGCTGGGCAAAAAACTTCAAAATGGAGAAGCCCCGAGCACTCGGTCGCGTGGGAGCTGGGAAAACCATGGGACAAAAGGCTAAGCGCTAAAGGCGGAACCTGCTCCAAAAGTCGACGGTATTGATCGGGGGCATCCATGGGTGGCAAGCAATTTTGATGAAAAAGGAACGATTCCACTCAGCACCTGACGCATGGCAAGTAGAGGAGAGAGAAAACCGCTGCTCATCGCGCGCTAACGGTCAAGCTAGTCAACCACGTGGGACGAGCGAATGGCGTCGGATCTGGGGGCTCCAGATCTAACGGCTGAGATCGCGCCCGATGGAGAAGCCGGATTTAACAAGGGAATTAGCCGCGATATGAAAGAATTTGAAGTCCGAATTAACCGCCACGGTGGCAAAAGACTCATTCCACGACGTAACCGAAGAATTGAATCGACGAGGCAAGCTGGCGCAGTTCACGGGAGGACAAGTGGCCACTCCCTGTGAGCCTGATGATGATGCCGAGAACAGGGAACTCCAAGTGTAGCTGCAAGCAGGCGATCCGACGAAGGTGGAAGAGGAACTGAACCACCATGAGCTCGAATGGTTTAAAGCCATGAACAGAGAACAGAAAGGACACCAAGAAGTCGGGAACCGAAAGACGGAACACCGAAGACAGAAGATAGAGAAGAGAAGAACCAGTGAAGCAAAAAGTAGAAAGAAGACAGAAGGGCCGAGTTGATCAAAGGCAGCGTCGAGCACCAGAGAGCTTGAAAGACTCAAGCCATCCCTGAGAGGATCTGTCAGACTAGAGAGGTCAAAGAGCTGGCAAAGAAAAGAGTCTGTGTACTCTAGTGGTTTGGGGAATCCAAGAACCACCCTGCCAAGCCAATCTGTTTCAGGAGACTCATATTGAGCTCCTTCATTGTAATTCTTTGCTTCAAGACACAATAAAAAGAAGGCCACCACTGAGAGCTGGACCGGAGATGTAGCCCTGGAGGATAGGGTGAACTCCTTATTAATTTTTTGTGTTCTTGTATTTGCTTACTGTGTTTCTCTGCTGTTTTCCATTTCAAGTGTTTGTGTATTTGCAATTTGATCGATCCGTTGCTTAAATAACATAGACACACACACCAACATATGAGTCTGTAATATCTTCATTTAATAAATCTTTAACTGAGGTCACTCATAGGGTGATTATCAGATCAAGTGGTATCAGAGCTTTAGGCTGTAAGGTTAGACAAAGTTGTGTTGGTTTAGCTGTTGAATGCTCACTAGATCAAAGCTCAAATTAGGAGAAGGAGAGTTGGTCGAGACTAATCCTGAAATTGGGAGAGTCTATCCTCCGAAGACAATATCAGAGGAAGGTTCTGTGGGGCCAGACCCTCAATTCATGGAGAGTTTCCTAGTTATAAAGTCTATGGTAGAATAAATGTATAGGGACTTTAGAAAGCATAAGGATGAAGGTTCATCAGGTTCTAAACAAGACAAAGAAGAAGACGAGTCTTATTCCCATGACCACTCAAAAGGAAAAGGGAAAGAGGAAAACTTTCTCACACCTCCTAATAGCCCTGTGCATAATAAGAAAGCATCTTTGATTAAGCTAGATGTTAAATTCGATTTGCCTATAAATGATGGAAAGTTAAATGCTGAAAAGTTGGAAAATTGGATTAGACAAATTGATGTGTATTGCAGAGTACAGAACATCAATTCAGACAAAAGCAAAATTCAGTTGGCAAGCCTATGCCTAGGAGGCATTGCCTTGGTTTGGTGGGAAGGGAGGACCCAAGCTGACATGAAAAGACATGGTAAGACTATCTCTGTCTGGAGTGATTTTGTTTCTGCAATCAAGAAGCAGTGCTATCCATTAGCCTACATGCAACAAGCCATGATGAGTTGGCAAACTCTTCGACAGTTGAAAGGGCAAAGTGTGCAAGGGTACACTCAAGAATTTAGAAAGAGAGCATTGATTCTAGGGATCTCATTAGACTCACTAGAGACTCTTTTGAAGTACATTGGTGGTCTACACAGCTACATGAGGCATACCATCCTCATGTTTAATCCCACTAGTATAGATGAGGTATTTGTACAAGCTACTCATCTAGAAGCTAGAGGAAAGAATGGAAATCTAGAAGTTGGTGTTGAAATTTGGTACCGGAGGACAGGTGGTTCCCTTAGGCTTTGATCTTTGGCCTAGGGAAAAGTGTCCAAAAGAATTTAATTTTTCTCCTAAAGTGACTTTATAATTTTATAAAGTTAAATCTAATTTAAAAGTGACTTTAAGTGATAAAGTTACTAAGTCTAATTTTAAAGTAACTTTTATAAAGTAAATGAAAAATTAGAAAGGAAAAGTGACTTTGGAAATAAATGACTAAGTGGGTCTTTATTAAAGTGGGGTGAATTAAAAAATAGAAAGTGAGATTTAAATGAGCATTTAATCTCAGCCATTGATCTAAATCTATTTCAGCCATTGGATTTAGAGATCACCCAAAAGTCACTTGGATCACCCAAAAGTCACTTGGAGTTATATTAAAAGAGGAAAAGGAGGAAAAGGTCATTCATTCTTTCATGAGCAGATTGGGAGAAGGAGAGCAAGAGAGCAAGAGAGATTTCTGAGCAGGGAGGAGAAGGAGACAGCAGCTTGGCACACATTCCAAGGCAGCAGTTGAGCAGATTTGTACAGCTGATTCAGCACATAGTGAAAGACAGATTTTTGCACAAAAATCGAGGAGCAGTTTGCTGATTTTTCTGCACACAAAACGGAGGCCGTACAACATTAATTGCTGTTCTGTTTGCTGTAATTTCCAGATTGCTGTGAGGCACGGGAAAGGAGATAAGTTGTAAATTTGCTTGCTGATTTTTCGCTGAATAATTCTCACTGTAAAAAGACAATTTTCAGAAATAAAGAAGAGCTCTCAAACTGGCTTTCCTCAAGAGTTGTAGGGGGTTTTTCCAGGGTCAAGTTGATAAAAAATATCAGTGTTTTAATGTGTTTTAATGGCTGTTTTTGATTGCTGATTTTTAATTCTGCAATTTCCAGCATTCTGAAAAATTTCCAGAATTTGTGTTTTCAGCAATATTTATTTTTTTCAGTCTGTTAAATGTATGGTTATGGGAATGGGCATTTAACTACATGGAAGAAATAAGGAGAAACTGAAAACCGGGGTGGGAAAACAGAAATTTCTACATGGTATCAGAGCTTGAGTGCTGAAGGGCAGTTTGGGACAGCAAAAGGAAAAATTACAGTTGCTGATTTTTCACTCGGAAAATTCCAGCAAGTTGATTTTTTCATAAACAGTAGTTTTATCTTTACTACAGCAGTGCTATTTTTCAGTTTTAGGACAGCAGGATGTCATTGGGATTGAGGGTGGAGGATAGGTTGGATGGACATACAAATTACAGTGTTTGGAAGGAGAGAATGCAGAGTATCTTTGAGGAGGCAGAAGTCTGGGATATCATGGTGCATACCGCACAGAACCCTGTTGTTGTGCCCACTGATGTTACTCAGTTGGCTGAGTATAAAAAGAAGAACAATAAGGGTAAGAGGCTGATTCTAGACGGAATCAAATACCATTGCATTCCTCATGTGAGAGGAAAGATCAATGCCCATGAGATGTGGACAACATTGTCCAATCTCTACCAGAGTACCAATGAGAACCGGAAGATGGTCCTAAAGGAGAAGCTGAAGAACATTAAGATGGGTAATGATAGTGCAGCTGGATATCTCACAAAGATTACCAATGTGAGAGATGAGTTGGCAGCGATTGGAGAGGCCATTCCACCCACTGAGTTGGTGCGGATTGTAGTGAATGGCCTCCCCCATTCATGGTTGAACTTTGCTGATGGGGTTTGTGCACGTGAGACCCTTCCCACATGGGAGAGGTTTTGGGATGATTGCATTCAGACAAAGATCAGGAAAGGTCAGCTTGGGGCAGCCAAGCCAGTTGAGCAGGATGAGGATGTAGCACTGATGGCAGGAGGCAAGAAAGGCAAAGGGAAGAAGCAGGCTTCCACAAGCAGTGGTGGGGGCAAAGGCAAAGGTAAAGGTAAACAGGGGAACACACAGAAGGACTATTCCAAGGTGAAGTGTTGGAATTGTCAGAAGATGGGACACTATGCAGTTGTGTGTCCAGAGAAGAAGAAGAAGAAGGGGAAGAACCAGGACGTGGCAGCTTCAGCAGAGATTGAGGACTTTGCAGGTCGTTTTGACCGGGAGTTTGCGTTCACTACGTGTGAGTCCTCTAGTGCAGGATCACCTGCCACACAGGTTCAGAGGGAGCATGCTTTTCCCTCGATTAGCGGAGCATCTTCAGGTATCTGGTATGTGGACAGTGGGGCTTCACGTCATATGACAGGAGTCCGTGAGTACTTCTCAGAGCTTTCAGAGAGTGGCACTGATATTGAGGTAGTACTCGGTGATGACAGAGTTGTTAGAGCAGTCGGGTTGGGGACAATGACATTTCAGAGGGAGTCCAAACCTCCCTTGAAGGTGTCAGAGGTTCTTTATGTGCCAGGGATGAGGAAGAACCTCATATCCGTCTCAGCTTTGGAGGACAGAGGATATGAGGTACTGTTCAGGGGAGGACAGGTGTTGATGTATCCCAGGGGCGCTCCAGCTGATTCAGCTAGAGTGATAGGTGTACGCCATGCAAAGGTGTACAAGTTTGCATTTCAGCCCCTTTTGGCATTGAGCAGTAGTACCGACAACAGAGCTAGCAGTTCTGAGCTGTGTGAGATTTGGCACCGCAGGATGGGACACATGTATCATGGAGCCTTGAGGACATTGCGGGAGATCACTACAGGTGTGCCAGATTTCAGTACTGATCACTTTGATACTTGCAGAGGTTGTGCGATGGACAAGTTTGCCAAATCCCCTTTTCCCAGCAGTGACAGCAGAGCGACGGGGATACTTGATTTGATTCATTCCGATGTGAGCGGTCGGATGTCTCATGTTTCTTTGAGTGGATATGAGTACTATGTTTTATTCATTGATGATCACTCCAGGAGGACCTGGATTTATTTTTTGAAGACCAAGAGTGAGGTCTTCAAGCGGTTTCAGGAGTTCAGAGCTCTTGTGGAGACTCAGACAGGTCGAAAGATCAATTCCCTGAGGTCGGACAATGGAGGAGAGTACACCCTTGGAGAGTTTGTTGATTATTGTGCGGAGGCAGGCATTAGGAGGGAGTTCACTGTTCCTTACAACCCCCAGCAGAACGGGGTTGCGGAGAGGAAGAACAGATCCATCATAGGGGCTGCCAAAGCCATGATACATGATCAGGGGTTGCCATTGTTCTTGTGGGCAGAGGCCTGCAACACAGCTGTTTACTTGCAGAACAAGAGTCCGCATCGTGCCTTGGGGCACATGACTCCGGAGGAGGCTTTCTCTGGGAAAAAGCCTGATCTTGGTCATCTTCATATCTTTGGATGCATTGCATACTCCTATATACCCAAGGAGAAGAGGACCAAACTAGAGCCCACCGCAGAGAAGGGTATCTTTGTGGGCTACAGTGAGATCTCAAAGGCCTTTCGGATTTACATTCCTGCACAGAGGAGAGTTGTTGTCAGACGGGATGTGAAGTTCGAGGAGGACAGGGCCTTTAGGAGGTCACGGGAGTTGGAGTATCTGGATCAGCCAGACCCTCAGCAGCAGTTGAGTCAGTCGCAGGGATCCAGTGGGCAGGGATCAGAAGGATCAGGAGGTACATCTATGAGGATGTCAGGTCTGTCAGTGAGCAGTGGCTCATCGAGCCAGAGGGGTGGTGCTCCGGGCAGCATGCAGAGCAGTTCACAGAGCAGTTCACTAGGGAGTCCACTAATGGACAGTTCACACGGTACCTCAGCTTCTACAGGTTCAGGTGCAGGCAGGAGGACAGCAGACAGACAGTCAGGAGTTTAGGCTACTGATGATGTTGAGGAGGAGGAGTTTCATTCTCTGGTGGGAGAGGTGCGCTCAGGGAAGAGGAAGCCCAAGTGGCTTCAGGACACCTTGAGAGATGCCACATCTGTTGCTGAGCCGAAGAGGCCGGTCAGAGAGAGTAGACCACCTGAGAGGTTTTGTAGCTATATGGCGATGGTTACCAGCATCCTTGACTCTGAGCCTTCTAGCTATGAGGAGGCAGCTAGCCAGCAGGTCTGGAGAGAGGCCATGCAGGAGGAGTATTCTTCTATCATGAAGAATGATGTTTGGGAGGTGGTGCCGAGGCCTGAGGGCAAATCCGTGGTTACTTCCAGATGGCTTTACAAGGTAAAGCATGCTGCAGATGGCAGCATTGAGAAATTCAAAGCGAGGTTTGTGGCTAGAGGGTTCTCCCAGGTAGAGGGAGTTGATTATGAGGAGACCTTCGCTCCCGTGGCTCGATATACTTCGATTCGCTCCATTATATCGATAGCAGCAGAGATGGGTTGGAAGATCCACCAGATGGATGTGAAGACCGCATTTCTCAATGGCTTCATACAGGAGGAGGTGTACATTGAGCAGCCACAGGGCTTTGAGGTGCATGGGAAGGAGTCCCATGTGTGCAGACCGAAGAAGGCCCTTTATGGCCTGAAGCAAGCTCCCAGAGCTTGGTACTCCAGGATAGATACATATTTGCAGGGGATGGGTTTCACAAAGAGTGAGGCAGATCCGAACCTTTACTTTATTGTGATTGGTGAGGAGCCTCTCATTCTGGTGCTGTATGTGGATGACTTGATCATTACAGGTGCAGAGAGACTCATAGAGCACTGCAAGAGAGATCTTGCGGCGGAGTTTGAGATGAAGGACATCGGCTTGATGCATTACTTTTTGGGTTTGGAGGTGTGGCAGGAGGAGGGGCATTTCTTCCTGGGGCAGGGGAAGTATATTGTGGACATCCTTAGCAAATTCCACATGGAGGATTGTAGACCCATGTCGACACCGATGATCACCAACTGGAAGAAGCTTCATGCTTCGGATTTCGAGTTGGTGGATCCCACATTGTACAGACAGCTGATTGGTTCCTTGATGTATTTGGTCAACACTAGACCAGACATCTGTTTTGCAGTCAACACGATGAGTCAGTTTATGTGTGAGCCTAGGAAGGTTCACTGGGTGGCTGCAAAACACATTTTGCGGTACTTGCAGGGGACAGTGGATTATGGTCTGGACTACAGGCAGGGAGATGGAGTGAGATTGGCAGGATACACTGATTCTGATTGGGCAGGTTGTGCTTCTGATAGGAAGAGCACTTCAGGGTGCTGTTTTGGGTTGGGTTCAGCAGTAGTGTCATGGTTCAGCCGGAAGCAGCAGTCAGTAGCACTGAGTTCAGCGGAAGCAGAGTATATGGCAGCCAGTCTAGCTAGTTGTGAGGCTATCTGGCTTCGCAAGATGTTGTTTGGCTTATTTGGTCAGCCATTGAGACCTTCAGTGATTTACTGTGATAATCAGAGTTGCATTAAACTCACGGAGAATCCAGTATTTCATGACAGGTCAAAGCATATCGGGATCAGATATCATTTCATCAGAGACTGTGTTCAGAAGGGAGCTGTGAAGCTTGAGTATATTTCCACTGATGAGCAGGTTGCAGATATCCTTACCAAAGCCTTACCACGGGGCAAGCATGTCTACTTCAGAGACAAGATGGGTGTGGTGAGGAACACCTTCCTCGGTAAGAGGGAGTGTTGAAATTTGGTACCGGAGGACAGGTGGTTCCCTTAGGCTTTGATCTTTGGCCTAGGGAAAAGTGTCCAAAAGAATTTAATTTTTCTCCTAAAGTGACTTTATAATTTTATAAAGTTAAATCTAATTTAAAAGTGACTTTAAGTGATAAAGTTACTAAGTCTAATTTTAAAGTAACTTTTATAAAGTAAATGAAAAATTAGAAAGGAAAAGTGACTTTGGAAATAAATGACTAAGTGGGTCTTTATTAAAGTGGGGTGAATTAAAAAATAGAAAGTGAGATTTAAATGAGCATTTAATCTCAGCCATTGATCTAAATCTATTTCAGCCATTGGATTTAGAGATCACCCAAAAGTCACTTGGATCACCCAAAAGTCACTTGGAGTTATATTAAAAGAGGAAAAGGAGGAAAAGGTCATTCATTTTTTCATGAGCAGATTGGGAGAAGGAGAGCAAGAGAGCAAGAGAGATTTCTGAGCAGGGAGGAGAAGGAGACAGCAGCTTGGCACACATTCCAAGGCAGCAGTTGAGCAGATTTGTACAGCTGATTCAGCACATAGTGAAAGACAGATTTTTGCACAAAAATCGATGAGCAGTTTGCTTATTTTTCTGCACACAAAACGGAGGTCGTACAACATTTATTGCTGTTCTGTTTGCTGTAATTTCCAGATTGCTGTGAGGCACGGGAAATGAGATAAGTTGTAAATTTGCTTGCTGATTTTTCGCTGAATAATTCTCACTGTAAAAAGACAATTTTCAGAAATAAAGAAGAGCTCTCAAACTGGTTTTCCCCAAGAGTTGTAGGGGGTTTTTCCAGGGTCAAGTTGACCAAAAATATCAGTGTTTTAATGTGTTTTAATGGTTGTTTTTGATTGCTGATTTTTAATTCTGCAATTTCCAGCATTTTGAAAAATTTTCAGAATTTGTGTTTTCAGCAATATTTATTTTTTTCAGTCTGTTAAATGTATGGTTATGGGAATGGGCATTTAACTACATGGGAGAAATAAGGAGAAACTGAAAACCGGGGTGGGAAAACAAAAATTTCTACAGTTGGAAGGAGAAAAAAAAGCAAAAGTGGAAAGCAAGGAAAGCTAACACTGCACAGAAAGGGAAAGCCTCATGCACTCACTGTAAAAAGGATGGGCATGATGATGAGCACTGTTGGATTTTGCATCCAGAGTTTAGACCTAAGAAGTCTGAGGGCAGGAAGAAGAAGACTGCTGCAACTATTCAGAAAGATTTGGGGTCAGACTTGGGAGATGAAATAATCATTGCAGCCACAGGTATAAAAGGTAAGAATTCTGAAGCATCTACTAGTAATTCTGCTCAATCTGTTATTGATGAAGAACATGAGAGAAAAAGACACGAGCTTTTCCATATTCGAGTTATTTCCAAACATCAAAAGATTGATACTTTGTTTGATAGTGGCTCACAAGTAAATTTGATTTCTGAAGCATTGTAAAGAAATTGGGATTAGCAACTACACCTCACAAGAAACCATACCCATTAGGATGGTTGAATGATAAAGCACAACTACAAGAGACTAGACAGTGCAAACTCAAGTTTTCTTTTGGGTCAGCATTTGTAGATGAGGTTGAGTTAGACATAATTGCTTTGGATATATGTGGAATTGTTTTAGGGAGTCCTTACTTGTATGATAGAAAAACCATTTTCTATAGAGCTGAGAACAAATATCTACTTGTTAAAGATGGAATCGAATACTTTGTAAGAGCTCATAAGCTCAAGAATAATTATACTCTCATAAACTCAGGGCAGAGGAAAAGAATGATAAATTCATGCAAACAATTCTTATTAATGGTTGTAAAGGAAAAGAAACCTGATAAAACCAATGTATTTGAGGGCTGTAATGCTAAGCAGCAAACTGATATAGAAAAGATTGTTTCAGAGTATGATGTCCTGTTTCAGGAACCTAAAGGTCTGCCACCCAAAAAGGAAATAGTACATGATATTATTTTGCAGCAAGATGTTCCATTGCCTAATATTGGAATGTACAGGTTATCTGCTTTAGAGAAAGCTGAAATCAAAAAGTAGGTGCAGGAGTTGCTCGAGAAGGGGTTCATCAGCCCTAGCACGTCACCATGTGGGTCACCAATCGTTTTGGTGAGAAAGAAAGATGGCTCGTGGAGAATGTGCATTGACTACCGAGCATTGAATAAGATAACAATAAAAAATCGTTATCCCTTTCCTCGCATAGATGATCTTTTAGATCAATTAAAAGAAGCTGTTTATTTCACCAAGTTGGATTTGCACAATGGATACCATTAGGTCAGAGTTGCAGAACAAGATGCATGGAAGACTGCTTTCAAGACAAAGTAGGGATTGTATGAGTGGCTGGTTATGCCTTTTGGCTTGACCAATGCCCCTGCTACTTTCATGAGATTAATGAATGCTGTACTCAGGTCTTTTCTTGATGATTTCGTTATTGTGTATCTGGATGACATTTTGATTTTTAGTAAAACGTGGGAGGAACACTTAAAGCATGTTAAGCAGACATTAGATGTTTTGAAAAGAGAAAAACTTTATGTTAAACTCTCAAAATGTGAATTTGGCAAAACATCTTTAAATTATTTGGGTCATATAGTAGGGGGTGGTGAATTGAAAATAGATCCCTCTAAAGTGGTAGTCATTGTAAACTGGCCTAAACCCAAGTCTGCTACAGAAGTGAGAAGCTTCTTAGGAGTAGCACAATATTGGAGGAAGTTTATCTCTAACTTTTTCTCAATTGTAGCTCCCTTACATGCTTTGACAGGATTGAACAGGGTGTTTCAGTGGGGAGGCAAACATCAGAAAGTCTTCGACACCTTGAAAGAAAAGATTAGTACAACACCTGTACTAGCACTGCCTGATCTACAAAGACCATTTGAGATCCAAACAGATGCTAGTGACTATGCCATGGGAGCAGTGTCGACACAACACGGTAAACCCATATGTTATCATTCCGAGACTTTTAATTCTGCAGTAGTTAACTATCGTACATATGATAAAGAATTGTATGCATTAGTTTAGAGTGTGAAAAAGTGGAAACATTATTTAATGGGCAAAGAGACAATAATACATATTGATAATCAACCACTTCAATATCTACACTCCCAAACTAAGTTGCAGCAATCAAGACATTACAGGTGGATGGGTTTTCTACAACAGTTTCATTTGGTCATCAGATATAAAAAGGGCATACATAACAAAGTTGCAGACATGTTGTCTAGACCCATTATAAATGCATCTACTATACTTAAGCATAATTCTGTACTACATGAAAGCTACATTGAACAATATGCTCAAGATATAGATTTTAAAGATGTATATGCAACTTTGAGTCAAGGCAAAAAGGTAGAAGAATTGGATTATCATATGAAGGACCGACTCTTATATCATTGTGGGAAACTCTGCATTCCACAAACTGAGAGAGTAAAGATAATTAGAGAGGCACACACTTCTCTGATATCAGGTCACTTTGGGGTAAGTAAAACAGTTGCACAGCTGCAAAGATTTTGTTATTGGCCGAAAATGAATGAGACAGTTTCTAGATATGTAAGAGGGTGTACTATGTGTGCTAAAAGCAAGCTCAGCAATAGAAAACTAGGCTTGTACACTCCATTACCAGTTCCTTCTCACCCTTGGGAAAGTGTTTCCATGGATTTTGTTGGAGGAATGCCTAAATCTAGGAAAGGTCATGATTATCTGTATGTGGTTGTGGATAGGTTTAGCAAAATGTGTATTTTGATACCTTGTAATAAACAGATTACAGCTGAACAAACTGCAAAACTGTTCTTTGAACATGTATGGGTTCATTTTGGATTACCCACTTCTATTGTATCTGATCGAGACACCCGATTTGTGGGGAAGTTTTGGTCAAGTCTATGGGAGCTGATGGACACCCAACCGAAGAAAAGCACAGCTTTTCATCCACAAACCGATGCCTAGATAGAAGTAGTTAACAGGACAGTGATCTAGTTACTCAGAGGATATTGCAGCAAACATCCTAAGCTTTGGGATGAACACTTATGTTATGTGCAACATGCTTACAACAGAGCAAAACACTCTTCTACACAGAGATTTCCTTTTGAGACCTGTTTTGGTTTCATATCAAGATCTCCTTTAGATTTTGTCTTTGGTAAAGATACCACAGTTGATGGACACAGTGATGTGGACAAGGCAACTAGGTTCATTGAACAGATCCAGGAGATCCACTAGGCAGTACAAGAACAGCTGGAAAAGAGCCAAGCCAGATACAAGGCAAAGCATGACAAGCATCGGATGGAGCATAGTTTCCAAGTTGGTGACTAGGTCTTCCTGTATATCAACAAGGACAGGATGCAAGGTGAAGGTAAAAAGCTAAAGCCTATTAGGTTTGGACCTTTTCGGATACTTGAGAAGATTGGTGAAAACGCTTTTCGCCTTGATCTACTAGCTTACATGCACATCTACTCAGTCGTAAATGCAGATTGCTTGAGATTGTTTGAACTTTTAATGATTGAAGATCCCGAAGAGCAAAGTCAATTGCCTTCTATTGATGACCTGCTACTTGAATATTTTAATGAATTGCAGGAAGACACAGTCTTGGACAGGAAGGTGAGGACAACGCGCAGAGGAGATGTTGAGTACCTTAGAATTGGACTCAAAGGTTTGAAGCCGAGCAGTGCAAAGTGGATTGAGATTGGGCAAGTGAGACAACAGTACCCTCACTTAGTCGATGCTTGAAAGAAAACCAACTTTTGGTGGTCCAAAAGCTTTTCAGTGGGAAGGCCGTGATCCGAATTGGATCCATAAAGAATGATTAACAGAGCCATGGCTGTACCAGGTCGGGACAGACTTCAAAGAATTTAAAACAACGATAAAAAACACCTCTAAACCAGTGGCAGTGGCAGCCAGCGTGGAACGACGAGGACCTCAGTCAAAGCGCGCTGACCGAGGCCCATGGAGACTGCGCGGGAGGCGAAATTAGCCCTTGGGAGGCCCGGATCGGGAAACAGAGGGAGTCATCGCTGGGCGAAAAACCTCAAAATGGAGAAGCCCCGAGCACTCGGTCGCGTGGGAGCCGGGAAAACCGTGGGACAAAAGGCTAAGCGCTAAAGGCGGGACCTGCTCCAAAAACTGACGGTATTGATCGGGGGCATCCATGGGCGGTAAGCAGTTTTGATGAAAAAGGAGCGATTCCACTCAGCGCCCGACGCGTGGCAAGCGGAGGAGAGAGAAAACCGCCACTCATCGCGCGCTAACAGTCGAGCTAGTCAATTGCGCAGAACGAGCGAATGGCCTCGGATCTGGGGGCTCTAGATCTAACGACTGAGATCGCGCTCGATGGAGAAGCCGGATTTAAGGAGGGAATTAGCCACGATATGAAAGAATTTGAAGTCCGAATTGATCGCCACGGTGGCAAAAGACTCATTCCACGACGTAACCGAAGAATTGAACCGACGAGGCAAGCTGGCGCAGTTCACGGGAGGACAAGTGGCCACTCCCTGTGAGCCTGATGACGACGCTGAGAACAGGGAACTCCAAGCGCAGCTACAAGTAGGCGATCCGACGAAGGTGGAAGAGGAATCAAACCGCTATGAGCTCGAATGGTTTAAAGCCATGAACAGAGAACAGAAAGGACACCAAGAAGTCGGGAACCGAAAGACAGAACATCGAAGACAGAAGATAGAGAAGAGAAGAACCAGTGAAGCAAAAAGTAGAAAGAAGACAGAAGGGCCGAGCTGACCAAAGGCAGCGTCGAGCACCAGAGAGCTTGAAAGACTCAAGCCATCCTTGAGAGGATCTGTCAGACCAGAGAGGTCAAAGAGCTGGCAAAGAAAAGAGTCTGTGTACTCTAGTGGTTTGGGGAATCCAAGAACCACCCTGCCAAGCCAATCTATTTCAGGAGACTCATATTGAGCTCCTTCATTGTAATTCTCTGCTTCAAGACACAATAAAAAGAAGGCCACCACTGAGAGCTGGACCAGAGATGTAGCCCTGGAGGATAGGGTGAACTCCTTGTTAATTTCTTGTGTTCTTGTATTTGCTCTGTGTTTCTCTACTATTTTCCATTTCAAGTGTCTGTGTATTTGCAATCTAATCGATCCGTTGCTTAAATAACATAGGCACACACACCAACATATGAGTCTGTAATACCTTCATTTAATAAATCTTTAACTGAAGTCACTCATAGGGTGATTATCAGATCACTCCAATATATAGCAAGGAGGTCTTATCATTTGTATCATCTAAGAATTATTCATTTATGTGATGTAAAGGAGGTTGCCCCCTCGAAGAGTCTATTTCTCAAGTCGTTGATCTATTTTTTCTTCTATTATGTGAGCTGGTTGCATAACATTTGGTATCAGAGCTTTGGATTCTAGGGTTTCGCTTCTTCAAACAGGTCATCTTGGCATTTTCTCTATAAATTTGTTTCTACGAGGCTTATGAATCTGAAATTGCGAACACGTGGAGCTGAAATCTTGGTGAACGTCGTGTACAAATTTTAGATCTTGTTTCGCTATATTTATGGAGATATGATCTGAGGAAGTTAGGGTTTTTGCAGGCTCCATAATTCAATCTCAAATAGGTGACCAGGGAAAATATTCATAACTTTCTCTTTGAGCATCGGATTTGAATTTTGTAAAAAGTGATTGAAAGTGCACGAACTGTAGTTTGTCGTGTATTATTTTCAGAGCTGAAGGTCGAAACAATGACACGTGACATTCTGTACAAGTTCGCTCTACTGAACCAGTCTATATTCAGGTCATCGTGGGAGATTGGGCATAACTCCTTGAAGACTCCAATCTTAGTTTGACTTGTGGGGTTGGAAAGAAGACTTAGAGGGCTACCACAGAACATAAGTTCAGACCTTGAAGATCCGAAATTACAGAGCTACAACAGATTCAATATCGAGCTCCTACAAAACACAAAAAATGTGTGTATTTTTTAAAAATTTGCATAAGTTTTGTTTGAAAAATCAGTTTGAAGTGTTTCAAGGGGCATAGTGAAGCATACATATCATTGTTTGATTCCAAAATGACTCGAAGCAAGAAAATGGAAACACCTAGTAAGCAACCAGAAAGCTCTACTATGATGCATAAAGAAGAGGAAGAAATGCAACATGATATATCAAAATTATGAGACCAAGTTTAATGACATCTACTCTTCTAGTTTGTGGGTTAGTATAGGAAGATCCAAAATTAAATTTGTAATTGCTACTACTCAATTGAAATTTGTTTAACATTGGAGTTGTTACAATATTGTACTTAAATTGCTTTCCTTGTTGATTGATGGTCAATCATAATCCTTGTGAATTTAAGGATTGTAATGCTTAATGTTATGGTTTATTTGATAATTGTAAGAAGTTTCTGTTGAAACCCGAGTTTCCTATGAAAACCCAAGTGCAAAAATTGGCCTAGAATATTACAACTATCTAATTGATTTGGAAGTGTTGGTTGAGGTGGCGAATTGGGTCCTGGACAGGTTTACACTACAGGTCGTTATAGCCAATACATGTACATAATCAACTCTGAGAAAATACACTCAGAAATTAATCTACCGTTCAGAAATTTCTTGTAGGAATTTCATCAAGCACTTTGTCTACACACAGGTAACTGTTCCAATAAAAATTACTCTGAAAATTTGCATACAACTCAGCAACAGAGGTATGTTTTTAATGAGCAGCAACACAAAAGACAAATCTGAACTTGAAATTAGCAAATTATGAACAAACTCATCAACAAAACTTAGAATTTTTGGAAAAACTATCATTGGAAAAACTTTGGAGGGAAAACTAGTGCAAGAGGGAGATTGTCTTATTCTTTGAGCTCTCAGAAAATTCTTTACAGTAGAGAAATTCAACAGAATTCAACAACTTATCTTTATGAATTAGCATCCCTTTTTCTCGAAATTTGGGCCACAAATGCTCCTCAAATTCTGTGCCAAAATTTTGTGCCCAAGAAAACAACTCAAATCTACAGTAAAATGCATGTCAAGCCAACTTAGAAATTTGCCTCGGTTTCTGTCCATGAACAACGTACAAAATTGATTTTACAATCTCTAATAAATGCATTGTACAATTTGTTTAATGTTGCTATAATTTTCTCTCAGGCTGGTAACTCTTCCTTGATTTGCGGGCCACTTCTTCTGTCTGGAAATTAGTGTTCAGTTGCCTTGGAATGTGTTCCTCTTGCTGTCTTCACCTTCTCTTCAGCTCAACCTCTCCTCTTGGTCTCGTGTTTGTCCTCACAATTGAAGAATGAACTCTTGGGATTCATGCCACCTAAGAATCCAAATGAGTGTGGCTCTTAACCTTCAAGCTAGCCTCCAAGATCAATGACTGAGATCTGATATTAGCCCCCTCATGATCCAACAATTGCGTTTTAATCTTTCATTGACTTCACTTAGAGTGCACTTTGTCTCATAACTTTGTATCTCATTAAGCTAATTGATTTCCCAAGCCCCTTTAGGATACTCTCCCACATGCTAGCCCCAAGCGAATGTGGAAGACACTTATCCTAGCTAACTTTAATACTCCTTGTTAACAAGGAAAGTGTTCTTTACCACTACCATCTTGTCTCTAAAAAATACAAATTTTCCCTTCATAAGGGACTTTGTGAGAATGTTTGCAACTTGCTCATCAATGGAAATGTATCTCAGCTTCACTGCTCCTCTCTGGACATGATCTCGGATGAAATGGCATCTGATGTCAATATGTTTGGATCGATCATAAAATACTGGATTATCTGAGAGTTTGATGCAACTCTAATTATCACGGTAAATCGTCGTGGCCTCCAACCTCTTACCAAACAGATCCACCAATAGCTTGCGAAGCCAAATGGCCTCGCAATTCGCTTGACTAGCTGCCATGTGTTCTGCCTTTTTGGAACTCAGTGCCATTGGCTTCTGTTTTGCATTGAGTCAAGATACAATTGCTGAGCCCAAATTGAAAGAATACTCGGAGGTGCTCTTTCGGTCCATTGCATTACTTGCCCAATCAAAATCCATGTAGCCAATCAGGTGGGCTTCATCCCCTTGCACATAGTCCAGTCCATAGTCCACTGTCCCCTACAAGTATCTCAATAAAGGCATCCCACTTTAAAGGAAAGCCACTCAAGGCTGATTTGACCAACACTTCACTATTAATAGTTCGCCCCACTGCTACCAAATATCTCTAATCTGAGTGATCCTAGTTAGGTATGATCCAATTGTGTCATTTTTAGGCATCTTGGCATTTGTCAATTTCTCCTTGAACACCATCTTCTTGTTTTGGTTTGTACTCTGGTACTACTTGGTTAAGGATGCCTATATCTCATAGGCATATTTCTTCCCCTCACATGAGGAATACCGTATAACATGGTCTCTAATGGAGTCTAGGATTATGCTTTTGGCCTTCACGTTCTTATTAAACTCAACCAACTATATAGGATCTGTAGGAATTGGGTCAATCTTTTCCACGATGTCCTACAACTCTTTCTCCTCAAATAACAGAACAATCTGCTCCTTCCATAGCCTAAAATTTCTTTGCCTGTCCAACTTGTCCTTGTAATGTAGCCTCGTATCCATCTCTGCCAAACTGACCAACAATTCATTTTTTCACCCTCTGCACGCTCTACGGGCCTGCTTCCTATTGACTGGAAATTTCGGGTGCTATCCGGACACTTCAATAGTCTAGCAACGATTGTTTTTTTTAATTACCTTTGTTGAACAAAAAAATATCAGCCCCTTGCAACAAACTCTATGAGCTCCTCTTGCTTTCAATCAATGGCAACTTATAAAATTAGGGTCGTTTTTACAATGGCAACACCGACTGCTTGCTATGTTCTGTTACTTGGCTCAACTCTGTATCGGTTGACAAACCTTGATTGAATGTTGTCTATGACTGTCGACTGAGTTTTGTTCACGCTGCCCAGCACATGCTCCAACGCCAAGTGCTATGTTTGTCCGTTGACCAAGCTCTTTTGCAAGTCTGGCTCCACCACTCGACTTTCATGATGCTGTTCAACCTGGTGCACTTCCAGCTCAACCACGATTGTCACGTCTAACGCGTACTGTCTCCTCTACGACTGAACTTTGCAGCGTCCTTCAATTTCTCAAGTGGTTCTTGCCACTCGTGCTCCCTGTGGCCTTGCACAATTGTTGCAGCTGTCCTTCGATGTCCCTCTATGCTGTGTGTTCTCTGCCTATCTATGTTTGTTGAATGCATTTTTGTTTGTAGCCTGTTGGCCTTCTGGCTTCCAAACTCCGTTGACTTGCCCCAAGACCTGCTCGACACCCTAATTGCTGGTCTCGCTGTCTCTTAGGTGATCGCTACAGCGACTGATTCGACCAACTTGATTGGCGGTTGGTTGGCTTTCGGTTTGCCTCCCACCACTCCTGCGCCTTGGCAGCTGTTAGTTGCTTCAGTGACTAGTGAGCCATCAGGCCTGTCGGCCACAACCACAATGGGCCTCATGCCCTTTTTTTCACGTATCGTTTTTTCTTTGCATGAAAAAGAATTGCCCATAAAAAAATCTTCTTGGCCCCTTTTTAAAAAAACTCTCGTTGCCTTATTATTATTATTATTTTTTTCATATGATCCTAGCCAACCTGGTTCCGGTGATCTAATACAAACCCTGATTTGTAATTCTAAGATCGATTCAAAGTTTTAGCTCTGATATAATGTTAGACTTTCCGAACCCAACACCTGGTATTCGATTCCCAACTATTAATAAGCGAAACGAATACACGACTCGATTCCTAACACATAAAAAAATTACTCGATTTGAATCGCACACACATAAATAGATTTATGCCCAATCACCAATTCTTCATTTATAAATTAATCACGGAACCTACTTGGGCTTTTGTGCTAGGGATAATGGCCCAATTGAGAAAATACAATACGATCACCAGCCTCAATGCACTCTCCCGGACCTAGCACACGCTCATTGAAATGCTCTCAATCTTGTGCTACTGTTGGTCTTAACCTCATCACTTCGGCTCAATTTATAACTTTCCTAAGCTAGGATTGACGACCAAAATTAGCTCATCAAGTTAAATTGAAGATAAGTGACATTACTTTAGTTAACTATCCTATGTTTAGCTTTCTCTTCTTGAACTCAAGTACAAGTCATAAATTAAGCTTTCCTTACATGCACATCTCATGCATGTCACATGCAACACATCAACATGCGTGCAACTCACTTGCACACTTTGCATGTGGCATGCAATCTCCTAACGATGCAAATCAAGGTCCTTCTAGTCAAGACACAAGACTAGAAGTACCTTCTGAGCTACAAAGCTCAACAAAAGGTTGGCTCAATGATGGTTGACGGCTCCATGGTATTGATTTTATACAAGGCTGCTACATAAATTTGTTTTATTTTGACTAAAATGCCACAATATTCATAGCATAGCCTCCTTTCAATCCAGTTCGTGGGCCATGATGAGAGACTCTGGATCATGTGAAGGCGACTTTACATAATTTGAAACTATATGCTTTATGTTCACAAGTTAGTCATGCTAGCTATAACTCATGACTCTTCTATTGTATTAACCCATCTTAAGAGTGGATAAAGGTTTATAATAAAACACTGTTTTTTTACCTCCACATGTGCCCTTTAAAACACGTGGAAAAAAAATCATATGGTTGTGGCTTCATATAATCTTTAATCAAGCATGCCTCCTATGGGATATCATGAGATCATAAAGTTGGCGGCTCCCTTCTTCTTGCTTTGGAATAAAAGATTATGATGCAATACCCACCATGCTCGGCTCCTTTCTTCTTGCTTTGGAATAAAAGCTCATGATGCAATACCCACCATGCTCGGCTCCTTTCTTCTTGCTTTGGAATAAAAGCTCATGATGCAATACCCACCATGCTCGCCCCTTCGCAATTACAATATTGGAATAGAATCATATGTTCCCTTTTATTATAAATGGACATATATACATGGTGAAACTTTAGATAAAGGGAAGGGGGTTTATACACTTTAATCCACTATGATATGGTTTCAAATGTCAAGGGGTAAAATGGTTTTTTACCATAAACATTAAGAGCTGTGACCCCTTGTAAACTCCACTATAAATAAAAGTCGATGTAAATAGATCATGAAATGTATGAGTGCCACGCTAGGTTAACCATGAACAACATTATCCACCATAACACAATAAACCCGAAGGCTCCATCAACCAAGATATGTCATCACGAAGAAAAACCAATCCATGATAATCCATCACATGAGCCACCTCAAATCCCATGCTATAAGCTGCCTCAACCACCATCCCAACCTTTTGAAGTATAGGGATCCAAAATTTATTTTGATCAATGAGATTCTATATATAAACCCTCTCTATTGAGCATGAATGCTGAATGATGCAGTAAACAAGAACAAAACAAGCACTATTAACCTTACTTTGTGGAATTCAACTGGAATAGAATATATCTTTGGGCTTGTAGTCTTTGTCTGCCTTCTGACATGATGTCACCTGCCCTAGAGGTCTCTATTGGGTACCTTTTCTTCAATTCAATGCCTTTTGGATATACACTTGATTGATTAACAATCAATAGGGCCATGATAAATGAGTTGGAACATGGGTATTTATTTATCACACTTCGCTCTCTTGTTAAGTTGAAAGTTTAAATATGTAGGTTGAACAGACACGATACACACAAATTTGAGTTGCTTGTAGGTTTGAAAGCTTGTTCCAAGTTGTGCTTGAGTTTAAAACCTTAAAGAGATGTAATTTCGTTTAAGGGATTTTGAAACTTGCTTTAATTCTAATTGCTTAGAGTAAGTGCCATAAAGGCTCCACTATTGGTTATGAAGCTAAGAGATTGGAGTTTAACTTGAAAGTTATGTAATGAAAATTTTACTTTGAAGGGATGTGCATGTTTTTCGTCATTAGGGATTCATCATTATTTTAGAGAATATTTCTGTGACAACCAAATGGAAAAAAAGCTCTGCAGGTGAAGGGGTTTGGATTAAATATTTTTCTTTTGCTTAGTTTGGTATCATAAAGCGTAGTGTGTGTATATTGATGTCTTTAATATTTCTATTTTTATGCTTGCAGAGAAGGGGGTTGATAGATTCCTGGTCAAGGAAAATTGACAATAAGGTGAAAAACAACAATAATTACCTTCAGATTATCTGATCATCACATGGCTGTGTAAGTTGTATGTACTGTTTTGAAAGCTTGTGTGTCCATGTTCCATAGTTCTTTCTACCAGTGGGCTGTTTTTGAGTTCATCATTTGAAATGTTATTCTCTCTTTCTCACGTAGTTTTTTCTACCAGTGGGCTGATTTTGAGTTCAACCTTTAAATTGTTGTTTGGTCTCTTGCTTTACTTTCCCATTAATCGTTGAGGGAAGCTTCTGAGGAGTTTTTAAAGTGCTAGTGATGCTGAAAGAAAATGTGTGTTTGCATGATTTACAGAGTTGTGTCAGCTCCTGGTAAGGTTTTAATAACAGGAGCTTATCTAATTCTTGAGAAGCCAAATCCAGGACTTGTGCTTACCACCACAGCTCGCTTCTATGCCATTGTGAAGCCACTGCGGACTAGCATAGATTCCAGTAGTTGGGCATGGGTACCTTTTTTTGACCCTTCCACTTTTCTTATACTTCTTATCATTTTCACTTTGTCAGTTATGAAAATTGTGGAGCTTCCTTACTTTTTTTGTGAGATATAGCTATTTCCTACTGGGTTTTAAGATTTTAAATTTCCACAGCAAGGTAGAGATTGCTGAGGAAAGGAGAAGCCCAATCACTCCAAAATTAGAATTAAGGACGATGTCAATCAGCAGGATGGCATGACGTTGCAAATAGAAACACCACATTAAAAAATCTGTGATGTAGTTGTTAGAAAGTTCTTAATGATGAAAATTATGCAGGCAATTCTAAAATGTTTTCATATTTTGTTAAGATCTCAATTTGGAATTGACATTTTTCTTATGTACATTGTCATGTCAATGGTCAATATGAAAGATTGATCTACAGCTTTGTTTTTGAAAATTGGTTTCACTTTGTTATTGGTTATATAGAAATTTAAGGAGTTGTCCACATTTGAGTTCCAGTGTTACAGACTGAAAAAACTAGAGTTACAAGTGGCAAAGGGTGTCAATCCCAATGCAAAAACTAGAGTTACAAGTGTCATATCAGCTGAGATGACTGCTGTAGGTGGCGGCCTTGACTCATTGATTGTTCAACGCATATCTTTGTGACTGTTGTGTGTACTCTCTTTGAGGATCAACGTATACTTCTTAAGCACCACGTGGGAATTGAGTGGAGATAAGTGGGAGCAATATTTCACAAAACTTGCAGCCCCAAATTACCATGTAACAGTCCCAAAAGACCATCCCTTCATTACCAGCATGGCACTCGAAAATCAGGCCTGCGTATGAGTTTAAACTGCTAATGAATTGCTTGTGAACTGGAGACGAGCATATTGTGCAACAAATGAGTGGCAACAAAAGATGAATTAACAAGTGGCAAAGGGTGTCAATCCCAATGCAAAAACTAGAGTTACAAGTGTCATATCAGCTGAGATGACTGCTGTAGGTGGCGGCCTTGACTCATTGATTATTCAACGCATATCTTTGTGACTGTTGTGTGTACTCTCTTTGAGGATCAACGTATACTTCTTAAGCACCACGTGGGGATTAAGTGGAGGTAAGTGGGAGCAATATTCCACAAAACTTGCAGCCCCAAATTACCATGTAACATTCCCAAAAGACCGTCCCTTGATTACCAGCATGGCACTCAAAAATCAGGCCTGTGTATGAGTTTAAACTGCTGATATATTGCTTGTGAACTGGCATCCCAGCATATTATGCAACAAATGAGTTCAGTGGGGAACAAAGTGGGGGACAAGCTCTGACACATGTGGCAGTGCTGTCCCCAACTCATCTCTTAGCAAACTCGTGGTAAATGAAATGCAAAACTGGGCTGCGTATAATGCTTGAGGAGACAGCCAGCTGAGTGGATTTTACTGGGGGACAAATGGGAGACAAGGCCTGTCCCATGTGGCAGTGTTTCCCCCCACTCATCTCTAAGTGAACATGTGATCTGATTAAGCTTGCTTTATGAACTCAAATATGCGCTGATTTTTGAAGGATACTTTGATCTGCCAACTAGGCAACTCGACCCCCTTTTACTGCTAGTAAACTCGTGGATCATGGGACGCAACTTTGACTTGTCTAGGTGGCTGCCAAATCAGCCTCGAGCTGCTCTTTGAACTGATCCTTGACTTTATTTTTATTTTCCACCTCATTTCCACTTGGTGACACATTGTGTTCAACATTTATTTATTTTTTTCAAATTTTCCCTACTTTACGCCAATAACATAGGAAAAGTGGGTTTTGAAGGGTTAGAAAACATTTTTTGACTCTAAAAAATGTGTCTTAGGATAATTTTGGGGCTTTGAGGATGAATTTCGAGTAGTCACATACCCCAGACATTTCTTAGGACCACTTATTTGCATCTTTACATAGAAATTAACTAAAAAATCCCGTTTTGTGAGAATTTTTTAATTTAAAAAAATTCATATCTAGACCTGGTCAAATTCCGCAAAACTTTACAGATGACCTAGCATGGTAATATACATCAACTCTAGACACTAGGACAAACTCAAGGCCCCACCTTTAAGTCGCACTCCAGCTATGGGGGTAGCTATGAGTGAAAAAATGCAGCTAGTTATTCGTCATTAAAAATGTGAATAATTAGCAAATTGAAAAAAACACTCTAGAGTGGACTCACTTGATGGTAAGGCCCCAAGTTACCTAAGTTGTTACAAAGCTTTTTTCGTCATGCTAGTGACATTTTTACAATTCTCGGCAAGGTTGCAAAATTTGAGAACATAATGTAAAGAGAGGAGAGAAAAAGGGGCTAGAATAGTGTTGCAGGAACCGTCCCTCCCCCAAGGATGCAAAGGCAGGTCTGTGTTGCATATGGATCCACCACCGATCCTTCGGTAGAACTGCGGATCGGAAAATCGGATTCGCGGTTCCTCCTTTTTTTGGCGATTCCTGCAAAATTGGATTTGTGGGGACCCGATCCGCGGATCCGGAAAGGATCGGGTGCGGATTTGTAGAGGTTCGGGCGTGTATCCACTGCGGATTGCGAGCGGATCCGAGAGCAGGTGGACGGTTCCGCGAGGCTTTTTTTTATTTTTTTTGTTTTTGGAAATTTGGAACTGTTCTGTGAGGAACTACACTTTCCGGATACTCCCAAGGTGCCCCTAGATGCTCCCTAGACGCATCCTAGATGCTTCCTAATGGTAATGTTAAATTCCTAAAGTAAAAGTGACATTCTCCTTTATCTTTCATTTCCATCATTTTACTTAAATTTTTAACATTACCATGAAATGACTCAGGATGTTTGAGAGTGGTTCTGACCTCATTAGACTTCATATGGAGAAAATAGAATTTCATATCCCATTCAAAATTCAGCGGACTTAACAATTTTCAAGATCAATGGGATTGTGGCATTTCATTGGATTATATCATGTATGAGGGCATGTGATTGGCATTTAATCAAGAGCAACAAGCCCTATATGTACCTCAGGGTTGGTGTTATTGATTGTTGAACTCCTTTTTCATGGCCTTAGCAATTATGTACCCTTCACTCAAGTCAAAATCATTGACCAGGCATGTTAAGTTTTCTCTACCATATTATAAGGCTTGGATTAAGCTATTTGATCAAAATTAGACAATGTTGACTAAAATCCCTATAGAATTGAAGTAGAGGCAAAGGCTAGACAAGAGAAGCGGAATCTAGATTGTAGATGGTTGATGCTGGAACAATTAATCATTGAGGTACAATGGATGCCATATCTATCTTGATTTATGTAAAAATATGCATGTTTTTATGTCTTCTGCAACTAATTTGGTATTTTGGATGTTTTTTCAATATAAATGCAATATATATATATATATATATAGTAGACGCTTCCGAGATGCTTCGCTTCCTAGATTTTTGGAAAATGACGCTTCCATTCTTTATCTTTCATTTCCATCCTTTCACTTAGATTTTTAACATTACCATGAAATGACTCAGGATGTTTGAGAGTGGTTCCAACCTCGTCAGACTTCATATGGAGAAAATAGAATTTCATATCCCATTCAAAATTCAATAGACTTAACAGTTTTCAAGATCAATGGGATTGTGGCATTTCATTGGATTATATCATGTATGAGGACGTGATTAGCATTTAATCAAGAGCAACAAGCCCTATATGTACCCCAGGGTTGGTGTTATTGATTGTTGAACTCCTTTGTCGTGGCCTTAGCAATTATGTACCCTTCACTCAAGTCAAAATCATTGATCAGATATGTTAAGCTTTCTCTACCATATTATAAGGCTTGGATTAAGCTGTTTGATCAAAATTAGGCAATGTTGGCTAAAATCCCTATAGAATTGAAGTAGAATCAAAGGCTAGGCAAGAGAAGAGGAATCTAGGTTGTAGATGGTTGATGCTAAAATAATTAATCATTGATGTACAATGGATGCGATATCTATCTTGATTTATGTAAAGATATGCATGTTTTCATGTCTTCTACAACTAATTTGGTATTTTGGATGTTTTTTTTAATATAAATGCAAAAAAGTACAATATACAATATATATATATATATATATATATATATATATATATATTAGACGCTTCGCTTCCTAGATCTTTGGAAAATGATGCTTCTGCATCTCCGCTTCCAAAAAATGTCCCCGCTTCATGCAACATTGGGCTAGAATGTCCTATTGACTTCTGGAATTCTGAAAAAAGTTGATGTGTACTTTATGTCTTGGGCTATGGAGTCTTCATAACATCTGCTAAGTGCAACTCAACAGTCAACAGGGTCATTATTGAATCATCGTATGGGGCATGGCTGATTTTCACCATATGGTTGAACAAATACATGTTGGAAACACTGAGAGGAGGGTGAATTGATATTTCTTTCAATTGTTAATTAGCCAGATAAGATTTTTCTTTGATTAGAAGCACAATATACCAGAACACATAAATAATAAAAATAATTTTATTAATAAAGTGAGGACTCCAATCCTCTTCGATCTGTACAACAAAATTTCCAACTTCTTCAAGGTTCCAACCTTGAATTAGGACTTCAATCCTCAAATATCAGTCAAGGCTCCAACCTGATCTCTCACAAGGCTCCAACCTTGTATGAGGACTCCGATCCTCTACTATAAATCCTGGCTCCAACCTGGTCTCTCTCAAGGCTCCGACCTTGAATGAGTACTCCAATCCTCTGAATCTAATTCAGGCTCCAACCTTTTCAAAGTACTAAGGTATCTCAAAGGTGTTCCCGGATCTCTTCAATGGCTACTCCAAAGTCACTTCTTCACACTTTGAGGTCTTGTCAAAGTTTTGCTCCAAAAAACACTTCTTCACTCTTCAAGGCTTTCTCAAACGACGCTCCAAGTCTGTTTCAACAAATAATTTCAAAGACTGCTGCAACAAAGGCTATAAGGTCTGCTAAAAAAGATCTTCAAGTTGCTCCAAAACATCTGCTTCGAAAACTCTCCAACTCTGCTCAAGAAGGTTCAATATTATTCCAACAGGGTGATCCAAAAAACATTTGCAATAGGCCTCAAAAATTCCTCCTAAGAAGCTGATTCAAAGTTGCTCAAGGCTCTGATCAAAGTCTGCTCAAGGAATGACTGCTTCAAGATCTCCAAAAGCTGTTCAAAAGGTTCTTTAATAAGTGCTCAGAATTTCCTCATAGCTGCTTCAGGGTTTTCTTCAAAGATCACTTTTAAAACCTGATTCAAGTCCTTCAGATTTAGTCCATGGTCTGCTCCAAGAAATTACTTCAAGCATGTTCCAAGAATTCTCCAAGTTACAGGGGCTAGTCCGAGGAAGGTTAGATTGAATTGCATAGACCACAGTCCGAATTTGCACAGAAATCACAGGTCCGAGCTTCAGAGATCACAGGTCGAATTGTCACAGAGATCACAGGTTGAGTCTGCTCCAATTTCAGGCCAAATTTTGTTCTTATTACAGGTTGAATTTAGGTTTAATTGTTGGCTGAATTTAGGTCCAATTCAGGCCGAATTTAGGCCAAGTTCTAGGCAAGAAATGAGGTGAAGTTTAAGTCGCATTTGGTCCTCCAGAATAGGCAAAGTCTGCTTCAAAAATATCTTCAGAAATAAACCATAACCATAGAAAACTAGAACCAAAAATCCTTCTTCACTTTTCCGTAGAGTTCATGAGATATGAACCTCTATTCTTCCTCAGACCTGACCTCCTCTGCAGCTGAACACAATCAGTCCATAGCTTATCAAACATAGGCAAATTTTCTCATGCACAGATTCCCTGAATAAATGGTTCCCATGAGGAAGGAAATCCATTGAGAGTCAGTGTAACTAGCTCTGTGTCATCAATGTTATATCCAATGGCTGCAAGGTCATCTCTGATCTGGGAGACTCACAAGATACGAGACAAAAGAATTTGATCTAGTCATCATGACATTATGGAGATGATTTCTCAAGGATAACTTCCTATTAGCTATGTTGATCTCATACAATCCTATCAGAGCATCATATACTTCCTTGGCAGTCTTCAATGCAACAACATGAGGAATCAAGTGGTCCTTTATGGCTAAGTCTCCTGGTTCATCTGTTTTCAATGATCAAGTTCGAAATTTGCCGAATTTGAAGGGATGACGAATAAATTCGTTCTTGAAATTCAGTGAAATAATAAGTATGTAATTCTTAGTTAAAATCATGCTTCAATTTAACTACAAGTTTATTATTTTCGACGAAAATTTCCTATCTAAATTCAATAATGTTCTTTATGGAATCCGACTCAAAATAATATGGTTTGAGCACAAGGAATATAATATTTATGGCAAAAAATGGCTGCAAAATATGCTTTCTTTGCTATTACTTTCTCCAACACCGTTGGACGGATTGTGCAGCAATGTCCGTGGAAATCACTGTGCTGGTGCTAGGCCACGACACACAATGTGTGCAATTCCCTAGCAAGCCCATCAAAATGGAGAAGCTATTGCACTAAATTTAAGGCATAAATGGTAATATGAAGATGGATGACAATGGAGGCTCGTCTTAGTTTTATTGATTGTGAATCAATTATTTATAATAGTGGCTTGGCTTATAAATCATATAGGCTATTGATTAATTTAAACTATGTATTTAAAAAAATATTTATATTTATATAATTTTATAAAACTTGATAAACTTTATTAATTTTATTATTTGTAATATATATATTTATTCGAACTTAATGTCAAACATTATTAAAGGTTTATAGATAGATGATTTTTTTACAAATATTTTTGTTGTCGAATTCGAATACGAACCCGAATCAAGTGACTATGCTTTATGGAATCTACCAAGATTCTCTTCACCTTGGCTTCATTCTTCTTATACTTGGCTTTCTCCTCAGTTCCCTTTTGCTTTGGAATGACTTTCGCTGCATGATCCTAAAGCAAATTCTCTTCCAAGATAAGGAGTATCCTGGTCTTCCAAGATCCGAAGTTGATGGCACCATCTAACTTGACTTAAACTCCAAGACTTGGTGCCATTTTGACAAGAGATCCAAAAACAATCAAGCTACTGAACACTTGTCTCTTAGGTTGACTTCAATGGCTGCTCTTTCAACAAAGCTCTGAGACCATGTTGAATTTTATACAACGTACATAGTAGAATTCTATTTTTTTGCCAAATAATTACTTCCTAATGATTTTACACAATATTCTTATGCCGCTGATATCATTGAGCAATTACACGTAGAAAATATCAATAGTAAATGTAGTGGAAACAATAAAGATCATAGAAAGACAGACATGCACAATAGAGACAATCTTTTTACCCTGGGATACCCAAAGCTGGGAGAAAACCCAACAACTTTTTCTTTAGAAGAAATTATTCTTGAGCAAGGTTTACAAATCCAATTTGTTTGTAAAGCTGTGCCAATATCCAAGTAAAAAGTACCAGTCAAACTTGGTCAAACTCTAGCAAGTCAATGCTGGTCAAACCAACCAAAACAACCAAAAATCAATGCTGGTCAAATAGTCAACATGTGGTCAAGTTCAGCCTTGCGGTGGAAGTACGACCCTGCAGCGTACGATCAACTCCTGTGGCTGCAGTCAACTCCTGCGGTTTGTGGTCAACTCTTGCAGCCTGTGTTCAACTTGCGGCCTAGTCAAATCTTAGTCAAGTAGCTTGGTCAACAATCAACTCGTCCTCCTTTTCCCCACACGTGCGGTTGTCTAAGAGACCTTAGAAAGATGAAGAAGATGACTCGCTTGGTGGAGAAAAAGGAGATGTCACATCATTTATATATACTAGTCAAATGGGGGGTGAATTAAAGGGACACACCCTTTCATGAGCTTGGCCAACTTGGTGGCCCCAATTTTTTTTTATTTTATTTTAATTTTCATAGGCTGACTTGGAGATCTATTTGGCATGCGGCAATACCTCCTGATGCTACACAAAAAATCAACAACTCATGCCTCCATGATTGCTCCCCCTTTTCATGGTACCATGGCTATGGTTATCTTCCTTGAAGTCTTTCCCATGCCATGATCACCTTTATCACATGCATCTATGGATTTATGGGTCTACTTGTGAAATGTCCTTCCCCTTGGGGGATGGAAGCACCTAATAGGGTTAGTTGCATAATCATCGCTAACACAGGTGTGGTAACTCGCCTACAAATGTAGAGCTAGAAAGAAATTTGAAGGCATGGTTTGTGTGAACTATTTTTGTTGCCCTAACATTGACTATGGTCCACTATGATAATTTAATGGTTTTTGTCCCTAATGATGTTGTTCTCTCTTGATCTTGAGGGTATGTCTCAAGTGGTTCATTGCGCATGCATTAGAGTTCCTTTGAGGGATGGCTTGATACCTTTCCAGAGCCACCCAAAGGATGTCTAGCTTAGTTTGAGAACACATATGACTTTGCAGCCCCAACATTGCCCTCCTAAGATGAGTGTTGGGATTTCAAGAGTCTCCAAATGGTTGTATGCCCCTTGCTACACCTCTAGACATTGAAACAGTAATCCAAGAAGCCAAGTTATTGGCTTGATTGATGATGTGCCTAGATGGACCCAGAACGCGCCTAGGCTGGCCTTGACCCTGTTTGATGGGCTTTGCCTTGTTCTGTAGCCAAGATGATGATGGAGACCACTGAGATGGTTTGAGAGGGCTAGCGCACCATGATTTAATGCCAACGCTTGCTCTTGGTGTTGCCACGTCACCCATGCATGCCCTAGAAGGGTGATGTTAGCCTTCTTGATGATGGCCACGTGGTGGAGGAGTTGTTACTTCGAGATGTACCCATGCACTTTGGCACTCTTGGACCCACTTTATCACTACTTTGTTTTGGAAGATGACATCATGTTGGAGAGCCTTTCCTCCCACACGTGTGGAGGATTTATGATGTATTTCTTTTGTTTTATTATTTTGTAAAGCTATCTTCAAGTCGACTTGTGACCTTTAGGCTAGTTGAATGTTACAAGCAAACTTTTAGGGCTTCTGGCTGTAAATTTGTGAAACGTGACTCGGTTGCCCTCATATAAATAGAGGGAGGTCACTTTCACTCATTCATCATCGCACACATTCCTCTCTTGTCTCTTGAGCAAGTGCGCACTAGTTCTCTTTTCTTTTGCTCTTGGTTGCTATGGATGAATGAAGGAGTGAATTGTTTTGGGAGGGATATTTTTGCATGGAGAGACTATCTTTGGATTAATGAAATGATTCTTGATTGAATGGTGTAAGTTTATTGTCATTTTTCTCCCATTAAATTGGAATTTATTGAAATTAGGTTTTCTATTAAAAAGTGCAAAATCTTTTATGACTTGTTTGTATATGTTATGCAAAATTTGTCATTTAAAAATCCATCAATGGAACTATTTGCATGCATCATTTGACCTTAAATCTCTTACTACAAGAAAGTTGTTAGGGTTTCTAAGAGAAGATATTTAGTTTTCCACCCTCTTCATCAAGGTCCTTCTATCATTGACCTTGCCATTTTTGACTCCATAGCCCAATTGAATAGAGGCACTAGTCTAGTTGTGAGATCACCTTGTAAATTTACCTCTTTTCCTTGTTTCTTGGTAACTAGGGTTAGAGTTTGGTCTAAATCTTCATTTTATAACAATTTTACATCTATATGTTATTGTTATATTGGTTGGAATTACATTTAATAAGTTTGAAAAGGCAAAATCTAGCTTTAATTGCATATTTTACCCCTAAAAATAGGGCTGACATCTATATGTTTATTGCTGTCATATGCATTTTGAGCCATTAAAAATTTAAAGTTGACCTATCCCTTGCTTACCTCTCTTATAGCCTCAAGTCATTTGTTGATTTTATCATTTTGAAGCTATTTGTTTGCTGTTATATGCTATTGCATGTTGTAAATCTACATACCATAAAAACCTAGTTTATAACAACCCTCTTTTAGTCTATTGGGGTTGGTGGAAAGTGTATTTGAACACTTGTGACTATTATCACCTCTCCCATAACCATTGGACTCTTATCACCTCTGAACCCTCTTTTGTTGAAGATTTGTTTAGTTGATTTCATTTGCAGGTCTCTTAAAGAGCCACTTGACTTGGAATCTTAGTCATGTAAGTTCTATGCCTTGGTCGGGAAGCCTTTGTTTCTGGGGATAACATCCACCACTAAATAGAAGGAGAGAGGCCACTAAGGTGACTGTGGTGGCTGATCTCATTGTTACCATAAGACATAGGTTTCCTTTTGTGGCTTGTGTAGCTTTGCAAAAGGAGATTTTGTGGTATTAGGACTAACTCTAAATGGATCTAGTGCAAGGTGTCGCCCACCCATCAAAATAACTCCCAACTTTAGTAAAGTAGCTAGAGCCACTTGCAAGTCTCTTAAAGAGCCACTTGACTTGGAATCTTAGTCATGTAAGTTCTAAGCCTTGGTCGGGAAGCCTTCAATTCTGGGGATAACATCCACCACTAAATAGAAGGAGAGAGGCCACTAAGGTGACTGTGGTGGCTGATCTCATTGTTACCATAAGATGTAGGTTTCCTTTTGTGGCTTTTGTAGCTTTGCAGAAGGCCTGCTAGATTTTGTGGTATTAGGACTAACTCTAAATGGATCTAGTGCAGGGTGTCACCCCCCCATCAAACTAACTCCCAACTTTAGTAAAGTGGCTAGAGTTTTATGTGGAGTTTTTCTCCTTTGACTTTAGATTGTAGGAGAGCAGGGCTCCCTAGCTCATATGTCCCATTATGGTGCTCGATGACTTTGGTAGTGAGTTAGAGCCCTGGTTGCCCCTTTTGCCCTCAGTGATCAATACCAAGAGACTTTGACATCATCCTCATTTCTTCCTGTTTCTTGATCAACACTGAGATGTCTAGTCTTGTATTCTCACTTTGTATCACTACACCTATAACACTATTATATGTCTTTTGGGTTTGGTTATAGTTACACCTAATGATTAGCTTAGCTAGACACTAATTTAGACTGCACTTTTCCTTTCACTTTCTTTATCATACTTTCAACATTACCGAGGAGCTTCTTTTGCACTCTCACAATGTATTCAAATTGGATGTATCTTTTAGTCCCATTGCCCTAATTTTGTGGTCATTTGTTAGACATTGATAAAATTATCTTATCTTATCTTAGTGCCACATGTCCAGATATTTTGGAGGTTCTTATTTTTTTTGGCCTAAATTCAATTGTCACTGGGGCGCTTTCTCTAGGCATTGTAGATTTTGTTGAGTGTTGCCTTGCCTTTAAAGACTTTTTTGAAAGGCTCTTTTTTTTTTCCAACTTGATCCCCTGGTTAGCCATATATAGTTACATGGCCATTTTACCCTCTTTACCTCTTATTTTATACTTTTAGTACTAGTATTCGACTACACAAGCCTGTCTAGTAGCATTAGAACGAAAAATCTAGTTTATGTTTCTCGTTACCATCAATTAGACATATATAATCACTAATGCCAATAAAATCTACTTTTTATCTGGTGCTTGACAATGACATAAGGATTGGAGATATTGGATCAAATTGTGGGGTGATTGTACCTTGAAGAATTATGGACCTGTTACCCACCAATGGTGGGTGACCCTTATGATTTTTTTTTTCTCCTATTCATCTCTTCTAGACGACAACTAGTAGCCCCTGAGAGCCACTTTGTAGCCGATGTGAAGTGCCATTCATATCTCACCATCTACATCAATCATATATTTCCTTGCTCACTTGTCAAGAACACATTTTGCACTCTCACAATGTATTCAAATTGGATGTATCTTTTAGTCCCATTGACCTAATTTTGTGGTCATTTGTTAGGCATCGATAAAATTATCTTATCTTATCTTAGTGCCACATGTCCAGATATTATTGGAGATTCTTATATTTTTTGGCCTAAATTCAATTGTCACTAGGGCGCTCTCTCTAGGCATTGTAGATTTTGTTGAGTGTTGCCTTGCCTTTAAAGACTTTTTTGAAAGGCTTTTTTTTGTTTTTTTCCAACTTGATTCCTTGGTTAGCCATATATAGTTACATGGCCATTTTACCCTCTTTACCTCTTATTTTATACTTTCGGTACTAGGATTCGACTACACATGCTTGTCTAGTAGCATTAGAACGAAAAATCTAGTTTATTTTTCTAATTATTAGACATACATGATCACTAATGCCAATAAATCTACTTTTTATCTGGTTCTTGACATTGCCATAAGGATTGGAGATATTGGATCAAATTGTGAAGTGATTGTATCTCGAAGGATTATGGACCTGTTACCCACCAATGGTGGGTGACCCTTATGATTTTTTTTTCTCCTTTTCATCTCTTCTAGACGAAAACTAGTAGCCCCTGAGAGCCTTTTTGTAGCCGATGTGAAGTGTGATTCATATCTCCACCATCTACATCAATCATATATTTCCTTGCTCACTTGTCACGAACACATTTTGCACTCTCACAATGTGTTCAAATTGGATGTATATTTAGTCCCATTGACCTAATATGTGGTCATTTGTTAGGCATTGATAAAATTATCTTATCTTATCTTAGTGCCACATGTCCAAATATTATTAGAGGTTCTTATATTTTTTGGCCTAAATTCAATTGGCATTGGGGCGCTCTCTCTAGGCATTGTAGATTTTGTTGAGTGTTTCCTTGCCTTTAAAGACTTTTTTGAAAGGCTTTTTTTTTCCAACTTGATCCCCTGTTTAGCCATATATAGTTACATGGCCATTTTACCCTCTTTACCTCTTATTTTATACTTTCGGTACTAGGATTCATCATTCTACTACACAAGCCTGTCTAGTAGCATTAGAACGAAAAATCTAGTTTATTTTTCTAATTACCATCAATTAGACATACATAATCACTAATGCCAATAAAATCTACTTTTTATCTGGTGCTTGACAATGACATAAGGATTGGAGATATTGGATCAAATTGTGAGGTGATTGTACCTCGAAGAATTATGGACCTGTTACCCACCAATGGTGGGTGACCCTTATGAAGTTTTTCTCTCCTATTCATCTCTTCTAGGCTACAACTAGTAGCCCCTGAGAGTCACTTTGTAGCCGATGTGAAGTGCCATTCATATCTCCACCATTTACATCAATCATATATTTCCTTGCTCACTTGTCAAGAGCACATTTTGGAAGGTGGGCTTCTGATCAAAAGGTACTTTACTCATTTTGTAGTTGGATGCTCATGCTTGTTTGTATTTAGGAATTTTGACATGGATTATGGTGTAACTTGGAATAAAGAAGGGTCTTGGTCGTAGTCTTGTTCCCTCACCTTAAATGGGGGTTTAATTTTCAATCCTAGTTTAGTGGGACCTCCCCTATTGGTCCATGGCTTTAGGAAGGGGCACAACTTGGGAAACCATGATTGAGATAACATAGCCCCATCCATCCTTATTCCATACTTACCACTTTCCATCTCACATCATGAGCCCCTATTTCACCTCCCTTCTTCGAGTCAATTGACCATTGGTTCTTTGAGAGTTGGCACCTACACATCCTCCTACCTGGGTATGGCCTGGAAATGCATCCTGGGAGGTTGTTTCAGCTAAAAAAAAAGAAAGAGCATATGATGGCCCAAGAAAAACAAAAGAAAATTCAAAATGCAAAAGATGGTTGGGACTTACCAATTAGTGCGTGGGCAAAAGCCAAGCATGAGCTCTACTTCTATGATATGGCTGTCACCTGGGTTCTAGGCCAATGTTACTCTATCTCATAGAAGGCAAAGAACCCTTGCATGTCCCAACCCTTGATGGGCAATGAACTGTCCCATCTTGTAGGGGGTGATAATTGCTATTCATCATATAAAGCAAGCTCTCATTCCTCGAGCTATGAGCAATAATATAAAGAAAAAATCAATAAAAAATAAAAGACTGAAAGAAAATGCTGAAGTAACTCATGCATCCACGATTGCTCCCTCCTCACATCTATAGACCCAGGATGAGGTATTCCATCATAGCTAGTCCCTTTGACCGTGGAAGTTATCCATGGAGTTCTTTCCCCCTCCGTTCCATCATTATTCACATGGAAACTGTCAATTGAAGGGTGACTAGGGACATGCCACTTCCCTTTGGGGTTTCGGAACTCCTAATAATATCGTCTATTAGCCACTCTTACCTAGGGAGGTAACACTATATGTAAATAAGGCCCCAATTTTGGAAGAGAAGCCACATATGAAGTGTCATTATGCCCATTTCTTTCAAGCTTGGTTCACTTAGATGCAATAATGATTAATGTACTTGATGATGAAATTTGTAGCACTAGATATTGTGTGTAATTGGCAGGTGGTTCCATCTATAGGTCTGGGCAACTTAATTGGGGTCCAGGTCCTTTAGAGGGACATATTGACACCCACAGGTGATGTGTTGAGAGCCATGGGACTCCAGACAATTGTAGAGCATCATTCATAGCCATGTGCACCTTTAGTACCCACAAAGTTCCTGCATTTGCTTTATTCTTCACGGATGATGCACCTCGACCATGATGCCCCCAACCGACTTAGCATTTTTCTAATGATATTGCACTCGAAAACACAAGTTTTTGAGCAAACCTTCCTGCAAAACCACTAAGGAAACAGTCTTGAAATTTTTTCAGATATGGAACTAGGGCAAACTAGGGCAAAAAAGGCCAACTCTAGGCTAAACAAGGCTAGCATTGAGGGAAGAGGAGGCTAGGAGGACGGATCAGGGATCAAGGAGGCAAGAGGAGACCGAGAAAGGCTAACACTGGAGGAGGAGAACCTCAAAAGGCTGGACGCTGGCCAAAAAGGGGCAAACAACTAGGGTTTAGTGGCTAAAAAGCCCACGGCTAGCCATAAGGCAGCCGTCTAGGGTCTCATGGGGGGCTGAGTCTCAAAAAGTCCACTGCTAAGCCACTTAAAGCCTCAAAACCCCAACGCAGAGGTTTGAAGGGAGGGTTGAGGCGCTTGGAGGCTACGACCTACCTCCAAGAGGCTAGAAAGGCTGACGCAGGGGGTTATTAGGCTAACACTGACTAAGAGAAGGAGGACGTTGGCCCTCAAGGGGTTGGATCTGCGCTCGGGAGGCCTAAAAAGTGAAACCCTCACTTCAGAATTTTTTTTCTTCCTCTAGATCTGAATTTTGCTGCAAAAACTTTAGTGTGTAGCCTTGTAAAATTTTCTAAAAACTAGATCTTACCCTCAAGGGCCTAGATCTCGCTCTACTTCAGCTTGATCTCTTGTTTCAACTTGAAAATATGAAAATAAAACACCCAAACCCCAAATATATACAAGAATTCTTAAAACCTCAAAATCCAAGTTAGCAAAAATAATTTACAAATTATATATCAAAATTATTCACAAAATTACAAAATATTGAAGCGTTTTAATTTTTTTCTTTTTTTTGAGAAAAATATTTTAATCGCTATTTTATTTGATAAATGGCTAAAAACACCTAAGAAATCCCATGCACACTATGGCTTTAGCGAAGATTTAAACCACAATATAAATATTCAGGATCCAAGGAAAATGATCATTACTCACAATTTCTGAACTTGGAGACCAAGGATTGAAGTACTTGTAAACACTATGTATTTATCTCTAAATAATCATATATTAGCACAACATAGGAAAATCCGTAGTCAGTACATACCACAAATCAATGAACATGGACACCTCGAGTTGCACCCAAAAGTCGTTATTATGATAGAAAAAATAGTTCCTAGTGGGACAATAGTTTACATAATTGCTTCAACAACAATTTCTTAGCTGAAAATCAGATGGCTAGAGACTCAAATGACTCTCTAATTTATAGATAAATCCTCCAAGTGGAAAAATAACAACTAGTTTCTTTGATCCTTGTCAAAATGATCTCGACTGTTGAAAAATATTTGATCATCTTTTAATCCTAGCTGTTGAATTTTTTTATTTTTTATATTTGAGAAATTTTCGAATTTATCATTTAATTCCATTTTTATTAGCTCAAAATTAATTATTTTGAGGTAATTTGTTCAAAAATTTGACTTTGACTTAACCACAAAGGTCTAAGAGTCCAAATTTTCTTGAAATATACAATATTCCCATGGTGGAGGACCTTCAAAAATTCATTATTTTAAATACCACTAATTTTCCCACTTGGAGAATTAATTTTCCTAAGACAATTTAATTTGACTCTAATTATTTAAATTTTTGGCTTAGGATTTTAATTTAATTTTGCCAGAAAATTTAATTAATTGACACATGAAGGGATTAATTATTTTTTCCACCCTTCAATATTTTAACCATGGTGTCTAAGTATGAGAGACCATGCATTAAAATATTTTCTACTTAAGATTTACAATTTCAACCCTTAAAGGGGGAATACCTGTTCGGCTTAGACCCTCACAAAACTTACCCAATCTGCGACACGATATGATTTAGTAGATCAAGTGATTTTTAATAAAATAATTTAGCCAATTAGCTTAAATTATTCCCAAGTCATTTTTACATAAGACTCGACCTAACACTAGGACTCACCTAAGACTTTGACGAAGAATTCCATCCTAGCTTTGGAATGAGGCTGGAGGGAAAAACTTTGTGTAACAGCATTGGTGAAAATTCCACGTAATAAAAGTTAACAAAGGCAAAATAATAACCACGGTTGATGGGACACTTATTCCAAGCTGAATGTTGGGCAAAAACATAGTGATGGGGATCACTGGTGATTGATTAATGGCTAAGGAAATTGAGAAAGACAATGGCAAAGGCTTTGGAGAGACAAAATGACATCTTGGCTCATTTATTTATGAAAATAATGGAAATTAGGAGAAAAGGGAACTGAAAGGTCACAGGTTGCATGTCATAGGTTGCATGAAGAAAATGAAGGAAAATAATGAAAATAGAGGCCTCATTAATAAAAAGGCTTCTGAGGTTCAGTTCACAGACTTTTGATAGTTCAGTTTTGGAGCTCTCTCTCTCTCATACTCTTGGGCACTTAGAGAGTCTTCTTGGAGCACTTTTGGAGGAGTGTGGCATACTTGGAGTTTTGGAGCAAGAAGGCAAAGGAAGAGAAGGAAAACACAAGAGGACATCGGGATCAACAGCCACAACGGGTTTTTCTTGCAAGTATCGAGTTGCATGTATGTTTTCTTCACTAGTTTTGGCATGCATGACATAATGTGGTTTATTGGTCATGATCTGTCATTAGCATGGAGGATTGCCTGGATTGACAATGGATTTGCCTAGCCTTGCCATTTCCTGGATAGCCATGGTGTTGTCAGTTCATTTCTTTGTTTTTCTGGTTCTTTCTCATGTTTCCTTTAGGTTGGGTTGAGTTACTAGTTTTTGGAAGCCCTGGTTGGACAAACGCTCTGGAAGCCCTTGGTGGGTTAAGTTACTAGTCCTGGAAGCCCTGGTTGGACAAACGCTCTAGAAGCCTGACGATAGCTGTGGGTTGAGTTACTAGTCCTGGAAGCCTTGGTTGGAACAAACGCTCTGGAGCCCTAGAAGTCTTGGGTAGAGGCCGATTTGATCATGGTTTTGTGATGTCCGTTTGTGAGGTGGAATCACTGTTTGATGGGTTGAGGTGGTTTGGCCATTGGAAGCCCTGGATGGTTTAGATTGATGTGTTTTATGCGATCCCACATTCATGCTTGGAATATGGCACGGGGATGACTGGCTGAAGAGAGATTTGGCTCAGCCGTGTCTATGGTCGGGTGGTTCGTGGAAGTCCCACAACTGATTGGCCTTTGCATCATTAATATAAGGTTATTTCTCTTTGTTATTTCATGAGTATTGCACTGGTTTTTATGTGGATTATATGGCTGTTGTTTCCTTGGTATTTCTGTTGTTATTATGCTAGTTATGAACATGTATTATGACAATGGCTATGTATGGTTCTCATCATGTTTTTACTTGTAAATGAATGAACAATGTATCTATGGTCTAATGGATGAAACTGCTGCTAATGTGTTGAGGCATCAATGCTTCTTAGTGATTCTCAGATGAGTATGAGACCCCTATGCTTAGATTTGTTGTTTAAACTTCTAGATTACATAACTGTGACATGTTTGACGAAATGCCTGTCATGGCTAGTAGGGGCCCAGCCAAGTCCTTGTTCAAGTAGTTGTATACTATCATTATTCTGTTGTTATCTTGCAATTCTGAAAGTGTCATTAAGTTCTGGGCAGTGACTTGGGCTCTGGGCCTGAAAAAGTGGCTTAAATCCTGGAGACGCATGCACAAGACTGGGTAGAAAAGTCCCTGGACGCATGCATAACCATGCTGTGGGAGCGTCTGGAGCCTCCTAGACGCATGCTTGTCCATATCAAGGGAGTGTCCGGGGGTTTAATGGTCTAAAAACTCAGTGGGACCCAGGGGTTGGTTACCTGAGTGGTTGGGATGGTTCATGGGAGTCTTGTTGCTGATGTGGAAGGTCTGTATGGTGTGTTTCTGTCGATTCCACTTCCTTAAGGTGACTTAGGAGGTCAAATCATATCATAGTAACTTCTTGTCACATGTTTACCCCAATTGGCCGGTTACTTGGGTAGATGTGGGAGGAGGGTGTTATAGAGTGGTATTAGAGCATGGTTAACCCCTCAGACTGGATGGATTGTGTGTTGGTAATGCATTCATGTCGGTTGCATATGTGTTTCTTGTGTTGTAAGACCATGAGCTTGTTGCATTTGTATGGTATGGGTTATGGTTGTAGTGAGGTCGCTATGGGAAGTTGATGGTGTTGTTGTGGAGTGTGTCGTCATGAGTGTGTGGTTGATTATGCATTGTTTATGTATGTTAATATTCACATGTGATTATGGGGAAGGCGAAATGCTCTGAGAAGGAAATGGCGGACTAAGGTTTCTGACAAACCTTTACACGGCGCAGAGACAGAGAAAGCAGCCGCTTAGGACCAAGCAGTACTGCTGCCTGTGCAGGTTTGGCGCATCTGGTAGCCAAAACCGATGAACACTCCGATGGGGGAGGCATTAGCACCTCCCCCCAAAGACTGCAACAATGGAGACTGGCCACTTGAAGGCAGAAATGAGAAGACATCAAATGAGAATGCAGAGCAGCCAGAGGTACGGCCTGTGCAGCAGCAGAAGAAGGACGATCAAGTAGATCTAGAAAAAGAAATAGGAAACAACCCTGCAACATCTGAGCAACCAAAGAAGGCATCATCGTCCACCTGCAAACCCATTGCAACAGAACGACCCAAGATTGAGCTACCCAGTCATAGAATCAATGCACAAATACAATACATGAAAGACCATGCACTGATAGGCAAATTTATAGGCTACTGGCCAATCGAAAAAGCTCTGCAAGGATGGATTACCTCAAAGTGGAAGCCCAAAGGCATCTTTAACTGCATTGAAGATAGAAATTGCGTCCTAGAAGGAGGGCCCTATTTCTTTAACGCAACAGGTCTCTATCTACGAGACTGGGTAGAAAGATTCAATCCAGACAAGGAAGACTTCAGTTGGGCGCCAGTTTGGATTCGCATGTACTCCTTACCGCTGGAATACTAGGATGAAGAATCACTCAAAGCCATTGGCAATGGGTTAGGAGAGTTCATAAGGACAACAGAGGAAACAAAGCTCCGCCGGTACACCTTCTATGCTCGTATATGTGTTTACATGAAATTGGGCAAGGCGCTCACAGACTCGGTAAGTCTCCTTCACGACGACTTTGAATGGATTCAACCCATAGACTATGAACATGTACCTTTCAGATGCAGGAGGTGCCATGCCCATGGACACCTATTCCGTGATTGTCCTTTAAATGCTCCTCTTAAATCCACAGACAATGGGGGAAAGTCTAATCCGGAAGGGTTTACTAAAGTTGCCAGTAGAAAGAAGCATACCAAGAAACCTCCCACAACACCAAAAAATGTTACTCCATCCTCTGATGTGCCATCCTCAAGCAATAGCTTTGACATTTTGTCAAACCTAGATATGTCTGAATCAGATACCTCCACGATAGCAAAGACAACCTCTGCACCATCCACCAAACTTTTTACTACACCTATCCATAATGAAGCCAGTCAACCATCGATAGTTAACACCTCTGATCCGCAAACAACAACCACGCAACCCATCCCCAACCATGATCACCACAAAGCCCTCTGGTCCACTAAAGTAATGGACATTGATAATCTGTTGACAGACCCTCTTCAGTCAATACCCCACATGGAGGACAACAGTCAACAAAGTTTAATGGAAGAAGAACCTGAAAGCTTTGATCTAGGTGATATAGACATTTTCAGTCTAGAACAAGCATGCAAGAGGAAAGAGTTCGACACAATACCGGATAGGCAACTTGAAAATCTGGAAGTAGTACTATCAAGAGTGCATCAGCACAACACACTGGGCATACAACAAGGAGGCAAATGGGATGGGAAACATATCACCAAAGATGGGAAGAAAAGAGGGAGAAAGACATATCTACAATGCACCATCCTCATTGGGGAAATGCTAGTGGAGTCCGGAAGGTGCTCCAAGTTGACTAAATACTACCGTTCCTTACCTACAGGTCAACCATGAAGCTCATCTCATGGAATGTCAGAGGACTTAACGGTCCTGGGAAATACAGGATGATAAAGAACATGATTCAGCAAGAACAACCACACATTGTATTTATGCAGGAAACAAAATGTAATACTAGTACTTTAGCTTCCATATTATCCAAAGCCTGGGCGGGATGTCAGACTATTACAGTAGACACAACAGGTGCTTCGGGAGGGCTTGCCATAGCATGGAATATGCAGCACGTCTCCCTAACAGATTTCCATGCTTCACACCATTTTATACAAGCAACATTCCACCTCATTGGAACCAACATACATGGCCACTTGACCAATGTATACTTCCCTCAAGATACAATGCAAAAGAATATGTTGCTAAAGACGTTGGAAATTCTGAATTCTACAAGAACTTATCCGCTTTGGATTACAAGGGGTGACTTCAACATGATCACTCGGCTGGAGGAAAAACTTGGAGGCAGAAGGAAACTGGACAACGAAAGCAATGGTTTCAAAGAATACATTCAAAACAACTGGCTAATTGACTTACCATTTGATAATGGTACTTACACATGGAACAATAAACGGACGGGCTCTCAACAAATCTCCTCCAGATTGGATAGATATCTGATCTCAGACAACTCTGTTCATTTAGGTGGTGATATATGCGCCTCCATACTCCCCATTGCCGGCTCGGATCATTGGCCTATTTCCTTGCAATGGAAGAATCCCAGAAATTCAAACAGGAAACCATTTAAATTTGAAGCTTTTTGGCTCACTCACCCTGAGTTCAAAAATATGGTCAAATCAGCGTGGGAAAGCTTCATTCCCAATGGCGGCTCAAATATGTATAAATTCCAGCAGAGACTGAAACATATCAAAAGGCAAATCAAGATCTGGAATCACACTACATTCGGCAATATATTTCAAGAGCAAAAAGTCCTCAAGCAAAGTATGAAAGAACTACAACAAAAGATCATTACAGGCGGCAGAACAAAGGAACTAGCAACTCAAGAACAGGTTCTACTAACACAATTGGAAGAAAGAAGGAAACAAGAGGAATTGCGATGGAAACAAAAGTCAAGAATCAGATGCTTAAAAGAAGGTGAAAGAAATACCAAATTTTTTCATTGTACAACTATTCAAAGAAGAATGAACAATACCATCTCGCATATTCAAAATCCACAGGGAGACAGAATGGAGAAATAGGAACATATCGAGAAAGAGCTCACTAATCACTTCAAAACAGTACATCAAGAGCTGCCTACAGATAGACAGCCTGCAATAAACGAAATACTTCAGCATATTCCCAGAATTATAACAGAGGAGCATAATCAGCTTTTGCTAAGACCGGTCACTCTGACGGAAGTAGAAGAGGCTTCAAATCAATTGAAAGCTGGGAAAGCTCCAGGACCTGATGGTTTCACCTCTAACTTTTACCATCACTTCTGGGACTTAATCAAAATAGAAGTCTAGAATGTAGTAGAAGAATCCCGAGTTATGCATTGGCTACTTCCATCTCTCAATGCGACATTCATCGCACTCATTCCCAAAGAAGCTCAGCCAAGCACTCCGGAGAAGTTCAGGCCCATTGCATTATGCAACGTCATATACAAAATCATCTTGAAAGTCATTGCCAATCGCCTCAAACTGCTCCTCCCTCTTCTCATTTCACCGTAACAATTTGGATATGTTGAAGGACGTCAAATCTTGGACGGCATTATTCTGACTCATGAAATTATCCATTCCTTGAAGAGACACAAACAGGCAAGTATGCTTCTGAAAATCGATCTCTTTAAAGCCTTTGACAAACTTAGCTGGTCTTATATAAAACATATGCTAATTGCCTTCGGATTTAGTCCGACCTGGGTAAGATGGCTTATGAATCTCATAACCTCCCCCTTCTGCGCCGTCCTAGTTAATGGAATCCCCTCAAAACCCTACTCCCCTTCCAGAGGAATTCGTCAAGGTGACCCATTATCCCCATTCCTCTTTATTATCATGGCAGAAGGTCTGGGTCGTCTTATAAAGCAGGCTGTACAATCTCATGACCTTAGAGGCATCTCTATTCATGGAACCTCTATGATCACACATCAACAATTTGTTGATGACAATATGCTTTTTGGACACCCCTCTGTCAGTGAAGCCCGCACCTACAAAGCTCTTCTAGAAACTTTTTCAAAAGCCTCTGGAACCACTATAAATACTGCCAAATCACAAATATTCTTTTTCCACACTCCAGTAGCCACTCAAAGAATCATAGCCAGAATCATTGGATTCTCTCAAGCCAAACTCCCATCTCATTATTTGGGCGCTCCACTGATAGACTCAGCCTTAAAGCATTCATTCTGGCAACAACTCATGGACACACAGAACTCTCAACATGGCAAGTAGGCTCGTCCTAATAAAGGCAGTCTTACAATCCATGGCCCTCTATCTCTTCTCGGTTCTTGTTGCGCCGAAATGGGTGCTAAAGAAAATCAAAACGCTGCAACACAACATCTTATGGGGATCCACAGGGCAAAATGGAAAATGGGCATTAGTAAAATGGGATACGGTTTGCACACCAAAAAAGCAAGGAGGTCTAGGATTACATGACCCGCAACATAGCAACACATTAATGGGAGCACGAATATGGTGGCAATGGGTTTCAAGCCCACAGAAGCCATGGGCACAACTCTGGACTGCAAAATATGCAAACAATCGACCGCAGCAAGAGTTGATAAGAATCACTACCACGACTACAGGATCTCTAATCTGGAATGCGGCAAAACAACACAGAGAGATCATCCAAAAGCATAGCTTTTGGGAGATACGCGAAGGGAGAACTGCACGTTTCTGGATAGATTCTTGGCAACAAAGACCAAAAATTGCAGAAATTCTACCTTGTACAAATCACAATGGGAACAACATCAACTAGACTGACCATGTAGCACAATTTTGGACTCACAGCACTAATCAGGGCTTCAGGCAATGGAAACCTACTGCACAGATAACACAACAAGAAACTGAAGCCTACAACTCGGAGCTACACAAAGAACTCACTAGCAGAAGAATCAGATGCAATACTGGAAAAGATGTTCTAAGATGGGGATATACACCGAAAGGAGTATACACAACAAAAGAAGCCTACCAGCTGATGCTCCAAACACAGGAACCAGTTGATCCTACTTGGAATCGCATATGGACTACAGGGATATGGCCAAAAATCTCTACTTTCACATGGCTGCTATATCATCAAAGAATTCTCACTTGGGACAACTTAATCAAGAGAGGATTCCAGGGACCCTCCTACTATCCTAATTGTCAAAATCATGAAGAAAATATTCAGCACCTCATGGATTCCTGCCACATGGCTAACCAATTATGGGAAAAACTTACTTTCCGCTGTCAGCGACCCTGCAGAATCTTAGGGGATATAAAAGGCACCATTCGCAACTGGACTCTAGAGCCATACAACAACAAAATTCTCAATAAGCTATGGACAATTCTGCCGGGCTTCATTTTCTGGACAATTTGGAAGGAAAGAAACAAAAGAATTTTCAAAAACCAAAGAACTACTTTGGAGAAAATATGGACCAATTTATGTCAGAATATTCAGGAAACTCTAGCTCTCCAACAGTGGAGTGCTGAGGACTTTCCCACCCAGGCACAGGAACAGAGCATATGGGCAAATTGGAACTTCAAGCTCCAGCAGGTACAACTTGATCCCAATAGACCAAGCACTATCACCAAGTAGCCCTCACATTGGAATCCTCCCCCAAAAATGGTGATAAAGCTAAATTTTGATGGGGCCTCTAAGGGCAACCCAGGCAAAGCAGGACATGGTGGCATATTCAGAGATCATGAAGGCCGACCTCTGTTAATATACTTCGGCTCCATTGGTTGGGACACGAACAATTCCGCAGAAATGGAAGGACTGTGGCAAGGTATGAACTTAGCACACCAACATAATTTTCATCCCATCATAATAGAGGGGGACTCCCAAATTCTAATAAATATGGTCACTCAAATACAACTAGGAAGCACTGCTTCGAGAGTTGCTAAAAGCTGGAGACTAGTGGCCAGGCTTGAATTAATAGAGCAATGGATGAAAAACAGGAGAGCAGCCACATTTATTCATGTCAAAAGGGACAACAATAAGGTAGCCGATCTCTTGGCAAATATAGGAGTTGAACAGGATCAAGTCCTACATTCTGGCACAATCAACATTCTAAATGATCAATCTCAATTGCAAGCTTGCACTGACCTGGTGCACAAGGATTCCCATCTCCCGGATGCGGGTGATAATTAAGGACAGTAAGGTGGCAGCCAACTGGGTTGGCGTGTGGCGAGACCACATGGCCTCCCGCAGGTTGGCACAGTGGTCCAAAAATGGCATTTACAATCGCCATAAATGCACCTCATGCGAGCACTGCCTCCAACCTGTTAACCGTCACCAACCTCGGCTCTGTGCAAACATGAATTCTCGGGAGAATTTCACCTCTGCTTCTGCCCATCAACCTCTGCAACCTCTGCCACTGCAATGCCTCTGCCCTCAAGCCGTGACTGTATCCAGCTCCTGCACAACCACTGGGAGATGCTGCCACCTCCTTTGCTACATTGATTTTGGCTTGGGCATCCACTTCACCCATAGCCTGGACTATCATTTTATCCTCCCTGCGGCCTTGGCTGCTCATCCCTTAGTTGAGCAGTCTGCAAGCTCAATTGTGTTGTTGCACCCCATTGTGCCCAATTCCGGAAGAAATTCGCATTCGCCTGCTGACAATATGGTGCGACACCGTATGTGCAGCTGTAGGGGCGGGAGCCGAGGGAGCCTGAGTCGCCCCCAACACTCTCCTGCTTCGGATACCACTTCCTCTCTGGCTGAGCAAATTCCCAGACGTTACCCAAATACACGCAGTGGAAGAGGTCGCCTCCACTCAGTGGCCTCTGCCTCGCCTCCTAGCAGCTTCCCTTCCATTTCTGCCTCGTCTCCCAGAGGCACTCCACCCCTTCCTCAACTACATTCCCAGAATGCCCAATTCACCTTCCGCTCCACCCTGAACAAGCCCCTCATCACAGCCACCATAACCATTCTCTTTCACGAGGCGGAGCAGATCACTGAGGAACAGGCCACAGAGGTTGGTGGACGCACCAATGTAATTGAGGAGCAAGGAACGACGGGGGGTAGCAGCACCAGGGCAATTGGGGTATCGGACATTGCTGGTGGTGGGCGCACCACAGCAGGGTGCAGCCACACCAAAGCCATACTGGAACTGGGGGTGGGCGCACCACAGCAAGGTGCAGCCACACCAAAGCCATACTGGAACTGGCTCAGACGAGCATCCAAGGAGCAGGGGAGCGGAACCAGGAGCAGAAGACGAGACGTGTAGGGAAGGAGGTGAATGAGGCTCAACATACAGATGAGGTAAAGGACCCTTACTGCTGTCTCGTCGAGGAAGAACACCCGGCATTGCAGGTTGGCAACACGGAGACCTCGCTTTTGGCAGGTGGCGACATGGAGGAGTACAGGTGCTTCATCGTGGAGGAACACCCTCCGTCTCCGCCACGTCCCTAGTTTGCCACCTTGATGTCGTGTGTCTGCTTCATTGTCTGCCACCTTGCTGCCACTCAGCGCGCCACGCGTCCGCCACACAGTCTGCCACACAACATGCTACGTGTATCAGGTTTTTTGGGACTCTGTTTTTTTGTTTTTGTTTCAATGGGGCTTTGGGGTAAAACTATGAGTTTTTGGCTCTTTAGTTGGTTTTTTGTCTCATTAGATACAATGATAACAAACTGGATGCTTTGCTGGTTTCCCCTGCGTGGGCAGCAAGCTAATTCTCTGAACTCTTTTCTGTTACGGATTGGTTTCCCTTCTGGGTAGTTTAGATCTAGATTTTGCTGGTTGCTGCCATTTCTCTGGCATGGTTAAGTACCGGCTAAGGCTTCAGTGTATGATATCCTTTTTTCCTTAATAGAATTAGTATGACTTAGAAAAAAAAATATTCACATGTGGTCAAGTGTGCAGTGATGTGGTGGTTGTTGTCATGCATAAGGTCATGGTATGTGTAGTTGATATGGTCATGCATTGATGTCTGGACTCTAGCTAGAATGATAGTTATATGCTTATATGCTTATGTGTTATATTTCTATATGCTGTCATGATCATGTTATACATGTATTACGTTGATTTGTTGATCCTACAGACGAGGTATCTTACCTGAATTATGCTAAGGTATGTTGGTTTATTGTGATTTGGTTTAGTTGACAGGATATACCTGTTGAAGTTTCTAAGTCTACCAGTTAGAAACCCTCCATGCACTTTATCTGATTTATTCCTACCTACTTGTTTCGTTACTCAACAAGTTATTTACAATGTAAATATTGAAAATAAACACTAGTGCATGCTCAACATATTACAGATCAACAAATGAAGGCAACAAAAACAATCACACCAAATGACACCGTTATTTTTGGACCAATGTCCCCGGAAAAACCCAATGCGGGAAAATGGTGCAATTATCTGAGGGTTTTCTTATTAAGCAATTTCAGAGTACAATCTGGGTGCCAAATCCGGCTTACCCAATAGAGAATTTCCTTGGCAGTAATACCTCTCAGTTTGAGACAAATGTCCCAGCTAAAACCCCAATAAACCTTCCGACAGCTCCTCAGCTCCAATCTACCCCAGAAACCCCAACGTCTGCCTTTTTGGATTGTATCAACCTCTCTCTGCCCAGCGTTGGCCCTGCGTCACCCTGAATGGGTCTGCGTCAGCCTCAGGAGGCCTTGCGTCAACCTTCTGGCCCTCTACGTTAGCAACGCTGGTCTCTCTGAAGCACTGCGCAGCTCCCGGTTGCCTCTGCGTGGCCCTGCATGAGTCCTGGCTACTACTACGTCACTCTCTTTGGCTCCTGCGCTGCTCTCTCGGCACTATCTCTGCTTCTCTGTCTCTCTATACTCAGTGCCCCTCAGCTGCAACTCCGATTACTGATTCTATCTCTCTTAGCAAACCTCGCTCTAGAGATTAGAATGACTGATCACTTTGGTGTGCTCTCCAACTGACCCTCAAACCTCCTCTTATACTTTTCTCGTTGACATATCAACGGCCGAGATTAAGTCCCTAATCAACGACTAAGATTAGATCTGGTTTAATCCATGTTTTTTCGACCAATCTAACACAATTTTATATTAATCCACATTAATATTTTAATTTCCCTAAGTTTAGACTTAGGGACTCCATTAAAAATATTAATTATTTTAATATTTCCTAAACTGTTTAGAATCTGCCCAAACCCTTTTTGAGTATTGGAGATCTCATGTGCCCCAACCTCTCCACCAAATTTCGTGGCTAGAGCACATCTGATGCTACCACAAATCAACAATACCTTGCAGGAAGAATATCAAAGATGACTAGCAAGATGGTAGACTATAGTTCTCGAAACTCTCCTTATGGATCAGATGAGCAACGTGGTGTTGGGCACTCTTCTGATTTGGAAGATACACTGAGAAGCTTAAAGGAAGAAATAAGTTGTAAGACAGACAATGACAGAATCATACAGGCACAGGAGAAACAAGTAGAGGTAAATGCAATGATACTTTAGAGCTTGTCAGAATTGCAGCAACATGGACCACTTTGGATCAACCATGAACAGGAGGACAAAACTAATGGGGCATACGGCAACAAGTCTCATGGTGAGTACATGTGGGACAAAGAGGACATGATCAAAGATGGCAGGTCCTTGGACACTCCGGATAGGAGAGGTGACAGACGCAAGTACTATTCTAGTTCTGGATCTGACAAGCATTATGATCGGCATCGTTATCATCCTTACTGGAGGAGTGATAGGGGATATTTGTCGGACGAGTTTAAGAAAGCAAAGCCACCTACATTTGATGGAGAGATGAAGAAATCATAGGATGTAGAGGCATGGTTGCTTGGTATGAGGAAGTTCTTCAGGTTGCATGATTACTCAGAGAACATGAAAGCCAAAATAACTACATTTAGTCTCAAAGGTAAAGCAACTATTTGGTGGAAAGATATGAAGAATGTCGAAGGTATTCATGAGGAGGACTTGACTTGGAGTGAGTTCAAGAGGCTATTTCGAAAGAAGTATCTATCGGAGAGATACTTTGATGACAGGGAAAAAGAATTCTATGAGCTAAAGATGAGATCAATGACAGATGAGAAGTACACTAGCAGATTCTTGGAGCCACTGAGGTATGTGTCTTACCTCAAGGAGGAGAAGGCCAAGATTTAGAGATTCATTAGTGGATTACTGATTGCATTCAAAGACAGGATTGAGTTCTCTGAGTCTAGATCATTGGAGGAGGCCATCCGAAAGCTAAAGCATTGCTATGAGCAATCGAAGCGCATTTTTGAGACTAAGCAAGATTGAAAGGGCAATGATAAGAATAAAGGAAAATGGGAGAAGAAGCGAGCAAGACCTCAGGGTATAGGTAATAAAGAGAATGCAACACCATTGAAGAATTTCAATGCATCTGACAGAGGACAGAGACTTCGATTTGAGGAGTAGAACAAGGATGCAGGTTGGAAGCCTATAGAGTGTTGGACTTGTGGCAAAGATTATCGCAGGAGAGATTGTCCACAACATCAGGGTGGTAGACCACAAATCTACAATGCTCAAGAGGCACAGATAATGGGAGATGTTAGGCAGAGTATTCCTAGGATCTATGCAACGCTGGATAACAGACAGATAGAGCACCAGGCGTCTATTATCGAGATGGACGGTAAACTTTGTGATCAAGTTGTTTCTATTTTGATTGACCCTGGATCTAATTATAGTTATGTTAATCCTGACTTGGTGGATAAGTGTGGTTTGAATAAAGAAGTGCATGCAGAGTCTTGGTTAGTGCAGTTGGCTACAGGTACCAAGAAGAGAGTTCATCATTGGGTAAGAGCTTGTACATTTGATTTGAATGGTATGCCTACCTCAACACATTTGAATGTATTACCGTTGGGATCATACAGTATGTTGTTGGGCATGGATTGGTTGTACCTTCATAAAACCAAGGTGGATTGTTATGACAAAGCCATTGAGTGCTTGGATGACAATGGGGAACAAAGAATTTTGCAGGGTAAGAAGAAAGCAACATCAGTTAGAATGGTGACAACTATGTAGGTCAAGTGTAGTCGCAGGAAATGGTGTGTTATTTGTAGTGCACATTTCTAGTGACAAAGGTAAGGAAGTTGAGGATACAAATGTTTTGAGCAGGTACCTAGTTCTACAACAGTTCAAGATGTATTTCCTGCAGATATTTCAGAGTTGCCACCTCACAGGGAAGTAGACTTTTCTATTGAGTTGGTGCTAGGGGCAGCTTCGGCATCAAAAACACCTTACAAGATGAGTACTCCAGAGTTGGTAGAGTTGAAGCTGCAATTGAAGGAAATGTTGGACAAGGGATACATTAGGACAAGTGTATCACAATGGGGCACACCGGTACTGTTTGTGAAGAAGGATTGTGCTCTCAGGTTGTGCATTGATTACAAGCAGTTAAACAAAGTGACCATCAAGAACAGGTATCCGTTATCGATGATTGATGACTTGTTTGATCAGTTGAAGGGAGCAACAGTGTTTTCGAAGATTGATCTAAGATCCGGATATCATCAGGTACACATTAAAGAAGAGGACATCTACAAGACAACTTTCTAGACCAGGTATATGCATTATGAGTTTGTTGTAGTTCCATTTGGTTTAACTAATGCTTCAATTACCTTTATGTGCTTGATGAATAGTGTGTTGCGCCCGTATTTGGACAAGTTTGTTATTGTGTTCATTGATGATATATTGGTATATTCAAAAAATGAAGAAGAGCATCCCGAACATTTAGCAGCAGTGTTAAGATTGTTGAGAGAGCATCAGTTGTATGCTTTCCTCAGCAAGTGCAGTTTCTTTCAGACCGAGGGACATTACTTGGCACATGTTGTTTCCAAGGATGGCATAGCAGTGGACCCGAAAAAGGTAAGAGCTATCCTGCAGTGGGCAGCTCCTAGGAATGTGGATGAGGTGAGATCTTTTATGGGGTTAACAGGTTATTATAGGAGGTTCATCTTATCCTATCACATCATTACAGAGGAAAGGTAAGAAGTTCGAATGGACAAAGGAGTGTGTGACCAGTTTTGAGCAACTTAAGCAGTTGTTAACACATGCACCAGTGTTAAAGATTGCAGATTTGGACAAAGAGTTTGTAGTATGTACAAATGCTTGGAAGAGAAGACTTGGTGGAGTCCTTATGTAGGAAGGACAGGTAGTGTGCTATGAGTCACATAAACTAAATGAGCACGAGCAGAACTACTCGACACATGATCTTGAGTTGGCAACAATCATACATGCATTGAAGATGTGGAGGCATTATCTTTTGGGTAGGAGGTTTGTAGTGATGGGTGATCACAGTGGGTTGCGGTATCTATTTGACCAACCGACTTTGAATGGTAGACAGGCTCAGTGGTTGGCCACGATCAGTGAGTTCGACTTTGAAATTAGGTATATCAAAAGTAAAGAGAACAGGGTGGCAGATGCTCTTAGCAGGCGAATACAGGTAAACCACATAGCAGTTATAAGCTCCTATGGGATAGATTTATAGGATAGGATCTTGCAGGTAGGTTAGCAGGATGGCAGGTATATGGAGATTGTGCGTGGGATGCAGCAGAGTTCAGGTAGTGGTACAGGTACAGGTACAGGTGGTGGTACAAGTACAGGTACAGGTACAGGTACAAGTACAAGTACATGTGGTGGTGCAGGTATAGATACAGGTACAGATGCAGGTGCACAGAATGTGGACTATCGTCTAACGACAAATGGATTGGTTAGATTTAGGGACAAGATATATGTGCCAGATAGTAGTGAGCTCAAGAAAGTGCTTTTGAGTGAGTTTCATGCAAAACCATATTCAGGTCACCTTGGATATCAGAAGACACTGACGACGGTGAAGTTCTACTATTGGCCGAATTTGAAGAGAGATGTAGCAGAGTTTGTGGCTAGGTGCTTGGATTGTCAGCAGGTGAAGGCAGAGTGTAAGCATCCAAGTGGACTGCTACAGTTGATTTCAATTCCAGAGTGGACTTTATCACAGGTTTGCCGAAGACAGTAAGACAACATGATTCCATCATGGTAGTGGTGGACAGGTTGACAAAAGTAGTGCACTTCATTCTAGTGAAGTCTACATTCTCAGTGAGTGATGTAGCACAAGTCTTCATTAGGGACGTGGTCAGATTGCATGGAGTTTTGAAGAAGATTGTGTTAGACAGGGATGCGAAGTTCCATTCCAAGTTTTGGAAGGAGTTATTTGCAGGTTTGGGCACAAAGTTGGCTTTCAGTACAACTAATCATCCGCAGATAAATGGACAGACAAAGTGGGTCAATAGGATATTGGAGGACATGTTGAGGATGTATGTGGGAAGTGGGAAGAGTACCTTCCACTAGTAGAGTTCGCTTATAACAATGAGTATCAGGAGTCACTGAGGAGGAGTCCGTTTGAGGCGTTGTATGAGCGGAGTTGTAATGCTCCCATCAGTTGGAGTGATCCAGTGAGTAGTGTGTTGATTGGACTGGACATGTTCACAGACATGGAGCGGGAAATGCAGGTAATCAAGAAGAATTTGAAAGCAGCACAGGATAGGCAGAAGAACTATGTAGATCGAAATAGGTTGTTCAAGGAGTTCCAGGTTGGGGAACAGGTGTACTTGTGCATCAAACCGAAGAAGAGATCCTTGCGGATTGGATCATGTGCCAAGCTGGCACCCTGGTTTTGTGGATCTTCAGGATTATTGAGAGGATTGGGCTAGTAGCCTATCGACTTGCACTGCCTCCAACAGTGAAAGTCCATGATGTTTTCCATGTGTCATTGCTTAAGAAGTATGTTAAAGATGTTGATCATGTGATTGACTGGCTTGTATTGCAGGTGGAGCCATAAGGAGAATTTTCGCCGGAACCGCAGTGCATTTTGCAGAGAAAGATGGTCAAGCTCTGGAACTGAGCAATCGAGCAGGTTAAAGTGCAATGGAAACACTTTGGGCCCGATGAAGCTACATGGGAGATGGAAGATCAGATGCGGGCTATGTATCCTTCCTTATTCATTGGTTGAGCGAATGTTTTGGTATATGTTTTTGGTACATGTTTTGGTGATGTTTGGTATATGTACATATGTATATGGATGTAAATACCGCCATGAACTATGTTATAAAGCTCCAATAAGTGGTATGGGTGTCATGTCATTATGATGTTATACTTGTTATGTTGTCATGTTGGTTTCCTTTTGAGCAGGATGATCATTGTAAATACCGCAACGAGCTAAGTTATAAAAAGCTCCATGGGCAGTATGTTTTGCTTACAACAACCATGTTGGCTGTAGGTGTTGTTGAACACCGAGGACGGTGTTCGCCCAAGGGGGAGAGTTCTGTAACAACTCTAGTGAAAATTTCATGTAATAAAAGTTAACAAAGACAAAATAATAACCATGGGTGATGGGAAACTTATTCCAACCTGAATGTTGGGCAAAAGCGCAGTGATGAGGATCAATGGTGATTGATTAATGGCTAAGGAAATTGGTAGAGGCAATGGCAAAGGCTTTGGAAAGGCAAGATGGCATTTTGGCACATTTATTTATGATAATAATGGAAATTAGGAGAAAAGGGGGGTGAAAGGTCACAGTTTGCATGTGAGGAGGAAAATGAAGGAAAATAATGGAAAATGAAGAAAATGGAGGCCTCATTAATAAAAAGGCTTATGAGGATTAATTCGCAGTTTTTTGATAGTTCAGTTTTGGAGCTCTCTTTCTATTCTCTCTCTCTTTCATACTCTTGGACACTTAGAGTTTTCTTGGAGCACTTTTGGAGGAGTGTGGCATACTTAGAGTTTTGGAGCAAGAAGGCAAAGGAAGAGCAGGAAAGCGTAAGAGGACATCAAGATCAACAACTACAATGGGTTTTGCTTGCAGGTACTGAGTTGCATGTATGTTTTCCTCACTAGTTTTGGCATGCATGGCATATGCATGTGGTTTATTGGTCATGATCTGTCATTGGCATGGAGGATTGCCTAGATTGATAGTGGATTTGCCTAGCCTTGCCATTTCCTGGATAGCCATGGTGTTGTGGGTTCATTTCTTTGTTTTTCTGGTTGGTTCTCATGTTTCCTTTAGCTTGGGTTGAGTTACTAGTTCTTGGAAGCCTTGGTTGGACAAACGCTCTGGAAGCCCTGTAACAACTTGGGTTGAGTTACTAGTCCTAAAAGCCTTGGTTTGACAAATGCTTTAGAAGCCCTTGGTGGGTTGAGCTACTAGTCCTGGAAGCCCTGGTTGGACAAATGCTCTGGAAGTCTGACGACAACTATGGGTTGAGTTACTAGTCCTGGAAGCCTTGGTTGGAACAAACGCTCTGGAGCCCTGGAAGGCTTGGGTAGAGACTAATCTGATGATGGTTTTGTGATGTCCGACCGTGAGGTGGAACCACTGTTTGATGGGTTGAGGTGGTTTGGCCTCTGGAAGCCCTAGATGGTTTTGATTGATGTGTTTTATGAGATCCCACATTCATGCTTGGAATATGGCATGGGGGTGACTGGATGAAGAGAGATTTGGCTTAGCCATGTCTACGGTCGGGTGGTTTGTGGAAGTCCCACAACTGGTTGGCCTTTGCATCATTAATATGAGGTTATTTTTCCTTGTTATTTCATGAGTATTGTACTGGTTTATATGTGGATTATTGTTGGAAACACTAAGAGGGGAGTGAATCAATATTCCTTTTCAATTGTTACTTTTACCAGTTAGATCACAAAATGAACAATAAGAATAAATGCTTTTATTAATTTCTTTTTCAGAATAATCAAGTACAATGTATATAGGGCTCCCACCCTAGATGAAGACATCGATCTTCAATCTCCTAGTCTCCAACCTGTTGCCAAGCACTAACTTGGACTTTTGTGAGGCTTTGACCTCTAGGGCACTGACCCTATCTTCTCAAGGCACTGACCTTGCGTTTAGAGGCTCCAATCCCTAGGGCACCAACCCTTATCTAGTACAAACTCTGATCTGGTTTCTTGAGGACTCTGATCCTCTAGGGCTCCAACCCTATTTTATCCAAAGCACCAACCTTGAGTTTAGGAGCACCAACTCCAAGGACACCAATCTTATATTTGCCAAGCACCAACTTTGACTTTCCAAGGCACCAACCTTGTCAATTTTGAGGCACCAACCTCAAGGGCTCCAACCCTATAGCTTCACTTCACTTTGTCAAGGTATGTTTGGTTGTACTTCACAGCTCCCAAGGTCTTCTTCACCAAGCCCTGTCAATCTTCAGCGTCACTGTAGTCTTCACGCTACATCATCAATGACAACCTTGTCTTCTTAGAAGGTATCGCCACTGCTCTTCATGTCACCCAAACAAAATCTCCAAGGTCACCTCATGATGGCTTCAATGCATCATGGTCTCCAATAGTATCTCCAAGATCAGCTTCTATAAGTCCTCCAAATATCTTCAAGTATCCTTCAAGGTGTCTTCAATAGGTAGCCCAAGTTCTACACCTGCTCTAGGACTCTTCAAGGACTTCTTCAAGAACTCTCCAAGGGAGTCTTCAACAATGCTCAAAGGTTTCTTTTAGGCCTGCACAACAGTTCTTCAAAGCTCCAAGATACTTTTTCAAACTCCTTCAAATACTATTCCATGAGGCCTTCAAGGTCAACAATATTGTCTCCAACAGTTGTACAATAGGTCCTCAATAATGATCCAACAAATGGTCTTCAACAATGCTTGGCCCAGAAGATTGTTCCCAAGAATGTTCCTTCAAGTCTTCATCAAGGTCAATTTCAAATATGCTTCAATAAAGGGTTCAAGTATCTTTAAGGATGTAAAGTTTAGCTCAAATGTCTACTTCAAATAAGAACCAGACTCTGCTTCAAAGAAGTGTCAAGGTCTGCTTCATACAGTAGGCTGAAAACTGCTCCAAGGTGAAGCCAAGGTCTGCACCTTATCACATCCACAAGAGGGCTGAATCTATGTCCTATCACAAGTCTGCTCTTTAATTCTTCCACAGTAATATTTCTAATCCTCCACAGTCCTATCCAAGCTCCAACTAAAAGGTCACAAGACTGCACTACAAGTATCCTCCACAGATGCAAGATAGCATGCAAATCCGAGGTGTATAAACACAAGTCCAAGCCACTGTCCGAGATAACAGTGCTCTCAGTTCAGAAGGTCTGAATTGCTGCAGGGTCCTGCTATCCTCCTTCCACAAGACAGTCTGAGTTTCAGATCATAAGGACAGTCTGAACTCCGAAGTCCCGTAGTATGGTCTGAGGCTGCACTAAGAACAGGTCCAAAGTCCTGTAGCTTGGTCCGAGGCTGCAATAAGAACAGGTCCGAAGTTTTGTAGCTTGGTCTAAGGTTGCAATCTTGAAACTTAACCCAAACAAGTCTGAGGTGAATATCACGAGTTTTGTGGTAGGTTATACTTTGTTTTCAAATGAACCGAGCACACTTCTTATCACAGGTCTGAGACAGCTACAAGTCCAGGTTGTATCGATGATCAATTCAGATTTTAACCCAAGCAAATATTTCTCCAAAAATCCTCCTCGGTCTCCTTGCTGTCTCACTCTAAATTCCTGTGATTTTCACCGAAAATGTTCTCTGAAATGCTCACCGAATTGCTGCACTTGAAATGAGGACAAAACTGTATATTTATAGTGTTTTTCGCTAGTCAAAGTGAAGAGACACGTTGCTAAAAGTAGGCCGACTTGGGTAGGCTAGCAAAGGTCGGCTTACTGTCATAAATAAATTTCTTAACTTCAAAAATCCATTTCTCCCAAACCGCTTGGAGTTTTGGGGCAAGTAATAGCTCGTTGGAAAGGCAAAAATGTGCTCTAAAAGATGGTGTAGGTGTCATAATGAAATGCTGCATCTAAGGTAGTGATTTTTTTTTAATATGACTGGTCATTTATTAGTGCAGAATTTGAGGTAGGGCAGTTAGGCTTCTTCATGGTTTGGCTTCTTCATCATAGGCTTATAATGTCATCAAGATAGTGATATGCCATTATTCATATGCAATATTGACTTTTCCATGTCATCATAAAGTCTTCCATCATCAAGATCATTCGAGGTAAGAACATCTAAGGTTATGGCTTCATAATCAAGATCATCAAAGGTACATGATTGGCACTTCTTCATTAGTGTCTTGATATCTTATAGATTTATGACATCATTTGGCATCTCGAATATTTGTCATCCTAGTCAATACCATATTGACATCAATGACAGCCTAGATTAACAATATTGCTGTTGTTTCCTTGGTATTTCTCTTGTTATTACGCTGGTTGTGAACCTGTATTATGACAATGGCTATGTATGGCTCTCATCATGTTTTTATTTGTAAATGAATGAACAATGTATCTATGGCCTAATGGATGAAACTGCAGTTAATGTGTTGAGGCATCAATGCTTCTTAGTGATGCTTAGATGAGTATGAGACCCCTATGCTTAGATCTGTTGTTTAAACCTATAGATTACATAACTGTGACATGTTTGACAAAATGCCTGTCATGGCTAGTAGGGGTCCAACCAAGTCCTTATTCAAGTAATTGTATTTGTATCATTATTTTGTTGTTATCTTGCAATTTTGAAAGTGTCATTGAGTTCTGGGCAGTGGCTTGAGCTCTAGGCTTGAAAAAGTGGCTCAAATCCCGGAGACGCAGGCACAAAATTGGGCAGAAAAGTCTTTGGACGCATGCATAACCATGCTATTGGAGCATCTGGAGCCTCCTAGACGCATGCTTGTCCATATAAAGGGAGCGTATGGGGATTTAATGGTCAAAAAACTCAGTGGGACCCAGGTGTTGGTTACCTGAGTGGTTCAGATGGTTCCTAGGAGTCTTGTTGCTGATGTGGAAGGTCTGTATGGTGTGTTTCCATCGGTTCCACTTCCTTAAGGTGACTTAGGAGGTTGAATCATATCATAGTAACTTCTCGTCACATGTTTACCCCGGTTGGCTGGTTACTTGGGTAGATGTGGGTGGAGGGTGTTACACTCTGCTGACCATTTGTGTTTAGAATCACAAATGAATCAGTGAGATGGAAAACCTTCTAGGATGAAACTCTTGCCAAAATATTAGGCTTACCTAGGTTGTTACATACATTCATTGTCATACTAGCATCATTTACATTACATAACTTGCAGAATGGGTTTACAATGACACATGAACCACTGATAGATGATTGGATCTTGTTGAAATTTTTTTGGTACTTTCGCATCCTTGTAACTTCAACAAAAATTGTGCAACACATGACATCAACATTTCGGTTAGCATTTGTAGAGATAAAATCAAATTTGCAAAAGTTACTAGGTGGGACCCAGGGGTTGGTTACCTGAGTGTCCGGATGGTTCCTAGGAGTCTTGTTGTTGATGTGGAAGATCTGTATGGTGTGTTTCCGTTGGTTCCACTTCCTTAAGGTGACTTAGGAGGTTGAATCATATCATAGTAACTTTTCGTCACATGTTTACCCTGGTTGGTTGGTTACTTGGGTAGATGTGGGTGGAGGGTGTTACACTCTGCCGACCATTTGTGTTTAGAATCACAAATGAATCAGTGAGACAGAAAACCTCCTAGGATGAAACTCTTGCCAAAACATTAGGCTTACCTAGGTTGTTACATACATTTATTGTCAGCATCATTTACATTACATAACTTGCAGAATGGGTTTACAATGACACATGAACTGTTGATAGATAATCGGATCCTGTTGAAAAATTTTGGTACTTCCGCATCCTTGTAACTTTGACAAAAATTGTGCAACACATGACGTCAACATTTCAGTTAGCATTTGTAGAGATAAAATCAAATTTGCAAAAGTTACTAGGTCGGCTTGTGACCTAGGCCATTACTTGTACATTATTTTATGATTAGAGGGACTTGTTACCCATCACATGTGGGTAGCATCTGTAGGAGAAAATTTTCTCCTAGATGGTCCTCAGTCGACAACTAGCAGCCTCTTGCCGTCACCAGATAGCTCGATGTTCCACGATCTTCGCCACCTGAGCCAACCTTGTGGTCCCTTTCCCATATGTCATGATTACATGTTTGAAGGTGGGCCTCCTGACCTCGAAGGTATGACTTTTCATTGGTATAGTTGAGTAAGTTTGCTTACTTATCATGGACACTTTTGGGCACGGATTGATGGGGGGACTATGCAAAAAGAGTGGGCAAGGTCTGTACTTTTGTCTTCTCTGCTTGATTTGGTGTTAGCCTTGTATCCTAGTCCTGTGGGATCTTCTTTACTGGCTATTAGATTTAGAGATGGCACTACATGGGAAATCCCAATTTTGGTTGCATGGTCCTACTTCCCGACACTAGATGCATCACTCCCATCCATTCACCTTAACCCCATTTCATCACTTTCCCCATCCGGGTCCACATTTGTCCACTGGGTCTTGTTGTTGCTCGGATTGTACTGGCACTGCGACAACCGCTTTGGGCGGGGGTTGTCACTCTGATCCCCGCCCACTCCATTTTAACTGTCTCCCAACAACAGGCTATAGGGGGTAGTCCCTATGGAATCAGATGGAGGAAAGCAAGTTGGTTCCCAACTTGCTGGGGAGACATGGGTGAGTGGCCTAACTACTTGGTTAAATTTAGCAAGATTAATGATTAAATTTGATTTAAGTATGAGACCAGTGTGCTAATGGATTCACAATTCTTGCTTATCATAAATTGAAACCAAATGACCAAATAGACACCCATTGCTTTGAATGATTGACTAACCTATATGATGTGCAAGTCCTAGGACCTATGTGAGATGCAATGATTTTGGTTTATTTTAATTATATGCCTAATCTAAATTGAACCTTTCCCCTAACTGTTTTGAGAAACAATTTTCATTGTGAGTTGTGAAATGGAAGCCAACGGGAAGTATGCAATGACTTGATTAACGATACATCCCTCTGTGTTCCACTCATTCAGTACCTCCGACGCTGTAGACACTGTGGCTCTGACAACTGCAAGGTCATTCTGTTAACTACTAGGAAGAGTTGAATCTCTCAAGCTAGTTTGAAAAAGTTTGCCCTAAGAGTCTATCAACCAAGCTTATGCTAGGAGGTAAATTCTTAATGCAGGCTATATCTTAGAATGCTTATGCAAGATGATGAGTGAAATTATCTTCGGTTAAGATTGTTTATGTTACTTAAGTACTTAGTGTGAATCGTCTTATAACAAGAGTACTTAACAATATTGAGATAACAATCTTAAACAAGATAAATGCCGAAATATACAAGTGCAAACTTCACAAGATATTCCTCAAGTTAGATCACTTATCAATTAGCCACAAAGCTATAAGATGCCAATATCACTTAAGATGAGCCAAATATCACTATTGAGATAACCAATGAAAACTTAGATAACCAAAACAAAATTATTTATGATTTTATTACTTCAATGGAAATTATCAAGAGGAACTTCCACAAAATACCAAGATGATTTATGATTTCAAGTGCTTTTAGTGAGTGAGCTTACTAAATGTGAAATATGAATTCTTATAGCACATAAACTCACAAAAACACAATGTTAGCCACTTTCACCATATAAATGCTAGGAACAAGTAACACTAAAATATAGAGCTATGAAGACACTTATGCACTTTATGTTCCTATGATCTTTTTATGAGCAGTAAGTGACTATTATGATAGCAGTAAGAAGTTTATGACATCAGCGATTAAATAGCAATTCCACAATGCCTATGCTTGCTCAAAGTCACAAGGAAAAACCCAACTGCCAAACAAACTGAAAAATTAGATGAATTAACCCTTTTAAAATGTATTTTTCAGAGATATTTCAGAACTGATCTATTTATTACAACAGTAAATAAGCCACAGATTAGCAAGCTAATGATGTTAGAGACAGTTCCCAAAATGCCCAAAAATAGGAAAATTCACCGGAAATTGAAAATTTCAAGTTTTTAACCCTTTTTAAGTGTATGCTTTAGAAATTGCAGATCTGAAATATTCAGTTATGCAATAAATTCCAGCGAACATAGAATTAGATCTAGGCTAGATTTAAGGTGCCCAAGGGGCCAAAATTTAGGAAAATAAAATTTTTGCAATTTTGAACAATTTTGACCAAGCTAAATATGATTTTAGGGCTTAGTTATCACTGTTTTAACTGCTGTAATAAAATAGGGAGAAAACAAGGGTTTAGAGGTCAAACCCTAGGCCTAAAGCCTTGTAGATGCACTTGCCCAAGTGACCCAAAATTTTATGATGAAGAAGCCAAAGAAAAATCAATCTTTTTGAAGCTCAAAAATCCGCAAAACCACCAAGGAATCAGTCTCAAAACTTCAGATGAGGGTTTAGAGCAACTTAGGGCAGAAAATGGCCAAGAGGAGCCAACGCTAGGTCAAGGAAGGCTAGCGTTGAGGGCTAAGGGGGCTAGGATGATAGATCGAGGGCTGAAATGGCAAGAGAAGATTGAAAAAGGTGGACGTTGGAGGAGGAGGCCTCTAGGTTGGACGTTGGGTTTTTTGAGGCAAGTAGGGCCTAAAAGACCACAGCTAGCCCTAAGGGCAGCGGTTAGGGTCAATGGAGGGCAGCCGTGTGGCCTAGGGCCCACGGCTAGGCCTTCTAAGGCCCAAAAGCCCTAACATTTTGCTAGGAAAGGGAGGCCGAGGCCTCTAGGGGCTACGACGTTCCCTTAAGGGCTGAAAAATGCTGGTGCATGGGCTCACTGGGTTGACGTAGGGGCTTTAGAGGCTAACGTTGGCCTTGGAGAGGCCGGATTTGGTTCTGGGAGGCCTGAAAATGAAAATCCTTGTCTTATTTTTTTTCTTTTCTTTTCCAGATTTGAATTTTGTTGCAAAATCTTCAGTGAATAGCCTTGCAAAATTTGCTAGAGATTAAATCTTACCCTCAAAGGCCTAGATCTAGCTCTTCTTCCACTTGATCTCTTGATCCAACCTGCAAAATATGAAAATAAAACAACCAAACCCCAATTATATACAAAATGCTTAAAAACCCCAAAACCCAAGTTAGAAAAAATAATTTACAATTGAGATTTACAAAATTATTTTCGAAACCTACAAGTATACGAGGGTTTTAAAAATTTTGAAGTTTTGAGAAAAATATTTCTATGGAGTTTTTTTCTTTGATGAATGGTTAAAAATACTTTAGAAACCCCAATGTATACTATAGCCTTAGCGAAGATTTAATCTACCATACAAATATTTGGGATCCAAGCAACAATGATTCCTGCCCAAGTTTGTGAACTTGGAGGCCAAGGACTGAAGTACCTGCAAGCACTATTTATTTATCTCAAAAATATTATTTTAGATCACGAGGAATCAAACCACCTAAGGTTAGTCCAAAACTATCAATAGTATGATTTTATCTCAATCTAATGAAAAAAAGATTTTACCAATATTCAACACAACATAGAGATGCCCGTAGTTAGTACATACCACAAATCAATAAGCAAGAACACCTTGAATTGCACCCCAAAGTCTTTATTATGATAGAAAAAATAGTTCCTAGCGGAGCAGTAGTTACAAAGATGCTTCAGCAACAACTTTCTAGCCAAAGATGAAGATGCTAGAGACTCAAATGATTCTCTAATTTATAGATTTATCCTCCAAGTGTTAAAATAATGGCTAGTTTCTTTGATCCTTGTCAAAATAATCTTGGCCCTTGATTTTTTATTTTCTGAGGAATTTTCGAATTTATCTTTTAATTCTATTTTTATTAGCTCAAAATTAATTATTTTGAGTTAATTTTCTAAAAAATTTGACTTTGACTTAACCACCAAGGTCCAAGGGTCCAAATTTTCTTGAAGTATACAATATTCTCTTGGTGGAGGACCTTTAAAAATTGATTCCTTTAAGACCCACAATATTTTCCACTTGGAGAATTATTTTTCCCAAGACAATTTTGTTTTGACTCTTAATTAATTAATTTTCTGGCTTAGAATTTAATTTTATTTTGCCAGAAAAATTAATTAATTTACATGAGGGGATTTAATTATTTTTCCACCCTCTAATACAAAAGATTTTACATTTACAACCTATGTTGCTAGGAAATGTGGGTGCGGGGACGGGGACGACATTTTTGGAAACAGGGTGCGTGGGTTCGTCGGGTAATATAATAATATTAAATTTTAATAATTATATTTTATAAATTATAAATTTATAATTAATAATATATATGAAATTTGAATTTGTATATTTTTTCAACTTTAAACAAGAAAACTTTAATGATAATCATTTAAACATGTTTAGTCTCTCCCATATAAAAACACAATTTTTTCATAGGAGATTCTTCTCAACCTGATAGTGTTTAGACTTTTCTTGATGTCTAATCATCCACTTGCCCCATGCATGGTGTGCTCTGTGGTAAAGCAATCCCAAAAAGTTAAAACAGTGGCAGCCTTACCCTTCCACAAAACACGCTTATTCATTTAGGCATATTTTCCTAGTTTTAATCTTAACATGATGTTATCAGAATGTTGTGAAAAATTGGCAGATTTTGATACTTAATTTAGCCATTTTCCAAAATAGCCCTTCGCCATTTAACAGCATCAGCTGATTACAGCTTATGGCTAGTCTCAATCCTACTTTCTATTTGACCGAAAATGTCTGAACCTGTATGTGTGCATTTACAGTTTATAATTTGATGGTTATTAACTTATTTGGCTCGGGAATGAATGTTTCATAAATTCATTCCAAATTGATTTACAAGAATCTGCAGGCTCAAATTACAGAGTAAGAGGTCTCTTTTCCAGTTCTGGTTTCGATGCCATATAATATTAAAGGCATTGAAGATCCACAAATACAGGAGATTCATAATTTACATTGAGACTCTAACAAACCTTGGGCATAAGTTTTGAAATTGTTTTTATAAATTTATAGCATAAGACTAATGGAGAGACTGATCATAAGAGTCTCCTGCGGTAGGAAGGGACTCATGAATGTGCAAACAGCTACCCTTTTTTTTCCAACTATGGTCATCACCTTATTAAATATTTCCACAAAGCTACAGCCAATATGATATGATATTCTGCTTGTGGGATTGTACACCCATAATGTTCCTTTTATAATATTGAGATATCATAATCATATATGATTTCAGAATACTGTGTCGCTCATAAGTTTTGAAAAACTTATCACTGTTGATAAATTTTTACAATGATTCATTACCCTTGAGCAGCGCATCATGCCCACAGAGCAATGCTAAGGCATGTGAACAAAGACAGTCTTTGGAAACTGTAATCTTTGGAAATGATGGCAGAAAATTTCCTTGAGAAACATTCAGAAGACCTTACAACCATCTCTGAAGGACAATCCAGATCAATGACCATCAATGACTCCAAAAATGATATCATTTGTTTATGGCATATATTCTATATTTTATGGCATATCATTTTTTAAATTTCAATAAAAAAAAATTATTTGAAAATTAAATTTTAAATATAGTTTTTTTATGAAGAACCCGAAGAACCCGAAGAACCCAAAGAACCCAACCCGAAGAACCCGAAGAACCCAAGAACCCAAGCACACGAAGAACCCGAAGAACCCAAGAACCCAAGAACCCAAGCACCCGAAGAACCCAAGAACCCAAGAACCCGTTAAAGGAAAAGAACCCAAATTTTTTTTTTGAAGAACCCGGTTCTTCATGGAAGAACCCGGTTCTTCTGGGTTCGTCTGGGAAGAACTCGTACCCGAATCCGGTACTTGGGTGCGGGAACCCGGGACGGGTTCGAGAACCCCACCCCCGGGTGCGAGTACCCGTGCAACACAGTTTACAACCCTACAAGGGGGAATACACATTTGGCTTAGATCCTCAACACACAATCCATTTGCGACACAATATGATCTAGTAGATCAAGTGATTTGTAATAAAATAATTTAGCCAACTAGCTTAAATTATTCCAAAATCACTCTTACATAAGGCTTGACTAGACCACTAAGACTCACCTAAGACTTTGACAAATAATTTCACCCTAGCTTTGGGGTGAAGTTGGAGGGAAAAACTCTGCCGACCATCTATGTTTAAAAGCACACAAGTTAGTGCGACGAAAAACATCCTAGGATGAAACTTTTCTCCAAAATAATAAGCTTACCTAAGTTGTTATATATATTCAAGGTCTTACTAGCATAATTTACATTACATAACTTGCAAAACAGGTTTACAATGACATGTAGACTGCTAATAGATGACCCGATCTTGTTGAAAAAATTTGGCACTTCTGCTTCCTTGGAACTTTGACAAATTGAGTGCAATAGGTCCACAAAAGGTTAGCCTCCCTCCTCCCCTTGTCCACACTTTGGGTCTAGCTTGGAATGATGTCCCAGAGGTTGATGCAACTAAAAAGAAAAGAAAAAGCATAATTTGGCTACTCTCAACAGGAAATGTACCACAAAATACAAAAGATGGTTGGAACATGCAAATTTAGCATGTGGGCAAAAGCCAAACATGAGTTCTACCCAAGGTTACTTCGGAGCGGGAGCGACATTTTCAGAAGCTCCTGGTTTGGGAGCGAATCCTGGAGCATTTGTTATATATATATATATATATATATATTTTTTTTTTTATATTTTGATGCATATATGTCAACAAAAACATGTACACTGATGAATTAGATATAAAAAACATAAAAACATAGATTTAACCATATAACAACAATCATCTAGAAGTTATAATCTTCATCAACCACGTCCACAAGTTAGTAACATACAACATATTGAGTCTCATGAACCATGATTCATCAATCTTAAAGTTTCAAGCTTTCAAAATTTAATATATAACATTTATCATTATTGATCACCAAAGTTGTACCTGTAAGCTAAGTGTAACCATTATAACAAATAATATCTAACATGAAATGAAATGTTATAAAATGAAATGAAATGTAACAACTTTCAACTTTCACGAAGCATCATATTCATAATTCATTACCAATGAGTTATAATTACCAACTTCAAAATTCAAACTTAAATTGTCATATATTGTTTACGCAAAATATCATAATAAATATGAAAGAGTCAACAAATATAAAAACTACTAGCAACTAGAAAAGACAAGTAACTCTATTATCTATTGCTAATGCTTAGGTCTCTTGCTGCCGCGAGAAATGTCTAATTTTTGAGTCTTGTTGGAAAATCAAGATCTTTGTCATTAATATCACCCTCATTAACATAAGATAGAAAAAACATAGCATGTCAAGTAAAGATTTTGTTCGAGTGATGGTTACATTTTTAGTAGGGTCATGATAGAGGAGTTCAACAACCAATGTCACTAACATCAAGGTACATAGAGGGATTGGTGCTCTTCATTAAATACGAGTTCCATACCCTAATACATGACAAAATCCAATGGAAACATTGCAATCCCCCCAATCTTGAAATCTTGCAAAACTGATAAGTCTGCTGGATTTTGAATGAGATTTAAAATTCTACTTTCTCCATATGAAATCCAATGAAGTCGGAATCACTGTCAAACATCCTGAGCCATTTCATGGTAATGTTAAAAATTTAAGTAAAAGGATGAAAATAAAGATTAAGGAGAATGACACTTTTACTTTAAGAATTTAACATTACCATGAATCGTGTACCAATACTAGGGCCATAGGCTTGATAATTAGGCTGTTCCACAAAAAAATTATTTATTTCTTTGAAAAAAATTGCATTTGGAATGTTACTACAAAAAAAAATTGCAAAAAAGGCTAGGAAGCGAAAATTTCGCTCTCGGATTCGCTCCCGAAATTCGCTCCCATGCGAGAGCGATTTCGGGAGCGCGCTCCCTGGTTGCTCTCGAGGATTCAGGAGCGGGTTCGAGGGGGGAGAGCCGCTCCCCCGCAACCCTGGAATTTCTACCCCTTATCAATGACCATCACCCTAGTTCCTTTGGGCCCGATTCAGGAGCGGGTTCGAGGGGGGGAGGGGCGGAGCCACTCCCCCACAACCCTGGAACTTCTACCCCTTATCTATGGCCATCACCCTAGTTCCTATGGGCCATAGATGAGCCCCTTCCACATTAAGGAACCCGTGATTGTCCCAACCTGTAGTGGCCAATGAATTGCCCCACCTCAAAGGGGGTATTTACTGCTATATCCTACACATCATGCTCTTGTCCCCTAGAGCCCCGAGCAGTTATGAAGAAAAATCAATTAAAGGCAAAAGGCATATGAACAAGGGTGGGAAAACAATGGTTGGGGTAACTCATGTACCACAGTTTTCTCCCTCCCACACTCATACACCCAAGTGTGGGCTTCTCTCATTATATCTACCCTTGTACCATGGCATGTGGCTTGGAGCCTTCCCTAGATCCCCACTCCACTCCATTATATCAACGTCACATACCACTTGATGGATGTACCATGGGCATGTCACCCCCTTTAAAGGATGAAATCAACTAATAGGGTCCTTGGTTAACCCCCTTACTGAGTTTGGAGACACCTGTACATGCCAAAGACCACTATGGAAGGGCATGCCACCATGCAGTGTCCAATTGATTCCATGATTTGTAAGCTTTTTTACTTGATTACTCTAATGATTTGTTGTATTGGAGGGCAAGGGGATGCATTGGATCTTATGCAGGATTGCAGGTGGGTCTCCCTATATGGAGTCCAAGTCCTCCAGAGGGTCACATTGGCACTTGTAGGGTGAGCGTAGAGAGCCATGGGCCTCCACCATAGCAAATAGTACTTCGTGGATTTCTAACACTATTTAATGATTGCTCGTGTTCCACCTTTTGGATGAGGACGATGCACCTTTATCACCATGTCCAACCGACTTCACACTTGTACCACACTTTTGGAAGAGGTTCCAGGGTCCAGATGAGGATGTGTCTCACCACGAGAGACAAAGGGAGAGCTTAGGTCATCATCCTAGCCCTTACAGATGGTTTGCAGGCATTATCGATCCACTTGGAGACCCATGAGGATGTCATTGTGCTCCCACACTCATTTGGAGACACCACATGTGATTTGCTTGGAGATCAACGGGCCAACCCCTTATCCACTATGTTTGGAGTCTATTCTCTTACCATGACACACTTTGGACTCCACTAGGCCTTCTCAATGGCCCAACGACTCATCATGTTTACTATTTTTTCCTCTTGAGAGACTTATTCTTCTATTTTGGAGTTATCTTGGTGGGCTTGTCACCAAGAGATGTTATTGTTGCACATTATTTTATTATTTGGGGCTTAATTAGGCCTAATTTTGCAAATCTAACTCTTTAGAGAGGATATAAATTGATGAGAGGCTCATTCATTCCTCTCATCATCACTTGGATTGGATTAGTATCTTTTGAGAGATTTTCGCACTTGTTGTTGGGATGAGCTTTTTGGAGTTTTCTTGATGCACTATGATGTTTGGATTTTTGCTATTGTCTTTGGAGCTTCTTTCTAATGCGAAGTTGATGAATGGATATACTCTTTCTCTCATGTAAGTGAAATTTTAATGCTATTCTTGTTATCTTACTTGTCTAATGCATGTTTTTGTTATCATTATTCTCGTATGGTTAATGCAAAATTCTTTTGGAGACCTTGAATAAGTGATTTAATGCATGCGTTGCTCTTTGAGGGATTGGGTGAATGTTCCTAGAGGCACCTCATAAGTTGAAAGACCTCAACACTTCATCTCCTTTGCAAATTTGAAGTATAAATACCTAATAACCTAGTTGTTGCACTTGGAAAGGCTAACGAAGGTCCATTAGGGCTCCTTAGCTCATGAAAATTCTCGATCTATGTGTATATTGGCTCCATTAAGCCCAAGAAGCAAGGCACTAATGCTCACATCCCCTTGGTGGTCAATTTTACCTTTCTTTTCTTCACCTTTCCCAATTCTAGGCCTAACCCTAGAGGGTTACCTTGGGCATTAAGCGAAATTCCTTGTAGCCATCCAAAGCCATCTAATTTTGGTCCACTATTGTGCTTGAGTTTGCTCAAGAGGTCCTCCAAGTTTGAAGCAAATCTGACAGTGGAATCTCGAGATATAGAAAGCCTTAGCCATGAGAACATCTCTTTCCCTAGGTCGATTTGGGTTAGTGTCCTCACTTTGGTCATTACATTTGTATTTTAAAAGAAATTTGTTCTTTGATCCTATTCTCTCCCCTAACTAGGTCAAGCCCCTCCTTGGTTGATCAACTCCATACCCTTGACCTGACTTGGGTTCACTTGGGTTCTCTGTGGTCCCACAACTTTGTAATTCATATTTTACAAGGATTACATAGAAGCTAGTTTTCCTTAGGGATCCTTAGGTTCAGAATAGCCCTTCTCAAGGAATATTCTCCAAACCTAGGCCTAGGCATCCCCTTAGCCCTTCCTAGAGAGCCCATCACCTTGCTTCTAAAGCAAGTAAGCCATTTGTCTGAGCCTCTCTTGAGAATAGGCTTCAAGAATCACTCCTCATCCCATCATTGATCCATTCATCTTTGTGATTCCTCTTATACCGGGTCTCCTCCTATCTGTGAAAGTTTGTAAAGAGTAGGGATTTTTAGCTGAGGTGACATTGGGCTATTGCTCCATTGTTGCCACTTGACCTAGTAGTTGCTCTATAGGATCCCCTCTTAGGACCCTTGCTAGTTTGAGCGGTAACAGACTTGTCGGCTAAAACAGGATATGATAGAGCACATATATGTTAGAGATCACTCATTTTCTCTCTCATAATCATCACACTTGGAATTGTGACCTCATTGAGGAAGCTCACACTTGCCCTTTTGTGGACTATATTGGATCTTGGATGCATTTTGATGTTTGGAGCTAATTTTTGGATATTCTTTGAATTAATGGATGGATTTCTTGCACATTGTCTAGGGCTTGGTGCGAATTTCTAGGAAGAGAGGATTTTAGTGGTTGGAGAGCTTAAACATCAAGTTGGTAGAGTTTTCCACAAAACCTATCAATTTGGTGGGCATCCACTTCAATTTCATCCATAAAATCTCTTGACCTAAATGTTTGCCCTAAGAGGGAAACCCTAGTTTTCCTTCCCTTAAAGACTTTCTTGAAGGTTTCATGAGCCTTGGCTTAGCTAATATACATTATAAGAAACCTTTTCTCCTTGCCTTGACCTTGAGTTATTCCAACACTCGTCAAATCAATCAAACCCTAGGTCTTGAGCCTTTGTTTCTAGGATTCTTTATAGAAAGCGAATTGCTTCCTTATGAAGCTTTGGACCAACATTGTGTTTTTCCTGAAGACCCCCTAGCGAGATCATTTCATACTTTAAACCTAGAATATCTATTATAATTTATCTCTATTCTACCATGACTCCTCCCATCAGTTTTCGCTGTGGTGACAGTGGGCCACTACCCCATTGTTGCTTATAGGTCTTGTTTATACCTTGTAGGGTTTCCCTCTCCAAGGCCTGCTAGATTTTGCAGCAACAAGACCACACATGTATTTGTTGGTGAATGAGAAGTATGATACTATAGGAAAGTCCAAGGGATTAGCGAAAGGCATCTAGTGCAAACGAATGTTTGGTCATTTGAAAAAAAAGATTAAGCCAGTTGCTATGGAAATATAATACGAATCTCTAATTTAAGTGAATTTTGGCAGTTTTGTTCCTGTTTTATTATGATGACAATGTTGGCGTGATGGTGCCCATGCTACAGCATAGAATGAGAAAGAAGAAATGATAGAGAAACCTTGATATGCTATTCCATTAATGGAATTTCCACTCAAGAGGCATGTAAATACAAGTATTTATGCTGTCCAAAGTCTTTGGGTTCTTCACTAATTTGTTAACTTTGGTGGAATTCATAAATGCCAAGTGCTCATGGGCCATGGCATATTCTCTTATGACATATTCCTTACACCTCTTACGTATTACATATTTTATTACATGTTTTACTCATTATGGATAATCTCTTACATGTTTTAGACCTTATGATATATGACATCATTAATTTCTCTACATGGCATGTCAATATCATTTAGATCTCATCACCTAGGACCCATAAATCTACTAGGATTTAAACAAAACTTGGTCATAGAAATAAACTCATACGCGACCATTACATTACAACACAATGTGACTAACCATGATCATGCCAAATGATCATTTTTCCTAATAGACAAGTAATTTAATCTGTGCATGGAGTTCTGTGTTCATTATTTCTTCTTCAGATTTTGGCAAAATACTGTACAGAGCAGATTCAGAGTGGGTGATTTACAACCAATTTTCTTTTGACTGTTTTGTTTATATAGTATATTTATGCCACTGGATCTTAGTTTTGACTTATTTTAAGTCTGAAATTCATTTTTTTTTCTTGCAGCTATGGACAGATGTGAAATTAACATCGCCTCAGCTTTCAAAGGAGGCCATCTACAAGCTATCTCTGAAAACTCTTAGCCTGCAAAATGTTGCTTCATCAAGGTTCCCATTAGTTCTTATAAATGTGGCTTGCTTTTTGTGCACATGAGAAAGAAAAGTTTCTACTGTAGACAATGTGGGATGAGGTGTTATAATTGAAATATCCTTCTGGAGAAATATCCTGTTTCCAAGGTCAAAATTGCAGTAGCAGCTTGTTTGGTAGATGAGCAGTAATAAATAATGCCTTGTACCTATATAAGGTACTCATGAAGTGAGTCTATAAATGTAGTCAGAAGATTCATGAATGATATGTTTAGTTGATCTCTTTTCATATGACCACCCAGTTGCTCCCTTTCTAGATGCATGATATTGTATGTTTCATTGTTGTTATACGCTTTGTTGGCAGTTAGCAAAACATTACTTTTTGGAGTTCCTTGTGTTTTACTTTTGCTTCATCAGCTATACTCAGAACTTTCTGTTGAAGCTAGTGGTAGCTTCAGAAGGTCTTCTGCATAGGCTTGATGTCTTGGCATGTAGGAGATGATTTATTGCCTCTTTAGGTATTTATGTCTTCTTTCCTAAATCTAACTTAGGAAAAATACTATAATTAAAGTCAATTATTGTGAACTATAAGTCATTTTCCAAGTATAAATAACAAAACTATAAGAGACTTAGAAAGAATCTCAATGATTGATCTCCTAGATTTTCTAGAAGGGGAGATTAGTGTTAGGGATTTAGGCTTAATGAAGATTATAAATGAAAGCCTAAGGGAGAGGTGAAGACAGACAAAGAAGAGAGGCAACTACAACATTTTTGGGAAAACTATTTTCTCAAGAAGGAGAAAGTGAATTCTCTGGAGTGGGAGGCTCAATTCGATTGAGGAGTGTTAATTTTCCTTAGGGCTATATTATTCTTTGTTTTAGATAATTGCATTTCATCATTTACATGTTTAATTCACTCCATAGCATCATAACATCATTAACAACATGTGCAATTATATAGAAATAACAATATCATCATCAATGTAGCGAAACATAGAGGAACAATAGAAGAAAAACATTCACACATAGAGACTTTAGGTTTGGTCGGAGACCAGAGAAAAACCCCACAAGGGGGAAAACCCTTTCAAATTCTTCTTCTTATTAGATTGTCATAACATGTTCAGCAAATAGAGAGTACAATGATCCATATATTAACCGCAAAAATATCCAGCAAAATCAACTAAACAACATCCAAGAGATGAACCAAGCAATACTAATAATCAAAACCCTAATTCAGAAGTTAGTGGTCAAATGTCAACATCTGCGGTCAACTGACGAAATTTGTGATCAATTGTTGAATCAATTTTGAAACCCTAGTTTCCGGTCGCACAGAGAGTGAGATGTGCGTGCGACTGAAACGTTCTAGTTGCACGAATAGGCTACATGTGAGTAACTGTAACCAAAATTTTTCTGTAGCATCCCTGTAGTTGTAGACAAAACCCTAATGCACACGTGCGAGCTTCGGACCTGTATGAACCATCTTCCGCAAACCAACCTTAGACTTGTATGAGCCAAACCAAAGAAAGAAGAATGATTGATGATCTCCAAATGAGGGTCACTTGACTTGTATTTATAGCCACCCAAGGGTGTCTAGTTTCTCTTTTGGGATGACTTGTCTTTTTGTATACATATGGATTTCCATATTAAAATATATTTTAAACCAAATTAAATTCTTCCAAAGGGCTAGTTGGGGTCTTCCTTGATGGGGAAGATTGTCCAAAGGAGGAATTTGTCTCTGAGCTGTGAAATTAACACTCTTTCTCAGCGAGGCAAAAATTATCGACTGCAACATCTCTCCCATCACAAGTATCTTGACATCTTCAAATGTCGTCTCTGCTCATCTCAGCACATCTCTGCTTATCTCTTCTTGTCTTTGCTCATATGCTGGACACTCTCGAATCTAAAAGAAGAAGAATTTGACATCGGAGGGGAGCCCAAGCTACCTCCCTCTATCCATTGGGGAGTTCCAACTCAACCCACATCAATATCGGAGATCCTAGCTCAATTCGAAACAAGATCAGGGAGCCCTGCTCAACCTGAAACCACATCGGGAAGCCCATCTCAACCTGGAATCCATTGGCAATGAGAAGGGTCCTATGGGACACTCTCACCTCATGTCTATGATTGTGGGAAAGCTCCTATGGGACACCCTCACCCCAAAGTCATCTCATATAGGGGAGCATCCGGCTACCACCCTATCTCCAAAGACAATGTGCGAGATTAGACCTACCCCAATGCGTAGGGATCACACTCTATCTCAAACTCCTTGACAATAGGTGAGATCAACTTACCAGAGGTAAAGATCACACTCTACCTTATTGTCCCTGATCTTCCCATCTTGACCCTTGAGAGTCAGATGGTATAACACATGCATTAACCAACTTGGGCAAGATCTACCTACTGCAAGGGGTAGGGATCACACTCTATCCAAAGTCCCTCATCCCATTGGCTAAATGGGGAGGTTATCCGACAAAGTGGGCAGGATGCTAACTGGGGCATACTCTGACTAGGGGAGATCCCAAATTTCTATACACCCTATTGGTCAAAGGTCCTTCATCCCTAGGAGCCCACCAACTCTATCCCCCACCCTAGGATCTCAGAGACGGGGAAAGAGCTAGCTCAGTGTCCTCGATCAACCCTGCTTTTTGTAGATTAAAAACATATCAACATGCTCATATCCGATACTTGCTTAAAATGTTCACTGAAAAGTTCAATCATATTGCTTCATGCATTACCAAGAGTAGCAGTGCCCTGTTTTCCTGTTCATGTAGGACATCAAATTAAATATTATGTTAGAACAAATACATGACATAAAAGGATACCTTATTCTTCCTTTCTCCCTCTCATGGAGGTAGCAACCACAAGCCTAAGATTGTCTCATATAGCACGACTGTCTCAATGCATGAAGATATCTCAGTCCCAGTAATATAGGAGATTTTTTGCCAATCAGATCCCACTCTAAAATGTATCACTATTGTGTTTAGAGTTTCTTCAAACAACTCTCCTAAGATATTTCTCAACCAAACTGTCCCATGGTTAGCCATGCTAGCAACAATGTACTCAACCTCAATCGTGCTTAAAGCATTGAACTTTTATCTCTTCCAAAATATCGTGACAGATCTCAAGTTAAAACGACACCCAAATGTGCTCTTCTTGTCAATCCAACCTAGTCAACATTAATGTATCCATGCAGTCATACATCTCTGGAAGTATATCTCAGACCAAGATTGATCATCCCATGCAAATGTGCTTGGCGGCAACACAATGTGTATGAAGTGGCTCAATCATGAATTGACTCAGGTTGTTCTCTGCAAAACATATATCTAAATGGGTGTTCACAAGGAACATCAATGCTTCAATTAGTTGTTGGTTGCCAAGTCAGGTTCAACAATATTTCTTCTTGACATTCAATTCCATTGGGGTGTCCAACGATTTGCATTCCATCATGCCAAATAACTTTACAACTTCTTTTCCTTTTCCAAACTTCTAAACCCAGAAAGAAGTGCATCATGCCAAGGTCTTCAATCTTGATCTCGGAGGCCAACTCCCTCTTACTTTTATCATCAGAGTCTCGTGACCTGACAAGAATAGATCGTCAACATATAAAACCAAAATCAAAGGAATACCTTGGTCCACTTTGAAGTAGGGGTTCAGATTGACACATCTTCCAGGCTTTACTAGGTAACTGTCAATGCGAACATACCAGGTTGGGGAAGTTTGCTTCAAACATACAATGCTTTATCTGAACATAATACTAACCAATATCCTCAGCCTCAAACAAATCAATACTGTGCAATCAAATTAACCAATCAAGCCTTAAATGTTAAATCAAGGCCATAAAAGTTCCTGCTAATATCATTATCAAACTCTTCAGACCAGGTGCTAGGTAAAGCTCACACCAAAATATCCGGTTACAACCTTATCTATTGTAATGTCAACAACTATCATTTACCAAGCAATATCAAGCCAAAATTTATAAAGCCATCCTCATGATCATAATATGAATCATTTTTGTCCTTAGATGTAAATGCATACACCAAGGATAAGTCATATAAGTTTCATCCATTCATTGTGAGATCACTGCATACTGAATCACAACTGTTTATAGTTCAACCAATGTGCCAATACCAATGATGCCAATACATAATCATTACTGAATACCAATAGTAATAAATGAGAGTTACTATGCCCATATTGTCATGCCACATCAAGGCAAATCACCATTGCAAAATCTGATCAAAGTACTAGCTTGTTATCACTGTATAAGCCAAAACATATCTATGAATTGTCAATCATCATGTCAAAATTCCAACACGTGCTTATCTATATTAAGTCAAGCCAATAAGTCAAATCTTTGTCAAACCCTTGCAACTTTTACCAAATACTGTCATATACTAGCTTCAATGATAAGATTAGGACAAATAACATATTGATATGCATACTACAGACTTCTGCAAACACAAGATGAGTTAAGACATTCACATCCTTTGCAACATAACGATCTCTGCATAAGACAATAATCATGCCAATTATGAAATTCTTCTTAAGATTCTATTAGTGATGATTCTCTAGATTTCAACCCTCCAACATAGGTAAGAGTAGATTCCAAACGATAGGTCACTTCACATTTTTCTAGAGAGGTCTTGCTATTAAACAACCTTCATTTTGATCCCTGCAACAAGTCAAACATTATGTAGATCTCAATGTTCCTTAAACTTCCCTGCTTATAGAACTCTCTATTATATGCTTCATGTTTGTAGGTCTGACATACTCCTGATGCATTCCTGATTTCATGCATTAGATTTCAATTTTTGTATCCTACAGGCTCAACCATACCCATAGGTCCTCTTCCGTGTGGTTGGCAGGTCTATAACTGCCCTCTTAAGCCTTTCTCCTGACAGTTGGGGCTTGAACTAGGAGAAACCTTCTTTGCTCATATCAGAACTTGCCAAAACATTTTCAACAAAATCAAATCATTATTCATACCCAAAATCCTTCCTTCAATATTCAAGTTTCTTCTATTCATTTTTCTGCAAATAATAATAGGTGTTGGAATCGTATGGAGAGTTTCTTTCTCTGTATGGAAGCCACTTCTGTCAACATTAATCAAGTCATTAACCTGTCTATCATAACACTGTTATGCATCAACAAAACTGTTAGATCATAGAGGCAAACTATATTAGGTTCTAAAACATATATTCATTATAGTCATAACAAATCATCATCAACTGCTTCATTGTCACATATGGACATGTCATCAAATATGTATCAAAGGTTAGTGTCATATAATTAGAGCAATAGACAAGTGTATCTTCATACTACAAGAATTATAATCACAACATCACTTCTTTGTCATATTATTCAACCATCAAGTCAAGTCATCCAATTTTACAAAGCTTATCAAATCCTAACAAGAAGATCCTTAGTATCAACGTCATTATCACACTTTCATCGTTAGGGTTACCATGCTTATCACAAGCATTAACATTAGTATCAAGTTATCACATATCAAGATCAATGTATCTAGCCTTCTTTATGAGATCAGGAAATCCACCATGTCCAAAATGTAAGATGCTTTCCAAATATCAAGAGCAACAATATATCATATGTACCAGAAATCAAACATACTTTCATATGCATGCATGAGTCATTTATGAAGGTAATATTCTCAACATACCTTAGGGCTTAACTTGCCATCCAATCTTGCGGCTAAATCATAACACTGAAACAATATACTTCACGTACCTTGTAGTAGTCATATAGTTTTGCGGCTTGTAACACTTATTTGACATTTACAGCTGTAGTACTTGCATATTGCTACTTTGAAAACTTTCAAAGACTTTCCTCAACTACTTCCTTTCCTTTTCCAGCACCAACTCTTCTCTTCCTGTACTAGCTCTCTGTTAAAATTGGCAACTAGGGCCAAATTCCACCTTGGGACAACTCATTTAATGAGGATGATGATTTCATTAAATTCCTCTTTTCGAGAGGACCAAAATTGATATAAAGATCATCTCATTTGGACAAGCAGAAGAGTGATTTTGAATTTAATGCCCACACATGTGCAAATTGTCAAGGTCGGCCATATCATCACGTAGGCTCAGAAAGCCCAATGGATATATCACTTCACCCTCAACGACTTGTATAAATACAAGTGAGCTTTCTCCTCATTTGGCATCTTCATCACTCACACATTCTATCTCCTTCTCTCATTGGTATGTACAACATTGGGCATTTTGTCTCTCTCACACGTGTGGATCAAGGAGGACAAATTTTAGAGCTAAATTGCAGGGCCAAAAATCTTAGAAATTCTGCAGTTTGACCAATGTTCACTTTGACCTTCCAAGGAGAGTTTGACTTCGATATTTTGGGAGATTATCTATTTGGGCAGGCCACATTTTTTGGCACAAGAACTGAGGTAATCTGAGCACTTTGACCGGAGACCAATTGCAGGTTGACCATAGATTTCAGGATAGCAGGTTGACCAAATTTGACCGTTGAATTTGTCACTATTTTGGGCTGACTTTGACCTCTTGATCATGCCAAGTTTGATTGGGGAAGACCGAGCGAGCTATTTTGAGGACATCCTATTGTTGCTTTCACCATATTTGACTTTCTGGTTAGGGATGATTTGACTGCAGGTTTTAATAGGGCTATTTTGACTTTGAATTTGGCAAGTCAATTTGACTTTTGTACTCTCTATCTCTGCTGAACATTTGATATAATAATAAGAAGATTTGATCAAAGGGTTTTCCCCATCTTGTGGTTTTTCCCTGACATTCGCCAAATATGGTGTTCTCTTGTCTTGGCTTGTCTTCTGCATATTGTTTTATGTTCTATATACTTTTACTGTCAATGTGATTAATGGTTAATGTGATTGCTATTGGAAATTTAATTTGGAAGTTGTCATTGGGCTGCTAAAGGAACATTGAAGTAATTGTGCTAAGCATAGAACATACCATTGTTAACTAAAATTAATATGGTATCACAACACATGTAAGACAAAGCCCAAGCAAGAGAGAGAAAATCAATCACTAAGAGAGCTCTATTTGATCTAGCTTCAATGGCTTTTACATCTTACTTCAAATCCAAGGATAAACTCAAGGACAAATCTGACTATCATGCATGGAAGATGACTTTGGACTTGACTTTGGAAGAGCATGATGCCATGGACTATGTGAAGGGAAGAGTGGTGGAGCCTCCTTCGAATGCACCTGCTGCTGTGAAGACGAAATACAAGAAAGGTGAGGTCAAAGCTAAAATAATCATTATAGACTCTATTCAAAAGCATTTGGTTGCTTATATTTTTGATTTAGAAACATCTAAGGAGATGTATGATAAGCTGGTTGGGATGTTCAAAGTGAACAATGCAAATCAAATCCTCTTTCTCAAAAACAAGTTGAAGGATATCAAGATGGACAAAGGGGAGTCTATCCAATCCTACTTCATGAGGATTACAGAAATCAAGAATGACCTTCTATCTATTGGAGAAGTTGTTGCTGACAGGGAGCTCACTCTCATCGCTCTCAGAGGTCTTACAAGAGCATGGGATGTGTTTAACACCACCATTCTCAACAATGATAGGATTCCTAGTTTCGATGAATTATTGGCTAGATGCACTCAAGAAGAGATGAGGATGATGGAGAGAACCAAGCCTTCAAATGGAAATGAACCTAGTGCTTTCTCCACTTATGCTAAAAGGAAGAACAATGTTGGTCCAAAGAGACAAGGTGAAGGATTGAAGTAGGGATTCAAAGAAGGAAGAAAAGGAAAGTGCTACAATTGCAACAAGTTTGGCCATTATGCTATAGAGTGTACTCTCAAGAAGGATACTCCAAGGGATGATGACAACAACAATCATAACAACTAAAAAGGAAATGGAAATCAAAGGAGCAACATGTTCAACAACAAAGGAAAAATGAATGCTCCCACAGCTCGAGATGGAAATGGTCGACCTCCCACAAGGACAAGAAATTCTAGGTATGAGGAAAGTAATGTTTTAGGAAAACAAAAAGAAATTTATCTTATTTCCGCTTTATCTACCGCCTCTCCTCTAGATACTTTGGATCATTGGTTGATTGATAGTGGAGCATCAAGACACTTCATGTGAAAATTCTATCACTACAACAGCTGATTTACTTTTCCTACTTATTCTTCAATAAGTTATTTATGAAATTCCTTCAATAAACATTAAAATAAATTCTGGTGCAGCAAGGGAGGATTTTATTATTCAATAATTATTCTGTACAATAGGGTGCCAAACTGGCTTACCCACAGAGAGAAAAATTCTCCAACACTTCTTCCAGTCCCAGCGTCAGCTTGGCTAACCTCTGCGTGGCTCCTAGACACTCTACGTCAGGCCCTGCTTGACTGCGTCAACCCTGGGCCTCTCTGCATCACCCAAGCAAGCCCTCTAGTGACTGCGTAGTCTCCTGCGGCCTCTGCGTTTGCCTCTCCTGCCTCAGTGCTGGTCTCCAGTGCCTCATACCGTCTCTCTATTCTGTACTTGCTGTCTCCTGACTGCTCACCAGACCACTAGTTCGAATTTCTCAGCTAACCCCGTTCCAGAAATTGAACTGTTTGGTCTCCCTCAGTGTGTTCTCCAAGTGACCCTCAAGCCTCCTCTTATACTTTTCTCGTTGACAAATCAACGGCCGAGATTAAGTCCCTAATCAATGACTAAGATTAACTCTGGCTTGATCCATGACTTTTGGACCCTTCTAACACAGTTTTATATTAATTCACATTAATATTTTATTTTCCCTAATTTTAGACTTAGGGACTCCATTAAAAATATTAATTATTTTAATATCTCCCAAACTGTTTAGAATCTTCCCAAACCATTTTTGGGTATTGGAGATCTCATGTGCTTTAGCCTCTCCACCAATTTTCGTGGCTAGAGCACATCTGATGCTACCCCAAATCAACACTTCACTGGGTACAAAGAGGCCCTCTCAAATTTGGTTGAAAAGAAAACTAACTTGGAAATCATACTTGGAGATAATGCCACCTATCTCGTGAAAGGAATAGGCACTGTCACTCTTCACTTGAATCAAGGTAAAACCATTCATCTCCAAGAAATGTTGTATGTGCCCGATTTAAAGAAGAACCTGGTGTCTATTTCTACGATGGAAGATAAGGGCTTAAAGGTAGCATTCATTGATGGAAAGGAACATATTTGGCAAAGAAACCCTAAATATGATTTTACACTTGGATTTAGGGTTGAAGGTCTTTAAGAGCCTTGACTTGCGATACCTTTCTTCAATTTGAATTATGGCATTGAAGATTTGGTCACCTTCATTACAAAGCCTTACCTGGGGTAAGGAAGATGGTCACAGGTATGCTCGAGTTCAACATGAACCATGAAGGAGTTTGTTAGGGTTGTGCAGCTGGGAAACTTACAAGGGGACCATTCCCTTCAAGTGAAAGTCAAACTTCCAATATTCTTCAATTGGTCCATTTTGACCTATTTGTTATGTTGTCCGTAACATCATTGGGAGGTTACTTATACTATGCAATTTTTGTGGATGAATTCTCTCGCAAAACATGGATCTACTTCTTGAAGAAGAAGGACGAAGTGTTCAAATGATTCTGTTCTTTCAAAGCCTTGGTGGAAAATCAAACAAGGAAGAAGATCAAGATATTGAGAACCGACAATGGAACTGAATATGAATCAAATGAATTCAATGACTTTTGCAGAGAGGCTAGCATTAAGAGGGAGACAACTGTTCCATACACTCCTGAGAAAAATGGCATTGCTGAAAGGAAGAATCGAACAATCATGGAAGCCACCTGTGCCATGCTCCATGATCAAAGTCTACCGAAGTTCTTATGGGGAGAAGCTGCCAACACTGCTGTGTATGTTCAAAATAAGAGCTTGCATCAAGCACTAGATTTCAAGACACCCGAAGAAGTTTTCACTGGTAAGATACGTGATGTCTCATTTTAGAATATTTGGTTGTCCCATGTATTTTCATGTGCCTAAAGAGAAAAGAAACAAGTTGGAAGCATCTGGGAAGAAAGGTATATTTGTGGGCTGTAGTGAAAATTCAAAGACATATAGAATCTATGTGCTTGGACAAAGAGATGTGGAAGTTAGCCATGATGTCACCTTCGATGAAGATACTGCGCTTGGGAAGCCCTGAGATCTCCCCATTCCATGGAAGGACAATAATAATGATGCTCCGGAGAATCAGGATGAACCTCCTTCAGATGAACCTATGCCTGATGTTGAAGGCCTGATGGATCCCATTGATCCCCCACCTAGTGATCCCTCTACCTCAAGGAAAAGACCGTTGTGGCTCAAAGATACTCTCGAAGATGTTGAGAGACATATTGCTCCAAGAGGGACTTTCCGTGAAAGCAAGAAGCCAAACAGGTATCAAGGGTACTTAGTTGCTATGAGTACTATTGTTCAATTTGAGCCATGTACGTTCGAAGAAGCCATAAAGCACCAAGTCTGGAAGGATGCGATGAATGAGGAATATGAATCTATCATGAAGAATGATGTCTGGGACATGGTTCCTAGACCCAAGGACAAGTTTGTGGTTACTTCTAAATGGCTTTACAAAATCAAACATGGAGCTGATGGGAGTGCTGAAAAATATAAAGCTAGGTTCGTTGCTTGAGGCTTCTCTCAAAAGGAAGGAGTGGACTATGACGAGATATTTGCACTGGTTGCCCGATATACCACAATTTGATCCATTATGCTCTCGTTGCCTCTCAAGGATGGAGCCTACACGAGATGGATGTTAAGACTACTTTCTTACATGGCTCGCTTAAGGAGGAAGTCTACGTAGAACAACTTGAGGGATTCGAAGTACAAGATCGAAGGACACACGTGTGTAGGTTGTAGAAATCCCTCTATGGGTTGAAGAAAGCCCCTAGGGCTTGGTATGAGAGGATTGATAGCTATCTTATGATGTTGGGATTTACAAGGAGCGACGCTGATCCTAACCTATACTCTAAGGTTGAAAATGACATGCCTCTCATTTTGGTCCTTTATAGGGATGGTCTCTTTCTGACAGCTGCAAACCCTCTCATTCATCAATGAAAGAGTGAGTTGTCTTCCAAGTTCGAGGTGAAGGACCTAGGTCTGGCTAAAGCCAGGTGAAATTTTCCTTTCTCAAGGAAAATACATTGTGAAGCTGCTCGAGAGATGTGGGATGGTGAATTTCAAGTCTGTGTTTACTTTGATGGAACTCAAATTCAAGAAGTTATGTGGAAGTGTTGTTGGGCCCGAATTGGCAAACTCTTCCAAATATAGACAACTTGTGGGGGCCTTGATGTTCTTGGTAAACTCCTGTCCTGACATATGCTTCGCTGTGAATACATTTAATCAATTTATGGTCGAGCCTCATCACATACATTGGATTACTGCTAAGAATCTATTGAGATATCTTCATGGCACAATCAACTATGGACTGAGATAAATTGCTAGGAATTTGAGGCTACATGGATATATTGACGTTGACTTGGACCCAATGAGCTGCTTGTATAGGGTGGGATCGACATCTTTGTCTTCTGATGCATCAATCTTCTTCTAGTTGGTGATCATTGGCGTAGCCATAGGTCTACAATCCTCCCATCCTGAATCTTTTCAGGTTTCTATAGCATACCTCCCTTGCCCAAGGAAGATTTCTCCCTTCTGCTGCCAAACTTCCAACCCTAGGAAGTAGTGCATTTGTCCCAAATCCTTCATATCAAATTCTGTGGCTAGATTCTTCTTGCAATCCCCAATGAGTCTGGATGATCCTGTCAAAAAGAGATCATCCACATATAATACTAAGATTAGCGGCTCATTCTCTACAACCAGATAGTAGAGATTTGGATCCACGTCACTCTTGACAAACCCCATCTTTTGCAAGTAGCCATTTGTTCGACCATACCATGCTCTCGGTGCTTGTTTCAGCCTATGTCACAGGGTTCGAGGAACCTGAAGGTTTAGGTTCGAAATTCGGCGAACCTGAAAAAATTTGAAATTCGTTCAGGTTCGCCGAACCTGAAATTCGAACCTCAAGTCGAACTTGAACGAACTCGAACCTAAACGAACCTCAACGAACTCGAACGAACCTGAAGGCGAATTTTAACGAATTTTTTAAGGTTCAATTTTTTTAATGATGCACTGAGAACTTCATTATGACAGCCATGATAGCTGTTTTATCCTACCTTCATCACTGTACTCTAGACCATCATGTTGACTGTGATCATGCGAGAGTGTATTCCATGATTGCAGGATCATTGTGATCTTTCTTACACCGAGACAGTGAGATCATGTAAAGATAGTGAGGGATCCGAAGATCTTTCCATTACATATATATATACATTGACTGTTAAGAAATAGATCCACCGAGATGAGATACTATTCCTCACTATACTAAGGTCCTTACTGTCTCATTTATTCCGAGACTGTAATGGTTACTGTGGCTCTTTGTTATGCAGGGATTGTATCCTCTGAGAATGATCATTTCTGCGGCTTTGTTATTGTGCCACAATTGTAGTATATATATATATATATATATATATATATATATATATATATATGTGATTGAGACAACGTCTAACATCAATCTTATTAGGCCGAGAGAGAGGTTCTATCACTGCTGTTCTTTGTCTAGAGTCTAGACTTCTACAGGAGTATCACCGAGGCCTTGATGCCAAGACTGCTATGCGAGATCCATTAACAATGTGCCTTTGTCCTAGATCTTTGCTACTCCATTCAGCTGAGATCCTCACAGGTATGTCGAGATCACTAGTTGTGCAATTGTGATATGTCTAGGTAGATTTGTATGCCAAAACAGATATGCCGAGAATGTCTAATCCTTCAATCTTTGCAACGTCCATTATACAAGGTTATTCCTGCTCCATTAGACCGGGGTCATATATAGATATATATATATATATATATATATAAATATATATATATATACTGAAAAATATGTATAGTTGAACCTAATGCCGAACCTCATTCGAACCTGATTGGAAAATTCAAATTCGAATCGAACTTAATCGTTGTCGAACTTGAATTCGAACTCGAACCATGTGACATAGGTTTCAGCCCATATAAGGCTTTCTTCAATCTGCATACATGAGATTTATTCTCATGAGTTTCAAAGCCCTCTGGTTGTTCAATGTATACCTCCTCTTCTATTACCCCGTTCAGAAATGCCGTTTTGACATCCATTTGATGGATCTCCCATCACATCTGGGCTGCAAGAGATATCACGGTCCTAATAGATGTATACCTGGCGACCGGGGCGAAGGTCTCCTCACAGTCAATCCCTTCTTTTTGAGCAAACCCTTTAGCCACAAACCTGGCCTTGTATTTCTCAACACTACTGTTTGCAGCGTATTTGATCTTGTAGATCCATCTTGAACCTACCACTGATCTGTCTTGAGGTCTTGGCACCACCTCCCAAACATCGTTTACCATTATGGAGTTCTATTCCTCTACCATTGCATCTAGCCAAACTTGATGTTGAGCTGCCTCCTTGAAACCAACAGGCTCTCCATCCTGAGCTACTAATGCCTGATATCTATCTAGCTGTTTTCGCTCCCTCTTATTGTTTCTTGGCGCATCGATGAAGTCCTCTGCATCTCGCAGAATTTGACGAAGTTCCTTTCTAGTTCTTCCTCTGCCAGTAGGTGCTTCTGTTCGCTCCTCCTCATCCTGAGAATCTTCTTGTCCTGAGGAAGAATTCTTTACTTCTGTTGGTTGAAGAGGCTTAACCAACGACTCCTCTTTCGACTGCTCCTCGGAAGGCATCTTGCGAGATCTTCTGAAAGCCCTATCCTCCATTAACTTTACATCTTGTCGTACTACTACCTTCCTGCTCCCTGGAAGATAGATTCTGTATGCCTTAGTGTTCTCACTATATCCTACTTGATATCCCTTTTCTGCAGTTTGATCCAACTTCTTCCTTTTTTCTTTGGGTATGTGGCAATATGCTAGACTCCCAAATATCCTGAAATGACTGACTTCAGGTGTCTTCCTTGTGAAGACATTCTCTGGAGTAATCTTGCCCATTGCCCGATGAGGAGTCTTGTTCTGAACATAGACTGTTGTGTTGCATGCTTCTGCCCACAGGAATTTTGGCATATCCTGATCATACATCATGGCCCTAGTTGCTTCTACAATAGTCCTGTTCTTTCTTTTTGCTACCCCATTCTGCTCCGGATTATATGGAGTTGTCCACTCTCTTCTGATGCCCTCCTTAGTGCAAAAATCAGTGAAGTCCTTATCGACATATTCTCCACCATTATCTGAGCGCAAAACTTTTATTTTCTTCCCAGTCAGATTCTCCACCAGAGCCTTGAACTCCTTGAATCGACAGAAAACCTCATCCTTGGTTTTCAGAAAATAAATCCAAGTTTTCCTCGAGTGGTCATAAATGAAGGTAAGGAAATACTCGACACCACTGAGAGCTTTGACGGACATAGGTCCACAAACATCAAAGTGTATCAATCCTAGTACACTCTTGGCCCTGTGTTTGCTCCTAGGAAATGCTCCCTTGGCATACTTTCCTAGAGCACATCCCCTGCATACATCATCTCGTTCCGTACTCAGATCCACAACTCCTGTTACAGTGCTCCTGAGAATTCTCAGAGCTCCATGGTGCAAGTGACTCATTCTTCTGTGCCATAGTTTGTTCAAGTCCTTGTCTCCATGACTGCCTATTAGTGCCATTGGTGATTCTAGTTGCAATCTATACAGCGGATTACTTTTGATCCCGATCTGCACTTTCTTTTTCTAGCTCGGGTGTTTGACGTATACCTTCTCCTTGATGAAGTAAACGTCATATCCCTTGCCTTGTAGTTGCGACATGAAAAGTAAGTTCATCCCCAATCTTGGTACATGAAGCACATTTGTAGCACAAAACTGTTCTCCCAGTTCTGTTTGAAAAACTATGGTACCCTTCCCTACTGGAGTACACTTTGCCTTGTTCTCCATGGTGATCTGAAAGTTCATCTTCTCTTCTTGATATTCTGAGAAACACTCCCTGATTCCTGTCATATGCCACAAAGCTCCACTGCCAATATACCATACTTCTGATAATGCAGCACTAGTCGTACACGCCACTTCTTCTTCCAGCCTGGAAGCCAACATAGAGAAATCGAAATCTCTTTCTCTTGTGCAATCTTCTGAAAATCTATGTGAGTCCCTTGACGTGGATGCCTCTGCATTGTGGTCTCGACCCATAACTGATTTTCCCTTTTCGTCTCTGATTACTCGCTGTGTTACCATGTGAAAATTCTATCACTGCAGCAACTGATTTATTTTTCCTACTTATTCCACAATAAGTTATTTATGAAATTACTTCAATAAACATTAAAATAAATACTGTTGCAGATATCACACCGTAATACAGAAACAAACATATGCACAAGCATTAACACATTGACACAGATATTTTGGACAACAGTCCTTGGAAAAACCCAATGTGGGAAAACCAGTGCAGCAAGGGAGGATTTTATTATTCAACAATTCTTCAGTACAACAGGGTGCCAAACTAGCTTACCCACAGAGAGAAATAATTCTCCAGCACTTCTCCCAATCCCAGCGTCAACTCGGCTGACCTCTGCGTGGCTCTCAAACCCTTTGCGTCAGCCCTGCTTGACTGCGTTAGCCTTGGGCCTCTCTGTGTCACCCACGCAAGCCCAGCTAGTGACTGCGCAGTCTTCTGCTGCCTCTGCATCTGCCTCTCCTGCCTCAACGCTGATCTTCAGTGGCTGATCTCGCCTCACTGCTCCATACTTGCTGCCTCCTGATTGCTCACCAGATCACTGGTTAAATTTCTCAACTAACCCCGCTCAAGAAATTGAACTGACTGGTCTCCCTCAGTATATTCTCCAAGTGACTCGCATGCCTCCTCTTATACTTTTCTCGTCGACAAATCAACGGACGAGATTAAGTCCCTAATCAATGGCTAAGATTAGATTTGGCTTGATCCATGACTTTTGGACCCTTCTAACACAGTTTTATATTAATTCACATTAATATTTATTTTCCCTATGTTTATACTTAGGGACTTCATTAAAAATATTAATTATTTTAATATCTCCCAAACTGTTTAGAATCTACCCAAACCCTTTCTGAGTATTGGAGATTTCATGTGCCTTAGCCTCTCCACCAATTTTTGTGGCTAGAGCACATTCGATGCTACCCCAAATCAACACGGAGACTAGGGCAAAACGCCACAAGGGGGAAACCCTTTCAAATTCTTCTTATTAGATTGTCATAAAATGTTCATCAAAGAGAAAGTACAATGATCCATATTTTCAACCACAAAAATATCCAACAAAATCAACTAAACAACATCCAAGAGATGAACCCAACAATACTAATAATCAATATCCCGATTCAGAAGTCAATGTTCAACTGTCAACATCTGCAGTCAACACGAAATCTACTGTCAACTGTCAAATGAAACCCTAGTTTCTAGCCGCACAGAGAGTGAGATGTGCCGATTCTTACCAAAACTCTAATCCACACATGCGAGCTTCAAACCTTGCAATTTCGGACTTGTACCAACAAACTTCCGCGAACCAACCTCAAGCCTGTGCAAGCCAAACCAAAGAAAGAAGAATGATTGATGATCTCCAAATGAGGGTCACTTGACTTGTATTTATAGCCATCCATGGGTGTCCAATTTCTCTTTTGGGCCAACCTGTCCTTTTGTGCACATGTGGGTTTTCATATTAAAATATATTTTTCCTTAACCAAATTAAATTCTTCCAAAGGGCTAGTAGAGGTCTTCCTTGATGAGGAAGATGTCCAAAGGAGGGAATTGGTCCCCGAGCTGCCAAATTAACAAGGAAGGAGAATATAGGGATAATTTCGGGAGTGTTTCAGGAGGCCGACATGCTCGGGATCGGAGATGTCGAATTGCTGAATTTAAAGGGAGGCACAATTGTTGGGGAGGCCGATTGACCAGGGCTGATTTGTAAATGCACAGAGGATGAGTGAGGGGAAGGTGCAGGGGCCGATTTACTAGTGAGAGGTGGGCTGATTTTCTCCAGGATGAATTTCTTCAGTGACTAGATTCTAGTTGGCTGAATTATTCTAGTGAGGGCGGGTTGCTGGTTTTAGTCGTTGTATTTTTCTTTGTAAATTCTCTATGGGTCGAAACCATTGTTGTTCATGTTTATCTGTTGTAATGTGTGATTAATCTCTTTGTTTCATTTCTGCTGCATATTTAATTTTCTAGAGTTAAATATACCAGTTATTTTATTTTCCAACAATTCAGAATTTATTTGGTAAAATAAAGAAATTGTTGGGAATAAATTTGTTGTGTGAGGGTCGGTGACTTGGTATTAGGAAATTTAATACTTTCTAAATATGAGACAGAATGCCATGTAAGTTTTGGTTTTGGAGTTTCCTTAATCCTATAATGTTTTTTTCTTTTGCGTCAAATTCACATGGTAGTAATGCACCTTACTATAAGAAGCAACTTGATCAACATTCTGAGTTTTCCATGAATTTTCTTGCCACTCCTCAAAAGTAACATAAGAGAAGATTGCTACCATTTTCAAGAGGTTGATAAAGAGTATCTATTTACATCTAGCTTGCTTGGGTGCTTCTTAAAGAAATTTGGGAGGAGGCCACTAAATTCTACTCCCTACTTGCAACCCAGTCTATTCAAGGGTATAGGCTCTACAACATTTATTTTTGCACTTCAATTTCTTTGCTCTATAGGATTAAGACACAACTACATAGAATCACCAAAAGCTGACTCAATTTTCTGTAAATCCATTCTACTCCAAACATTGTAATAAATATAAGTGTATAATAATAATAATAATAATAATAATAATTAGTGAAAGGATGCATCCTAATGAAAGGACACGTCTCAACTAAGGGACATGAATTTTAATGAAAAGGAACCCTGCCTAGGTATTTATAATATGGCCCTAATTGTGTTATCAACCTATCAATTCTCATACATTTATTCAATATATATTTATTTTTATTCTAAATGGATTTTTTTATTTCCCAAGTATTTTGAACTTTTAATTGGTGAACCATATTGGTTGTCACATTTGATATTAGAGCCATGTTTTCTAATTTTGGCCATTGACCGTATTTTTTCTTAGACCTTGTTTGATAAGGCTTTTAGCCACACTAAAATGTTATGGAGTTTCTCTGGTTCCGAGGTGCAGATTGTGCCGTGGGTTAAGTCATTAATTGTTGTCAAAATTATCAGTTGTGATTGCAAATTCTACCAATTTCTCAAACACTAAAGATAAAATCTATGTGTTGGAAAAAACAAGGACGAACCTCCAAGAAAGCAACATAACATTGTTGTTGCTGTCATTTGGGCTATAAAATTAAAGCACTTGTTTAAATATAACAAAATACTCAAATCATCAATCAGAGATTCTAATTGCTGTTGGATGAGCTTCCGAAGCCAAGGGAATACTCTTTCGTCATATCCTATATTGTCGAATGGTTGTCGCATGTGGTATCAGCACCTAGTATAATCCTGGATTTTGGTAACTAGACATTTGGTCAAATTTGTTGCCATTAGCAACAAAACCCTTGGCTTTATGGCGATATTGAATTTGGGCAGTGTCTTTGTGCTCGTCTTTGACGAAAATCACGCTGTGGGCCCCTTTCAAATTTTGTTCATGGAAGAATTATCCGCTGCAAAATTCAAAGACCAACAGTGATTGCTGTGGTGATTGAGGGGTTGTGCTTGCTAATCGAACCCTGTAGCTGTTGAAATTTTTTGTCATGAAGACAATTATGATACATCTCACATAAGTGCGCCAAGATCATTTTTCAAACGCACTGATCTGAAGGCCACGACTGTACACCTTCATATTATATTTATCATCAAACTGCCACATGATAGTACATCGTCATGAATTAAAAAAATTCACATATAAATCAATTGATTGGTTAAAATATAAGAGATTAGTTACATACGGGTAGGAAATTAATACAAATATAACTTATTTTTTATATATTTTATAGAAAAATACCTTTTTAAAATCCAAGTTCTTTTACAAAGAAAGGAAAAAGGTACTTTAGAAGCAAAGTGAGATTATCAATTCAAAAGTTATTAAAGGGGTTATTTAATTGTAATTAAAAAGTTTATAAAGGGAATTATGGAAAGTTATTTGTTGTTTAATCCCCAATCAAGATTATGAAAATGAAGAAACATTGGTTTATAAAGGTTGTGCAATTTCATGTTGCAAATTATTTACACTAAAGGGCAATCTTCAAGGAAAAGATATTAACATGGTTATCAACATGAATTATAACAAAAATTACATTAATATCAGTGTGGCAAATCAATTTTCAATTCCAGAGCCAAATATAATTGAAAAGGAAAATAATTTTTGCAAGAGACAATAAAACTAAGGACTTGCAAGTGACAATTGATGATTATGAATAATATATTTTAATTCAATGTAACAACTATGTATAAAGAAGAGATTGACATGATCCTTGGGTTAAGCGGTCTTGGAAAACTGGGTAACTTAATTTTAAACATGGAGAAAATATATGACATTTTCTTATAAGAAGAAGAAGATGATATTTCATAACATTACAATGAAGTCACATTCCACAGTACCTTCGTCAAAAGAATTTAAAGATATATTAAAGGTGATCATTCAAGAAATCAAATGTCAATATCGAAGATGCAAAAAGAAATTGACAAAGCTATCACAGATAGAAGTGAAATTTTTTCTCATGTCAGGAATCATAGTCAAAACTTGATCACATAGATTAGGAAGCTTAAGCATGATAAGAAGTCACAAGAAAACAACCTAGAACCACTCATTCAGAAGGAAACATCAAGGTCCCTAGACAAAAGAAATCCAAGTTGAAGAGGGAACATATACAGATCTAGTTAATATCATTACTCAAGAAGAAGACAACCTAGTTGAAGTGAAAACATTTTTGGAAGTTGGAGTACAACCAAATATAATTGAAAAGTAAAATGGTTTTTGCAAGAGACAAAATGAAACTAAGGACTTACAAGTGACATTTGATGATTATGGATATATATTTTACTTCAGTGTTACAGCTCTGTATAAAGAAGAGATTGACATAATCCTTTGGTTAACTTGGTTTGGAAAACTAGGTAACTTAATCTTAAACGAGGAGAAAATATTTTTGACATTTTCCTATAAGAAGAAGAAGATGATATCTCACGACATTACCGTGAAGTCAGAGTCCACAATGGCTTCTTCAAAAGAGTTTAATGATATATTAAAGGTGATCATTCAAGAAAATCAAATGCCAATATCAGAGATGCAGAAAAAAATGGACAAAGCTAGCGTAGATAGAAACGAAAAAATTTCTCACCTCAAAAATCATAGTCAAAACTTGATCACATAGATTAGGAAGCTTAAGCATGATAAGAAGTCATTAGAAAACAAGCTAGAACCACTCATCCAGAAGGAAACGTCAAGGTCCCTAGATAAAGAAATCCAAATTGAAGAGAAGGGAACAACTACAAATCCAGTTAATATCATGACTCAGAAGATCCCAACCTAGTTGAAGTAAAGACGCTTTTGGAAGTTGCATTACAAACAATGGAAATTTTGAGTTACTTACTAATAGAAGTTTAACAATTAACAATGCAACATCAATGCATGAAGAAAAGAAGACCCCAAGAGTAAGTCAAGAAAACAGTACAAAGATGATAAGGGGAAGTCGAAAACGACATCTTATCAACATCCCAATTACAGGAGCCGGTATCTTAACCAATCAATGTATCAACATCATTGAGGACAAAAGCAATTAAACTATCTTCTAATGAATATTGATACCAATGTCATTAAATTGCATGATAACAATTCATCTTGGAAATCCTGTAAGTGTAATGTTCACAAAAGATTGCATTAGGTTGGTCAGATCCTTTAACAGTTCGACAATTTTGCTGATTACTTGGAGGTTCATATCATCTCATATCATAAACTGTGCCAGCTTCAAGAGCAAAAAATGATGCAAAGACATTATGAACCAAGAAAAAAGACACCAAGCTCTTCCATAAATATGCTTCGAGGACAAAACATTTTCAAAAGGGAAGGCAATGTAATAATAATAATAATAATAATTAGTGAAGAGACACATCCTAATGAAAGGACACACCTCAACTAAAGGACATGACTTTTAATGAAAGGGCACCCAACCTAGGTATTTACAATGGGGCCCTCATTGTACTATTAGCATATCGATTTTCATACATTTATTCAATATACATGTATTTTTATCCTAAATAGATTTCTTTATTTTCCAGGTATTTGGGATATTTAATTGGTGAGCCATATTGATTGTCTCAAACATTATCATCCGTATCCAAAAGGATTAGACTAAATATTTCATTGCATGAGTGCACTTGTAAGAACGAAAGTTCATAACATAGGCTAGAATAGGGTGGTATTGTTGTATTTAACAGTGAAGCACCACTCTTATTAAACCCGCGGTTACTCGCGGGTAAGAATGGGTCAGAAGGGAGGATGGGTGACCCTCATTAAACTTGCTTTCTTTACCCTTACTCGGCGGGTTTTGTACAAGACCCGGCTACTCGCATTAAACCCGTGGGTAGCCTATAAGACTCTCATCGGACCCCTATAAGACCCTTCGGGCAGCAAAACCCCCAAACTGTCCAAAAATTCGATTTTTTTATTTTTCTTTTTTGGAAATGAGGTGGAGGAAAAGGGAAATTGGAGGGAAAAAAAACCTTTATAAGCACCTCTCTCCCTTCTATTTCTCATTCACTTCTCATTTGAGTGTTTGGCTAATTTGTGTGAGTTTTGAAACTTGAGAGTGAAGCTAAAGAAGCGTGAAGGAACTGTTGGAGGAGGCTAAAGGAGGCTTCATCGGATTAGAATAAGCTTCAGGTAGGCTTCATGAACCTAGTTAGAATGTTTTCCATGTATTTATTTATTTATTTTTTTTATGTTTACAATTATTTTTTTGATTGGGAATCCCCGTGGGTGAGATTTTCAGCCACAACCAAAAAAATTTGCAAATTAAAAAAAAATTCAAAACCAAAAAAAAAAAATTTAAAGCCCAAAAAAATTAAACTTATTTATTTTTCTTCCAGATTTTGTTACCATGCCATCAAAGGGTTTCAGGCAGTCTCGTGATTTGGCATGGGAACATGGTCAACGAATCATTCCCGGTAATGACCATTGACCACAATATCAAGTGCAATTATTGCAATGCCACAATGCATGCAGGCATAAACAAGTTGAAATACCACCTAGCCAGAATTCTTGGGCATGGTGTGGGATGTTGTCAAAGTTGCCCTGATGAAGTCACTACTGAAATGGTCGCTGCTTTGGAATCCATTAAAGAAGCAAGTTCTAAGAGGGCAAGAAGGAAGGATGAGATTGTTGGGATAGGTAGATCTTCATCTCAGAGTGAAACACAGTTTCAAAGTCCAAGTATTGGTAACTCCTCTTCAATTGCTATGGCAAACAAGAGTATAACCTCTTCTTTCTTCAGTCCTCGTACAACTCCAGGATCTCAACCAACCTTGGACAGTTTCAATGATAAGAAGAGGAAGGAGGCAGATATGGCAGTGAGGAGGTTTTGGTACCATAAGAATCTTTCATTCAACTATGCAAAGTCTTATTTTTATCAGCCCATGGTGGATGCCATTGCATGTACTGGCCCTGGATAGAGAGCCCCAACTTATAATGCACTTAGGGGGAAGAGCTAGATGAGGAGCTTGAGTGTGTCAAGGAACAATTGGAGAGCATTAAAAGCTCATGGAAATTTACAGGTTGTACACTTATGTCTGATGGGTGGACAGATCAGAGGGGTAGAACAATAATAAATTTTGTTGTAGCTTGCCCTAAAGGAACCATGTTCCTAAAATCCATTGATGCATCTACAAATGTAAAAGATGCACATTTGATTTTTTCATTGTTCGTTGATGTGGTGGAGGAAGTTGGGGTTGCAAATGTTGTCCAAGTAATCACAGACAATGCAACAAATTATGTGGCAGCTGGAAGGTTGCTTTGTGCCAAATATCCCACCATTTTTTGGACTCCATGCGCTGCCCATTGCATAGACTTGATGCTAGAGGACATTGGGAAGTTGGAGTGGGTGCAAGACATTGTGCAAGAATGCAAGCATATTACCAAGTATATTTATAATCATGCTTGGGTGTTGAACCTTATGAGGGAATTCACACAGGGTGAGCTTAGTCGCCCAACTGTCACACGGTTTGCTACAAACTTTCTTTCCCTCCAAAGCCTTTTCTATGAGTACCAAGCTTTGAGAAGAATGTTTTGTAGCCAACAATGGGTATTCTGGAAAGATAGCACAAAACCGAAAGCAATGTCTGTGAAAACATCTGTCTTTGCTGATAGTTTGTGGGACAAAGTGACTAAGATTATCAGCTTCACTGAGCCCCTTACAAAAGTCTTGAGATTGATGGATGGAGAGAAACCTACAATGGGATATATTTATGAGGGCATGGACAGCGCCAAAGAGGCCATCAAGACTTTTTATAAGGGAAATGAATCTAAATATATCCCTATATGGCAAATTATTGACTCCAGGTGGGACAGGCAACTACATTCACCATTGCATGCTATAGGAGCCTATCTCAATCTGAGCTTATTCTATAATGAGGGGTCTAACATTCAAAGAGATCCCGAGGTGATGAGAGGTGTCATGATATGCATTGAGAAGATGTTCCCGGATGTAGATATTCAGGACAAAATCAACTTACAACGAGATATGTACAAGGAAGCATCTGGCATGTTTGGATTCAGCTCAAGCCAACATCTCAAGGACAAGAAAATGCCTTGTAAGTGCAAATTGTTAGAACTTAGCTTGTAATTTTGCTAGTTCTCTTTTATGTGTTTGGCATTGCAAACTGATAATCTTTGTTGTTAATTTTTTACAGCTCATTGGTGGATAGATTGTGGCACTGAGGCACCACAATTACAAGAATTTGCCATCAGAGTTCTGAGTCAACCTTGCAGTGCTTCTTCTTGTGAGCACAATTGGTTAGTGTTTGAGCACATCCATAGCAAAAAGAGAAACAAGTTGGAGCATGAGAGGTTGGAGTTGGTTTTCATCTACTACAACCTTCGAATGCTCACAAAACAAGTGCAACTAAAGGATACAGATCCAATTTTGTTGGATACTATTGATTTACAGTCTGATTGGGTTGTGTAGGAGGAGATCCCTGATTTGAGTTGGCTTGATGAAGAGAATGAGGATCTCTCTAGTTTGCCATCTCAAATGGCGACTCCAAATACACCTGCCTCACATTTGCTTCAGCCTTCTGATGTTATCACTAGCTCCACAAGGGCTTATTTTAGGTGTGGTCATCCATGAGTGATAAGACTCAAGATTGTTATGAGACAATCATTTATCATTTATGACATGTATTTGAATTTTGAACTTGCTGACATTTTTTATTTTAATTATGGAATCATGAGTTCTTTTCTTATTCAATATGTAAATGTTTTGCTTACAAAAATTGAATATGTTATGTTGTACTTTTATAGATATGAGATGATGTTATGAATTATTGCATATATTGTGGTTCTTATAATTTATAAGGATTGGAATTGTCATTAGTTTCTTTTTTGTGCTTAAAATTTACCACATTTTAAGTTTGTTTTTGTATTTTGACGAGTCTTATAAGGGTCATTCCTGAGTCTTATACGAGTAGACGAGTCAATGCCTTGCCGAGTTGTTAAAATTGGCAACTAGGGCCAAACTCCATGTGGGTCATCTTATTCATGGCTGATAATATTTTTATTAGACTCCTCTTGTCGAGAGGTGTAGGATTGATCTAAATATCATTCGATTCCGATAAGTATTTATGGAGATATGAATTTATTTTGATTATGGAATAACTATCAAGCCTACCAACAACTCATGTAGGCTCAGAAGCCCAACAGTCGCATCTATTCAATTATCATCAGATGTGTATAAATATAGGAGGACTTTCCTCATTTGGACTCACTCAACTCATCACATCTCTCTTTCTCTAGCGTAGTAAAGAATCTCTTCTCTTTTGCGCAGTAGGTGACTCTCTCACACAGGGGGAAGGAAGGACGCAAAAATTAGTGCTGCAACTGCAGAACCAAAGCTTGACCAGCGTTGACCAGAAGATCCCCTCCTCAGAACTGTGCTATAGGTCCATCTGGACCTCCTCTGAAGGTTGCATTTTTTGGTGAAGGAATCAAGCCGATCTGACGGTCGGTTTGCGAGATATCGACTGCCCTAGTTTTGATGATGAAGCCGCTAATGCTGATGCTGCTAATCTAGGGTTTGCTACTGCTGATATAAATCAGATTTTTGTACTATTTCTCTTTGCTGAATTATTGAAGATAAAAGAAGATTTGATCAAAGGGTTTCCCCATATTGGGGTTTGTCCTTGGCTAGCCGCCACATCTTGTGTCTCTTGTCTTGGCTTGTTTTCTGTTGATCGTTTAATGTTCTATCTGCACTTTACTTTATGTACATGTGATTGCTAATCTGTGGATAATAATAAGAAAGATAAGTAAACTGCTATAAGCATAGAACATACCATAACTTAACATGGTATCGGAGCTGAGGTGAAGACAAAGCCCGAGCAAGAGCAAGAGCAATCACCGGAGAAAAGATTAGCAAGGCTATCCTAAAATAACTATGGGGTCCTCAACAGTCTTCCTTGCCGAAGACAAGCTTCGTGAGAAAGCTGACTATCACGGATGGAAGATATCTATTGATCTAACCTTAGAAGATCAAGGAGTGTTGAACCATGTGAGAGGCAATATTGTTGAGCCTCCATCAAATGCACCAGCTACTGCGAGGAACAAATGGAAAACTGGCGAAGTCAAAACAAAGAAGATCATCCGGGACTCTATCGACAAGCGCTTGGTGGCCTACATCTCCGATATGAAAACCTCCAAGGAAATCTACGATAGACTAGTGAGTTTATTTAAAGTTAATGATGCAAATCAAGTTCTGTTTCTTAGAAATAAGCTGAAGGAATTAAGAAGCGCAAAGATGAGAGTATGCAAGCATACTTCTTAAGAATCACCGAGATCAGGAATGATCTCCTATCTATTGGGGAGACTATTACTGATAGGGAAATGGCACTCACGACTCTTGGAGGATTACCATCAGAATGGTACGTGTTCAGGACTACTCTTCTGAACAATAATGTAATTCCTGGTTTCGAGGAATTAATGGCTAGATGCATTCAAGAAGAATCAAGGGTAGAAGAGCAAGAAATGCCCATGCTTAAAGGTCCTCCTGCTGCCTTTTCTTCTCATGCTAAGAAGAGAAATAATTCTGGGACTAAATAAAAAAGAAAGCTGGACCTAAGGGTGGAAGAAAAGGACAATGTTACATTTGCGATAAAGCAGGTCACTATGCAAGGTAGTGCCTTGATAGAAAGGACTCACACCAGGACGATGATCAAAATCCCTCTCATGGCAATCAAAGGAATGACAAATCTTATAGCAGAGGTAAAAGGAGTGCTGGAAGTCAAGGAAGAGGACAATCATTCAAGAAGGCTAGAAATTCCAAGTATGAATCTAACATTGTTGAAACTAAGCAGGATGAATATTATCTACCAGCTGCTCTATCTACCTCTGCTCCTTCGGACTTAATGGGAATTTGGCTCATTAATAGTGGTGCCTCAAGACACTTTACTAGTTACAAAGAAGTTCTCCATAATTTGATAGAGAAAGAAACTAACCTGGAAATTGTCCTTGGAGATAATATGAAATATCCCGTGAAAGGTGTAGGCAATGTCTCTCTTAAATTGAATCAAGGTAATACGATCCACTTACAAGATGTATTATATGTACCTAACCTCAAAAAGAACCTGGTGTCCATCTTGGCAATGGAAGACAAAGGCTACAAGGTGACCTTCAGCGATCGCAAGGTATGTGTATGGAAAAATAATGTTAAAGATGCCTTCACTCTTGGGTTTCGAGTTGATTCATTATATCAGGTCAGAAGAAGTCCGTTAGGTGTCATGTCTTGTGACACATCTCAAGCCTTGATTGAGAATCAAACCGAAAAGAAGATCAAGATCTTAAGGACTGATAATGGAACTGAATATGAATCTAATGAGTTTCATGACTTTTGTAAAGAGGCTGGCATTAAGAGGGAGACTACTACACCATATACTCCTGAACAGAATGGTGTGGCGGAAAGGAAGAACCGTACGATTGTGGAAGCTGTCCATGATCAAAGACTTCCGAAGTTTCTATGGGCCGAAGCTGCAAACACCACCGTATATGTACAAAACCGATGCCCTCATCAAGCATTGGGTTCCAAGACTCCTGAAGAAATGTTCACCGGTAAGAAACCTGACGTATCTCATTTTAGAATTTTTGGAAGCCCTGTAAATTTCATGTGCCGAAAGAGAAAAGGAATAAATTGGGTGCATCTGGAAAGAAAGGAATCTTTGTGGGCTATGGTGAAAATACTAAGGGCTATAGAATCTGTGTAGCCGGTCAAAGGGAAGTCGTGATTAGTCATGATGTCACCTTTGACGAAGATATGGCCCTCAACAAGGTGAACAATCTTCCTACAGTAAGGAGCTCTCAAGAAGCTGACACCAGGGAACCACAAGAAAAAGAGTATGACGAGACATTTGTACCTGTTGCCAGATATACCACCATCTACTCGATCATAGCCCTTGCGGCTTCACAAGGATGGAACCTACATCAGATGGATGTCAAGACCGCGTTCTTGCATGGTTCGAACAAAGAAGAGGTCTACGTGGAGCAACCCGAAGGATTTGAGATTTATGATCGAAAATCTCATGTATGCAGGTTGAAGAAGGCTCTTTATGGGTTGAAGCAAGCACCCCGAGCATGGTATGAGAGGATCGATAGCTACTTGATGAAGCTGGGATTCACTAGGAGTGAAGCCGATCCTAACCCTTACTTTAAGGTTGAAGATGACAAACCTCTCATACTGGTGCTGTATGTGGATGACCTCTTTCTAACAGGTGCAGACCCTCTCATTCACAAATGTAAGAGGGAGTTGACTTCTGAATTTGAAATGAAGGACCTAGGATTGATGCACTATTTCCTAGGACTTGAAGTTTGGCAGAAGCCAAGGGAAATTTTCCTATCTCAAGGAAAATATGTGGTGAAGATATTGGAAAGATTCGGTATGGTGGACTGCAAGCCTATGACTATCTCGAGGATCTTAACTTTCAGAAGTTATATGGTAGTGATGTCGGACTAGATTTGAGAAATGCCTCTAAGTTTCATAAACTCATTCGCGTTGATGTTCTTGGTGAACCTCCATCCAGACATATGTCTTGCAGTGAGCATGGTGAGCTCATATTTGGTTGAGCCTCACTGGATTGATGCCAAGAATCTTCTGAGATGTCTTCGGGGCACAATCTCTAATGGATTGAGATACACTGCCGAAAATATGAAACTGCATGATTATTCGAATGCTGAGTGAGCAGGCAGTGTGGAGAGCACTTCTCAGTGCTGGTTCTCTTTGGAATCTGCCTCGATATCCTGGATGAGCAGGAAGTAGAAGTCGGTGGCTCTGAGCACTGCCAAGGCAGAATACATTGCTACTAGCATGGCCTCCTGTGAGGCAGTTTGGTTGTGGAAGCTCTTTAGTGAGCTGTTTGTACACATGATGAATACCACTGTGATTCTCTGTGACAACCAGAGGTGGGATTCGATTATAGAGGAATCCCATATTCGATGATTGCTCCAAGCAGATAAACATCAAGTGCTGCCTTACCTGGGATGTGGTAAATCGATGAGCAAGGAGGCTCCATCGCATTGAGACTAATGTACAGGTCGCTGACATTTTGACAAAGCCTTGGGGAAAGATCAAATCTGTGATTTTCTCGAATGACTTGGAGTCGTCGAGAGACCCTTGTAAAAGGGTCCTGCATGTTGCATACATTGAGCTCTGGGAACTCTGGGGGGCTTGCGGTTCTTACTGGAGCAACATACGACCACAGGGTGACTCACCCTCCCCTGGTGGTGCGCACTGGGACAAGATGATTCGCTCTCTTGTAAGACAGGATGATTCGCTCTCCTGTGGACAGGATGATTCGCTCTCCTGTGGGACAGGATGATTCGCTCTCCTGTGGGACAGGATGATTCGCTCTCCTGTGGACAGGATGATTCGCTCTCCTGTGGACAAGATGATTCGCTCTCGTGTAGCAGGATGATTAGTTCTCCTGTGAGGTCTGGATGATGTGTTCTCCATGACGAAATTGTAGCAGGATGATTAGTTCTCTTGTGAGGACGAGATTGATTAAGTTCTCCTGTCGAGGCATCCTACCCATGCAGTCAGGGACTCATGGGAAGTACCTCTCATCTGATCAATGAGCAGGGAAATGAAGTTAGGGACCATAGTAGTACCGATGGATGCATCGCTGTATCTACCGTACTCCCTACGCTAGGATGACCTTCATTGATTTGGGATCAATGATACTGGTCTGGGACCAGTGGTACATACTCTAAGACTGACTTCGAGCCAGTGAAGCACTGGTATGGGACCAGTGGTAAGAGTGGTACATACTATGACGCTGACTTCGAGTCGGTTGAGACTGGTTTGGGACCAATGGTACGCACTCTGAGACTGACTTTGAGTCAGTGGAGGATGACACTGGTCTGGGACCAGTGGTAGGAGTTGTACTCACTATGACGCTGACTTTGGGTTGGTTGAGACTAGTCTGGGACCAATGGTACATACTCTGAGACTGACTTTGAGTCAGTATGATGCATCCTCGATCATTTCTTCTTCTTCATAATTCGGACAAAAGCAGAGCAGAACAAAACAAAACAGAGCATAGCAGAACAAGAGCAGAGCCGTGTAGATCAGTACAGGGCAAAACAAAACAGAACAGAGCAGAACATAACAGAACAATACAGATCAGTACAGGGCAGAACAAGACAAAGCAGAATAGGCAGAATAGAGCAGAGCAGGGCAAGGGTCAAGCTGTACAGGGCAGTGCATTTGATGGATGAATAGTAGCGACCGACAGACAGATTGCAGATGGAGTTCTCCCTAGTTGAGAGGGAGTGTTAAAATTGGAAACTAGGGCCAAACTCCATGTGGGTCATCTTATTCATGGCTGATAATATTTTTATTAGACTCCTCTCGTCGAGAGGTGTAGGATTGATCTAAAGATCATCCGATTCCGATAAGTATTTATGGAGATATGAATTTATTTTGATTATGGAATAATTATCAAGCCTACCAACAACTCATGTAGGCTCAGAAGCCCAACAGTTGCATCTATTCAATTATCATCAGATGTGTATAAATATAGGACTTTTCCTCATTTGGACTCACTCAACTCATCACATCTCTCTCTCTCTCTCTCTAGCGCAGTAAAGAGTCTCTTCTCTCCTGCGCAGTAGGTGACTCTCTCTCACACAGGTGGAAGGAAGGACGCAGAAATTAGTGCTGCAACTGTAGAACCAAAGTTTGACTAGCGTTGACCAGAAGATCCCCTCAGAACTGCGCTGTAGGTCCATCTGGACCTCCTTTGAAGGCCGCAATTTTTGGTGAAGGAATCAAGCCGATCCGACGGTTGGTTTGCGAGATATCGACTGCCCTAGTTTTGATGATGAAGCCGCTAATGCTGATGCTGCTGATCTAGGGTTTGCTACTGCTGATATAAATAAAATTTTTGTACTATTTCTCTTTGTTGAATTATTGAAGATAAAAGAAGATTTGATCAAAGGGTTTCCCCATATTGGGGTTTGTCCCTGGCTAGCCACCACATCTTGTGTCTCTTGTCTTGGCTTGTTTTCTGTTGATCGTTTAATGTTCTATCTACACTTTACTTTATGTACATGTGATTGCTAATTTGTGGATAGTAATAAGAAAGATAAGTAAACTGCTATAAGCATAGAACATACCATAACTTAACGCGAGTCTTATACGAGTACGAGTCGTGCAACATTGGTATTTAATATGAAATGTATAGGTTGGCTAGATGTTGGCTAATTAATAATTACCATATGACATGCATTTATAAACATTTGTGGATTGTACTTTTCAATCATATCATTCATCTCTTATTTTATTATTTGAAATGTTTTATCTGAATTACCAATTGTCGTGCATAATCAACACTTCATTTTTATTTTATTATTTGAAATATCAATTGTTGTGCGAAATCTTAACTTAATATCTGAAATATTTCATCTAAAAAATCACTAGTGCAAAACCTACACTTGATATCTCAAATGAAATACTTCAAAGTGTACCATTTGCACAACAATTGATATTTAAGGTGAAATATCTCAAATAATAAGATATGAGATGAATGATATGGATTAAAAAGTACAATTCACAGGCGTTTATAATTATATTAGCCTACCTCTAACCCCATGTCTAGTAGACCTCTACGTTTAATATTAAATACACCTATTTTAACCTATACCATCTAGCCTATGTAATGAACATAAGTGCATTATGACAGTCTTGATTCCTTATGACTTAGATGCTAGACTAAAAATTGGGATGTTCCTACTGGAAAATTAATGTTGGACTCGTATCTGCATTCTGGCTCCTATGCTGCTGCTATAAATAAAAGTCATAGGATTATGAGTTTCTTGGCATAACAGTTCCTTGGTTTAATTTTTCTGAGTAGTTTTGGACATAGTTATTAGATATGGGCCTCCCTTTTATTTGAAGTTGCAAGGGATAGAACAAGGCAAATGGAATTTGTTTTGGCTACTATGACAAAGGTTTTAATATAGTCAATTATTTATACTTGAGAAAATCCTTTGGTAACTAACCAGGCATTATGTCTTTGAGCACTTTCATCTGCTGCATACTTAATTTTATACCCATTTACATATGACAAGTTTCCTGCTTTTAGAAGAGGGGTTGAGAATAACTAATGTCAAAATCAGAGTTTAAGTGTTAATAGAAATAAAACATGTTTAAACATCATGACATATAATCATAGATGAAAAGTCAAGACTATCTTAGACCTGGTTGATCTCATCTCCATCACTTCCACCCATATTAGTAAATTGATTCATGACAGAGGCCTCAATATTGTTGGCACACTTCTTCGAAATATCCGTAAAATGAATAATAGTTCATTTGCTAAGAAAAATCTAACATAAGGAAGAAACAACTAAAATCCATAAAGGACAATATATATAAATAATGAATAAGAATATGAATAATATGATATAAAATGGCGAGTGACCTTGGCATAGGCATTTGTTAAACACACATGGAATGTGAACAACAAATATGAAAGATAAACATTGAATGCATATATTATTGATATGATATACATTTATAGTACATTGGTGTGACCCTTGGATTCTTATTCCAAGAGGTCTCTTGGACTCCCTTTCACTGTTCAGTTTCCACACCAACCCTTAGAGGATTAAGTGTCCAACATTCCCCCTCTTAATCCGAAGGGGTATGTGTGAGTCCAAGAAGAGAGCTGTGTTTAAAAATGTGCAAAAATGCTCGATAACACTAGGCTGAATGCACTCTATGAAATGTTGGCATAAGGTTGTGGTTTAAGGATGACCACCAACACTGGAACACTTAGTGCAATGCCCGGAACTCTTCCAAGTCTAGAAAGAAACTGAAATATTCTGCTAGAGGAAGTGTCACTAATGCTTTGGAGAGGAGGACCTTCAACCTGGAAAAAGGAGGTCTACAACCTGTGGTGGTTTAAGGATGACCACCAACTCTGGAATGCTTAATACAATTCCTGGAACTCTTCCAGAACTGGCAAGAAGCTGAAGTCTTTTGCTAGAGGAAGTGTCCCCAATTCTTTGAAGAGGGAGAAGCTCAGCCTGAAAAGGGAGGTCTCACCCCGCATAGATGGTTTAAGGCTGACCACCAACCAATGGCATGCTCAGTGGAATCTTTGTCTCTGAGTACAACTCTAAATCTGGTATGGCAGGTTGTGGCTCAAGCTCACTTGATGTGGCTTTGAAACTTGTAGATGACCATCACTTCCCCTCTTATCAAATACAAGGTGAGAAGATGAAGAGATCTCAATTGCAAGACTTTTCAATATTCGAGAACAAATCTTGTTGTATGAGCGAAATATCTTCTTGGCTGTTGAAGCCCATTGCCAAGAAGCGATCCATCCAAGATGAATCTTTGTTCTTGCAGGAGGCTTGTTTTTGAAGCATCTGTGTGAAGAATGAGTACGCTGACCACAATGCTTGCATGGATGAAGATCAAAACAATGATCTTTCATATGGCCAACTCGGTCACAGTGTTGGCATTTAACAACTTTTGGCTGTGAATGTGGAGGAGTAGAATCTGGAATAGGTGAAGGTGAACCGCCATGAAGAAACCCAACACTCTGAAATTTGATGGGCTTTGAGTAATCTGGAATATGAAAGGACACATCCTTGTCATATCCAAGACTAGTTTTGTGCTTGTTATGGACAAGCTCTTTCCAAGGTCTGATAATTTTTGGGAAGTGAGAATTGAGGCTCTGAATCTTTCTGCACATCTGCTCTTGAAATGGGTACTACATCTGCAATTTCTTGTTCTGATGGTAGTTTGTCTTAATGTTCTGAACAAAAACAGGTTCAGAAGGATGCTTTTTTTGCTATAGCTCATCTCGTTGAAGCTTAGATTCAAGCTCCAAAAATTCTATTTTTTCCATTGTATTCTGCAGACATGTTTTAATATCACAGAGAGTGTTCTTGCTGGCTATAGCCTTGCTTTCAGAAGTAGACACAATTAGATTTCTCAATAACCTTAATAATTTGTCAATTTGAGCCATAATAAGTGCATCAAATCAACAATCAATATGCAGTAGTTCTTAAGGCAGGCTATACAAATAACTAAAGAATGCTTTTAATTTCCAATTCAATACAACTTTACTTTTTGCATACATATACTTCTCTCTTAGCACTGATTTATCCCGATTTAATGCAAGACTGAAATGGACTATGAATGCACTTACAGCTAGCATTCCTTGTCCTATAGGCCGCACAGATGAGAAGCCAATCGATGACTATTTATCTAAAGTTCAAGATTTTAGATGGATGATTAGAGTAGAGTGGAGAATAATAAAAAACTCGTTGGGCTCCTTTATTTCAAGACAGGCCGCCTATCATTTTTGACTTGACATATAATTTCTTTCGGCGATCAATGCTTCAACGCATAAACTTGAATGAATGGTATCAATACTTGAATGGATACCTTTTCTATTGCAGAGAATCATCCACAAGAACGCCTTTTATGCAGGTAGCATTCACACCATATGCATACACGAGTTTAATCAACGCACAGTTCTCATGAATCCTAGACCAAGGTACGAGTAACATTTAACAATGGACTTCGTAATGCTCTAATTCATTACAACACCATTCCAACCACTTCATCAAATCCCACACACTGCTCACACTATTCAACGTTGAGACTTAACTGTTAAAAATGGCATTGAATACTGCAATACTAGTATGTTATGTCTGCTAATCTTGGAGTGCACCAGGTCCTCAATGTGCAGGGAGAGCTTGACACATTCTCTCACTTGTCAGAGCAGATTCTCTTTATGTGTTTCCATGCTAGGCAGTGACTGCATAATTGATTTGTATTTCTCATATGTGTAAAAACTAATGGATGAATAAGGAAGTCGATGAGCAATTGTGACCAAATTTCCTTTCCAAAAAGCTCTGATTCCTTCTTTAGAAACAATCCGGGATGCTTCACGGAAAATACTTGCTTTATGCAAACTCGCACCATCAGAGTGCATGCCTTGAACCTAAAACAGAATGGTAAGCCGAGCCAATGGAGCAGTGCAGGTCTTGCTGACAGCACCTGCAACACCTCCTGCTAAAAGCTGTGAAATTGTCCCAATCTGCGAATGCTGTACCGATTGCCTCACAAACCTTTTCACACCTCTGTCTACATCACCATGCTGGCGCTGGTCTGAGCTATTCAAAGACTCTGTAGGGCCAACCAGCTGTGCCCTCTCGGACCTTGTCATCCTCCTCGTTCGAAAATGAGAGCAAGGGTGTCGATATGATTCTGCGCCAGTCAACAGAGCAAGCTACAAATATTTTTTGACTAAAACCCGTTGGTGTCGACTCTTCAAATCCTTGAGAATGATACACCATGGCTATGTCAATTATCAAGGCAGTGTCGACACTACATTAAATAGTCAAGGCCGCTCACGTTCTATGGATCAGAGTGTTTCATAGCTTGAGTGCTTTGCCCGCGAACTTTTCAACTTTAGTGTCTTGACAATAGATGTAGATGGAAGAATAAACATATACTTGTGCTCTTATTTCCCATGAGCGCCCATGGACAACTCTTTGTTTTCCTTATTACCGTGAAAATTCCGCAAGAGGAACCCCTACTGCAGCAAACTAATGTTACTTCTCCTACTTGTTAATCCATACAAGTTATTTAATGTGTGCTACGACAAATATCGAAGTACATACTATTGCAACTTTCACTTAATTAAATTATATGCGGAAACAAGATAATGAGCAAGAAAGTAAATACAACACAATAGACACTGTTATTTTTGGACAAATGTCCCCGAAAAAACCCGATGCGGGAAAACTGGTGCAGCAACTCTGAGGGTTTATAATTATTAAGCAGTAGAAAATTCTGAATACATCTCTAAATACCTCACAGGGTTATTCAGTTATAGAGAGAAATACTGGCAAAAAGATTTGTGAGATTACCTCACACAATCACTGAGAAAATCTCGGCTGATCCGGATATCGAATGAATGGCCTCTGGCAGGCCCTACGCTACTCTGACAGTCCTCATGTAGGCTCTGCATCACTCAGTCTACTGATCGATTTGCTACCCGAAGTCTCTGCTCTCAGCCTCCTTGTCTCACACCTGGCTCCCGGCTTCTGAAACTGACTCTCAGCAAAATCTCGGACTCTCTCTCACCGTCAATGCTACCTCTGTGTGTGGCCCTTCGTGGCCCTGCGTCAGCCTCTGTGTCTGGGCTACTGGATCACTCTTTGCCTCTCTCTGATGATGATTCTCCGGTTGAGAAAATCTCTCTCTGGATGCTATCCTTGCCCCTCAACTGCAAGAAATCTCCGCAATCAAATTTCCTCTTGAGAACTTCTCACTTCAGAAATTCGATCTCTTGATCTCTCTCGATGTGTTTTCCAAATGACCCTCAAGCCCCTTCTTATATCTTCTTGTTGGACAACCAATGACCTAGATTAACTCCTAATCAAAGGCTTAGATCGTTTTGACTTGATCTCCATCTTTTTCTAGAAGTTACACCCACAATTAGATTAATACCCATTAATATTTTAATTTTCCTAAGTTTAGACTTAGGAACTCCATTAAAAATATTAATTATTTTAATAAAATCGTCTTTGGGTGGAATTTCCCAAAACGGTTTCTGGGTTCTTTGGAATGCATGTGCCCAAGCCTCCCTGCAAAATTTGCAAAATTTGAGGCCTAGAGCACATCCAATGCTACCCCAAATCAACACTTAGGAGCTCATAAATTCAGGGCAAGTAATCAACTACTTAAGTAGAGGAATCCTGGGCACGATAATAATCATAATCCATATACCAATATGAAACAAAATGTGGATGATGCTGGCGGTGTTTTTGTTGCTCTTGACATTTATAAAACACATTCCCGGGAAATGCCCACGAAGATCTGAACTTATGTGTGAACTCTTGTCATCAATTCATGCCGTGTGGTGACTCCCTTCATTCAATACAGTGAGTTTTCCGATAGCAGCACCATCACCAATCAATGTTGATCCTCACTGGTTCGAGGATAGGTAATATTTTGACTATTGGGTTTTGAATCGTCAAAGGAGGAAAATGAAGCGACTCAATAAAATTGCAGAGAGAGGTGACAAAGAGATGTTATGTCAGAGTTGACAGGCTAGTCAGAAAACATTCTTGAATTTACCAAATTATTGCAACATATTTTAGGCAAAAGGAACAATTTGGATGCTTCCCTTCATTTGTATATATCGATTATGGGCTGGCCGATAAACTGCTTCAAAGGCGGGAATTGTTATTTGCAAATTCATTACAACTGTTGTAGTGGACGACCATGACCTCTAGTGAGAAGGGGCATTTAGTGCCAGTTTCTCATAATCTTTGCAGAAATTATGCCACCCAACATATAACTTCTAGGAATATTTTTTGTTCATAAGCAACCTTGTCGAAACTGTTGATGAGAAGGCAGAGTCAGAATTGATAGACGAAGGATGAGGAACGTTTTTATTTAGTAGAGGCATTGCATTGTCAGAGGCATCTAAATTTAGCTCTGACAACCTCACTATGGCAGAGGTATTTTGAGTTTGGCTCAAAATAATACAAAAGGGAAACAACACTTAGAGCTTTGACAGGAGGCAACGACGCATGCAAAGGAATAACATACTAAAAATACAGTTTTGAGGGGTGCCAAGGTTTTCAAGAAGATTTCAGAGTGTTAGAGTAGGTGCACAGCGAGGAGGATCGTTTTACACGCCAAGCTGAGAATGGCAGCAAAATAATAGATGACAGAGCTGAAATGCACACAAATGCCACAAAATTAGTGGCTTTCACAAGATTGAGCAGGTTAGGAAGGTTCCCGCTCTGATACCATCTTAAACACACATGGAATATGAACAATAGATATGAAAGATAAACATTGAATGCATATATTATTGACATGATATACATTTATAATACATTGGTGTGACCCTTGGATTCATATTCCAAGTGGTCTCTTGGACTCCCTTTCACTGTTCAACTTCCACACCAACACTTAGAGGATTAGGTATCCAACAACATTAAGGTAATCTTTCTCGTAAAGCTATGTCTTTATGTGATGTTCCTTCTAAGAATAATAATAATATCCTAAGAACAATAGTTAGGAATATATTCATGAATAATGTTTATTTTTACACACTTAACATGTCTTCCCATTAAGAAACACTTTGTTCTCAAAGCATATTTATGAAAAATCTTTTTCTTATGTTTTGGCTTCTAATGCCTTCTCATGATTCTCTATTCTTGAAGCTATGGCAGTTGGCAATATAGGACAATAAGATCTTCTATAAGCATTGAGCAAATTCGTTAAATTGTGAAGGGTCTAACCACCTTAATTCAACTCCTTGTGGAACAATGTGCTTATAGGGGTCCTATTGCCCCTCATGTTAGCAGGGGTACATATAAAAATTTTGCAGTTTATTTCACCATCATTGTAAGCCCAAGGTCATAAGCCAAAAGCATTGTAACAACCATGTGAGGATTTGTATTAGGCATCCCAGACCCGTGTTTTATTGTCTGTATCTTGTTGTGTTGGGCAGACCATGGCCAACCCCTTGGAGTTCATCTCGAGTTCCTTTCGTTCTGTATAGGATTCGAGGGCCTTAGATGAGGTTACTTGAGGACTCATGGTTTTATGGGAGGCTTTTGTGTTGGAAATACTAAGAGGGGGTGAATCAATATTTCTTCAATTAACCAATTTTTAACCATCAACAAATCACAACATTAACCATCCAAGATGAACACACGAACACAAAAGATTTATATCTGGAAGAAAATCACGTTCAATATTTTCTTAATATATATAGTACAATCAAGTTTATCAGCTCCAACCGAATGGAAGCATTTGATTTATCGTCATTTGCTTCTTATTTAGATGGCTGTCACTTCGCCATGCAATCAACAATTTCCACTCTCAACTCTGGTTACAACCACCTAGCCTGCACTTGACTTTTTCTCTTCAGATGTTCTCCGCTCATTTTAGTCTATAACTTGCAGGTCATAGGTCTGCAACTGTCATTGGAATCTTTGTCTTTGTCACTACCACTGTCACTCAACTTGTTGCAACTTGGTCTCTGTGATTTGGACTAATGCTGTTATAGGTCTCTTGCACAGTCAAGATCCTTCATCTGTCAAAAAAATTTGCTGCCCTTTTTTCTTGTACTATCCATAGTTTTAAAAACTGCTCAGAAAAACCGGTAACCGGTCAAACCGCCTGTTAGCTAGTTGGCCGGTCCAAACCGGCCTAAAAACCCGGTCAGACCCTTCATTTGCCCGATTTTTGGCCCTAACCGGTGAAAACCGGCCGGTTTAGGACAAAACCGGCCGGTTTTAGGCACAACCACCATAAAGTTAAAAAAACATGTTTTTCACTGTGTTTGAGGGGTTTTGGGGGGGGACTAAGGGTGTTTCAACCCTAACAATGTTGGCAATTAATGGTAATGTTAAATTCTTAAAGTAAAAGTGACATTTCCTTTAATTTCATTTTCATCCTTTTACTTAAATTTTTAACATTACCATGAAATGACTCAGGATGTTTGAGAGTGGTTTCGACCTCATTGGATTTCATATGGAGAAACTAGAATTTTAGATTTCACTCAAAATTCAGCAGACTTAATGGTTTTCAGGATTTCATGGTTTGGGGGTAAACAATAAATGCAATTAGAGCTCCAAATGATAAGAAAAACTCCTGATCTAGATCCCATTGTGTTGGACGATATTGATCCAACATCAGAATGGGTGGAGGAGACTAAAGAACCTGTGTTTGAGGCTGATTTTGATATCGACATGGCTTTGGCGGGGGATGAAGCAGATTATGTGGTGGCATCAGAACCAGGATCAATAGCGGCATCAAGGAAAGGCAAGGAACCAATGGAAGGCACTAGTCATGCAGGTCGACAAACTTGTGCTTCCATTAGGTCCACTTCTATTGTCATTGGTGGCATTGATACTGAGGTTGCAGATCAGGCTGAGGCATCCTCAGACTCTGAACCAGATGATGTCTATGTAGCTCCTGATGATGATCTTGTGTCTACTACTAGTAGTGGTAATGAACTTGATGATTGATCATGTGTATACTGTAGACTTGTAGTAGGCCAATGGCCTCATCGCTTGCAGCAATGTTTTTGGACTTTATAGGCCATTTAGAGCCTCATTTGTTATGTATTTTGCTATTTTGTTGATGATATGTATTGCACTCGGTGCCATTTTGATGTATTCACCTTTACATGGTATATAAATGAGCAAACTTTGCATATTTTGTCTCTATTGGCTTGGAATCATGGTTTTACATCTTAAAAATAGTTTTGTTTCATTAAAAATTAATTATTTAATGTATTTTTTTAAAACCGGTTCGTTTAGACCAAACCAGTGCCGGTTAGACCGGTTCCGGTCGGTAAACCGGTTCATTAGGTGGACCGGTCCGGTCACCGGTTCCGGTTTTAAAAACATTGGTACTATCGCTGTTGTGCACTTACTGATCTTTGTCCACTTTTCAATTTGCATGTGCTACACAATTCTCAAGTTTACTAGTGCGTTATCCAACTTTCAAGTCTTTCCTTACTTACATAGAGTACGTCTTCGTCACTTCCCTTGAACGTCACTACTGAAAACATGAGATCACTTCTCTACATGCCACTTGCACTCCTTCGATTCAACCTTCTACAGGTTTTGTTTCCCGTTGCTAAGATATACAAGAGATATTACTTAATCTTGGATCAAGATTCAAAACAATCTTCTTGATCTTCCTTTGATTGCAGACTCACACCAAAACCACAAAGTTATTTTATTCTTGACTGCAGACTCATTCACGTAACTTCATTTTTTTCGTAGACATGTTCAACTTATCGCAGATCTGTTCACCTCTCCTGTGACTTATTTAGATCACTGCAGACCTGTTCACTTATTTGACAGACCAGATAATCTCAGAGAATACTCTTTTTCACTGCTTATATCTCCTTTCTAAATCAGTGAGTTGATTCTCTTCTAATATGCGAATTAATTGTCCTATTTATAATGGCTGGGAGGGCTCTTTGGGGCCGACCTGTGCATTTAATTGTAGATGATTTATAAATTAATTCATTTATTTTTAATTCATGACTGTCTTTGAAGGCTGACTTGTGTATTGAGACTAGATTCACACACCATCTTCAAAACTTGATATTTCTTCAACTGTGAAGAACTATGAGGTCTGCCACCTATTGTTGGAAAGGTCTTGGCGAGCACTACGAGATGGTGTAATCCATTCTTGTGTTTGCCTTGATTCTGTCCACCGAATTCTTGATTTACTTCAGAGACTGCTTTTGGCCTTCATTTGAACATGGAGGGTTTCAAGTCCTTTTGCACCACCTCAGCTGGACTAACGGCTTCTCTTGCTTTGACATTAATGATGAACCTCTCAACAAACTCGCCCTTGCTTGTGTGATATTCCCACTTAGCAATATTGCCAAGGGAAATATCAATCTGGCCCAATTTTGCCTTATTTTGTGTTTGCACTTAGGAGATGTGGGTTTAGAGGTCCCACATGAATTTTGGGATTAATTGGGGGCCCAAAAATTAGGAAGGAAGGGGAATATTGTGGCCTTAGGGGAACGTGGGGGCCACCCCATGGAAAATTATGGCCCACATATGGATTATGCTCTCATTGGAGCGAAGTTGGTGGGGAAAGTCGAGTTGGGCCCACATGGGCATCTCGGAGGCTCTTGATAAATAGAGCAAGAGACACTCATTTTGGGCATTCATTCATCTATTTAGAAATTATGTCTTTGACATAGCATGCTTGAGCTGAAGCCAAGTCTGTAGTCACAGCAACAAAATTCGAAATTGGAGGAGGGCCAAGTTGTGAAGGGTCAATTTTTGAAGGTTGGAACCAAGGGAAACCCTTTTTGGGTTTTTCTGGGTTTTGGGAAAAGATCATAATCCCAAATTCATAGAATTTTTTGGGCAGATTTGCGGGGTCAAACAATGGTCCCAATTCAGCCAACAGTTAGAGGAGCTAGGGGAAATAAAGCCGAATTTCTGAAGTCAAGCATTGGCCAATTCCTTCGTGGGGTTTTGTGGGTTTTTGGTGGGGAGCTCGGGTTAGTTTCCTGGAATTTTCTGAGCACTCGAGGAGGCCCTAACAACAGTTCCATTTTAGCCAGCAATGTATATTTGGTCATCTACAACACAGTACTTGAGGGGCATAGCAACAGATTGGAGGAGGGTGTCTTACTTGTCATTTTGGGCTTTGCTATCTTGCCTTGAGCAAGCCCAGGTGCACTCATTCCAGCACCTCATTGTACACCCATTTTCATTAAGAAAAAGAGTACAACAACGCAATTTTGGTGCCAATTTGTGGTCTGATTGTTTGTTACTGTTTTATGGTGTTTTTGTTTATGTTTGCTTGCATATTTACTGTTAATTTTCCTTAGGGATATTACAGTGGTATCAGAGCCATAATCTTGGCTCAGCCTGTGGGAAAGATTAGAATCAAACAATATGGCAGTAACCTTGAATGAGGTGATAATGATACAACAAATGATGTTTGCTGTGGGGGAGAAGTTGATTCATTCCTCAGTTGGGAATCCGGACATGATTGCAACTGATGTGGAGTTTCAGACCGCTTAGGTCTTTCAGAGTAGATGGGGAGATGTAGCCCACATCATGGAGGGTGTACTAGCAGAGCGGTGGATATTTTGGCCCATGCAAGATACTGTATGTTACAGGGTGGTATGACAGTGGGCAGTGGTACACAGGACTACATAGAGTTATGTCATAGGGTCCAGTGTTATGTAGAGGGATGCAATTTGATGCATATAGACCCAATGTTAGGCCATAACATCCAATGCTATGCGGGGCTATGCAACGAGGAGCAAGGGCCTGCAGAGGAGCATGGAGATGCAGGGTGGTGTGTCGTAGCCTGTTGGTTTACACTATGGAGTAGGAGGAGTAGCTCACATCGTATTGAGCACATACGGGAGTATCAAGCACGGAGACACAGGCCGGACACAAGGTGATACAGGATGGGACAACAGTAGCAGGGGGTATCTAACAGTGTACAGTGGCATGTCCAAGAGTCCTAGGATGATCGATGGTATGCGGGGGCGTATGGTGCTACACAACGAGGTCTTGGAGTGTTGCCTCCAGGGAGACTGATGGACGGAGATACCGGGCATACCTTTGGTTGTAGTTCACCCAGGATCAACGGGGTTGTAGATGAGCGATACTTGGAGGTATCCGTGGGGACTCACACGCCTGACCCTCTTTTACATCTCTCACGGGCATAGTTGATTTTGCTGTTTTCCTTTGGCACTCAGAGCATAAGCAGCGGGGGACGAGGAGCTCACCCGAGATATTTGAATGACAGTCAGCGCACTAGGGGAGATACTTCTCAGTAATGGCATTGGGTTGGTGTGCCAATTGGCAACCACAGGTTGGGGGATGAGGTGATCATCTACAGTGGTGGCATATCGTTCATCACCAAGCCTACGTCTGGGGAGCTAGTCACGAGGGAGACATGTGTCACTCTTTTCTTAGGGCATGTTGGGGCCATGCATGAGCAAAGGATATTGGGTACAACTGAGGTAGTTTCCCAGTGTGTGTTCGGGCTCCAGACACTATATTGGCACATTATCGAGAGGGCAGATGGCTGACCCAGTGGAGATGGTTGGCAGGAACAAGAGGGATCCACATACCCTGAGTTGATTACGAGTATCAGATACCGCTCTATTGGTTGCATTCAAGGGGTAGCTATTTGGCACTGGTGGCTTCCAACGATCATCAATACTACATAGTGGCAGGTACAAGGCAAATTAGCATGCATCAGATTAGCCCACGATATATGGAGCTTATATATTGATCACATGCAGGGACTAGAGATGAGGCATGGATGGATTCTTGTAGGTTTCAGAGCCATGTTGCAGTGGGTCCAACTATGGGATGTAGGGATTCAGTTGATTGATAGATCACTCTATCTCATGATGGTCAGAGTCATGGCAGAGAGTGCTCGAGTTCACTCTTGGGTTGGCACATGGGGGTACACAATGGCCCTCATCGGATGGCGAGGTAGGATCTCTCTGTTGCTGCACATGTCTGGAGTTAGATTTAGATGGGTAGACTGTAATATTCCTAACCCGGAATATTCCACAAAACCCCAACAAAAACTCCAACCAAATATATGCAAATGATATAATAACCCAGAAGTGATAAAATAACAGTGGAACAATATATAATAATGTAAACCGGAAATATAAGCAGAGACACAAAAATGCAGCAAGAAATGCAAAGCCATTTTATTATATTGAGCAATAAAATGAGTACAAGAGGTGATCAGAAATATGGCACCTCGACTTGCACAAGGCAAGTGAAGAAATACTCTCAGAATGACAAGAATGGCCTCTCTGCGTGGATGTTGTTGCTGCTGCTAGAAAACAGATGATGATTTGGGGCTGTTCCCCTCCTCGGAAAAAGCTAAAACTCTGGATTCGGGCCCTACTCAAGAAACCCAGAAAAACCCAGAAAGCTTTCCTGGAATGGTCGACCCCAAAAAAACACCCTCTTGGGGTTCTGCGTAGTTTCTCAATGCCCTGCGTTGCCACTGAAGAAAACCCCTCTAAACTCTTCCCGAAACATTGCCTGAAACCCTGCCAAAAAATCCTCCAATGAGACAAGAGCTGGACCCCTGCTCAATCTCCTAGCATAAATCCACCTGCAGACCCCAATCCAGCACTGCAACCAAAGAACTGCATCCCTCTCCAAGTGCTGCGCAGTCCTCCAAAACGCTGATAAAACTGCTGTTGAAATGATGATAAAAATACTGCCGCAATACTGATGGAAATACCTTGCTCAAGCAGGCACTCGAAGTCCCCTGGGGCTAAGGGTGAGATCTCCGAACGGAGACACTCAATGCACTAAACAGGGTTGCAGACTAGCTAAACAGCTAGCGTGCTCAGAAGTCGAAACGACTAGCTCAAAATGCACATAACTGAATGATCCAAAATGAGGGGGCTCCTATCTATTTTATAGCCTCTGCCTCTCACAATCCCTAGGCTCACCTCCTCTTGCATGATTCCCCTCTTGCCACGTGTTCTTTTCCTCCTGCGCAGTTCCTCCATGTGTCTACGTGGGCTCCATTTCTGCGTCCCCCTTTGGCCCCCTTCGCTCCCCTTTAAGTCACAATGTTGGGCTACCTAGGAAGTGAATTTTTATTCTAAAGTGAGTTATGTTCCCCTTCCTCACTTTTTATTTACAAATAACTATAGAAGGCAAAAATTGAACAAAATTGAATATTCCAATTAGCCATAGCTAATTAGGAATATTACATAGACTTTGCCGTCATGGAGATGTCTGGGCAGGATGTGTCTCGCTTCTATCAGTATTCCACCATAGGGTTCTAAGAGAGGAGGGTACAATGTACGCACGATGGGCAGTTTGTTAGAGCCAGATTAGCGCAGCGACAACATGGTGGCACCTTCTATGGCTAGCATGGGACTCAGGCATCACAACACTAGATAACTCAACGACCATTAGGGGTGAGTTGGCTGCTACCGAGGGAGGTCACCCAGATCTTCCATTGGGACTCCTTTATGATAGGTCAGCACAAGGATCGAGGGTGGCTCAGTGGCATAATTGGGACCTTGGTATTGCTCGCAGTGATAATGGGGTTAGCATGGAGAGAGCGCTTGTTCAACAATTGCTTGAGGACAAGCAACGTTTTGGCAGGGAGGACTGTGATATTCCCACTTAGCAATATTGCTAAGGGAAATATCAATCTTGCCCAATTTTGCCTTATTTCATGTTTGCACTTATGAGATGTGGGTTTAGAGGTCCCACATGAATTTTGGGATTAATTGGGGGCCCAAACATTAGGAAGGAAGGGAAATATTGTGGCCTTAGTGGAGCGTGGGGGCCACCCCATGGAAAATTACGGCCCACATATGGAGTACGCTCTCATTGGAGCAAAGTTGGTGGGGAAAGTCGCGCTGGGCCCACATGGGCATCTTCGAGGCTCTTGATAAATAGAACAAGAGGTACTCATTTTGGGCATTCATTCATCTATTTAGAAATTGTGTCTTTGACATAGCACGCTTGAGTTGAAGCCAAGTCTGCAGTGATGTTTAGCACACGAGCAATGTTGCACGAAGCGGGAGCGAAGCGGAAGCGCGGAGCGCGGAAGCGTCATTTTCCAAAAATCTAGGAAGCGAAGCGTCCGCGGAAGCGTTTGCTATATATATATATATTTTTATATTTTTTTGCATTTATACTCAAAACAAACATCCCAAATACCAAATTAATTGTAGAAGACATGAAAACATGCATATTTTTGCATAAATCAAGATAGATATGGCATCCATGATTCCATTGTAGTTACTAGTATGTACAACAATCATCTATATTCTAGCTATTACAAACATACATCAAATTTTTAAGCATATTATAAAACATAAAACATTTAAGCATATTATAAAACATAAAACATAGAGCATATTATGATTTATCTAGCAAGTGAGCAACTGTCAACATTTGTCATGTCCAAAATTCAAATAATAATGTTTACAAAATATGTCACTTGGTCACCGCCAAGCCAAAAAGGTTCAAAATTCAAATTCACAAGTCTACAAGTCTAATGAGTAATCTATGACAAAAAGTAGTAGATTGTGAATATATCTACTAATCTCTCCTCCTTCCACCACGAATAGAACGTGATGGCGGGCCTCCACGTGGTGGCAATGAAGAAGATGGTGCCTGTGGAAGTCGTGGAACTGGAACTGATGAAGAAGAACCCCTGCTGTTGGTGTTGAACCATGGAACCTAGGAACCAAGGGACCAGATGGGGGTGGTGGAATATCAACACGGTCATCATCATCCTAGAATCTCTCAAAAAATTCATGCAAAAAAAAAAAACACTAGTTAACAAAAAAATTAAAAACATGAATTAGAGAAATGCTTTATAAGGGAAAATTGGAAAATTCATACCACAATGGACATACCTGGATAAGAGCATCCTCTAATTGCTCTAGTCGCAACACTCCATCCTCCAAATTGGGCTCCTCTGGATTCTTGTCCCAAATCAACAAGTCTTTATTAGACTTTGCATCTTCACAGTAATGGGACAACAATCGCAAGTTGTAATGAACATAAACCAAGCTCTCTGCCCGGTCTAAACTCAACCTGTTCCTTTTAACACTGTGGATGAAAGAATAAGAGCTCCAACACCTCTCTGCAGAAGAAGTGTTTACCACCTGTGATAGCACCCGCAATGCCAAACTCTGTAGAAGTGGAGTACCCCCTCCATGCATGTTCCACCACTCAAGAGCAGAAAAATGCTCTCGATCTTGAATTGCATGCATGCTCCCAAATGGACCAGTGTTGAGCGTATAGTTGCTCACCTGTCTCCGTACCAATGCAGCCTCCTCATCATCAGGGATTAATCTACTCAATGCAACCATATATTTTTCGTGAACCTCTCTATCTTGGTGTGGTTTTTTCCTGCTTCCCCCCCTAGGTGCTGGTTTTGAAAGCCATGATGGATGATAGTATTTAGGTGTCAAAACATATGCTAATGCATGCAATGGAATATTTAGCATTTCCCATCGGTTTTGCACCTCTACACTAATATAATTGTACAAGGTGGTATCTCTAGGCTCAACAATGTCTTTAATCTGCCCCAACATGCTATCCATTTGCTCATACACCTCCCCAATTACTGGTCGATCTGAATCTGCAAACTTGATCATGTAATAAATTGGTTTGGTGAATTGCAAAACATATTTAACCTGTGACCAAAAGTAAGTGTCAAGAATAGTGTCCTTGACTACATTAGCACCATCTGTGTCATTGTTAATTTCATCCCATGAATCAGCACACACTAGATTAGTTAAAGCTTGTCTCACCCTCACTAGCCGCCTAAAGGTGAGGTAATAACTAGCAAATCTTGTCTTTGCAATTTTAAGCAATTGCAACTTGGAGTAAGTGCCATAGAAGTAGTTTACCCTTGTATGCCCTGTGATGAATTTAATGAGCTGCTTCCCTTTCCTGTAAACATCAGCAATCCACCCACAATCTTTGTGTTTCACAATATCATGCATCAAAAGGTTCAATGTGTGAACCAGGCACCCAGACCAAAAGATGTGTGGATGAGTACGCTCAATAATTTTTCCTGCTGCCTTACAATTTGCTGCATTATCTGTGATCACTTGAACCACATTATTCGGACCAACATCTTTGATTGATTTCAATAGGAGATCTGCAATGTTTTGTGCAGTTGCACTGATGGAGGAGGAGTCATGACATGCAATAAATACTGCACCACTAGAAGAAACACCAAGAACATTTATCAAATGTTGGTTTCTAATATTTGTCCACCCATCTGATACAATGGATACCCCATAATCCACCCACTCATGTGTAAAACGTGTCAAAGCTCTTTGAACCTTAGATTTTTCTCTTTCTAATAACACTGTTCTAGCTTTCTCATAGTTGGGGGCCTTGTATCCTTTTGGGGCTTCATTGATGGCCTTTACCATTTCATGCCAATAGGGAGAGCGAAGCACATTGAATGGTACACCGCAAGCACAAAGAAAACGAACTATCTTTCCATCCACATCATCCCTCCCAGCAACATTAAGGAAATCCCCTATTGTTTTTCTACCTCCAGAGGTTGCAGAAGTACCATGAGGAGATGGGCAACTACCAAATTTAGAGGTTGCACTTGATTCAGAATGAGTTTTTTGTTTCTTGTTTTTTTGTTGTGCAGCCATCTCTATTTGGATGTATTTTCTTCTTTGTTCAGTTGAAATGTTTGGGCAAATTTGTACCCCCACAGAACCCTTTTTTTCATCACTGTCCAGCACCCCACAAAGATGCCTCCTCAGACGGGTATATGAACCCGTATATGGTTTTCCTCCATGACAACCATGAGGGCACACAAATTTGTAAGATCCACCACCCTTTCCCCCATCAAGTTTGGTCACATAGTTCCACAAGGGATTTGATGTACCTTTCCCATCTTGTGCTTCAGTGTCCCCTTCAAGTTCATCCCCTTCCTCTTCAAACCCTTCCTCCTCATCATACATTGGGTCACTACTATTAGGACCAAGTTCATCCCCTTCCTCTTCCCCTCTATTCCTCACCCTTGCCATCATTAAAACCAAGAGTGGAATGATACATAGAAGCCAAAAGAACACCATCTTGGAATATGGATATAGGTGGTGGACAACCTGTAAATAAAGGAGCAAGTAGAAACAATGGGAAAGAGTAGGAGAGGGAGGAGAAAAATACAATTTTTTTTTTCAAAAAAACAAGGGAGTTTGGGCTTTGAACTTACCTCTTTAGCTCTTGTAGATGAAGTCCTCCAAGCTCTTGCTCCAAGCTCCTCCTCCTTCTCCTAGCTCCTCCTTCTTCACTCCTCCAAGCTCTCCTCTCTTCTCCTCTCCTTTTCTCTCTTCTCTCTTCTCTCTTCTCTTCTCCAACTCTCATAAACTCAAAGTGAGAAAATGAGAAGAGAATGGGGGCTTTATTCTTTTCTAAAGTCACCCTAAACTCACCCTAACCCACCCCCTCATGCTTAGTTAAGTTAAATTTTAAAAGAAATTAAAAAAAAATTATGTTTATTTTGCTGCCCCGCGGGTTGCGCCCGGGTTGCGTGCGGGTTGCGCCCGGGTGGCGTGCGGGTGGCGTGCGCTTCCGGGCAGGTTGCGTGGCGCAACCTCTTGCCCGAATCGCCTTCCGAAGCGCGATTCCGGGGGCAACGCAACCTAAATGGCAGGAATCGTTTTTAAAAATAGGAATCGCGCCACCTAAAATTCGGAATCGCGCTTCGCCTGGAGATTCCGGAACGATTCCGTACGGGTCGCGATTCCGGCTTAGGATTCGGGGGGGGGGGGGGGGCGATTCCTGCAACTCTGCACACGAGTGTCTCCGAGCAGAGATCTCAAGCTTCGCTGGACTTCGAGTGCTAGCCCAAGGAGGGAGTTTCACCTTTCCTTTTTGCACTACCAGCAGGAGGGTCTATTTTCAGGAGTATAGAGGGCAATTATAGACAAGAGGGCCATCCTACAAGCAACTCTCATTTCATCACACACAGGACTTGTTGAAGAATCTAGGGCAGTTAGAGTTGATTAGATTCTTCTTGTCTTGATAACTATTTGTGAGGCATTTTTAATTTTTTTATTAGCACAATCTTCTCTTTGACATTATTAGAGTGTGTGTTTCTTATTTCATCAAATAGCTACCAAAAACAAAGAGACAAGAACACAAGATGTTGGCATTCTGCCAGGGCCAAAACCTCTCCTTCTTGGAGAGGAAAACCTACACATAATTCTTCTTATAGGAACACCAAGACCATAACCCTTGACCTACTAGGCCACTCCAAGACCAAGTCACCAATCCTCTTCTTACTGTTGAGATCATCATCAACACTGCTGCTTCACCGAGGTCATCATTCATGCACCTTCACTGAGATATTCATCACAATAATGAGAACATAATTACTGCACCATATCTCCATCTTCTCTTAGATCATTATTGCACTTCTCATTGAGATCATCATCATGTTGATGAGGCTTCCATACTGAGATATATATGTGAACGCTTCATCAAGGTCTTCATTATGATCTTCCATCATAGTTGTTACTGTGCCGAGATTATGTGTGAAAATTTCTAAATAGAAATTCTATTACTACAACAATTGATTTGTTTCACCTACTTATTATTCCCAATAAGTTATTTATGAAATCCCTTTAGTAAATATTAAAATAAATTTTACTGCTGATATCACACCATTATACAGAAACAAATATATGCACAAGAATCAATCACATCAACACAGTTATTTTTGGACAATTGTCCCCGTAAAAACCCAATGTGGGGAAACTGGTGCAACAGAAGAGGGTTTTATTAATCTTCAGTAACAATTGCTTTTACAAAGGAATTTACATAGACACTGGAAGATGACACCTGATACTTTTCTCCGAGACTTTCTGACATGTTGGAGAGCTTCCTTTCTCTCCTGTGTCAGCCCTGCGTCATTCTGCGTGGCTCTGCGCAGCTCTGGTCCCTCCGTATGTCATCCCTGTGTCTCTCTGATCTGCGTCTCCCTCTGCGCTGTCTCGTAGAGTTCATGCGTCACTTCTTCTGAGCTTCTTGATTGCTGCTAATCCCCCCTCTTCCTCCACCCTGCAACTCTCCCTTTGAAATCGCTCTCCCTCTCTCCGAGAATCAATTTTCCTTGGGATAATGAGTATCTGCTAGTGTGTCTCCAACTGACCCTCAAGCCTCCTCTTATACTTTTCCTGTTGAGTCTTCAACAACCACGATTAAGTCCCTAATCAACGGCTAAGATTAGATTTGGCTTGATCCTCATCATTTAGAACCTTCTCACCCAGTTTTATATTAATACCCAATAATATTTTAATTTTCCTAAGTTTAGACTTAAGAACTCCATTAAAAATATTAATTATTTTAATATCTCTCCAACCGGATGGAATTTCCCAAAACGATTTCTGGGTTTTGGAGATCTTATGTGTCTTAACCTCTCCACCAATTTTCATGGCTAGAGCACATCCGATGCTACCACAAATCAACACTCCCTCTTAGCGAGGAATGTGCTCTAGTAATGCTCCATCGCTGAAACATCACATTGATCCTTCCGCACCGGTACTTGTGCTGATGCTTGGCCTGATGCCTCACACCATCTGCACTGCTGCTTTCTGTACTGCTGCCCATGACACTGCCACTGCCACTGCTACATCTATATTGCAGCTCCCTCTCCATATGTTGCCCATGTTGCCCATAGCACTGCTAACTGCTGCACTGCAACACCTGACACTTATCCATTTCTGCTACTGAAATGGATTCTTTACCATCCCCATCTTCTCCCTGAAATAAACGAACTTTGTTCTTCCTAGGGCCTTGGTGAGGATGTCCGCCACCTGTTCTCCTGTAGGAGTGTAGCTCAACTGTACTGCTCCTCGTTGGACACAGTCTCTGACAAAGTGACATCTGATATCAATTTGCTTCGACTGATGAAATACTGGATTCTCAGAGAGCTTGGTGCAACTTTGATTATCACACATGATCCTGGTCGCTTCCACCCTTATACTGAATAGGTTCACAAGCAATTTTCTAAGCCATATGGCTTCGCATGAAGCTATGCTAGCGGCCATATATTCTGCTTCAACTAAGATTAGAGCTACGGATTTAGACCGTGGTGACATGTTTCACGAAGCTGAAACATGGCTCGGTACGACCTGAAACACATTTCAAGGCCGTACGACCACGATTTACGAAAAAGTACCTTTTTGTGTTTTTTTTTTTTTTTTGCCATTAAAATATTTTGTGGATGTTTCTAGATGGCTTTGGCATGTTATAAAAAGTATCTCGCCTCATTCCCTCATCACATAAATTGAGCAAGTCGTTTCACTTGGAGGGCCGATTTTAGCAGGAAGAAAAGAGGAAGAGAGCAGTGGTTTCAACTAAGGCATTTTCAATAGTGAGCAAAGGAGATTTCAACAACAAGAAAAAGAGATTTCACAAGTAAATTTAAAGTGGTGAGTTTCCGGCTATGACATTCTTGGTTTTTTGCTTAGCTACAACCATCTTTCTCTTGTGTTTTGTGGCATTTTGGGGTAGCTTCAACTACAAAAAAATAATTTGGGTAAGAAGCATTCATTTTCTTAATTTTTTCCCAGTATTTCTTCTATTTTTTGAGGGATTATGCTTCCAAAAATGTGAAAAACATTTTGTCTTTACAAATTTGTTTTTTTCATTTTGTTTTGCAACAATGGCTTCCAAAATCCAACCAAGGTGCACGTTCAACCACCAAGTCCAACCAGAGGGCTGACTATTATCCTCTTTGGAGGCATGTTCAAAAGCTTCAAAGATGTGCAGGTGGTGGCTCATGGGAATGGTGATGTAATCTTTGCAGTAATTCATATAAGGGCTCCTACCCAAGAGTGAAGGCACATCTTTTGCATGGAGGACATGGGATTGCAGGTTGCACAAAAACAACAGACCCAATGGTGAGGAAGGCATATCAAAGAGAGCAAGATGGGGCTGATGGACTTAAAAGAAGGCATGAAGAGCTTACTAATGCTACTGCTCAAGCTCCACCAAACATTGAGCCAAGGATTGTGGTTGAAGCAAGGAAGAGGAGAGCCACTCAACAATAACAACAACCACTATCCAAAAACACCATATGGGCATCCGCTTCAGTTCAAGATAGCAGAATTGCTAAATCATTGAATGTGCAAGTAAGAGGAGACGCTAATTGCAGAGTGGCTAGGTGCATCTATGCATGTGGTATGCCATTCAATGTTGTTCGCTCTCCTTACTGACAAGATTTGATAAGGGCAATTAACAAAGCTCCCATAGGGTACAAGGGGCCCGCTGCCCAACCATGAGAATGTTAGAACTCAACTTCTAAAAAATGAGAGGGAGCTTGTGGAGGATATCTTATCACTGATTTGTTCTTCCTGGAGTAGCTCTGGGGTTAGCTTAGTCTCAGATGGATGGATAGATACGTGGCATAGGCCATTGATAAATATCATTGCCACTTCACCAAAGGAGCAATGTTTTTAAGGCGGAAGACTGCTCAGGAGAGGTAAAAGATGCACAGTTCATTGTTGATGTTATAATAAGATCTGTTTAACAAATAGGACCTAACAGGCTGGTGCAAGTTATCACGGATAATGCACTAGTTTGCAAAGTTGCAATTTTAATTATTGAGGGGAGGTATGACCACATCTTTTGGACACCCTGCATTGCCCATAATCTGAATCTAATCTTAGAGGAGATCGATAATAAAGTTCCATAGATAATGGAAATCACAGGGGAAGCAAGGGAGATCGTTAAATTGATCACCATCCACCACCAATCTCAAGCAATATTTCGAGAGTACTCCAAATTGGAGTTGTTAAAAGTCGTTGAGACAAGATATGCTTCAAACTTCCAAATGTTGTGCCACCTTGTTGAGACTAAGCAACCATTAGTTTCTATGGTGGTGAGTCAACTCTCGGCTGAGTGGAGATAGGCAGATTTGGAGTGCGTAGATTGTGCCTTGATGAGGAGTGGTGGAGCAAAATAGATTTCTTGCTAAAGTTAACAACTCCCGCATTTGAGCTTCTATAGAATACTGACACAGACCAACCTTTCTCAGGAGAGGTATATGATGGCATAGATACCATGCTTGAGAAAAGTATGGAAATCATTTCATAGTAGTCTCCACAACTTTATTTGTTAATGATCATTTTGCGGATTTAGTCAAGAAAATCGTTGTCGATAGGTGAAACAATTTCAACACTCCATTGCACACTTTAACACATGCCTTGAACCCCAAATTTTATGATGAGTAGCTTATTGCTCAAAGCAATGGAAAGAGGATGGCACCCCATAAGGATAGAGAGGTGGCTAATGGGGTGAAAAAAGCCCTTATGAGAATGTTTCCAACTCATCTACATCGGGAGGTGAAGGAATAATTTGCAAGTTTTGCTGGAGGATTAGATGATTATTTAGATATATCGGCTTTGGAGGAGAGAAGCACCATGAATCCAGTTAGGTGGTGGATTTGTCATGGGGCAAATGGTGTTCATTTGCAAAACGTTGCCATTTGTGTTCTTTCACAAGTGGTAAGCTCTTCATCAGCAGAAAGGAATTGGAGCAACTAGGGTTTTATTCATTTTGTGAAGCGTAACAGGTTGGGCTCACAAAAGGCAGAGGATCTTGTTTTTGTGCACTCCAACTTTCGCCTTACATCTCGTAGGGGTCCAAAATATAGTAATGGTTCTTCTAAAGAATGGGATGTGGATCCAGAATTTCCTGATTTGGAGCTCTGTCTTGCTGACCTGAATATTGAAGACCGAGAGCCTAGAAGTGGAATTAGCTAATCATCTTCCTCGGCTCCACCATCCACTGTTGAGCATGCTTCTGCTTCTATTTTTGACGAGGATTATGATGATGAGGATGAAGATTGAAGACTATTAGTCTTTAGTCTTTATAATACTTGCATCGTCATAGTCATTATTATACTTGTAGCCTCATATATATAATAAAGGCTGATTTTGGATATCGCTGCGTTCATTATGTGATCATTCATGAGTAAATGTGATGTAAATTTAGAGACTTATAGTTTATGCATTGACATTGGATAATTTAATCATAATGTAATAAATTAGAATGTATCATGTATGCTTTATGATTGCACATAACATTTCTTAAATGTCCTAACACACACACATATATATCGCGTTGCCCCATTTCCAAAATTTGGGGGGGTCACATTTCTTTCCCATACCCATTTTGGAAACTTGTACCCATTTCCCTGCATCGTGCAACTTAGGAATATCGATGTCTTCCCGGAGAAGTCATTAACAAAGATTATATATATATATATATATATATATATATATATATATATATATATATATATATATATATATATATAAAGGCTGATTTTGGATAAAGTCATTAACAAAGATTATATCTATATATATATATAAAGGCTGATTTTGGATATTGTTGTTCTCATTATGTGATCATTGATGAGTAAATGTGTGTAATTCCCTAAATTTAATAATATATACCTAAATTTTTTAATAAACTCAGATAGTTACTATTACCAGAATATGAAATATTTCTTAAAAAATATGCCAGAATCCATAATTTACCCTAAATTTATCATTAACCAGACATTGAATTTGAAAATAAAGTGCACAAGAATACCTGGAAATTAGTTTGAAGATGTTTCCCAATTTGCTCCTATTACCAAAACACTGAAACCTCCTAGCCAAATTGGGCACAATCTTGGTACCTAGCTCCCAAAATAATTTAAATTCAAAGTAATTTGGCCCTCATGCCCAAAAGCTTCAAGAATAATTGCTCAAATCTCGAGCCCTGAATTCCAGTCCTTCAACTTCGAATTCAGATCTCCAGTTCAAAATTTCTGTCTTCTGTTCCCCTTTTTCTCCCCTCCCAGTTCTCCATGTACTTGCATAAATAGTTTTTCTAGGCGGTCACCGCCTTCTTCCACTGCTCTTGACAATTTAGATTTAGGGAGTCATAGTGTTACATGTTGCTAGTGTGAAAATTCCTAGATATAACAATCTCAGGAATCCTATTGCAACCAGCGGAATCTACTTCACCTAGATCATAAATTACATTACAAACTTATTTCAGGGTTCTTCTTGAAATATTGAAGTAAATTACTGAAGCAGCCTACACCAAATTAAATATGATTATGAAACATAGAAATTGAGCAAGGAAATACAAACACATAGGACACCATTATTTTTGGACAAAAGTCCTCGAAAAAACCCAATGAGGGAAAACTGGTGCAACAGCTTTGAGGATTTATTATTATTAAGCAGTAGCAAATTTTGAATACATCTTTGAATACCCCACAGGGTTATTCAGTTATAGAGAGAAATACTGGTAGAAAGAATTGTGAGGTTACCTCACACTATCACTGGAAATCCTGATTGATCCAGCGCCAGACTGATTGCCCCCGGTTTTCTGGTTGTCTCTGTGTAGTATTTGCGTCAGCCCAATGTCAAGCTCTCTTGTGACTGCGTCACTCTTTTGGCTAGTCGATTTGCTGCCCAGGAGATTCGATTTCTGCCTCCTGGTCTCACACCCCGACCCCCGATTTTTGAAACTCGATTTCCCTCTACAAATTTCGGACTCCTCACTCGCTTTTGCGCTGCCTCTACGTTAGCCCCTCTAGCTCAATGCTACCATTGCTGGATTACCCTCTGCCTCTCTCTGTTGATGATTCTCCGACTAAGAAAATCACTCTCTCTGAAAGCTATCCCTGCCCCACTGCCACAAGAAATCTTCTTAATCGAATTCTCCTCCTCAGAACTTCTCACTTTAGAAAATTGATTTAAAACTGTCACCTAAGAAATAGAGGTCATGCCCTTAATTCTGTTCAACTAACCGTTTCCCGGTCAAATTTAGCCGTTAGTCCATATAGCCGTTGCTTGGTCAACAAATTTAGCTGTTGGAGGTCTTGCTCAAACTATTTAATAGGCAAAGCTAGATCTGTTTCTTCAACTTGTCCTGACGATGAACTACACTTGTTGGTTCGAAACGCGTCGACAAATGAAATTTCATGTGATTTACGCCGAAAAATTTCTCATAAAACTACTGCATTTGTCACTCCAACACTCCATGGCAACAACTGAAAACTCCCCCCCCCACCCCTGCTACTACTGATTATGGGCTCATGTAACAAGGTGATGATACAAGAGGTGGGCTCCTCAGGGATCCTGCCCATCTGTAGCTCTTTCGAACTACAACTCCAAATCAGCCCACCTCCCTCCTGGAGGTATCTTCGCTGTCATGGCGAACTCCTCCTCCTATTCGATCTTCACGGCTACAACTTTAGGATCGTGCTTCTCATCCTTATCCTTTTTCTTCAAGGGACACTAGATGCATAGTGGCCCATCTCGCCACATTTGAAACACTTCACCTTGGAGACATCCTTCTTTCGTCTCTGTTGCCCCTTCGATGCAAGTGTTGCATTCTCCTCGTCCTCCTTGGGCTTCGACCCATTGCTTTTGCTGCTTCCGTAAAGTTTGACCTTGACCAACTCCTCTTGTTCTAGAGCTGCCCACATCTCATCCCAATTAGGCAATGTTGCTCTTCCCAGGATACTCCGGACAAAGACTTGCCACTCATCCGAGACAGAATTGAGAGCCAGTCTAACCAACTCTGAATCCTAAGGTGTATGCCCCGCAACCGACAACTCATCACGGGTCTTCGGCTTCGGGAGGAAGGGATCCACACACTCTCCCTTCTGCATCTGAGCAGATCTCAACTTTTGCTCTAAGTACATCTTCCGCTGCTCGAAAGATCCTTGATACAATGTGGCCAAGGCATCCCACATCTCCTTAGCAGTTGCTTTACTAGCAACGTGGCACACCACGCGATCCTTGACTCCATCCAGGATCATCCTCTTGGTCTTCGCCATCTAAGCCTTGTACTTCTTTAGTGGATCTGCATCTGCAGGTTCAGCTACCACGCTATTGATGTACGTCTTGAGGGCATGCACATATCGAAGGAAATACATTCTAGCCTTCCAAATGACGTAGTTGGATGCTCCATCCAACCTGTCTTGATCCCTCGAGCCGCTAGTTGCCATATCCTCCGAAAACTGTCAAACAACTCCCTCTTTCTCCCTACTGCGTAGCTTCTAGGCTGGCTTATGTACTCCTTGATGGAGTTGGTAAGTCTGTTGCTCCTCTGCTGCCCAACAAATGTGAAATATAGATTTCCTCGGCAAGAAACCACTGAGGAAGTATTGCCTCACTATGCGATCTATTTCCTTCTTCCGACGGCTTTTCTACCCGACACTCAGCTTGCAGAAAACTGCGTCCCTCTAATTCCGTGCTGAGGCTCTGCAGGGCTCCCTCAGCCTTGGCAAATTCTCGATCCGACAGTCTTACCTCTTCGTCGACTCACTTAGAGAGAGACAACCTTGAAAATACAACCCTCCTGGCTAGAACTGCGCAATCCCTCAAGGGATTTGAATTGGTGCTTACTGCAACAAGTTGGCCCTTACTTCAGTGCTATATCTACTCTTCCTGTTTCATATTGTTAATTTTAGGTATGTTCTATGCTTAGAACAATTTATTTCAATTTTCACAGTTAGCTCAATATCATCAGAATTAAAGTAAATTGCATATAGAACATAAACATAAATTGCAGAAGACAAGCCAAGACAAGAGGACACAAGATGTAGCGCTAGCCAGGGACAAACCCCAATGTGGGGAAACCCTTGATCAATTCTTCTTATATGTTCTTCAATAGTTCAACACAGAGAGAGAGAGAGAGATAGTACATTTACAACAGAAGTCAACATTTTGACTTATCTAGATAGGAGCATAGATCATCCCTAAGGAGATGATACATGAGATCAGTTGAAGACATGCTGCTTCAACTGATTCTCTAAGGTAACTCCTTCACCTATCATTGTGCTGCATCTTGTCATCATGCTGCTCCTCACCGTGCTGCACCATGTTGCACCCATCGTCACAATGCTGGACCTTATGACCATGCTGTACACATCATACTACTACACCTTAGCTGTCCCATGTGCCATTGTTGCACCATGCTGCCACAACTGTCCCATGTGCCATTGTTGCACCATGCTAGCCACTGTTGTCCTATGTGGCATACTGCTGTCCCACTATTAGTGATATAGCCATTCTGATCCAAATGGATCCTAGAAAACCCTCTAAGTCTTCAAAATCTTCTAAACATTCAAAATTGTCGCCTAAGTAAAACCCTTAAAGAAGGCGGATGACACTATCGGGAGGCAAAAACATAGAGAACACATTGAAGAACAAGCTTATCGGCGGTCAAAGCAACTTTGAATCGGAGCCGTCAGATCTGGCCGATCAACAGACCAGATCCGATCGGCAAATCGCAATCAGAGGTGGCAAAGGGAGGCTATCGGCGGAGACCACATGGTATATGCGACTGCGATCAACGGGGTCAACGAGGATCGTCGATCAAGCGCGCAGATTGACGACCCAAGTTGAATCGCGATATCACAATTGGAGCTACACAAGGAGCGGGGCTATATATATATATGTATATGCACGATGCGATAACCGGACCCGATAGAGCTATAAAATGATATTCCATAAAATTTGAGATCTGTCAAACGACGGATTTCTATGTATTTCGCGTATTTCATTTAATAAACGAAATACGAACGGAAGCGCCGATGCGATGAACTGGACCTGAAAGGGTTTCTTAACGCTATTGTATGTTATTTCAAGTCCGATATAAGCGGGAATTTCATATTTTTAATGTATTTTCCAATATAAAGGGAAATCACAAAACAGGCAGGATTTCGGGAGGACCAAAGGCGGTAAGTGGTTTGGGCCGGGCTCCGCCCGATCCCACACACCGGCTGCCACGTGTCCAGGCTAAGGAGAGAGAAAACCACCCTTATTGGGCGGTTAACCCCTGTACGAAAGGGCCGCCCGAAATGAACCACAACCATTGGATTTGGATCTCCCAGATCAACGGTGGAGATGCGATGTCGGTATACAGGCGGACCTGATAGGAGTATAAGGCGGATTTATGGATATTTGAAGTCCGATAAATAGTGTTTGGCGGACTTTTCCTATGTTTGAACGTATTTGTCTTTGTAAACAGAGAACAACCAGTTTTGGGATTTTAAAGGCCCGATGACCCATTCCGTTACAGTATAGGTGGCCACCATCCCTGAAAGCGTTTAGCAATGATTGCTAATGCTCAGAGGGGGATCTGAGTGGACAGAGGTCGGGAAGCCAGAGAGCCCGAGAAGGAGAAATGAACAGACAGGGCTTTAAAGACATAGACAGAAAGCAAACAGAGACAAGTAATGCTGAGACAGAGTAACAGAGACAGAGAGTCATTGAGGAGAGTCTTTGTACTCAAAAGAGACTTGGGGGATCCAAGTAAAGCCTTATTGTTTTGTATCTGTTGTGTGAGGCTCAAATTGAGCTCACTGTTGTAAAACTCTGTTTTGAAGACATAATAGAGAGGTCACCACTGAAGGCTGGACTAGGAGATGTAGCCCAGGAGTGTTGGGTGAACTCCTTATTAAACTTGCTGTGTTTAAGTGTGTTGTCTATTATGTTTCTTTTATTGCTTCATTGTCTATGTATTTCGCAATCTTATCGATCCATTGCACAAAGTAACATAGGAAAATCCATGCACATGAGTCTGTAATACCTTAATAATTGTTTAAGATCTCATTATCAGATCAAGTGGTATCAGAGCTTTAGGTTTGCTAAGGTTAGACAAGCTTGTGCTGGATTGTTGAATGCTAACTAGGTCAAAGCTCAAATTAGGAGAAGGAGAACTGGTTGAGACTAACCCAAAAATAGGAAGAGTCTATCCTAGGAGGAAAATGGCAGAAGAAATTCCCTTGGAATCAGACTCTCAATTCATGGATAGTTTCATGACCATGAGAGCCATGGTAGAAGAGATGTATTGAGAATTTAAGAAAGGTCGAGGTGAAGATACTTCAACCTCTAAACAAGACAAAGGAACAGAGGAACCTCTTCTAGATGGCCATTCAGAAGGCAAAGGGAAAGGGAAAGAGCCTCCTCTATCAACACCTCCTTCTAGCCCTTTAATTAAATTAGATGTAAAATTTGATTTGCCAATATATGATGGAGAATTAAATGCAGAAAAGCTAGATAACTGGATTAGACAGATTGATGTATATTGCAGGGTGTAGAACATCAATTCAGAAAGGAGAAAGATTCAGCTAGCCAGCCTTTGCCTTGGAGGAACTACCCTAGTGTGGTGGGAAGGCAGGACACAAGCTGATTTGAAGAAGCATGGTAAAATTCTTTCTACCTGGAGTGAATTTGTTTTTGCCATTAAAAAAAAATTCTATCCACTAGCTTATATGCAACAAGCAATGATGAGTTGGCAAACTCTTCGCCAATTAAAGGGGCAAAGTGTACAAAGCTATACCCAGGAATTTAGAAAAAGAGCTTTAATTCTAGGCATTTCTCTAGACTCACCTGAAACTTTGCTGAAGTATATAGGTGGTCTACATAGCTATTTGAGGCACACCATTCTCACGTTTAATCCCAATAGCATAGATGAGGTATCCGTTCAGGCTACACATCTAGAGGCTAGAGGCAAGAATGTGAACCCAAAGATTGGCGGATCATCAAAACCCACTGCAAGTAAGAACAAGGAAAAGAGGAAGCAGAAATGGAAGGAGAGGAAGGCAAACGCTGTACAGAAAGACAAACCTTCATGCACTCACTGCAAGAAGGATGGACATGATGATGAACACTACCGGTCTTTGCATTTGGAGCTAAAACCCAAGAAGTTCGATGGCAAGAAGAAGAAGACTGCTGCCGCTGTTATCACCCCAAGAAACTCTCCTAGGCTGTATCTCGAAGATGCTCAAGAACATTACAAACTCAACATAATGTTGGAAATGGATGAATGGAAGGAATGATGCTTGTTCAAGCCAGATAACCACTTCTACTATGCTTAACTCCAGACATGGGTGAACACCCCCAGACGACAAGGCTTTAAACCACCAATTACTCACAGTTTAAGGATTTGGTGAATATGGAGAATACTGACCACACCAGCAGATGCACAAGACCATGTGATGGCCGGCTGCAACCAGTAAAAAAAAGGTCCGCAAATCTATTTCCTAATGCGCAGATAGGATGACAGCTTTCTGGCACTAAGTTAACAGAAACCTGCATAATACATTCAATGATACATACTAGACTTCAACATAGAGGTAGGATGACAGCTCCTCTAACGCTAAACATCAAGAGTACATGAAAAATGCATAATAGACACAGCCTAGAACAGAATGGAAGCGGAAAGTGAGCAATTAACAACAAAAGAAACATGTATTAGCTGAAAATGAAGATCAGATGCTGCAAGTATCGAAATAGTTATAGTCTCCAGAAGTTGAACCTTACATCAAACAACAACCATCCACCCTGATTACATCTGTGTTCTGGGTATATATAGAGTTTGATTACAAAGATATTATGCTATTCTAAGCACGGAGGGGTCATAATGGACCACCAACCGCTTTAACTCTCTGATGGAGTCTCTGCTACAATCTTCTTACTTTAATGAATGAATTTGACCTTTTCTGATACTCTGTTGTCCTTCCTGAACAGGTGGAGTGTTGGATGAAAGAAGCTCCATAACTGATAAATGCTCTAATCTGCTCGAGGCATGTCCTTTTTCTTCTCGGCCATTCTTTATGTTAAATGCGGTTGTTGAAGATCTTTTACGCCGAGTGCTGGATACTAGCCACCTTCTTCCTTCGGATGCATGTAATGATCGGGGCGAGAGGAGGGATATCAGCCATTCGATCGCACGGATCGACGGCGGGGATCGTTTTGTAGAGGGTATCGGGAGATATGGGATCAGGATGGACGAGGGCCGTTGGGTTAAATACACTATCGGCGCAGACTTCTGGCGAAACACATGGCAAATACACTATCGACGCAGACTTCTGGTGAAACACATAGGCAAATACACTATTGGCGCAAACTCTCGGCAAATACACTATCGGTGGTGCAAACCGGACTTGAAACTTATTACACGAGAGCGGTGAGTCATATCGGGTCTGACACCTAATATCGCATTGCAAAAAATGGAGTGGTTTGCGTTAACGTCAAGCCCTGACCCTGTGCGATTTGCGATCAGATCGCATCGCAATATCGCATCGGCGGAAGTCGAGGGGCGTAGCCTTTATACACACATGGATGCGATTTGCGATTTGCGATCAGATCGCATCCCAATATCGCATCGGCGGAAGCCAAGGGGTTTGGGCCTTTATACATATGCGATTTGCGATAACGCTTAAAGCCTGGACCCGACTACACCATTGTAACATGATTTAATAGTAATATCACATCTGATAGGGGCAATCAGTAATTGGCCATCGACGATGTTACGGACATGACTTATAAAAGACCTCCTGAAAGCTGCGATTGCAATTGCGATTGAGAAATGAAAGCGCCAAGTTATATGGTCGGGTCTTATGGAAGGTTTGAACTTCGCGCTTAGGATTGGGGCTAAAAAGGGGCTTTGTCAGATTTTGGAGGGTTTATTCGGGGAATGGAGAGGTTTTAGGGGTGAACGGGAAGAGGAAAAAGGAGAAAATGACCAAATGCGAGCTTTCCTTTGAAGACAACCGAGTAGAGCAAGCCTGTCTCTGACCTTAGAAAATCATTGTTGTATAGCAGAGCTAACACTGGCTCCTTCTGGGGATGAGATCCTCCCTGTGAGGTCTCAAGAACTGCAGACCAATGCCTTCATACAAAACAAGCTAAAAAACATTTGCCTAGTATTCCATTGGGCATGGAGTCTAATTAAGTCTATGCTAAAACCTGTAAAAGAACATGCTTACAATCATTAAGGCTCGAAAACCTTAAACAACATAAATCTTCAAAAACTGGCCATCTACTGGACCATCAAAACTGTTTCTCCTCCTCTCGGCCGGCCTATCAGCCGGTTCATCATAGATCTGCAAAATTGGATTTATTTGATCCTCTACCTCAAACAGCTTGTGGCATTTGAGATTATTAGATAGAGATGGTTTATATTTTATCCCCTCTCTGTATGCTCTGATGCTTTCTCCTCCACAGACTGGGACAGTGGCATAAGATAGATCATTCTGCAATGTCCCACCTAATCTCTTGATCCATCCTCTGGACAACAGCATACCAAACTTGGGAGGGACATCCGCTACCACAATATCCATCATCATACTCTTCATGGGCAACTGAGTTAGGGTAAAGGCTAAATCTTTAATCAGTCCCAGACATTTCACCTTTCTTGAATCAAAGGAGAATAGATCATGGTATGGTCTGGGAATATCAAGGCCTAACTCTTCCATGACAGCTTTTGGCATCAGATTGTGGCTAGCCCCAGTGTCTAGCAGGCAATTGTGGAGGATTTTATCATGAATGGTCAAGGAAACATAAAAAGATGGAGAATTATTATCAGCAGGTTCAGTCATTGGGCTAAGCACAATTGCAGGCCTATCATCTTGCAAATTGACAGAGTCAGTGGAGGTTTGTGTGGCTTTCAGCTCAAGAGCTTCAAGGATAGGCTTTCTAAACACTTCACTCTTTACAAGTTCTAACAGAGGTACAGATATTTTCAACTTTTGGACTTCTGATTCAAAACTGAAAGGGGAAGGGGACTTGTCAGGACCTCTTACCTCTTGAGTTGGTGCTTTGAGGATGAGTGGATCAGCTGCTGGTCTCCTCTGTCTGGTATTCTGTGGCTCTGTCTGGACAACAACTTTTTGGGCAGGACTCTCCTTGGCATTGTTTGCTTGTGACCTCAGATTATATCTTTGCTGTTCACCAGTTTGCAGAACAGCTTCCCTGTCCCACTCTAAACTGTCTTGGTCCTGCAGCAACGATTCTTCATATGCAGCCAATGTCAAAAATGCAGCACTGCCTTTATCTTCCATGCAATGAATTTCATCCTCATCTTCAAACTGCTCCTCCTCCATGACTACATTCTGGAAAGGAGCCTTAACCTTTTGATCTTCATTAATTTCTTTACCCCTTTGAATGATTTGCATTTGCTCATTTGCTCTTTTGAACGGATTTGGGTTTCTTGGAGCAAATGCGTTTGGGAGCCTTGTCTTCCCAGAGTTCTGCTCAACCTCCAGCTTAGATATTTTAGTAGCCAATGACTCTATCATTCTAGTCATCTTATCTAATTTGGGCTCTGAATATGAAGCAGAGGAAGAAGAAGCCTCACTTCTCTGCCTCCTTCTATCAGCATGACTTTTGAGCTTTTCTGCAACCATAATATTAGATTTTACTTCTAAAGCTGCATCTTCCATGTCAGCTAGAGTGGCACATCTTCTTTCTCTCAATAGTAGGCAGAAGTCAGAGTCAAAAGCATTAGCATATGTCAGTTTGGCAGAGGTGGGAGTAGGCTTTATTTCAGCTGGTATCTTACTATACATATGGTTAAATCTTTTATTAAAATCAGGCAATGATTCCCAATTTTCCCTCTTTAGGTTACCAAACTTAGTATGATAATATAACAAGTCTTTTTTATCTCCCCAATGCTTCAAAAATGCATCATCTAATACTTCAATATCTGTTATAGATCTAGGGGTCAATTCTCTGAACCATCTTCTTTCTTCTCCATCAAGGCTCTGGACAAACACTCTCATCTAGACATCATCCTCACTTATATCCAGGTTATCAACATAATTATAAAAAGCCTCAAGGTGTTCTTCAGCTGTTACTCCCTCTGTACCAGTGAACTTGGGCATATATTTCTGATATTCTCCTGCAGTGATGGCATTCAAAGGGACAGGCAAGACCAGGGGTCCATACCTAGCAGCTATAATTCTTTCCATCTTTGTGGGAGCTTGCTGGCCTGCCATGACTGGGGTAGGTGGAAGGATATCGACAGATTGAATAGTAGGGAACAATGAAATGGATGACAGAGACAAGGGAATATGATGGACTGTATGGGAGACTCTCTTTGGACTGAGATCCAAAAGGGAACTAAAAGATAAAGGAGCTTTATGAATCTCTAAAGGTGATTCTTCATTAGCAATACTAGGCTCTAATTCTTCAAACTGTGTATTCTCAACTATAACCTTCTCTTGCAGAGATACATAAGATTTCTTAGGCTTACATGATCCTGATGCTCCTTTCTGTGATGTTTTTTCTTCGACTTGACAATCTTCTCAGGGTCAGGTACTGGTTTAGCTGGTGATTTCTGAGGATTTCTTTGAGTATGTCTCACAAACTGAGCCAGGACTGTGATGTGGAGTCGCTAAAGGTTGGTCTTCCTCCAGTGGAGTCGCCAGATAGATGATTACAACCAGAAATGTGTCCAAACCTTGTCTATCATCAAAGTTTGGGACTGTGTCGTCTCCCAGGGAAGCTGAGCTTCAATCTCCTCTCCCTGGCAACGGCGCCAATTAATGTTATCACCCCAAGAAACTCTTCTAGGTTGTATCTCGGAGATGCTCGGGAACATTACAAACTCAACATAATGTTGGAAATGGATGAATGGAAGGAATGATGCTTGTTCAAGCCAGATAACCACTTATACTATGCTTAACTCCAGACATGGGTGAACACCCCCAGACTACAAGGCTTTAGACCACCAATTACTCACAGTTTAAGGATTTGGTGAATATGGAGAATACTGACCACACCAGTAGATGCACAAGACCATGTGATGGCCCGCTGCAACTAGTAAAAAAAATTTCTGCAAATCTATTTCCTAATGCGCAGACAGGATGACAACTCTCTGGCACTAAGTTAACAGAAACCTGCATAACACATTCAATGATACATATTAGACTTCAACACAGAGGTAGGATGATAGCTCCTCTAATGCTAAACATCAAGAGTACATGAAAAATGCATAACAGGAACAACCTAGAACAGAATAGAAGCGGAAAGTGAGCAATTAACAACAAAAGAAGCTTGTATTCGCTGAAAATGAAGACCAGACGCTGCAAGTATCAAAGTAGTTATAGTCTCCAGAAGTTGAACCTTACATCAAACAACAACCATCCACCGTGATTACATCTGTGTTCTGAGTATATATAGAGTTTGATTACAAAGATATTACGCTATTCTAAGCAGGGAGGGTCATAATGGACCACCAACCGCTTTAACTCTCTGATGGAGTCTCTACTACAATCTTCTTGCTTTAATGAATGAATTTGACCTTTTCTGATACTCTGTTGTCCTTCCTGAACAGGTGGAGTGTTGCATGGAAGAAGCTCCATAACTAATAAATGCTCTGATCTGCTCGAGGCATGTCCTTTTCTTCTCGGCCATTCTTCATGTTAAATGCGGTTGTTGAAGATCTATTACGCCGAGTGCTGGATATTGGCCACCTTCTTCCTTCGGATGCATGTAATGATCGGGGCGAGAGGAGGGATATCAGCCATTGGATCGTGCAGATCGACGGCGGGGATTGTTTTGCAGAGGGTATCAGGAGGTATGGGATCGGGATGGACGAGGGCTGTTGGATTAAATACACTATCGGCGCAGACTTCTGGCGAAACACATAGCAAATACACTATCGACGCAGACTTCTGGTGAAACACATGGAAAATACACTATCGGCGCAAACTCTCGGTAAATACACTATTGGCGGCGCAAATCGAACTTGAAACTTATTACACGGGAGCGGTGAGTCATATTGGGTCCGACACCTAATATCGCATCGCAAAAATTGGAGTGGTCTGCGTTAACGTCAAGCACTGACCCTGTGCGATTTGCGATCAGGTCGCATTGCAATATCGCATCGGCGGAAGTTGAGGGGCGTAGCCTTTATACACACATGGATGCGATTTGCGATCAGATCGCATCGCAATATCGCATCGGCGGAAGCCAAGGGGTTTGGGCCTTTATACATATGCGATTTGCGATAGCGCTTAAAGCCCGGACCCGACTACACCATTGTAACATGATTTAATAGTAATATCGCATCCGATAGGGGCAATCGGTAATCGGCCATCGTCGATGTTACAGACATGACTTATAAAATACCTCTTGAAAGCTGCGATTGCGATTGCGATTGAGAAATGAAAGCGCCAAGTTATATGGTCGGGTCTTATGGAAGGTTTGAACTTCGCGCTTAGGGCTGGGGCTAAAAACGGGCTTTGTCAGATTTCGGAGGGTTTATTTGGGGAATGGAGAGGTTTTAGGGGTGAACGGGAAGAGGAAAAAGGAGAAAATGACCAAATGCGAGCTTTCCTTTCAAGACAACTGAGTAGAGCAAGCCTGTCTTTGACCTTAGAAAATCATTGTTGTATCGCAGAGCTAACAGCTGCTATTCAGAAAGATTTGGGGTCAGACTTAGGTGATGAAATAACAGTCAGCCACAGGTATAAAAGGTAAAAATTCTGAAGCATCTACTAGTAATTCTGCGCAATCTATTGATAATGAAGAAAATGAGAGGAAAAGACACGAGCTTTTTCATATTAGAGTTATTTCCAAGCATCAAAAGATTGATACTTTATTTGATAGTGGTTCACAAGTAAACTTGATTTCTGAAGCAATTGTAAAGAAGTTGGGACTACTAACCACACCTCACAAGAAGCCATATCCATTAGGAGGGGTATGTGATAAAACAAAGCGACAAGTGACTAGACAATGTAAACTTAGGTTTGCTTTTGGGTCAACTTTTGTAGATAAGGTTGAGTTAGATATAGTTCCCCTGGATATATGTGGTATTGTTTTAGGAAGTCCTTACTTGTGTGATAGTAAAGCCATTTTCTATAGAACTGAAAATAAGTATCAACTCACAAAAGATGGAATAGAATATATTGTAAGAGTTCATCAGCTCAAAAATAACTACACTCTCATTAACTCAGGGCAGATGAAAAGAATTGTAAATTCATGCAAGCAATTTTTACTAATGGTTGTAAAGGAAAAGACCCCTGATAAAACCAATGCATTTGAAGGCTGTGATGCTAAACAAAAAGCTGATTTAGAAAAAGTTGTTTCAGAATATGATATCCTATTTCAAGAACCTAAAGGTCTGCCACCCAAAAGGGAAATTGTACATGATATTCATTTGCAGCAAGATGCTCCATTGCCTAACATCGGAATGTACAGGTTATCCGCTTTAGAGAATGCAGAGATCAAGAAGCAGGTACAGGAGCTGCTCGACAAAGGGTTCATAAGGCCAAGCACATCACCATGTGGATCTCCAATTGTCTTGGTGAGAAAGAAAGATGGCTCGTGGAGGATGTGCATTGATTACAGAGCACTGAATAAAATAACGATCAAGAATCGTTATCCTCTTCCTCGCATAGATGATCTATTAGATCAGCTGAAAGAAGTTGTTTACTTTTCCAAGTTAGACTTGCATAGTGGCTACCATCAAGTCAGAGTTGCAGAACAAGATGCATGGAAGACTGCTTTCAAAACAAAGCAAGGGCTGTATGAATGGCTAGTTATGCCTTTTGGCTTAACTAATGCTTCTGCCACTTTCATGAGAGTTATGAATGATGTACTCAGGCCTTCTATTGATGATTTTGTAATTGTATATTTAGATGACATTCTTGTTTTTAGTGAAACATGGGAAGAACATTTAAAGCATGTAAAGCAGACTCTAGATGTTTTGAAAAAAGAAAATCTCTATGTGAAGTTATCAAAATGTGAATTTGGCAAAACATCTTTAAATTATTTGGGTCACATTGTAGGGGGTGGTGAATTGAAGATAGATCCCTCTAAGGTTGAAGTCATCGTGAACTAGCCTAAACCCAAATCTGCCACAGAAGTTAGGAGCTTCCTAGGAGCAGCACAATATTGGATAAAGTTTATTGCTAACTTTTCCTTGATTGCAGCTCCTTCACATGCTTTAATAGGATTGAACAAGGTGTTTCAGTGGGGAGGCAAACAACAGAAAGCCTTCGACACTTTGAAAAAAAAGATTAGTACAGCACCAGTACTAGCATTGCCAGATCTTCAAAGACCATTTGAGATTGAAAGAGATGCCAGTGACTATACCATGGGAGCAGTGTTGATGCAACATGGTAAACCCATATGTTATCATTCAGAGACATTTAATTCTGCAGTAGTTAATTATCCCACATATGACAAAGAATTATATGCATTAGTACAGAGTGTGAAAAAGAGGAAACATTACCTAATGGGCAAAGTAATAGTTATACATACTGATCATCAACCACTTCAATATTTGCACTCACAAACTAAATTGCAGCAATCAAGACACTATAGGTGGATGGGGTTTCTACAACAGTTTCATTTTGTCATCAGATATAAGAAAGGCATACACAATAAGGTTGCAGATATGTTATCCAGATCAATCATAAATGCATTTCCTATACTTAAGCATAATTTAGTATTGCATGAAAGCTACATTGAACAATATGCTCAAGATGTAGATTTTAAAGGTGTATATGCAACTTTAAGTCATGGCAAACAAGTAGAAGAATTGGATTATCATGTTAAAGACCAATTCTTGTATCATTTGGGAAAGTTATGCATTACTCAAACTGAAAGAGTTAACATAATCCGAGAAGCACATACTTCTCTAATATCAGGTCATTTTGGTGTAAGTAAAACAGTTGCACAGCTACAAAGGTTTTGTTATTGGCCAAGAATGCATGAAATAGTTTCTAGATATATTAAAGGGTGTACCATGTGTGCTAAAAGCAAGGCCAACAATAGAAAACTAGGCTTGTACACTCCACTTCCAGTTCCTTCTCATCCTTGGGAAAGTGTTTCCATGGACTTTGTTAGGGGACTGCCAAAATCTAGAAAAGGTCATGACTATTTATATGTTATTGTGGACAAGTTCAGCAAATGTGTATTTTAATATCTTGTAACAAGCAAATTACAGCTGAACAAACAACAAAGTTGTTCTTTCAGCATGTATGGGTTCATTTTGGGTTACCCACTTCTATTGTCTCTGATCGAGATTCCCTATTTGTTGGGAAGTTTTGGTCAAGTCTATGGGAGTTAATGAACACCAGATTGAAGAAGAGCACAACATTTTATTCACAAACAGATGGCCAAACAGAGGTGGTGAACATGACAGTGATCCAGTTGCTCAGTGGCCATTGCAGCAAGCATCCCAAGCTTTGGGATGAACATTTATGTTATGTGCAATATGCTTACAACCTTGCTAAGCACTCTTCTACACAAAGATCTCCTTTTGAGGCTTGTTTTGGTTTTACACCAAGGTCTCCCTTGGATTTTATCTTTAGTAAAGACATAACAGTTGATGGACACAGTGATGTGGACAAAGCAACCAAGTTCATTGAACAGATCCAAGAAATTCACCAGGCAGTGCAGGAACAGCTGGAAAAGAGCCAAGCCAAGTACAAGGCAAGGCATGATAAGCATCGAATTGAGCATAGCTTCCAAGTTGGTGATCAAGTCTGGCTGTACATCAGCAAAGACAGAATGCAAGGTGAAGGTAAGAAGCTGAAGCCAATAAGGTATGGGCCTTTCAAGATACTTGAGAAAATTGGTGAGAATGCTTTTCGCCTTGATTTTCCAGCTTACATGCACATCTATTCAGTAGTTAATGCAGAGAACTTGAGACTATTTGAACCTTCATTGATTGAAGATTCCAAATCGCAAAGTCAGTTGCCTTCTATTGATGATCTATTGCCTGAATATCTCAATGAGTTGCAGGAAGATACAGTTCTGGACAAGAAGGTGAGAACTACGCACAGAGGGGATGTTGAGTACCTCAGAATCGGACTCAAAGGTTCAAAACCAAGCAGTGCAAGATGGATAGAGATTGGGCAAGTGAGGAAGCTGTATCCTCACTTGATTGATGCTTAAAAACCAACTTTTGGTGGTCCAAAAGCCTTTTCAGTGGGAAGGCGTGATCCAAATGGATCCTACAAAACCCTCTAAGTCTTCAAAATCTTCTAAACATTCAAAACTGTCGCTTAAGAAAAACCCTTAGAGAAGACGGATAACACTATCGCAAGGCAAAAACATAGAGAAAACATTGAAAAACAGGGTTATCGACGGTCAAAGCAACTTTGAATCGGAGCCGTTGGATCTGGCCGATCAACGGTCCAGATCTGATCGGCAAATCGCAATCAGTGGTGGCAAAGGGAGGCTATCGGCAGAGACCACATGGTATATGCGACTACGATTAGCAGGGTCAACGAGGACCGTCGATCAAGCGTGTAGATCGACGGCCCAAGTTGAATCGCGATATTGCAATCGGAGCTACACAAGGAGCGGGGCTATATATATATGTATATGCGTGATGCGATAGCCGGACCCGATAGAGCTATAAAACGATATTCCATAAAATTTGAGATCCGTCAAATGACAAATTTCTATGTATTTTGCGGCGCTGATGCGATGAACCGGACTTGAAAGGGTTTCTTAACACTATTGTATGTTATTTCAAGTCCGATATAAGCGGGAATTTCATATTTTTAATGTATTTTCCAATATAAAGGGAAATCACAAAACAGGCAGGATTTCAGGGGACCAAAGGCAGTAAGTGGTTTGGGTTGGGCTCCCACCTGATCCCACACAACGGCTGCCATGTGTCCAGGCTAAGGAGAGAGAAAACCACCCTTATTGAGCAGTTAACCCCCGTACGAAAGGGCCGCCCGAAATGAACCACAGCCATTGGATCTGGATCTCCCAGATCAACGGTGGAGATGCGATGTCGGTATACAGGTGGACTCGATAGGAGTATAAGGCAGATTTATGGATATTTGAAGTCCGATAAACAATGTTTGGCGGACTTTTCCTGTGTTTGAACGTATTTCTCTTTGTAAACAGAGAACGGCCATTTTTGGGATTTCAAAGGTTCGATGACCCATTCCGTTACAGTACAGGTGGCCACCATCCCTGAAAGCGTTTAGCAATGATTGCTAACGCTTAGAGGGGATCTGAGCGAACAGAGGTCGGGAAGCCAGAGAGCCCGAGAAGGAGAAATGAACAGACAACGCCGATTGGCTTTAAAGCCACAGACAGAGAGCAAACAGAGACAAGCAGTGCTGAGACAGAGTAACAGAGACAGAGAGTCAGTGAGGAGAGTCTGTGTACTCAGAAGAGACTTGGGGGATCCAAGTAAAGCCTTATTGTTTTGTATTTGTTGTGTGAGGCTCAAATTGAGCTCACTGTTGTAAAACTTTATTTTGAAGACATAATAGAGAGGTCACCATTGAAGGCTGGACCGGGAGATGTAGCCCAGGAGTGTTGGGTGAACTCCTTATTAAACTTGCTGCGTTTAAGTGTGTTGTCTATTATGTTTCTTTTATTGCTTCATTGTCTATGTATTTCGCAATCTTATTGATCCATTGCACAAAGTAACATAGGCAAATCCATGCACATGAGTCTATAATACCTTAATAATGGTTTAAGATCTCATTATCAGATCACATTCCATGTTTGATTGCTGTCCCATTGTTTTGTTGTTGTCCCATCACAACTTGCTATACCTTGCTGTTGTCCCAATAGCCTTGCCATACCTTGCTGCTATCCCATGTGTCTTAGCAACACCATGTAGCCCAGCTGTCCCATTTACTAGCACTGCTGTCCCTTCAACGCTATTGTTCCAAGTCTGCCTACACTGCTGCTTATATTGATACTGGTTAGGGTATCTGGCCGACCTCACACACCTATCTATCAGTCTACAAACAACCCTCAAGGACTGCAACATATCTTCATAGTACACCTCCCTAGCACACCGCTGTTCTGGGCATGTTTGAGCTCTCAAATTCTCCACGCTATCCCTATTTTGAGGTGGTTGGGACTGCGGCCTACCACAGTCCCACACTGTCACCTATAGCCCACTCAAAACAGGCTTCCCTTACCTCTTCGTTGCCCCAAACATACCTGTGTTCATCCTTCTTCAACTCAACTCGGCCTCCAAGCTCAGCTCCTCGGCCCTCTAACAGCAGCTCGGTAAGCCCTTATCTCCCATGCTGTCCTAGCCTTCTTGTTGCGGCTTCCATATAGTTTCCTTCTCCCTTAGCCGAGTTCCTTGGGCTCCTTTAGGATAGCGTTAGGGCTGCCTTAGGATAGCATTAGGGCTGCCTTCTAGGACTGCATTAGGGCTGCCTTAGGATAGTGTTAGGGCTGCCTTCTAGGACTGCGTTAGGGTTGCCTTCTAGGACTGTGTTAGGGTTACCTTCTAGGACTGCGTTAGGCTTCTTCCTTGAGCTCCTTTAGGTCAACGCATAGAACCCTTCCATCGCTTCGTTGGCCTGCCTTCTTTGCTACGGCTAGGGAAACCTCTTTTCCTCCAACGTCTAGGGCTTCCACTCCTAGATTTCTCTTCCACTAAAACCCAAGACAAGTGGAGAGAAATCAAGATAGAAGTGTTTGTGAAATGACTCTCAAGTCATCTCTTTTTATACTAAAACGTTGAGCACATGTGGGGTTCATTTGGTCGCTGGCCGACCTTGACGAATTGCCTTATAACACAATTAAATTCATAACTCCATGAATACTTATCGGAATCAGATGATCTTTAGATCAATCCTACACCTCTCAATGAGAGGGATTCAAGAAAAATATTAGCTGCCATAAATAAGATGACCCACATGGAGTTTGGCCCTTGTTGCCAATTTTAACACACATCAAACCCTCTGATACCATGTGAAAATTCCTAGATCTAACAATCTCAGGAATCCTACTACAACTAGCCGAATCTACTCCACGTAGATCGTAAATTACATTACAAACTTATTTCAGATTTCTTCTTGAAATATTGAAGTAAAATTACTGAAGCAACCTACACCAAATTAAGTATGATTCTGAAACGTAGAAACTGAGCAAGGAAATACAAACACATAGGACACCTACAAATACATTACCTTATTTATATATGAAACTAACTTAAATTAATTAACCAAATATTTAATATAAGTCCTTCCGATAACTAATTAATTCCTATTAATTTAATATATATAACTAACTCACTAACTAACTTATTATATTTTTTTCCTGTCCCTATCCCTGGGTCCAGTCCTGTTAGCCGTTTCCCAGTCAAATATAGCTGTTAGCAAGTCTAGTTGCCAAGTCCAATATAGCCGTTGCCTAGTCAAATATAGTCGTTGGATGATTTGCTCTACTATTTAACTTGCAGCGAGGATCTTGTTCTTCAACTTGTCCTGACGATGAACCACACTCGTTGGTTCGAAACGCGTCGACAAATGCATTCTAATGTGATTTACGCCGAAAAATCTTCTCAAAAAAACATAGGACACCGTTATTTTAGGACAAAAGTCTTCGGAAAAACCCAATGCGGGAAAACTGGTGCAACACTTCAGAGGGTTCATTATTATTAAGCAGTAGAAAATTATGAATACATCTCTGAATACCTCATAGGGTTATTCAGTTACAGAGAGAAATACTGGTAGAAAGAATTGTGAGGTTATGTCACACTATCACTTGAAATCCTGATTGATCCAACTCTAGACTGATTGCCCCCGACTTTTCTGGTTGCCTCTGTGCTATATCTGCGTCATCCCAACGTCAAGCTCTCTGGGGACTGCGTCACTCTTCTAGCTGGTCGATTTGCTGCCCAGGAGATTCGATTTCTACCTCCCGGTCTCACACCCCGACTCCCGGCTTCTGAAACTCGAATTCCATTTGCAAATTTCAAACTCCTCACTAGCTTCTGCGCTGCCTCTGCGTCAGCCCCTCTGGCTCAGCGCTGCCACTGCTGGATTACCCTCTGCCTCTCTCTGCTGATGATTCTCCGGTTGAGAAAATCACTCTCTCTTCGGAAGCTATCCCTGCCCCTCTACTGCAAGAAATCTCCTCAATCGAATTTTCCTCCTGAGAACTTCTCACTTCAGAAAATCGATTTCTTGATCTCTCTTGGTGTATTTTCCAAATGACCCTCAAGCCCCTTCTTATATCTTTCTGTTGGACAACCAACAACCTAGATTAACTCCTAATCAAACGCTCAGAATGTTTTGACTTGATCTTCGTCTTTTTCTAGAAGTTACACCCACAATTAGATTAATACCCATTAATATTTAAATTTTTCTAAGTTTAGACATAGGAACTCCATTAAAAATATTAATTATTTTAATATAATCGTCTCTGGGTGGAATTTCCCAAAACGGTCTCTGGGTTCTTTGGAATGCATGTGCCCAAGCCTCCTTGCAAAATTTGAGGCCTAGAGCACATCTGATGCTATCCCAAATCAACAGTTGGAAGGGTACGAACATTAATAACCATAGATATTATTTTGTTTGTTTTTTTTAACTTTTAGATTTTAACTATATGTAAATTTACATTAATATGTTTGTAATGTCTTTTATCTGAATTATCTTTATACACTTTAATTCTAATTTTTGAATAAAATAAAATAATATATATATATATATATATATATATATATATATATATATAGATATCTATTATAAACGCATTTCGTTGTTTGCGTGGTCAACCAGGCTGCATCATTTTATTTCCCGTGTGGTCTGGCAACCAGTTGAATTAATTTAAAAATCTCTTACCTTTCAAAAGTTTGAAAGGAATTTTATCAACTTGACTTTATTAAAAATCACATGTTAAATAATGCATTTGGATTGTTACAGAACTTCACATTTTAAATTAAAAAGTTCTCTCCCGAGATTAACGAATTGAAATTTACCAGATTTTAGTCTTGGGACAGACAAGGGGTGAGACAATGTAAAGATTTTCCATATTTTTAGAAGTTTTATAAAATTTAAAGTGATCGTATGAGAGGCAAGAGAATATTTTATTGTTATAAATTTTATCATAGTGCAGTCTTTGGTGGGAGGACGATCAGGTGAGACCATGAAAATGCATTAAATTTAGTGTCTTACAATGTGATGTAAATTTAGAGACTTATAGTTTATGCATTGACATTGGAAAATTTAATCATAATGTATCACGTATGTTTTATGATTGCACATGACATTTATTAAATGTCCTAACACACACAAGCACACACTGATATATATATATATATATATTGTGTTTCCTCGTTTCCAAAATTTGGTGGGATCACATTTCGTACCCATACCCGTTTCAGAAACTCGTACTTGTTTATATGTATCGTGCAACTTAGGAATATCCATGTCTTCCAGGAGAAGTCATTAACAAAGATTATATAATATAGGTAGCCACCAAGAGAGTGCACTGGCATGTGTCCACATAGGTCAGAATGAATGAGTTGTGGAATATCATTGGTCTTGCTTTTGCTAGAGGGGAATGGTCCCCTTGACTTTTGTCCACTAGCACATCTTGAACATACTCCATCATGATTAGCTTGAACCTTAGGCATTCCAGAAACCATCCTCCTTACTTTAGGCAGGGCTTCATAGTGTAGATGAGCAAACCTTCGGTGCCATAACTCAATTTGATGATTGCTATCATGTACCATTGCTTGCATTGGTCTTCCATTGACTCTATAGAGTCCTTTAATTCTAGATCCCACGGTGAATGCATCCCTCATGCGAGATTCCATAGGCCAAGTGTGGATGTTTCCTCTTATGAAAGCAACACTCATCCCTTTGTCTTCCACGGCAGATATAGATACAAGGTTCTTCTTCAATCCCCGAACATACATAACATCACATAGATGTATTGTTTCCCCATAGTTTAAATGAAATGTAACAGAACCAAAATCCTTTACAAGATAGGTAGAGTTATCCCCGAGAATAATTTTTAAATTAGTCTCCCTCTCAACCAGGTTTGAGAGGACTTAAAGACCCAAAGAAATGTCTAGAGGCCCCACTATCTACCAACCAACTATTAGACGAATCTGGAGGAGAGGAACTAGAAAGTGCAGAATAAGAATATGTTCATATTGAGTAGCAGCTGCATTATTTCCATAGCTTGAGTTTCTTGATCTCTTTTGAGGACAATGGCCGTCTTCTTGATCATCAAGAGCATCTCTTCTTCTTCTATCATTGAACCCGTTGTTGTTGTAGCCATCATTGAAGTTAGACGTTGGAGCATCTCTCTTTTCCGCACAGTCTCGGGCATAGTGACCATGCTTGTGGCAGTTGTAACATTCAACTTTTGATAATCCCCTTTTGAATCTTCTATGGGAGTCGTTGAATTCTGGAGTGGGTTTTCTTTAACTAGATGGTCTTCCTCTTCCTTTCCTCTTCTTGTCCTGTGTAGCAAATGCAGAGGGCTCTCCTTCTTCATGCTTTTGAATCCTTCCTCTAGATATCATCCTAGTTTCTTCTTGAGTACACATGCCAACGAACTCATCAAATGTCCGGAACTTGTCATTGTTGCTTTTAGTAGTAATGAAGGTCTCCAATATAGGAGGAAGGCCTTGAAGAGCAATGGGCGCCAACTCTCTATCAAATATAGGTTCTCCAACAATCTGCAATTGATCCCTTAGTTGGGATATCCTCATGAAATATGACTCGACAATCTCCCGCTTGTTCATTTTGATGTCCTTGAGTTGATTCTTGAAGGAAAGAATGTGATTCAAATTGTTGACCTCATACATCCCATCCATCTTATAATAGATATCCTTGGACTTCTTGAACTTTGCAATGTAGGTAAGCAAATGATCTCTCAAAGAATCTATAATGATTTTTCTGCTTTGATCTCACTTTTCTTGTACTTGGCCTTGACAGCAGCAAAAACATTCTCCAAAGGCTCAGGTACCTTTCCTTCCACATATTCCAAGACATCATTTTCATCCAAGGTCACTTCCATCCTTATCTTCCAAGTGAAAAAGTTTGACGAGTCATTCAGCTTCTTTGAATCCTCAAAGTATGAGGTAGACATCCTGACCAAGTCAAATAGGCTCCTTCAACTTCTTCCAAATATGATTGCTTGTTCTTGTCTCCTTGGGCTTGTCTTCACGTTAGCTTTGATACCATGTTAAATTTTCAGTGTTCTATGCTTGACACAATCACTTATCCAATTCTTCTTCAATTAGCAATCACTTTTCAAATAAATTCTATCTTCCAATGACAGTAAGCAATTGTAAATAGAACAATAAATCCAATGCACAATAGAAGAGAACCAAGAGAAATAACAAGGGACACAAGATTTGGTCAAAGACCAGTGAAAACCCCCACATGGGGGAAAACCCTTTCAAAATTATTCTTCTATTAGATCGTCATCAAATGTTCAACAAAGAGATACAATGTTCCAATTCATCAACAATGAGTCAAAGGTCAACAACTTTGACTATCCAATTTAACTAACCCATATCCAATGAGAGATGATGCCCTGATCAATCCACAAGTCAACATTCAAAGCTGCTTCAAAAAGGGTCGATCAACCTGCCAATAAATGCAGCCTTCCTTGCTGGTCAAACTTCAGTCAAAATAGTCCTCAAAAGTTTGGTCAAAGGAGAGAGAAAGTTTACAGTCAAAGTTCAGAATTTTTTGCAGTCAACTGAGGTCAAGGTCTGTGGTCAACCCAAGTCAAACTGCCCAGAAAAATTTGGCTTATTTATCAATCAATTCGGACTTCCAGAATTGATTTTTTCCAAGTCAAACCAAGTCAAAACATCAAGTAAAAGCTGGTCCACGATTGGTCAAAATGTCCCAATCAAAAAGTCAATGCAGAAATCAGAAAATGTTCCCTTCCCTTCGCGTATGTGAGCTCAGGCCTCCTTATTTCAGACCTGTACGAACCAATCAAATGAAGAGAGAGATGATGTGATAATGTGATGATGCTTCAAATTGATGTGACATGAGGTCTATTTATATGTGGTGGAGGAGACCCAATTTTTCCTTTAGGCTGACCTAAATATTTGTGCACATGTGGGTTTCACCTTAAAAATTATATTTTTCCTTGACCAAATTAAATTCTTCCAAGGGCTAGTAGGGGTCTTTCTTGATGAGGAAGGCTATTCAAAGGAGGGAATTTGTTTCAGAGCTGCCAAATTAACATACACTAAGGTGTTTCTCCAAGTAATCAACCCAGAACGACACCTTAAGCATAATTAATTAAAACATGCTTGTTAATAACTCTGTTTTATGGAAATCGTTGAAATGTAGTGGAACCAAGATTGAACTGTCCGGAACTGATCCTGATGATGAAAAATGGCAAGCGATCCTAGTTGACCCCTGAAAACTCCTCAAAACCCTCTAGGCCCACCAATAATAAAATCCTACTCCTGTGACCTGGCTGACATGAGCTTTGGAAACTCCTAATCTCATCACAAGATGATGCACAAATTGGGGACTTTACACAGTGAGAGAGGGACATCATGAACCCATCCGAAAGTCCCCTGTAGCATTTTGTATGCCTACATGAACCCCCTGGAATTATACCTGTTGCTGACTGATGTGCAATCTCTCAATGTCACATGTCAGGGCGAGGGTGCTGCTCTACTCTTTGGCAAATCTGGATGCGTAACTAAAGTAAAAACGAGATTGACAAACAGCATTGCATCCATGGCAGCTTTGTGAAAACAAAAAGCTAGTCCAAGAAACCAATTGACTGTATAACCTTGCAAACTGATGACAGCATGTTATCATCTATTTGAGAAGAACTTATGCCCCCTTCCATTTCCTAATTCTTAGCAAATTGAATGATCAACAATCAGAAATCACTAAAGGTAACTTCTGCGCCGTTAGGTGGGTAACAGTGAGCACAGAAGGGCATTTTTTTCTCATCCTTTTATGCTTATTACTACTCCTATTGTATTTTACGTTGGTAGACACATGTATAATGTGATTGGTAATATTTTTGTGAAGTCTTTTATGAAAGTTCATTGGTAACTGTTTCCTCAGTTATGTAACTGGCTGGCTCATAAATAAAGGCCTCAAATCTCAGTATACGCTCATTATAAGAATCTCAGTATAAGTATCCTAATTCTTTGCGAGGTTATGTCCACCCCTTGGCACTTTTAGAAGTTCTCTTTGGCTTCTTATTTTTCCAAATTTGTGTCTATCAGTATATTGTACCAAAGGGTCTATTGTCAGTAAACTATCACAATATGTACACAAGTTAGAGCTTTTAGTCATGTACCTTTATGAAGACATTCTTCTCTTAGTATGAATTGTTGGGTCTTATCATACTAGATTTTACATCTCATCCACCTTTAAAAATTGGAGAAGATTGTTTTGCATATTTTGAATTTTCCATATAACTATTGTGTTTTTTAAAATTACTACTGTTAATTATGTAGATTCCAAACTCCAAATAATTTTCATTGCAATTTTTTGTTATTCGAGAAACACATGGTTTAGTGAACAAATACTTTGAAGTTGGGAATGCTAAATAATGCTCATATTGGAGTTTTCAGTGGCAATGGTAATCCTTTTGTGGAACAAGCAGTGCAATTTGCTGTTGCAGCTGCAAAAGAATCCTTTGTTGATAACCATGACAAGCAAGACATGCTTCACAAACTTCTTTTACAAGGTGCTATTGATTTTTGTCTATTCTTATCTGCTCTCTGTGTGTATGTATTCATTCTTCTGAAGTAGTGTTACACCTGTAGACTAAAATACCATATATGACCCACTGATTAATGTTTCATTTTTGACTTGTGATTTTAATTTCCATGGAAATGATTGTCATTAATAATATTTATCCATTTTGATTTATATGTATGAACAAGTTTTGCTGATGAATTTGACAATGCAGGACTTGAGATCACTATTTTTGGCAGCAACGACTTTTATTCCTACCGTAAACAAGTATGCTTTTTCTCATCTTCTGTTTTGTAAACAAATATTATCAAGAAATCCCAAAACTTTTTGTTATTTATCTGTGCTTTTTCTTTCAGTTGTTTTCTTCCTTGCAGTAATTTAATTTATTTGGATTTCACGAGTGTTGGAAGTTGGAACATAGGCCTTTTTTCTGTTCTTTATGTTCCTTTTTATTGCATGCACATTTTGAGATAGGTCCGCACATATATTTTGAAATATGGAATTTTAAGAGATAAAAAGGAATGCCTTAGTTTATCTGTATCTCGGTCAACTTTGCATCATATGAACTAAAAATTGGTGATAGAAAGAAGGAATATATTAATTTCCACGAAGAAGTGGTCTCCTTGCACATTGAAATACCACCACAATGGCACAGAGATGTTAACAACAGGGAGTTCGTTGTAGTCCAAACAGAAGAAGATGAACACTTGAAAAACGTCAACTTGCAGATCCATGTTGAGGTTTGTAGCTCAGGCAGGTACCTCTGCACAGGCCTAAGTGTCTAGGCGTGTTGCCCACAAGTTCTCCTTAGGATACTTGCTCTAGGTTAAACAAGTTGCTAATGTAGCTTAGCCTAAGTCTAACTTAGGGAAAAAACACATATTAATATGTTGGCTTATTGAGCTAATAGAAACTTATGAAAAGTAAGTAATTTACTTTAGTGAGTAAGTTTTAAACTTGGCCATTGATCTCAAGTGAGGCGAGATATAATCTCGACTGTCAATCACTTTGGAGATTGGGGTTAGGGGTTTAACTCAATGTAAATTCATAAAAGCAAAGGTTGAGGAGAGGAGAAAGACACACCATATAGCGGCACTAGCCTCAGGAAGAGGAAGAGTGTGATACTCTAGTGTGCCAGGTCCGGGGAAGGTGCAAGGAAGAATGAGGAAAGCAGATCCAGATCAGTCGAGGAAGATCGAAGGACAGATCTAGGGCTTGATCAGGTGGATAACTCCAGGTTATTGTTATATATGTAATTCCTCAGTTCGGTCATTATCCCAGGACGAGAGCCAAAGTAGGTTCTGAGTTATTTTAATGATGAACTGATTTGATTGGGCAGGAGTCTGTATGTGTCATTGTTGTTGAGATTGGTTGTGTAATTGAGCTTCAGCGGAATATTTGTTAGGAACCTAGTTGTGTGTTTATTCAGTAAATTTTATACTAGTAATTAAATGCTAGGTTCAAGGAAATTTAATAATCCATTGTAGAGACACATCCAAAAATCCATGATGCCAATAAAAGTGGGACATGGAAAATGATGAAAAGATACATGCCAAAATCTTGCTATAGCAACACACATAAAAATAATGAAGCTAAGTAACCAGAAGCAGACAACAACAGAGACCAAAAATGCAGTAGACACCACCATGAAGGCTGAACAAAATATAGGCTAGTCTCAAATCGCATCAGCAAAGGCTAGTCTCAACTCGCATCAACAGAGGTTAGATAGGCTAGTTGCAAATAAAATTAGCAGAGGCTAGTCGCAAATCGCATCACCAGAGGCTAGATAGGCTAGTCACAAATTGCATCAGCAGGGGCTAGATAAGCTAGTCGCAAATCGCATAAGCAAAGGCTAGATAAGCTAGTCGCAAATCACATCAGTAGAGGCTAGTCACAAATCGCATCAACAAAAGCTAGTCTCAAATTGCATCAATAGAGGCTAGATAGGCTAGTCTCAAATCGCATCAACAGAGGCTAGTCTCAAATTACATTTCTAGAAACGAAGTAGACTAGCACTGCAAGTTTTGACTACAACTTGCGGCAAAGGCATAAAATACAAATCCTTAAACGTTTAAGGCAAAGCCTGCAAAGATTCAATGCAACCCAAGTAAGGTCAAAGGAGTAATAAAGTTTAAAATTTCAAAGGGAAAGGAGCCCGAGGAAATTTCAAGTGGAGGAGACTGCGAACTCATTATCGCTCGCAAACTTAAGTATGGATGAGCCAGATTCATCCTTGCGACAATATGCTGATGTTGAACCACAGATGAATCCTAATGCATCTTATAACCCTGCTAACATTAGGAGTTGTTACTAGTGGTAGTAAGACTCCTATTTTGACTGCAACCTTGTCCAAGATCCTGGGCATACAAAAGGCACACACTAGTATAGCCTCGACACCTTCTTAAACAATTAATTCCTTTAACCTACATAAACACCAATGGAGAGGCAACACTGAAACATCCTTTACAAGATGAATGAATGCAAAATGCCATAAACCCTAATGATGAGGATAAAGCAAGACAGGTAAGCATAGGAGATGTGCCTCATGGACATACAAGCACTTGTAGCCTTGATGATAACTAGGCTATTAAAGGGTTTTGACCATTGTAATTGAGAAGGAATTCACTAAGACCTTGAAAAGCACAGGGGGATCCAAAATTTAGATATACAAGGCAAAAAATTGTAGGTGTGTTGTAGCGGCTATAACAATTAGCAAACTCGTCTTTTCCCCTGCAAATAAACCTCTTGGCAAATTTCCTTTCTCTTTGGCAAATCGACTTCTCCTTGTCAATTCACAACACCTAGAGAAATTCGGCCTCTGCAAAATAACTCAATCTCCCTCTGTCACTAAGAAATTGTAAATCATCGTGAAGAATTTTTCTTTGGCAAATTGATCTCAATCACTATGGAACCCTTTGCTGGTGTCAACCCACGTTCACTGTGCCCTTGCTCACTCGAATTGTGTCTCCAAGATGCTCATCGGTTTCTTCTTATAATCTCTCGTTGAGGAATCAATGACCACTATCTAATCACAATTGATGGCTAAAATCATCTTGAACTCATCTAATCACTTTTCTAGAAGTCTAGAGAGAAATTGACTTGTATCAATTAACACTGATTAGTTAACCATTTTTCCTAAGTTAGGAAGATAATTCAAATTGGTTAATAAATCTAATTAAGACATTTTCACTCTATAAAATAAATTGGGCTTGGACATAATTAATCCTCTTGTTTTCCTAGTCTCATTGACACAACTTGAGACTATAACACCTGTCTGAGCTACATAAACTAATAGGTACCAACCATTTTTCGGTACAAAAACCCCAAAACACCACTGAAATGTGTGTTAGGCACCATAACCTATGTTTCAGTGTGCGTACGATACATGTGGGGTGGTACAACATGCTTGTGTGGCATGTGTGGGCTGAACACATTCTTTTTTTTATTTTTATGAGTGGGGTTGCCCAATATTCAACCCTAGGACCGGACTAATGCTAAGTAATTAATGGTAATGTTAAGAATATGCTACATAATTAATGGTAATATTAAATTATTAAGGTATTGCTTAAATTTTTAACATTACCATTAATTTGTTAAGGATATTTGAGATTGGTTCCAAACCTCATTGGATATCATATGAAGAAAATGAAATTTAAGATTACACTCAAGAGCCAATAAACTTAAAAAAATTTAGGATTTGAGGATTGGGGTAATTGCAATGTTCTTAAAATTTTTTAGGAATTGAGGATTGGGGTAATTGCAATGTTTTGATTGAATCAAGAACACCAAGCCCTCTATGTACCTTGATGTTAGTGACATTGATTCCTTAACTCCTCTATCATGAGCCTAGTAAAAGTGTACCCATCACTCAAAGAAACTCTGGATTTGACATGTTAAGCTTTTTCTATCTTATTTTAATGCCTAAAGGGTGATATTGATGATGAGGATCCCAATATAGGCATTAATTTCAATGATATGTAGGTATTTGTTGTAGCATGATTTTCTTGGGCTGTGGGCCTTGACACTTGCTCATTTATTCATGACTCTGTATCTGTATCCTAAATTACAATGTTAAAACTTAAATACTTTGATAGTTTCAATATCATTTTCTTATATTTGTGTGTGTATGTTATTGGATCCATGGGGTCTTGATGCTAGATTCATGGATCCGCGTTTCAGATACGGATATGGATGCTGAGTCACCCAAATCCTCGTAGGATCTGCCACGTAAACATATCCTTCAAACCTGAAAATGTATCACATGCTACTGAAACAGATCATGTGCCAACAAGCCCTCACACGCTGGATCCCAAGCAAATAACATTTGAGTTTTTGGTTTACTTCTGTTCTTTTTTTTTTAAGGATATTTGCCACCTATTTGAAACCTTAAAAATCAAATACTCTTTAGATTTTTAATTAAATTACTTTTTAGTAATCTATAGGCTATATAGTCATATAAGTAAGTTATTAATTACCTATAGGAGGTATAGCACATGATAATGCTAGTAGGAAAGGTCTGACACTTCAAAATTTTAATTTTCAATGTTTGATAATGCTAGCATGAAAGCTTTGAGACAATGTAATATTCCTAATGGAAATTTTACAATGATAACAAAGACATGCAAAGATAGAAACACAAAAATATTCAGAAATGCATACACATAAACCAGAAATTTCTCCAAATCCACAAACTGGTCAAGGTTTTATTAATAATAGTTGTTGTGGTACAAATGAGTTGGAGAAAATGCTCCTGGGCTTGCACAAGGCAAGCTACAAGCACCAGGTGATGAATACATGACAGCCCAACAGCTACAATAGCAAGCTCCTCCAGAAAACTGAGCTGCTGCTCCAAAACTGTACTGCTGCCTGACTTCTCTACTTGATTTGGCCAGTCCTAGAAAATTCTTGGAAATTGGGAATGTGATCCTTGCCAAAAACCCAAAAAGAGTTCCCCTTGGTTCCAACCTTCAAAGTTTGACCCTTCACAACTTGGCCCTCCTCCAATTTCAAATTATGTTACTGTGACTACTCCTGTGAATCTCTGCTCTCCCAGCTCCAACAATCCTCCTCAAATGGCCCTCCAAATGATTTCCCAGCGCCCTAGCTCCAAACTCCCCCGGATGGTGCTGCCCTAAAAAAGCCTCACTCTAATGACTGCGTAGTCATGAAGGAGATGACACAGTCCTGTGTATGAGGAACTGATAACTACGTGTAGTGTGGTCCTCTTGGCTGTAGTTGCCCTCCACACACTTGAAAATGATGAAAGAACACTCCTGCAGCTTCTCCGGTCAATTCTCGATAACACTGCTCCACAAACAACAAGTGACTTCTCCCTCCGTGCTGTGGTGGTTCCCAAACTGCGTGCTCTACCCCTAGAAGTGCATGAGACCTGTAGCTAATGCTTCTTCCAGTCTCAGTGATGACGGAAAGCCTTCCTTGGGTGGCACTCGAAGTCCAACGAAGAAAGGTTGAGCTTCTTTCCTTGGGAAGCTCTTGTCCTAAACAACACAATATTGGCTCAGCGGAACAACTAGGGAAAATTCGATTTTCAAATAGATAAAAGACCCCCATTGCTCCCTCATTCCTTCCTTTTATAATTGTTGGCCATGCATTCCTTGTGGGTCCCTCCACCAATTCGATAAGCTTCAAGGAATTCAAATTCCATCTTCCCCAAGTGCGTACTTCATGTGGGCCCCATATTCCACTAGCATACAAATAAAGTATTTGTCCTATGTTTTCTACCAAAATTTGCCTTGAGCTAGTATTAATCAAAATTGTCAAAAAATTATTTTCCAAACATTAGGAAAATTTAGGAAGGAACATTACAGTCCTCTCATCTCGGATGTTGCTTAACCCAAGCAACTGTAAAGCTGGAGGTTGTAAATTCAGCTCATTCTCCCATGTAGCATCCTCCTCCGATAAATCTTCCATTTAACCAAAAGCTCACTGACCACCTTGTTTCTCAACTTCCTCTCCCGAGTCTCTAGTATGAGCTCTGGTGTCAAAATCAAATGCCCCTCATCATCCAATGGAGGCAACTCGGTTGCTGCTACGACCTGCTGTCCCAACGCCTTTTTCAGGCATGAGACATGGAACATGTTGTGAATCCGGCTCTCTGAAGGCAATTCCAACTCATAGGCCACCTCGCTTACCCTCCCGACCACCCGGTAAGGCCCATAGAAGCGTGGGCACAATTTTTCTACACCCTTTTGCTTGAGTGAAGACTATCTGTACGACTGCAAGTGTAGGTAGACCATGTCCCCTACTTCGAACTGTCTCTCCACCTTGTGCTTATCATCATATATCTTTTGCTAATTTTGGGCCACCTGAAAATTATTTTTGAGAGCCCGAAGAATCTCGTGTCTCTCTTGAACCCAGTCCTTGGCCCAAGGGGCCTTGTTATCTCCAAACACCATGTTAGAAAAAGTAAGAGCATTGTACCCATAAAGAGCTTGGAAAGGGGACATACCAATGGACATATGATAAGTTGTGTTGTAACAGAACTCCCCGAGATGTAGCCTCTTGATCCACACTCTCTGTTGCCCAGTCACGTAGTTGCACAAGTACCCTTCCAACCATTTGTTCACAATCTCTGTCTGCCCATCAGTTTGGGGGTGATAGCTAGTGCTAGGTGTAAGCTCTGTCCCCACTAGCCAGAACAACTCCTGCTAAGAGCCCCCATAAATCTGATGTCCCTATCACTCACAATGGTTTTGGGAAGACCATGCAACTAGAAATCCTCCTGAAAGAACAACTCAGCCACCTGGGAGGCTGAAGATCTTGATGAAATAGCAAAGAAGTGGGCAAACTTGGTCAATCTATCGACCACGACATAGATGCAGTCTCGCCCCTGTGTAGCTGAAAGCTCGATGATGAAGTCCATGGATACAATCTCCCACTTCCTCTCCGGAATGGGAAGCGACTGTAGCAAACTGGCCGGGTGGGTCAGCTCCACCTTGTTTCTCTGGCAATCCATGCACTCCCTCACGTGCTTCAAAACATCTCCCTTGAGCCCCCGCCAAGAGAATCTCTCCCTGACAACACGGTATGTCTTGAGGAAGCCTGGGTGCCCTGCTAGTGGAGAATCATGGGCTGCTTGCATGATCCTCTCCTTCAGCTGAGATCCTGGCACCAGATAGATTCGGTCCTTGTAGTAAATCACATCGTCCATCACCCAAAATCAATCATCCCCGTGTGTGCCATCCAAAGTTTCACAAGCCTGCCTGTCCTTGGAGTAGTCAACCAATAGTTGAGCCTTCCAATCCTGCATGACATCCATCAAAGACAGTGTTGTTGGTCTCCTAGAGAGGGTATCTGCTACCACAATCTGTTTGCCTTTCACATACTTAATCTCAAAATTGAAAGCCTCGAGCTTACTCACCCATTTTGCTGCCTCTCTAATGACTGCTGCTCAAGGAAGAATCAAAGACTGTTGTGATCAGTCTTCACTTTGAACCGGTTGCCCACTAGATATTGTCTGAATTTGGCCAGTGCATGCATCACTGCCAACATCTCCTTGTCGTACATAGAGTACAACCAGTCATGAGGCAGTAGTTTCCTTCTCTCAAACGCAATAGGATGGCCCCCCCATGTCAAAACGGCCCCAACCCTTTCATCGGAGGCATCACACTCTAGCACAAAGGTGTTGAAGAAAATGTAACTAGGTTCGGTATTTACAAATGTAATTTTGATCTTTGTACTTGTCAAGAAAAAGAAATATTATTTTTGTAAATTATAAGAATGAGTTTCTTTCTGGTTTCATAGGTCTAGGAAAGTCAAAGAGTCAAAGACATGTATAAAGAGATCCTCTTGAGCATATATGTAATGTATATGAGTCTACCTAGTGACTAGATTAGCCCACCAAGATAAGCACAATCCTCTTGAAGAAGGAAACAAGCAAAACGATGAAGAGAACAATCATGTCGACCTCAAAATATATATATAAATGTCATGTTGGCTTATATAATAGACACAACGGTTCACTTGGTGAAGTCGGCTTAATATGGAAACATCACTGCTATATATACCCAACTAGGGTCATCGCAAAAGAGCGGAATAGGAACTCACATTTATCTGAGATGATTCAGTTGGGTACATGGTTTGAAGAGAACAATCATGTCGACCTCAAAATATATATATAAATGTCATGTCAGCTTATATAATAGACACAACGGTTCACTTGGTGAAGTTTCTTAATATGGGAACATAACCGCTATATATACACAACTAGGGTCACCGCAAAAGAGCGGAATAGGAACTCACATTTATTTGAGATGATTCTGTTGGGTACATGGTCTGCAATCCGCATTACAAGAGGCCACCAATTCGGACTTCTCTGCAACTTCGGGTGAGGATAGAGACTCAGATTCTCTGTGACTTTTGGATGGTTGCAGGATGGGTATAGGTCTGAGATCCTTGCAGTTCGGATGGAAAAATAATGAGACAATTTTGGATGGATGCCACAAAGGTACAATCTCGACATAGGTGCAATAAAGAAGGTCTCGGGTCTCAGTCTCAACATACAATCATGATCTCAGTATACCTCATGAATATTCCTCACAGTGACACACTGTCTCAGCATACATACTGTCTCATCATAATACTCTATCAATGTACTTGACAAAGTGATATTCTTGACATAATAGTCTTGATCATAAGCCTATCGAAGACAAGGTTACGATGAAGATCTCAGAGCATTACATGAACTAAGGTCATAATGAAGAACGGTATGATGACCTCGTTAATATGGTGAAGATATCTATGAAGATGTAGTAGTGATGTTCTCGGTGATGGCAACAGTGATGAAGATCTCAACAGTACAGTGATGATGATCTCAACAGTGACAAAGAAGAAGATTGATGTCTTGGTCTTGAAGTGGCTTAGAAGGTCAAGGGTCATGGTCTTGGTATTCGTCAATTGGAATCTCTATAAGAAGAATTTTGTGCGGGTTTTTCTCTCCAAGAGGGAGAGGTTTTGGCTTTGGCAGAAAGCCAATATGTTGTGTTCTTGTCTCTTCGTTTTTGGTAACTATTTGATGAATATAAGAAGACACACTCTAATAAGAACAAGTGAAGATTGTGCTAAGAAGAAAAATTAAAATACCTCACAAGAAGTTATCATGCTAGAAGAATCACATTAACTACACTTGCCCTAGATTCTTCAACATGGTATTAGAGCTATGGTTACAATCTAAGACAAAGGAAGGGCGGCAAAAAGATGTTAGGATATTTCGACACATAGGAAATAGTTAAGTATAACTTGGTCTAGTATAGAGTTAGGTAAAGTGTGTTTTTTTACTATGTACTTTTGTAACTTACAATCTGACGGTCATGATATGTTCTAGACATGAAGTGATCTGACGGTTCATTCTCTCCTCGGTATTACTGACACTTGATCCGTGGCTTAACACCCGATTGGTCCATGATCTCTATTTAAAGAGCATGGAGGGTCATTTGTAAGGTGACCGTTCATGAGAGAAGCTTATGTAAATTTTCTTTCTTTTACATTAATAAATTGCTTGAAGTGGCCGCGTTGGCTCAGGTCGTGGATTGTTTCCCTCTTTGAGGGTTTTAACCACGCCAAGAATATTGGTGTACTGATCTGTGATCTGTTTGTGAGTGGTGTCCCTTGGTGTTCTATCTAAGGAACTTACCCTGTAAATTCCTACATGGTATTAGAGCTATTTGAGGGCCGCATCCGTTGCTGATCCAAATCCAAAGCCAGTACAACTGCATTCGATTGTCGTTTCCTAGATCTACTGTTTCTGACCGCTTTCAGGCTGAGAGGACTTCTCTATTGTGTTAGGAGCATCTGTTCTAGTGGGGAACCCCTTTCGTTTCACGCGAAAAGGTTTGCGGTAGCCCTAGCTACGTCATTTTTAAGATCTGGAGGTATATAGTCTTTATTTGTAGTTTTGGTTATTTATCTCTCTGTTTATTCCGGTTTATTTATCTCTCTTTTATTACCGGATCTATACCTTTCATTTCTGCGTATGCTCTTTGCCCCGCGACTCTATGCGATCTGGGCAAATCAGAAATAGAAAGGAAATATTTTTCTCATGCGTATGCTCTTTTCCGCCGTGCCTTAGTGTGATCTCGGAAAATTAGAAACATTGAGGAAAATATTTAGTTTCCGGCAAAATCTAACTTCAAGCTATAAGGTTTGGTTTTTTTTGCATGTCCGTTTTGGGTTGTGTGGTTTTTTTTTTGTAGGCAAAAAGGGCTTTCTCAAGTAAGCACGCACTCCAAAGCTTCAGTGACAAAAAAAAAACTCCCCTTCCTCTTTTCCAAAAATTACTAACCTTTTAAACTAGCTCACTTGGTCCAAAGTTACTTTATGAGAATAGAGGTCTTGGGTTCAAGTCTTTCTTTTTGTTGAGTTACTTTTTCAAAAAGCACATGTAACTTATGTTTTAAAGTTACTTTATGTAAAAGTGTTCTCATCCATTATAAAAAGTGAGTCACTTATAATTCTAAAGTCTCTTTATCTTTTACTTAAGTTACAATTTAGTAGGTAGCTCATAAAGTACCATTGTAAAAGTGACTTTCACTTATTTATATAAGTGGGTCACATAATTTGTTTTTAAAGTGAGCTAATTAGATTAAGTTTGGAAAAGGGGGATTTTTTTTTTTTTAAATATAACATTATCATTCACTTCCGCACATTCACGTACTTCATCGGCATCTTCAACAACTTTTTGTTGATTTGGGGTAGCATCAGATGTTCTCTAGTCATGAAAATTGGAGAGGCTAAAGCATAGGAGATCTCCAATACTCAGAAATTCTTTGGGCAGAATCTAACCAGCTTGGGAGATATTAAAATAATTAATATTTTTAATGGAGTCCTTAAGTCTAAACTTAGAGAAAATAAAATATTAATGTGAATTAATATAAAATTGAGTTAGAATGGTCCAAAAGTCATGGATCAAGCCAAATCTAATCTTAGCCGTTGATTAGGGACTTGATCTCGGCCGTTGAATTGTCAACGAGAAAAGTATAAGAGGAGGCTTGAGGGTCACTTGGAGGACACACCGAATTGATCAAGAATTCGATTTTTTGAGGCAGGGCTTGCTGAGGAAATCGAAGGAGTGATCAGAGTTGTAGATGAGGGGCAGTGAATACAGAAATAGAGAGGCAGAGAGGGTACTGGGAGCATCATCGTAGAAGCTGGGAGAGGGTTGACGTAGAGCCAGCTAGAGGCCACACAGAAGCAACAAGTGGCCATGCAGACGCAGCCAGGAGCTGTGCAGTGCCAGAGAGAGCCAGCGTTGGTGACACAGAGGCTGACGCAGAGTCTCCTGAGGCTGACACATGGCTAGTTGGGGTGACGCTGGGTTAGAGAGGCTAACACAGACCCTAGAGGCTGACGTTGGAAGATTTCGTGGGGGACCTGAGAGCTATGGGATTGTACATCCGAGATTTTTAGCCGGAATATCTGTCTTCGACTGAGAGGTACTATGCCGAGAGCATTCTCTGTTGGGTGAGCCATTTTAGGCACCCAGATTGTATTATGAAACTGCTTAATAATAAAACCCACAGATAGCAACATCGGTTTTCCCACATTGGGTTTTTCCGGGGACATTAGTCCAAAAATAACGGTGTCACGTGTGTGCTTGTTTTTTCCTTTAGTTGATGATCTGTATGTGTTGAGCATGTACTTGTATTTATTTTCAGTATTTATATGGTGAATAACTTGTTAATTAATAGAACAAGTAGGAAGAAATAAATCAGACAGTACATGAATGATTTCTAACAGATAGACTTAGAAATTCCAACATGGTATCAGAGCGTGGTTGCAGATCACAGGAGCACTGAGGGCATCAACAATAGAAATAACTGTCTTGAGTGACAGAAGTTGTTCCTAGTGGAAAAGCAGCAAGGAAGGGGTGACGTAATGCTTGTGTCATTGAGTTTGAGCCAGGAGAAGGATCAATGCAGTGGCAGAAAAGAGCAGACCTGACCTATGCAGTGCCCGGTGATCTTTCTCAGTCACGAAGGATTGATGCTTGTGGCCAAGAGGTGCGGATTTTGCTAGTGCCGGGATTGTGCAGATTCTAGAGGCTCTAACCTTCAGTTTGCTGGGGCATAGGAGGCTGCAGAGAAGTTGCGGAGTGAAGCTGGTGGGGTACTGTGGTCAGAACAATATCTAACAGGGCAAGACCAAGGAGGAGGGAGTTGCTACCGAGGATTTGTAGCCAAGAAATCCGGATCAGTGGTGCAACTACACTAACGATCAGAATGGGGGCATCTCAACAATGGCAGAGGGGTTTCCAGGAGGGAAATCGAGGCTCAGAGGGAGTCACACCGAGGACTTCCAAGAGGGAAGTAGAGAGACTCGAAAGAGTCGAAAGAGGAGCAATGAGATGGCAGTGAATGGAGTAAGAGATCAGGACAGACTGGACGGAGCCTTAAACTTCATAGTCTGGAAGGCCAGGATCTTGTCCATTCTAGACAGGAACCGTCTCAAGGACTTCGCCTTGAAAACAATAGCAATCCCAATTGACCCGACTGAGAACGATAAGTAGGAGGAGGCAATGGCAAGGGCTAAGAGCATCATCCTTGACGGGGTCAAGGACCATGTAGTACCTGTTGATTTGGGGTAGCATCGGATGTGCTTTAGCCACGAAAATTGGTGGAGAGGCTAAAACACATGAGATCTCCAATACCTAGAAATGGTTTGGGCAGATTCTAAACAGTTTGGGAGATACTAAAATAATTAATATTTTTAGTGGAGTCTCTAAGTATAAACTTAGGTAAAATAAAATATTGATGTGAATTAATATAAAACCGTGTTAGAAGGGTCCAAAAGTCATGGATCAAGCCAGAGTTAATCTTAGTCGTTGATTAGGGACTTAATCTCGGCCGTTGAATTGTCAACTAGAAAAGTATAAGAGGAGGCTTGAGGGTCACTTGGAGAACACATCAAGTTGATCAAGATTTTGATTTTTTGGGGCAGGGTTTGTTGAGGAAGTCGAAAGAGTGATTAGAGTTGCCGCTGAGGGGTAGTGAATAGATAAGCAGAGAGGCAGAGATAGTACGAGGAGGATCAGCACAGAAGCCAGGAGAGAGGGACACAGAGGCAGCGATAGCTTCACGCAAAGGCAGCCAGGGCTCAGGTAGAGGCAAGAAGGAGCTGCGTAGTGCCTCAGAGAGCCAGCGTGGGTGACGCAGAGGCTCTAAGGGCTGACGCAGTGCCTCTAGAGGCTGACGCAAGGCGAGCTAGGGTGATGCTGGGCCAGAAAGGGCTGACGTAGTCCCTAGAGGCTGATGCTGGGGTTTTCGTGGGGTAGATTGGAGCTGGGAGCTGTCGGAGTGTTTATCCGGGGTTTTAGCCGGAACATCTGTCTCCGACTAAGAGGTACTACTGCCGAGATTATTCTCTGTTGGGTGAGCCGGTTTTGGCACCCAGATTGTATTCTGAAACTGCTTAATAATTAAAGCCCTCAGATAGCTGCACCCGTTTTCCACGATTGGGTTTTTCTGGGGACATTGGTCCAAAAAAAACGGTGTCACTTCTGTGCTTGTTTTGTTTCCTTCAGTTGATGATCTGTAATGTGTTGAGCATGTACTTGTATTTATTTTCAGTATTTACATGGTAAATAACTTGTTAATTAATCAGAACAAGTAGGTAGAAATAAATCAGAAAAGTACATGAAGGGTTTCTAACAATTAGACTTGGAAATTCCAACATGGTATGAAAGCGTGGTTATAGATCACAGGAGAACTGAGAACATTAGCCGAGCAGAGCAGCAACAGTAGAACAGCTGTCCCATGTGACAGAAGTTGTTCCTAGCAGAGAAGCAACAAGGAAGGGGTGACACAGTGCCTGTGTCATCAAGTTTGAGTTGGGAAGAGGATTAGCGCAGTGGTAGAGGGGAGCAAACTCGACCTACGCAGTGCCTGGTCATCTTTCTCAGTCAGGAGGGATTGACGCTCGTGGCCAGGAGGTGCAGATTTGCTGGTGCCGGGATTGCGCAGAGCCTAGAAGCTCTAACCTTCAGTTCGCTGGAGCTTAGGAGGCTATGGGTAAGTTGCAGAGTGAAGCTGGTGGGGAACTGTAGTCAGAACAATACCTAACAGGGAAAGACCAAGGAGGAGGGAGTTTCTACCGAGGATTTCTAGCCAACAAATCTGGATCAGTGGTGTAGCTACACCAACGGTTGGAGTGGGGGCATCTCGACATTGGCAGAAGGGTTTCCAGGAGGGAAATTGAGGCTCAGAGGGAGTCACACCAAGAACTTCCAAGAGGGAAGTAGTGGAGCAACGAGATGGCAGTGAACAGGGTAAGAGACCTGGACAGACTCGACGGAGCCTCAAACTTCGTAGTCTGGAAGGCCAGAATCTTGTTCGTTCTAGATAAGAATTGTGTAAAGCACTTTGCCTTGAGGACAATAGCAATCCTAGTTGAACCAGCTGAGAACGACAAGTACGAGGAGGCAATGGTGAGGGCCAAGAGCATCATCCTTGATGGGGTCAAGGACCATGTAGTACCACATATTGCCGAAAATGACATGACAAATGAGATGTGGGAGGCCTTAAAGAAATTGTACCAACATACTTCTGTGCAGAGAAGGATGCTACTTGAAAATCAGCTGTGGTTATACCAGATGCAGAAAGGGGAACAGATAGACACCTTCCTCGGTCGATTGAAAGAGATCCGTGATCAACTGACTTCCATAGGGGCCATGCCGGATCAAGAATTGATGGTGAGAACAGCCTCGAACGCAGTCTCTGAAGACTGGGAGGGGTTTGTCCAGAGCATACTGGGTAGGGCGACCCTTCCAGATTGGGAGGAAATGTGGGTGGCTCTTCGTCAAGAAGAGATCAGAAGGCTGAGCAAGGCGGGAATCAGCGGCAAGGGGATCAGAATCAAGAAGGAGGAAGAGGAGGATGTTGCCCTAGCATTTAAGGGAAAGCATGAGAAACGGAAGAAGGACCTCTCTAAGGTCAAATGCTTCCACTGTGGGGAACTGGGACACTATGCGAGCCAGTGTCTGAGGAAGAAGAGCAAGGGAGATGCTTCCGAGACCAAGGCTGCGCCAACAAGGGCGGAGAAGGAAGTGGAGATAGATGATGACTGTGCCATGAGTGCTCACACGCCACTTGAGAGGAAGTGGGGGGACATCGAGCTGTAGACAGACGGACTACAAGCGATGAGGGGCAGGATCCTCGAGGTACCCAACCTCTTGGATTGTACCTTGCTACGAGAGCCCCGAAGAGGAATAGCAGGACTGGCGGATGTTGGTAGAATGGATGCAGATGGAGCGACAGAGGGAGCTATAGTGCAGGAGTCACATGACAGCGTGAGGTAGCGATGCGAGATGCACAGAGTTGTTGCAGCAACATAGAGGTCAGAGACGGAGCACTTGTCAGTGACAGAGGGAGCTTCAACATCGGGAGTGTTTCTAACCTGACAGAGATGTCAGAGTTGGGAGATCAGCTACTTACTTCCTAGTAACTGAGTTGTAGTGCAGCAGTTAGCAGTGGCAATACTATGGGCAGCATAATGCAGCATGATGAGAGGGGTTGTAGTGCAGATGCAGCAGTGGCAGTGGCCGGGCCATGAGCAGCAACTATTGATTTGGGATAGCATCGGATGTGCTCTAGCCATGAAATTTGGTGGAGAGGTTGGGGCACATAAGATCTCCAAAGGGCTTGGGCAGATTCTAAACAGATCAGGAGATATTAAAATAATTAATATTTTTAATGGAGTCCCTAAGTCTAAACTTAGGGAAATAAAATATTAATGTGTATTAATATGAATCTATGTTAGAATGGTCCAGAAGACATCGATTAAGCCAAACCTAATCTTAGCCGTTGATTAGGGACTTAATCTCGGCCGTTGAGATGTCAACAGAAAAAGTATAAGAGGAGGCTTGAGGGGCACTTGGAGAACATGCTGAGGGAGACCAATCAGTTCAATTTCTGAAGCGGGGTTTGCTGAGAAATTGAACCAATGGTCTGGAGAGCAATTAGGAAGAAGTAAGTACGGAACAAAGAGACGGGAGATCAGCGCAGAAGAGGCAAACATGGAGCCAGAGGAAGCCACGCAGAGGCAACAGAGACTACGCAGAGCCAAAAGGGCCTGCGTCATCCACGCAGAGGCTGCAGGAGTGAAGCAGAAGCTAAGAGAGGCTGCGCAGAGCCTCAATAGGCTGACGCAGAGGGTTCCAAGTTGACACAGAGGGTTTTAGGCTGTAGTAGTGGTCAGTAGGGCCTACGCTGGGTTTGGAAAAGTGTTGGAAGTTTGTCTATCTGTGGGTAAGCCAATTTGGCACCCTGTTGTACAAGAAAATTGCTGAATAATACAATCCTCTGTTGTTGCACCAGTTTTCCCACATTGGGTTTTTCCGAGGACATTAGTCCAAAATAACTGTGTCAATGTGTGCATATGTTTGTTTCTGTATTACGATGTGATATCTGCAATAGTATTTATTTTAATGTTTGTTGAAGTAATTTCATGAATAACTTATGATGAAATAAGTAGGAAAAATGAATTAGTTGCTGCAGTGATAGAATTTTCACAGCAGCACGGATGTAGAGGGAGTTATCGTACAGATGCAGCAGTGGCAGTGGCAGGGTCATGGGTAGCAGTACATGATGCAGGAGTGCAGAGGATGTTGGGCAGTAGGCCTAGCATTAGCATAGGGACCGATTGCGGATGATCAAGGTAATGCTCAGTGAGGAGTATTACTAGAGCACAGTCCTCGCTAAGAGGGAGTGTTGATTTGGGGTAACATCGGATGTGCTCTAGCCACAAAAATTGGTGGAGAGGCTAAAGCACATGAGATCTCCAATACCCAGAAATGGTTTGGGCAGATTCGAAACAGTTTGGGAGATATTAAAATAATTAATATTTTTAATAGAGTCCCTAAGTATAAACTTAGGGAAAATAAAATATTAATGAGAATTAATATAAAATTGTGTTAGAAGGGTCCAAAAGTCATGGCTCAAGCTAGATTTAATCTTAGTCGTTGATTAGGGACTTAATCTTGGCCGTTGAATTGTCAACGAGAAAAGTATAAGAGGAGGCTTGAGGGTCACTTGGAGAACACACCGAGTTTATCAAGATTTCAATTTTCTGGGGCAGGGTTTGTTGAGGAAGTCGAAAGAGTGATCAGAGTTGCAGTTGAGGGGTAGTGAATACAAAAGCAGAGAGGCAGAGATAGTACCAGGAGGATCAACACAAAAGCCAGGAGAGAGGGATGCAGAGCCAGCTAGGGCTCACGTAGAGGTAGCTAGGAGCTGCGCAGTGCCTTAGAGAGCCAGCGTGGGTCACGCCGAGGCTCTAAGGGCTGACGCAGTGCCTCTAGAGACTAACGCAGGGCGAGCTAGGGTGACACTGGGCTAGAAAGCGCTGACGCAGTCCCTAGAGGTTGACGTTGGGGTTTTCGTGGGGTACATTGGAGCTGGGAGTTGTCGGAGTGTTTATTTGGGGTTTCAGCTGGAACATCTGTCTTCGACTAAGAGGCACTACTACCGAGATTATTCTCTGTTGGGTGAGCCGGTTTTGGCACCCAGATTGTATTATGAAACTGCTTAACAATTAAAATCCTCAGATAGCTGCACCTGTTTTCTCGCATTGGGTTTTTCCGGGGACATTGGTCCAAAAACAACAGTGTCACTTGTGTGCTTGTTTTGTTTCCTTCAATTGATGATCTGTAATGTGTTGAGCATGTACTTGTATTTATTTTCAGTATTTACATGGTAAATAACTTATTAATTAATCAGAACAAGTAGGCAGAAATAAATCAGAAAAGTACATGAAGGATTTCTAACAGTTAGACTTAGAAATTCCAACAGTACCACATGTTGCCGAAAAGTACACGACAAATGCGATGTGGGAGGCCCTGACGAAATTGTATCAACATACTTACGTGCAGAGGAAGATGCTACTAGAAAATCAATTGCGGTCATGTTAGATGCAGAAAGGAGAATAGATCGATATCTTCCTCGATTGATTGAAGGAGATATGGGATAAGCTGACTTCCATAGGGGCCACGCTGGATCGGGAATTAATGTTGAAGACCGCATTGAACGCAGTCTCAGAGGATTGGGAGGTATTTGTCCATAGCATACTAGGTAGATCGGCCCTTCCAGATTGGGAGGAACTGTGGGTGGCTCTTCGTCGGGAAGAGATCAAAAGGCTAACCAATGCAGGAAGCAACGGCAAGGGGGTCAGAATCAAGGAGGAAGAGGAGGATGCTACCCTATCATCTGAGGGAAAGCAGGAGAAACGAAAGAAGAAGGACCTCTCCAAGGTCAAATGCTTCCACTTTGGGGAACTGAGTCATCATGCGAGCCAGTGTCCGAGGAAGAAGAGCAAGGGAGAGGCTTCTGAGACCAAGGCTGCGCTAGCAAGGGCGGAGAAAGAAGTGGAGACAAATGATGACTGTGCCATGAGTGCTCATGCACCTCGTGAGAGGAAGTGGGGAGACATCGAGCTGTCGTTAGACGGACTACAGGCGATGAGGGGCAGGATCCTCGTGGTACCCAACCTCTTGGATTATACCTTGCTACGGGAGCCTCAAAGAGGAGTAGCAGAATTGATGGAGATGTCAGAGTTGGGAGATTAGTTACTTATTTCTGAGTAACTGAGTTGCAGTGCAGTAGTTAGTAGTGGCAGTGCTATGGGCAACACGATGTCGCATGATGAGAGGGAGCTGCTGTGCATATGTAGTGGTGGCAGTTGTAGGGCCATGGGTAGCAGTACATGATGCAACAGTGTAGAGGATGTTGGGCAGCAGGCCTAGCATCAACACAAGGACCTATGCTGGATGTTCAGGGTGATTCTCAGTAAAGAGTATTACTAGAACACAATCCTCGCTAAGAGGGAGTGTTGATTTGGGGTAGCATCGGATGTGCTCTAGCCATGAAAGTTGGTGGAGAGGCTAAAACACATGAGATCTCCAATACCCAGAAATGGTTTGGGCAGAATCTAACCAGTTTGGGAGATATTAAAATAATTAATATTTTTAATGGAGTCCCTAAGTCTAAACTTAGGGGAAATAAAATATTAATGTGAATTAATATAAAACTGAGTTAGAATAGTCCAAAAGTCATGGATCAAGCTAGATCTAATTTTAGCTGATGATTAAAGACTTAATCTTGACCGTTGGATTGTCAATGAGAAAAGTATAAGAGGAGGCTTGAGGGTCACTTGGAGGACACATTGAGTTGATCAAGAATTTGATTTTCTGGGGCAATGCTTGCTGAGGAAATCGAAGGAGTGATAAGAGTTGCAACTGAGGGGCAGTGAATACAGAAACAAAGAGGCAGAGAGGGTACCAGGAGCATCAGCACAGAAGCCGGGAGAGGGTTGACGTAGAGCCAGCTAGAGGCTGTGCAGAAGAAGCCAGAGGCCACACAAAGGCAACCAGGAGCTGCGGAGTGCCAGAGAGAGCCAGCATGGGTGGCGCAGAGGCTACAGAGGGTGACGCTGGGCCAGAGAGGTTAACGCAAACCTTAGAGGCTGACACTGAGAGATTTTGTGGGGCAGATTGGAGCTGAGAGCTGTGGGATTGTACATCCGGGGTTTTTAGCTGGAATATCTGTCTCCGATTGAGAGGTAATATTGCCGAGAGCATTCTCTGTTGGGTGAGCCATTTTTGGCACCCAGATTGTATTATGAAACTGCTTAATAATAAAACCCTCAAATAGTTGCACCGGTTTTCCCGCATTGGGTTTTTTCCGGGGACATTAGTCCAAAAATAACAGTGTCACTTGTGTGCTTGTTTTTTCCTTTAGTTGACGATTTGTATGTGTTGAGCATGTACTTGTATTTATTTTCAGTATTTACATGGTAAATAACTTGTTAATTAATAGAACAAGTAAGGAAGAAATAAATTAGAAATTACATGAAGGATTTCTAACAGATAGACTTAGAAATTCCAACACTTTTCTTCAAAAAGCCATAACTTCTTTATCCGGAAGCCGTTTTCACAACCATTTTTTTTGAATCAGCCTAATTTTTCGAGATCTTTCCATTGGAACACTTAGTTTCAGCATATACGGCTTCAATTTTTGTTAAAATGGAAAGCCCATGCCAAGTTATTTTTGATAGCACCAACTACTTCCAATGGGTGTCCTACATGGAGGATTTACTTAGAAGTAAAGGTCTTTACAGAATAATGCTAGGCTAAGAATCTAAACCTAAAGATGAAAACAAGGCAGTCAAATGGGAAAATAAGCAATATCAAGCACGTGGGTTGATAGGGATGTCTATTTCTCCAAACCTTAGATTCCATATCACAGAACTTGATACCCCTGATGAAGCAATGAAACAACTCAATAAAGTTTTTGGAATTAAAAATGAAATTAGAGCCCATCAACTCGAAAATGAGTTGCTTACGTTGGACCCCAATAATTTTTCTTCCATTGAAGATTTTTTGTCCAAGTTCAAGATCCTTAGACTTCTCTTGGAAAGTGTTAAGGTTAAGAAAGAAGATGTTAGGCTTATCTATTCCATTTTTACTAAGTTAGGACCATTCTACTCTCTGTTTGTTTCCACCTTCCATTTTACTAGAGAAGCCTTTATTTCTCAAGGACAAGCCTACAAGTCTCCTTCTTTTGATGCCTTTTGTGATTCTTTAATAAGAGAACAAGAAAAACTCTTACATCTTGGTCTTCTTAATTTTGGAAACTCTTCTAAGAAAGCCTTAGCAGCCCAGCAACATCCAAATTCAAAGAATTCTAAGAAGCAGTATTCTAAAAAGAATGGTCCTAAACCAAACATGGGTCTTAAGCACTTTCAGTCTCAACAAAATGAAAAATCAATTCAACAAAATGATAAGGCAAATGAAAGCAAAGGGAAGAACACTGATAGACATTACAACTTTTGTAATCAAGATGGCCACTTAGAATCCAAATGCTTTAAGAAGGTGGAAGCCTTGGAAGCAACAATGAAGAAGCATAACATCCATTTGGAGCACTCTTCAACTTCAACTTCATCTTCAGGGATAACACTTTGCATGTGGTTATCAAACATCTCGGTTTGGTTATGCACTAAATGTATCGTCTTCTTCTCATTCTTATGAGTGGCTCATTGATTCTGGAGCTTCTTATGACATGGCCAAAAACAAAGCCATGTTTTTTTCTTTAAATGATTGTAACACCAAAAATATATATGTTGGTGATGATAGATCTCTTAGTGTTGTAGGGACTGGAACTATTCATCTAGACAATGGTCAATTTAATGATGTATTGTGTGTTCCAATCTTATCCTACAACCTTCTATTTGAATATCAGATAACTCATTCAGGTGAAGGTAAAACCATTGAATTTTCACGCCACGATGCTGTAATTAAGGACCTAAGAGATTCTAGACAGATTTTAGCTACTGGAAATGCTGATGATTCTACAAGGTTGTATAAGTTTAACAACTTTGGGTCATCAACTCTTCCCTCGATATTTGTTGCTCATAATGATGAAGTGAGCAAACTTTCACATGAGCGATTTGGTCACTTAAACTATCGCTCCCTTCAAAATCTATGTAAAGAAAATATGGTGATTGGTCTTCCTATGGTATCTTGCAGAGATGGTGTTTGTTCCGGATGTGTTCTTGGAAAACATCATTGGGATAGTTTTGAAAAACGTGCCTCTTGGCACACCTTAGCCCCTTTACAGCTTGTGCATAGTGATTTATGTGGTCCATTTCTAGTTGTTTCATTCTCTGGCTACAAGTATTTCTTAACTTTCATTGGTGATTTCTCCAGACACACTTGGGTATACTTCTTAAAACTCAAGAGTGAAGTATTTAACATGTTCTTGGCCTTTAAGGCCTTTGTTGAGAAACAACTTGGACATCAAATTCTTAAGCTAAGATCTGATAATGGCGGAGAATATGTTAACAACAAATTCATCAACTTTTGCACTGAGCATGGAATTCAAATGCAACATACTGTTTCATATACTCCACAACAAAATGGTGTAGCTGAAAGGAAGAATCGCACCTTAAAGGAAATGGCTAATTGTATGCTTCAATCGAAAGGATTTAGTCTTGATTTTTGGGCAGAAGCAATTAACTGTGCAAATTACATAGTAAATCACACTCCTATTAAGGTTTCAAAGAATATCACTCCAGAAGAAGCATGGAGCTCAATTAAACCAGATGTAAGTCACTTTTGTGTTTTTGGAAGTGAAGCATGGGCCCATATTCCAGATGAGAAACATAAAGCCTTAGAACCTAAGAGTGAAAAATGTATTTTTGTTGGATATTCTGAAGATGTCAAAGGATATAGACTTCTTCCATCTAAATCCAAAAGTGTTATCATTAGAAGAGATGTAAAGTTTGCCGAAAATATATTGGCCTACAAGCCTGGTTCAACGGATGTGCCACCTCCCTCTATCCCTTCTACTTCTGAAAATATTTCTTCTTCAGATGATGACAACGAGGATGACAATCCTCCCCCACCTTCTTGGGATCCTCCTTCAGCTCCTTAGCTTCCAAAATGGGTCCGTGCTACTCGGGATGCAGCAGGTGCTCTTGCAGGTGATCCTACAGATCAACGATGTACACGTTCTCAGTTCGATAGAGCCTCTTCTTTACTGGCTCAAGCTTCAGTGAATTATGATCCTGACACCTTTGTAGAAGCTTCAGGCCATCCAGATTGGGACACAACTATGAATGAAGAATATCGTTCATTATTGGCAAATGATACATGGGATCTTGTTCCTCTTCCAAAGGGACGAAAACTTGTTAGATGCAAATGGGTTTACAGAACTAAGTTTGGACTAGATGGAAAAGTTGATAAACATAAAGCTCGTCTTGTTGCTAAGTGTTTTTCACAAGTTGAAGGCATTGACTATACTGAAACCTTCTCCCCTGTTGCCAAAATGAACTGTATCCACCTTGTTCTTTACCTTGCTACCTCGTTCAAGTGGGAAGTCCATTAGAGGGATGTTAAATCTGCCTTCTTGCATGGGGACTTGCATGAAGAAATCTATATGGAACAACCTCCTGGCTTTATACAAATAGACTCTTTACTGGCTCAAGCTTCAGTGAATTATGATCCTGACACCTTTGTAGAAGCTTCAGGCCATCCAGATTGGGACACAACTATGAATGAAGAATATCGTTCATTATTGGCAAATGATACATGGGATCTTGTTCCTCTTCCAAAGGGACGAAAGCTTGTTAGATGCAAATGGGTTTACAGAACTAAGTTTGGACTAGATGGAAAAGTTGATAAACATAAAGCTCGTCTTGTTGCTAAGTGTTTTTCACAAGTTGAAGGCATTGACTATACTGAAACCTTCTCCCCTGTTGCCAAAATGAACTGTATCCACCTTGTTCTTTACCTTGCTACCTCTTTCAAGTGGGAAGTCCATTAGAGGGATGTTAAATCTGCCTTCTTGCATGAAGAAATCTATATGGAACAACCTCCTGGCTTTATACAAATAGACTCCAGCCTTGTATGCCGGCTTAAGAAATCCCTTTATGGTCTCAAGCAAGCCCCTCGGGCTTGGTATGCCAAAATGGATAGCTTTTTTTTAGATACTGGATTTTCTAGGTGTCATTCTGACAATACTGTCTACACCAAGAAAGTGGGTAAGTCTCTTATCATTCTTGTTCTTTATGTTGATGATCTTATCATTACTGGTGGTGATCCCAACCTTATAAACCATGTGAAGTCCAACCTTAAAAAGAAGTTTGAAATGACGACTTTAGACACTTGCATTATTTTCTTGGTCTTCAATTCTTGCAATCCAAAGAAGGTATTTCCCTTTCCCAGTCCAAGTATGCCTGTGATTTTTTACGCCACTTTCACATGGAAGATTGTAAGCCAACCCCTTCTCCCTTTCAGTCTGGAGCCAAACTCTCAGTCACTTGTACTTCCCCTGAAGTTGATGCTACCATAATGTCAGCTTGTGGGAAAACTTTTGTATTTGACCCATACCTATCTTGACCTTTCCTTTGTTGTTGGCCTTATTGCTTGGTTTATGTAAAACCCACATGAAAGTCATTGGAAAGCAGCTAAAAGAATATTTCGTTATGTTCGAGGTACAGTTCAGTTTGGGATTCATTATAGTGCAGAAGGATCTCCTCTATTGGTTGGTTTCACTGATTTTGACTAGGCTGGTGATCCTAATGATCGGAAGTCTACTGTAGATTATGTCTTCACTCTTGGTTCTGGACCTATTACATGGGCTTGCAAGAAACAAAGTGCCATTTCTCCTTCTTCAGCAAAAGGAGAGTATCGTGGTGCCGTAGAAGCTAGTAAGGAAGCCCTGTGGCTTCTTCAAATCTTGTTAGAGTTTGGCTTTTAGCAGCAACATCTTACTACACTTTGGTGTGATAATCAAAGTGCAAAAAGCATCATCAGCGCAACAAACACATTGAACTACACATGCTCTTCATCAAAAAGAGCATTCATGACAATGTTCTTGAAGTGCAATATTGTTCAACCGATGATCGAGTTGCAAACATCTTTACAAAGGCTCTCAGAGAGGCGAAGTTTACTAAACTTCGATTTATGGTTGGAGTTCAGGAAGTTGTCACTAAGGGGGGGATAGGCTCTAATGCCTCCTTCCTTCTCCTATTATGTCATATTTGTACATCCTTCAATCCTATCCCAAGTTGTTCTTAAGGGGGGATGTTAGGATATTCTGACACATAGGAAATAGTTAAGTATAACTTGGTCTAGTGTAGAGTTAGGTAAAGTGTGTTTCTTTACTATGTACTTATGTAACTTATAATCTGACGGTCATGATATCTTCTAGAGATGAAGTGATCCGACGTTCGTTCTCCCCTCGGTATTACCAACACCTGATTCGTGGCTTAACACCCAATTGGTCCATGATCTCTATTTAAAGGGCATGGGGGGTCATTTGTAAGGTGATCGTTCATGAGAGAAGCTTATGTAAATTTTCTCTCTTTTACATTAATAAATTGCTTGAAGTGGCCATGTTGGCTTAGGCCGTGGACTGTTTCCCTCTTTGAGGGTTTTAACCACGTCAAGAACACTGGTGTACTGATCTGTGAGCTGTTTGTGAGCGATGTCTCTTGGTGTTCTATCTAAGGAACTTGCCCTGTAAATTCCTACAAAAGAGACATTCAAGAATCAGTTTTCAAGAAGGGCATCAAAGCAAGTTGAAGACCTACATCAAAGACTGATGAATCAGTCTACAACAACAACATACAACAACAAGAGGCTTTTGTTTATATAATCAAGAAGTGCACAAGTCTCGATGAAGATCACAGTAAGAAGAAGGATCTTTGCAACACAATCTCAGTAATTCCATGATGCAACTTGGTGTTAAAAAATGATGCATAGTAATGCACAGGAACCACAATTCAATAATCAATGGAAGGTATCAGTATCTCAATGCTACCCACAGTTCAGAGGCATACCTTTATAAATTACATACCACAGAATGTCACAAGGATGTGTCAACACAATGACATCATACAACGATATCATTTCGAAAGAACACAGTGCCACATCTCAGACGAGCATGATAATAGTGTTCTCAAAGTTCTTGATCTCGATATCATATCTCAGCGTCTTATAAAAACAATAGTGCGAGAAAGTCTCATAGGAAATCTTGGAACTTAGTTATACTAGGCAACTCAAGCAAGAATCTCATTGAAAGAGATCATTCAAGAAAGCATCAAGGTGAAGATTTCATCTTCATGTGCCAAGTAAGTATCTTTCATTTTATAAACAAATTTGGTTCACTGACTTCATGTTTGCAAGGAGATCTATAAATCGGTTGGGTCATCAAAATTCCTTGCAGAAGAAAGGATGATAGATATAGTCCCCGAAAGAAAAGTCATTGATGTCTAAGTCTCTAAAGGTCAAGCATTGTTTGAGGCCATCAAGAGACTCATAGGATTTGCATGAAATAAGTCTCTGAAGGTCAAGCATTGTTTGAGGGCATCAAGAGACTCATAGGATTCATATGAAATCACTCAAAGATCCTTGCATAAAATAAGGAGGATTGTGATTGTCATAATCCTCATAGATAAGAAGAAGTCAGTGAACATGTCAAGGTATCCTTTGAATTCATGGGAAAGAACTCTTAAGGTCCTCTCATCCCTATGTAACAAGAAAGGAGACACAAAAAGGGATATAGGAAAGGAAGATATACTCTTTGAAATGCAATAAACAAGGTAACGAATGTCCATGAACAAGAAGGTCACCTCATTCAACAAATTGTGGTCTCTATGCTAGATAGAGAAAGACAATTTGAAGGCAAAAGTGTTGAAGGACACAATCATGTGCAGAAAGGAAAGGACAGTTTGGTCCTCAAACAAGACATAATAGTATAAGATTCAATGCTATGGAAAGAAGCTCATATCACCGGAAAGATGGAGGAAGCTGAAGAAAAGGGCCAAGGAAAGAGGGAGCAACAAATCTCCACTATAATTAAGATGGCCTCCCTCGCAAAAGGGGTCCTATCATAAGCTCCTAAATGTTTAGATATGACCATGATAATAAGATGCATCATGGCATCATGAAAGCATTAGAAGCAAGAGCTCATGGCATCACCATGGGCATCATGGAGAACAAAATCCATGGTAGTCAAACATGAAGGACATAACTCTTGGAAACCTCATTAGACATTGAACGAAAGAAAGAAGTCATCCAGGACAGGTCTCATCATACATCAAGTCAAAAGGGAAACATCTGCCAGATGAGGCTATGCAAGATCCTCGAGATTCTCTGATGGAATACTTATCGGAGCATTCAGTAATCTGGAGAGGAAGCAAGTGTTTCATATAAAACTCCAACTTATGATATTCATGGATGATGTTATGATGACATAAGAAAAGATGCAGATCAAGGGATTGAAGATACTTCAATCAAGGAAGCTGTTGGAAGAAGCCTAGATGACCTAAAGGTAAAATGAGGTATGTATGCGTATATTTAATTTTATAATATCATGTCGTATGGTTGCAGGTAATATAGATCATCACTTCTATCTTAAGAAGCATGATCAAGGGAAAGGATCTCCTCCTCTGAAAAGATGCAGAAAGGCATAAGTGGCACTAGATGAAATCAACATAATATGTCCTCATATAAAGTATGAGGTGGTTGACTACGATTACAAAACTCTGATTAGAAACCCTTGAGAATGGAATTTGTGAGGAAGGAAGAGATCGTAAAATATGCAACCACGATGAAGGCAATCAACATCCAAAAGACCAAGAAGACTTGACTAAGAAATCTCCCGGAAGATGTGAAGACTGTGATGGAAGTCTGGAAAAGATAGAGACCCTTGACAATGTATATCTTTGGGAAATGTGTCAACATGTACGCAGGATGCTGATACCTACAGAAAGATGTCATGATGAAGAGTTATCTCGAAAAGTACGATTTGATTTAATGTTATGCTTTGATTTCTTGAATAATATCTGGATGAGTTCATGCAAGGCTACTGGAACAAGAGTTGTAAGTACAAGTACAACCAACATTGATGCGATGGATGGAAATTCCTTAAAGAAGCATGAAGAGATAAGAAGTAGCCATATGAAGAAGGTTACAGATATGTACCAAGAAGGTCGCTTTCCATGAAGAGAGAAATGACATGACGAATCCAGAAGGAAAGTGATCGATGGCTAATGCCCTACAAGGAAGGAGCTCAGCTGAATTTCATGACATCAAGGAAAGAAGTTGATCAAGCAATTGGAGGACCCACGAAGAAGAAGTCGCTGATGGAAAGGAGAGTCCCTTGTCAAGAGGGAGCTCAGACAAGTCCCTAATTAAGAGGGAGCTTAGGCAAGTTCCTGTTCAAAAGGAGCTTGGGTACATTCCTTTACAAGAATGGGCATATCTTCCCTAGTTGAGAAGGAGAGATAGACACAACATTCTTGTCTTCAACTGGGAAGAAAGAATGGAGGGTTGGGTAATCATCTGGCATTCGATGCTCTTTGAGGATGTGTAGGGCATCCAAGATAACAGTAGGCAAGAGGACTTATATTCTTTGAGGGTTGGGAACGCGAGATAAGAATAGTCCTAGAAGGTCATACTCAGTGAACACTCGGGTGGGTATTTGCCTTGAAAGACAATGATGAAGGTGTCTATAGTCATTGGTCTCGCCAACATTGTGTGTGGTCTAATCTAATGAGAGATAGAGTTGTCAGTCAAGGCCTTGCTGTGGAAACAATGTTTGTTACTATGATGCTATAACAGAGGTTATCAATCCGATTCTTCTTGTGAGAAATTCTTCAGATTGAGAATGACCAAGTGTTGATTTGGGGTAGCATCAGATGTGCTCTAGCCACGAAATTTGGTGGAGAGGTCGGGGCACATGAGATCTCCAATACCCAGAAAGGGTTTGGGCAGATTTTAAACAGATCAGGTGATATTAAAATAATTAATATTTTTAATGAAGTCCTTAAGTCTAAACTTAGGAAAAATAAAATATCAATGTGTATTAATATGAATCTGTGTTAGAGTAGTCCAAAAGACATGGATCAAGCCAGATCTAATCTTAGTCGTTGATTAGGGACTTAATTTTTGCCGTTGAGATGTCAACAGGAAAAGTATAAGAGGAGGCTTGAGGGTCACTTGGAGAACACACCAGAGTGATCAATCATTCTATTCTCTAGAGCAGGGTTTGCTAAGAGAGATAGAATCAGTGATCGGGAGAGCAGCTGAGAGGCATTGAGTACAGAGAAACAGAGAAGGCAGAGATTGTGCCGAGAGAGCAGCGTAGCAGCCAAGGAGAGTGACGCAGAGCCAACAAGAGCTTATGCAGGGCCAAGAAAGGTGACGCAGGGCCTCCTGAGGCTGACGTAGGGCCAGCGTGAGACAGAGAGGCGCTGACGCAGTCCAAATTGGGCAGACGCTGGGGTTGCAGAGCAGTTTTGTGCTGAGGAGCTGCCAGAAGGATTTTCCGGGGTTGCAGGTTAAAATTGGCAACTAGGGCCAAACTTCATGTGGGTCATCTTATTCATGGCTGATAATATTTTTATTAGATTCCTCTCGTCAAGAGGTATAGGATTGATATAAAGATCAACCGATTCCGATAAGTATTCATGGAGATATGAATTTATTTTGATTATGGAATTATTATCAAGCCGACCTACAACTCATGTAGGCTCAGAAGCCCAATAGTCGCATCTATTTAAACACCAACGTTGTGTATAAATACAGGAGGACTTTTCCTCATTTGGACTCACTCATCTCATCACATCTCTCTCTGTCTACTACGTAGAAAAGAGTCTCTTCTCTACTGTGCAGAAAAGAGTCTCTCCCTCACACATGTGAAGCCAGAATCTGCTAAAACTGAAGCTGCAACTACAGAAGTAAAGTTTGACCTGCGTGGACTAGAAGATCTCCTCATCTGAACTGCATTGTAGGTTCATCTGAACCTCCTCTGAAAGCTGCAACTTTTGGTGGTGGAATCAAGTCAATCCGACGGACGGTTTGCAAGATATCGACTACCCTAGTTTGAAGGAAGCTACTGAAACTAAAGCTGCAACTGTAGAAGTAAAGTTTGACCTACATGGATCAGAAGATCTCCTCATTTGAACTGCGTTGTAGGTTCATCTGAACCTCCTCTGGAAGTCGCAACTTTTGGTGGTGGAATCAAGCCGATCTGACGATCGGTTTGTGAGATATCGTCTGCCCTAGTTTGATGATGAAGCCACTAATGCTGATGCTGCTGATCTAGGGTTTGCTACTGCTGATATAAATCAGATTTATTGTACTATTTCTCTTCGCTGAATTATTGAAGATAAAAGAAGATTTGATCAAAGGGTTTCCCCACACATAGTGGGGTTTGTCCTTGGCTAGCCATCAGATCTTGTGTCCGTTGTCTTGGTTTGTTTTCTATCGATCGTTTAATGTTCTATCTGCACTTTACTTTATGTACATGTGATTGCTAATCTGTGGAATATAATAAGAAAAAGAAGTAAACTGTTATCAGAGCTGAGGTGAAGACAAAGCCTGAGCAAGAGCAAGAGCAATCACTGAAGAGAAGATTGGCAAGGCTATCCTAAAAGAACTATGAGGTCCTCAACACTCTTTCCTGCCAAAGACAAGCTCCGTGAGAAAGCAGACTATCACGGATAGAAGATGCCTATTGATCTAACCCTAAAAGATCAAGGAGTGTTGGACCATGTGAGAGGCAATATTGTTGAGCCTCCATCAAATGCATCTGCTGCTGCCTGGAACAAATGGAAAAACGGAGAAGTCAAAACAAAGAAGATCATCCGGGACTCTATCAACAAGCACTTGGTGGCCTACATCTTTGAACTGGACACCTCCAAGGAAATCTACAATAGACTGATGAGTTTATCTAAAGTCAATGATGCGAATCAAGTTTTGTTTCTTAGAAATTAGCTGAAGGAAATTAAGAAGGGTAAAGATGAGAGTATGCAAGCATACTTCTTAAGAATCACCGAGATCAAGAACGATCTCCTATCTATTGGGGAGACTATTACTGATAGGGAAATGGCACTCACAACTCTTGGAGGATTACCATCCGAATGGTATGTGTTCAGGACTATTCTTCTGAACAATAATGTAATTCCTAGTTTCGAGGAATTAATGGCTAGATGCATTCAAGAAGAAACAAGGGTAGAAGAGCAAGAAATGCCCATGCCTAAAGGTCCTCCTACTGCCTTTTCTTCTCATGCTAAGAAAATAAATAATTCCGGGACTAAATCAAAAGGAAACGCTGGACCTAAGGGTGGAAGAAAAGGATGATGTTACATTTGCAATAAAGCAGGTCACTATGCAAGGGAATGCCCTGATAGAAAGGACTCTCACCGTGACGATGATCAAAATCCCTCTCATGGTAATCGAAGGGATGGAAAATTCAGTAGCAAAAGTAAAAGGAATGCTGGAAATCAAGGAAGAGGACAACCATTCAAGAAGGCTAGAAATTCCAGGATGTATTAAATGCACCTGACCTCCGAAAGAACCTGGTGTCCATCTCGGCAATGGAAGACAAAGGCTTCAAGGTAACCTTCAGCGATGGCAAGGTACGTATATGGAAAAATAATATTAAATATGCCTTTACTCTTGGGTTTCGATTCTTTATATTAGGTTGGTGGAAGTCTGCTAGGTGTCATGTCTTGTGACACAACTCTTCAGTCCGAACTTTGGCATCGGAGGTTTGCCCACCTTCATTACAAAGATCTACCCTGTGTAAGACATATGGTAATAGGGATGCTTGAATTCCGAGTAGAAAAAGAAGGTGTATGTTCAGGATGTGCCAAAGGAAAGCTCAAAAGGGGACCATTCCCCTCAAGCCTAAGCAAGACCTCCGATATATTACAGTTGGTTCACTCAGGCATACCTAAGGTTGGCATTAAGAGGGAGACTACTACACCACATACTCCAGAGCAGAATGGTGTGGCACCGTACGATTGTGGAAGCTGTCTCTATGGGTAGATGATGTAACAATGCCTGATGTGGAAGAATCGATGGATCCTATTTATCCACCTGAGCCTTCCTCTTCCAAGAAGAGGCCTTCATGGCTTAGGGGGATACTTGATGATGTTGAAAGACATGCTGCACCCCGAGGAACCTTCCGTGAAAGTAAGAAACCCAACAGGTATCAGGGATACCTGACCAGTATGAGCACAATCATACAAAATGAGCCTTCATCATTCTCAGATGCCGTCAAGCATCAAGTATGGAAGGATGCTATGACCATTATGGAGAATGATGTCTAGGAAGTAGTTCCTAGACCCCAGGACAAGACAATTGTTACTTCAAAATGGCTTTACAAGATAAAGCTGCAACAGATGGAAGTACGGAATAGTATAAGGTTCATTTTGTTGCTTGTGGTTTCTCCCAGAAGGAAGGTATAGACTATGATGTGATATTTTCACCTGTTGCCAGATATACGACCATCCGCTTGATCATAGCCCTTGTGGCTTTACAAGGATGGAACCTACATCAGATGGATGTCAAGACCACGTTCTTGCACGGTTCGATCAAAGAAGAGGTCTACGTGGAGCAACCCGAAGGATTTGAGATTTATGATTGAAAATCTCATATATGTAGGTTGAAGAAGCTTCTCTATGGGCTGAAGCAAGCACCCCGAGCATGGTATGAGAGGATCGATAGCTACTTTATGAAGCTGGGATTCACTAGGAGTGAAGTCGATCCTAATCTTTACATTAAGGTTGAAGATGACAAGCCTCTTATACTGGTGTTGTATGTGGATGACCTCTTTCTAACAGGTGCATATCCTCTCATTCACAAATGTAAGAGGGAGTTGGCTTCTAAATTTGAAATGAAGAACCAAGGACTTGAAGTGTGGCAGAAGCCAAGGGAAATTTTCCTATCTCAAGTAAAATATGTGGTGAAGATTCTGAAAAGATTTGGTATGGTGGACTGCAAGCCTGTGACTACCTTGAGAATCTTAACTCTTAGAAGTTATATGGTAGTGATGTCGGACCAGATTTGGGAAATGCGTCTGAGTTTCATAAACTCATTCGCATTGATGTTCTTGGTGAACTTCCGTCCGAACATATGTTCTGCAGTTAGCATTGTGAGCTCATATTTGGTTGAGCCTCACTGGATTTGATGCCAAGAATTTTCTGAGATATCTTCGTGGCACAATTACTAATGGGTTAAGATACACTGTCGGAGATGTGAGGCCTGGATTGATGTGTTCTCCATGGTGATTGTAGCAGGATTGATGTGTTCTCCTGTGAGGCCTGGATTGATGTGTTTTCCTGTGAGGATGGGATTGATTAAGTTCTCCTATCGAGACATCATACCCATGCAGTTTGGGACTCATGGGAAGTACCTCTCAACTGATCAATGTGCAGGGAAATGAAGTTAGGGACCATAGTAGTACCGATGGATGCAAAGTTGTATCTACCGTACTCCTTACGCTAGGATGACCTCCATTGATCTGGGATCAATGATATTGGTTTGGGACCAGTGGTAGGAGTGGTACATTCTATGACACTGACTTCGGGTCGGTTGAGACTGGTCTAGGACCAGTGGTACGCACTCTGAGATTGACTTTGAGTTAGTGGAGGATGTTACTGGTTTGGGACCAATGGTAGGAGTTGTACATACTATGACACTGGCTTCGGGTCGGTTGAGACTGGTCTAGGACTAGTGGTACATACTCTGAGACTGACTTTGAGTCAGTATGATACATCCTCGATCATTTCTTCTTCTTCATAATTCAGACAAAAGTAGAGCAGAGCATAACAGAGCAGAGACGTACAGATCAGTACAGGGCAGAACGAGACAAAGCAAAACAGGTAGAATAGAGCAGAGCAAGGCAAGGGTCAGTGCATTCAATGGATGAATAGTAGCGACCGACAGACAGATTGCAGATGAAGTTCTCCCTAGTTGAGAGGGAGTGTTAAAATTGGCAACTAGGGCCAAACTTCATGTGGGTCATCTTATTCATGGCTGATAATATTTTTATTAGATTCCTCTCGTCGAGAGGTGTAGGATTGATATAAAGATCATCCGATTCCGATAAGTATTCATGGAGATATGAATTTATTTTGATTATGGAATTATTATCAAGCCGACCTACAACTCATGTAGGCTCAGAAGCCCAACAGTTGCATCTATTCAAACACCAACGTTGTGTATAAATACAGGAGGAATTTTTCTCATTTGGACTCACTCATCTCATCACATCTCTCTCTCTCTACTGTGCATAAATTACAATGTGGAAAAAGTCAAAGTCGGGATTAATTCGGCAAGGGTCCAAAAGTTGAAAAACTCGGCAAAGTCGGGAGTCTTTCGAAAAAGTCGGCAAAATTAAAAAAACATAAAATTATTCATTTTTTAATATTTTTTTTAACATCTAGAGTATCCACAACATCAAATAAATGCATTTCCACATAAACATGCAAAGAAAGCTAATATATAATATGTATATGAAGTCTAGTGCTACATCACATATCAAAATAGTGAATCAACTCCTGAATTTTGAGTCCTGTCTGAGTCTCAACTCTCAAGAGTCAAAATATCAACAAAAAATATAATAAATGTACATCATGAGTCATCTAAAAGTCATCAAGTAATCACTAATCAGTCACTGAGATCCTCTTCCCCTTTTACGGGAATAGGGAATGGCTTTGCCTTTTCCTCTAGAGGAAGAAGACCCTGCCCCTGGGGATGCAAAATCAAATGGACTCAATCGTCCTCTAGAAGTGGATGAAAGAGGTGGCCTCTGTGCTATGCTGCTGCTGCTACCCATCCTAGATGGTGTCACCTCCTCCTCAGCATCCTCATCCAGCTCTGCTACTACCTCCTGACCCTGATGTTGCTCCGCCTCCTCCTCCTCTATCGCTGGCTCTCCCTCCCCTGCAACTGCTACATCCTCTAGATCCACACCTAACCAATCTGGGATCGAGTCCAAGATCGGCCTCTCAGTCTCGACTCTCCATGAAGCGGTGGTATCAATATTGTCCAATGAGATGGCTTCCACATCAGTAGGTTTCTGAAGCTGTCTCACCCACAATCGAAGATTGTAGTAGACGTAGACCATGTCATTGAGGCGTTGGGACTCCAATCTGTATTAGGGTCATAGATTGTAAATTAGTACTTAGAAAATTTAAATATTAAAATTAATCAAACGAATTCAAAAAATTTAATTTGAAATCTTTTTAGTTTTTACCTGTTGCGCTTTTTGGAGTGTATTTTGTCAAATACACTCCAGTTGCGCTCACACCCAGAGGAACTGCATGTTTGGCTGAGCACTCGAATGGCAAGCTTTTGGAGATGGGGTACTCTGGCACCACAGCTTGTCCACCAAGCATCTACAAGTTAAAAGAAAAATGAGAAACATAAAAAAAAACTTTGAAATTCTAAACTTGAAAGTTTGAAACAAACTGAAGCTTACCTGGCATTTTGGTTGTCCTATTCTTAATAGCCATGTTAAAACCAAATGTGCCACTTCCCATCCTATAGACCTCCATTTCTTTAGAAATCTCCTCACGTTCTTCCTCAGATGACACCATCCTCTCGACACAAGTGAAGAATCCATCCATCACCTCGGCATCAAATCTGAAACCACAAGCATAAGAAAATGCAGGGTTGAGGTAGACACCTGCAGCATGAATGGGGCGATGGAGGGTATTGTTCCATCGCTGATCAATCACTCTCCATATGACCTGTTGTTTCTCTAACCCCTCGTCTCCCTTATCTGCATAATAAGCACGGATGGCTTCTTTGGCCCTATCCATGGCCTCATACAAGTAGCCAATTGCGGGCTTGTCTCCATCAACCAACCGAAGAACCTTTACCAAAGGTTCTGAAACGGCACACACCTCCTCTACTCCTGCCCAAAAGCTCTGATCATATGAAACTAGTCTGCATATGCCCTCTCCCTCCGGTTTGCGGCTAATAGATAAAGAACGCCAATCCGTTGAGAGAAACATGCTCTTCACCTCCCACATAGAATTCAACAGAGACTGAAGAGATATGAAAGTAGTGGCAAATTGTGTAATGGCAGGCCGCACCAACTCTTTGTTGTTGGTGAATCTTCTCATCAAGCTAAGCACAGATGAATGATTATATATAAATTTTGTTATGCTCTTGGATGATTCAACAATATCCCTCACAGTAGGAATCTTACCTATATCCTCCAACATCAAGTCAATGCAATGAGCAACACAAGGTGTCCAAAACAAGTTAGGATACCTCTCCATAAGCATCTTGCCAGCTGCAACATAATTTGCAGCGTTGTCCGTTATGACTTGGACAACATTGCTTGGGCCTACTTCCTGAATGAAGATGTCCAACAACTCACATAATGTACGTGCATCTTTAATGTGTGCAGATGCATCAACAGATTTCATAAACATTGTCCCCTTGGGACAACTAACCAAGAAGTTAAGAAGGGTCCTACCCTTCTGGTTAGTCCAACCATCTGACATGACTGTGCATCCAGTGTGCTCCCATGATGCCCTAAACTCTGCCAATCTAGCAGTGCACTCAGTCTTTTCATCTTGAAGAAGAGGCCCTCTCAATTCTGCAAAGGTGGGGGCTTTGTACCCCGGGCCAACGATAGTAACAACATCAAACATAGGCTGGTAGAATGGGTTTGTCTTGGCAATGTTGAAAGGAACATCACTCCATAGAAGACACCTACTGACCAACTTGTCAGCTTCTGCCTCTTCCTTTTTTTTCTTTGATGATCTGATCCCAGGTTGTGAACCAGTTGTTGTTCTAGGAACAAAAAAAGATGAGATAGAAGGATGAGTACCCATGGGTGAGGAAGGTGATGCTGCTGTAGAAGCACTGCCACTCTCAATTCCCCCCACTCTTGAGCCCCCTACAAGTTGTTTTGTTATTGCTGCCCTGGTGTCTTTTCCCTCCTCTTTATCCATCAATGATTGAATGGCCCGTCGGATGATTTCTGGAGTTGTGTTTTTGCAAAGTTCAACATTTTGCCCCGGAATTTGCCCCAAATGGAATTTTAATCTGTTGATGCCTCCTGACATATGTTTGCCACACAACTTGCAAGTCAAATACATTCTATTGACCCCCCCAGTTTCGGGTGTAGCATCAGGCTCACCAAACTCCCACATAGAATCCAAAATCCTCGGCATTTTGTTTTAAACTTTGAGCTTGAATTTAAAGTTTAAACCTGGGCACAAAAAAAATTGAAACAAATTCAAATCAGCAAAATATAATTATTAATTTGTATTGCACTCAGAATTTAGAAACAAATTAGTAAATTTAAAATTTAAATTACAAATTTACAGTAATTTTAATTTTTAATTTTTTAAATTTTTAGACCCACCGAACAGTGAACACTTAAGCCATATATATTTAATATTTATTATTATATGTTAACAGCTATACTGTTTTTAACTTTTTATTACAGATACAGGGACAGACATGGATACGGTAGCTTTTTAGAAGATTTTGAATAGGATATGAGTCATATGACTGGGCTTGGAAATATATAAAAATAAATAATATTTATTATTTATAACAGTATATGTGAGTGCAATGATTATTTTTATGATAATTACCAATTCACTGATATTATTATTATCTCAATGAATACGTTTTAAAGGTCACAATATTTGCTGTAAAAGGCATTATTGGAAGTATGTATCGGTATCCACTTGCTGGTGACAGAAACATTGCCCTACTGTTAATTTACAGTTGGTTCCCTGGGGCCTGTACTCATATAAATATTCCATACGATAACCTAAGATTGGCTGCCATATCTTATATTTATTATTAACAATTTAACAGAACATATGGTATAATAAAAATTGTTCAGATTTCACATCATTATTATGATTCAATCTTCCACGATTCAACTATGCATAGATTTACTCATTGTTATGTCTCGACTGTCATGAGCATTATGTCTTGCTGAATTAGAAGTTATCGAAAGTGACAAGTCACAATACATATGTCATATAAGTTTATGGAATTTGGATAATGGATTTCTAAATCTAACTTTGAAAACTGGTCACTGAAGTCTGAGCAATGAGCATACCTTGAGGCTTGCGGTTGAGTCTTAATGGCAAATGCAATGGCAACGTTTGAAACCCTTGAACGTTTGAAAGTTTGAAACCCTTGATTCTCCACAGCGCGGAACAACCAAAACAGACAGTGAAAAATGAAAACGAACCGAAATGAACGATTTCCGGGTTTTTATCCACGCGTTCATAATGCGAGGCGATTTTTTCAATTGACTCCCGATTAAATTGGGATTAATTCGATAATATCGCGATTTTTTCGTTTCTGAAAAAATCGCCAAAAAATCGGCCAATATAATTGTTTAGCCCAAAAAATCGTATTTTGAGGAATAAATCTCGATTTTTTGGGGACTTTTTCCACACTGCCAGAAAAGGGTCTCTCCCTCACACATGTGAAGCCGGAATCTGCTGAAACTGAAGCTGCAACTATAGAAGTAAAGTTTGACCTGCGTGGACCAAAAGATCTCATCTGAACTGCGTTGTAGGTTCATCTGAACCTCCTCCGAAAGCCACAACTTTTGGTGGTGGAATCAAGTCAATCCGATGGACGGTTTGCAAGATATCGACTGCCCTAGTTTGAAGGAAGCTGCTGAAACTGAAGCTGCAACTGCAGAAGTAAAGTTTAACCTGCGTAGACCAGATCTCCTCATCTGAACTGCGCTGTAGGTTCATCTGAACCTCCTCTAGAAGCCGCAACTTTTGGTGGTGGAATCGAGCCGATCCGACGGTCGGTTTGTGAGATATCGTCTGCCCTAGTTTGATGTTGAAGCCACTAATGCTGATGCTGCTGATCTAGGGTTTGCTACTGCTGATATAAATCAGATTTATTGTACTATTTCTCTTTGCTGAATTATTGAAGATAGAAGAAGATTTGATCAAAGGGTTTCCCCACACAGTGGGGTTTGTCCCTGGCTAGCCGCCACATCTTGTGTCTCTTGTCCTGGCTTGTTTTTTGTCGATCGTTTAATGTTCTATCTGCACTTTAGTTTATGTATATGTGATTGCTAATCTGTGGAATATAATAAGAAAAAGAAGTAAACTGTTATAAGCATAGAACATACCATAATTTAACATTTCAGCCAGGAGATTTTTCTCAAACTGTGAGGTATAGCTGCTAAGGAAATTCTCTGTTGGGTAGGCCAGTTTCGGCACCCAGATTGTACTCTGATATTGCTTAATAAGAAAACCCTCAGATTAAATATCAATGTGTATTAATATGAATCTGTGTTAGAGTAGTCCAAAAGACATGGATCAAGCCAGATCTAATCTTAGTCGTTGATTAGGGACTTAATCTTTGCTGTTGAGATGTCAACAGGAAAAGTATAAGAGGAGGCTTGAGGGTCACTTGGAGAACACACTAGAGTGATCAGTCATTCTATTCTCTAGAGCGGGGTTTGCTAAGAGATAGAATCAGTGATCGAGAGAGCAGTTGAGGGGCATTGAGTACAAAGAAATAGAGAAGGCAGAGATTGTGCCGAGAGAGTAGCGTAGCAGCCAAGGAGAGTGACGCAGAGCCAGCAATGGCTCACGCAGGGCCACGCAGAGGCAGCCAAGTGCTGCGTAGAGCATCAAAGAGGCCAACGTGTTTGACGCAGAGGCCCAGGAATGTGACGCAGGGCCTCCTGGGGCTGACGCAGGGCAAGAAACACTGACACAGTGCCAGCATGAGATAGAGAGGGGCTGATGCAGTCCAGATTGGGCAAACGCTGGGGTTGCAGAGCAGTTTTGTGCTGAGGAGCTGCCGGAAGGATTTTCCGGGGTTTTAGCCAGGAGATTTCTCTCAAACTGTGAGGTATAGCTGCTAAGGAAATTCTTTGTTGGGTAGGTCAGTTTCGGCACCCAAATTGTACTCTGATATTTCTTAATAAGAAAACCCTCAGATAGCTGCACCAATTTTCCCGCATTGGGTTTTCCGGGGACATTGGTCCAAAAATAATGGTGTCATGTGATGTGTTTTTTCTTGTTTCTTTTAGTTGCTGATCTGTAATATGTTGAGCACACACTGGTGTTTATTTTCAGTGTTTACTTTGTAAATAACTTGTTAAAGAAAAATAACAAGTAGGTAGGAATAAATCAGAAAAAGTGCATGAAGTGTCTCTAAACTAAGTAAACTTAGAAACTTCAACATGGTATCAGAGCGTGATTGCAGATTACAGGAGGACTAAAAGACATCAGCCGAGTGGAGCAATAGTACCAGAAAACAATTGTCCTGAGGTGACAGAAGCTGTTTCTAGCAGCACAGAAGCCAAGAAGTGTGACATAGAGCTAGCCAGAGCCACACAGAAGAAGTCGGGCACTGCGCAGAGCCTCAGAGAGGCTAGCGTCGCTGAAGCAGAGGGCCAGAGGGCTGACACAGGGCATCCCGGCGCTGACACAGACCCATCTGGGGTGACGTAGAGCCAGCGTGAGGTAGAGAGGGGCTGACACAGTTCACACAGAGGCAGTTGCTAGAGTCTAGAAGGCTGCAAAAATATTGCAGAGTGGAGCTCGTGAGGTACTATAGTCAGAACAATACCTGACAGAGCAGGGCCAAAGGAGTTGTTACCAAGGGTTTCTAGCCGAGGAACCTGGATCAGTAGTGCAGTTGCACAAGACGATCAAAGTAGGGGGCATCTCGACAAGTGACAGAAGGATTTCCAGGAGGGAAATCAGGACTCAGAGGGAGTCTAGAAGAGAACTTCCAGATGGGAAGTAGAGACTTAGAGGAGTTGAACAGAGAACTTCCAGGAGGGAAGTAGAGGAGCGTCATGGCACTACACGGGGTAAGAGACCAGGATAGACTGGACGGAGCATCGAACTTCGCAGTCTGGAAGGCCAAAATCTTATCAGTGCTTGATAGGAATCGTGTCAAGAACTTCGCCTTGAAGGTTATAGCTATCCCAGTCGACCCCAATGATAATGACAAGTACGAAGAGGCGATGGTGAGTGCCAAGTGCATCATCCTTGATAGGGTCAAGGATCATGTGGTACCACATATAGCCGAGAAGGAAATGACAGTTGAGATGTGGGAGGCTCTCAAGAACCTGTACTAGCATACTTTTGTGCAGAGAAGAATGCTGCTCGAGAACCAGATGAGGTCGTATCAGATGAAGAAGGGTCAATCGATTGACACCTTCCTCGGAGGACTGAATGAGATCTGAGACCAGTTGACTGCTATAGGAGCGACATCGGATCAGGAACTTATGGTGAGGACAACCCTGAATGTTGTCTCAGAAGATTGGGAAGTGTTTGTCTAGAGTATCCCGGGCAGAGGGACTCTCCTACCTTGGGACGAGATGTGGGCACTTCACCAGGAAGAGATCAGACGACAGTCGAAGACAGGTAGTAGCAGCAAAGGGATGAAGGTCAAGCAGGAGGAGGAGGATGTGGTCCTAGCATCTGAGGGAAAGCAGGAGAAGCGGAAGAAGAAAGATCTCTCCAGGATCAAGTGCTTCCACTGTGGGGAGATGGGTCATTATGTGACCTAGTGCCCAAGGAAGAAAAGTAAGGGAGAGTCTTCTGAGACTAAGGCAGCGCCAGCACGGGCAGAGAAAGAAGTTTTGACAGACGATGACTGTGCCATGAGTGCACATGCATCACTTTAGCGGAAGTGGGGAGACATCAAGTTGTAGTCAGGCAGACTACAGGCGACGAGGGGCAGGATCCTTGAGGTACCCAGCCTCTTGGATTAGACCTTGCTACGGGAACCTCGACGAGGAGTAGCAGGACTGGTTGAGTGGATAGAGACGGATGCGGATGGAGCGACAGAGAGAGCTACAGTGCAGGAGTCCTGAGATAGTGCAGAGCTAGCAGGCTACAGCAGTGCGAGAGACACAAGAGTGTTGCACCAATGCAGGGAGGCACAACGAGGTGTGCAACAGTGCGAGATGTAGGGAGTTGCTGCAGCAGCGCAGAGGTCAGAGAGAGGGAGCACTTGTCAACGATAGAGGGAGCTTCAACATTAGTGGGTGTTTCTAGCCCAATAGGGAGGCTAGTTGGTAGATCAGTTACTTACTTCTCAGTAATTGAGTTGCAGTGCAGCTGTGGGTAGCACGATGCAACATGATGAGAGGAGGTGCAGTGCAGATGCAGCGCTGGGAGGAAGGACCATCAACAACACGAATGTAGAGGGAGATGTCGTACAGATGCAGCAGTGGCAGTGGCAGAACCATGGGCAGTAGTGCAGAGGATGTTGGGCAGGAAGGCCTAGCATCAGCACAGGTACTGATGCCGGATGATCAGAGTAATACTCAGTGAGGAGTATTGCTAGAGCATAGTCTTCGCTAAGAGGGAGTGTTGATTTGGGGTAGCATCGGATGTGCTCTACCCACGAAATTTGGTGGAGAGGTTGGAGCACATGAGATCTCCAATAGCCAGAAAGGGTTTGGGCAGATTCTAAACAGATCGGGAGATATTAAAATAATCAATATTTTTAATGAAGTCCTTAAGTCTAAACTTAGGGAAAATAAAATATTAATGTGTATTAATATGAATCTGTGTTAAAGTAGTCCAAAAGACATGGATCAAGCTAGATCCAATCTTAGCCGTTGATTAGGGACTTAATCTCGGTTGTTGAGATGTCAACAGGAAAAGTATAAGAGGAGGTTTGAGGGTCACTTGGAGAACACGCCAGAGTGATCAATTATTCTATTCTTTAGAGCGTGGTTTGCTAAGAGAGACAGAATCAGTGATCGGGAGAGCAGCTGAGGGGCATTGAGTACAGAGAAACAGAGAAGGCAGAGATTGTGCTGGGAGAACAACGCAACAACCAAGGAGAGTGACGCAGAGCCAGCAAGGGCTCACGCAGGGCCATGCAGACGCAACCAAGTGCTGCGCAGAGCACCAGAGAGGCCAACGTGTCTGATGCAGAGGCCCAGGAAGCTGACGCAGGGCCTCCTGGGGCTGATGCATGCCAAGAATGGTTGATGCAGGGCCAGCGTGAGATAGAGAGGGGCTGACGCAGTCTAGATTGGGCAGACGCTGGGGTTGTAAAGAAATTTTATGCTGAGGAGCTGCCGGAACGATTTTCCGAGGTTTCAGCCAAGAGATTTCTCTCAAACTGTGAGGTATATTTGCTAAAGAAATTCTCTATTGGGTAGGCCAATTTCGGCACCCAGATTGTACTTTGATATTGCTTAATAAGAAAACCCTCAGATAGCTACACTGGGTTTCCTGCATTGGGTTTTTCCGGGGATGTCGGTCCAAAAATAATGGTGTCATGTGGTGTGTTTGTTCTTGTTTCTTTCAGTTGCTGATCTGTAATATGTTGAGCATGCACTGGTGTTTATTTTCAGTATTTAATTTGTAAATAACTTGTTAAAGAAAAATAACAAGTAGGTAGGAATAAATCAGAAAAAGTGCATGAAGGGTTTCTAAGCTGAGTAAACTTAGAAACTTCAACACCAAGTACCATTATAAATACCTCCCTAGTTAAGAGGGAGTCTTGAAGAAAGTGTAACTAGGTTCAATATTTACAAATGTAATTTTGATCTTTGTACTTTTCAAGAAAAAGAAATATTATTTTTGTAAATTATAAGAATGAGTTTCTTGCTCGTTTCATAGGTCTAGGAGAGTCAAAGAGTCAAAGACATGTATAAAGAGCTTTTCTTGAGCATATATGTAATGTATATGAGTCTACCTAGTGGCTAGATTAGCCCTCCAAGACAAGCACAATCCTCTTGAAGAAGGCATCAAGCAAAATGATGAAGAGAACATTATGCGGACCTCCAAATATATATATATAAATGTCATGTCGGTTCATATAAGAGACACAATGGTTCACTTAGTCAAGTTGGCTTGATATGGAAACATAACCACTATATATACCTAGCTAGGGTCACCGCAAAAGAGCAGAACAAGAACTCGCATTTATCTGAGATGATTCGGTTGGGTACAGGGTTTGCAATCCGCATTACAAGAGGGCACCAATTCGGACTTCTCTGCAACTTTGGGTGAGCACAGAGACTTAGATTCTCCGTGACTTTTGGATGGTTATAGGATGGGTACAGGTTTGAGATCCTCGCAGTTCGGATGGAAAAACAATGAGACAATTTCGGATGGATGCCACAAAGGTACATTCTTGGCATAGGTGCAATAAATAAAGCCTTGGGTCTATGTCTCAGCATATAGTCATGATCTCGGTATACCTCATGAATAGTCCTCACAATGACACACACTGTCTCAACATACATAGTGTCTCGACATAATACTCAATCAACATACTTGAAATAGTCATGTTCTTGACATAATAGTCTTGATCATAATCCTATCGAAGACAAGGTCATGATGAAGATCTCAGAGCATTACATGAACCAAGGTCATAATGAAGAACGGTATGATGAGCTCGTTAATATGGTGAAGATCTCTATGAAGATGCAACAGTGATGTTCTCAGTGATGGCAGCAGTAATGAAGATCTTAGCAGTACAATGATGATGATCTCAGCAGTGACAAAGAAGAGGATTGGTGTCTTGGTCTTGGAGTGGCTTAGAAGGTCAAGGGTCATCGTCTTGATATTTGTCAATTGGAATATCTATAAGAATAATTTTGTGCGGGTTTTCCTCTCCAAGAGGGAGAGGTTTTGGCCTTGGCAGAAAGCCAATATGTTGTATTCTTGTCTCTTTGTTTTTGGTAACTATTTGATGAATATAAGAAGACACACTCTAATAAGAACAAGTGAAGATTGTGCTAAGAAGAAAAATTAGAATACCTCACAAGTAGTTATCATGCTAGAAGAAGCACATTAACCACACTTGCCCTAGATTCTTCAAAAAAAGGGTCGTGTGAAATCTAACAAAGCTAAGACCGAGCAACTGCTCATGACGCTATTGAGGCACTCAAAAGCCTCGTCTGCCACCTACGCTACTCAAAAGCTCTCCTCTTTGTCAAATCCGTAAGAGGTGCTACAAGCTGTGAGAACACTCTGACAAATCTCCTGTAATATGTACAAATGCCTAGGAACCCCCTCAACTTTGTCACGTTCTTGGGTGTGGGCCAATCTAGTATAGCCCGAATCTTCTCCTGATGCACCTTCACTCCATCTTCCCCAATCACATGCCCCAGGTACAACATCTCCGTTAATCCAAACTCACATTTGGACATCTTCACATACAGCTGCTGCTCCTCAAGTATGCGAAGCACTTCCTCCAAATGCTGAAGGTGCTCCTCCCATGTCCTGCTGTAAATGAGTATGTCATCGAAGAAAACCAGGACAAAGCGTCTCAACTTCCCATAGAACACGTGGTTCATACAAGACTGGAATGTAGTTGGAGTGTTAGCCCAAAGGGCATCACTAAGAACTCGAAATGTCCATAATGGCAGCGAAAAGCAGTCTTCGGGCCATCCTGCTCCCTCACGCGGATCTGGTGATACCTTGAATGCAGATCTATCTTAGAGAAGTATTTAGCTCCTCTAAGCTCGTCCATCAACTCATCTATGCGTGGAATGGGGTATCTGTTCTTCAAGGTCTTCTTGTTGAGAGATCGGTAGTTGATACACATGCGCAACGTCCCATCTTTCTTCTCCACCAGCACCACAGAAGAAGCAAATGGGCTCAAGCTAGGCCTGATGTGTCCCAATCTCAACAACTTCTAAATGGCCCGCTCTATCTCATCCTTATAGGCCTTTGGGTGCCTATAAGGGGTGGTGATGACTGCGGTCACCCCTTCCTCCAGCTCAGTGGTGTGCTCAAATCCATGGTCTGGCGGTCTACCTGGTGGAACATCCCCAAAACCCCCTTGGTGCCTCTCCAATAAGGCTAGTATATTTGGGTGTGTAGCCTGCGCGCGTGTCCCTAACTTAGAAATCCGTAACTCCCACTCCACATCTCCATGTCATAAATTTGCATCCATCTAGTGGGCTGAAACTGTCTGAGGGGGATAAGAGTGCATTCCCCTTAGCAATACAAGCTTCCCATCTGGCCCCTTGAACTCCATCTCTAGCATCTGCTAATCAGTAATGACCTTCCCTAATGTGTACAACCATTGTACACCCAACACCACATTGGTGTCTGGGAAATCAACCATGAAGAAATGATTAGTGAGTGAGTACTTCCCCATCTTCAAGGTAACCTTGGGGACATACTTATTACAATGCATGGTCTAGTTTCCAGGTACCAAAACTGAGAACTCCTCAAATGTAGCTTTCTGGATGCTCCTACGCTCCACTATCTAGGTATCAATGAAATTGTTGGTGGCCCCACTGTCAACCAGGACTGACACACGCTGCCCTTGTATGGTCCCCTTGATCCTGAGTGTCAAATACTTAGGCACACCCCAAAGTGAAGCAAGGACTCACTCGGTTGTGTCAAATGGTCCTCCTCTAGGTGGTGGTGGTGGCCCTCCTGATGATGATTCTCCCTCATCTCTAGATTCCTCTACTGTCTCGACCTCCTACTCCTTAGGCTCACTATCTGGGAAAACCTTGTTGATTTTTGGGTAGCATTGGATGTGCTCTAGCTTCGAAATTTTGTGGAGGGGCGCTAGAGCACATGAGATTTCCAAGACCTAGAAATCGTTTGGTGAAATTCCACTGGGATTGTATTTTATTAAAATAATTAATATTTTTAATGGAGTTTCCAAGTCTAACTTAGGAAAATAAAAATATTAATGGGTATTAATGAAAATATGGGTGATAAGCTTCTAAGAGACAAGGATCAAGTCTAATTTAATCTTAGCCATTGATTAGAGACTTAATATCGGGTGTTGATTCATCAACAGAAAAAGTATAAGAGGAGGCTTGAGTGTCAGTTGGAGATACACCAAGTTGATCAGTCAATTTGATTTTTTTGGGGCGTGGCTTGGTGAGAAAATCGAACTAGTGATCTGAGTTGCAGTGAGAGGGGCAAAAGCAGAGATTTGGATCGGAGAGAAGGTTTCGAGCCAAAGAGTATGTAGCAAAGAGGCAGCTTGAGCATCAGGGAGGCAGCGCAGAGGCCTACACAGCCCAGAAGGGGCTCATGCAGTCCAGAGGGGCTCTTGCAATGGTAGTGTAGAGTATTCGTTAGTAATCTGAGATTTTGCTAGAGAAGTGAGGTTCTGAGCCGGGAGGGCTGAACAATAGTCTTCATCCAGCAAATCGATCCAGCAGAAGAAGAGATGCAACCCTCTAGAGGCAAGACACTAGCCCACGTAGTGATTGCATAGGGACTTCGCAGTGGTTGCCGGGAGGGTGTCTGATCACTCATTGGATCAACTGTGACTTGAGGAGTGAGGTAAACCCTCGAACGTATTTCTTGTTGCCGTGATTTCTCTGTAAGGTTAGCTGGTGTGAGAGGCAACCTGTTGTACTCAAATTCTGCTTTCTTAATAATACAAACCCTCTATTTGTTGCATCGTTTTTCCCGCATTGGGTTTTTCCGGGGACGTGTTGTCCAAAAATAACGGTTTCCCTTGTGTGTTTGTCTCATCTATTGTTTCAGTTTATGATCTGTATGTCAGTGTAGTCTGCAATAGTGTTTACATCACTGTTTATTTAATTAAATAACTTGTTGAACAACACAATATTGGCTTAGCTGAACAACTAAGGCAAATTCGATTTTCAAATAGACAGAAGACCCCCATTGCTCCCTCATTCTTCCCTTATATAATTGCTTGCCATGCATTCCTTGTGGGTCCCTCCACCAATTCGATTTGCCTCAAGGAATTCGAATTCCTTCTTCCCCAAGTGCGTACTTCATGTGGGCCCCATATTCCACTAGCATACAAATAAAGTATTTCTCCAATGTTTTCCACCAAAATTTGACTTGAGCTAGCATTAATCAAAATTGTCAAAAATTTATTTTCCAAACAATAGGAAAATTTAGGAAGGAACATTACATACAATACATGGATAATCATATATAGTGTACAAAGGATGATTTTGTCAATAATAATTTAATTAGATCAATCCCATCCAACTCTAGATAAAGATTCCTCTTAGAACAATATGATACATAGACTATAGCATGTTCTCAAATAGTGTCTAACATTAATTTACCATTTTAACTAGATGGGAATTTTTATATTTTGAGGCTAATTTCATGGAAGATGACAAGTTGATCATGATGTAGAGTTGAAATATTCAAATGATGAGCATGTAGACCCATTTTTCGACATGTAGTTAGACCTACTCTACATCATCATATCAATAGAGTGATCATTGATGAGATACTCAATTTTGTAATTACAGTTATCCTTTTTGTATAAAGCATGTTGCATAATGATTTCAGTTCTCAGATTTCTAAGTTATCTAATGAGTTCAGTTCTAATGTTTTGTTTCATGAATGGTATTGATTTTTTACTTTGAATATGTTTTTTTTTTTTAAATTAAAAAAATATTATTGTATTTTTTGTACTTGGCATTTCCCCATTGTATCCGGATCCGAATCCGGATCCATATCTGTTTCTGTTTCCTGTTAACTTACATATATATAATATATATGTACACACACACACACACCATGTTTCCCCATTTCCTGATTTCTGGGGGGTCATGTTTCCAGTGTGTTCCTGTTTCCGCATATCATGCAACTTAGCAGCATAGATATGCCCCGCATAGCACAGCAGCTGAAAACCCTTTTTTTTTGTTGACAGATGCAATCCCTTGTTATGTGTGATTCCACTGCGACAATGACACTGGATGTTATATGTGAATCAACCATGCTCAAACACATAAATATTTTGAAAATCTTCTCAGTTATGAGATTCAAAGTGGCATGGAAGGAATGGAGACGAGAGGTTAAGATATGGATATTATATACGCAATCCAATTCTATGCACACTCACATAAGCACAATCATATATAGCAGCAACAAAAAGGAATTATGGAGAACAGAGAAAATAAAAACCTTGTAGGGATTGTATGACTCATGAAGAGTGATCCATTCTCTGGAATGACCCAACTGTTTGCATCTTCCACATATCTTTACATGGTGATATATAATGTATAATGAACCCTTTTTGCCACTGGTTCAGAATAGGCTGCTAGGGATTGCGGAGTGTGGGTACATAGAAATTAGGAATACTTTAAGCTTTGGCATGTAACAGTCTGTTACTCCTTGTTATTGATAATTGCATTTTCTTCTCACGATCTGATCTGTCTGATTGCCTAGTAATGGTAGCTTGATTGGAGGATGTTAATTTTTCAAATTACAGAGATTTTATATGTTCTTACTTTGGTAACAAAAAGTAGAGTAATTCATATACAGCAAAGAATTCCTAGAAGATGCAGCACAATTCCTGGTTCTTAATCCTTTATTTTGTTATTAAATGATGTGCAATTAAATATGATGCCATTAAACACAGGGTGTGATTCTTATTATTTCCAATTATTCTTGTTGTATGCCAATATAGGAAGCATGATTCATTGATAATAGTTTTCTTTTCGATTATTTTGCAGATTGTTGCACAGGGATTACCCTTAACTACAGGGACATTAGCTTCATTTCCAGCCTTCTCATCAATTAATATGAACATAAATAATCTAGACAAATCAGATCCGTCATCTAAAATGACATGCACACCAGAAGTATCAAAGACTGGTCTGGGTTCGTCAGCTGCTATGACAACAGCTGTTGTTGCAGGTCTCCTTCATTATCTTGGTGCTGTTAAACTGCCTAGTACAGCTTGTGCGACATATTCAGATAAGATGTTGGATACGGACTTGGATTTGGTACATGCAGTATCTCAGACAGCACATTGTATAGCACAAGGAAAAGTAGGAAGTGGATTTGATGTGAGTGCTGCTGTGTTTGGGAGTCAGCGCTATGTTCGATTTTCTCCAGAAATTCTTTCTCCTGCTCAGGTCTCTCTCTCTCTCTCATATACACAATTAAAGATTATTTTATCATCCGCACACACAATATCATCCACACACACAAAAGAACCTTGCATGCATGTACTACCTTGAAAGGACTCTTAGTGCCATTAATACTATATAATGTCCCAATATTGTGACTATGATTTTTTAGAAGGAATCCTAGTCAAACAAGCTGGCAGTGATCTGAAGTGAAATGAAACTATATTAATGTCTGGAAATAACTATAAAAGGTTAATGTTACAACTTACTGCAAATAGTTCCAGCTGATAAAACTAGGGAGATAGGTCACTAAACAATTCTGCTATAAGATGAGGGAGTTCACCAAACAACTCTGCTATTATGATGTGATACGAGACAATGAAGGCCATAAGTAACCTTAGTGTTACAGTGAAAATAACCAGGCTGTCGGCTTGACAAGTGCCTGTCCATTTCGGAAATAGACCACATATCCCTTGTCTTCCATGGCTGAGACAGAGAGTAAATTCCTTGTTATCCCTGGAACATACAATACATCTGTCACCTTCAGAGGACATCTTGACTCCAGCTGAAATTGAATGGTCCCAACTCCCTCCACACCATACATGGCATTGTTACCAAGCTCCACATGTACATCTGAGTCATCCTTCGATAAATTGGTGAAAAGTCCCTGTGCTCCCTTCATGTGTCTAGAAGTAACACTGTCCACAAACCATGCACCCTTGACTATAGTGCTAGAAAGGCAAGACACCAATGAGAACTCCTCAAATCTTGCAACAAACTCATTGACTTGAGTATCTGTAGATGTTGCAACTTGCTGCACCTTTCTCTTACTCTTCTTCTTGTTCGAACACTATGAGGCATAATGGCCACTTGTGGCACACAAAGCATTTTACTCTGCTCAGATCTTCTTTCTTTCTAACTTGTGAAGTAGCCTCTCCATCTGTATCCTTGTTGACCTTCCCCTTCTCCTTCCTTGCCTAACTAGCAAGAGCAAGATTCTCATCATCGCCCCTTTGGTGGCCTGTTGACAAAGATTCCTCCCAAATCTCTTCCTGGATGAGATCATCCCACAGTCTGCCCCAATCAGGAAGTTTCTCTTGTGCCACATTGCCCTCAAAGAAAGGAGCCCATGGCTTAGTGAAACCATTTAGGGCCATACTTACCATCTCCCCATCTATCATGATCTCTGTTGGCGCCTACTCCACATTTATGCTAACGTGGATAAAATATTTAATCCACTTGGTGTGGCCTTGGGGGCAATTCTCGAATTGAGAAGCTTTCACTCAAATCTCAACTCCTTCGTCTAGGCTAATTTCTAGTGAAGCCAAGGGGCGTAGTTGTTGATTTCTGATAGCATTGGATGTGCTGTAAGCCTCAAAATTTGTAGGGAGGCTAGGACACATGTATTCCAGAATACCCAGAAATCGTTTTGGGAAATTCCACCCAAAGACAGTTTTATTAAAATAATTAATTAATTTTAATGGATGCCTAAGTTTAAACTTAGGAAATTAAAATAATTGAAGGGTATTAATTAAACTGGGGGTGAAACTTCGAGAAGAAGATAAGGATCAAGCCAAAATGATCTGAGCCATTGATTAGAATCTAATCTAGGCTGTTGGTTGATCAATGAGAGGATTATAAGAAGAGGCTTAATGGGAATTTGGAAAACACATCGATAGAGATATCAAGAGATCGAATTTCTTAGAGAGGGTAGTGCAACAGTTGCTAGACAATTGATCGAGGAGATTTCTTGCAATGGGAGGCAAGGAGAGTTCTAGAGCGAGATTCCCTGATCCGAGAATACATCACAGAGGAGGCAGTGAGAGATCCAGAAGAGGCAGTGTAGAGGCCAAGCTGGGAAGCGTAAGCTCACGCAGAGGCAACACAGAGCTTCAGAGGGAGTCCTTTGAGCCCTTACTTCCCCTTTCATATATTTGCATGTGCTTGAGCTTCTTCTTGTAAAATGTAACTAGGTTCGGTCTTCATAATGACATGTAATTATGATCTTTGTAAATGATGAAATGAAGAGAATAAAATTAGTTTTGTAATACCTTGCTTCATGGGTTTCATGAGCAAGAGATTTTATTTATATGGCTCCCATTGAGAACCTTAGGATTTGTCATTAAAGTCAAAGAGTCAATGTCATGTATGAAGAACCCTTCTTGGGGAAATAACAAGGTATATGAGTCTATAAAATGTCTAGAAAGCCCTTCAACGACAAAAGCACTAATCCTCCTTTTGATGTCAGCCTCAAGATGCATAAGAAACTCTTGTTGGTTCAACCTATATGGAGACACATCTATTTGAGAAATCATGTTGGCTTATTTATAAATGGAAACCATTATATATAGGCATGAACACACTTTGCATTTCCATAGTGAGATCTTCGCATATCTCTGTGATTTTGGATGGGTAATAACAGAATGAAGTTCGGTTATCTATCTTTGATTTTTCGGATGGCAGTAATAGAAGACAAGCTCGGATTTCAGTGGCCTAATAAAGGGACAAGTTCGGAATACCTTCTGAGATTCGTATGAAGGATCAGTGCCACAGTTCAATGTAGAAGGCACAGTTCGGATACCACAGTTCAGTATGTAAGGTTCAGTTCAGATGGAACTCGGCTAGAGAAGGAAGAGACAACGAGGATATTTTCTAGGCTAACCACAGTAAGGAAGTTCGGATCAAAGATACAAAGACAAGTTCAAAGGTCTCTCTTTCTTGGATCAGAGATACAGTCTTGAGGACATAACAGTTTGGTACAACCACAATTCGTTGATGATGATAGTAAGAAGGTCTCAAGAGAAGAGATATAGATGAGATCTTAGTGTTAATTTTTGGTAGCTTCAGATGTGCTCTAGCCATGAAAATTGGTGGAGAGGCTAAGGCACATGAGATCTCCAAGACCTAGAAATCGTTTGGAGAAATTCCACTTGGATGAAGAGATATTAAAATAAATAATATTTTAAATGAATTCCTAAGTCTAAACTTAGGAAAATTAAAATATTAATGTCTATTAATATAATATGGGTGAGAAAGTTCTAAGAGGATGATCAAGCCAGTTCTAATCTTAGCCATTGATTAGGGACTTAATCTCGGCCATTGAATCATCAACAGGAAAAGAGGAGGCTTGAGGGTTAGTTGGAGACACATCAAATTGATCAGTCAATTCGATTTTCTGGGGTAGGGTTTGCTGAGAAATCGAGTTAGTGATCTATTGCAGCGAGAGGTAGTTCGGCAGAAGGCCGAGAATACATAGCATAGAGGCTGAGAGAGTTCTAGAGAGACAACGCAGAGGCAGCCTGGGCTGACGCAGAGGCAGCCAGAGCTGACGCAGAGGCTTGGAGGGCCAGTGCTGAGGACGCATGAGGCTGAGAAGCTGACGCAGAGGCTAGCAGAGCTAATGCTGGGCAGAAAGAGTTGCGCTGTGGTGTTTTCGTGGGGCACACTGAGTTGAGAGGCAACCGCAGAGCCATAGAGGGTGACGCAATTCCAGAGAGAAGCTTGGAGCAACTTTCATTGTGCAGCTGAGGAACAGTCGAAGTTACTGTGGGGCTCATCATCCAGTTGCTGATCAGCCGAAATATCTGTCTCCGGAGCAAGGTACTTTTGCCAACGAAAATCTCTGAAGGGTGAGCCATTTCTAGCACCCTAGTTGCATTCATAAAACTGCATAATAATAAAATGCTCATCTGCTGCACTGGGTTTCCTGCATTGGGTTTTGCTGGGGATGATTGTCCAAAAATAACGGTGTCCCTTGTGTTTTCTCTGTTATTTCAGTTGTTGATCTGTATATGTGTGAAGGCTGCATTTGTGTTTATTTCAGTATTTATATTAATAATAACTTGTTAATGGAAAGAACAATTAGGAGTTAATAAACCAGATAATGCAGTAGGGATTTCTGATGTGTTAGATTCATAAATTTCCACATGGTATTAGAGCGATTGCAGATCATAGATGACTGAAGGCATCAACCAGGAAATCTGAGAGTTTGTAGCAAAGAAGCAGCTGTCCCAAGAGACAGTGCAATTCTAGAGCTAGAGAAGCAGAAGGAAGAGTGACACAGTGCAAAGAAGGTGACCTCAGCATTCTAAGCCAGGAGAGGAAGACGCAATAGCTGGGAGGAGCCCGCACAGTAGCTGCGTCAGCTCTCCAGGCCAGCGCAGAGGCAGAGGGGGGCAAATTAGGCCTATGCAGTTCCAAGTTATCTTTCTTAGTTAAGCAGGATTGACGCTGTGACTAGGAGGAGGCAGGAGTTGATCCAACTCTCACTATGATTGTGGAGAGCCAAAAGGGCTCAGATTCTTCGGTTGCCGGGGCTAAGGCAGCTGTGCAGATTCTGATTTGAGGAGCTGGTGGGACTTTGGTTTTGTTAGTACGGAACAATGTCTAAGGAGATGGAACCAAGGTAGAGGGAATCACTACCTCGACGGATCTTTAGCCAAGGAATCCAGATCCGAGTTGCAGTTGCAAGGAGGATTGGAGAGGAGCGGTTCAACAACTGGCCAGAGGATTTCCAGGAGGGAAATTAGGACTCAGAGGGATTCTAGAAGAGGAGCTGAAATGGCAGTGAACGGATCGAGGGATTAGGATAGGTTGGACGAGGCTTCCAACTTTGTCATCTGGAAGGCCAAGATCTTGGCAGTCCGGGATCGACATCACATCAAGGACTTTGCCTTGAAAGAAGTGGTTATCCCAGTTGACCTAGCTGAGAATGAGAAGTATGAGGAGATGATGGCGAGGGCGAAGTGCATGATCCTAGACGGGGTCGAAGATCATGTCATACCACATATTGCTGAGAAAAACACAGCAAAGGAGATGTGGGACACCCTGACCACCTTATACCAGGGCTCTTTCATGCAGTGGGAGATGCTATTGGAGAATCAGCCAAGGTCATATCAAATGCATAAGGGAGAACAGATAAATCCATTCCTTCTCAGGTTGTAGGAGATTCGCGACTAACTTACTTCCCTGGGGTCTACACCCGATCCAAAGTTTATGGTCAAGACTGCCTTGAATCCAGTCTTTGAGGAGTAGGAGACATTTGTCCAAAGTATTTTGGGCAGGGCTACTCTTCCTGATTGGAAGGAGACTTGGGCAGCTCTTTGACAGGAAGAGATCAGTAGAATGCCCAAGGCGGGGAGTAGTGGTAAGGGAGTTCGAGTCAAGAAAGAGGAGGAGGAGGATGTGGCTCTAGTATCTGCGGGACAACAAGGGAAGAGGACGAAGAAGGATATCTCCAAGATCAAGTGCTTCAATTGTGAGGAGCTGGGTCATTATGCATCCTAGTGTCCTAGGAAGAAAGGCAAGGGAGAAGCTTCTGATTGAAAGGAAACTCCAGCTAAGGCGGAGAAAGAGGTCGAGACTGATGACGATTATGCCCTGAGTGCTCATGCACCTCTAAAGAAGAGGTGGGGTGACATCGAGTTGTAGTCAGGAGGTCTACATGCTAGGGGTAGGATCCTTGAGGTACCCAAATTCTTGGATCACATCCGGCTACGGGAGCCCTTAACGATAGTAGCATGATGATAGGTGTCGGGTGGAGCAAAGTGTGATGGAGCAGCAAGGCAAGGCTAGAGTGCAGAAATCTGAGGCAGTGCAGTGGAGGTTGCAGCAGTGCGAGAGGCACAGAGGTGTTTGCAACAGCGCAGTGGCAGTAGAGGGAGCACAAGATAGCAACTAAGGTAGCTTCAGCACTAAGTTGCAGGAAACGTTGGAGAAGGGTCCGTTTCTGGTCGGAAATGAAACAAAAACGAGGAAAATTGTACTGTACGGCCTGGAAACTCGTTTCTGGCCGTACTGGCCTGTTTCTTGAGGAGGAAACGTGGCTAGTATGGCCGGAAACGAGTTTCTAGGCCGTACGACGGAGTTTCCTCTTCTAACTTGACTTTTTCTTATATTTTTATTTTTATTTTTTTGCTTGTAATTTTTTATTGGACGACTAAAATATCTTCTGGATGCTTCTAGATGCCTCTCAAGTGATATAAAAGGGGATTTTTTTGAGTGGGGTAGCCTAATGTTCAAGCCTATGGCCCTAGTGTTGATATGCAGTTCATGGTAATGTTAAATTCTTAAAGTAAAAGGATGAAAATGAAAAATAAAGGAAAGGAAAATGTCACTTTTACTTAAAATTTTAACATTACCATGAAATGACTCAGGATGTTTGAGAGTGGTTTCGCCCTCATTGGATTTCATATGGAGAAAGTAGAATTTTAGATCTCACTCAAAATCTAGCAGACTTATCTGTTTTTCAGGATTTTAGGATTGGGGGATTGCAATGTTTCCATTGGATTTTGTCATGTACTAGGGTATGGAACTTGTATTTAATCAAGAGAACCAAGCCCTCTATGCAGGGGAGACTCCCACTAATCAAGAGCACTTAGTGTACTAGGGTATGGAACTTGTATTTAATCAAGAGCACTAAGGTCGTTCGGCTATGTAGGAGGAGACTCCCAATCAAACACGAGACAAGAAATTAGAAATTTCCCGTGGCTGATTTTGGATATTGCTATTTTCATTATGTGATCATTCATGAGTAAATGTGATGTAAATTTAGAGACTTATAGTTTATGCATTGACAATTGACACTTTAATCATAATGTAATAAATTAGAATGTATCATATATGCTTTATGATTGCACACATTTCTTAAATGTCCTAATATCTGTATATATATATAGATTGCGTTTCCCCGTTTCCAAAATTTTGGGTTGTCACGTTTTGTACCCATCCCTGTTTTGGAAACTCGTACCCGTTTCCCTGTTTTGTGCAACTTAGCTTCAGCATCATGGGGCTTCCAGTCTGATTGGGATGTCAGTATTTGGGGGAAGATCAGTTACTTACTTCTCGGTGACTGAGTTGCAGTGCAACAGTTAGAAATGGCAGTGCTATGGGCAACATGATGCAACATATTGAGAGGGAGCTGCAGTACAGATGTAGCAGTGGTAGTGGCAGTGTCATGGGCAGTAGTACGGGAAGCAACAGTGCAGGGGATGAGAGGCAGCAGGCCAAGCATCGGCAAAGGTACCAGTGCGGAGGATTAGTGTGATGTTTCAATGGTGAAGCATTACCAGAGCACATTCCTCACTAAGAGGGAGTGTTGATTTTTGGTAGCACCAGATGTGCTCTAGCCATGAAAATTGGTGGAGAGGTTAAGGCACATGAGATCTCCAAGACTTGGAAATCGTTTGGAGAAATTCCATCTAGATGAAGAGATATTAAAATAATTAATATTTTTAATGAGTTCCTAAGTCTAAATTTAGGAAAATTAAATATTAATGTGTATTAATATAATATGCGTGAGAAAGTTCGAAGAGACGAGGATCAAGCTAGTTCTAATCTTAGCTGTTGATTTGGGACTTAATCCCGGCTGTTGAATCGTCAATAGGAAAAGTATAAGAGAAAGCTTGAGGGTCAGTTGGAGACACACCAAATTGATCAGTCAATTCGATTTTCTTGGGCAGGGTTTGTTGAAAAATTGAGTTAGTGATCTGTTGGAGCGAGGGGCAGTTCAGCAGAAGCCTGAGAATACATAGAAGAGAGGCAGAGAGAGTGTCGGAGAGACAACGAAGAGGCAACCTAGGTTGATGTAGAAGCTTGGAGGGCCAACGTTGAGGACGTAGGAGGTCGAGAAGCTGACGCAGGCAGACAGAGAGGCTAGCAGAGCTGACATTGGGCAGAAAGAGCTGCGCTATGGTGTTTTCGTGGGGCAGACTGAGAGCTGAGAGGTAGACGCTGAGCCATAGAGGGTTACACAGTCCCTAGAGGGTGACGCAGTTCTAGAGAGAAGCTTGGAGCAGCGTTCGCTATCCAGCTGAGGAACAGTCGAAGTTACTGTGGGGCTCATCATTCGGTTGTTGATCAGCTGGAATGTCTGTCTTCGGAGCAAGGTACTTTTCCTAAGGAAAATCTCTGAAGGGTGAGCCATTTCTGACACCCTAGTTTTATTCAGAAAACTGCATAATAATAAACCCTCATCTGCTGCACCGGTTTTCCCGCATTGGGTTTTTCCGAGGACGATTGTCCAAAAATAACGTTGTCCCTTATGTTGTCTCAGTTATTTCAGTTGTTGATCTGTATATGTGTGAACGCTGCATTTGTGTTTATTTCGGTATTTATATTAATAAATAACTTGTTAATGGAAAGAACAAGTAGGAGATAATAAACTAGATAATGCAGTAGGGATTTATGATGTGTTAGATTCAGAAATTTCCACACTTAGTGGTGTCAATGTCTCAATCCTCAGAAGATCAAAGAGGAAGAGGAGTCAACAGGAAGAGAAGACAATTATGAGAACTAGTGTCTTGGTCTTGGAGTGGCTAAGAGGTCAAGGGTCTTGGTCTAGGTATTCATCAATTGGAATCTCTATAAGAAGAATTTGTGCGGGTTTTCCTCCCGAAGAGTGAGGGGTTTTGGCCCTTGCTTATAGCCCACATTATGTGTCTCTTGTGTATTTATGTTCATGCATTGGTTACTGTTTGATGAAGAAGAACACTAATAATCTAACAGGAAGAAGAGCCTAATCTAAACAAGTAAAAGCATTCACAAGTCGTCACTAATAGAAGAGAAATCACCTAATGATAATGCCCTAGATTTCTCAACATTTCTTCCTTTGGAAGTTTAGTAATTGAACCTTTAACATGACTGACAACTTCATTTTCTATGAGGATCAAATCATTCCTCTTCTTCTATGCAAGAAAGTTTGATGACCCAACCAATGTGTTGCTTTCCTTGGAAAATGAAGTCATTTTGATAGATTCAGAAGTGGACATAAAGGTATTTACTTGTGAAGATACTGCTTGTTGACAATATCTTCAAAGAGAAAATCATGATTACATATGTCATTATGAAGACCGAACTTAGTTACATATTTCAACAAAAGAGTGTCCGAAAATTTCAGATTAGTGTTGCAAGACCGAAGGTTAAGGACGAAGGAGATATTGCAACAACATCAAGAAGAGGTTGACTTTGACTTGATCAGAAAAAGGCAAGGTTTGACTTGGTCTTGGAGGAGTTTTGGTCAAGGGTCTTGGTCTTGGAATTCGTCAATTGAGGATTCTATAAGAAGAAGAATTCTTGTAGTTTATCCTCTCACATTTGGAGAGGTTTTGGCCCTGACTAATCACCTATATCTTGTGTCCTTTGTCTTATTGCTCTTTATGGGTTGGTAGTTGTTTGATGAAGAAAACACTAATAATAAACAAGTAAAAGAAGAAGGTAATTAAGTGAAGTAAAAATACACCACAAACAATTATCAAAGAAGATAAATCATCCTATGTTGCTGCCCCCAAATTTCTCAATAGGGCAGCCTAATGATCAAGCCTATGGCCCTAGTATTGATATGTAATTCATGGTAATGTTAAATTCTTACAGTAAAAGTGACATTCTCCTTTATCTTTCATTTTCATCCTTTTACTTAACTTTTTAACATTACCATGAAATGACTCAGGATGTTTGAGAGTGGGTCCGACCTCATTCGATTTCATATGGAGAAAGTAGAATTTTAGATCTCACTCAAAATCCAACAGACTTGTCAGTTTTTCAGGATTTTAGGATTGGGGAATTGCAATGTTTCCATTGGATTTTGTCATGTGCTAGGGTATGGAACTCGTCAAGAGCACCAATCCCTGTATGTACCTTGATGTTAGTGACATTGGTTGTTGAACTCCTCTATCATGACCCTACTAAAAATGTAGCCATCACTCTCAAAATCTTGACTTGACATTCTACGTTTTTTCTATCTTATGTTAATGCTTAGAGGGTGATATTAATGACAAGGATCCCAAGATAGGCAATGATTTTGATGATATGTAGTTATTTGTTGTTGCATGATTTTTTTGGATGATGGAGGCCATCTAGAGCCCATTTGTTGATGTATTTTCAGTTCAGAGATGGATTGCACTCGATGCCATTTTGGTTATGTGCACCCTTACATGCTATATAAATCAAAACTTGTAACTTGTTGACTTGTGGTTGATGAAGATTGTAACTACTACATGATTGATGTTATATGGTTTAATCCATGTTTTTATGCTTTTTATAACTAATTAATCATTCTATGATTCTACAGCTTTCTCAGAAATTAGACATTTCTCATGGCGGCAAGAGGCCCAAGCATTAGCAATAGATAATAGATTTACTTGTATTTTCTAGTTTCTAGTAGTTTTTATAACTGTTGATTCTTTCATATTTATTATGATATTTTTTGTAAACAATATATGACAATTTAAGTTTGAAGTTTGAAGTTGGTAATTATAACTCATTGGTAATGAATTATGAATATGATGCTTCGTGAAAGTTGAAAGTTGAAACATTTCATTTCGTGTTAGATATTCTTTGTTATCTTTTGGTTACTTGGTAATGGTAATGGTTACAAGTACAAGTTACAAATTTAATGATCAATGATGATAAATGTTATATATCGAATTTTGAAAGCTTGAAACTTTAGGATTGATGAATCATGAGACTCGATATGTTGTATGATACTAACTTGTGGACGTGGTTGATGAGGATTATAACTTCTAGATGAATGATGTTTTATGGTTCAATCCATGTTTTTATGCTTTTTATATCTAATTCATCATTCTACATGCTTTTATTGACATATATGCATCAAAATATTAAAAATATATATTATATAAAAATTCGCTCCTGATTCGCTCCCAAGCCGGGAGCTTTTGAAAATGTCGCTCCCTGCTCCCGCTCCCAAGTAACCTTGGTTCACAGCAGCTAATTTAAACCATGTTCACAGACTTACTATCTGGTTTCCAATATCTGCAGGTTAGCAGGGAAAGTAAGTCATTCTTGCAGGCTATGAGTGAGATAAAATCAAGTACATGGGACAATGAAAGGATTGAGTATGCTTTACCACCATATATGTCTCTGGTGAGTCTCATTGAACTTTGAATTAGCTTAAGATATATTTGCTGAGCAGCTGATGCATAACACAAAATGTAAAATGCTGGTTAGATTTCATGTAAGAGACCTTTGATGGGTAATTACATTCTTAGACCAGTTTAAGAATGGATCCTACATACATTAATATTTATTAAGAATAGATATTCTTTTTATATGAACAACTCAAGGAAATCTTAATCAGATCTTGAATAGATTTTGTTTTGTAGCTGATTTTTTTTGTCTTGACTCTTGATGAATCTTTGATGGAACTATTTTTTTTCAGATATTGGGGGAACCGGGATATGGTGGCTCTTGTACTCCATCTATGGTAGGTGCAGTTCAATCATGGAGGAAGAAAGATCCCCAAAATTCTCAAGTAATTTGGAAAAAGTTAGCAGAAGCAAATGCGGCTGTGGAGAGAGAATTACTCTTGTTAAAAAATATTTCCCAAGAGCAGGAACAGATTTATCAAAATGTTTTAGAGAACTGTAGCAGGATTTTAGCTGAAAAGGTAAATATCAAGGTTTCATGGTGCTCATAAACATCCACATTCATGTGAAATTGGCAAATGGATAATCTAGTTTCAACTTAAAATGCTTACTTTTTGTTCTAATTACATTGTCTTATCATATCAAAGTACGTGATTCCTTACGAAGTTCAACTATTAAACCAAGACTTAAATGCAGATTATTTTTCCATAGTTGATCATGGAAGGCACATGGCATTATGCACTTAGATATCTATATTCAGATCACTATTTTCCCTCTTTCTGTAGTTGCTTCATGAATGCTATAGGATGATAAAACGTGAAATTCATAGAGATAACAACAACCTCTCTCTCTTGAAAATGGCTTTGGTGGTGTGACGACTTTGGAGTGTAGAGTGGTTTAGGGTTTTGGTGCAGGTGGATGATGATGATTTCAATAGAGGGTATAAGACACATGGTTTACATTATTCAAGCTCCCACATACGTCCATATAGTGGTGATGCAAAGGAGCTTTGGCACTTCTGTTCGGAGGCAAGGCTCTTTTGCTCAATGCTCATGTTGAATTTTGTAGCTATGGTCAGTCTTCATAATTGTTGTTTTAGCCCTCCAAATAAATGTAATAATAAATTCAAGACATGTTCTTCATGTTGGCTTCAAAAAGTGTGAAATTTGAATTTTAAAATTATGTATTTTTGCCTCCAAAAGTGAGGTTAGCTTCAAGTTGGCCCAGTCCTAGAGTTGTGTCTATTCGGGCTCATTTAACCTCTATACAAAGACCATTTGGCCTACTTCAAAGTGTAATTTGGATCATCTCTATTCAACCAATCCGGATCACATGGGAGAGTTTCCTGAGGCAGAATGATAGTCATCTCATAAGCAGATTGAATCTAAGGAAAACAAGCTTCTGGACAAAACAAATACAAGCAAATCATCTCTGAAAGGGCCGAATCTGTAGCAGTCTTATGTCTTGGCAAAGGGCTGAGTATGTAGCACTCTAATGTCTTGGCAAAGGGCCGAATCTGTAGCAGTCATACATCCTGGCAGAGGGCCGAATCTGTACCAGACATATACCTTGACAGAGGGCTGAATCTGAAGCATGCATATATCTGGACAGAAGACCAAATCTGGGTAGAATCAATATCTTCTGTGCAGACCGATTTTGTGAGCAGTAATCTCTGTTTGCCCAGGGTTAACCTGGATTGTCTATGATTAGTTTTGATCTTGTTTTAGACTGTAAGGACTAGATGTATCTCTTGTTGATCTGAACAATTTCTCTAAGGAAAATGTTAAAATTGGCAACCAAGGCAAAACTTCATGTGGGTCATCTTATTCATGGCTGATAATATTTTTATTAGACTCCTCTCGTCGAGAGGTGTAGGATTGATATAAAGATCATCCGATTCCAATAAGTATTCATGGAGATATGAATTTATTTTGATTATGGAATTATTATCAAGCCGACCTACAACTCATATAGGCTCAGAAGCCCAACAGTCGCATCTATTCACCCACCAACGTTGTGTATAAATATAAGAGGACTTTTCCTCATTTGGACTCACTCATCTCATCACATCTCTCTCTTTCTCTACTGCGCTGAAATGGGTCTCTCTCTCACACATAAGAAGCCAGAAGCTGTTGAATTTGAAGCTGCAACTGCAGAAGTAAAGATTGACTTGCGTGGCCTAGAAGATCTCCTCTTTGGAACTATGTTGTAGGTTCATCTGAACCTCCTCTGAAAGCCGCAACTTTTGGTGGTGGAATGAAGTCAATCCGATGAATGGTTTGCAAGATATCGACTGCCCTAGTTTGAAGCCGGAAACTGCTGAATTTGAAGCTGCAACTGCAGAAGTAAAGATTTACTTGCGTGGCCTAGAAGATCTCCTCTTTGGAACTGCGCTGTAGGTTCATCTGAACCCCCTCTGAAAGCCGCAACTTTTGGTGGTGGAATGAAGTCAATCCGACGAACGGTTTGCAAGATATCGACTGCCCTAGTTTGAAGCCGAAAACTGCTGAAACTGACGCTGCAACTGCAGAAGTAAAGATTGACCTGCGTGGCCTAGAAGATCTCCTCATTTGAACTGCGCTGTAGGTTCATCTGAACCTCCTCTGGAAGCCGAAACTTTTGGTGGTGGAATGAAGTCAATCCGACGGTCGGTTTGTGAGATATCGTCTGCCCTAGTTTGATAATGAAGCCGCTAATGCTGATGCTGCTGATCTAGTGTTTGCTACTGCTGATATGAATCAGATTTATTGTACTATTTCTCTCTGCTGAATTATTGAAGATAAAAGAAGATTTGATCAAAGGGTTTCCCCACACATTGTGGGGTTTGTCCCTGGCTAGCCGCCACATCTTGTGTCTCTTGTCTTGGCTCGTTTTCTGTCGATCGTTTAATGTTCTATCTGCACTTTACTTTATGTATATGTGATTGCTAATCTGTGGAATATAATAAGAAAAAGAAGTAAACTGTTATAAGCATAGAACATACCATAACTTAACAGAAAAGCTTTATGGGATTGTAATGTCCCCTGTTGTTGCACAGAGTGTCTAGGCACCGCGACAACGCTCAGAGTAAGGGCTGTCACTCCTGATCCTTACTCACTCTGTTTAGACTCTCTCCTAGACAAGTTAAGGGGGGTAGTCGCTAAGGTAAATGGATGAGAAACCCTGTGGAGCACGAGCTCAAGGAGATTTTAATGATGGACATCTTGATGAATCTAAACGATTAAATCAGATGAATAGATTAAACGTCAACATAAACAAGACACGACCACAAGATAGAAACAATTATAGACCAGTGCCTTCGATATTTGAACTAACCATAAAAAAAAGAAGCTATCCAGAACGATTTTCAATATGCGACGAAAAGTGACAATCATAAATAATCCACAAAAAAAGCCCAACACCGTATCACGCAAGATATTCGAGATTTAAGACTGCTATCATTAATGACCAAGATCTAGATTCAATTAGTTTTCTCCAACAGTGAATATAACTTCGAAATGCTCATCGTACATTGACCATAGGAAAATCATAAAAATGCATTTGATGACCAAATAACACTAAGGAAATTTAGGTTAAATTTTTTTTAATTATTCCTTAGGAACCTAATTTAATGTGAAAACCAAATCAAAGGGTTAAAATATCGAAATTTTTAATGGGCCATGAGCCACATTAAAAATTTTGATGTCTAAGCGTAAATACTTTAATTTATTTCGTTCCTAAATTCGACACCAAAATTTTAAAATTTTTAGACTTTTTAAATTTTTTTAGGATTTTAAATGTTAATTTTTATTTTTTTTTAGATTTTAAATTTTAAAAGTTTTTTAGATTTTTATGATTTTTTTTTAATGTTGTGATTTTTAGGATTTATAATTTTTAGATTTTTTTATATTTTTATGAAAATAAATGAAATTCAAAAAAATCAAATCGAAAATAAAAATAAGATAAAAAATCAAAATCCAAAAGTCATAAAAAAGAAAAAGAAATGTGAAATCAAAACCAGACAAAAATAAAAATAAAACTAAAATATCAAATCAAAATAAAACCACAAGTCGAAAAGTAAAACCAAATGAATTTGAAACAATAAAATCAAAGCTAAAACATAACCAAAACAAAAAATCAAATGAAAACGCATAGCCTAACCGAAGCCTAAGATCGAATGAAATCTAAAAAAAAAATTATATATATGCTAACCCTAACTCCTACTTAAAATACAAATGAAATAAAAGAAAGAGAACTGACCAACCCAACGCATAAAAAAATAAATATCGAACTGTTTTTGTTTATCGTGCAGGCTCGGATGGTGGAAGACAGCGAGAGGAGGCCGCAGGTCAGCGAAGGCAATGTTGATGGATGTGTGAGGGTTTGATAAGGAAAACCGCAAGGGATTTTGCTGTTTGTTTTGCAGGTATGTGGGGAGGTTGATTGCGCGAAGAAATGGAGGAGCGCTGAGGAGTGAAAGAAAAGCTTCGTACAGCAAAGAGGAGCGATGGAAGATGGGAGCTTTAGAAGTGAGCAACGGGAAGGAGGGGAAGCCAGATGCGAGAGAGGAATGGCAGCGCGGATTTGCTGAGAGTGGACTGAAGCTAAGGAATGAGGACTGCATGGAAGGATGAGGAGGGACGGATGAGGAAACCGAGGGTAAAAGGAGCTGCGAGAAGGGTTAACACAGAACCGGAGAAGGTAGCGTGGATGGCCAGCGTTGAGGGAGATGCGCATCAGAGGTGAGGGAAAATGCAACTAGAGAAAAGATCCGATGGTGAATGGAGAAGAAGAGCGATGGGAGAATAGGGCAACATGGAAGAGAATGGATTTAATTTCTGGAGGAAAAATCATGGATTTGAAGGGCAGATAAGCTATGGCAGCGACAGAGGGTTTTGAAGGTCACTGCTGGGAGGATAGATAGAAAAAACGCAGGAAGAAACCCAAGATTTTCTAGATCTCATAAAAAAATTCAGATTTAAAGCTCTTAAAATAAAAATAATTTCGAAATTCTCTAGAAAACGACAGTAAAAACAAATTCGAAATTTTTTTGCTCAGGAAACCCCAGGCAGCCAATCAACCTGCAAAATGGTGGCCCAGAACTTCCAACAGAACCTCAATTTTTTTTCCAGAAATCTTAATCAAATTTTTAAATCGCTCTGCTTCAGATTTCTTTGAAACCCTTATGAAATTTCCAGATCTGAAAATAAATAAATTCCCTGCAAAAAATGATGCTGATGGACCTCCAGAGATCCAGATCTTACCCTCCAGGGCCTAGATCTGGACTTTGCACAACTTTCAGCTTCAAATCTGCAGCTATAGGACAACAAGAAACACCCAAACGACATATTCAATGACCCAAAAAACTAAAACCCCAAAAAAAAAAATCCAAGTTAGAAAAGTGAAGAAAGTTACGGATCTATGTACATAAATATCAGATCTATCAGATCTAGGGAGTATGAGTTCGACTCCGCTCCCAGATCTGATGATCTGAGGCTCTCAATAGCCAGATCTATCGATTTAGCACAGAAAAAAATTAATATTTTGAATTTTAGAGGAGGTACTGAGCTCAAAACCCTTTATGCATCACCCATAAAAATATCGTATAATAAGCCCGGATCAAATTTAAGCTGGGCTCTTCAGAAAACACAGATCGGGAGTTGGCTGGTTTAGCAGAGAACTTCCCCGTACGCCAGATGATCTAATAATCACGGATTTTCTGCAAAACTCAATTTAACCATCAACATAGAGCGAGAAAACGACAATAAAATTCAGATAAATAGAGATACCTGCTATTATATTCAAAACTTAAATTATTATTCAAACTCCAGTGACTGAGCAAGATACCTGTACTCAAATCGCTCTTCAGAAGCTATTATTAATGGCAAAAAAAGAAATTATGCACGAAAATAATACATCTTACAGCATTTCCATGAAGAGTAACGCTGGCGAAATTTAACCCCAAAGTCTTTCTTTATTGCTGATAAAAAGATTACAAGAGAAAGCTTTTTGCTTAGTACAAGATCAAAAGATCGGATGAATCTGATTGACAAAATGACCTCCTATTTAAAGATAAATCCTCTAACGGCTAGTTCGAGTGATCCTTGTCAAAGCAATCTCGACCGTTGATGAGGATCAAAATTTCTTTTAATCTCATCTATTGAAATTTTAAATATTGAGGAAATTTCGAATTTTTCAATTAAATGCATTTTAATAAATTCAAAAATTAAAATTTTGCTTTAATTTCCTCAAAATTTTGACTTTGACTTAACTCGAGGGACACAAGGCATAAAATTTAGCAAAATAATCAACTAACCTTAGTCTTTGGACCTGCTAAGATTTAATTTTTTAAAGGACCCACGAATTTCACCTTTGGAAAATTTAAATTTACCTAGGACTTAGGACCTATGAGGGGATAAATTATTTTTCTAACCCTCAAGACACTTTACATCATGATTTTTACATTTTTTACATCTCAAGGGGGAAAACCCATTTGCAAAAGACCCTCATAGACTACCCAGTTCTGCGACACAAATATAATCTAGCAGATCAAGCAATTTGTAATAAAATAACCTAACCAAATAGTTAGGATTATTCCCAAATCACTTTTACATAGACTTGATCTAGAACACTAGGACTCCCCTAAGATTCTAGTGACAAAATCCATTCCAACTTTGCGGTAAGGCTTAAGGAAAACTTTGCTGACCATCCAAGAATGGATCGGTGAGACAAAAAACCTCTCCGAATGTTGATCGTTACCAGAAAAGTAGGTTTACCTAGGTGATTACATACACGACATGGATCTGCTGAGATTATTTACATCATACACATGCAGACTGGGTTTACATTATAACATGACAATCAGGCTGATGATGATCGCTGGACGGCAGGAACACATCGATCAGGCACTATCCCTTTTGCGAAAAAGGGGGTGTACTGCTATGGGTCGTTGACACGTAGTGGTCAACATCTGGCTCTACTTGGGGACACGTTGCTGCACTGGAGGAATGTGAGAATCCAGAATCTGCATCCATGCAACACACAACAAAACATAAGTAGCGTCCATCCAAAAATCATCATATAGCATTAAGCACATGAAAGATATAAGCTCTTCATTTATTAACATGAAAAACACAAATCTAACTACAAAATGAAATACTGAAATAAAAGGGCATAAGGTTAGAAACACAATACAAAGATGCCCCATGGCATCAGATGTGTTCAATATAGTGTATACTGAGCATTTGCCTGCTTTCAGACAAATCTGTTGGCTGTTTCTCGGATGTGCCATGTCCAATTCTGCATACGGTAGGAATTTTTCCTATCCGAAAATCAAGCTGTTCGCGGCCATCTGATGCATCAAATCGCTTTCTCATTTTCTTTCTCTTGCACTTTTTCTTTGTGGCAGGTTGTATTACTGACGATGTGGAACATTCTGTTTCAAAACTCTCAGATGAAGTATGTAAGATATGCATGACATGTCTCTCTTCATTCTGCATCTGCTCTGTCAAGAATGATGGATCAGTCTCACAGGTGTCATGAGTTATAACTTGATCTTCTATGATTGGTGGATTAACCATGTGAGCATCAACCTGATCCTCATCAATTTCAATTTTATTCGGGTCACCTTCAATTAACCACTTTTCAATCTAACAAATGACCTCCTCATAATAAGATGGAGATTGTTGCAGTAGATAAGGAGGCTTCTGATCTGTCGATGTCTCCTTGTTTCTTTCATCCTCTGACCGACGCTGAAATTTCTGTACCTATATTGTTATGGCATCCATCTGGCTGGAGTGTTCAACCTTCATGGCATTGACTTCGTTGGCATGGTCGTCCTCCATGGTTAATAACTTGTTCTGAAGACATATTTGACCATCTTCCACATCTTTTATTTCTTTTTCATTCTTTGCTTTCATGCCCACAAAACAATTTCGCATATAGTTTATCTCTTTCTTATGATTTCCTTGCATGGTAGCCAATTGATTATTATAATCAAATGTCATGATGGTCATTTCTTCATCCATATTTAATAACTTGTTTTGCATAGAATTAATTTCCCTGCCATGATTAGCTTTCATGGTTTCCATCTCCTTATCTCGCTTTTTCAGGTGGGTGTATAAAGTTCTCATATCCTTGACATAATTAGTTACAAATTTTTCTTGATTAAGCTCCATATTTTTTACTAGCTGTGTTTGACTGAACTGCATGTCTTTAACCAACTGCTTTAGTTCTTCTATAATTTTCTTATCATTTTCCCTTTCATGGTCGACATTGATTTGATAACTTGTCCCTGCTTTTCCACTATCATGGATTTGATCTACCACGGTATAGGTGGATGGCACATTCTGATATGGAGAATTGTCTTGAAATCTTTCATTGACAGCGCAATCCTTCACAAAATCACTTTCATTCTGTTGCATAATTTTAGGGGCACAAGGCGAGCTACCTTGATAACCATATCTATCTTTAAAAGCATTGACGATGTCTTGTAAAGAAGCGAAAGAATCTTCAGGACAATTATTAAACCAATTCAAAGCATCACCCTCTAAAGAAAAGGCAAATAGACACATTTTGACATCTTCATGATCATACTGGGGAGAAGTACAAGATATGAACATTGTACGAGTAACCCTGCATAGATGCTTTCTAACAGCCATTGAATCACCACCCGAGAACAAAGACAATTTATGAATGGCCACTTCTGGAATATCATGGAGAACATCAGTAAAATGACATGGGGTAAACGAATAATCCATGATGAATAATGAGGGACCAAATGGATGATAGAGAGAGACCTCTGCTCAAGAAAATCAAGAGATCCACAAGAAGCGAGCTTCTAGTAGAAATTCTTTTAGAAAAGAAAGAAGTGGAGTCACCACTTGAACATGAATCTAACTCTAGGATCCAAAAGGCAACAAACAACCGGATATAAGGGAGGGCTTCTTGTTTGAGAAATAATAAATGGAAGAAGTGGAGTCGCCACCCAAACAAGAAACGAACCGAAATGTCCAGGTGCTAAAGGTGCAGATGAAAGGATTAACGAGATGATTAAAGATAGGGCGATAAAAAGATCAAATGACGCCAGGAAATGTTGTCGCTTGTCAGGCTAATGAATGGCAGAAAAGATGAGATGATTAAAATGATGTCGAGAAACCAAGGACAGAAAAACTCTATCCCCGGTAACGGTGCCAAAAAATATTGTCGCACATAGGGTCCGGGCACCGCGACATCGCTTAGAGTAAGGGCTATCACTCCTGAGTCCTGATCATTACTCCGTTTAGACTCTCTCCTAGACAAGTCAAGGGGGGTAGTCCCTAATGTAAATGGATGAGAAAGCTTGTGGATCACGGGCTCTGGGAGATTTTAATGATGGACAACTTGATGAATCTAAACGATTAAATCAGATGAATAGATTAAACGCCAATGTAAACAAGACACGACCACAAGATAGAAACAATTATAGACTAGTGCCTTTGATATTTGAACTAACCATCAATAAAACAAGCTATCTAGAACGATTTTCAATATGTGACGAAAAGTGACAATCATAAATAATCCATAAAAAACGCCCAACGTTGTATCACACAAGATATTCCAGATTTAAGACGACTATCGTTAATCACCAAGATCTAGATTCAATTAGTTTTCTCCAATAGTCAATATAACTTCGAAACAGTCATCGTACTTTGACCGTAGGAAAATCATAAAAATGCATTTAATGACCAAATAACACTAAGGAACTTCAGGTTATTTTTTTTTTAATTATTCCTTAGGAACCTAATTTAATGTGAAAAACAAATCAAAGGGTTAAAATATCGAAATTTTTACTGTGCCATGAGCCACATTAAAAATTTTGATGTCTAAGCGTAAATCCTTTAATTTATTTCGTTCTTAAATTCGACACCAAAATTTTAAAATTTTTAGACTTTTTTAATTTTTTTGGGATTTTAAGTGTTAATTTTTTTATTTTTTTTTTAGGATTTTAAATTTTAAAAGTTTTTAGATTTTTATGATTTTTTTTTTATAATCTTATGTTATGATTTTTAGGATTTATAATTTTTAGATTTTTTATTTTTTATGAAAATAAATGAAATTCAAAAAAATCAAATCAAAAATAAAAATAAGATCAAAAATCAAAATCCGAAAGTCATAAAAAAGAAAAAGAGATGTGAAATCAAAACCAGACAAAAATAGAAATAAAACTAAAAATCAAATCAAAATAAAACCACAAGTCGAAAAGTAAAACCAAATGAATTTGAAACAATAAAATCAAAGCTAAAACATAACCAAAACAAAAAATCAAATGAAAACGCATAGCCTAACCTAAGCCTAAGATCGAATGAAATCTAAAAAAAAGAATTATATAAATGCTAACCCTAACTCCTACTTAAAATACAAATGAAATAAAAGAAAGAGAACTGACCAACCCAACGCATAAAAAAATAAATATTGAATTGTTTTTGTTTGTCATGTAGGCTCGGACAGCGGAAGATAGCAATAGGAGGCTACAGGTCAGTGAAGGCAGCATTGATGGATGCGTGAGGGTTTGATAAGGAAAACTGCAGGGGCTTTTGCTATTTGTTTTGCAGGTATGCGGGGAGGTTGATTGCGCGAAGAAATGGAGGAGAGCTGAGGAGCGAAAGAAAAGCTTCGTACAGCAAAGAGGAGCGATGGAAGATGGGAGATTTAGAAGTGAGCAACGGGAAGGAGGGGAAGCCAGATGTGAGAGAGGAATGGCAGCGCGGATTTGCTGAGAGTGGACTGGAGCTAAGGAATGAGGATTGCGTGGAGGAATGAGGAGGGACGGATGAGGAGACTGAGAGTAAAAGAAGGAGCTGAGAGAAGGGTTAACACAGAATTGGAGAAGGTAGGGTGGATGGCCAGTGTTGAGGGAGATGGGCATTAGAGATGAGGGAAAATGCAACTAGAGAAAAGATCCGATGGTGAATGGAGAAGAAGCGCGATGGGAGAATAGGGCAACATGGAAGAGAATGGATTTAATTTCTGGAGGAGAAATCACGGATCTAAGGGACAGATAAGCTATGGCAGCGGTAGAGTGTTTTGAAGGTCACTGCTGGGAGGATAGATAGAAAAACACAGGAAGAAACCCAAGATTTTCTAGATCTCATAAAAAAATTCAGATTTAAAACTCTTAAAATAAAAATAATTTCGAAATTCTCTAGAAAACAACAGTAAAAACAAATTCGAAATTTTTCTGCTCAGGAAACCCCAGGCAGCCAATCAACCTGCAAAATGGTGGCCTAGAACTTCCAATAGAACCTCTAAATTTTTTTCCAGAAATCTTAATTAAATTTTTAAATCGCTTTGCTTCAGATTTCTTTGAAACCCTTATGAAATTTCCATATCTGAAAATAAATAGATTCCCTGCAAAAAATGATGCTAATGGACCTCCAGAGATCCAGATCTTACCCTCCAGGGCCTAGATCTAGACTCTGCACAGCTTTCTACTTTAGATCTGCAGCTACAGGACAACAAGAAACACCCAAACGATATATACAATGACCCAAAAAACTAAAACCCCAAAAAAAAAATCCAAGTTAGAAAACTGAAAAAAGTTACAGATCTATGTACATAAATAGAAGATTTATTAGATCTAGGGAGTATGAGTCCGACTCTACTCCCAGATCTGATGATCTAAGGCTCTCAACAGGCAGATCTATCGATTTAGCACAGAAAAAAGTTAAATTTTTTGAATTTTAGAGAAGGTACTGAGCTCAAAACCCTTTTTGCGTCACCCATAAAAATATCGTATGATAAGCCCGGGATCAAATTTAAGTTGGACTCTTCAGAAAACACGGATCGGGAGTTGGCTGGTTCAATCGAGAACTTTCCCAAACGCCCGATGATCTAATAATCAAGGATTTCTTACAAAACTCAATTTATTTATCAACATAGAGCGAGAAAATGACAATAAAATTAAAATAAATAGAGATACCTGCTATTATATTCAAAACTTAAATTATCATTCAAACCCCAGCGACTGAGCAAGATACCTGTACTCAAATCGCTCTTCAGAAGCTATTATTAATGGCAAGAAAGAAATTACGCACGAAAATAATACATCTTACAACATTTCCATGAAGAGTAACACCATCGAAATTTAACCCCAAAGTCTTTCTTTATTGCTGATAAAAAGATTACAAGAGAGAGCTTTTCGCTTAGTACACGATCAAAGGATCGGATGAATCTGACTGACAAAATGACCTCCTATTTAAAGATAAATCCTCCAATGACTAGTTCGAGTGATCCTTGTCAAAGCAATCTCGACCGTTGATGAGGATCAAAATTTCTTTTAATCTCATCTGTCGAAATTTTAAATATTGAGAAAATTTCGAATTTTTCAGTTAAATGCATTTTAATAAATTCAAAAATTAAAATTTTGCATTAATTTCCTCAAAATTTTGACTTTGACTTAACCCCAGGGACCCAAGGCATAAAATTTAGCAAAATAATCCATTAACCTTAGTCCCTGGACCTGTTAAGATTTAATTTTTTAAAGGACACGCGAATTTTGCCTCTGGAAAATTTAAATTTACCTAGGACCTAGGACCTATGAGGGGATAAATTATTTTTCTAACCCTCGAGACACTTTACATCATGATTTTTACATTTTTTGCATCTCAAGGGGGAAAACCCATTTTCAAAAGACCCTCACAGACTACCCAGTTCTGCGACACAAATATAATCGAGCAGATTAAGCAATTTGTAATAAATAACCTAACCAAATGGTTAGGATTATTCCCAAATCACTTTTACATAGACTCGATCTAGAACACTAGGACTCCCCTAAGATTCTAGTGACAAAATCCATTCCAGCTTTGGGGTAAGGCTAAAGGAAAACTTTGCTGACCATCCGAGAATGGATCGGTGAGACAACAAACCTCCCGGAATGTAAATCGTTACCAGCAAAGTAGGTTTACCTAGGTGATTACATACACGACACGGATCTGCTGAGATTATTTACATCATACACATGCAAATTGGGTTTACATTATAACATGACAAGCAGTGTAATGATGATAGCTGGATGGCAGGAACAAATTGATCAGGCGCTATCCCTTTTGCGAAAAAGGGAGTGTACTGCTATGGGTCATTGACACATAGTGGTCAACATCCCCAATTAATAATTTTGCCAAGGGAATTCTCAATTTTGCAATTTTTGGCAGCTAATAAATATTTGGCATATAAACTTAGGAAAAATGGGTGAAAAAAGAAAATTTATAAAGATTCCACCCCCAAACATTAGAAAAGATAAGAAATTCAATGGGAAGTGGAGAGTGGGGGCCACTCCAAGGGAATACGCGCCCGTTGGAGGAATTTGAATTGGGTTAGAGAGGGAATTGATGGGTGGAGCCCACAAGGAACATGAGGGATGGCTAGCTATAAATTGAGGTGAGGCTCTCATTTTTGGAGCTTTTTGACATTTGATTATCCATTGCTACTCTAGCTGTTCTCTTGAGTTACAAGTGCTGCATAGCACAAGAGCTTCCGAAGGAGTGAAGCTCAACCTTCTCTTCGGTGGACCTTGAGTGCCACCTTAGGAAGGATTTCTATCTTATTTGGAGGCTGGGAGAGAGGCATCAAACAACACTACACCATTCTGGTTTAAATGGGATGCAGAGGGAGAGGCCATGCAGTCTTTGGGTGTGAAAATTCTATCACTGCAGTAATTGATTTACTTTTCCTACTTATTACACAATACGTTATTTATGAAATTACTTCAATAAACATTAAAATAAATACTACTGCAGATATCACACCGTAATACAGAAACAAACATATGCACAAGCATTAACACATTGACATAGATATTTTGGACAACAGTCCTTGGAAAAACCCAATGTGGGAAAACCGGTGTAGCAATGGAGGATTTTATTATTCAACAATTCTTCAGTACAACAGGGTGCCAAACTAGCTTACCCACAGAGAGAAATAACTCTCCAATACTTCTCCCAATCCCAGCGTCAGCCTGGCTGACCTCTGCGTGGCTCTCAAACCCTCTGCGTCAGCCCTTGCTTGACTGTGTCAGCCCTGGGCCTCTCTGCGTCACCCACGCAGGCCCAACTAGTGACTGCACAGTCTTCTACTGCCTCTGCATCTGCCTGAAAAGCCCTGCATCTACCTCTCCTGCCTTAGCGCTGATCTCTAGTGGTTGATCCCGCCTCTCTGCTTCGTACTTGCTGCCTCTTGACTGCTCACCAGACCACTGGTTCAATTTCTCAGCTAACCCCGCTCCAGAAATTGAATTGACTGGTCTCCCTCAGTGTGTTCTCCAAGTGACCCTCAAGCCTCCTCTTATACTTTTCTCGTTGACAAATCAACGACCGAGATTAAGTTCATAATTAATAGCTAAGATAAGATCTGGCTTGATCCATGACTTTTGGACCATTCTAACACAATTTTATATTAATTCACATTAATATTTTATTTTCCCTAAGTTTAGACTTAGGGACTTCATTAAAAATATTAATTATTTTAATATCTCCCAAACTGTTTAGAATCTGCCCAAACCCTTTTTGGGTATTGGAGATCTCATATGCCTTAGCCTCTCCACCAATTTTCGTGGCTAGAGCGCATCCGATGCTACCCCAAATCAACACTCTCTCTTAGTGAGGATTGTGCTCTAGTAATACTCCTCACTATGTATCACCCTGATCATCCGGTGTCGGTCCCTGTGCTGATGCTAAGCCTCCTTGACCAACATCCTCTGCACTGCTACATCCTGTACTGCTGCCCATGGCTCTGCTACTGCCACTGTTGCATCTGTATGGCAACTCCCTCTGCATCCGTGCTGCTGCTGGTCCTTTCTCCCAACACTGCATCTGCATTGCAACTTCCTCTGCATCCTTGCTGTTATCACTCCCATTTCTACCACTGAAAGAGTTTCTTTACCATCCCCATCTTTTCCCTGAAGTAGTCAAACTTTGTCCTTCCAAGGGCCTTGGTGAGGATGTTCGCCACCTATTGTCCTGTAGGAGTGTAGCTCAACTGTACAACTCTTCGTTGGACACAGACTCTGACAAAGTGACACTGGATATCAATATGCTTCGACCTATCATGAAACACTGGATTCTCAGAGAGCTTGATGCAACTCTGATTATCGCACATGATCCTGGTCGCCTCCATATTCCTTCTGAATAGGTTCACAAGCAGTTTTCTAAGCCATATGGCCTCACACGAAGCTGTGCTTGCTGCCATATATTCTGCCTCAGATGAGCTCAGAGCCATGGACTTCTGTTTCCTACTGCACCAGGAGGTCATTCTTGATCCAATGTTGAAACAGTACTCAGATGTAATTTTCCGATCCACTAAACTTCATGCGCCATCTGCATCAGTAAATCCACTCAATCTGATATCCTTCCTCCTGGTGTACAAGTGTCCATAATCGACTGTTCCTTGTAAATACCTGAGAACATGTTTGGCTGCTACCCAGTGCGCCCTCTTCGGTTCCACCATGAACTGACTGAAGGTGTTGACAGCGTAGCAAATGTCTGGCCTAGCATTGACCAAATACATAAGGGATCCTATGAGCTGCCCGTATAGGGTGGGATCGACATCCTTGTCTTCTGATGCATCAATCTTCTTCCAGTTGGTGATCATTGGTGTAGCCATAGGTCTACAGTCCTCCATCCCGAATCTTTTCAGGATTTCTATAGCATACCTCCCTTGCCCAAGGAAGATTTCTCCCTTCTACTGCCAAACTTCCAACCGTAGGAAGCAGTGCATTCGTCCCAAATCCTTCATATCAAATTATGTGGCTATATTCTTCTTGCAGTCCCCAATGAGTTTGGATGATCCTGTCAGAGATCATCCACATACAATACTAAGATTAGCGGCTCATTCTCTACGACCAAATAATAGAGATTCGGATCCGTGTCACTCTTGACAAACCCCATCTTCTACAAGTAGCCATCTATTCGACCATAGCATGCTCTCGGTACCTGTTTCAGCCCATACAAAGCTTTCTTCAATCTGCATACATGAGACTTCTTCTCATGAGTTTCAAAGCCCTCTGGTTGTTCAATGTATACCTCCTCTTCTATTACCCCATTTAGAAATGCCGTTTTGAAATCCATCTGATGGATCTCCCATCCCATCTGGGCTGCAAGAGATATCACGGTCCTAATAGATGTATACTTGGCTACTATGGTGAAGGTCTCCTCATAGTCAATCCCTTCCTTTTGAGCATACCCTTTAGCCACAGACCTAGCCTTGTATTTCTCAACATTGCCGTTTGCAACGTATTTGATCTTGTAGATCCATCTTGAACCTACCACTGATTTGTCTTGAGGCCTTGGCACCACCTCCCAGACATCGTTTACCATTATGGAGTTGTATTCCTCTACCATCGCATCTAGCCAAACCTGATGTTGAGCTGCCTCCTTGAAACTGGTAGGCTCTCCATCCTGAGCTACTAATGCCTGATATCTATCTGGCTGTTTTCGCTCCCTCTTATTTTTTCTTGGCACACTGATGAAGTCCTCTGCACCTCGCAGAATCTGACGAAGTTCTCTGCTAGTTCTTCCTCTTCCAGCAGGTGCTTCTGTTTGCTCCTCCTCCTCAGCTTGAGAATCTTCCTGTCCTGAGGAAGAATTCTTTACTTCTATTGGTTGAAGAGGCTTAACCAGCGGCTCCTCTTTCGACTGCTCCTCAGAAGGCATCTCGCGAGATCTTCTGAAAGCCCTGTCCTCCAAGAACTTTACATCTTGTTGTACTACTACCTTCTTGCTCCCTGGAAGATAGATTCTGTATGCCTTAGCGTTCTCGCTATATCCTACCAGATATTGCTTTTTCGCAGTCTGATCCAACTTCTTCCTCTTTTCTTCGGGTATGCAGCAATATGCTAAACTCCCAAATATTCTGAAATGTCTGACTTCAGATGTCTTCCCTGTGAAGACTTTCTCTGGAGTAATCTTGCCCACTGCTCGATGAGTCTTGTTCTGAACATAGACTGCTGTGTTGCATGCTTCTGCCCACAGAAATTTTGGCATATCCTGATCATACATCATGGCCCTAGCTGCTTCTACAATAGTCTTGTTCTTTCTCTCTGCTACCCCATTTTGCTCCGGATTATATGGAGCTGTCCACTCTATTTTGATGCCCTCCTTAGCGCAAAAATAAGTGAAGTTCTTATCGACATACTCTCCACCATTATTTGAGTGCAAAACTTTTATTTTCTTCCCAGTCAGATTCTCCACCAGAGCCTTGAACTCCTTGAATCGACAGAAAACCTCATCCTTGGTTTTGAGAAAATAAATCCAAGTTTTCCTTGAGTGGTCATCAATGAAGGTAAGGAAATACCCGGCACTACTGAGAGCTTTGACGGACATAGGTCCAGAAATATCAGAGTGTATGAATCCTAGTACACTCTTGGCCCTGTGTTTTCTCCTAGGAAATGCTGCCTTGGCATACTTTCCTAGAGCACATCCCCTGCATACATCATCTCGTTCCGTACTCAAATCCAAAACTCTTGTTACAGTGCTTCTGAGAATTCTTAGAGCTCCATGGTTCAAGTGACCCATTCTTCTGTGCCATAGTTCGTTCAAGTCCTTGTCTCCATGAATACCTATTAGTGCCATTGGTGATTCTAGTTGCGATCTATACGACCGATTACTTTTGATCCTGATCTGCACTTTATTTTTCCAGCTCGGGTGTTTGACGTATACCTTCTCTTTGATGAAATAGATGTCATAGCCCTTGCCTTGTAGTTGCGACACGAAAAGTAAGTTCATCCCTAATCCTGGTACATGCAGCACATTTGTGGCACGGAACCGTTCCCCTGATTCTGTTTGAAAAACTATGGTACCCTTCCCTACTGGAGTACACTTTGCCTTGTTCCCCATGGTGATTTGGAAGTTCATCTTCCCTTCTCGATATTCTGAGAAACATTCCCCGATTCCCGTCATATGCCACGAAGCTCCACTGTCTATATACCATACTTCTGATGATGCAACACTAGTCATACATGCCACTTCTTCTTCCAGCCTGGAAGCCAACATAGAGAAATCGAAATCTCTTTCTCTTGTGCAATCTTCTGAAAATCTGTGTGAGTCCCCTGATGTGGATGCCTCTACATTGTGGTCTCGAGCCATAACTGATTTTCCCTTTCTCCCTCTGATTACTTGCTCTAATACCATGTGAAAATTCTATCACTGCAGCAACTGATCTATTTTTCCTACTTATTCCACAATAAGTTATTTATGAAATTACTTCAATAAACATTAAAATAAATACTGCTACAAACATATGTGAAATTACTTCACACCGTAATACAAAAACAAACATATGCACAAGCATTAACACATTGACACAAATATTTTGGACAATAGTCCCTGGAAAAACCCAATGTGGAAAAACCGGTGCAGCAAGGGAGGATTTTATTATTCAGCAATTCTTCAGTACAACAGGGTGCCAAACTGGCTTACCCACAGAGAGAAATAACTCTCCAACACTTCTCCCAATCCCAGCGTCAGCTCGGATGATCTCTGCATGGCTCTCAAACCCTCTGCGTTAGCCCCTGCTTCACTGCATTAGCCCTGGGCCCTTCCGCGTCACCCATGCAGGCCCAACTAGTGGCTTCGCAGTCTTCTGTTGCCTCTGCGTCTGCCTCTCCTACCTCAGCGCTGATCTCCAGTCGCTGATCCCGCCTCTCTACTTCGTACTTGCTACCTCCTAATTGCTCACCAGACCACTGGTTCAATTTCTCAGCTAACCCTGCTCCACAAATTGAGCTGAGTGGTCTCCCTCAGTGTGTTCTCCAAGTGACCCTCAAGCCTCCTCTTATACTCTTCTCGTTGACAAATCAACGACCGAGATTAAGTTCCTAATCGATGGCTAAGATAAGATCTGTCTTGATCCATGACTTTTGGACCATTCTAACACAGTTTTATATTAATTCACATTAATATTTTATTTTCCCTAAGTTTAGACTTAGGGACTTCATTAAAAATATCAATTATTTTAATATCTCCTTAACTGTTTAGAATCTGTCCAAGCCCTTTCTGGGTATTGGAGATCTCATGTGCCTTAGCCTCCACCAATTTTCGTGGCTAGAGCACATCCGATGCTATCCCAAATCAATATCGGGAGGATTGGTGCCGGAAGTTGGGGTCTTTATTGCTGCAAGGGTGTTCTTGATCATATTCCACCCAAAGGAGGGAGATTTTGGGAGGCAAAAGGGAGTCCTTCACTGCTGTATGAATTGCTGAAGCTTGCTATTGCGTCATCTCTCACAGGCCTGCACAATTCTCTTGGGTGATTGTTGTATGTAGTGTTGGTTGGAGGATTTAGGGACTGAGCTGCTTGGATTTCATTTGGAGGGAGATTGTGGGGAGATTACTAACATTTTGGAGGGTCAAAACTAGAGAAATGCCTTAATAGTTTTTTCTGGGTTTTTGACAAGGATCACATCCACAAATTTACAAATTTTTTTGGGCAGTTTTGAGGGACCAAATTAGGGTTCCAAGTCAGCCATGAATGTACAAAAACTGGGTCAGTGCAGATTTCTGGAGGGACAAATTATTGCATGTAAGGACTGTTATCAAAATTCAACAAGATGGACAAATTTCTTGTAAAATTCTATCAGATTAATTCTATCAAATTAAATGCAATTGCGTACCTGATTCTCCCATCTGGTGTCGGTCCACGTTGCTCTGAGTTTTCTGGTTCCATTACCAAACCAACCGATTCCTCCTTGCCTATCTGGGATCAACCTTTGCGGTTCCCCGATCCAGAGGACTTCGAAATGGAAGTCCTCTGGCCCCCGTGCCCAAAACTCTAAGAACAACGGAAGATTTTCTAATTTTCAGATCCAAAATCGAGCCCTTGGATCATCCCTCAAACAGATTTATTTATTTTTCCCATTCTCTGTATATTCCCCCCTTTTCTCCTTTTTCATGCTCCTCTTCCGTCTATGTATAACATTTCTTGGCAGTCACTGCTTCCTACATGGTGACACCTTCCCCCCTTTGTAACGTGTAACTCTATTTGTCCAAAGCTACAGGGATATTGACGTGTATTAGTTTACCTTTAGGATTTTTTATTAGTTTTCTTTAAATGCCCTTAGTTTATAATATTTATTTTATTTTGATTTAAATTTCACATTTTAATAATTTAATAATATAATTTATTAATATTATGGGATATATAAATATATAACCATATTTATAATTAACTTAAATTTTACATTTATTTCTTTATAACCAAATTTACTTTATACTTTTAAATTTATATTATTGAAATTATTTAGGGTATTTTCTCCTTAATTATGATGCATTTAAGCAATATGCTTGGTAATGGGTGAGGGTGTAACTTCTATCTGAAGCAGTGTCGTGATATTCAACATTTATAGTTAATTTAGAATATATATAATAGTGCAGTATATGCAATACATGCATATGTAGCTATCATATGCATGCATTTTATACATGCTAATATTTTTGTGCTGTTTATATTAAAGATGGGTCATTACATTGCAGCAGTTGGGCATTGTTGGAATTTCTAAGTCTAACTATTAGAAATCCTTTCTGTACTTTCTGATTTATCTCTTCCTACATTTTTTGTTAATTAACAAGTTATTTACCATGTAAATACTAAAAATAAATACAAGTACACTCTCAACACATACAGATCATCAACTGAAGGAAAAACAAGCACACAAGTGACACCGTTATTTTTGGACTAATGTCCCCGGAAAAACCCAATGCAGGAAAACCGGTGTAGTTATTTGAGGGTTTTATTATTCAGCAGTTTCAGAATACAATCTAGGTGCTAGAAATGGCGCACCCAACAGAGAATGCCCTTGGCAGTAGTACCTCTTAGTCGGAGACAGATATTAGCCCCAATCTGCCCCACAAAATCTCCCAACGTTAACCTCTAGGGTCTGCGTCAGCCTCTCTGGCCTAGCATTTGCCCAGTTTCAGCCTTTGGAGGCTCTGCGTCAGCCTCTCTGGCCTAGCATCTGCCCAGTTTTAGCCTTTGGAGGCTCTGCGTGGCCTCTAGCTGCTTTTGCGTGGTCTCTCGCTGGCTCTACATCAACTCTCTCTCGGCTTTTGCGCTGATGCTCGTAGTACTATCTCTGCCTCTCTACTGCAACGCTGATCACTCCTTCGATTTCCTCAGCAAGCCCTGCCCTAGAAAATCGAATTCTTGATCAACTCGGTGTGTTCTCCAAGTGACCCTCAAGCCTCCTCTTATACTTTTGTCGTTGACAATTCAACGACGGAGATTAAGTCCCTAATCAATGACTAAATAATTAAAAATATTAATTATTTTAATATCTCCCAAACTGGTTAGATTCTGCCCAAACCATTTCTGGGTATTGGAGATCTCATGTGCTTTAGTCTCTCCACCAATTTTCGTGGCTAGAGCACATCCGATGCTACCTCAAATCAACACTCCCTCTTAGCGAGGACTGTACTCTAGTAATACTCCTCACTGAGCATCACCCTAATCATCCGACATTGGTCCCTGTGATGATGCTAGGCCTGCTGCTCAACATCCTCTGCATTGTTGCATGATGTATTGCCACCCATGGCCCTGCCATTGCCACTGTTGCATCTGTATGGCAGCTCCCTCTACATTCGTGCTGCTGCCCATGGCCCTGCCTCTGCCACTATTGCATTTGCACTACAACCCCTCTCATCATGTTGCATTGTGCTGCCCATAGCACTGCCACTGCTAACTGCTGCACTGCAACTCAGTTACTGAGAAGTAACTAATCTCCCAATTTTGACATCTTCGTCAGGCTAGAAACATTCCTGATGTTGAAGCTCCCTTTGTCACTGACAAGTGCTCCCTCTCTGACCTCTGCACTGCTGCAACAACTCTGTGTATCTTGCACTACTGCCTCACGCTGTCCAGGGACTCCTGCACTGTAGCTCCCTCTGTCGCTCCATCCGCATCCGTCTCTATCGACATCCGCTAGTCCTGGGGCTCCTCTTCGGGTCTCTCGTAGCAAGGTATAATCCAAGAGGTTGGGTACCTCGAGGATCCTACCCCTCATCGCCTGTAGTCCGTCTGACTACAGCTCGATGTCTCCCCACTTCCTCTCAAGTGGCGTATGAGCACTCATGGCACAGTCATCATCTGTCTCCACTTCTTTCTCTGCCCTTGCTGGCGCAACCTTGGTCTCAGAAGCCTCTCCCTTGCTCTTCTTCCTCGGACACTGGCTCGCATAGTGACCCAGTTCCCCACAGTGGAAGCATTTGACCTTGGAGAGGTCCTTCTTCTTTCGTTTCTCCTGCTTTCCCTCAGATGCTAGGGAAACATCCTCCTCTTCCTCCTCCTTGATTCTGACCCCCTTACCACTGCCTCCCTCCTTGGTTAGCCTTCTAATCTCTTCTTGACGAAGAGCCGCCCACAATTCCTCCCAATTTGGAAGGGTCGACTTGCCCAGTATGCTCTGGACAAACACCTTCCAATCCTCTGAGATTGCATTCAATGCAGTCCTCACCATCATCTCCTCATCCGACGTGGCCCTTATGGAAGTTAGCTGATCTCGGATCTCCTTCAATCGGCCGAGGTAGGTGTCTATCTGTTCTCCCTTCTGCATCTGGTATGACCGTAGTTGATTTTCTAGTAGCATCTTCCTCTGCACGGAAGTACGCTGATACAATTTCGTCAGGGCCTCCCACATCGCATTTGTCATGTCCTTTTTAGCAATATGTGGTACTACATGGTCCTTGACCTCGTCAAGGGTGATGTTCTTGGCCCTCGCCATTGCCTCTTGGTACTTTTCGTTCTCATCCAGGTCAACTAGGATCGCTATCGTGTTCAAGGCGAAGTGCTTGAGACGATTCCTATCTAGAACGGACAAGATCCTGGCCTTCCAGACTACGAAGTTTGAGGCTCCGTCCAGTCTGTCCTGATCTCATACCCCGTTCACTGCCATTTTGCTGCTCCTCTTTCGACTCTTCTAAGTCTCTCTACTTCCCTCGTGGAAGTTCTTGGTGTGACTCCCTTTAAGCCTCGATTTCCCTCTTGGAAACCCCTCTGCCAATGTCGAGATGCCCCCACTTTAATCGTTAGTGCAACTGCACCACTGATCCAGATTTCTTGGCTAGAAATCCTCGGCAACAACTCCCTCCTCCTTGGTCTTTCCCTGTTAGGTATTGTTCTGACCACAGTACCCCACCAGCTTCACTCCGCAACTTACACACAACCTCCTATGCCCCAGCGAACTGAAGGTTAGAGCCTCTTGGCTCTGCACAATCCTGGCACCAGCAAAATCTGCACCTCCTGGCCACGGGTATCAATCCTTCTTCACTGAGAAAGATGACCGAGCACTGCATATGTTAGGTATGCTCCTCTCTGCCACTGCGCTGATCCTCTTCCCTGTGCGAACTGATGACGTAGGCACTGCGTCACCCCTTCCTTGTTGCTTTTTTGCTAGGAACAACTTCTGTCACTTGGGACAATTGTTTCTGCTGCTCTTGCTCTGCTCGGCCGATGCCCTTAGTTATCATGTGATCTGCATCCACGCTCTGATACCATATTGGAATTTCTAAATCTAACTGTTAGAAATCCTTCCTGTACTTTCTGATTTTTCTCTTCCTACTTGTTCTGTTAATTAACAAGTTATTTACCATGTAAATATTGAAAATAAATACACATACAGTCTCAACACATACAGATCATCAACTAAAGGAAAAACAAGCACACAAGTGACGCCGTTATTTTTGGACTAATGTCCCCGGAAAAACCCAATGCGGGAAAACCAGTGCAGCTATCTGAGGGTTTTATTATTAAGCAGTTTCAGAATACAATCTGGGTGCTAGAAATGGCTCACCCAACAGAGAATGCCCTCAGCAGTAGTACCTCTCAATCGGAGACAGATATCAGCCCCATTCTGCCCCACGAAATCTCCCAGTGTCAACCTCTGGGGTCTGCGTCAGCCTCTCTGGCCCAGCGTCAGCCTCTTGGGGCTCTGCGTTAGCCTTTGGAGGCTCTGCGTGGCCTCTGGCTGCTTCTGCGTGGCCTCTAGCTAGCTCTGCGTCAACCCTCTCCCGGCTTCTGCACTGATGCTCCCGGTACTATCTCTACCTCTCTGCTACTGCATTCACTGCCCCTCAGCTGCAACTCTGATCACTCCTTCGATTTCCTCAGCAAGCCCTGCCCCAAAAAATCAAATTCTTGATCAACTCGGTGCTTTCTCCAAGTGACCCTCAAGCCTCCTCTTATACTTTTCTCGTCGACAATTCAATGACTGAGATTAAGTCCCTAATCAACGGCTAAGATTAGATTTGGCTTGATCCATGACTTTTGGACCATTCTAACTCAGTTTTATATTAATTCACATTAATATTTTATTTTCCCTAAGTTTAGACTTAGGGACTCCATTAAAAATATTAATTATTTTAATATCTCCCAATCTAGTTAGATTCTGCCCAAACCATTTCTGGGTATTGGAGATCTCATGTGCTTTAGCCTCTCCACCAATTTTCGTGCCTAGAGCACATCTAATGCCATCCCAAATCAACAGGCATTAGGAGATTGGTCACCTGGGGCTTGTAGCTTGCGTTGAGGAAGACTAGGTGCACTCCTTTCAATTTTATTGTACTCCAATTTATTTATAATAAATTTGGCCATTTTGGGTGTTCTGGAGCATTTTTCTGTTCATGGGTGTTTGTTGAATATTATTGTGTTGTTATTTTTGTGCATGTATTTGATTATCCCTGTAAAATTTCTATTTGGAATATTATAGTGGTATCAGAGCATGATCTTGGCCAGCTGTGGGGGAGCTAGCAAGATCATGGAGGTTTTGGCCATGCATGCATAGTGACTGGTGAATTTATGGGCACTCCAATGACACAAAAAGGGAAGAGTACATAGGGGATCATGGAGGAGTTGATGAGGCAGAACCAACAGTTCCTAGAGAGGATGCAACAAATGGTGGGGATGTTGAGTCATACCCAACAGAGAAGCCATGTGCATGCACGCACAACCCAACAATACAACACCCATACGTATGGCCAATTTGGTTGTCCTACCATGCCTCATTTTCTGGATGAGCCAAAGGAGAAGCATGGGTCAAGGACGAGATCATCTTATAGACGCGAGCAATTAGAGGGTGAGACCAGGGGGCGTTTCTGCTGGTGGAGACCGAGCTTTAGATGTTAGAAGCTCAAGGAGAAGGTTGAGCAGGAGGACACACAGGATGGTGAGGGGCACATCGATATACCCAGTGTGGCACATGAGTCACCATTGTTGGAGACCTCTTTGATAGCACCAGTTGACACCTTGATGGAGAGAGTGGAGCATACTGTTGAAATATCTAAGTCTGACCTGTTAGAAATCCCTATTGAATTATCTAGTTTATTTCACCTACTTGTTTATTCCATTAACAAGTTATTTATACATATAAATACTGAAAATAAACACAAATGCATCCTTAACTCATATACAAATCATCAACTGAAATACTGGAACAAACACACAAGGGACACCGTTATTTTTGGACAATCATCCCCCGGAAAAACCCAACTTGGGAAAACCGGTGCAACAGTTCTGAGGGTTTTCTTATTATGCAGAATCTGTATTAGAATATCTCTATTTAGTATTAAATGCTCAGTCTTTTAGCTGTTGCTATTTTTTATTCTTTTAGCAGTTTCTTAGATGAAACTGTTTGTTTCCATATTCTACATAGAAACCTGATGTTTCTATTATTGTAAATATCTTTGTATTATCATTGAGCTGTTTGCTCTTGGTTAATCAATTCATTCGATATTCTTTGACATGCGTGTTTCGCACTGTTTTATGGTATCAGAGCTCAGGAATTTTTTTTCGAAATAATTTTTCATAGATTGAAAAATTCAGTAGTTCATTTCGAAACTGCTCTCAGTTTGCTCGGAATCGTGAAAGTCATTTTGGATTTCCGGCTTGGGACTGTGAATTAAAACTAGACGGCTTTCCGGCTCGGAATAGTGAAATCGTCTTGAAACTAAATCCCGACAGTTCGAATCCAGGTTCAGGTTGCATGGTTCGTCTGGTCTGAAAATACGGCCTGCGTGTTATGGGCAGTAGTCTATCTGTCAATCTGAACTGTCTATTTGTTTCTTGAACCCGCGTCGTCTCATCGTGGCCCTCGTCTTTTCTATTTTGTCTCACTGTGATACGTCTGACGTCAGCGATTCAGCATTACGTGAAACTGTGACGGCATTCGACGGCTCACTGTGTCGTGTTCGAAGCGCAAATTTTATTAGTTCAATTGACTTCTTTGTCTGTTTCGGGCTCTTGGAACTTAGATATTCTGCCCGCCGCATTAAGTGTATTATCAAACTGCTGGCACGGGGTTCCTTCTTCGACTACGCAGGTTTTGGAGACGGCTGATTTAAAAGGGCTTACAAATCCAATTACAGCTCCTCGTCCGTCAAACAAAGATCTCCCGAGAGACCCTGCAGAATATTTCGTGCTGCCGCGTTTTGATTTCGTAACTCATCATCGGTCCCAAGGCTCATCCCGATTTCTCTTGGTTTATCTCAGTGTCGGATCTCTTTCTCGTTACAGGAAAATAAAGTGAAGGCTGCGTGGCAAGTTTTGATGCAGAAACCTAGTTTTTTAAAATCGTGGGCCCATAACCTTTGTTAGTTTTTTTTAAATCTGCCTGTTATTTTAATTTCCAGGCACTATCTGGCCAGTGAAATACCCCTGAGACTCCACCTGAGGCAGCAGCCTATCTTGAAGGTGTTATCTGTGACAGCGCATCATTTCTAAAGCCTCATCTGTGGTATGTCTGAGGCACTGTAGTAGCACCAAATTGAAGGAGTCTGTAGAAAGTTAAAGCTGAGGAGGACATTGGTGGCTTATCATATATCAAGGTATCATATACAAGTCAGCAGATTTTCCAGCGTGATTATTTACTGTAAAATTTAAAAGAAGGATATAGCTACAACAGTGGAATCTGCTATTTTTTTAGACTGTGGAGATATACTTTTTGCTGGACTTCTGTATTGTCTTTGGGAAAATGGCCACGCTCACCCATCTGATGTTAGAAGGAAATCAAGCTTTTTACGCCTTTATGGCTAAAAGGTCTTCAGAACATGTTCCTTCCTCTGCATGGTACATTGATTCTGGTGCATCACGCCACTTCTCTCACAGGCGTGACTGGTTTATTGACTTCTCACCGTTCAGTGATTCCGTGGTATTTGGTGGAGGTGAAAAGTACACTGTAGCTGGCAGGGGTACAGTTCAAATTCAGTCTGGTGGACGCACACTCATATTTCTGAATGTATACTATGTTCCTGGTATGGAGATTAATCTGCTATCTGTTAGCCAGATTATGAGGAATTCTCCTCAGCTTGATGTTGTGTTCAGTGCACACAAGTGCTCCATCATTGACAGGGAGACCAGTCTAACAGTTGCTGTTGGGCTAGAGGACCATGGTCTATACAGGCTACTTGACACCGGTGACTCTCCAGAAGTGGCTCTAGCAGCACGTGTCTCTCCCATCAGCACTCTATGGCATCAGTGATATGGGCATCTAAATATGCAGTATCTCTCTCAGCTCTCTCGGGAGGGACTTGTGTCAGGATTACCTGATATTCAGACTCAGCAGTTGGGGGTATGCAGCGCCTGTCAAGCAGGAAAGCAACATCGGTCTTCATTCACAAATGGAGAATCTTGGCGCGCATCTAAGGTACTTCAGTTACTTCATGCTGATATTTGTGGTCCTATGAATACAGCTTCTATCACTGCGTGCAAATATTTTTTACTTATTGTAGATGACTTCAGTAGAAAGATGTGGGTGTATTTTTTAAAAAATAAATCTGATGCTCTTAGTACCTTTCAGAAGTTTAAAACCTTAGTTGAAAAAGAATCTGGTTGTAATATCATGACCCTTAGGACCGACAATGGGGGGGAATTTTGTTCCTCAACTTTTGCCAATTTCTGTGATATTCATGGCATCAAACGTCAATTAACCACCCCTTACACTCCCCAGCAGAACAGTGTTGTCGAGCGTCGCAACCGCACGGTTGTTGAAATGGCTCGTTCCATGTTACAACACAGGAGTGTTCCAAACAAATTCTGGGCTGAAGCAGTATTTACTGCTGTTTACCTTCTTAACCGATCACCTACTCAGGCTGTTAAAGGGAAGACTCCTGAAGAGGTTTGGTCTGGCCGTAAGCCTAAGATCAGTCATCTCAAAGTATTTGGCTCAATTGCATATGTTTGGATTCCAGCTGCTAAGCGCTCTAAGTTGGATTCCAAAAGTCAGAAACTCATGATGACAGGGTACAGTGATCATCACAAGGCCTATAGGCTGATAGATATAGCCACTGGTCGTCTTAGCTTCAGTCGGGATGTAGTCTTTGATGAGGACAGAGGATTCTTTCAGTCTTCTTCTTCTAAACAGTGTTCTGAGGATCAGCCTCACAGTGTTCTTCTTCCGGTCGGTCCACCTGATGGGAGGGATGATGTAGCATCAGTGTTTGATAATACTCTATCTGAGCTTCCTCCAGAAAATAACCCTCCTCTTGCGGCTCCTATTGCTCTTGAGTCTTCTCCACCTCCTCCTGATATTGGTTCCTCTACTCCTGATATTGGTTCTTCTACTCTTCGGCCTAAATGGTGGGCTAAAACCATTTGTGATCTCCGGGATGATGAGCTCATTGAAGGTAGAACTTCTAGACATAAGAACAGACAACAGTCTACAGTCAATTTTGCTCTTATGGCTAACCTACACAGTATTTTTGAGCCTCAAACCTATTCAGAGGCTAAGGGTACATCTGAGTGGGAACAAGCTATGGAAGCTGAATTCCAGAGTCTTCAGAAGAATCATACATGGACACTTTCTGATCTTCCTGCAGAGAAAAAACCCATAGGCTGCAAATGGGTGTATAAAGTGAAATATAAAGCTGATGGAACCATAGACAAGTATAAAGCTCGTCTTGTGGCTCGAGGGTTCTCACAGAAGGAAGGCATCGACTATGAGGAGACTTTCGCTCCTACAGCCAAGATGAGTACCATAAGGCTTGTGCTTGCCTTAGCAGCTCAGTTCAATTGGAAAGTTCATCAGATGGATGTAAAGAGTGCTTTCCTAAATGGTGATCTCCAAGAAGAAGTCTACATGACGCAGCCTCCAGGATTCAAGGTTGCTGGTCAAGAACAGAAAGTGTGTCGGTTAGCTAAAGCAATCTATGGATTGAAACAAGCTCCTCGGGCCTGGTACATGAAAATTGATCAGTACCTGACAGATCAGGGTTTTCAGCGGAGCCCATCTGATGCAAATCTGTATATCAAGCATACTGGTGATGATATCTTGTTTGTGGTTGCCTATGTGGATGACCTTATCATTACTGGCAGCTCTGTACATTTGATCAATGGGATCAAACAAGATTTATGCAGAACTTTTGAGATGACAGATTTGGGACTTCTTCATTACTGTCTGGGGGTTGAAGTGTGGCAGACTGAAAATCAGATTTTTCTCTCTCAGTCCAAGTATGCCAAAAATCTTGTGGAAAGGTTCAGAATGCAGGATTGCAAACCGGCCACGACACCTATGGAACCAGGGCTCAAACTTTCAGCACAGTCATCCTCTCCCCTTGTGGATGAAACTTTATTCAGGCAATTAGTGGGCAGTCTCATCTATCTTACTGCTACCAGACCTGACATCAGTTTTGCAGTAAGCTACATTTCTCGCTTTATGTCAGCTCCTAAAGCTGATCATTGGATAGCAGCAAAGCGGGTGCTACAATATGTGCGTGGTACTTCTGATTATGGCATCTTATATACTCGCAGCTCCAATCCTATTCTCAGTGGTTACACTGACTCTGACTGGGCCGGTTCGGTTGATGACCGTAAATCTACCGCTGGGTATGTGTTTAGTCTAGGATCTGGTGCTATTACTTGGACTAGTAAGAAGCAACAGGCAGTGGCTCTCTCCTCAACAGAAGCAGAGTATCGGGGAGCACCGGAGCAGTTAAGGCATCTTGTGAGGCAGTTTGGCTTCGTCGTATGCTTGCAGATATGCATGTTTTCCAGACAGGGCCTACTTCTTTGTTTTGTGATAATCAGGGAGTGCTCAAACTTGCCAAGAATCCAGTCTTTCATGAACGAACAAAGCATGTGGAAACTCATTGCCACTACATTCGCCAGCTGGTTGAAGACGGCTCAGTTCAGTTGCACTATGTTCCCACAACAGAGCAGCCCGCCGACATTTTTACCAAGCCTCTTGGTCCTGATAAATTTGTAAAATTCCGCGGGTCTATTGGTGTTGTAAATAGATTGAGCATTAAGGGAGGGTATTAGAATATCTCTATTTAGTATTAAATGCTTAGTCTTTTAGCTGTTGCTATTTTTTATTCTTTTAGCAGTTTCTTAGATGAAACTGTTTGTTTCCATATTCTACATAGAAACCTGATGTTTCTATTATTGTAAATATCTTTGTATTATCATTGAGCTGTTTGCTCTTAGTTAATCAATTCATTCGATATTCTTTGACATGCGTGTTTCGCACTGTTTTAATCTGGAGTACAACTAGGGTGCCGAACTGGCTCACCCAACAGAGATTGTTACACGACAGTAATACCTTTTCTTAGAGACAGATATTCAGCTTCTCAGCACTAGTCTAACCCACGAAAAACCTTCCGGTGCTTGTCCTAGGCTCTGTGTCATCCCTGCTAGCCTCAACGTCACTCCTGAAGCCTCTACGTCAGCCTTCTGCCTCTTTGCGTCAGCTCTCTAGCCTTTTGCATCACCCACACAGGCCCCTCAGCCTCTGCGCAGTCTCTAGCTGCCTCTGCGTAGCTCTGGCTGCCTCTACGTAGCCTCTCTGTCACTGCGCTGACCCTCAGGCACTATCTCTGCCTCTCTGCCATGTACTCACTGCCCTTTGCTGCATCAGATCACTTGATCGAATTTTCTCAGCAAACCCTGCTCCAGAAAATTGAACTGACTAATCAAACTTGGTGTATCTTCAACTGACCCTCAAGCCTCCTCTTATACTTTTCCTGTTGGGTCTTCAACGACCGAGATTAAGTCTCTAACCGACGGCTAAGATTAGATTTGGCTTGATCCATGTCATTTAGAACATTCTTACCCAGTTTTATATTAATGCCCATTAATATTTCAATTTTCCTAAGTTTAGACTTAGGAACCCCATTAAAAATATTAATTATTTTAATATCTCTCTAACTGGGTAGAATTTCCTATTGAGTCAATGTCATGTATGGAAGACCCTTCTTGGGCATGTTACAAATATATGTGAGTCATTGAAAGAGTCAAAGAGACCCTCCAAGACCAAGCTCAAGCATCTCCATCAAGTCGGCCTTAAATGAAATAATGAAGCTACTCCAAATGACATGTCGGCCTAGAAAACTAGCAAGTCGGCTTATTTCTCATGGGCAAACCACTATAAATAGGCATCTCGACCTCCATTTGAAGACAAGAAATTCGTTCAAGCAATCTGAAGTAGGGAAAGGTGCGAATATCACAAGAAGAGCCTCCATCCAAGCGTAGAAGAAAGAACAAGAAGCCAAATCATTTTTTAAATCTGTTTTGGGGCTAATCTCTCCACATGTGCGAGATTGCAGGACTGTCTACTGCAGGAAAAGGCAGAGGCATTTCAGTCATTTTGGGAAAGCAGATTTGGGAAGAAATCAAGTGAATCCTCAAGCTGAGTTGAGGAAGGATAGTCTCCATCTCAAGTGAAGAAGTTTGAAGGTCAAAGTCTCTCAAGTATCAAATCTAGGGCTTCTAAAGAAGGGTTGAAAAGTGCATATCTGAATCAAGGACCGAAATCTGAAGGTTATTCGAAGTGGTGGGAGAAGGAAGAAGTTTGACTATCATTGACTCAATTGAAGTCTCTATAAGAAGAAGAATTTGTTTGGGTTTCCCTCTCAAGTTGGAGAGGTTTTGGCCCTAGCTGTTCGCCTACATTCTGTGTCTCTTGTCTCTTTATTGTTTAATACATTGGTAACTGTTTGATGAAGAAGAACACAATAATAATCTAAGCAAAGAGAAGATCCTAATCTAAAGAAGTAAAAATCATTCGCAAGGAGTTATCTCTAGAAGAGAAATCTCCTACTTGCTATGCCCTAGATTTCTCAATGGGGACAACTATTAGACCAAGTGACAACAATGGGACAAAGACCCGCTGTCACCTCAATCAGTGTCCCTTGCTCTTTACAGACTTGCACCGATGGGAGGAGTCCCGGTATGAGGAAATCACCTAAAACAATGGGATCGATGATAAGATATTTCTTGATTTCCAAGGCCTATTCAAAGGAGAGGCTCAATTAGGGATCAAGGCTTCAAGAGAAGCTAAAGGATCTCCAAGAAAGACCAATGAGGAAGACCTAGGCCTAGGGTTAGGGGTATTAAAAAATGATGAGTATGCCTAGGACCAAGACTTCCAAGATGAGGTAAGACCTCTTTAGGGACTTTGTAAGATGATTTCTTTTCCAAATAGGGTTTTAGCTCCACTAGAGAGACCTAGAAGGAAATCCAAGCGAGACCTAGGATTTTTGAGTAATCGTGAGAGGAAAATCTCCAATGTGATCACTAGGTCAGACAAGGATAAAGGGTCAAGAATGATTAACTTCCTTTGAGTTTATGTGCAAAAGATCCTCAAGAAGGCTACAACCTTAGACAATCAAGATAACTTCCAAAGATGCAACTAGGGCTTGAGTTTTCTCACAAACCGACTGTGGGAGTGGACTCAAAATTGGAGGATCACTAGAGGGGACACCAACATAGTAGCCTGTCCAAACAATTTTTCTTTTTCACCCCTCCAATGCAATTCGCAGGAAGGCCTAGTTGGCTGTCTAGGTTAGGGTCGAAATTTAGAAAGAGGAGAAAAAGAGAAGGATAAAGAGGGTGATCACCAAATTTTCTTGGATTAGTGCCTTACCCTTGGGCTATGGAGTATATGTGATTCGAAATTTGGCTAAAATTGTCTTCAAGGAGGCTAAAAAGTGATGCCCTAGTAGTTACTCTTTAACATTTATCCACCCTATTTCTATGGATTTCCATGGAAGAAAAACTAGTTTTAATCCACTAGGAAAATTCATCCACTTGTTATTCAATGAGTAACATGTGCAATGTCACAATCTAAAACTCTTTACAATGATATTCAATAAATTAGGGCAAAAAAGAATTAGCTAGTTGCAACAATTCCACACATTAGACATTTTTCATGCAAAAATGTTCAATAAGAGATAACAAGAGATATATCCAATCCAAGATCAAGAAGATGACTCCAAGAAAGAATGAAATTTCAGCTCCAAATATATCGAAATGTATCAAGAGATCTCCAATAGACAACCAAGAGAAAAGTGTGAAATTCCTCAAGAGAATTAGACCCAATTGTGATCATGATATTTGATACAAGTGAGGTCTCACTTTATTGCCTCTAAGAGTTCGAATTAGCCTAAAATGCCCTTAGAAATATGTTAATGTGCAAAATAACATCACTTTGGTGAGAAGCCCACCAAATAGCTCATGAAGTATAAGATAAGCCATCCAAAATGAAGCCGAAATGATGTAGCAATGGTGTAGGAGGATTGTTGGAAGGCCTAATCAAGTCCTCAAGTACCATGATGAAGAAGAGGGCTCTCTGAATGATGGTCAAAGGGGGTGGCCCCTTGATCTCCAAGTAAAACATCATGTGGTGCTCCAAAGATGTGTCACCACTTTCAACGATTTTCAAGCAAAAGATTCGAAATTCGCCAAATTTGAAGGGGGCACGAATAATTTCGAATCAAATTTGTGCATGATAAAAATTCAGTGGTGGCGTTGAAATGTGGCAAAAGCATGTTTTGAGCGCGTGGTTTAGAGTTTTCATGGTTTTATGCAATCGACATGGTTTTGTTGGGACCCACGGTTTTCATTACACCTGAGGATGAATGGGATCCTCACGAGGTCGGTGAGAAGGAAATTTTTTCCTCTTTCCCTCCAGACTCGAGGTAAATCATAAAAGTTAAAACTTGTCTCGGAGTCCCGACTAACTTTCGAGTATAAAAGTTAAAACTTGTCTAGACTGTGGACACGAAATCTCCAACTACGTAGGCTTGTTAATAAGTTATAGCAGTGAACGTCCATCGCCATCAGGCTTATTTGCCTGTTGTCATTTCGAAATTGAATAGTAGTTGCTAGTGACTGACCTTGTCATTGAGGTTCATGAGTTTGGTTACATTATTTTTTTTCATTTCTCATATATATATATATATATATATATTTTTAAGTTTCTTAGTATGTCGAATTTAATGCAGATTTTATCCTAAAAATTTCCATTGTCGAATTTTTGTCGAACTTCAAAGTCGTCGAACTCAAATTCGAATTCGAATTAGATGACAACTCCAAAGTGGTTGTGGGGCACAAGTGATGGTATCATGGGTCTCCTGATGACGAATAAGCCTGTAGACTGCTCCATATGAGGGCATGAAGGATGGTGCTTGCCCTCCCATGTATCAAGGATGAGACAAACCTCCTCTAGGCCTCGAATCAACTGCCAAACCCTGTATACAATGCTAAGCCGGCTGGGGGCACTGTTGGTCCAAGTGCATCATCTCGCATATAATGTGGGGCAATGAACAAGTTGCTGAAGGTGCTGAGGTTGCCCATGGCATGATACAATGCTCTCTCACATGATGGAAACCCATGGCTCTTGACGCTTCCCCTACAATTGTCAATATGATCCTCTGGTCTGCTTGGATCTCGTATAGGGAGGCCAAGCCCAAAGTGAAACCAACTTCCAATCCTATATAAGATCCAATGCGCCTCCTCACCTGATACAATAATTCATTAGATCAAGGGTAGAAATGGACACTTAATAGTCGGTTTCTCTTCCAAATTTGGGGCTTTAAGCATGTAATGGTGTTACCTCCCTTGGTAGGAGTAGTTAATAAACCACCCTATTAGGTGTTTCCAACCCCTAAAGGGAAGGACATGTCCAAGGTACATCCTTCAAGTGGTAGGTGTCATGTGAATAATGATGAGGTGTATTGGAACATAGGGGTCTCAAGGCCAAATGACATGGGCTCAAGGGTGGTAAAGATGAGGGATGTCCACATATTTGGGTGTATGAATGTAGGAAGGAGTAATCATGGTACATGAGTTACGCCAATCTTTGTTTTTCCACTCTTCTTTATTTGCCTTTTTCCTTTTAATGATTTTTCTTTTATTTTACTACTCAGGGTTCCATGGGATGAGAGCATGAAGTGTATGATATAGCAGTGATTACTCCCTTAAGGTGGGGAAGTTCATTGCCGACTAAGGGTTGGGACATACATGGTTTCCTTAATGATGCAAGGGATGCTCATAGGGGCCCTAGGAATTGTTGAAGAATTAAGGGCAATGATGGTGTAGTATGATTCTTCTTGACTTGATAACAATTTGTGAAGTCTTTTTACAATTTGTCTTGTTAGCTTAATCTTCTTGTTCTTATTATTAATGCATGTGTGTGTAGTTCATCAAATTGCTACCAAAAACATAAGAACAAGAACATAAGATGTTGGCTCTCTTCCAAGGCCAAAACCTCTCCTCTTGAGAGGAAAACCCTTAGGTAAATTTCTCTTATTGAAGCTTTTTCTGGCACTTCGTTCTTCTTTCAACTGTGGATAGACCTTGTTGCACTTGTTCTAGAAGAGACACCTTTTGATGAGTCCCTTTCCTTGTGATGATCCCTTTCTTCTTCTTGACCAAATGAGCTCCTTCTTTAAGGTGTAGGTGTAGACTTGATATCACTGTCCTGCAGCCCTAAATTCTGGTACGTGTGTGAGGTTTACTTGATGTTATAGGCTCTTTTCTCCTTCGCTTGAGTGCCCTTCTTTGCTTGAGTAGGAGGCCTTATAGGCCTAGTTTACTAGCCCAAATGGTGAGATATGTTAACTATGAGTTTCTGTTGTTATGACCGCAGATAAACCTTTCTTTTCTCACATGTGTGGCTGTGTTTTACCCTAGAAACAGTCCTTAACCCTTGGTGATGACTTCTCCTTCTTCGCATTACTAGAGGGTCCTTAAACTTGCGTTTTCTTTTCTCCTTTTCTGTTTTCTACTTTCGCTGATTTCAGAGGTGAGTGAGATTGATGTTGGAGGAATGGACAACCTCTATATATAGAGGCATGTCCCTCCTTTAGGCCGACTTGCTCTATTTATTTTGGATTTCTTCTTTTGATGGTGCCATTGCATGGAGGAGACTTGACTTTGCTTGGAGGTATATTCTTTGACTCTAATACATAAGTATACATAGTGTAACATGCCCTTAAGGTCTTCCATAATTTCTTTTGACTCTTTGACTCATCGATAACACTTTAACATGTGCTAGACCTATTTCACTGAGCAAGAAACTCTTTGACAAATATAATAAAATAATATTTCTTTTCTTGAATAAATACAAATATCAAAAGTACATTTATAAAGACTGAACCTAGTTACATTTCCTTCAATAGGAACTAGGGTGATGGCCATAATGATAGGGGGTAGAGCTCATGTTTGGCTTTCGCCCACATGCTAAATTTATTTTCCCTGGCCATCTTTTGCATTTTGTGGTTTATTTCCTTTTGTATGTGGCCATATTATGCTTTTATATTTTTTTTAGTTGCAACAGCATCGTTCCGGGCCCCGACCCAAGACATGTGGACAAGGGGAGGGGGATACTAGAGCCTTGTAGACCCAGTGATCATGTGGACATAGAGAGGGAAGATGATGAAATAGGACATGTAATGTGCGGAGGGAAGTGAAAAATATTGAATAGGAAAACAGGACCAGGTTACCAAAATCGATGTTTCCTAACTAGTTCCCATCCTAAAGTTGTAAGCCAGTAGGGGAGATCTCACAGAACTGGGGTTGAGGATTAACCCCCTAGTTAAGGTAAGGGAGCAAAACTATAGTTAAAACCCTTCCTCCTTCCAAGTCAGCTAGTAATCCATACCCAAGTGTACCCAAGAAAAACAAGCATAACCACCCAATTGTATAATGAAAAATCATACCTTTAGGATTTGATGGCCCACCTTCAAACATACGATTTCGACAGATGGACGAGGGGACATGTGACTGGATCAAGGAGCGGAGACATCTGACACAACATCGACTACACTGGTGGCTGTCAAGGGTTGCTGGCTATTGAATGGAGACACATCTAGGAGAAAATTTCTCCTATGGGGTCACCCACTGGTGGTGGGTAATAGTATAGTTGGTCATGGCATGGTCAATTATGGTTTGAGATATTCCTCAAACAATGAAGTACAACTGCAAGGATTTATAGATTTAGAGAGTGCAACAGACATAAAGAGTTCATTGCTTTAGGCTTCATTATGAGTTCTTGGATGAGAAGGAAGCAGTCATCTGTCACACTCAACATTGTAGAAGCCGAGTGCAGCTGGATTGGCAAGTTGAGAAGCAATATGGCTTTAGAGGCTACTTGTAGGATTGTCTTGATCAGGTGCAGGTGACGATCACGATGACAAGTTGAAGAACATAGTAAGATCTAGTACTAAGACATGGTAAAGAAGGAAGCAACGTGGCTTCAGTACTATTATACAGTCAAGAAGATTGTTGACAACGACTATGTCCCAGGATGAAGTCTTTATACTTCGAGGGCATGCTTGGAGTAATTAATGTCTCTCTCAGCAAGAGGGAGTGATGAAATTGTAGCATCCAGGACAGTGATTCTCCTTGGGTTAGGTTGACTAGGAATCAAGATCATGGAAAATGGTCTAGAGTGATAACATCAGGGACAAACATTCTCGTTGTGTCAAGTATGTGGACTAGATTAGGGAGAATGGCCCGGTAGAGGACAATCATTCTTCCGGTATCAAGTATGTTGACCAAATTAGGAAGAATGGTCCTAGAGGCCTAGAATTACTTAGTTGAGTGGGTGCCTTTCAACATTAGGCTCAAATTACTCTCCAGATAGGTTGAGTGAGCTCATTTAGCATCAGGCCCGAAATTATTCAGATAGAGTATGGGCTTTGGAGATTCACCATGTGTCAAAGATATTGATCGGAATGATGGTGAACCAATACTAGCCAGTAAACCATGTGTTAGATGGACCAAAATTATGGTTACTAGTTGATGCTAATGATGTGCCATGTGTTAGGAGTACTGACCATGTTTTGTGGTGAGGATATACCATAGGTCAGAGGTACCAATCAGAATTATGGTAACTTGTTGATGTTGATGATTTACCATGTGTCACAGTTGTTGACTAGATTATGGTAATTGGATAATGTTGATGTTGTTGATTTACCACGTGTCAAATTTGTTGATCAGATTATGGTAATTGGATGATGTTAATGTTGATGAATTGTTATAACCTTTTCTTAATGAAATTTGTCAACATGAGAACATATAGATAGTCATTATGAATACCTCACTAGCTAAGAGGGAGGTTGAATTTTGTAGCTATGGTCGGTCTTCATAATTGTTAATCTAGCCCTTCAAATAAATGTAATAATAAATTCAAGATATGTTCTTCATGTCATCTTCAAAAAGAGGGAAATTTGGATTTTAAAATTATGTATTTTTGCCTCCAAAAGTAAGGTCGGCTTCAAGGCGGCTCAGCCCTAGAGTCATGTCTATTCGGGTTCATCTAACCTCTATTATAAAGACCATTCAGCCTCCTTCAAAGTGTAATTCAGATCATCTTTGTTCAACTAATTCAAATCACATGGGAGAGTTTTTTGAGACAAAGAGATAGTCATCTCATAAGCAAATCGAATCTAAGGAAAAAAAGCTTTTGGACAAACCTAATACAAGCAAATCATCTCTGAAAGGGCTGAATATATAGTAGTCTTATGTCTTGGCAAAGGGATGAATATGTAGCAATCTTATGTGTTGGAAAAGGGCCAAATCTGTAGCAGTCATACATCTTGGTAGAGGGTTGAATCTATACTAGACATATATCTTGAGAGAGTGTCGAATTTGAAGCATGCATATATTTGGGAATAAGACCAAATCTGGGCAGAATCAATATCTTCTGTGTAGACTGATTTTGTGAGCTACTTATTTCTGTTTGATGAGGTTTGACCTCGATCGTATATGATTAATTTTGATCTTATTTTATATTCGAAGGACTAGATGAATCTCTTGTTGATCTGAACAATTTCTCTAAGGAAAAGGTTGATGGGATTTTCCCCCATTGTGGGTTTTCCCAGGATAAAATATCTTGTGTCTCTTGTTTGACTGTCTCTTCATGATCCTATTGACTAATGTTGAAGATCTTTTGTGTAATTGCTTTATGATGAATGTGAATGAAAGAAAGATCAAATTAAGAAATCATAAGAGGTAATTATCAGTTTAGAAGATCCTTGAAAAATCAACAGCTCATGGGGTCTTTTCGGTGATTCATTGATTGCTTGGTGACTCTGATTTTGCTTGGCATTCATAGGGTTTTTATGGTGGTTCTACTTCAATACGATAATGAGTGAAACTTGTTGGGTAGTGACCGGGGCTATAGGGGAGTGTCCTCCCTCCCCCTCGAATCCGCTCCCAAATCGCACTCTACTCAAAAGTGCTAGGGGAGCGACCCCTTGAGTGCACTCCCTATTCGCTTGCGTTTGGGAGCCAATTTCGGGAGCACTCTCTCAATAAAAAAATTTACTCCTTGGTTTCCAAGGAGTGATCAACAAGCAATCGCTCTCGTATCGCTCCCCATTCCTCTAGGAGTGATTTTTAAAGCTCCCGTTTCATTCCCCAATTGCTCCGTTCAAAAAAATCGCTCACGTGTCATGAAACCTGTGCGTAGCCAAGGGAATAGTGGCAATTTTTTTGAGGGAAATGGGAGGTTAAAAACAATGAAAGGCCTCTTGTCCTCCCTCATTATCACCATTTCATTTGTGAGAAAGAGAGATTGAGTGCATTTCATGTGTGAGAGAGACATTGAGAAGATTTGAACTTGAGGAGCTTGTGGGAGATTATTGGAGCTTGCAAGCTTGGGAGATTGAAGGGAGATTGTTGGAGAGCCAAAGAGGTAGGGTCTAATCCCATTCTTTTTCTTTTCCATGTAACATTTGTGTAAAAATATCTTGAATGTTCAATGAATCTGGAATCTAGATGTTCTTCTTCTCTTCTCCTACTTTTTTCCCACTCCTCCCTCATTTCATTGCAGGAAATAATGTCAACCTTCAACAAACATGATGGTTATATGGCATTAGCCTTATCTTGTTGGTTCCATTTTTTTCTATGATGATGGTGTTGGGAAGGAGAAAAAGAAGAAATTATGAAGATGATGAAGAAGTGGGTAATGGTGGAGAATACCTTGGAGAAGAGTAGTACCAAGAGGAAGAGGAGGAAGATAATGTGAGTGAAGATGACGGAAAGAAAACTAGGGTAGACCAAACACCCTTGTGGAAATATGTCACAAGGCTTGGAGGAGGGAAAGGGGGTGGAACCACTAAATTTGTATGCCTCCATTGCAATTCTACTTACACAGGTTCATATACTCGTGCCAGAAAGTTTTTTTGGGAAAATGGCATGGGATGGGAATAAACAAATAAGAATCAAAACTCGTGCAAATGTGTCAACACAACAAAGAACCAAATATATAAGGGAAGAGGAGGAAGCACAATACCAATCAAAAAGATCAAAGGGTGGACATGACACCACTAGCACAGAAAGAGAAACTTCAAGAACTCCATCAACATCCACCCATGGTAGTGGATTTGCAGCCACAGGCACAAACATCCCTTTAAGGCATAAAACAATATCAGAACTCCTTAACCAAGGTTGTAAGGATGATGTGGATGCAAAAATTTTCCGGTTTTTCTATGCATGTGTCATACCATTCAATGTTCTTCACTCGCCTTGGTGGCATGAAATGGTTGCTGCCATCAATGATGCGCCTAAAGGATGCAAGAGCCCTAGGTATGACAAAGCTAGAACCATGGGACTTGACTGCGAAAAAGTCAATAAAAATGCTTTGGGTAAATTCACAAATTCTTGGAATGAATATGGGGTATCCATTGTATTTGATGGTTTGACAAATGTAAAAGGCAAGCCATTGAGTGTTCTTAGTGTGTCTGCTACTAGTGCAATCTTCCTTCCATCTCATGAATACTCAGATAAGCTTAGGACCAACATCAACATTGCATAACCATTAACTCAAACAATTGAAAGTATTGGGCCATACAATGTCATCCAAGTCATCATTGATAATGCTTCTAATTGTAAGGCAACGGGAGCAATTATTGAGGATAGATACCCCAACATATTTTGGTCTAGGTGTTTGGTTCACACAATGAACCTTTTGAGGCATGATATTATTAATGTAAGGGAGCCTCAATAGAAATGGATTGCTTCATTGTACAAGAAAGGCAAGAAAATGATAAGATTCATTACCAATCATAGCAATACCCATGGCCTTTTCTGTTGTTACTCAAGGTTGGAGCTATTGAAAATAGCAAAGACTAGATTTGCTAGCTATTACATCACCTTCAGGCATCTTTTGAAGGTAAGAGAGGCATTGGCTAGCATGGTATCAAGTGAATCATGGAAGATATTAAAGGACAGGGTTGCAATGACATCTAACAGTGACGATTTTCAAGAGGTAGAGGACACTGTTCTTGATGGTCAATTTTGGATAGGTGTAAGGATTGTTTTGTAGTTCACCAAGCCCATTTATAACATGATTTGTTTTGCACATACAAATGCGCCAGTGATTGGGAAGGTGTATGAGCAGATGGATAGAATGCCAAGGAAAATAAAAGATATTGTTGAGCCGAAAGATCCCATCTTATGTGATGATATTCACAAACATGTGGTCAAAAGGTGGGATAATCTTAATGTTCCACTCCATGCCTTGCATATGTCCTTATGCGAAAATACTACTCTCCATCTTGGTTGCCCAAACCTACACCTATGGGTGGGGTTAGGAGAAAACTCCATATAGATCCAGAGGCACAAAATGGTTATATGGTAGCATTAGACAAGTTGGTCCCTGACAGGGAGAAGTGTGCTAGAGTATGTGGAAAATTAAGCAAATATTTCAGTTAAACTGGAGTGTTTGGTTCTTTGCATGCTATTGATGATAAAGATAGAATGGATCCTGTTGAGTGGTGGAACATGTATAGCTCCTGGGGGCCTTTGGAAAAATTGGTAGTTAGAGTGCTTTCACAAGTGGTAAATACTTCTTCTGCAGAGAGGTGTTGCAACACCTATAGCTTCATCCACAATGTCAAAAGAAATTGTCTCAATGAAAATCGGGTAGAAAGCTTGGTTTATGTACACTACAACTTGAGGTTGTTGACACATTATAGTGACCAGGCTTGATATAATAGAGGATATGTCACTTGGGACAACAACCCATAGGAGGATTGTTTTGAGGATGGAGCCTTACATTTGGAATAAATGGAAGCAAAAATTTTGAAGGATGAGGATGAAGCAGCAACCACAACATCAACAACCATGCCACCCCCATCATCCACTAGCAGTGCTCAAGTTGCACCAGCTTTTCCGCCTCCATCAACAGCCTCACGTGGAGGTCACGTGCCTTCTAGTTTTGGATGTGGTCATTCGACTATGCGAGAGGTGACTCCCAATAAACCACGAGAAAAGAAATTAGAAATTTCTCGTGGCAAGAGGAAAATGGAGTAGATAATAGATTTACTTTTCTTTTCTAGTTTCTAGTAATTTTTATAACTATTGATTGTTTCATCTTTATTATGGTAATTTTTGTAAACAATATATGACAATTTAAGTTTGAAGTTTGAAATTGGCAATTATAACTCATTGGTAATGAATTATGAATATGATGCTTCGTGAAAGTTGAAACGTTTCATTTCATGTTTGATATTCTTTGTTATAGTTTGATAATGGTTATAAGTACCATTTTTAGTGATGACAAATGTTATATATTGAATTTTGAAACTTTGAAACTTTAATATTGATGAATCATGAGAATCAAGATGTTGTAACTTGTGGACCTGTGGTTGATGAAGATTATAACTACTATATGATTGATGTTATATGGTTTAATCCATGTTTTTATGCTTTTTATAACTAATTCATCATTCTACATGCTTTTGTTGACATATATGCATCAAAATATATATTATATAAAAATCATTCTAGATTCATTCCCAACCCGGAAGCTTCTGAAAATTGTTGCTCCCACTTCCGCTTCCAAGCAGCCTTAGTGGTGACCTTGCTTGACATTTCAAGGGTGAGTTCGGCATTCTATGGTTGGTGTCAACTATTCTCAATTTGGTGGTGACTCACCATGGGGATGTAGTTTTGATGGATAACATTTGTGGTTTAAGAGGAAATTGCCTCAAAGCCTAGTATAATTCATCCCTAGATTGTGGTCTCCTAGAGTTTTGGGAGGTCTTATGACCCTAGTGTTGAGAAATCTAGGGGCAACAAGTGTAGGTGATTTCTCTTCTTGATCATTGTTTGTGCTGTATTTTTACTTATTTAGATTAAATTCTTCTTTTATTAGAGTTCTTATTCATCAAACAACTACCAAACCATAAATAACAATGAGATAAAGGACACAAGATGTAGGCGATCAGGCAGGGCCAAAACCTCTCCAATCTGAGAGGAAAACCCACAAGAATTCTTCTTCTTATAGAATCTTCAATTGACGAATTCGAAGAACTAGACCCTTGACCAAATGACCCCTCCAAGTCCAAGTCAATTTTTCTTGACTTCTAGCAAAGTCAACCCAAGTCTCTTTTCTTCAAATTTGTCTTCTCATCATAAACTTGGACTTGCACCTTGTCTATGATTCTCGACTCTTCCTGCAGTAACCCTAACTTGCACGTGAGGGAGAATCATGGTGAAGACAACTCCTCTTCCCTTTGCTTGGGCAACAGTTCCTTCTCCAGTGACTCAACTTTCATATAATTGCTTCTTCCGTCCTTCATTTGGTTCCTTGACTAATTGTAGTTCTGATTCTCTGTAGGTGATGAAATACCCTAACTACAGCCTGCACATGTGAGAGATTACCCAAGAATAGACTTCAGAAAATACTCCTTTTTCCTGGCTTGTCTTCTCCTTTCTTCGCTATGTTTTACACTTTAGATCGAGCTTCTTGTGATGAGATTGATGCCCTTTGGAATGAGGCTGAATGCCTCTATATATAGGCTTCCTTGGCAGCCCTGTCCTCAACGAATATCGGTTCTCTACAACTACTCTTATCTTGGATGCCCTACCACATCCTCAAAGAGTATTGAATGCCAGATGTTTACCCAATCCTCCATTCTTTCTCCCCAAGTGAAGGCAAGAATGATGTGCTTATTTCTTCCTCTCAACTAGGGAGGATATACCCATTCCTATGAAGGAATGTACCCATTCCCACAAAAGGAATGTACCCAAGCTCCCTCTTATCCAAGGACTTGAGATTATGTGACCTTTTGTTGCTTGTAGGGCTCCTCCATTCGATGTCATGAACTTCATTTTAAAATTATGGAGCCTTCATCTTTTGGGACTTCTTTGTAGGGCATCGACCATCCATCAATTTCCTTCTCGAACCATGTTAGTCATGTCATTCTCCCTTTCATTGGAAAATGATCTACTAGACCATATTTGGCTTTTCTTCATACTGCTACCTCTTCCTTATCATGTTTCCTTCAGGATCTTTCATCCCACCACATGAGTACTTAGTTGTAGCCGACACCCACAGTTGTCTTTCGATAGCCCTGTGTTAGCTCATCCAGATATAGTTTAAAATAAAAAATGAACATCAAATCAAAATTACCTTTTGTGATGGCCCTTCATCATGACATCTGCTTGTTACAAAATCAACATCCTGCATACATATTGACACATCTCCAAGATATTTAATTGTCAAGGGTCTTCTTTCTTTCCAGACTTTCCCAAGGTCTTCATATCTTTCCCATGGAGATATCATGGCCAATCCTTTTAGTCATCATGTGATCATAGTTACATCTTTCATGATCACTTCTTTGTTTCTTGGCATATTGTTTCCTAGCAACTTCTAGCCATAGTTCCTCCATCTTTGTCAACCACCTCATATTCCATATGAAGACATATTATGTTGATTTCATCTAGTCAATATGTGAACCATTCTTTCGTGCATAGAAGAGAACCCTTTCCTTTGATCATACTCATGGAGTAGAGTATCTATCTCAATTATTTGCAACTATATGATGACATAACCTAACTTATCAAACATATGCATACATACCTCTTTCCTTCTTTGGTCATCTAGACTTCCTTCAACAACTTCCTTTCCTTGATTGAGATTATTTCAGTCATCTCGACATGTTGCATTCCTTTGTCATCATACCATCATTCTTCCAAATAGTAAATCCCATCAAGGTGGTATTCTCAGTGAGACACTTGATTCTTCCAAGAGATGGACCTTCTAATGAAGATTCTAATGGAGGACCTTCATTATCCTCATCCCACAAATGCTCCTTTTGAATGATGTATGATGAGTCTATATAAGATGTCTTTCTTTTTATTCATAAGTACTACTTATGCTTCTAATGAGGTTACCAAGGGCTACTTCCTTCTATTGGTGACTGCCATAGACTTCTACTTCAACTATCTTTCAAGCTTCTTATGATGATGTCACGAGCTCTTGCTTCAATTGTATGCTATTATGATGCCATCCCCTAAAATGATGCATCCTATCATGCTTTACAATGCTTTCTTATCTGACGGTAATTCTTTAACCATGGTAGAGGTCTTCCACCTACTCCTTCGAAGTATTCATAATTACATCATGAATAGTGCCCAAGGGTCTGTATAGTTCCCTTCTTCCATCATGCTTCTTAAAACAAAGGCTCAACTCATCCATCTTTACTTCTTGTACCTGCAATATTTATTGACAAGCACCCCAAGAAAAGTATACAATACCAAAACATGATGTCAAGTTATCTTTCTAGGGTTTTATGCAATCAAGAGGTCATCCTAGGGTTTCTTAAGTTCAAACCCTAGATCATATTATTTTCTCTTCATGTCATTCTAGGGTTTATCCCATGTCCTAGAATCCTAACAAACCCTAGAACTCAAATCATAGGGAACAAGTACCTTAAGACTAGGGTTTCTTATGTTCCATTTCAAGTTCTAAATACAAACCCTGGAGCTATAATTTTAACCATACAACATCTTATAATGGACACTTAAAAATAAAAGGAAAATATCATACATACCTCTGTTGATTTGGGGTAGCATCGGATGTGTTCTAGCCATGAAAATTGGTGGAGAGGCTAAAGCACATGAGTTCTCCAAAACCCAGAAATGGTTTGGGCAGATTCTAACTGGTTTGGGAGATATTAAAATAATTAATATTTTTAATGGAGTTCCTAAGTCTAAACTTAGGAAAGATAAAATATTAATGGGTATTAATATAAAACTGGGTTAGAAGGTTCCAAAAGTCATGGATCAAGCCAAATCTAATTTTAGCCATTGATTAGAAATTTAATCTTGGCTGTTGAAGGATCAACAGGAAAAGTATAAGAAGAGGCTTGAGGGTCAGTTGGAGAACACAATGAGGGAGACCAGTAAGTTCGATTTCTGGAGCAGGGTTAGCTGAGAAATTCAAACTAGTGGTCTGGAGAGAAACAGGAGGCAACGGGTACGAAACAGAGAGTCGGGAACAACACCAGAAGATCAACGCAGAGGTTGGAGAGGCAGACGCAGAGGCAACAGACTGCGTAGTCATTGGAGGGCCTGCGTGGGTGACGCAGAGAGGTCCAGTGCTGACGCAGAGGGGCAAGAGCTGACGCAGAGGGTCTAGGAGCTACGCAGAGGTCAGCGAGCCTGACGCTGAGACTGGGAGAAGTGCTGGAGAATTTTTTCTCTGTTGGGTAAGCCAGTTTGGCACCCAGTTGTACTGAAGAAATGCTAAATAATAAAATCCTCCCTTGCTACACCAGTTTTCCCACATTGGGTTTTTCCAGGGACTGTTGTCCAAAATATCTTTGTCGATGTGCTGATTCTTGTGCATGTGTTTGTTTCTGTATTATGGTGTGATATCTGCAGCAGAATTTATTTTAATGTTTATTGAAGGATTTTCATAAATAATTTATTGGGAAATAAGTAGGTAAAATAAATCAGTTGTTGCAGTGATAGAATTTTCACATGGTATCAGAGGGAATAATCAGAGAGAGGAAGGGAAAATCAATTATGGGTCGAGATCATGATGCAGAGAAATCTACGTCAGGAGACTCGCACAGATTTTTAGAAAATTGCACAAGAGACAGTGATTTCGATTTCTCTATGTTGGCTTCCAGGCTGGAAGAAGAAGTGGCTTGTGTGACTAGCTCTGCATCATCAGAGGTATGGTATATAGACAGTGGAGCCTCTTGGCATATGACGGGAATCCAGGAATGTTTCTCAGATTATCGGGAGGAGAAGATGAACTTTCAGATCACCATGAGGAACAAGGAAAAGTGTACTCCAATAGGGAGGGGTACCATAGTTTTTCAAACAGAAATGGGAGAGCGGTTCCGTGCTACCAATGTGCTGCATGTACCAGGATTGGGGATGAACTTACTTTCTGTGTCGCAACTTCAAGGCAAAGGCTATGACGTTTTCTTCATCAAGGAGAAAGTATACGTCATACACCCGATCTGGAAAAAAAAGTGCAGATCGGGATCAAAGGTAATAGGTTGTACAAACTACAACTAGAATCACCAATGGCACTAATAGGCAGTCATGGAGACAAGGATTTGAACGAACTATGGCACAGAAGAATGGGACATTTGCACCATGGGGCTCTGAGAATTCTTAGGAGCACTGTAATAGGAGTTTCAGATCTTTAATACGGAACGAGATGATGTATGCAGAGGATGTGCTCTAGGAAAGTATGCCAAAACAACATTTCCTAGAAGTAAAAACAGAGCCAAGAGTGTACTAGGATTGATGCACTCAGATATATGCGGACCAATGGCACTAATAGGCAGTCATGGAGACAAGGATTTGAACGAACTATGGCACAGAAGAATGGGACATTTGCACCATGGGGCTCTGAGAATTCTCAGGAGCACTGTAATAGGAGTTTCGGATCTTTAATACGGAACGAGATGATGTATGCAGAGGATGTGCTCTAGGAAAGTATGCCAAAACAACATTTCCTAGAAGTAAAAACAAGGCCAAGAGTGTACTAGGATTGATGCACTCCGATATATGTGGACCCATGTCCACTAAAGCTCTTAGTGGTGCCGAGTACTTCCTCACCTTCATTGATGGTCACTCAAGGAAAACTTGGATTTATTTTCTAAAAACCAAGGATGAGGTTTTCTGTCGATTCAAAGAGTTCAAGGCTCTGGGGGAGAATCTGATTGGGAAGAAAATAAAAGTTTTGCGCTTAGATAATGGTGGAGAGTATGTCGATACAGACTTCATTGATTTTTGTGCTAAGGAGGGCATTAGAAGAGAGTGGACAACCCCTACAATCTGGAGCAGAATGGAGTAGCAGAAAGAAAGAACAAGACTATTGTAGAAGCAGCTAGGGCCATGATGTATGATCAGGATATGCCAAAATTCTTGTGGGCAGAAGCATGCAACACAGCAGTCTATGTTCAAAATAGAACTCCTCATCTGGTAGTGGGCAAGATTACTCCAGAGAAAGTCTTCACAGGGAAGATGCCTGAAGTCGGTCATTTTAGGATATTTGGGAACTTAGCATATTGCTGCATACTCGAGGAAAAGAGGAAGAAGCTAGATCAAACTGTAGAGAAAGGATATCTAGTGGGATATAGCGAGAACGCTAAGGCATACAAAATCTATCTTCCAGGGAGCAGGAAGGTAGTAGTTCAACGAGATGTAAAGTTCATGGAGGACAGGGCTTTCAAAAAATCTTGAGAAATGCCTTCCGAGGAGCAGTCAAAAGAGGAACTATTGGTCAAACCTCTTCAACCAACGGAAGTAAAGAATTCTTCCTCAGATCAGGAAGAATCACAGGATGAGGAGGAGCTAACAGAAGCACCTGCTGGCAGAGGAAGAACGAGCAGGGAACTTCGTTAGATTCTGCGAGATGCAGAGGACTTCATCGGTGTGCCAAGGAACAATAAGAGGGAGCGAAAACAACCAGATAGATATCAGGCATTAGTAGCTCAGGATGGGGAGCCTGCTAGTTTTTAGGAGGCAGCTCAACATCAGGTTTGGTTGGATGCGATGGTAGAGGAGTACAACTCCATAATGGTGAATGATGTCTGGGAGGTAGTGCCAAGGCCTCAAGACAGATCAGTGGTAGGTTCAAGATGGATCTACAAGATCAAATACGCTGTAGACGACAGTGTTGAGAAATACAAAGCCAACTTTGTAGCTAATGGGTTTGCTCAGAGGGAAGGAATTGACTATGAAGAGACCTTCGCCCCGGTAGCCAAGTATACATCTATTAGAATTGTGATATCTCTTGTAGCACAGATGGGGTGGGAGATTCATCAAATGGATGTCAAAACATCATTTCTGAACGGAGTGATAGAAGAAGAGGTATACATTGAACAACCAGAGGGCTTTGAGACACATGAGAAGAAGTCTCATGTATGCAGATTGAAGAAAGCCTTGTATGGGCTAAAACAAGCACCTAGAGCATGGTATGGTCGAATCGATGGCTACTTGCAGAAGATGGGATTTGTCAAGAGTGACGCAGATCCAAATCTCTACTATTTGGTTGTAGAGAATGAGCCTCTAATCTTAGTATTATATGTGGATGATCTCTTCCTGACAGGATCATCTAGGCTCATCGGGGACTGCAAGAAGAATCTAGCCATAGAATTCGACATGAAGGATTTGGGACGAATGCATTATTTCCTGGGGTTGGAAGTTTGGCAGCAAAAGGGGGAGATCTTCCTTGGGCAAGGAAGATATGCTACAGAAATCCTGAAGAGATTCAAGATGGAGGATTGTAGACCCATGGCTACTTTAATGATCACCAACTAGAAGAAGATTGATGCATCAGAAGACAAGGATGTTGATCCCACCTTATACAGGCAGCTCATAGGGTCCCTGATGTATCTGGTCAATACCAGGCCAGACATTTGCTATGCTGTCAACACCCTCAGTCAGTTCATGGTGGAGCCGAAGAGGGTGCACTAGGCAGCAGCCAAACATGTTCTCAGGTATTTACAGGGAACAATTGATTATGGACTCTTGTACACCAGGAGTAAGGATATTAGATTGAGTGGATTTACTGATGCAGATTGGGCAGGAAGTTCAGTGGATCAGAAAAGTACCTCTGCGTATTGTTTCAACATTGGATTAGGAATGACCTCCCGGTGCAGTAGGAAATAGAAATCTGTGGCTCTGAGCTCATCTGAGGCGGAATATATTGCTGCGAGCATAGCTTCGTGTGAGGCCATATGGATTAGCAAACTACTTGTGAACCTATTCAGGAGAAAGATGGAGGCGACCAGGATCATGTGCAATAATGAGAGTTGCGTCAAGCTCTTTGAGAATCCAGTGTTTCATGATCGGTCAAATCATATTGATATCCGGTGTCACTTTGTCAGAGACTGTGTCCAACGAGGAGCTGTATAGCTGAGCTACACTCCTACAGGAGAACAAGTGGCAGACATCCTCAGCAAGGCCCTTGGAAGAACAAAGTTTGATTATTTCAGGGAGATGGGGATGATAAAGAATCCATTTCAGTAGCTAAAATGGGTATGATGTTGCAGTGCAGTAGCAATTAGCAGTAGCACGATGCAACATGATGAGATGTAGTGTAGATGTAGTGTTGGGAAAAATGACGAGCAACAACATGGATACAGAGGGAGTTGTCGTACGGATGCAGCAGTGGTAGTGGCAGAGCCATGGGCAGTAGTACAGGATGCAACAGTGCAGAGGATGTTGGGTGGGGAGGCCTAGCATCAGCACAGGTACCAGTGCCGGATAATCAGTGTGATACTCAGTGAGGAGTATTACTAGAGCATAGTCCTCGCTAAGAGGGAGTGTTGATTTGGGGTAGCATCAAATGTGCTCTAGCCATGAAAATTGGTGGAGAGGCTAAAGCACATGAAATCTCCAAGACCCAAAAATGGTTTGGGCAGATTCTAACCAGTTTGGGAGAATAATTAATATTTTTAATGGAGTTCTTAAGTCTAAACTTAGGAAAAATAAAATATTAATGGGTATTAATATAAAACTGGGTTAGAAGGTTCCAAAAGTCATGGATCAAGCCAAATCTAATCTTAGCCGTTGATTAGATATTTAATCTCGGTCGTTGAAGGACCAACAGGAAAAGTATAATAAGAGGCTTGAGGGTCAGTTGGAGAACACAATGAAGGAGACCAGTTAGTTTGATTTTTGGAGCGGGGTTAGCTGAGAAATTCGAACTAGTGGTCTGAAAGTAGTAGGAGGCAGCGGGTACAGAACAAAGAGTCGGGAACAACACTAGAAGATCATCGCAGAGGTTGGAGAGACAGACGCAGAGGCAGCAGATTGCGCAGTCACTGGAGGGCCTACGTGGATGACGCAGAGAGGCCGCGTGCTGACATAGAGAGGCAGGAGTTGACGTAGAGGGTTTGGGAGCTACACAGAGGTCAGCAAGCCTGACATTGAGACTGGGAGAAGTGCTGGAGAATTTTTTGTCTATTGGATAAGCAAGCTTGGCACCTAGTTGTACTGAAAAATTGCTAAATAATAAAATCCTCCCTTACTGCACTGATTTTCCCACATTGGGTTTTTCCTGGGACTGTTGTTCAAAATATCTGTGTCGATGTGTTGATTCTTGTGCATGTGTTTGTTTCTGTATTATGGTATGATATCTGCAGCAAAATTTATTTTAATGTTTATTGAAGGATTTTCACAAATAACTTATTCATAAATAAGTAGGTAAAATAAATCAGTTGTTGCAGTTATAGAATTTTGACAACCTCATGGATACCTAACTGTGGTGCCCAATACTCTAGGATGCCATGGTTCCTTTACAAAGGTACTGTGATCTTTGTTGACCCTTTGCTGTCTTCAAAGCTTTCTTTTAATGAGGCTTCAATTATATATGCTCTTTTGATGGAACCTGCTTTTCCAAGAGTTCTTTTTTGCTATGTTGACAATTACAAGACTTCTTTGTTAGAGAACTTCACAGTAGAGATTCTTCTTGTTGTTTTTGTCTACTGCCTATGGATCACTTTTTCAGAATGTGTAAATGATTATCATGATTGTTCAATACAGAACAAGCATGATTCGTGCTTGCACTTTTAGTGCCACAGAGATTTGTTTCACCATAAATTCGGGTTATGCACATTAGTGATAGAAATATGAGATTCTTGACCTTCTTAAGGAGTTCGATCCTTCTCTGAGAATGCCTAGAATTTTTTTTTTTTGTGATTGCTGCTCTTGAGGTGTTGTATAATAGTCCTTTTCTTCAAGGCCCAAAGGTTCACTCTTCTTGCCAAAGGACTCAGATTGCTTTGAAATAATTGAATTAGGCCTTCGGTCTCTTGAGACAGTGATATGGTGTTCTTCAAAAGTTATTATTTTATGCACATAGATTGAAGGTCTACTCACTTTGTGAAGAGCTAATATTGTAGCCCATAACTTCGCTTATCTTTGGTTCTTTTCACTATCTTGAGAGAGATATGTAGCTCAATGCCATTTCCTTGCTATTTTGAGATCATAATTTTGTGCCCATAATTTTATCAAGCTCTCTTTTTGAACTTGGTCCTCAAAACAGTCCTTATTTACCCCAATCCTTAGCACTTTGATGGATCTGCAATTCGACTTTTCTTGCAGCAGATTGAAGCTCTGATTTCTTCACACGAGTGGAGAAAATTAGCCCAAAACAATTAAGAAATCTCGTCCTTCTTTTAGCTTCCTTTCCTTGACTGTTGCCTTAGCTCTGATACCATGTCGAGAAATCTAGGGGCAACAAGTGTATGTGATTACTCTTCTTGATAACTGTTTGTGACAATGTTGTAGTAATTGTCCTCCCCTAAGGATCAGGAGGTAGAACCGCGTTCCATACGGATCCACCAGCAATCCTACGACAGAACGGATCCGCCATTTTTTGGTGATTCTTGGAAAAATGGATCTGTGGGGGCTCGATCTGTGGTTCCAGTTGCTCGATCTATGGATCTAGAAAGGATTGGTTGCGGATCCGCAGAGGTTCAGGCGTGTATCTGTCATGGATCGAGAGAAGGGAGATGGTTCACATGGTTCCGCGAGGCTTTTTTTGTTTTTTATTTTTGAAATTTCGAACTATTATGTGAGGAACTATGCTTTTTGAATACTCCCAATGTGCCCCTTGATGCTCCCTAGACGCTTCCTAGATGCTCCCTAAGGGTAATTTTAAATTCTTAAAGTAAAAGTGACATTCTCCCTTCTCTTTCATTTTCATCTTTTTACTTTAATTTTTTACATTACCATGAAATGACTCAGGATGTTTGAGAGTGGTTCCAACCTAATTAGACTTCATATGGAGAAAATAGAATTTCATATCCCATTCAAAATTCAACAGATTTAACAATTTTCAGGGTCAATGGGATTATGGCATTTCATTGGATTATATCAAGTATGAGGGCATGTGATTGACATTTAATCAAGAGCACTGAGCCCTATATGTACCCGAGTGTTGGTGTTGTTGATTGTTGAACTCCTTTGTCAAGGCCTTAGCAAAAAATGTACCCTTCACTCAAGTCAAATCATTGATCAGGCATGTTAAGGTTTCTCTACCATAATATAAGGCTTGGATTAGGCCGTTTGATCAAAATTGGGTAATGTTGACTAATATCCATAGAGAATCGAAGTAGAGGCAAAGGCTAGACAAGAGAAGAGGAATCTAGATTCCGGATGGTTGATGTTGGAATAATTAATCATTGATGTACAATGGATGCGATATCTATCTTGATTTATGTAAAAATATGAATGTTTTCATGTCTTCTACAACTAATTTGGCATTTTGGAAGTTTTTTTTAATATAAATGCGAAAAAATAAAAAAAATGTATATATATAGTAGACGCTTCCGAGATGCTGCACTTCCTAGATTTTTGGAAAATGACGCTTCGGCGGATCCGCTTCCAAAAAAATCCCCGCTTTGTCCTCGTTTCGTGCAACATTGGTTTGTGATGTATTTTTACTTCTTTAGATTAGCTTCTTCTTTTATTAGAGTTCTTATTCATCAAACAACTACCAAACCATAAATAATAATAAGACAAAGGACACAAGATGTAGGCGATCAGCCAGGGCCAAAACCTCTCCAATCTGAGAGGAAAACCCACAAGAATTCTTCTTCTTATAGAATCTTCAATTGATGAATTCCAAGACCTAGACCCTTGACCAAATGACCCCTCTAAGACCAAGTCACAATTCTTCTTGACTTCTAGCAAAGTCAACCCAAGTCTCTTTGCTTCAAATCTGTCTTCTCATCATAAACTTGGACCTGCACCTTGACTGTGATTCTCAGCTCTTCCTGCAGTAACTCTAGCTTGCACGTGTGGCAGAATCATGGTGAAGACAACTCCTCTTCTCCTTCACTTGGGCAACAGTTCCTTCTCCAATGACTCAACTTGCATATAAGTGCTTCTTCCATCCTTCGTTTGGTTCCTTGACTCACTGTAGTTCTGATTCTCTGTAGGTGATGAAATTCCCTAACTACAACCCGCACGTGTGAGAGATTACTTGTTGATTTTGGGTAGCATCAGATGTGCTCTAGCTCTGAAATTTTGTGGAGGGGCTAGAATACATGAGATCTCCAAAACCCAAAAATCGTTTGGAGAAATTCCACTCGGATGAGGAGTTATTAAAATAATTAATATTTTTAAGAGGTTCCTAAGTCTAAACTTTGGAAAATAAAAATATTAATCGGTATTAATAAGAATATGGATGAGAAACTTCTAAGTGATGCAGATCCAGTCTGTTTTAATCTTAGTCGTTGATTAGGGACTTAATCTCAGTCGTTGATTCATCAACGGGAAAAGTGTAAGAGGAGGCTTGAGGGTCAGTTGGAGACATACTTGACAGATCAGTCAGTTCGATTTTTCTGGGGCGAGGTTTGTTGAGAAAATCGAACAAGTGATATGTTGCAGCAGAGGGGCAGGGATAGTTGAGGTTGGAGGATCTTCTCCAGGACCTTGAATACACAACAGAAAGAGGCAAAGAGACTTCAGAGGAGGCAGCGCAGACCCATGGAGACTAAAGCTGGGCTAAGAAGGGCCAATGCATTTCTAGCGCTGGGGTACAACCACCCTCTAGCAAAAATTTGAATTCAACCAGGGAGCAACAGGATCAGTCGAGAAGGCTAACGTCAGAGCTCCACGAGGCAGAGGAGGCAGCGTAGTGCTGACGTAGTGTCCCAATGTGCTCCACACAGCTACGGCGAAGGGGCAACGCAGTTGTAGCAGGGGACAACCAGTCCAATTGCTGGAACGAAGAGAGTTTGCTGGGTGAAGTGAGGTAATCTCACTTAGATTTATGCCAGTATATTTTTATCTCTATAACTGGATTGCTGAGGGGCATCCAGAGTTGTATTCAGAACTATTGCTTAATAATAGAAAACCCTCAGAGCTATAGCACCGGTTTTCCCGCATTGGGTTTTTCCGAGGACATTTGTCCAAAAATAATGGTGTCCCTTGTGTATTTGTCTCATTCTACTTTCAGTTCATGATCTGTATGTGTAGTCTGCAATAGTGTTTTCATCGCTGTTTAATAATTAAATAACTTGTTGAATGTAAAAACAAGTAGGAGATAATAAACCAGTGATTGCAGTAGGGTTTATGATGTGTAGATTCAGAATTTTTCACATTACCTAAGAATCGACTTCAGAAAATACTCCTTTTTCGTCGACTTGTCTTCTCCTTTCTTCGCTATGTTATGCACTTTAGATCAAGCTTCTTGTGATGAGATCGATGCTTGATTGATTCCCTTTGGAATGAGGCTGAATGCCTCTATATATAGGCTTCCTTGGCAGGCTGACATCATCTTCCAGAGAGCCTGACTTGCTCCTTTGTAGGATGACTTGATAATTTACATTTGACAAGGTCTTGAAGGGTTATTTTGATACTATTATGACTCAAATAATTTTCTTTACATTATGTAACATGCCCAAGAAGGGTCATTCATACATGACAAAGACTCCCTAGACTTGTAGATTCAATGACAAGCCCTTTAATCTCTCAATGGGAGCTTGACCTAAAAATAAATTTCCCTTGAGTGTGAAACCCATGCCTCAAGATCAATAATAATAAATTTATTTTTCTCATTACATTAAATACACGTTATGAAGACTGAACCTAGTACATATTTCAACACCTAGCCCTTGGTAAGGTTGAGGCTAGGATTTACTTGTTTTGAACTACTCTTGGGTAATGACTGGATTTGAGCTTCTTGACTCTCTGTTTGGTTACGGGGTGACACTCTTTATTTTCCATTACTTCTTGATATCTATGGCATCCCCTTTGTGGGTAATGGCACATGAATTTGAGTAAGTCCATTATTAAGGGAAGGCTGGGTAACTTTGCCCCTCTACCTAGAGTGGAACTTGAGGTTTTGTATTTGTTTTCAAGATTGAAGAAAATCTACTATTGACCCTGAAGTGAGGTTTACAACTTCTCTATGAACTGTCCTCAATAGTTATTGCATGACATATTCTAGTCTTTCTTGTAGGAGCTATCCTCTAGAACACTGCCTTTGTATTTGAGACATGCTGAAAGTTGTTATGTTGTGTCTGAGTAATCATTTATGAAATAAAATGAGTAGACTTCTTTCATTGGAAAAAAGAATCGTCTTTCTGACATTTTCATTCTATCTTTCTCATTTACGACATAGATAAGACAAGACAAGGAGATGTAGCATGGACCTTTATTACAATAACCTAAGTTGCTTGGTTTGAGTTTGTGTTCAAATTTAATAAATAAACAAAAACTAAATGGATCTTAATGACTATTTAATGAGTTTTATTAAAATAATTATATCATCATTAAATTCACTGTTACATTCACCAAGGTTTAAGATTTGGCAAATTTTGTTTATTTTTGAAAATTTTGCTTGAATACGGTGACTTAGACTAGATTAATGAAAGATGTGGTGAACTGTTAAAATTGGCAACTAGGGCCAATCTCCATGTGGGTCATCTTATTTATGGCAGCTGATATTTTTCATGGATCCCTCTCATCGAGAGGTGTAGGATTGATCTAAAGATCATCCGATTCCGACAAGTATTCATGGAGATATGAATTTATTTGTGTTATGGGACAATTCATCAAGGTCGGCCAGCGACCAAATTGCCCCCACTTGTGCTCAACGTTTTAGTATAAATAGAGGTGCCTTGAAGGTCATTTATAAACACACTTATTGTGATCTCTTCCTCTCCACCTGTCTTGGGTTTTGGTGGGAGGAGAGATCCTAAGAAGACAATGCTGCCCTAATGGAGAAGATGCCCTAAAACGCAGTAATGAAGATGATGCCCTAAAACGCAGTCATGGAGAGGATGCCCTAGCTCAACGATGTCATGGAGAAGGCATGCCCTAGATCTGAAGCCATGAGAAGGAAGAGTCTTGGACGTGCCCTAGCCGCAGTCAAGAGGGGCAGTAAAAGTGTAAGCCCTCAACACAGCCAAGAAAAGGGTCTTCTGTCTAAGGGAGTTTCAACGCTATCCAAGGAGCCCTAGAGGAAGCCCTAGCCGCAGAAATTAGGAGGACGTTTGCAGCCCTATGGACGCTGTTAAGAGGGATATGCCATGCCCTCATCCACTATGCTAAAAGAATCAAGGACGCAGTCAAAGGAGGTCTTAACTTGTAAAAGACTTTGCTGTCATGAGGAAGCCCTACTGCCTAAACTGCTGATCTAAATCAAGGCAGCCCTAAACGCTGTCTTTAAAAGATGTTCTAGCCGCAGTAGGAGGAGAGTCCTAGCAGCCATTAAGGGAGAGGTATAGCTGCTGTGAAAGGAAGGTCTGATCGCAGTCATAGGAGGCCTATTTCAGCAGTCAAAAGAACCTCAACCACAGCAAGAAAGAGACTGATCAACGTGTACATTTGAGAGCTGTTTCAGGGGTCAAATTAAAGGGCTGAACTGCTTGCTGGTAGGAGGTTTGAGTGAGCTCTTGCTGGAAGGATATCAGCCACTCTATAGGCTGTCATAATCATGTTCTAAGGACTGTTGTATGCCACTTGAATGCCACTGTAATAAGAAGTGAGCATAGACATAGTTCAGTCATTGTTTAGGGCTTGAAGGCTACTCTGAATTGTAAAGGAAATGATATTTCCTTGGAGATCAATTGCAGTCAAATCTGGGCAGATTTTAAGGACTGTTAGGAGACTGCACCTTGGACCTGTTAAAGGAGTCTAGCTGCTCTGCTAGGCTGTAAGCCATAGCAAGCAGCTAAGACTGGTGAGTGCAATGGCATGATGGGTGCAACATTGGGTGCAGCTCAGTGATGGGAGCAGCACTGTGATGGGAGCAGCACTGTGATGAGAGCAGCTCAGTGATTGAGTGCAACACAGTGACAAGTGCAGCATGATGATAAGGTGCAGCGGCATGATGTGTGCAGCATGATGATTATGAGCAGCAAGTTGTGTACAGCGTGATGAGGTACAGCTCAGCAGTGAAGCAGCGTGGTGCAACTCAGGAACATGGTATGATGTTGTAGCATGGTGCAGCACGGTGAGGTGCAGCACATGGACGAGATGCAACACAATGATAGGTGAAGGAGTCACCTTGGAGAATCAGTTGAAGCAGCATGTAGAGATGATCGATTCTCTTATCTAAAAAGTTGAAGTGTTGACTTATGTTGTAAATGTACTATCTCTCTCTCTCTCTCTCTTCTGAACTATTGAAGAACATATAAGAAGAATTGATCAAGGGTTTCCCCACATTGGAGTTTGTCCCTGGCTAGCGGCACATCTTGTGTCCTCTTGTCTTGGCATGTCTTCTGCAATTTATGTTTATGTTCTATCTGCAGTTTACTTTAATGCTAATGTGATTGCTAATCTAGAAAAGATATTGAGCTAACTATGAAAATTGAAATAAATTGCTCTAAGCATAGAACATACCTAAATTTAACATGAACTCAACACACCTATCACATAGCTTGACTACAATAGCCATTTGACTTTTTAGGAAGTCAAAATTCTTACTTTTATTAGATCAAATGCGAATGTTGAGGATTTACATCCAACAAGTCATATGCTCTTAACCGTTGTTATTTTTTGACATCACATCTTAGTTGACAATAACTTTCCTAACTTGAAGCCTGAACCATTTCTAACCTTAAAATTGGAATGGAGACAATGGGATGAGTTTCCAACATGTCATGGGTAATTGAATGACACTTTCAAGATTTCAAGAAATTAGGAAACATCACCCACACACACACAAAATCCCTAAAGAGAAACTTAGAATTGACTCGTAGGTGTTCAACTCAACCATTCTAATCTTGGGAGTAATAAGCATGTTTTTCCTTCTAGAATGGTGTACAAAATAAAATTTTCACTAGTTATAGACTCGACAACCTTCATGACAAATCTATATTCATTATTCAAATTTTACCTTGAAGGTTATGATTAAAGAGAATTTGCCTAGTTTGCTTTGATACTGTTCTGTGGTTCCTTCCTGCTATGTTGACAATGTTTCCAGACAATCTGATTGATAGTGCACCTATATTTTCCCTAGTCATGGGGCATTTTTCAATTATAAATTTCTGATAATTTTTTATTTTTCAACTTAGATGCAATAATAGAAGAAGCATTCTTAATGATGATGCTGGTTTAATTTGTCATATGTATGCTTTTATTGGGCAATTACAGAAGCTTGGAATGCATTTTTTTAGAATAAGGACATTTTTCCCCTACTAGTTGTCATTTTTCTTTCTTTGTGGAATGTTCAGCATTTGCTAAAAGAATTAGTTATCATCTTCTTTTGGCTGTTGTTAGTTGAATATTGTATATTCTTGAATTCTTTCCACTTGAATGAAAACGTTTAACCTGATTATTGACATGGTATCCATTTTTACTTCCTATGTCGCTTCTTGCCTAGAACCAATAGTACAAGGTAGCCCTTCATCCCAACTATCATTCACCATCTTTGTGTTGAAATATGTAATTAGGTTCGGTCTTCATAATGATATGTAATCATGATTTTATGTACATGATGTAAAGAGAAAAATGAATTTATTATTTTACTTCCTATGTCGCTTCTTGCCTAGAATCAATGGTACAAGGTAGCCCTTCATCCCAATTATCATTCACCATCTTTGTGTTGAAATATGTAATTAGGTTCGGTCTTCATAATGATATGTAATCATGATTTTATGTACTTGATGTTAAGAGAAAAATGAATTTATTATTTTAATTCCTATGTCGCTTCTTGCCTAGAATCAATGGTACAAGGTAGCCCTTCATCCCAACTATCATTCACCATCTTTGTGTTGAAATATGTAATTAGGTTCGGTCTTCATAATGATATGTAATCATGATTTTATGTACTTGATGTAAAGAGAAAAATGAATTTATTATTTTACTTCCTATGTTGCTTCTTGCCTAGAATCAATGGTACAAGGTAGCCCTTCATCCCAACTATCATTCACCATCTTTGGGTTGAAATATGTAATTAGGTTTGGTCTTCATAATGATATGTAATCATGATTTTATGTACTTGATGTAAAGAGAAAAATGATTTTATTATTGTTGTCCTTGAGGCATGGGTTTCATGCTCAAAAGAAATTTATTTTATAGATCAAACTCCCATTGAGAGCTTCTAGGGCTTGTTATTTAATCTACAAGTCAATTGAGTCATTGTCATGTATGAAAGACCCTTCTTGGGCATGTTACATATTGTAAAGAAAAATTATTTGAGTCAAAGTTTGAGTCAAAAGACCTTCCAAGACCTCGTCATGGTGCAAAGATCAAGTCAACCTATATGAAGGGACAAGTCGGCCTAAAGATAGCAATTTGTACCCCTCAAAAGTCTATATATAAGAAGGAACTCAACCTCATTTGGACACACTCACAAACAAGTTTGATCTCCTTAAGATAGAAGTTGGAAAAGGACAAAGAAAAAGAAGAACAAGATCGAAGTTTTGGGCCTCTCTCTCTCTTGTGATAGGATTTCTACAGTGATTGGGCAAGACGAAGTTGCAGAAGAATTTGCTGGAGGGGTTGAAGTTGCAGAAGTATTGTTGGGTAGAAGAATCTGCTGGAAGTCGAAGTTGCAGAAGTATTGTTGAGGCACGGGTAGAAGGAAAGCTCGTCAAGGTACTTGGTCTTGGAGGGTCTTGGTTAAGGCTCATAGGTCTTGGAATTCGTCAATTGAAGATTCTATAAGAAGAGAAGAATTCTTGTGGGTTTTCCTCTCAACTGTAGAGGTTTTGGCCCTGGATGATCGCGTATATCTTATGTCCTCTTGTCTCACTATTCTTTATGGTTTGGTAGCTGTTTGATGAAAATAACACAATAATAATTAAGTTGTAGAGAAATCTAACTAAGGTAAGCAAAAATACATCACAAACAATTATCAGAGTAAGAGAAATCACTTATCTTGCTGCTCCTAGATTTCTCAACATGGTTTCAGAGCTAATGTGACAAGGCAAGGAAGAGCAGCTCAAAGAAGGACACTCAAGGTCGCAGCACAAGAAAATCATCAAGAGCATCAATCTTCAAGAAGGACCACTTCAAGCACTCTTGAGAAGCTCACATCATCATTACAAAGAAGAGATCTACAAGACCCTACCTCCACTCAAAGAAGGACTACTCATTGAAGCATCTTGAAGTGAAAGGTAAGCAAGAAAGGGTGTTGTCATCATCATGAAGGAATCAAGGTGATCTCCCTCTTTTTGAAGGATCACTTTTGAAGGAAGACATCTTCATCAAAGAAGACATCTTCTATTGACATCATTATCAAAAATAAAGAAGGCATGAAGTTGAAGATATTGTCATCAAGAAGCATCTTGTAATGACCTTCTCGAATTACATATACAACATTATTATTAGCATGCATACGAGCCATGCATATGATTGCTACATATGGATGCATTGCACTAGCATAATTACTAATTGGTTATGAAGAGTGTCTAAATATGGATAAGTGAATTAATAATAAATTAAGTACCTAACTATGATGAATTTCATGAATGTATTAAGTCCAGAATTCTATGATAAAACTTAATGAATTTATTAAACCCATTAATTAATAAGCTCATTCCATAATAAGCTTTAATTAAACAAACCACTATACTTACTTTGGTATAACACCGAATGTATAATTGAATTAAACTCAAATGGAAATATAATAATTTATTAATTATTCAATGAAACTTATTTACTTTAATGAATAATATCACATATATGTGGTTTGTGATATATAAGATTTGGACAAATAATTGACATTAATGTGTATAATCATATATATAGATAATATTTGTGAGACATTGGGTATCGATGTCCATCATCATAAAACTTATTTAATAAATTCATTATAATAAAGTTACAAGTCATTTAATATATAAAACAGAAAACATTGTAAAATAATGAAGACAGTGACCGCCAAACAAATCATAAAGGAAACTACTGGTGGCAGGTAGCCGAGAGGAGTGGAAAGGATAGGATGATTCTAGAATAGCTTGGGAGCTCGGATGGGGCAGGGCATGACTATTAAAGTTGCCAACTTATAAATGTTCAAAACTCAATTTTAAAGTGTCCTCACATCAAACGAAAATTTAATTACGGGCTGCAACACACGATTATACTAATCACTAAATTATTGATGTGCTCTAAAAACCTAACTTTGGGACGAAGTTTTTTGAAGGTGTATGTAATGACCTTCTCGAATTACAGATAGAACATTATTATTAGCATACATACGAGGCGTGCATATGATAGCTACATATGCATGCATCGCATGCACTGCACTAGTATAACTACTAATTGGTTATGAAGAGTGTCTAAATATGGATAAATGAATTAATAATAAATCAAGTACCTAACTATCATGAATTTCATGAATGTATTAAGTCCAAAATTCTATGATAAAATTTAATGAAATTATTAAATCCATTAATTAATAAGCTCATTCCATAATAAGATTTAATTAAACAAACCACTATACTTACTTTGGTATAACACCGAATGTATAATTGAATTAAACTCAAATGGAAATATAATAATTTATTAATTATTCAATGAAACTTATTGACGTTAATGAATAATATCGCATATATGTGGTTTGTGATATATAAGATGTGAACAAATAATTGACATTAATGTGTATCATCATATATATACATAATATTTGTGAGACATTGGGTATTGATGTCCATCATCATAAAACTTATTTAATAAATTCATTATAATAAAGTTACAAGTCATTTAATATATAAAACATAAAACATTGTAAAACAATGAAGATGGTGACTGCCAAACAAATCATAAAGGAAACTATAGGTGGCAGGTAGCCGAGAGGAGTGGAGAGGATTTTTATGCAAGGGCGGTGGAGAAATTTTGAGAGAGGAAGAAACCTCTCTAATATAAAGGGTGGGAGGTGCGGTAAGAAGGGGGAATTCTTTTTCATGGGAAGTAATTTTGGTCTTTTGAAGGACAGAGGAGAAATATGGAGAAAATCACGGACAAAGAGGAAGATTGAAGATTGAGCCTTAATTATTCTTGGATCTTTGGGCACGGGGGCCAGAAGGCTTCGCTTTCAAAGTCTTCTGGGTTTGGGATCTGGAGAGACTGATCCCAGACAGGCAGGGAGGAATTTGGTTGGTTTGGTATCAGAAGTGCAGGACTCGGATTCAGCCTGAAACATCGTCCAGGGATCAACACCAACTCGGGAAAAACCAGGTATGTTGGAAAAACCAGGTATGTACATACGTTTAAATTGGAATGTTTAGTTATAAATTTGAAGAGGTATACTCTGCTAGAAATGAATTTATAATTATATTTTGTTAGAAATGAATTTATAATGACAGACATATACTGCTAGAAATGTAATTACAATCTCAAGCTTTACACATCTTGACTTGTCATGTAAGTACTCTTATATTTATGACTGAATCTGTTATCAAAATGACTTCATTTTGCAAGGAAAGAAACAAATTGGTTGGGTCATCAAACTTTCTTGCATGGAAGAAGAGGACAAATTTGATCCTCATAGAAAATGAAGTCGTTGAACATGTTAAGGGTTCAATCACTAAACCTCCAAAGGAAGAAGCTCAAGCCTTAGCAAAATATATGAAAGGGGAAGTAAGGGCTCAAAGGATTCTTATAGAATCTATCAAGGATCCCCTCATACCTTATTTATCAAAATTGGAGACATCAAAAGAAATATATGAGAAACTAGTAGAATTGTTCTCCATAAGTACTGCTGGAGAAGTGATATCCTTAAGAAATGAGCTATACAAAATGAAGATCTCAAAGGAAGATGGAATAGCCTCATACTTTATGAGGGTGTTAGAAATAAGAGACCAACTACAAGAGTTGGGAGAAATAATGTCTGATAAAGAAATAACCACCATAGTGCTCAATGCATTACCAAAGAAATGGGGCAACTTTACATGAAGTCTCTACGGAAAGAAGGAAGCTACTCCATTCAGTGTACTTTGGTGATTGTGTAAGATTGAAGAAACCAGGCTGAAGGCAAAAGGCGATGTAGGATCAAACGAGCAAGTTCAAGCGTTTGCTGCCATGGCTAGGAAGAAAGGAAAATTTGGAAGGTTTGGTTCTCAAAAAAAGATCAAGAAGGATATGTCGAAAATGCAATCTATGGCTATCATGAATATGGGCACTACACTAGAAACTAACCTAAACTCAAGAAGGAAAACAAAAAAAGAGGAAGGGAAGAATCCTGTGTCACCGAAGAAGTGGAAGAAGCTGAAAAGAAGAAATATAAGTAGGAAGTAAAAGATCTCTACTATGATTGAGATAATCTCCTCCACCAAATTCTTTTCAGTTTTAGTAAAATACAACTATCATGGTAGGAAACATTATAAGCATAATAGGATCCATCTTTTTAGGGGATGGCATAATAATAGCATACAATTGAAGCAAGAGCTCATGACATCATTATAAAAAGCTTGAAAGATAGTTGAAGTAGAAGTCTATAGCAGTCATCAGAAGAAGGAAGGAGCTCTTGGTAACCTCATTGAAAGCATAAGTAGTACTTATGGGTAGAAGAAAGTCATCTAGCATAGAGTTCATCATACATTATCATCATCATTAGGAAGGAGCATTTGCAGGATGAGGATAATCAAGATCCTCCATTGGAATCTTCATTAGAAGGTTCACCTCTCTTGGAAGAAGCAGGTGTCTCGCGAAAAATTCCACCTTGTATGGGATTCATTGTTTGGAAGAATAATGGTATGGTGACAAAGGAGTGTAGCATGTCAAGATGGTCGAAATACTCTCAATGAAAGAAAGGGAGCTACTAAAGGAGGCCTAGATGAACAAAAGAAAGAAAGAGGTATGTATGCATGTATTTGATTGAGTCATGTTGTCATATGGTTGCATGGGTAAATGCTATATCTCATGAGCATGATCAAAGACAAGGTATCTCCTTCTTTGGAAAGATGCATGAAGGCATGGTTCACTTATTGTCTAGATATAATCAACTTAATATGTCCTCATATGGAATATGAGATGGTTGACAAAAATGAAGGAACTATGGATGGAAGTTCCTGGGGAGCAATATGTGAAGAAAGAAAGTAGAGATCATGAAAAGTGCAACTATGGTCACATAGAAAAGGAAATCAACCTCCAATGACTAGAAAAATTGACCATGACATCTCAATAGAGAAGGCATGAAGACCTTGATAAGGTCTATAAAGAAAGGAGACCCTTGACATTGAAAGTCTTGGAGATGTGTTTATAAATGTACAAGATGTTGATGTTGCAAGCAAGTAGATGTCATGATGTAAGGCCATCACAAACGGTAACTTTGATTTAATGTTCATTTTGATTTTTGAACAACATCTGGATGGATTTTTATAGGGCTACCAAAAGAGAGTTGTAGATGTCACCTACAACTAGCACTCATGTGGTCGGATGAAAGAGCCTAAAGAAAACATGACTTGAAATAGGTAGTTGTATAAAGAAAAGCCAAAGGTGGATTAGAAGATCACTTTCTGATGAAAATAATGACATGACTGACATGGTTCGTGAAGGAAAGTGATGGATGGTCGATGCCCTACGAAGAAATCCCAAAAGATGAAGGCTCCATGATGATAAAGATGAAATTCTTGACATCAAAAGGAGGAGCTCTCCTAGCAACTGATAGTACCATGATCTCCACCAAAGAGCTATTGTTGGAAAACAAGTTCCTGGTTAAGAGGGAGCTTGGACAAGTCCCTAGTCAAGAGGGAGCTTGGTACATTCCTCTATAGGAATGGGTATATCCTCCCTAGTTGAAGAGGGAAAGATAGACACATCATTCTTGTCTTCATATTGTGAAGAAAGAATGGAGGATTGGGTAAGCATCTGGCATCCGATACTCTTTAAAGATGAGGTAGGGCATTCAAGATAAGAGTAGTCATAGAGGAATGATATTCTTTGAGGACTATGAATCCAAGATAAGAATAGTCCTCGAAGGACATAACCTGTGAACACCCGGGTGGGGTATGCACCTTGAGAGACAATGATGATGGTGCCTATCAATCATTGTTCTCTCCAGCATTGTGCTCTGATTTTGTGGAGAGATAGAGTTGTTAGTCAAGGCCTTTCTATGTGACAATGCTGGTTGATGTGATGCTAAACAGATGGCTTACCAATCCGACTCTTCTTATGAGAATTCTTCAGATTGAGAATGTCCAAGTACCTTGTATGGATTATGAATACCTCCCTAGGTAAGAGGGAGTGTTGAAATATGTAACTAGGTTTAGTCTTCATAATGACATATGTAATCATGATTTTATGTACTTGATGTAAAGAGAAATAAATTTATTATTATTGTCCTTGAGGCATGGGTTTCTTGCTCAAAAGAAATTTATTTTATAGGTCAAGCTCCCATTGAGAGCTTCTAGGGCTTGTTATTTAATCTACATGTCAATTGAGTCATTGTCATGTATGGAAGACCCTTCTTGGGCATGTTACATATTGTAAATAAAAAATATCTGAGTCAAAGTTTGAGTCAAAAGAACCTCCAAGACCTCGTCATGGCGCAAAGATTAAGTTGGCCTACATGAAGGGACAAGTCGGCCTAAAGATAACAATTCGTACCCCTCAAAAGCCTATATATAAAAAGGAAATCGACCTCATTTGGACACACTCACAAACACGTTCGATCTCCTTAAGATAGAAGCTAGAAAAGGACGAAGAAGAACAAGAAGAACAAGATCGAAGTTTTGGGCCTCTCTCTCTCTCTCTTGTGTTAGGGTTTCGACAATTATTGGGCAAGACGAAATTTTGAAGCTGCATCAAAGCTGTGAAGATACATTGACACTGTGAAGATGCATCGAAGTTGTCCAGATGCATCGAAGCTGTGAAGCTGCAACTAGGTCGAAGCTGTGAATGTGCTGGAGTGGTCAAAGTTGCAGTAGAATCTGTTGGACGAAGTTGCAAAAGAATCTGCTAGAGGGATCAAAGTTGCAGAAGAATTGTTGGGGAGGAGAATTTGTTGGAAGTTGAAATCACAGGAGTTGCTGAGGAACTGGTAGAAGGAAAGCTCGTTAAGGTACTTGGTCTTGGAGGGTCTTGGTCAAGGGTCATAGGTCTTGGAATTTGTCAATTGAAGATTCCATAAGAAGAGAAGAATTCTTGTGGGTTTTCCTCTCAACTGGAGAGGTTTTGGCCCTGGCTGATCGCCTATATCTTGTGTCCTTTTGTCTCATTGTTCTTTATGGTTTGGTAGTTGTTTGATGAAAAGAACACAATAATAATTAAGTTGAAGAAGAATCTAATTAAGATAAGCAAAAATACATCACAAGCAGTTATCAAAGTAAGAGAAATCACCTATCTTGCTGCCCCTAGATTTCTCAACAATGTGGATATTATCATTCTGCCTTTACATCATGCTACAACAGAAGCAAAACATAACAACTTTAAGACTGCCAAGTTCCCAACCAAGAATCCAGGACTTGCCTTCCCAATATCCATGTCCAAAAAAATGAGCTGATATGATGCCTTATTTGTGCAGGCAATGATATTCATGTCAGATGAAGGAAGTGGTGATATTTTCCAAGTGCTCATTAATAATTTCCATACACTAATGTAATGGTCAGGAAATTTCACATGCTATATTTATAGAATTAAGAATACCTACTATGTTATGCAAATAGGCAAACTTACAGGTCGAGGATTTATTTTTCACAATGTGGCCCACTATGGATTTCATGGCACATGTTTGGATCTTTCCTTTATCAATTGCATGATTAAATTAGCTATAACAAACAACACAAACAGCTTTTAACTTATTTGAAAACATTTATATTGGTTGCCATATGGTTAATAAAACTTCTCTTTTTTGTGGTTAAAAATATCGTTCATCAAATCATTACATACTTGTTGCGGTAAAATGGTGTGCAAAATTGTTGCCCTTGTGATAAATTTTGAAACATGCAAAGTACACCATCAGGCCATAGAAAGAACAAAAGCGAAAAATCATCAATAACAAGCAGCTGCAGTACTAGAAGAGGATCCTTGCCATCTTTTTTTCTCCATGTGCCTCAGGATCACTGCTTCTGGTGGAGGTTCCAACTCCACCCATCATTTTCCTTGAGTAGGGATCTTCAGGCTATTGAATAAAAATGGTGCCAAAATCTGATAGATCTCACCATTATCTCCCCTTTCCTTTCTTTGTTCTTAGGTCTAGATTTATGCCTCTGAAATTCCCTATTCAAGCATTTGATATTATTGTTACTTTTATCGAAAAATTTCATCCAGAGGTCTCAGTTGTGCTTAACTGTTCCATGCAGTGGATGGACAATGAAAACTATGGTTCTAGTGAACAAACAGTTGTCAAAGCCCTGTTGGGAGCAAGGCAAGCTCTGTTGGAGGTTAGAAGTACTTTGAGACGGATTGGAGAAGCCGCAGGAGTTCCAGTATGTACCTCTACTCTGTTTCTTTCACTGCAATCACCATGAGTTATCATTTGAAACAGCTCCTATCTTTTTTGTACTTTGATTTATTAGACAGATAGAGCTGTCATCTAACCCTCGTTGTCAGTGCATAGGAATGTTTATCAAGAAACATTGCTAGAGATGTCTATGTAGATACTTGTAATCATTTTGTCAGTAGTTATTATCAATGATTGTTTAGACAGTATCCATAAATACTTATCAATATGACCCAAGGATACATGTTGATGGTGGTTTTCTCTTATGATTTTTCTATGCAGATTGAACCTGAACCTCAGACTCATATTTTAGACATCACCATGAATATGGAAGGTGTTCTTCTGGCAGGTGTTCCTGGTGCAGGAGGTTTTGATGCATTATTTGCAATCACACTTGGGAGCTCTGCCAGGGATCGTGTTGCACATGCATGGAGTACAAATGGTGTGTTACCACTTTTGGTAGCCGAAGATCCAAAGGGTGTTACTCTAGAGGATGGTGACCCTAGAGAAAAAGAAATTACTTCTGGGATTCATTCCATAAAGCTTGAATAAAATTTTTGTATCAGCATATGCCTCATAATTATTCATTAGAAAACTTGATATGACTGATAATCAGTCATTAAAAAATTGTGATCTCTTGCATATAGATTAAAAGCTTTCATGGTTGACTCAAGTTATGGCCTTTTTCATCTGTCTTAGGTTCTTAGCTCTTAGGCAAGGATAAATTCCTAATCATCTTCTATTTTTTTTCTTTAACCATGGTGAATCAGTAATATTTTGGAGTAATCTGGGTGAGGCCCAGGATCAAACCTTCCAGCTGTCCTTATAACACCAAGAGTATATCCAACAGCCTACAAGCCAGATATACTAATAACATATGCCTTAACAAAAGACGAGACATCCCAAACCCCCCACAAGGGAGGAATCTCTATCCCCATTTAACCATTATAGGACATGTCATTAATCCCTTATCTCCTTTGTTAAACGGTTTTAAGACACATGTCGCTGACTCACTAGCCCCTTATCCATTATGGGGTTAACCATTAATGCCTTATCTCCTTTGTTGATCCCTGCCTCAGTCTTCCTTCATTCAGCTGTCTGCATCAACTCCTACCCCCTTCCTAATCCTTTTCTTTCCCTTTGTTGCAACTGTAGATTGAGCACTTAAAATGATGTACTACCCACTTTTGCAGAGTTGAAGGTCAAGTACCAGATCGATACAATTTTACCTACAAGATCACACTTTTCGCTGTTATTGACATTTTGCCATAGACTCAGGAGAATTTGGTGCAAGGATCAGGGTGATTTAGTATGATCAACTATTCCAGACTAAATTAAATCAAAACAATAAGATCAAAGCAAATTTAAGTAGCCTTATGTAGATTCTTTAACTTCCATTTAGGATCCTTAAGAGAGGAATAAATTCGCCTAGAGCTATCAAACTTTAGCTGACCTTAACCTTAATATAGTAAGACTGGAAAATTACCAAATCTCATAAGCACCTACTCTAAAGTTAATGAGCAATGTGAAATAGGCATTATTTATATTGCTGGAGAAAGCCATTGTCCGTTTACGTGTAGAAGTGGTTTAGTGTCTGGTAGTCATATATATTACAGTTGGACTAGTATAATACGATGAATGGGAAGTCTTCAAGCCAATTTAACATGAAGCAACAATCTCGTTTTAAAATCTGAGGAACTTCGATATATGTCATGTATTCTTTAGAAAATTTTCATGTCCATCTAGGGCTTTTCTTCTTCGCTTTCCATTTAAAAAGAATTGGCTATTGTTTACAGCTTATTTCCTTTTCTACCTCATCATCACAGAGGATCCATTCACACCACTTTCATCTCTATTTTGGAAGCGACAATGAAATCATGTATTTCCTTTTGACTGCTGCTTGTTAGGATTGCCAAAATTAGGAGCATTTAGTGCGTGACATGTCTGGACAGAGCATATTATTTGTATTGTTATGAACAGGGAGAAATTGAGTCAGCTTGCTGACCACTAACTTGACAATAAATTCTTCAACGAAACATGAATTGTCATCCTTTTCTCCGTATCACTTGTCACTGTTATCACGGCAAGTACTGCTTCAGTTTGCAAGGTTTTGAACATTTGTTCATTGTGGGCTCCATTTAAGCAGCCATATAATTTTCTGTGATAGATATTATCCCGGACTCTTACCTGTTATCCTGTATTTGGCATACATTTTATGCTAACAAAATATTTTAATTTGGGGGTGAATATGTTATGGTTTCATTTCCTTACCCTTGGCTTAGTATATGATCTACTTTGTAATACATAGGTTAATTTCTTTAAGATTAGCCTTCCTACATTCCTTGCAAGGCTTTATATTCCCTAATTTGATGCTCATCTAAGCAATCTTCATGATGTTTATACTTCAATCACCAAGACAAGAGGACAAATACTCAAGCGTGTCTTAGACCCCATATGTTAAGCTCTATATAAGTCCCATGTTAACCTTAAAACCACCTCATTAGGCCTTGGATATTGAGTGATTACATTTCTATTATTATATTGTTATCTAGGTTATAACTTCTCATGGTCCCATTTTATTATAATTGTACCCTTTGTCTCCTATATATGTACTAAGGAGACCTAGTCTTAGAATCATCAAATATTGTCTTGCACATTGTGTTCATTGTGAAATGAGGTTTCCCCTGTTGGACATTGGATAAGCCTGCACTCCCCATGTGTTTTGTGTCATGTGCTTAACCGTCTCTTGTGGATCTATTAACTCTGGTGATGTGTTTGTTTACTAACACCTGCAGATTTTGGTGTAATGGAAATCGTGATTCCAACAAGTTGTATCAAAGCCAAAGGTCTCGAGTTCAAATCACACTCGGCTCGTGATGGGGGGAGATTGTTGGACATTGGATAAACCAACACTTTGTTGGAAAATCAAAAAGGTAGTAAAGATTTTCTTGTTCTTGATAATTACTTGTGATGTTTCTTATTATTACGGTTATTTCTATCTTCTTTCTTTAGTTCATCAAGCAATTACCAAAAGCAACAACACATAAAACAATAGACATTAGATGTAGGCACATGCCAGGGCAAAACCCCCCTCAAGGGGAAAACTCAGTTAAGATAATTCTTCCTTTCAATAGTATTCTTTGAGACTCTTCACCCTAGATCAAGACCAGACCTTCCCTCCACACCATGTCAACCTCCCAAAATTTCGACCTTTTTCGAGCAACTTCGACTATGCAGCAATGTATGACAATTGACAGCTTCCGACAACAGTGAAACTTGGAAGACTTTGATCTCCAATTCTAGGGCACGAAACAGAGAGAGAGAGACACCAAATTTTTGTTTTTCCTTGTCTCCTTAGACTTCCCCAAACTCGCATTCACTTCAGCTTCCCGACAACAGACTTTGCACCTTTTCCCAGCTACAAGAGAACTTTGCACTTCTGCCCAGCAACAAGAGAGTTCGAACTTGATGAGAGAATGATGCTCCAAATGAATTCGATGACCTTCCTTTTATAGGCTTCTTGTGGGGTCGAATAGGGTCCTTAGGCCGACTTGATCTTCTCTTAGGCCAACATGGTGTGGAGGTTACATAATTCATATTTGACTCAATACTTAACCTTTTTACATGATTCAAAAGCCCAAGAAGGGTCTCTTTAAATGTACAATAACTCTATAGACTCAGAATAAATCCTAGAAGTCCTCAATGGGGACTTTGACCTAAAACATGGTGACCCAAGCATGAAACCCATGCTTTAATAAGTCACAATAATAATAATGAAAATATTTTTTTATTCTTTTGACAAGTACATTACATAATGACTCAAGTACATTATTGAAGATCGGACATAGTTACATTTTCCAACACTCCCTCTTAACTAGGGAGGTATTCATAATGTACATATACAGTGGAAAATCTCAAACTATATGAACCATGAAGAACTTTAGGCACCACAATGCCATGGTTTGGATTCCTGACCAGGGAAATCTATCCAAACAATCACTCAATAGTTTAGGCATCGCAATGCCAAGGACTAGATTCCTGACTAAGGCAATCTATCCAGGTGGGACTAAGAAGGACTCAAGCTTTCAACCCCTTTAGGTATCCTCAAGCTTACTTGCTAACCATCAACCCAAAAATCTAGGTGTGTATCCAAAACAGAGCTCAATGATCAACATCATCTTTCCAACTTCTAGACATCAACACAATGTGTCGGCCAGATGTACTCGAGGGCAATACTTTTTTCACAAAGCCTCAACAAACCTTGATCCAACAGATCAATAATGATCAATCTCTCCCAATCAAACTGATTGGTAACACGCATGCTATCAAATCCTTCGAGAGATTTACCTGTACAATCACAACCTCAATCAATAACATACTTTAACATGTACATACTCAAATACAAACCTCTGGGGTTCTTCAGACAACAGATGTTGCTTCTCAACTTTCCGTAGCGGGACTATCAACCAATCTTTGATAGAACATTCCTCAGTTATTTCATCCTACTTCATATGCAACAACATATTCTTCAATCAGATCTTTCTTTTCTTCTTTTAGAAACACTTTAAAATGCATTCTCCAATTTCCTTCTCCTACTCATGACCTCCACTAAAACTTATGGCTATTAGTCCTGGTCATGACACATGAAGCAAAGAATCATATCTGTCACTCCCTCTTAAAAGGAGAAGATCTAATCATTCCTATATAAGGAATATTCTCAACCATCCTCTCACATTAGGGAGATTCCTTCCATTCGACCTCCCTCTTAACTTAAGGAGTTCTACTTCTTCCTTTCTACATCGGAGAATCTTTCATGGATTCCAACCATTTCATCAGAGTTATAATCATCCCCATCATGTTTGTCACATCGAGTATCTTCACCAAGTTGAAGATTGTGTACTAGCACAACTTGCTTGTCACATCGAGCATCTTCACCAAGTTGAAGATTGTGTACCTACACAACCTAGATAGAAAGTACAACCAAATCTATGGAAGCATGAAGTTAGCTATATCAAAATCACGGAAGCATTTCATATTTATACATATCAGATACCCAAACTTAATTATAAACAGAGATCTATACTCTTCAACTTCTTGCTAGGGACTTTGTTATACACCGTAGAGTCCATAACAACATTCATTCCATCTAGGGTTTCAATGTGTCTTCCAAAGGTATGACATACCTTACAACATATAGCAAACCCGAGAAACAATTTAGACAAACATAGATATCTAAAGTATCTAACAACCTTTCAAAATACATATGTTAGACTTCTCACTAGGAATTCATACAAATCCTAGATTTCATACAAAAGAATCAATCAAAGTCAATCACAACTTAGTCATTAACCTGACCAGCTTCCACTAGGGTTAGTTCCAAACCGCTAGATTTTCAATCAACCATCAATCAGTCACTAGCGTGACCAACTACTACTAGGGTTAGATTGAAAACCCTAGATTTCCAAGCAATCATCAAACTCAACCAAAAATTCAAATTTCAACAATCTTTAACAAATCTCAAATTATCATATAGTCATCATATATAAGATATTTCTACTTCGACTAAGGTTTAAATCCAAAACCCCAGATTTCCAAATATCATCATCCTAGAATCTCTGACAAGGACTTTCATTAAATCCTAAAACTCATGACCATCAATGACTAGGTCAGTACTCATATCTAGGAATTCATAACCAAACATAAGCATATCATATGTCCAATACCATAAATACATTTGACCTAGGCCAACCTAGGACATCAAAAGTGTTGAAGAATCTAGGGAAATTAGAGTTAATGTGATTCTTTTAGCATGATAAGTACTTGTGAGGTATTTTATTTTTTCTTCTTAGCATAATCTTCACTTGTTCTTATTAGAGTGTCTTATTATATTCATCAAATAGTTATCAAAAACAAAGAGACAAGAACACACAATGTTGGCTTTTTGTCAGGGCCAAAACCTCTCCCTCTTAGAGAGGAAAACCTGCACAAGATTCTTCTTATAGAGATTCCAATTGACGAATACCAAGACCATGACCCTTGACCTACTATGCTACTCCAAGACCAAGACACCAATCCTCTTCTTTGTCATTGCTGAGATCATCATCATCGTTGCACCATAGTTGCTCCTTCACTTAGATCATTGTTGCACTCTTACTTGAGATCTTCACCATGTCAACAAGGTTTCTATACTGTGTGGGAGTTGCACTGAGATCATGATCTTGTCCTCATTATGACCGAGATCATGAATGCTACATTACTGAAATCATGATTGTGTTTAGTATGAGAATGCGTCATTGTGGGATCACTGAGCTTCTTCTTATCACAACCATATGGAGACTGTGACTTGTTTAAAGAGCACGCTGAGTGTATCACTGAGATCCTCATTATCATAACTATGCCAAGAACATGACTGTGATTCTCTTCCTGCATTGAGAACTTCATAGTCGAGAGTGCTACCATCGAGAATATCACACTGTAATTACTTATTGTAATTATACCCGAAGTTTACAGAGACTTGTGTTCCTACACCTCATCCAAGACCCTATACCACTGTGCTTGACCGAGACTTCAGAGATGTATGCGAAGATATCTCTGCTCCTCATCTGAAGTTGCAGGATGTTCGAAATATCAGAGATGTCCGAGTTCTGTTTCTCTTCTGCGAAGTTCAACGGGGTATATATAGTGGTTATGCCTCCATAAATAAGCTGACATAAGTGTGAACCATTGTGTCTTTAATTAAGCCGACATGACTGTCCTTTTAATTCATTTGTAGGCCGACATGACTGAGATTTACATCGTTTAGCTTGTTGATGTCTTCAAGAGGATTGTGCTTGTCTTGGAGGGTTGTTCTAGACTTGTATACATTACACATGGCATTGACTCTTTGACATCCTAATGCTCTCAATGGGAGCCACTAAATAAATAGACCTCTTGCTCATGAAACCCATGCAGCAAGGAATAATAAATTCATTTTACAAAAATCATAATTACAATGTCATGAAGACCAAACCTAGTTACACTTTCTTCAACAAAAAGGACATATCTATATATATGCCTAGATTTCATCATCATGCAAATATATCTCACATCATGTGTTAGTCAAACCCAACTCCACAAATATCGAAAGGAGTTAGACACACAACCATCTTGATTACACTTAGGGTTTGATCTGACAAACACACACATATCAAGTAAATCAATTTTAAGACAATATAAGGGTCTTGCTCACACATTCTACCAAATCCTAATGAGCTAGGGTTCCAATGTAGAAACATAGCAAACCCTACATTACCAAAACTTCAAAGGGTCTCAGGATTTTAGACCTTATCACTCAACCCTAACAAGTTAGGATTTCCTGATCATACCAAAATCCCAAACAAGACATCATCAATAAAACTTCAACTAACATTTCACAACATCCCTAAACAATTTAGGGTTTCAGACATTCACATTAGCATACCCTTCGGTTAGGGTTTTCCAAAACCTGTCTAAGTTTCTACCAAAACAGTGAAGAGTGGTGTGGGTAGATTTATCAAGAGATGAATCACCCAAACAAGAATCACTAAGATTCAATTCAACTAGTCATAACAAAGTTAGTAATAGATCATCAAATGAATAATCCTTTCAATCAATGTATTCAAAGTTTACCTTTGTTTCTTCACTAACCTTGTCTTGAGAGATTCTCCTTCTTGCAAATGTTTTCCCTAATCAAGACAATAGATGGAGAAATGTGATTAATATTCAATATAATCAAAACTGAATGAGTACATGAACCCAAAACTAAAAAGACATGAAATACTTATCTTCACAGAGAAGGTTGCCACAACATCTTCTTTAGTCATCCCAATATTCCTAATAGTAAACAACTTCGACAAGCCTTCATACATCTCTTGAGCATGATCAATGTTAGCTATGAATGGGACAAGATTGTCATTTATCCCTTCTACCATCAGAGTCATGGCCACCAACTCCAATTCCATGTATTTTGCTTTGTCAGCATCACTGGCTACTTTTGTAGGCTTCTTTACATTTCCTTTTACCAAGTCCAACAACTTGTTCTTCTCGAGGATTAGGTCAATCCTCTTCTACCAGGATCTAAAGTTAGATGCTCCTTCAAGTTTGTTCTCACCGTTGATTGAGTTAGACATCTTCCTTGAATATAATAGACTCCTTTCCTAAGATAGTACATATGAATGGATCAAGTGCTCGAGGCTGCCTTTTTATTCCTTCTTCACCAAAGCTCTGATACCATGTTGGAAAATCAGAAAGATAGTAAATATTTTTCTTGTTCTTGATAATTACTTGTGATGTTTCTTAGTATTACGATTCTTTATATCTTCTTTCTTTAGTTCATCAAGCAATTACCAAAAGCAACAACACATAAAAAAATAAACACCAGATGTAGGCACATGCCAGGGCAAAACCCCCCTCAAGGGGAAAACCCAGTCAAGATAATTCTTCCTTGCAATAGTATTCTTTGAGACCCTTCACCCTAGACCAAGACCAGACCTTCCCTCCACATCATGTCAGCGTTCCATAGTTTCAACCTCTTCCCAGCGAAATCGACTATGCAACAACTTACGACAACTAACGACTTTCGACAACAGTGAAACTCGGAAGACTTCGATCTCCTAATCTAGGGCACGAAACAGAGAGAGGGAGACACCAAAATTTTGGTTTTCCTTGTCTCCTTAGACTTCCCCAAACTCACATTCACTTCGGCTTCCCGACAACAAACTTCGCACCTTTTCCTAGCTACAAGAGAACTTCACACTTCTACCCAGCAATAAGAGAGTTCGAACTTGATGAGAGAATGATGCTCCAAATGAATTCAATGACCTTCCTTTTATAGGCTTCTTGTGGGGTCGAATAGGGTCCTTAGGCCAACTTGATCTTCTCTTAGGCCGACATGGTGTGGAGGTTACATAATTCATATTTGACTCAATACTTAACCTTTTTACATGATTCAAAAGCCCAAGAAGGGTCTCTTTAAATGTACAATAACTCTATAGACTCGGAATAAATTCTAGAAGTCCCCAATGGGGACTTTGACCTAAAACATGGTGACCCATGCATGAAACCCATGCTTTAATAAGTCATAATAACAATAATAATAATTCTTTTCTTTATTCTTTTGAGAAGTACATTACATAATGACTCAAGTACATTATTGAACACTGAACATAGTTACATTTTCCAACGTGTTTCCCGTGTGTTTCGTGACATGTTCTTAACCGCCTTGCGTGGATCCGTTAACTCTAGCAATGTGTCTGTTTACTAACACCTGCGGGTTTTGGTGTAATGGCAATCGTGATTTCAACATCCCCCTTGAAGATGACTGTAATTATTGGTTTCTTATCATTTTTAAGGTGTAATGTTTGTTGGAAATAGTAAGAGGGGGTGAATTAATATTTCGTTACTTTTGACAAAGTTTCACTTAGATAATCTTCAAACTGAATTAAGATCACATAACCAATCATCCACAATGTATGAACACAAAGATTAAAGTGAAAATCAAATTTGACGAAGAAATGCTTGAAAACAATCTTTAATTTATTACAATATTTTGTGAGGACATCAATCGTTTGTATGCACCAACTTGCAAAAATTGTGGGCTCCAACTTGTCAAGAAGATGAGGATCCCAATCCTCAGTAAACACCAACTTACAATAATTGTATGCTCCAACCCAAACTCAGATATCAATACACCAGAACTTGGATTTGAAATGAAGCTTGAACTTGGCCTTCAAATTGGCCTAAATTGGATCTTCAAATATCAAAACCCATCACGCGAAACTTTTCCTTCAAACAATGATACTCAACACTAAACTTGACCTTCATAGGGACAAAACTTGGCCCTCAAATGAGAACCACAACTTGTTGAAATTATATCTATGTTCGGTCTTCATAATGTATGATGTTGTAAAAATATAAAAAATAATTTATTTCAGTCAAAAAAAATTATTTTAGTCATGTTCCATATGGACATTTAAAAGAAAGAGACTTGAATTTAAAAAAAAATTATTTTTTATGTGTCGAAGTAGACCAAGGCGGCCCTCAAAAAGACAACTCAACTTGCCCAGCAGTCATGTCCCTTTGCATGAACAAACAACCATAAGTAGAGCCAATTTGTCTCCATCAAATTCACCTTTCGATGATTTGATCTGAGGCAAGAAGGACGACATTCCTTAGGCAAAAGTACGAGATTCTTTGAAGCATAAATATGATTTTTTTGAGGCTATATTTCTTTGGGATGATGCAATTTCCTGTGGCACCTTTTCTTGTAATGATGCGAGCTTCATATAACACCTATCTCATTGTGGCATATGAGTTGCTTATGGAACTGTACTTCTATCCTATCTGATATTTCTGTAGCACTATATTCTTGTGATGTTTGAGTTATTTATGGCATTGCATTTTTGAAGTTATGTGAGGTTTCTGAGGCTTTCTATCTCTGTGACAGCTTCTAAAGACAGGCATGTTTAAACAGATTGGGTGACAAAAAAATGACATAATTTGGAGGGCTAACTCGGCACTTGGTGTTAATTTTCCAATATTCTATGTTGTAACAATCACACATTACAATTCTTCTTCAATTCACATTCAATTATCCAATATGATTTCAATCATCTAGCAACAATAAGCAATTGTAGATTGAACAGTAAACCAAATGCATAATAGAAGACAACCAAGAACAATACAAACACAAGATTTGGTCAAAGAGCAGGGAAAAACCCCACAAGGGAGAAAATCCTTTCCAAATTCTTCTTCTATTATATTGTCATCAAATGTTCAACAGAGAGATACAATGTCCAAGTACATCATCAATGAGTCAAAGGTCAAAGCCTTGACTATCCAAACCAACTATCCAATATCCAGTCAAAGATGAGCCCAAAATGTCAAATTTGCAAATTCTGGTCAAAGTCAACAATAGTAAAAGTAGTCTTAACTGGTGAATGGTTAGCGGTCAAATCAACCTTCAAAGAACTTGGTCAACCAGTCAAAGTATGTGACCACCTTCCTTCAGTCAAACCCTATCAAAGTAGCCTCAAAACCCCAGTCAAACGAGAGAGAAGGGTCTGTGGTCAAAGCCTAATTGATTTGTGTTCAAAGTTAGTCAACATGCCCAAAAAAATTTGGTCTAAAACCTAGTCAACTCAGACTCCCAAAACAGGTCAAAATTCAAGTCAAATGTAGTCAATTCCTCCTTAGCCAACGCTTGTCAAAATAGTCTCAAACATAAAGTCAATGTTGGTCAAAACATAAATGCCTCTCTCTCCTTGCACACCTGAACTCGAACTTGCGATTTCAGAGTTGTACAAACCAATGAAGACAATATGTGATGTGTTGATGATGCCTCCAAATGATAATATGCGGTTGAGGAGGTTGAATTTCCTCACCCAGGTCGACTTGTACTTTTGTGAACTTGTGGGTTTCATATTAAAAATAATATTTTTCTTTGAGCAAATTAAATTCTTGCAAGGGCTAAAAGGGTCCCCAAAGGGTGAGGAGGGCTTCCAAAAGGAGGGAATTTGTCCCAAGCTGCCAAATTTCGACACTCCCTCTCAACTAGGAAGGAATTTTTGACTGCATCATAAATCTCATCTCAAATGTATTGTCATCATCATCGTTGCATCATATCATATCTCATCCCTATTCATCTCTTCTCATGTTTGCTCATCTATGGAACACTCTCGAATCTAAAGAAGAAGAATCATCATAGGGAATATACCAACCTATATCCAATAACAATGGGTGAGATACAACTTACCATGTGAGGTAAGGATCACAACCATCCCATTATTCAATGACCATAGGCAAGATACAACTTACTGTGAGAGGTAATGATCACATCCATTCCACTTATCTTCCTACCCTGACCCTCAAGAGCCAAGTGGTAGAAAACCTACATCCTCAACCTGGGGGAGATAATCGATTTACCAATAGTAAGGATCTCTCACACACACACAGGTTACCTCACCCATTGGCCAGATGGGTAGCGATCCCAACAAGCCCATCTTGTGTGTAGGATGCCAATTGGGGTATACTTTGCTAGACCTCATAGGTGGAGATACCTGACTTGTCATAAAAGACAAGGATCACACACACCCTTTAGTGACAATAAGGGAGATACCCGACCTACCACAAAGGGTAGGGATCACACACACCTATTGTCCAGATATCCCTCAACCCTAGGAGCTCTATGTCTCAATTACCTCCCTGGGAGCTCAAATTGGGGGAAAGAGCATAACTCAATGTTCTTGATCATCCACGACCCTTGCCCGGGAGGGTCACATCCATCGGTCCAAGTTTCTCTCTAAAGACCAAGAACTTCCCTTTCAACAAAGCCTTGGTAAGTATGTCGACTATCTTCTCATTAGCCAAAATGTGATGGAGTCTTACGGCTCCTCTCTACACCATATCCCAAATATAATGTTATCTAATCTCAATGTCATGGAACACGAGAATCTCAAAAAATTGGATCCCACTCCGGGTATCGCAATATATCATTGTTGTATCTAGAACCTACTCAAACAACTTTTCAAAGAGCTTCCTCAACCATACTACCTCACAGCGAACCATGCTAGCAACAATGTACTCACCCTCAGTCATGCTAAGAGCAACAAACTTTTTCTTCCTGCTCATCCAAGATATCATGACAGAACCAAGGCTAAAATAACACCCTGATGTGCTCTTCTTGTCAATAACATTTCCGACATAATCAACATCCATGTATTCGTGAAGTTTCACATCTCTAACAATATATCTTAGACCAAGATTAATCGTCGCATGTAAGTATCTTAACACATGCTTAGCAACGACCTAGTGTGCATGTAGAGGCTTGATCATAAATTGACTCAAAGTGTTAATTGCAAAACGTATGTTTGATCGAGTGTTCACTAGGAACATCAATGCCCCGATCAATTGTCAGAGGGATTTGCCAAGTCAGGTCCTGCAACTTCTCCACATAACTTCTTGAAGTTCATCTCCATCAGTGTGGCCATGAACTTACATTATACTTTACCAAATTCCCCCCTTTGGTTTTACAACATATTTCCCTTATGAAATGGAAAATCTCACCAGGTGTCTACCACACCTCTAAGCCCAGGTAGTAGTGCGTCAATCTAAGGTATTTCATCTCAAATTCAGAGGCCAACTCCCTTTTACACTCGAGAATAAGAGGCTCTCCACCTGTCAATAATAAATCATCAACATATAATACTGAAATCAGAGGCATACCTTGGACAACTTTGAAGTAGAGGTTCATGTTGACATTGCTACTTGTGCATCCCAGCGTCATCAAGTAGTTATCAATGCGGACATACCAAGCCCTTGGGACCTGCTTCAATCCGTAGAGTGATTTCTTCAACTTGCACCCATGAGTCTTCTTGTCATGTACTTCAAAGCCCTATGGCTGCTCAACATATACTTTTTCCTGGAGAATGCCATGTAGAAATGTGATCTTCACATCCATTTGGTGAAGAGTCCAGCCCTGGCTAGCAACAAGATCCACAATAGATCAAATGGTGGTGTAGCAGATAACTGGTGCAAAAATGTCATCATATTCTTCTCCCTCTTTTTGGGAGAAACCTCTAGCCCTGAACCTCGCCTTATATTTCTTGATACTTCCATCTGCTCCTTGCTTGATCTTGTACAACCATTTAGAAGTCACAACGGACTTCTCTTCGGGTCTCGACACCACTTCCTACACATCGTTCTTCATGATAGATTCATATTCTTTGGCCATAACATCTTTCCATACCTGTTCATTCATTGCTTCTTCAAAGGTGTGTGGTTCATCTTGTATGATGTTGCTCTTAGCCACAACATATCCCTGATAACGACGTGGCTTCTTGCTTTCCGTGAAGGTTTCTCTAGGAGAAACATGTCTCTCAACATCTTGTAAGGTATCTTGAAGGCACAATGGTCTTTTCTTGGAAGGAGGATCACACGAAGAGGGATCCAAGGGGTCCATGGGTTCCAAGGGATCATCGATAGTGTCGGACTCGGACCCATGCATAGAAGGTTCTTCTAGAATATCCATGGCATCATCCTTCTTCTCAACATTGACATGGGGAGGAGAGTCCATTGCTTTCCCAAGAGCAATATCTTCATCAAATGTTACATCCTTGCTAAAATCTATATTCCTTTGACCATGGACATATTCTATAAGCTTTAGAATTCTCACAGTAACCAACAAACATACCTTTCTTTCAAGAAGCTTCCAACTTGTTCCTTTTGTCCTTCAGCACATGAAAGTAGACGGGGCAGCCAAAGATCCTCAAATGACCAACATCGAGATTTACACCTGTGAAAACTTCTTCGAGAGTCCTGTCACCCAAGGCTTGATGAGAAGTCCTATTTGGAACATACACTATTGTGTTAGGAGCTTCCCCCCATAGAAACTTTTGCAACTTTTGATCATGCAACATAGCTTGGGAAGATTCCATCATGGTCCTGTTCTTTCTTTCAACTAGTCCATTTTGTCCAGGGTCGTAAGGCACAATGGTCTCCTTCTTGATTCCTTATTTCTTACAAAATTCAATGAACTCATTTGAAATGAATTCTCCTCCATTATCAGACCTAGAGACCTTGATTGTTTTCCTTGTTTGATTTTCTATTAGTGCCTTGAAGTCCTTGAATATATCAAATGCCTGGTCCTTGTGCTTCAAGAAGAATATCCATGTCTTACGAGACAACGCATCCATAAAGATCATGTAGTATATGTAGCCACCAAGAGATGTCACTAGAAAGGGTCCACATAGGTCAGAATGTATGAGTTGTAGAATATCACCGGTCTTGCTCGTGCTTGAAGGGAATGGTCCCCTCGACTTGTTTCCACTTATACAACCCGGACAAACCCCATCATGATTTACTTGAACCTAATGCATTCTAGAAACCATCTTCCTCACCTTGGGCAAGGCCTCATAGTGAAGGTGTTAATTTTAGTTAACAATGGTATGTTCTATGCTTAGCACAGTTACTTCAATGTTCTTTAGCAGCCCAATGACAATTTGCAATTTAGTGTCCCAATAGCAATCACATTAACCATAAACACATTGACAGTAATTGTAGAATATAGATAGAACATGAATAACAAAAATGTAGAAGACAAGCCAAGACAAGAGGACAACATATTTAGCGGATGCCAGGGAAAAACCTCAATATGGGGGAAACCCTTTGATGAATTATTGTTATTATTATATCAAAATGTTCATCAGAGATAGAGGGAGTACAAAAGTCAAAATTGACTTGCCAAATGATAGTCAAAGCAAACCTGTCAAATCTGTAATTTTTCTGCAACAGTCAACAACCCTAATCAGAAAGTCAACGCTGGTCAAAACAACATCAAATCATCCATAATGCAACTTGGTATAGCTAGTCAAACTCAACGTCCTTAGGTGGTCAAAGTTAGCCCAAAACTATCATGAAAACAACAGTTAAGCTTATTTAAATCCAATGGTCTCTGCAGTCATCCCTGGTCAAAGTGCTTAGAATACCTCGATTTCTATGCCAATAGATGCAACCCTCCAAAACCGAAATTTTGACACAAAAATCGTAGTCAAACTTGGTCAAATACCCCTTGGTCGACGCTAATAAAACCCTGCAACAATCCTACAATTTGGCCCTATAATTCATCCTGCAATTTTTCATTTTGTTGCCACATGTGTAAGGAAAAGGTATGCCCAATAAGTTGTATGAACCAATCAGAGAAGGAGAGATGATTGTGTGAGTGAGTGAGATGCCAAATGAGGTTGGAGGTCTCTCTTATTTATACAAATCATTGAGGGTGAAGTGACATGTCTCTTGGGCTTCATGAGCCTACATGATGATGTGGTCGACCTTGACAATTTGCACATGTGTGGGCTTGACCTCAAAAATATATTTTCCCTTGTCCAAATTTGATGATCTTTAGGTCAATTTTGGTCTTCTCGAAAAGAGGAATTTAATGCAATCATCATCTCCATCAAATGCATTGTCCAAAGTGGAATTTGGCCCTAGTTGCCAATCTTAACGAAAGGTGAGTGAATCTTTGGTCCTAGAGCTCACATTAATGATTACTATCATGGACCAATGCTCGGATCAGTCTTCCATTGACTTTATAAAGGCCTTCAATCCTTAATCCCAAAGTGAAGGCATCCTTCGGGCAAGATTCCATAGGCTAAGTAAGAACTTTTCCTCTAATAAAAGAAACTCTCATTCCCTTGTCCTCCAAGGCATATATTGATACAAGATTCTTTTTCAATCCTGGCACATATATAATGACCATAATCCAAATGAAATGCGATAGAACCAAAGCCCTTCATAGGATATGTAGAATTGTCCCCAAGAATGATCTTCAAATTTGTCTCCCTCTCAATCGAGTTTGAGAGGACTTCATGATACCCAGTGAAGTGCCTAGAGGTCCCACTATTTTCTAACCAACTATCAAGCGAATCTGGAGGAAAGGAACTAGAAAGAGTAGAAACAAGAAAATATTCAAATTGAGTAGTAATTGCACTATTTCCATATCTTCAGTTCCTTGATCTCTTTTAAGGACAATGATCTTCATTACGATCAATAGGAGAATCTTTTTTTCTTCTATAGTTAGATCTATTGTTGTTGTAGCCACGATTATTGTTGTAGGATCTAGGAGCATCATTCTTCTTCGGGAAATCTCGGGCATAGTGATTTCACTTGTGGCAATTGAAACATTGAATATGTAACATTTCGTTTTCGCTTTTGGTTCTTCTATTAGAGTCCTTTCTTGAATTAGATGGTCCTCCTCTTCCTTTCCTCTTCTTGTCTTGAGCAACAAATGCAGAGGGCTCTCCTTCTTCATGCTTTTGAATCCTTCCTCTAGAAATCATCCTGGTCTCTTCTTGAGTGCACTTTCCAACCAAATCATCAAATGAAGGAAACATATCATTGTTGCTAACAGTTGCAATAATTGTCTCCCAAATAGGTGGAAGATCTTCAAGGGAAATTACTACCAACTCTCTATCAGATGTAACTTCTCCAACAAAAAACAATTGATCCTTGAGTTGGGATATCCTCATGAAGTATGAATGCATAGTCTCTCCCTTATTCATCTTAATATCCTTGAGTTGATTCTTCAAAGAAAGAATGTGGCTCAAGTTGTTGACTTCATACATCCCAACCAACTTATCAAACATTTTCTTGGACTTCTTCAACTTTGAAATATAAATAAGCAAATGATCTCTCAAAGAATCAATAATTATTTTCTTGGCTTTGACCTCACCTTTCTTGTACTTGGCCTTGATAGTAGCAGAAGCATTTTCAGGAGGCTTAGGTACCTTTCCTTCCACATATTCCAAGACATCATTCTCATCCAAAGTCACTTCCAACCTGGTTCTCCAAACAACATAGTTAGACAAGTCATTCAATTTCTCTTCAGTTTTGAAGTATGAGGTAGACATCTTGACCAAGTCAAATAAGCTCCTTCAAACAAATTCCTTTAAAGGGGATTTCTCTTGTCTCCTTGAACTTGTCTTCACCTCAACTCTGATACCATGATAATTTTCCAATGTTCTTTGTTGTAACAATCACTTATTACAATTCTTCTTCAATTAGCAATCAATTATCCAAGATGATTTCAATCTTCTGACAACAATAATCAATTGTAGATAGAACAATAAATCAAATTCACAATAGAAGACATCCAAGGACAATAGAGACACAAGATTTGGCCAAAGACCGGGAAAACCCCCACAAGGGGGAAACCCTTTCCAAATTCTTCTTCTATTAGATTGTCATCAAATGTTCAACAAAGAGATACAATGTCCAAGTACATCAATAATGAGTCAAAGGTCAAAGACTTGACTATCCAAACCAACTATCCAATATCTAGTCAAAGATGAGGCCAACAAGTCAAATTTGGTCAAAAATCAAATCTGCAAATTTTGGTCAAAATCAACAGTACTAAAAGAAACCCTAACCAATGAACGATCAACAATCAAATTAGCCTTCAAATAATTCGGTCAACCAGTTAAAGTATGCAACCTTCTTCCTTTAGTCAAACTCTATCAAAGTAGCCTCAAAACCTTAGTCAAAAGAGAGAGAAGGGTTTGTCATCAAACCCTGACTAATTTGTGGTCAAAGGTAGTCAACATGCCTAGAAAATTTTGGTCCAAAACCCATTCAACTCGGCCTCCCAAAACAGGTCAAAATTCAAGTGAAACAAAGTCAGTTCCTCCTTGGTCAACGATGGTCAAAACAACCTCAAACAAAAATTCAACGCTGGTCAAAATAGAAATGCCTCTCTCTCCTTTGCCCATGTGAACTCAAACCTGCAATTTCAGAGTTGTATGAACCAATCAAGAGTAGATGTGATGTATTGATGATGCCTCCATAAGATGCCAGGTGTGGTCTATTTATATGAGGTTACGGAGGTCAAATTTCCTTGCACAGGTTGACTTTTGTGAAGTTGTGGGTTTCATATTAGAAACAATAGTTTTCCTTGAACAAATTGAATTCTTCCAAGGGCTAGAAGGGTCCCCAGAGAGTGAGGAGGGCTTCCTAAAGATGGCAATTTCTCCCCGAGTTGCCAAATTTCAACACTTGGATCATTGGTTTGTTTGACTTTGATTTTTATTGATGACAAATATTCTATAAGGAAAAGATTGATGGGTTTTCCCCTTATGGCTTTAGCCCTCGTTGTTGAGAAATCCATTAGGGAAACATTTATATTTGATTTATTTGATTTGGAATTTACTTGTGATATTGTATTTGTCTTATGTTGATTATATTAGTGTTCTTATCATCAAATAAATGCCAAATACACAATGAACACCGTATGTAGGCACTCAACTAAGGAAAAAACCGTAGGAAGGGGAAAAACCTAGCCAAACTCTTCCAACAATTGATTCAAATCAAGTTGAGATGACCAAGACCCTATTTACCTATACCAAGAACACCTTCCATCCATCAAGTCAGCCTTGTTCAGAAACAACACATCCGCTAGTCCATTCTTTATAAATCAATGACAAGTAGTTCATCAAGATGCTTGTCCTTCTTTATGTAGCCTTGGCTTCCTCAGTTCTTGTGATAATAGAGAACTTTGATTCTACAGACTTCTATTTCGGCCCTTAGACCTTAGTCCAATACTTAACACTATCCTGTAATGATTTCATACCTTAGTTCAACACTTCGGTGTTGCGGTTATGTGATAGCTCAGTCCTGTACTTTGATCCTCAGTTCTGTAGTCACTACTTCGGCCTTGCAGTGATATGACACCCAATACTTCGTTGTCCTATAATACTTTACTTCACTATACTGTAATATTTCGTTGTTATGTAATCCTTTATTTTGTTGTTCTGTAATCCATCCAAACTTCCTTGACTACACTGCAATTGGGTCGAGTTCACACAGGTATTTATAGTTGTTTTTGCCTATATATTGCGCTGACACAAATAATAATAGAGGTCGACTTATGTTGGAACCAATTTGAGGCCAACTTGATGGATGGAAGGTTTGACATGATAAAATAAGTATTGGGGGTTTTCGTAGTGCATTATATTAGATATCATTTTTTTTGGGATTTAACTGTGTTAAGTAAGTCATTCATCTATGACCATTTCCATGAGAGGTAGTCGTAATTGACTATTTTCTCATGATTTTTGAATAGGCCACTTAGCACTCATTACATCGGGTGATGCTCACAGGTGTGAAGAAGTGGGATTGAAACTAGTGAAATAAATCACATAGTGTCAATCATCACTTCCGGGGCTTGCACCCGATAACCGGGACTTCTCGGGAGGTCACCCATCCCAAATCGCCTCTCGCTCAAGCGCGCTTAATGGTGGAGTTTTCCCCACAATCAAGCCCACTTAGCTTGCTATCCCATTTGCAAAACCTTAGCAAGTATTGTGCCTCATGAACCATTAAAGTAGAGTTCCCTTCACTCTTTTGAATTAAGTATTGGGGGTTTTCGCAGTGCATTATATTAGATATCATTTTTTTTGGGATTTAACTGCGTTAAGTAAGTCATTCATCTATGACCATTTCCATGAGAGGTAGTCGTAATTGACTAATTTCTCATGATTTTTGAATAGGCCACTTAGCACTCATTACATCTGGTGATGCTCACAGGTGTGAAGAAGTGGGATTGGAACTAGTGAAATAATTCACATAGCATCAATCATCACTTCCGGGGCTTGCACCCGATAACTAGGACTTCCCGGGAGGTCACCCATCCCAAATCGCCTCTGGCTCAAGCGTGCTTAATGGTGGAGTTTTCCCCACAATCAAACCCACTTAGCTTGCTATCCCATTTGCAAAGACTTAGCAAGTATTGTGCCTCATGAACCATTAAAGTAGAGTTCCCTTCACTCTTTTGAATTAAGTATTGGGGTTTTCATATTGCATTATATTAGATATCATTTTTTTTGGGATTCAACTGCGTTAAGTAAGTCATTCATCTATGACCATTTCCATGAGAGATAGTTGTAACTACTAATTTCTCATGATTTTTGAATAGTCCACTTAGCACTCATTGCATTGGGTGATGCTCACAAGGGTAAACAAGTGGGATTAAAACTAGTGAAATAAATCACATAGTGTTAATCATTACTTCCGGGGCTTGCACCCTGTAACCAGGAATTCCTAGGAGGTCACCCATCCCAGATCACCTCTAGCTCAAGCACGCTTAATTGTGGAGTTTTCCCCACAATCAAGCCCACTTAGCTTGCTACCCCATTTGCAAAACCTTAACAAGTATTGTGCCTCATGAACCATTAAAGTAGAGTTACCTTCACTCTTTTGAATTAAGTATTGGGGGTTTTCGGAGTGCATTATATTAGATATCACTTTTTTTGGGATTTAACTGTGATAAGTAAGTTATTCATCTATGACCATTTCCATGAGAGGTAGTCGTAACTGATTAATTTCTCATGATTTTTGAATAGTCCACTTAACACTCATTGCATTGGGTGATGCTCACACGAGTGAAGAAGTGGGATTGAAACTAGTGAAATAAATCACATAGCGTCAATCATCACTTCCAGGGCCTGCACCTAGTAACCAGGACTTCCTGGGAGGTCACCCATCCCAGATCGCCTCTGGCTCAAGCGCGCTTAATTGTGGATTTTTCCCCACAATCAAGCCCACTTAGCTTGCTACCCCATTTGCAAAACCTTAGCAAGTATTGTGCGTCATGAACCATTAAAGTAGAGTTCCCTTCACTCTTTTGAATTAAGTATTGGGGGTTTTTACAGTGCATTATATTAGATATCATTTTTTTTTTTGGGATTCAACTGCGTTAAGTAAGTCATTCATCTATGACCATTTCCATGAGAGGTAGTCGTAACTGACTAATTTTCAATGCAATGAGTGCTAAGTGGACTATTAAAAAATAATGAGAAATTAGTTAGTTTTCGACTACCTCTCATGGAAATGGTCATAGATGAATAACTTGCTTAACGTAGTTGAATCCCCCAAAAAATGATATCTAATATAATGCACTACGAAAACCCCCAATACCTAATTCAAAATAGTGAAGGGAACTCTACTTTTATGGTTCATGAGACACAATACTTGCTAAGGTTTTGCAAATGGGGTAGCAAGCTAAGTGGACTTGATTGTGGGGAAAAATCCACAATTAAGCACGCTTGAGCTAGAGGCGATCTGGGATGGGTGACCTCCCGGGAAGTCCTAGTTATCGGGTGCAAGCCCCAGAAGTGATGATTGACACTATGTGATTTATTTCACTAGTTTCAATCCCACTTCTTCACCCCTGTGAGCATCACCTGATGCAATGAGTGCTAAGTGGACTATTCAAAAATCATGAGAAATTAGTCAGTTACGACTACCTCTCATGGAAATAGTCATAGATGAATGACTTACTTAACACAGTTGAATCCCAAAAAAATGATATCTAATATAATGCACTGCGAAAACCCCCAATACTTAATTCAAAAGAGTGAAGGGAACTCTACTTGAATGGTTCATGAGGCACAATACTTGCTAAGGTTTTGCAAATGGGGTAGCAAGATAAGTGGGCTTGATTGTGGGGAAAACTCCACAATTAAGCGTGCTTGAGCCAGAGGTGATCTGGGATGGGTGACCTCCCGGGAAGTCCTGGTTATCAGATGCAAGCCCCGGAAGTGATGATTGACGCTATGTGATTTATTTCACTAGTTTCAATCCCACTTCTTCACCCTGTGAGCATCACCTGATGTAATGAGTGCTAAGTGGACTATTAAAAAATCATGAGAAATTAGTCAATTACGACTACCTCTCATGGAAATGGTCCTAGATGAATGACTGACTTAATGCAGTTGAATCCGAAAAAAATGATATCTAATGATAAAATAAATTTATTTCTTTGACATAATGAGGCCTAAAAAGGGTCTCTTATATAAAATTTCTACTTTGACTCAATATAAGAATCTTAGAGCGCTCAATGAGTGCTTTGACCTATTGACTATTGACCCAAGCATGAAACCCATGCTTTAATAAGTCAATAAAAATTTCTTTTATAAATAATCTTTCTTTTCTTTCTTCAAATACAATTATGAAGACCGACACTAGTTACATTCTTCAACAATCCCTCTTAAATAGGTAGGTATTCATAATTACATACACAAAGAGGTACATGGAAGACCTCAAAGTTATATGAACTACAAAGAGTTCTAGCACATGCAGTGCTATATATTAGATACCTAACTAGGGTATTCTAATTGGGTGGGACTAAGGTGGACTCAAGCGTTAGCCACTCTAGGTACCATCAAAATTTTAAGCTCTACCACCAACCTAGGTTTCTAGGTGCGTATCCAAGGTCAGAGCTCCATGACCAATACCACCCTCCCTACTTCGGGATCTAGACATCAACACATAGGTCATCCAAATTTTCTCCCAAGCATCTTGCCATAAGATGTTGCATCTCTCTTTATAAACTAAATCAGATATATATCCGCCACTCCAAGCATGCTTCGAACGTTCAACCTTTTTACGGAGAGATCCTACACGATCACAACCCCAATAAGTAATAAATCTTTAAAGACATTCAAGAAAGCACAAATATTCATGGTCCTCAATCATTCAGTTGTTGCTTATATCATCATCAAGTTATCTAAATACATATTGTTAGAAGATTTCTTCTTTCACTTCTTTAGCAACGCCAAATACAACCTCAATACTTCTCAAGTCTTTTGTTTGCAAATCCATCTGTATTACTTTCATTAATTCTCTGATTTCATTATTTCTTCAAGGTATTCATCATGAATGTCATAATATGCCCTCCCTATCAACTGGGGAGATGTACTCTTTTCTTTTAATCATGCTCTCTCTCAACTCAGGGAGAACAACAATATCAAATATACTTCAATCTTTTGCGGCATCAAGGTCATCAAGGTCATCTTGATCATCATCATTCTTATAGCTTCCTTCGTCATGTCCATCTTCAATTGAAGATCATATACCTGCAAAACCTTAATAGAAAGTACAACCAAATACAAATATATGAAACCATGTAGTTAATCATGCCATTACAATGGACGCATTGAAGCGTTCAAACTTTAGACATAAAATACCTAAACCTAGTTAGTTTTATATTCATCAAAGGTTACATCTTTTTATATACTAGACTTCAAATTCTTGCTAGGGTGTTGTCCTAAACCCTAGATTCCTTTTTCGAGACACAAAGGCTTAGATCCAATCATAGTATTATACATCTAAGGTTTCAACAATGTGCTTTTAGAATTACATGACAAACTCTGCTAGGATTTGTTGCAAACCTTAGATTTTGTCATCAAAACTAAATCTTATCAATGATCATGTTCTAGAATATCAATAACATACTTGCATATACATATCTAGGGTTTCATTATGCATTAGCATCTCATATCAATATTTATTAGGTGAACCCTAGATACAAACATCAATATATCAAAGTTAGATATGCAATAATTTTGACCAGGCTAGGGTTTCGATCATATGGACAAATATACACCTAGGGTTTCATTCCTAGGATCTTACTTTAGTTATTTACAAGGGTTTTTCTTATAAACCTTAATTTACTAAACCCTAAAAATATAGGTTTTCATAATCTAGACATTAGCAACAAACCCTAAAGAACTAGGGTTTTTATCAAGACATCATGAAAACCATAAACTTCAAAAGAATAGGATTTCATCAGATGTTCTAGACTTTATCAATAACCCTTAAATAGACCAATGTTTCAATATTAACATCAACATACCCTTAGCATTGAAAGGCCAGGGTTTCACAGTGAACCCTTAAGGTTAGGGTATCACCAAACTGGGTAAAAAACAAAGGATGGTAAGGGTAGATTCAATTTGAAGATTAATTACCTAAACAAGAATCATCATGATTCAAAAACCTCGACATGAAAGAGTTAGTAATGTCGAACAATCTTTTAAAATGATCGTATCTTGTAATATGAAGAATATTTATATAAGTATTTATACGTACCTTGAATTACTCCTTTTACAAACCTAGTATGTTTAATGGAGGGCTCCCTTTGAAGTATTTTCATCCCCTTCCTTCTTTTAGATAGGGATACTGAGCTTATTCAACAAGTTCTATCAAATTTTACTTTATTACTTTTTTCAACTGCTAGATAGAATAAGATGTAGAAGTTGCTACAAGTCTTCAAAAAGAATTCACTGTGGTAGATACGTAAGTTTCTTGATGTTGATTGATATATTCTTCCTTTAAGACTGATGTTTTTCAATTGAACTTCTATGTTAAACTTTTCATAGTTATCCAATTTTCTCCACAGGGTTCCCGCTTTTCTTCAAATATGAATGAGATTTTATGACAATCCTACATCGCCTCTGTATGAATCTATTCTCATCCTTTTGATAGTTTTACTTTTTGGTCACTACATAACCTTTGAGATGCATAGGCCTTTGCTATTACTTTGAAAATATTTGGTCTTGTTTCGTCATTAAAAATGTTATTCAGATCGTTACTTTGTTATGAATATTAAGTATTGGTCGAAAGTCCTAATTAACCTAGGTCTTTGACCTCATCAAGTTCAGAAGTGAGTTAATTCGGTCTTCCTCCTTAGTAGCTCGGTCTTGAGAGCTAGACATGAGACTTCTTTTTCCAACCATCAATGATCTTCTAGCTGCCTTTTATGCCATTGACCTTAGCTCTGATACCATGTTGAGAAATCCATTAGGGAAACATTTATATTTGATTTCTCTGATTTGACATTTACTTGTGATATTGTATTTGTCTTATGTTGATTATATTAGTGTTCTTATCATCAAATAAATGCCAAAAACACAATGAACACCAGATGTAGGCACTCAACCAGGGAAAAACCCCTAGGAAGGGGAAAACCCAGTCAAACTCTTCCAACAGTAGATTCAAATTAAGTTGAGATGACCAAGACCCTATTTACCTAGACCAAGAACACCTTCCATCCATCAAGTCAACCTTGTTTAGAAACAATAAAACTGCTAGTCCATTTCTTTATAAGTCAACGAAAAATAGTTCATTAAGGTGCTTGTCCTTCTTTATGTAGTCTCAAATTCCTCATTTCCTGTGATAATAGAGAACTTTGATTCTATAGACTTCTACTATCTCGGTCCTCAAACCTCAGTCCAATACTTAATATTTTGATCCTGTAATGATGTGATACCTTAGTTGAACACTTCGGCCCTGTAGTGATATGATACCTTAGTCCTATACTCAATACTTCGACCCTGCAGCGATATGATACCTCAGTCTTGTACTTTGATCCTTTGTTTTGTAGTCACTACTTCGGTCCTGCAGTGATATGATACCTTAGTCCTATACTTCGATCCTTAGTTCTATAGTCACTTCTTTGGCCCTTCAGTGATATGGCACCCAATACTTCATTGTCTTGTAATACATTACTTCGTTGTCCTATACTCCTTAATTTCGTTGTCATGTAATCCATCCAAACTTCCTTGACTACACCGCAATTGGGTCGAGTACACACAAGTATTTATACTTGTTTCTTCCTATATATGGAGCCGACATGAATAATAATAGAGGTCGACTTATGTTGGAACCAATTTGAGGCTGACTTGATGGATGGAGGGTTTGACATGATAAAATAAATTTCTTTCTTTGACATAATGAGGCCTAAAAAGGGTCTCTTACATAAAAATTTGACTTTGACTCAATAAAAGAATCCTAGAGCACTCAATGGGTGCTTTGACTATTGACCATTGACCCAAGCATGAAACCCATGCTTTAATAAGTAAATAAAAATTATCTTTTATAAATAATATTTATTTTATTTCTTCAAATACAATTACGAAGACTGACACTAGTTACATTCTTCAACACTGACTTCTGGCCTAATTTATGGTATCTCCTGTCTCTTGTGCAATATGATCTCTATTTGAATGGCTAAATTGTTAATGTGTAATTGTTTGATGACATAATTAAATGAAGTAAATGCTAAGAGGAAATTTATATATCAGTCACAAGTAATTATTAGGTTCAAAAATTATAGTTTACAAAAGAGTAGTCTTGGGGAAGAAGTTACTCCTACTATGTCTCTTGCCCTCTAGTTGGAAGAAATCCTACCCTTTATGATCAAATATGAGATCACAAGTCCAAAGCGTAGTTGAAAAACTAAAGCTTTTGACAAGGGTTTGAATTTCCTTAGTCTTACCTCAAGTAGTCTGAGCCACACGAGACCAAAAGGAGCTTCAGGCCTCAAGGGTGATAGAACAAATGCCAAGAAGTCTTAGAAGATGGCCTAAAAGGAGATTCGAAAAAACCATGATTTAAAGAAACTAAGAAGTAACTCTAGGATACAAAGGAAAATTGAGTGTTTGGTTGATCAGATATTTTGATCTATTCAAAGGTCAAAATATTCATGGTAGGTCAGAGTATTCATGCTACTGGGCATACTTCATTGTTTATTAGAGTGGGTGTATCTCTTCAGAGATTTGTGAGGAAGTCATATTTAAATATCATTGGTAATACATCTTGTAGAAACTTCTACAAATATTCCACCTATAAATCCATGGAAATCTATGAGTAAATTGAAAGTCAATAAACCAAAGGCAGAGGTCCAGTTGCATTAAATTTCATTTGGTCATCTCATGAAATCTATCAAGTAGCTAGCAAGGGGACAAACATATGAATTCTCAAACAACAATAATCACAGATAGTCAATAGAGGTTAGAATCTAGTTGTAGGGGGTCGAAAATATCAGAGAGACTTGTAAAAGCCCATCTTGAACAATTGTCTATAACATCAAATTTATCTCTATGATCAAAAGTTTGAATTGTTGGGAATCACGGTTGCCGTTAGACCAAAACCTGCAAGTGTTAGTCAACGTTCGCATCGCCAGAGATAAGGATCCACTAGAGGTGGTTAGTCCATGTCACCAAACGCACGGGGAGCATTGGTTTATCCAATTCCCAACAATCTCCCCCCCAACGCGAGCCAGGTGTGTATCGAACTCGTGACCTACGCTCTGATACCACTTGTTGGGAATCATGATTGTCGTTAGACCAAAACCTGCAAGTGTTCTTCAACAATCGCATAGCCAGAGATAAGGATCCACGAGAGGCAGTCAGTCCATGTCACCAAACACACGGGGAGTGTTGGTTTATCCAATGCCCAACATGAATTACATCTTTGTATTGCTTGATGATCCAAACCCCTTATTCAAGCTACTTGATGATAAGTAAGGTTCAAATTGTGGCATAGTTCAATGTGGTTCAAGCCTCCTCTTTCTTATGAATATTTTTGTGATAGGTCTGAAGTATTTATGAAATTATGATGAGATCATTAGTAATTCAAATTCCAAGATTCCGTGGACATTGGTGTTTAAAGTCCGAACTATAGGGTGGCAAGATTTTGTCTTCACAAGAACACATATTTCGTTAAATTTGGAATTAAATAATGGATCTGGAATTTTAAAGTAACAAAAAAAACTCAATTTTAGTGATGCCCTTGTAATAAAACGTTTCCAATTTTAATGAAATATGTGTTCAAGTTAAAATTCGAGGTTTGAAGAAAGATCTGAAAAGTCTGACATTTGTGATTGTTATCTGAATTAAGATTTGTAATCACTATGATTCACATCCTAGTTTGAAGGCTGAAGGTATGAGTTAAAGAAGACCAAAAATTTATTAGAAGGGTCGAGCTTCTGTAGCTGATCTCTATAAATGGACTGTAAGGTTGGATAGGTAAAGTTTATACTCCTCACACTCAACAAGAGTGAGGATTGCAGGTCAATGGAAAGGGTTTCCTAGGCTTTGGTAAAAATAAGAAAGAAATGGAAGAATGTAGCAAAGCACGAGGACTTTCTTGAATTATGGAAGAACGTGAATGAAAAAATAAGAGAGAAATTCGAATTGTGCATTAGAGAAGTCAAAATCTAGCATGCACCAAATGACAACATGGAAGCAAGAAGGTTCTCCTAGTGAGAGGGAGAAGATAACGTCAAGATGATTGCCACAGTTAGAAGAGTTATCCAAGATTTTGAAGGATCCTCATGATTAAAGAATACCTCGCATTTTGGGAAAGAAGGACATATGAATCAATGGAAGAAATATTGACTTTAGAGGGAGCTGGAAGCAAAATTTGACATGAAGGATCTTACACTACAACTTGGGACTTGAGGATATATCGATTAGATTAGCAGTGTTGATGATGAGTAGAGATACCACTAATGGTTGGGATTTGGTATGATTTATTGGAATAGCATGAAGTATGATTCAATTGGATTATGGAGGCAGAACATATGGCCATTTCTACAATTAGCTGTGAAGCAATTTGTCTTTGTAAAATGTTTGATGGACTATTTGACGACGTGATGGATTCGATCATAATATCCTATAAAGATTGTCAGAGAATCTAGTTCTTCATAGAAGTTCAAAACGCTTTATGGTTTGAGAATATGATGCAGATAGGAGCTGAGAAGCTACAACACATCTCCATGTATGAACAAGTAGCTGATGTAAGGGAAGTATGAATAATTTTGAGACAAGCTTGGGCTTATGGATTACTCCTCCCATGTTGAGAGGGAGTGAGGATGAACACCTAGTTCGTCATGTGTCATGTACTGTGACCAAGACTAACAATCGTAAGTCAAGTACATGAACACATACAGGGAGAATGATGGATTGGATAAACATCTTGGACATACATTCTTGAGTCATGTATTGTGACCAGGACTAACAGTCGTAAGTCAAGTACAGAGAATTGGTTAAAGAATGGTCCAGTGGATTGCCATTTCTTTGTGATTAGGAGGAAATGGTCCTATGGAGGACATACTTTGCTGAACCTCGGTGGAGTATGTGCCCCAGAGAGGCGATGTGGTGTCCTACGAAATGCCTCCCAGCATTGTGCTCTGATCTAGTGAAGAGATGGAGCTTACTTGTCAAGGATTTGGTATTTTAACAATGTTGGTTATGATGACGTTATCATCAACGATGCTTGTCAATATGGATCCTTTCTTATAGAAGCCTTTGACTTGAGAATATCTCGATGTCATTATGAATTCCTCCCTAGTGAAGAGGGAGTGTCAAAATTTTATCTAGGTTCGGTCTTCATACTGTATGATGTTGTAAAAATATTAAAAGGAATTTATTTCAATCAAAAATAAATATTTTTGTCATGTCCCATTTGGAAATTTAAATGAAAGAAAATTGAATTTTTTAAAAAGTATATTTTTTATGTGTCTAAGTAGATCAAGTTGGCCCTCCAGAAGACAAGTTGGATTTCCCAACAATTGTGTCCCTTCACATGAAAAAATAATTGTAAATAGAGCCAATTCGTCTCCATCAAATACACCCTCCGATGATCTGATCTAATGCAAGGACTAGATTCCTTAGGTAGAAGTGCGAGATTCTCTGAAGCATGCATATGAATTTTCTGAGGCTATATTTCTTTGTGATGATGTGAGAACTTGTGGCACCTTTTCTTGTAGTGATGCAAGCTTCCTATAACACCTATCTCCCTGTGACATGCAAGATGCTTATGGCATTGTACTTCTGCCCTATCCGAACTTTTTGTAGCACTACATTCCTATGATTTTTGAGCTATCTATGGAACTACATTTTTGAAGTTATGTGAAGTTTCTGAGGCTTTCTATGGTTGTGACATGGGTTCTAAAGACATGCATGTATAAACAAATTGATTGACAAAAACATGGTAGAATTTGGAGGGTTTAATTTGCACTTATATCACTGGCTAGTTTGACTGGGATTTTTCTTGATGACAAATATTATGTAAGGAAAGGATTGATGGATTTCCCCCTTGTGGGTTTTTCCCTAGCCACTTGCCTAATTTCTAGTGTCTCTTGTCTCTTGTGCATTATGTTCTCTATTTGAATGGCTAAATTGTTATGTGTAATTGCTTGATGACATAATTAAATGAAGTAAATGCTAAGATAAATTAATATATCAATCACGATTAATTATCATGTTCATAAATTCTAGTTTACAAATGAATTTCAAAACAACTTAGCCTTAAGACAAGCCTAAAGCTTGAACTCTCTAGGAATAGAATTTGTCCCTTAATACAGGGTTGAAGCTCAATCTTGTCCTCACTAGAAATTACCCTACATAGCCTCCAAAGAAACTTATACTTGACCCTAAAAAGTAGACCTCAAACAATCCATAAACCCTTCTAAAGAATAAAATCCCTTCAAAAGATGTGCCAAAACCCTTACACAAAACAATGTTTCAACTTGGCTTCACTTCGTTTCTTCTTTATTCATGAGGTATGAACTTTGGACCCGCTCCTTCTCTCTCCTAAACACTGAAATGCTAAACATTGAAATAAATGCTTGATTCGAGTGGTTAGAAATGCTCCTTCTCGTGCTTATTTATAGTGCATTTGGATGCTTGGATAGGGAAAACTTGTCCACTAGCTAGGCCAACTAGTGCAATTGACATAATATATAGTGAATATTAAAAATATCATTTATCCTCAACCATGAGGATTTAGGTGTGCCATATATTTTTGGAAAGGTCTTGGAATAAGATTTCCACGCATATATCGTATACTCCCATTTGAGGTAGGTATTTAGATTGAAAATTCCTTCAAATATGGGGTATCCAAATGGGGCCTACTTGTACTTTGGTTGGATCATCTTTAAAAAATATTTCATGTATCCTCATTCATACGGAATTAGAGGGAGTTCCATATACCATTGGAAATGTCAAAATATGCTATTTGACTATGTAATTTATTCTATCATTTGGACAACCTTTGACATCAATAACAACCATTTTCAATAATCTCCCCCTTTGATGTTGATGGAAATACTTTAATATCTACTTCTTCTGATGACATATCCCCCTCTCTACATCCTCTTCATACCTTTTGTCAAGTACTCCCTTTCTAAGGGTGGTCCCCTTGAGTTTGTGCTTCCTTTACTGAGATAAAGGAGAGATCACTCCCAATTTTTTCCTGAGATATTCAAAATTTTCTCCAGGTAGAGGTTTGGTAAATATGTCAACAATTTATTCCTTGGTTCCAATATATTCCATCTTGACATTATGCTTTAATACTTGTTCTTTGAGGAAATGGTACATGCCATTGGAATATGTTTTGTTTTTGAGTGCATGATATTTTTTTTTGAGATATTGATTGCACTAGTGTTGTCACAAAAAATAACAATAGGTTGATCATATTCCACTTTGATGTCTTGCAAAGTTTGTTTCATCCAAAGAAAATGAGTACAATAGTTTGTTGTTTCTATGTATTCGACTTTAGTTGTAGAATGAGAAATTGATGATTGCTTTTTGCTTGATTAAGATATAAGACAATCTCCCAAGAAAAATGCACTCCCACTAGTGCTTTTTTTGTCATCAATGCTACCTGCCCAATCAACATCTGTGTATGTTGTTAATGTGAAATATGTACTCTTGGGATATCAAAGCCCAAAATTGAGTGTGCCCTTTAAGTATCAAAATATCCTTTTTCATTACTTGCATATGTGATTCCTTTAGTGTTTATTGAAATCTTGCAACCATTCCAATTGCTTACATAATGTCTGGTCTCAAAGTTGTCAAGTATAGTAGACTCAAATCATAGATATATAAAGTGTTGAATTGAATTTAGGAGATTCATCATCCTTGCTTAAGTTGCATCTGGTAATCATAAGGGTCCTGACTGGTGCACATTCATCCATTCCAAATTGCTTGAGCATTTCCTTGAGGTATTTTGTTTGGCTAATGAACATTCCTTCAATGGTTTGAGAAACCTGTAGTCCAAGGAAGAAGGATAATTCTCCAATCATTGACATTTAAATTCCTTTGAAATTTCTTGAGAAAATCCATGACTCATATCATTTTTATTTCTTCCAAAAATGAGATCATCCACATGTATAAGAGTAATTAGTCAGTTTTCCTTTTCCATCTTGATGTAGAGATTGTTTTCAGCTACCTCTCTTTTGAAGACTTAATTGTTGAAGATAGTGGTCTAGCTTGGCATTCCAATCTTTTGGAACTTGTTTTAACCCATAAAGAGCTTTCTTTAATTTGCACACAATTTTTATTTTTGGACAAGTCAAAACCTTTTAGTTGTTCGATGTATATCTCTTCCTTTAAGTCTCCATTTAAAAACACTGGTTTAACATCTATATTGTTTGACGAAAAATTCTCTTATGCAGACATAAGTGAAGTCCCTAGATCTAGTGGCTTGATCTAGAAAAAACAGAAACAAAAGATTTGTGCTTTCCTTAGAGAAATTAGAATATGGAGGAAATACTTACCTTGAGGTGTACCTTGGGCCGGTTTGTTGATCAATCTAGGGCATCAATAGTTAGGTGATTTCTCTACTTATGATAATTTCTTGTGATAGACTTTTTCTTCTTGATTATGATCTTCTCTTTCTTGTAATTTTTATTGTGTCCTTTTCATTAAGACAATTACCATAATATGAACAAATAAAGAGACCAGAGACACAGTAAATAGGCTTGTCAGCTAGGGCCAAAACCTCTCACCCTTTGAGAGGAAAACCCAAATGAAATTCTTCTTATAGATTTTCAATTGACGAACACCAAGACCATGACAAAGACCCTTGACACTAGAATCCTCCCAAGACCAAGTCACTAGCCTCTTGCTTCTCTTCCTCCTCTCCTTCTTAGCTTCCTTTAGAATATCAGTCTCTTCTTGTAGGTCCAAACCTTACCATAAAAACGCTAGGTTACTTTTGCTTCCTTGAACAATATCCTTAAGAGAGACTTATTGCACTTCTACTTGGCTTCTTCTAGCGAGATCTTCTACCCAAACAAGATCACCTCAATGTAGCTGCAATCCTTAAACATTCTCTTGAGGCCTTCAGTTCTATTGCCTTCACAGGTGGGAGAATACACTAGCCCAAAACAGACCTCAAAAAATGTTCCTTCCCTTCGCTATCCTTCCTTCTTCCTTCGCTACTCTTTTCGAGTCCTTCTTAGATGTTTTTCGCACTTATGATAGTAGGATTGCTTCACCTAATTGCTTGCCTCCAAATGAGGCTGACCACTACTATTTATAGTCATTTTCCTATGTCGTTTAATCTGACATGATCACCTGAGGAAGGTCGACATCATCTTCTGGAATAATCTCTTCATTGTAGACCGACTTGAAGAGGGCTAGTGACAAGGTCTTGGAGGATGAATTTACATAGACAAGTGTGACTCTTTACAATGTGCAATTTATCTTCATTACATGACAATGACTCTTTAGACTTTTATGACTAGATGGAAAAATTATTAAGGGCTCACAATGGGAGCCTACACTAAAATAAAATATCTTTCTCATGAAACCCATGATGCAAGCATTACAATAATTTTATTTTTCTTCTTTACATCTCTTACATAAAATCACAGTTACATGTCACTACGAAGACCAAACCTAGTTACACTTTTGAACGCTCCCTCTTAACTAGGGAGGTATTCATAATGGTACTTGGTCCTTCTCAATCAAGAGAATTTCTCATCATGAGAATCAGATTGGTAACCCATTTTTTTAGCATCATATAACCAACATGGTTATATAGCAAGGCATCGACTAAAAACTCTATCTCTCCACCAGATCTGAGCTCAATGCTAGTGAGACCAATGATTTATAGACACCCTCATCATTGTCTCTCTCGGAACATACCCCACCCGGGTTCTTAGGGTGTGTTCCATGAGGACTATTCTTATTTTGGATTCCCCAGTCCTCAAAGAATATTGATCCTCCACGACTCCTCTTATCTTGGATTCCCTATCTCATCCTCAAAGAGTATCAGATGCCAAATGATTATCCAATCCTCGATTCTCTCTTCCCAAGTGAAGACAAGAATAATGTGTCTATCTCTTTCTCTCAATTAGGGAGGACATATCTATTCCAATAAAGGAATGTACTCATTCCTACAAAAGGAATGTACCTAATCTCCCTCTTGACTTAGGAATTTTCAAGTTTCTTCCAAGTAAGCAACTTTTTTCCAGGCTCCTCTTAATTAGGGACCTATAGCAGCTCCTCAGGTGGAAATGATTGGACAACCAGCTGTTTGAAGAACTCCTTCCTTCAATGTCATGAATTTCTTTGTCTCGTTTTCTTCATATTTTGGGGACTTCTTCATAGGGAACGAATCATCCATCACTTTCATCCATGAGTTAGGCATGTCAACATTCTTCTCATTAGAAAGTGATCTATCATTCTACATCTAGAATTTCTTCATGTTATGCTACCTTCATCATGCATTCTTCTTCGGAAGGATCTTGCATCCTTCTATATGGTTATCTTGGAAGATATCCATAGTTCTTCCCTTTGGTAGCCTTGCATAAGCCCATCCAGATACTAGTTCATAAATAAGAAATGAACACTTAAATCATAATTACCTTTGTGATGGTTTTTCATCATGACATCTTCCTGTAGGCATTAGCATCCAACATACATGTTGACACATCTCCTAAAGATATGTATTTTCAAGGGTCTCTATCTTTTCCATACTTTCATCAGAGTCTTCATATATTTCTTGGAGATATCATAGTCAAATATTCTTGGTCTCTCAGATGTTGACTGCCTTTACCATTGTTGATTATTTCACAATATCTTCCTTTCTTTACATATTTCATTCCCGGGAACTTCCAATTAGAGTTCCCCAGTTGTAGTCAGTTACCTCCTCTTCCATATGAGAACATATTATGTTGATTTCATGTAGTAAATATGTGATCTGTGCATTCATGCATCTTGGGAGGAGATCCTTTCTCTGATCATGCTTCTTAAGATAGAACATTGATTCATGATGTCTACAACCATATGACATGACTTCTATAATATCACTCGTGAGCATACATACCTCATCTTTCCTCAGAATTCTTGCAACAACTTTCTTTGAATGAAGGAGCCTCATTCCATTGACCTTCTTCCCTGTTATGTCATCATGCCATCATTCCATGAATTCCACAAGTTTAGAATTCTTGATGAAACACTTATCTCTCCTTATGATCGATGAACCTGACAATGAAGATTCCATCAGAGAATTTGGAGGATCTAGCATATCCTATCTTGTAGATGTTAACCTTTTGATGTATGATGAGCCTTGTCCTAGATGACCTCTTCATTTTCTTAAGTTTTTCAATGAGGTTCCCAAGAGCTATATCCTTCATAGTTGACTGCCATCGATTTTGTTCCAGACATCCTTCATGTTTCCTATGGTGATGTCATGAGCTCGCTCTTATAATTCTTTTCTTATTTCTTTTAGCTTCCTCCACTTCTTCAGTGAAATGGACTTCTTTTCTATCTTCCTTGTTATTGCCCTTCTTAAGCTTAGGACAATCTGTAATTCTCATAACATTGAATCTTAGCTATGTTCTTCTTTCCTTTCGACAAATGTATAAATTCTTTTTGCCCTCAACATTTCTTCTCCTATCTTGCATAGAGACCGCACTTTGTTGAATGGGATAACCTTCTTATCCTCATAAACATTTTTTACCTTGTTCATTAGTTAGTGTATTTAGAACAATGAGGATTATCTCTCCCAAATCTTGCAATTGAGATCTTATGAAGATAACCCTTTATCCTTTGATACCTTCAATTTGTGTATATCAGATCTAAGTGATGTGACCTTCTTTATAGCATCTTCAGAGAATAATTTTACCATCTTATCATATATTTCCCTTGATGTCTTTAATCTTGTTATATAGGGATGGGGGGACCTTTGACTGATTTCATAAGAATCCCTTGAGCTCTTTGATCCCTTTCCATGATTTCATATAATGCTTTACCTTCAGATGGTTTGGAGACATTTCCATTGAAATGACTTCACTTTCTTCGAGGACTATGTCTATCGTCCTTTTCCATGCAAGGAAGTTCGATGACCCAACCAACTTATATATCTCCTTGCAAAACAAAGTCATTTTACTATATTAGATTATAGAATGAAAGATACTTACATGACAAGTGAAGATGAAATCTTCAACTTGATCACTTTGAAGGTGGTTGAAGAAGATGTATTAGTGTCCATTTTGGATGATCTTCTTTCAAATGAAAATCCATTCTTCAATAAAAAGGAGATTGCTCCTTTTATTATGACAATGCCTTTAGATCTAGCTCCCTTTGTTGATGATGCTTCCTCAGATGATCTTCTTCAAGGATAAGGAGGGGATCCTAGCTTCAATGAGAGGGAACTTGAATTATATCTTTTGGAGATGACTACAATGCCTTCTAGCCTTCAAGATACTTTGACTTTCTCAGTGGAGAATGAGTGTAGATAAGAAATGCTTCTCTTGGATATCTGCGCTTTGTGCTACCTTGCGTTGTATATCTATTAAACTTGATAAGGGTATTTGTGGTATTTTGATGATGACTGGAGGATCCAAAACTTTTTGTTGGTGTAGACTTCTAGTTGCCTTGATTTTTAGATCTATTCACCTTGAGTAGAAATAAGGCTTTGGCCTTGAATGTTTTATTAATGATCCCAAGACTTCTTTTGGAGTAAACTTTCTTCTTTGATCTAGGGTTTGATTCTTCAATGTAGATATTTGAACTTTCACTTTGATATCCTCTGACTTGCTTTGATGCCATTCTTGAAATCTGATCCTTGAGTGTCTCTTTGATAAGATTCCCTTCCTTAACTTTCACCTTAGCTTCAATACCATGTTGATCAATCTAGGGCATCAATAGTTAGGTGATTTCTCTACTTATGATAATTTCTTGTGATATAATTTTTCTTCTTGATTATGATCTTCTCTTTCTCGTAATTGTTATTGTGTTATTTTTATCAATGCAATTACCATAACATGAACAAATAAAGAGACAAGAGACATAGTATATAGGCTTGTCAGCCAGGGCCAAAACCTCTCACTCTTTGAGAGGAAAACCCAAACAAAATTCTTCTTATAGATCTTCAATTGACGAACACCAAGACCATGACAAAGACCCTTGACACTAGAATCCTCCCAATATCAAGTCACTAACCTCCTGTTGTTCTTCCTCTTCTCCTTATCAGTTTCCTTCAGAATCTCAGTCTCTTCTTGTAGGTCCAAACCCTACCATAGAAACCCTAGGTTACTTTCGCTTCCTTGAATAGTCTCCTTAAGTGAGAGACTTATTGCACTTCTACTCGGCTTCTTCTAGCGATATCTTCTACCCAATCAAGATCACCTCAATGTAGTTGCAAGCCTTCGACCTTTTCTTGATACCTTCGGATTTGTTGCCTTTGCAAGTGGGAGAGTACTCTAGCCCAAAATAGTCCTCCAAAAATGTTCCTTCCCTTCGCAATCCTTCCTTCGTCCTTTGCTACTCTTTTTGAGTCCTTCTTAGATGTTTTTCGCACTTATGATAGAAGGCTTTCTTCAATGAATTGCTTGCCTCCAAATGAGGCCGAGAACTGCTATTTATACTCATTTTCCTATGTCCTTTACGCCGACATGATCACCTGAGGAAGGACAACATCATCTTTTGGAATAATCTCTTCGTTGTAGGCCAACTGAACAGGGCTAGTGACAAGTTATTGGAGAATGACTTTACATAGACAAGTGTGAATATTTACAATGTACAATATGTCTTCATTACATGACAATGATTCTTTAGACTTTTATGACTAGATGAAAAAATTCCTAAGGGCTCTCAATGGGAGGCTATACAAAAATAAAATCTCTTGCTCATGAAACCCATGATGCAAGCATTACAATAATTTTATTTTTCTTTACATCTCTTACATAAAATCACAGTTGCGTGTCATTATGAAGACCGAACCTAGTTACACTTTTAAACAAGGTTGAAGTATAGTTTGAAAAGATTGACAAGTAGGAACTTGAGGCATAGCCAAACCAAGATGAACGGGTAATGTAGGATGCCAAGGACTAGAAACCATTCCTGGAAATGGAGGACTCGTAGGAAGAGGAATCGAATAGGGTCGAGCACCAACTTGTAGCATTTAAACAGTAGATGGGAACATTCTAGCAACAAATTGCCCCCCTATTAGAGGATAAGGGGTGCATGGAGGCAACGGTTGTTGGAAAATCAGAAAGGCAATAAATATTTTCTCGATATTGATAATTACTTGTGATGTTTCTTATTATTATGATTATTTATATCTTCTTTATTTATATCATCAAGCAATTACCAAAAGTAGCAACACATAAAACAATGAACACAAAATGTAGGCACATGTTAGGGAAAAACTCCCCTCGAGGGGAAAACCCAGTTAAAGTAAATCTTACTTTCAATAGTATTCTTTGAAAATATTCACCCTAGACGAAGACCAAACCTTCCCTCCACACCAAGTCAACCTCCAAAAGATTGACTTCTTCCCAGTAACTTCGACTGTGCAGCAACTTGCAGCAGCCATCAACTTCTGGTAGTAGTCCAACTTGGAAGACTTCGATCTTCCAATCCATAGCATGAAACATAGTGATACCACCATCAAAATTTCAATTTTCATCTTCTCCTTAGACTCCCCCAAACTCACATTCACTTTAGCTTCTTGACAATAGACTATCCCAGCTACCCACTTCACACTTCTGCCCAGCAACAGGTTTTTCGCACTTCTTGCCAATAGATGAGAAGATGAGAAGTGATGCCCCAAATGAATTCGTAGTCCTTCCTTTTATAGGCTTCTTGTGGGGTAGAATGGGTCCTTAGGCCGACTTGATATTCTCTTAGGCCAACATGGTGTGGAGATTCCTTAACTCATATTTTACTCAATACCAAACATTTTTACATGATTCCAAATCCCAAGAAGGGTCTCTTTAAATGTACAATAATTCTATAGACTCATAATAAATCCTAGAAGTCCTCAATGGGGAATTTGACCTAAAACATGGTGACCCAAGCATGAAACCCATGCTTTAATAAGTCACAATAATAATAATAACAATTCTTTTCTTTATTCTTTTGACAAGTACATTACATAATGACTCAAGTACATTATTGAAGACTGAACATAGTTACTTTTTCCAACACTCCCTCTTAACTAGGGAGGTGTTAATAATATACATATACAATGGAAGATTTCAAACTATATGAACCATGAAGAACTTTAGGCACCACAATGCCATGGACTACATTCCTGACCAGAGAAATCTATCCAACCAATCAGCCAACAATTTAGGCACCACAATGCCATGGACTGGATTCCTGACCAGAAAAATCTATCCAGGTGGGACTAAGGTGGACTCAAGCTTTCATCCTCTCTAGGTACCATCAATCTTACTTTCTAACCACCAACCCAAAGATCTAGGTGTGTATCCAAAACAAAGCTCAATAATCAACACCACCTTTCCAACTTCGGGGACTCAAACATCAACACAAAGTGTTAGCCAAATGTCTCCCTAGGCAATGATTCACTCACAAAGCCTCAACACTCCTTGATCCAGTAGATCAAGAATGTCCAATATCTCCCAATCAAACTGATTAGTGACTAGCATGCTATCAAATCCTTTGAGAGATTCACCTGTACAAACACAACCCCAATCAATAACATCATTTCACATGTACGTAATCAATACAAAACTTCGGGATCTTCCAAGCAACAAATGTTTCTTTTCAACTTTCAATAGTAGGCCTATCAACTGAATCTTTGACAGAAGATTCCTCAATCATATTTCGTACTTTACATGCATCAACATATCCTACGAAATTCATTCTTCCATTGATACCAAGCTATGCCCTCCCTCTCAACCAGGAAGCACCTCTTCCCTCTTAATCTTAGGGAGGTCTCTTCTATTCATGCTTCTTCCAGGAGATTAGCTTCTTCTTTTCGACATTGGAGAATATTTCATGGCTTCGAGCCATTTTATCAGAGTTATAATCATCCCCATCATGCTCATCACATATTCACCAAGTTGAAGATTGTGTACCTACAAAACTTTTCACATCGAGCATCTTCACCAAGTTGAATATTGTGTACCTGCATAGCTTAAATAACAAGTACAACCAAATTTATAGAAGCATGATGTTAGCCAAATCAAAATCATAGAAGCATTTCAACTTTTTTCATATCAAATACCCAAACTTTTAAACAGACATATACTCTTCAACATCTTGCTAGGGACTTTGTTATGCACCCTAGACTATTTCATATCAACATTCATTCCATTTAGGGTTTCAATATGTTTTCCAAAGGCACGACATACCTTACTACAACATATAGAAAACCCTAGAAACTATTCACACAAATATAGATCTTCAAAGTATCTAACAACCTTTCAAAACATATATGTTAGACTTCTCACTAGGGATTCATACAAATCCTAGATTTCATACAAACAAATCCATCAAAGTCAATCACAACTTAACCTGATCAACTTTCACTAGGGTTAGTTCCAAACCCCTAGATTTTCGAGCAATCATCAAACTCAACCAAAAATTCCAATTTCAACAATCTCTTCACAAATCTCAAATTATCATATAGTTAACATTCATCAGAGATTTCTACTTCAACTAAGGTTTAAATCCAAAACCCTAGAGTTCAAAAATTCACCGATCTTCATACAAATCTCAAATCATCATATTGCAAAGATTTTACTTTGACTAAGGTTTAATTCCAAAAACTTAGAATTCCATTCAAAAATCATTACATACATAAATCTCAAATTGTTATATTTCACACTAGATAATGTCACTACTAGGATCTAAACCCTTTATTTTCATATACCATCATCCTAGAATCTCAGACAAGGACTTCCATAAAAATCCTAAAACTCATGACCATTAGTGACTAGGTCAACACACATATCTAGGAATTTATAACCATACATAAGCATATCATATGTTCATAAATGCATTTGATCTAGACCAACCTAGGACTTCAACCAAAAGGACATATCTATATATGCCTAGATTTTTATCATCATGCAAATATATCATATCATGTGTTAGTCAAACCCAACTTTACAACAATATCAAATAAGAGTTTAGACACAATCAATTTGATTACACTAGGGTTTGATCAGACAAACACACACATACCAAGTAAATCAATTCTAAGACAATGTAAGGGTCTTGCTCACACATTCCACCAAACCCTAATAAGCTAAGTTCCAATGTAGAACACATATTCCACCAAACCCCAATGAGCTAGGGTTCCAATGTAGAACACACAACAAACCCTACATTACCAAAACTTCAAAGGTTCAAGATTTTAGACCTTGTCATTCAATCCTAACAAGTAAAAATTTCCATATCACAACAAAATCCCAAACTGAAGAAATCATCAATACAACTTCAACTAGCATTTCACAATCACCCTAAGCAACTTTAGGATTTCAGACATTCACATTAGCATACCCTTCAGTTAGGGTTTCCAGAACTTGTCTAGGGTTCTACATAATCAATCAAGAATATGAGTGGGGTGGGTAGATTTATCAAGAGATGAATCACCCAAACAAGAATCACTAGGATTCAATATAGCTAGTCATGACAGAGTTAGTAATAGATCATCAAATTAATAATCCTTTCAATCAATGTATTCAAAGCATACCTTTGTTTCTTGACTAACCTTGTCTTGAGAGATCCTCCTTCTTTCAGATGTTTTCCCTAACCAAGACAATAGAGGGAGAAAGGTGATTAGTATTTAATATAATCAAAACTAAATGGGTACATGAACCCAAAACTGAAAAGACATGAGATACTTATCTTTGAGTGTTGTTGGGAGCTCATTCTAAAGCTTGACGGAAACCTACAAACTTAAAGCAATACAAAAATGTCTTTTCCAAAGATATGTTAAAAACCTATAAATTATAAAACATATAAAACAAGTTATGTAAAGAAAATGACTTAATAGTGTAAGTCCCTAATGTCAGATTCTTTAGGCTTGACTTTCTTTGAGTCTCCTTCTTCAACAAAGTTGGCTTGATCTCTTCCTCTCTTCTTATTCCTTGGATTCTCGGGGTAGTCACTCTTGTAGTGACCTTTCTTATGACATTGATAACACTCTATATGACACATGTCAACTTTCTTCCTTTGTTCCCTCTATCTCTTTTCTTTATGATGAGCAACATAAGAATTTTATACTTCTTCAGGATTGGAAACCACTGAGATCCTTAATTCTTCTTGACTACATGCGGCCCATAATTCTTCAAAGGTGGGAGCTACCTTCCAACTGTTGATACTTGAAGCAAAAGCACTCCAAGATGGTGGCAAACCTAATATAATAGTGATCACCAATTCTTTGTCCAGAATAATCTCATCAATGGCTAAAAGATAATCCTTGAGTCTAGCTATCTTTACAAAGAAGGTTGCAACTATCTTCTTTAGTCATCTTTGTATTCCTCAACTCATTGTTTAAACTTGTTACATGATGAATTTTATTAATAGTGAAAAACTTCGACAAGGATTCATATATCTCCTGAGCATGATCGATGTTAGATATGAATGGGACAATATTGTCTTTTATCCCTTCTACCATTAGAGTCATAGCCACCAATTTTAAATCCCTGAATTTCGCTTTGTTGGCATCACTGGCTTCTTCGGTAGGCTTCTTTACATTTGCTTTTACCAAATCTAGCACCTTATTCTTCTCGAGGATTAGGTCAATCCTCTTCTTCCAGGATCTAAAATTAGATTCTCCTTCAAGATTTTTCTCACCCTTGATAGAGTTAGACATCTTCCTTGAATATGATAGATTCCTTCCCTGAGATAGTGCCTATGAATGGATCTTCCTTTTTCTTCTTTCTTCACCAAAGCTATGATACCATGTTGGAAAATCAGAAAGGCAATAAATATTTTCTTGATCTTGATAATTACTTGTGACGTTTCTTATTATTATGATTCTTTATATCTTCTTTCTTAGATCATCAAGCAATTACCAAAAGCATCAACACATAAGACAATGAACACAAGATGTAGGCACATGTCAGGGCAAAACCCCCCTCGAGGGGAAAACCCAGTCAAAGTAATTCTTCCTTTCAATAGTATTCTTTGGGACTCTTTACCCTAGACCAAGACCATACCTTCCCTGCACATCAAGTCAGCCTCTAGAAGTTTGACATATTCCCAATAACTTCGACTATCAACTTGCAGTAGCCAACAGCTTTCGACAACAGTCCAACTTGGAAGACTTCGATCGTCTAATCCAGAGCACGAAACAGAGTGAGACCACCACCAAAATTTTGATTTTTCTCTTCTCCTTAGACTCCCCCAAACTCGCATTCACTTCGACTTCTCGGAAATAGACTTTCCCAGCTATCCACTGTGCACTTCTGCCCAACAATAGGTTTTTTCGCACTTTTTCCTAGTAGATGAGAAGATGAGAAGTGATGCCCCAAATGAATTTGTAGTCCTTCCTTTAACAGGCTTCTTGTGGGGAAGAATGGGTCCTTATGCCGACATGGTGTGGAGGTTCCATAATTCATATTTTACTCAATACTAAACCTTTTTACATGATTCAAAAGCCCAAGAAGGGTCTCCTTAAATGTACAATAATCTATAGACTCAGAATAAATCCTAGAAGTCCTCAATGGGGACTTTGACCTAAAACATGGTGACCCAACCATGAAACCCGTGCTTTAATAAGTCACAATAATAATAATAACAATTATTTTCTTATTCTTTTGACAAGTACATTACATAATGACTCGAGTACATTATTGAAGACCGAACATAGTTACTTTTTCCAACAACTTCCCCCCAGGAGGAGGGTACTTAGTGTAGGATGGAGTAGGTCGTTGTAGGTGTCCCAATCCACTACGAAATGGACCATATTTCTTCTCCAAAGGAGGTTGGGGCGCAATAGGTGGAATAGATTATGAGGTACTCATCAAAGAGGGACTAGATGGTATTCTAGATGAAGATGATAAAGGATAAGTCCATGGACTAGTCGACGCACCAGAAAAGGTTCTAGACAATGACTGGTAGCTAGGTGGTACTAATGGACCACCATACAAATGAGTTTCTGGTGAAGTTACAAACATAGAAGTTACTGCAACTTCGGTCGATTCACTCATGATAGAAGACACGGGTTGAGAGACCGTCGCTGACTCAGTCATGGTTAAACTTCTCAAAGGAGTTTGCTGAGGGAAGTTCAAAGGTGAATTAGAACAAGGAGTCTTATGTGAAGGAGCTTATGGTTGAGTATGAGAGGTAAGAAAAGGATGAGATTTATAAACATGAGTCCCTCTCAAATGAACATGAGATGAAGGATGAGGCTCTTCTTCAGTAATGTCCTCAATACTCATAAGGCTAGGTGGACACTGTTCTCTATCAGGACTGAAATATACAGTTGTGGTTGAGACAAAGACAAAGGAGGAGAAGAAGAAGTCCCTGAAGTAGTTGGTTCAGTTATATGAGGTTCCTCATGTTGTATAACCTCAAGTTATACAGTATATGAATCTGGAAATCCAGGTTCAATGACCTCAGGTTCTAATGTGTCAAGGGCTTCAGTTTCAACTGCGCCAGACTCACCAATTGGTAAAGATGTAATTTCGGGTTCTGTACTTATGGAAAATGATGTTTTTGGCCAATTAATTTCAGATGTGGTTCAGAAGGGGTAGCTTCCGAAGCTCCAAGTTCAATAGTTTGTGTTTTCTTATTATTACGACAACCAGGTGTTACCTTTAGAGGTAAAGGAGGAAATATTTGCATTCTACACGAACGACGAGGTTGTTGAGGATGTTCTTCCATGATGGATTAATCAATTTTAGAAATTAACAACACAAATAAAACAAAAGGGTAACTAGGCAAAAGGGTTTACCAAGTTATCGTGAATTGCAATACTTTGTTTCCAGTACGTGAAGGTAATCTCCTCGAATGTTATGTTCGGTGTATCATAGTAAACAAGGCGCCGACTCAGTTAACTATGGCAGGATAACAACCTAATTGGGACTTCCAAAATATACCTGGAGGTACATGGAAGCACAGTCTGTGGTAGTGTGTGTAATGCATCCAGTACAATAGGAAGCATTTTGATATACTTTTCATATGGGGAGAGCCATCTGATATCCCTGAAGGTACGTGGTGAACAATACAATATACTTGTGTACGTGGAATACCGACTACCCATAGAATGTAACGCAAAATAATAATGACAACTCCTACGTTTAACAATGCCATAACGCGTCTTCTAGTGTAGACCTCTACGTGTGTCGTTAATGTTCCAAATGCTCCTTAGGTTAATTGAATAAATTTAAAAGTTGATCTTCAATTAAGTTTCAATTTCAAGGCTCACGGTATGAATTTACCTGAACTTCCTATGATGCAATTAACATGATAAAAAGAAATCTTTCATTTTGATGAAGATCTATCTATGGGAAGGAAGAAACAAACAATGATGCAACAATCAAAGATGCAACAAACAAGCACTTTATAATCATATCTTTCAATGTACTATTCCAATGCAATTCAACACCATATGTGCAATGCAAGAAATGAAATTTTTTCTTTTCTTTTCCTTTTAATTTTTCAAATCTAATGAAAATGATAATGAATCTAGATTTTTGACCAAAAGAACTCACACTCACTGGAACGATAATATGAAAATTATTTTATCCAATCAACAATCAAGCCAAGTGTTCACAAACCATATTTGACAAGAATAAATAAATAAATAAATAAACTCTCATCAAAAGGAAATCAATCTCAAATGAAAACACATTGATGGCTTTATAGAGAGAAAGACTAGTTTAAAGATTTAGGAAAATCCACTTGATCAAATCAAAATTCAAAGCAAGGTGTAGAAATGTAATTTTTACATCCTGTAAGAATCATCACAGTCCAGGTATAAGACCCAGTGCGATGCATCGCACATACACAGAGAGACAGGTGCACTGGGTCGCTCTGCCTCATACTATAAAATGTGTTGGGGCTAATTTTGTTCAAAAGATGAAACAAAAACCCTACCAAGCTCAGAATTATGTTTTCCTAACACTGATTACTATCTAAACAAGTCAAATTGAGTCGGATTGAAATGTATAAAATGGCTAGGAAAAGGAAACCATGTTAGGAACATCTCATTCCCCAGTGCAGTCACCAAGTTTTGTGATGAAAAATTATCTGTTGCGGACAGAAGTGAACTCCCTAGATCTAGTAGCCTAATATAGAAACAACAGAAACAAAAGACTTGTGATTTCCTTATATAAATTAGAATATGGAAGAAATACTTAACTCAAGTGATTCAACCTGTTAAGGTTGTATCCCAAATGCAAACTACTCCAACGATATATGGGATTTGTCAAATCCCATCTACCCGACCTCTTTAGGGTTTGCAAACACCACCTCTTGGTTAGTCCATACCTCATATGCAAGTAAACCAACTTGTACATGGCATTCCATAGGTGCCAACCAGTCAACCCAATATTGGAATGATACAAAATCCATCTAGGGAACTATTCCAAGGAATTCCACAAATGCTTGTTGGTAAAACTAGTATACCACAAATACCTTATCAAGGCCAACAAATCCAAACTTAATTGTTCCAACCTTATCAAGGTTTTCATGGAACTGGACAACCTGGTTACGATTATCCTAGTTATCAAAATCCTCCTTATCCTAGAATGCAAATACCAGTTGCTCAACCCATTCTGTCATACCTAGGATATCCTCCACCCCTGGTTAACCTTTATCCACAAGGTCAACCTCCACAGATGGAATTTAATACATAATTTCCATTTGTTGCAACACTTGAGTTACTAGATTTATCCTAGCTAACGAATGATCTGATTTGTCATTCTCCTTGGTGTCCAACTATTCCTATCAAATTGCTGAGTGACATTCTGAAATTTAATAGAAATCCTGGAGAAGATCCGTCCACTCATGTTATGACCTATCATTTATGGTGTTCCTCTAACTCCTTAAATGATGACTCAATTCATTTTTCGAATTTTCCAGAGAAATCCGACCTATAAGACAACTAAATGCTATGTTGAATTACGATGAGCTTCTTTTAACAATTTTAATGCCTTAGCAACCACGTTTCTTACCCATTTCCAATTGCTTATTTGTTATGAAACTAGAACTGAGCTTTTGACCTCGTTGAAATAGTCTGACTCCATGCACATATCAAATCATATGCATGAGTGGAGGCATCTATGTCGGTTGGTGAAAACTTACATTCCCAATTAGTTATTGGTAGAGTGGTTTGTCAAATCCCTTCTATCTACTATACCAAGGATGTTGCTAAAGGCAGAGTTTTTAATGAAGAGAAAGTCATTGCTCATTTCAATATCTAGATTTGATTTATACCCAATATGGCACGCTTTTATGACAAGATACCTAATTCTTTGCGACCCTAACATACTATTCCACCTTCTCCTTCAAAGGAATCACACGTTGTTGATGGAATGGTTGGTTCCATTGGTCAACATTCAGCGAGCAAACTTTTTAATCAAACCAATTCGAAATATGCTCCCACTGTGACAAATAAAAACCCTCCCAATCCAGTTCTTGTGAGTACTTCCGAGATAAACGTTGTTCAATCCAATAAAATCAAATCTTAGCAACCTGGAAGTAAGAAAAAGGGTAAATGAAATAATAAAAAATAGTTTTTGGATTCAATCCCTAGTGGAGTTGCCAAGTTGTTTGACAGAAAATTCTCTTCTGCAGATAGAAGTGAACTCCCTAGATCTAGTGGCTTGATCTAGAAACAACATAAACAAAATACTTGTGCTTTCCTTAGAGAAATTAGAATATGGAGGAAAGACTTACCTTGAGTCCAACACAAGTTCTCCTCTTCTCCCTGCTTGTGAACTTTAGCTCCAACTCCAATTGCTATAAATGGAACCTGCAAAACAACTATAACAAGCATGAGAACTACAAGATACAAATAGCATAGACTAATATCTCCAATCAATGAGTCAAGAAGGCATTGAAATACATATGCATCAAATAGACATAAGTATAGAAAACAAAACATTTTGTATTAATGAAATGTAGGAGAAGATTACAACCCTTTTATAGATCTTTACCATGTAGATGTCTCCCACTAAACTTGTTTGTACTTAGCCACAAAGAAAGCTTACAATCAGAACTCAAGGATGGTAATGGATCCTTAGGTAAAAATCAATAGCATCAGGGCATAGCTAAGAGTCTCCAAAAGCCAACTCAGACTCTATGGGATGCAGTGAATTTATAAGGTAAATAGGGTAGCTTGGCTTTTAACAATCTAGGACTTAGATCCACATATGAAGGAGGATAAGATCTAGGGATAAGAGATAAGATAAGATTCAATTTTTTTATTATTATTATTGAAATTCTAGAACCATCACACCTGTAACAAAGGAAATATGCATTAGTCAGTGCAGTTGCTCAATTATGCAACATGCAACAGTGCAGGTTGCTAGAAGAGAAAGTGTGATGGGTCCAAAAATTAGGTTTTTGAGTTGATTAACCTAGAAAACTTGGACTCTTTGGAGAGATAATGCTTAAGGCTTTGCAAAGGGATGATTGCAAGGTGTTAAGGATGTTGATTGATCCGGTTTCCAGGCCATTTGAGTAGATGTGACAAAATGACCTATAACATATATGATAATTTTTTAAGCCTTTCAAACATGCAAATGCCAAGAACATTCTTATTTCTTCTAATTTGGCAATTGGAATAAAAATTTCTTTGAAGGCAATTCTTTCAATTTGTGCATAGCCCTTACAAACAAGTATTTCCTTATTTACGATAATTTTTCCTTTTACATTCATATTGTTCTTAAATTCCCTCTTAGTTCCAATCATGCTTTTATCTTTTGGTCATGGAACTAGTTCCTGTTGGATAAGGTTTTCATTGATGGCAATATAATCTCAATACTAACCCTAACCTTAATTCCTGAACCCTAAACATTAAATATTAATTCCCTAACATAATGAAACCCTAAATCCATAATTAAAAAATATTAAAGCCCTAGTTTTCATTGAAGAAAACCCTAGCATTATAGTGTACTCCCTAGTTTGAATTGAAGCAAACCCTAACATTATATGACATCATATTGTACTCCTCTACAACACTCAATTTTAGTGCTCCTCAACAACAACACTAAAATGCATTAATAAAAACCCTAGCATGAAGACTACCCTACATGTGAATTAATAACCTAGCGTGAAGACTACGTTAGCATAAAAGACTACCCTACATGTAACCACGACATCAACACACAATTAAATTTCTAAATGCTATATGCAATAATGTAATCAAATAACTTTATAACAATGCACACATCACATATTTGACGTTGGATGCTAGACACTGCATATTTAATGGATGAATTACATAGTACGTTGGACTCTAATCGACCTCCTCTTCACATGTCAGCTCTCCATAATGCATGAACTCTCAAGAACCATTGAATCACTATAAATAGGTAATGACAATTCAGCTAAGCTCATCTCCTGGGTTTAGATAAGTGAAATACATTGCAAGGTGAAGGGCTTAGTTCACAACTCGTGAACTGAATCCCCACCAGTCCAGACTTGCCTATCAGTGTAGACACCATGCACAAGTATGTTGCTGGTCCAGCCACATTGAAGACACTGATGTGCATGCTTTCAGACAAGTTGGATAGAGGATCCAGAGCAGTGTACCCAGATGCTATGGAGGCGAAGGTCAGGTTTCAAACGGATGTCACCGTGGAACACACGGACACTATCAGAGACTACAGAGCTTGGCATCAATACGTTGCTGTTGATCATCATGATGATGTTGAGCAGTTAGACTTCTATAGTTGTCTAAGTCTGAGTGATGTCTAGTTTGACTTGCTCAGGCCAATGTGTTCACATGGGTACATGTGCATTGTAATGTTGAGTCATGTCAATTGTAAGTCAAGTGTCAATAGTGAATGTAACAGTGATAGAGTAGGTGAAGAGTCATGAGGGTAGTTGAATAGTCACAAAGGGGAATGTCAAGGGCCACCCCACCCTTTGCTATAAATAGTCCCTCTTAACTCATTGTAAGGGCTTTTGGTCAGCCAAGCTTCTGATAAGATTATCTTGGAAAGAGCTTGGACAATATTGTAACACACCTTGGCTTCTCCACTGCATGGAGCTAGTTCATCTCTTTGGAGGAGCAGGCCAATGTGGCTATAATGTTTCACTGTTGGGGCTAGCAGGTTTAAATGGATGTATTGTATGATTGGAACTTACACTTCTTTATATAATAATAACCAACACATTTTCATGCATATGTTGTTATTGTAGTTGGACTGCTCCGGTAGCTTTAATGATGCATGTTATTTAACTTACGTATTTGTGTATGAACTACTTCGTATGCAATTATATGAATCTTGTTGCATATGTGATGTTGGTTTAACCATCACTTTGGATTGTCAATTGATCTGCTTTCTAACTCATGATGCATCTTCGCTTGTGTGTTCCCTTCCCAGCTGAGTACTGATACAGGTTGTCAAGGGGTGCACTCATCCAAACCCACTTGTGTTAGAACCTCTCATTCACCTTCCTTGACACACTGCAGCAGTCACACCCTTGCTACTGACAGAGTTATCTTACTTGCCTATGTGCAACATTGTTGTCAAGGTGTTGTGGGGAAAAATGCCTATGCAGGACGATCCTATCCACCTAAGGTGTGATAGTGCCTTAGCAACAAACAAGGACAACTATTCTAGTTTTCTTCCTTTATGAAATGAGAAAGAAGAGAGATAAATGGACTTATCGGTGTCTTCCGTTTGTCCCTCGATCCGGTCTCTCTTCTCTTTGGCAGTTCACAGCTACTTGCCTTCTTGCTCGCCCAGCTTCAACAGGTTCATACGAGATCACAAGAGAACAACTACTTGCCTTCTCGCTCGCCCAGCTTCAACAGGTTCCTGCAAGATCACAAGAGAAGAACACTACACAAAGACAGATATCCACATTCATAACTAGTTCAGGATTAGAAATAAACCAAATACACTAATGCAATCATACATCAAAGACACATCAGTATATAGGAGAAACCAAGATAGCTTTATTGATGAATAACAAGGTTCAGGAGGAGATACAACCACAAGAGGTCCAATCCAGCACCTCCTTCCCAACAAATGAAATTCCTATCTTCACCTCCCTTCAAAGCATTAAGCACCCAATGATTCCAGTCTCAAACCAACAGCAATTCTTTGCAATAACAAAATTCCAGCCTCTAGATCTCATGGAGAAGAGATCTATATATAGATGTTTAGAGTGAAGATGAGTCAGCTTGTGACCTGACTAGTGTCCTCTTTCTCTGTCAGTTCTTACTTCCACTTGGAGGCTAAGAGCCTCTTACTCATCACTTAGTCGAACTCATCAAGGCAAGTGTCATGGAGGAATCTTCTGGAAGCTTCCACAGTCTTGACACCTTTCACAAGAACCCCGACATTTATCATTTCCCGCTCAGCGCACCCTGGTAGTGCTTCTACCTACGTTGCAATGCAACTAGCCAGTGTAACTTCTGCATTTCAACGCAGGCAGCTAGTGGAGCTTCTGAATTGATCCTGAATTGACTTGTTTTTGAGCAGTTTCTAGTGGAGAACTTCTATGAATTGTTGTGGTTTGTTGGCCTTGTTCCTCTAGGGGTAGGAACAACATGTTTAGGGACTTTGGATCCCTTGGATTATGGACATTTCATGCTTATCGCTGTAAGGCACAAAAATGTCTATAACAGTTTCCCCCTAAAGTATGAGGCCGTTTATCGGGTGAAATGCTTTATTAGGAGGATCCGAAGTTCATTCATTGCTGGGAGGAGACCTGTAATACAATACAATACATTATTTTCATACTTTTTTCATGATCTAGCTGAAGCGGGCATTCCCATGCTCAGCTTTATAAATTCATTTTTCTGTACATAGAACAGACAATCGTCTGATGGTAGACTGATGATTTTGATGAAATCATCATCCTTTTGGTAGGATGATCATCTGCTGCAATGCTGTACATGTCAATGTCTTTATTTTTCCTGAATATATATCGCAGCCCGGATGGATGAAACTAGATCTGGGGTCTTCAATCTCGTCCGATCTTCACTCTAAGTACAAGTCGATCCATGTGAGAATTTCTCTGAAGTCGAACATGGAAAGACATCGCTTGATTACCAGTCAATGATGTAAACTGTTAACAAGCGCGAGAGGAATCACTGATAATGATGATGACCCTCAAGGTACTGCAGTACAATTCACGTGGTGTGAATAGAGGACTTGGCGTCGAACACCACGCAAAATATTTCGGTTGAAGGTCATTGATGTATACCTGTCGCCGGAAGTGAGAAACTTGCCATTGAGGCATGCAAGCTTCAAAGTACTGAGGGGGGTGTTCCTAGATCAACTTCTTGGATAATGAGCTGATGTCGACAAGAAGCGATCCGTCAAAGGAGGGCCTTAATGAATCCCACATCAATGACACGGAACGGAGCTAATGATTTTGATGGAGGTGAAAACGATCTGGTGATATATGATTCAGGGTGGCGGTCATGAAAGAGTATAATGTATGGTAGTGGATGGGACACGGGTGACTTCTCTGAACGACTTCTCTTGAACATATGGCGACACTGATGCGATGGATCGGTAGCATTACCCCAAATATGGATGGTATGGCAAGACCATGGTGATGTGACCGGTGAATGAAACAACCCAACCCAATTGTGGTACGGAGGAAAAGTGTCATGTTCAAGAGCGACTTGCTACCATCAAAGTTTTCTTTAGTTTCTCCCAATTTTTCCCCAGTCATTGCTGACCAGTACCTCTTTATTTTTGTCAAGCTTGAGGAGGATAACATATGCTTGTTCTATAACCTGCCCTTCGGGCAAGCCCATCGCTATGTTTTAACGAGCCTAGCGATAGGGAAACTTATTCTCGTCTAAAGACAAGTTTGTCGCTATTTAATGCATTTAACGAGTCTAACGACAAGGATAACTCGGTCCTTTTCATTTTTAGAGAGTCTGAAAAGGTACATAAAGTCAACTCCAAAGGTCCTTTTTCGTCATCTAATCCCTTAAGTCCGAAAAAGTATAAAACAATACAGAAGGGATGAGTTTTCGATCTTTTTAACGAGCCGAATAAAACAAGTGCTCGATCTTTTTGTGCAATAATCCCTCAGGTCCAAAAAGATTAAAATCTAGAGGAGGGATAGCTCTTCCGGTCACTTTAACGAGCTGGAAGGCCAAAACTCGGCAACCTTTTCATATTTTACGAGTCAGATGAAAAGAGCTTAAAGAAGACTCGTCTTTTGAGGAACGAGTGATAAACAGGGGTAGCAGCTGATTCCAGGGAAGGATTGGAATTTCCAAATCACGGCAGTGTCACAAGGATGGCTAGTGAAATCACTCTTCGCAGCTGTTCCTCAAAATGGGTAAACAATCATATGGAGGTGAATGATCGGCCAATGGAAAAGTGGAGGTGGTGGGCAAACACGACCAAGGCTTTAATGGCTGATGATATTACGTTCACCGCGGTTATCTACCGGAATAGTTCATTTTTTAACGAGCTTAAACATTTGCTCGATCTTATGTTTATTTTTTAACGAGCATGAACTATGCGCTAAAACTGCTCGGATCTTGCGTTTATTTTTTAACGAGCATGAACTGTGTGCTAAAACTGCTCGAATATCCAGTCATAAGATAAGAATGTCTCATTAAGATTCTATTTTTTATGGAGCTTCCTCTACCAAGCTTTGCTCCGGATCCTTTCTTTATGCAAGCTGGAAACGACTAATCCTACGGGTTTAAAGGGTTAGACCTATAGGTTTAAAGGGAGGACTTAAAAATTTTAAAAATAAATAGCCGCCCTTGCTTGCACTCCAAAAGGTTTGCATGCCCCCAGGTATAAAACAGAGTTTCAAGGTTACCTCTACTTCTCCTCCGCCAAAACAATTGTTTTACCGAGAGAGGCCTACCTCTTTCAGGCTACCCAAAGATAGTTTCGTTTGGGATCCAAACAAAACACTTCTTCGGCGGTGTCTACCGAGATAGACAAAGGTGAATGACTTTGGTCGCCAAACACGTAACTTTGACAAAAGAATCCTATTCTAGAATAACCCCTCTTCCTTCACGGACGGGGTACAGACTAGTCATATTCTCCCGCGGAAACCTACCTTATACCCAAAGTTTTCCTGCCGAAGCAGACCAGGACGCATGCCCCCTGGGTTCCAGTCATATCCTCCTGGATTACTCGCGCTCATCAGGAGGACGGACCGTGGGTTGAGACATTTCTTGAGTGAAGAGACCATTTAGGGGTGGTATATGACTATTTGCGATGCGTGATCCGGGGAATGAAAGTTGGTCCACGAGCTTGACCATTCTTCCTTCATGCGGAAAACACATTACTCTAAAGAGTGATGAGATGATGGCTCTCATGCAATATATATAGTCTCGTCCAAGGAGTAGGTTATAATCCAAGGGTCCTTGAACGACCATCACGTTCATTTGAACGGTCTTCCCTTTCAATGTTATGGGCACATTGGGGAGGATCCCTAAAGGTCGACTGGTTCCTTTATCGAAGCCTGTTAGATTTCTCATTTCAGGCAAAATCGTTGGCGAACCAAGCGCTTTCCAAGCAATAGAGGAAAGGATACTCATAGATGCCCCCTCATCAATGATAGTGCCAGCCATTACCATTCTGTATATTTGGACGATAATTCTGAATGGTATGGCTGCTGGCAACCGGGGTCTGCCTAGTTGGTTCCAGTCGAAGGACACAACTAGGTTGCTTGGTGGTGGGACCGAATATACGGCCGGGTATGACCCTGACGAAGTTCCTTCCTGCGATAAAGGAATGGGCACATTGCCCCCTTGTTCGTTGGAGTCTGTGTTGATGAAGAGAATTTGGACGGTGTCGTCTTCATTCTCCTCTGTGATGGTATCATTCGAGGAGAGAGCCTCTGAAGGCAAAACCGGGTCAACTGCCGCCTCAACCTTTTGACTTTCATCAGGTATGGATTCAGACGGTTCATCCTCAATGATAGGTGCTTCGGCTGACCACCTGGGCGGGCCAGTCGGATTCTCAACTGGTGAAGGACTTGGCAGGAGTTTTTGATATCCAGGAGGAAGTTGCGCTCGTAAAATCGGGCGATCTTCCAAAACTCTTTTAGCCTCGTCTAAGAAGGGACAACGGTGGATGGTGTGGTTGCCTTCGCACAGTTTGCAGGGAAATCTAGCTTTCCCTCTCTGTCATGTGGCTTCACTTTCACTAGTTGACGGTGTGCTATCAACATGGCTATCAGAGGTTGACGCAACCGAATTGTGCAAGCGGGGAGACCAGTCCCTTGGTATCCGAGGGATGCAGGGACAATCTTTGTGGAGGTGGTCTCCCTTGCATATGACACATGGCGATTTAGGCCTAGTCAATGCAATGTGTGGATTTTCGTTAGATTCCATTCGCTTGCCCCCAGTCGCTTTTGGCTCCTTCTTCTTCTTCTTTTTCTTCTTCTTCTCCTTCTTCTCTTTAGGAGCTTGGCTTACGCCGGCTCTACCATGCGAAGAGGAAGGAGGAGAGGAAGAGTTATAGGAAGTAGAAGGCTGGTGGGCAGCTCTAGACTGATCTAACTGTTGATTCGACTGTTCAGGAGTAGTGGTGTTTTGAACAACATTAGTTGAGAAGAGCCAGACAGGCAAGCCTATTGTCAGTCCTGGAAGCAACAATGTGGCCATATGGGGCGCTCCAACATCTCCCCAAGAGGAGAAGGGACTAGGATTTCCACCAAGGGGAATTCCTTGGTTGGAGGGCTCCATTTTCTCAACTGAAAGATCAACGCGGGAATAAGGGTGATTGATTATTCCGTTAAAATAAATTTTAATGACGCTTTAGACACAACTTGCTTTTTCAGTTTTAAAGAGTCGAGAAAAAGCTAAAGATGACTCTAGTCGCCTTCGATGTTTTAACGAGCCCGAAGTGACAAATGCTCGGATGGACTTTTTCCGTTATAGAGTCTGAAAAAGGCCAAAAGGAACTGCTCTGGAGATCTAGGTAGAGGGTGTGCCAAACCAATCACAAAACTGCAGAATACGTTTTACGGTACGGCAGTCGATCTTCCCGAATGCTGTGTTCGGTGCATTGCGATCAGTAGGGCGGTCGACACGGCTTCCTAAGGATAAAGGTTTTAAGCCTATAGGGGTCTCCCAATATATACGCGACGGTACGTGGGAGCACAATCCGTACTGGCACTTTTGGTCTCTCAGGAGGAATCACCCACCATCAGCGAGGCCAACAGATACCAGGTTTAACGACGCCGGAACACGTCTCTATCCTAGACCTCTATGTTGTGCGTTATGTTACAAAGCGTTATTAAGTTCATTCAGTTTATTTTATGTTGATCTTTCTTAGAAGTTTGCCTTTTGAGGTTCACCATAAGATGTATAGACAACTTCCTAAATGCAATCTAAAAGATGATAAGCAAATTTTATCTCTTTTTCAACAATGAAAATCCTAGCTACAAAGGGAAAAGAAAGACACCATCTTTTCTCAATGAGCAATCAGCACACTCTAAAAAATCACTTTTCCTAAATCAAACATGCAAACTGTCAAGATGTAAATGCACAATGCAAGTGTTTTTTTTCCACTTTCTTAGTATTGATGCCTACAAAGAAAGCTTTTTGCACAACTTTGAATTTGCTTTTAAATGATCACTACAAACAAGTTTACTTTTTCGAAATCAGAAAGGGTAGAAGAGATTACAACACTTAACGATTTTTCGAAAAGAACTACTTGTTTTGACACTTAAAAGAGACAAACTCAAACCAAAAGCAAAAATGAATGTATAACCAATCTGTAAACAGCCAATGAACTCTCTCCTAAGATCACAATCAATAGATCTGAATCAAGGGCTACAGGATGACTATTTCACTCATGCAAAAGGAGACTGTAAATGACGCCACAAACAAATAAAAACACTCACAGTCTTTTGTACAAAAGGAGGCGGAATTTAAGCAGAGAAAAGGGGTTATCAGACTGGTACCTATGCTGGTTACAGGCTGCAAAAATCAGAGATCAAAACAAGGCAAAACAGAGCAGAGAACCCCAGCTGCACAAGGCAAAACTGGATCAGCGCACCTGTATAGAAGGGAAACTGAATTTCAGTGCAGGTAGCCTTCACGGGAACTGCGTTGAAATGCAGAGTCTCTTCACAGAGCCTGCGCTGAAGAAACGAGAGTTGTTTCTCTGGGTTCTGGGTCACGGTTTGCTATTTAATCTACAGTTTCAGGCCAAATAAAAGCAACAAGCAAGGTGCAATCAAAGGGATGCTTTTAGGGAGGACTAAGATCTATCACAAAGGATCATCAAATCATTTGTGAGTCCATCATTCAGATCATAGACAAATCCAGTGATTGGATCAAAGCAGCAGCTGTCTACTTTGCATCTGAGAATAGCAGATGCAGTTCGATTGCTGCTGTTGAGTCTATGAAATAAACAATGATAGAAACACAAATAAAATGACTAAACAGATCTCCCCAGTGGAGTCGCCAATTTGTTGTGGGGAAAAATGCCTATGCAGGACGATCCTATCCACCTAAGGTGTGACAGTGCCTTAGCAACAAACAAGGACAGCTATTCTAGTTTTCTTCCTTTATGAAATGAGAAAGAAGAGAGATAAATGGACTTACCGGTGTCTTCCGTTTGTCCCTCGATCCGGTCTCTCTTCTCTTTGGGAGTTCACAGCTACTTGCCTTCTTTCTCGCCCAACTTCAACAGGTTCATACGAGATCACAAGAGAACAGCTACTTGCCTTCTCGCTCGCCCAGCTTCAGTAGGTTCCTGCAAGATCACAAGAGAAGAACACTACACAAAGACAGATATCCACATTCATAACTAGTTCAAGATTAGAAATAAACCAAATACATTAATGCAATCATACATCAAAGACACATCAGTATATAGGAGAAACCAAGATAGCTTTATTGATGAATAACAAGGTTCAGGAGGAGATACAACCACAAGAGGTCCAATCCAGCACCTCCTTCCCAGCAAATGAAATTCCTATCTTCACCTCCCTTCAAAGCATTAAGCACCCAATGATTCCAGTCTCAAACCAACAGCAATTCTTTGCAATAACAAAATTCCAGCCTCTAGATCTCATGGAGAAGAGATCTATATATAGATGTTTAGAGTGAAGATGAGTCAGCTTGTGACCTGACTAGTGTCCTCTTTCTTTGTCAGTTCTTACTTCCACTTGGAGGCTAAGAGCCTCTTACTCATCACTTAGTCGAACTCATCAAGGCAAGTGTCATGGAGGAATCTTCTGGAAGCTTCCACAGTCTTGACACCTTTCACAAGAACCCTGACATTTGTCATTTCCCGCTCAGCGCACCCTGGTAGTTCTTCTACCTGCGTTGCAATGCAACTAGCCAGTGTAACTTCTGCATTTCAACGCAGGCAGCTAGTGGAGCTTCTGAATTGATCCTGAATTGACTTGTTTTTGAGCAGTTTCTAGTGGAGAACTTCTGTGAATTGCTGTGGTTTGTTGGCCTTGTTCCTCTAGGGGTAGGAAAAACATGTTTAGGGACTTTGGATCCCTTGGATTATGGACATTTCATGCTTATCGTTGTAAGGCACAAAAATGTCTATAACACAAGGCATTACCTTACGACCCACTATTGGGACTCCTACACCAAATAGTCTGAGGTCTAATTGGGACTTCTTACCGGGGACATCCCCTTGACATGTTGGCAGGTCCAACACCAATAACATTTCTGGCACTAGAAGGAGGACCAAATGAAAAGTTGTGTCCTCTCATCCAGTTTTGAACCCCTGCATACCTTTCATGGAGTCTTGCACTCTTCTTCCCCTGCGATGTTTTTCGAACCGTGAATATGTCTCCATCACGAGGGAGTTTTTTGATCTCTTGTCCACTTTCATGTATGATGGTGAAGGCGAAGTGGCCTAGACTGAGTACTTACATGACTTTCTTTCCATGCTTCATGAGGAAGATGAGTTTTCTGATGAACAAGCCAGTTTGCTGCTTGCATACACACTTCGCGAATCTCCATTTCGTTGGCTGCTCAACCTACTGACTGACAACATGCACTCATTTGAGAACTTCTGTGATCTTATTGAAGACACATTCTATCATTTTGATCCAGACCATCTTGACCAGAAACTGTTACAGCAACGAAGGGCTCCACATGAATCAGTTATTGATTTTTGGCAGCGCTTCCATGACTTGCAGTTTCAAGCTCCGAGGAGCCAGATGAAATTTGCTTATCTTTGGGACCAGTTCGAGTATTGCCTTAAGAAATTTTCCCATCCCAAGAGAAAGTTTGAAATCAAGCCTCGCTCAACATTCTTCACTGATGGAGCTACACAATCTCATGTGGATGTGGGCACTGTCTCGACTGACTGTCTGCCTCCCTCTCATTCAACAGCTCCACCACTTCCAAGTGATATTGAAGATCATGCTCACACCCCTATTCATCGTTCACATTCTTCCAACATCACTTCACTCAATTTTAGTGTAGATTTGGTTGTGAGTCCTTTGAGTTCTCATATGCATTCTTTTCTATGACCTTCGTCTTTACACTCGGGTTTTCTTGCAGATGATGTTGTCTTGTGTTCATCCTTTCCAGACTCTTCACTTGTTGTGAACAAGGAACAACCCATTGACGGAGTTGGTGTTGCACAACCAAAATGTGCTATCATTCATGAAGAGTATGAGTGGTAGCTTGAGCATCAACACTCGGCGAAGGATGACTCCCTTCCATCCAAGCCCCCTTCGTTCTTTCCTGACCTCTTTGGTGAGTTTGGCATCCATGATTTTACATGTGTGTCTTCATCCATGGATGCACCCATTGTTGATCACTCGTAGGACTCACCGGATGTTGGTTCATCATTCGACAACGGAGAGGATAAGCTATTCATTGAAAATCCAATTGATCTTTCATCTGTCTTGTTCGGAAACATAGAGGATGAGTCTGTTTGCTTCTCATCTACCCCTCTGTTCGATTCACCTGATCATCATGATGCTGATGAATTCGTTGATTTTTATGATCGTGGTAGTCGTGATCCATTTGTTTCCATATTTGATCATGATCATGGCTCTATCGCAGATGATCTTTCGAATCTACTAGTTTATGATGATCTACCTAATGATGAAGTTGAAACACCAAAGGCCGTCGAGGCACTTTAGCCCAAGCTGATGGTTATGTCAGGTCCTCTCTCTCTTGGGGTTAGTCTCACTTCCAATCATGAAATTGTTCAATCACCCAAGGCTCCTCATCACTCATCTGTATGCATTGAAGATCCATCTCACACACGGATCACATCTCCTCCACTCGAACAACACAATCCCATCGCTCATGCATTGAAGGAATCTTACATTCCAAGCACACATGTACGATGCAAGTTATATTTATTTCTTTCGTTTGCTTGCATGTCTTAGTCAAGAGTGTGCTTATGCTTCAAAGTTGCACACAGTGTCACTCAGCACCATGATAAGTCCACGGACTGCTCGTCATGCACTTGCACTCGCTTAGGTCCTGTGGGCACTGTCAGACACGAAGTGTGGTTGTCTTCATTGTTATATATTTCTTTCTTGTTGGTTCGTACAACTGGGTTGCTCGTATACCAAGCCTTCACCAACATAGGTCAACCAATGCGCTAGTGGCTGCATTGGAAATATCACTTCACGTGATCAAGCCCATGCATTGTTAGTGTGGGAGTAGGAATAGTGTTTGCTTTCAATTGTTTGTTTGCATGCTTGTTTCCTTATTCGCTTTGTTTTCTTGTTTGTCTGCTTACTTGTTTTATTACTTTCTTCGCTTTCACTTTTATTTCTGCTTTCACTTGGCTTTGATGTTTGTTAGTTTGTTTGTTTCATTCGTAGGTTAGTTTTGCATGAAATCATGTATGACTCTTGAAACGAGCTGGGTGAAGTACAAGAGGGCTTGTACAACTATCACTACTTGGTTATTTGTCATATTGCCTCTGTATGAAGATATTGTTACTTTTAGTCCATGATACGTTGAAGGAAAATACGTATTGTTCGAAGTGAACCTTGGTGAAAACACAACGCTTGCGCACTAACTAGTGTTACCTTCTCTAGTAGGTTTTTTTTGGGTTAACCCTTGTCAGCTCAATCAAGTAGAGTAAGGTGAGGGGGGAAACCTTAACAAGAATGTCAGAGATACCATAAACTACTTCTCTACTGGAACAACCTCTTCTACTCTCAATAATTCAGGATCCCTCCTCCACCTCTGAAATGAATAAGTGCTATGCACAATTGAAAAAATGAAAAATGAAAAAAATGAAAAGTCAAAAAATTCAAAATGAAAAATGAACAAGGCGAAAGAAGAGAAAGGCTTCCTGCGCAGGGAGGTGATGCAACTAACTCTGCCAGGATACTGACCAGGCTCGCTGGTAGCGGAGCCATGCATGTGTTCCTATGTGACTCCACTGGGGAAATGTCTAGGCCTGCCGGCAGTGGAGAAACACCAGAGATGAAACTAAGACTCTGACGACTATATTGTTGAAAAGTGTGCAACAAGAAATTCTAAATTTAGAAAGTGCTAAAAATAGAACTGCTAAAAATATCACTTCTAAAAATAGCAGTTTGGCCAGTGAGCATTTTGGCCACCTTGGGTGAGAGGTGAAACTGCTAAAAATATCATCTTCTAAAAATAGCTTTTCTGGGTCCCTTCCTATTTATAGCAGTCCCTGGTTTATCTATATGAAGTAAATTCGAATTTGGTCTTACCAGTAGTTTGGAATATTAATTAATTAATTCAGTTTGAGTTAATTAGTTAAGGAAAAGCAAACTTGAAGTCTTTGTGAGAACATGCAATTATTTCTCCACTAATTGGGGAATGTGTCTTTGATTTTCTCCACTGATTGAGGAATTAAGGATGAGTTCTATATTGAGAGGATCAGTCGACTTAGTTTAACTTAGTCAAGTTCAGTTAGATAAATTCAACAAGTTGTTAAATTAATGAGATATATTTTTTTGATGCTTGCATGCATGTGACAACTATTATTTTCATATAGTTGTGTATTCACTCATGGATAACTTATGCATGTCAGTTTTGACAGAGACCCAGTTGAGATCAGAGAAGGGACAGTGTATTATCAGTTGGATGAATATTTTTCCTATAAAGGAAGCTCATCCATGATGATGATTTATCTCCTTCAAGTTTGTGCAGTTAGATCAGAGGTTAGTGAGTGTGTGAGGAGGCCAATTCACACAGGTGGCAGCACTGGACCCCAAGGAAACTGCACAAGGAAATAGGAGGCTTGGAGGGCAAAGGAGAAGATTTGTGAGAAGCCTTTGACTGTTTCTGAGCAGCAGAGGGATTGTATTGAGAGCTGTATAGCTTCCGAGCTAAGGCTTTGTGTAATCTGGACTATATTTCCACTTGTGTGATAATACAGAGATGGGGGTTTAGGCAGGTGCTTTCCCCGGGTAAATTCTTCTGTGTTATGTGTGATTGATTCAGTTTTATGTGTTCTTATTGATGATGCTAATGGTTGATTAAGCTTCCACTAAATTTTTTGTAGAAGTAAATCAAGTGTTTCGCTTTAGTACATTGCATTACTAGGTTGATCTACAGGTGGGAAATTTCTACATGGTATCAGAGTTGACTAATTTGTAGAAAAATTCTACAAAATTCTACATGGTATCGGAGCTAGTTGATTTGTAGAAAAAATTTTACATGGTATCAGAGCTAGCTGATTTGTAGAAAAATTCTACAAAATTCTACATGGTATCAGAGCACAGGTGATCAAGGAGAGAATAGTATACTGAGAGGAGATTTCAAAGTTTTGAGTTTTGGGCCGAGAGTTTGCAGAGCAGATCTGAAAATTTCTATACAAAATTTTCAGAAATAAATAGCAAATTTGGATTCCTTGCGTAAAAATACCCAAAATAAAAAAAAAAAAATTGACTGAATCGAAGTTCGGATGAGGGAGATATCGTTGAATTAAAATCAACTCTTTTTTCTAGAAAATTTCGTGACGGCGGGAAATATGAAACAAATTGGTGTGCTAGCCAAGAACCTATACGCACTTGAGGTACAAGATGCATGAAAAGCCTTGAGGAGCAAGGCAAAGGTTAGATACTTGGTGGTTGAGAGGGAGAGTAAATTACCTCTCAACATGCAGCGCCGAAAGAAGTCTCAGACAATTGTGGAGGAGCCACGATTGGTGCAGCAGCTTCGGGAGGTTGTGGAGCAGCCACAACAGGTGAAGCTGAGAGGAGATCGAGTAGAGACATCTACTCATGCAGATACCTCCAGTAGGGGGAAACTTCGAGCCAGGTGGGCAGAGGGATCACATGCAGCCATACCTCTAGGTAGGAGGTGGGGCAATATAGAGTGATCATCCTAAGGAGGAGGGGCAGGATCCTTGAGGTACCCAACCTCTTGGATGAGACCTTGCTACGGGAGCCCTGATGTGGAGTAGCAGGAACTAACTGATTGGGTAGAGATAGATGTGGATGGAGCGGCAGAGAGAGCTACAGTGCAGGGAATCCCAGGACAGCGCAGAGCATGCAGGCTGCAACAATGCGAGAGGCACAAGTGTGTTGCACAGTGCAGGGTAGCATAGAGAAGGGTGCAACGGTGCGAGATGCATGGAGATGTTGCAGTAGCACAGAGGTCAGAGAGGGAGCACTTGTCAGCAGCAGGTAGAGCTTCAGCATCAGAGTATGTTTCTAGCCCAACAAAGAGGTTAGTTGGGAGTTTTTTTGTTCCGAGTGTTGTTGGAGCAATCGCACTTGGTAGATGTGTTGCATGCAGAACATTCCAAAGTTATAGGTTCGGGTTCGAGAGGAAGCCTTTCTTGTTGAGAGGGAGTGTTGAAAATTGTGCAACAAGGAATGCTAAATTTAGAAAGTGCTAAAAATAGAACTGCTAAAAATATCACTTCTAAAAATAGCAGTTTGGCAAGTGAGCATTTTGGCCACCTTGGGTGAGAGGTGAAACTGCTAAAAATAGTATCTTCTAAAAATAGCATTTCTGGGTCCCTTCCTATTTATAGCATTCCCTGGTCTATCTATAGGAAGTAAATTCTAATTTGGTCTTACCAGCAGTTTGGAATATTAATTAATTAGTTCAGTTTGAGTTAATTAGTTAAGGAAAATCAAACTTGAAGTCTTTGTGAGAACATGCAATTATTTCTCCACTAATTGGGGAATGTGTCCTTGATTTGCTCCACTGATTGAGGAATTAAGGATGAGTTCTATATTGAGAGGATCACTTGAATCAGTTTAACTTAGTCAAGTTCAGTTAGACTAATTTAACAAGTTGTTAAATTAATGAGATATAGTTTGTTGATGCTTGCTTGCATGTGACAACTATTATTTTCAAATAACTGTGTATTCACTCATGGATAACTGATGCATGTCAGTTCTGATAGAGACCCAGTTGAGATCAGAGAAGGGACAGTGTATTAGCATTTGGATGAATATTTTTCCTATAAAGGAAGCTCATCCATGATGAGGATTTATCTCCTTCAAGTTTGTGCAGTTAGATCAGAGGTTAGTGAGTGTGTGAAGAGGCCAATTCACATAGGTGGTAACACTGGACCCCAAGGAAACTGCACAAGGAAATAGGAGGCTTGGAAGGCAAAGGAGAAGGTTTGTGACAAGCCTTTCACTCTCTATGAGCAGCAAAGGGATTGTAATGAGAGCTGTATAGCTTCCGAGCTAAGGCTTTGTGTAATCCAGACTATATTTCCACTTGTATGATAATACAAAGATGGGGTTTTAGGCAGGTGCTTTCCTCGGGTAAATTCTTCTGTGTTATGTGTGATTGATTCCTTCTTATCAGTTATATGTGCTTTTATTGATGATGCTCATGGTTGATTAAGCTTCCGCTAAATTGTTTGTAGAAGTAGATCAAGTGTTTTTCTTTAGTACATTGCATTACTAGGTTGATCTACAGGTGGGAAATTTCTACATGGTATCAAAGTTGACTGATTTGTAGAAAAATTCTACAAGATTCTACATGGTATTGGAGCTAGCTAATTTGTAGAAAAATTTCTACATGGTATCAGAGCTAGCTGATTTTTAGAAAAATTCTACATGGTATCGAAGCACATGTGATCAAGGAGAGAACAATATACTGAGAGGAGATTTCAAAGTTTTGAGTTTTGGGCCGAGAGTTTGCAGAGAAGATCTAAAAATTTCTATACAAAATTTTCAGAAATAAATAGCAGAGTTGGATTCCTTGTGGAAAAACACCCAAAATAAAAAAAAAATCGGTTGAATCGGAATTCGAATGAGGGAGATATCGCTGATTTAAAATCAGCTTTTTTTTCTAGAAAATTTCGTGACGGCGGGAAATATGAAACAGAATGGTGTGCTAGCCAAGAAGCTGTATGCACTTGAGGTACAATATGCATGCAAAGCCTTGAGGAGCAAGGCAAAGGTTAGATACTTGGTGGTTGAGAGGGAGAGTAAATTACCTCTCAACATGCAGCGCCAAAAGAAGTCTCAGACGATTGTGGAGGAGCCACGATTGGTGCAGCAGCTTCAGGAGGTTGTGGAGCAGCCATAACAGGGGAAGCTGAGAGGAGATTGAGTAGAGACATCTACTCATGTAGAGACCTCCAATAGGGGGAAACTTCGAGCCAGGTGGGCAGAGGGATCACATGCAGCCATACCTCCAGGTAGGAGGTGGGGCGATATAGAGTGATCATCCCAAGGAGGAGGGGCAGGATCCTTGAGGTACCCAACCTCTTGGATGAGACCTTGCTATGGGAGCCCCGATGTGGAGTAGCAGGAACTGACTGATTGGGTAGAGACAGATGTGGATGGAGCGACAGAGAGAGCTACAGTGTAGGGAATCCCAGGACAGCGCAGAGCATGCAGGCTGTAGCAATGCGAGAGGCACAAGTGTGTTGCATAGTGCAGGGTAGCACAGAGAAGGGTGCAACGGTGCGAGATGCATGGAGATGTTGCAGTAGCGCAGAGGTTAGAGAGGGAGCACTTGTTAGCAGCAAGTAGAGCTTCAGCATCAGAGTATGTTTCTAGCCCAACAAAGAGGTCAGTTGGGAGTTTTTTTGTTCCGAGTGTTGCTGGAGCAACCGCACTTGGTAGATGTGTTGCATGTAGAACATTCCAGAGTTACAGGATCGGGTTCGAGAGGAAGCCTTTCTTGTTGAGAGGGAGTGTTGAAAAGTGTGCAACAAGAAATGCTAAATTTAGAAAATGCTAAAAATAGAACTGCTAAAAATAGCACTTCTAAAAATAGCAGTTTGGCTAGTGAGCATTTTGGCCATCTTGGGTGAGAGGTGAAACTGCTAAAAATGGCATCTTCTAAAAATAGCATTTCTGGGTCCCTTCCTATTTCTAGCAATACCTGGTCTATCTATAGGAAGTAAATTTGAATTGGTCTTACCAGCGGTTTGGAATATTAATTAATTAATTCAGTTTGAGTTAATTAGTTAAGGAAAAGCAAACTTGAAGTCTTTGTGAGAACATGCAATTACTTCTCCACTAATTCGGGAATGTGTCCTTGATTTGCTCCATTGGTTGAGGAATTAAGGATGAGTTATATATTGAGAGGATCAGTTGACTCAGTTTAACTTAGTCAAGTTCAGTTAGATTAATTTAACAAGTTGTTAAATTAATGAGATATAGTTTGTTGATGCTTGCATGCATGTAACAACTATTATTTTCAGATAACTTTCACTCATGGATAACTGATGCATGTCAGTTCTGACAGAGACCCAGTTGAGATCAGAGAAGGGACAGTGTACTATCAGTTGGATGAATATTTTTTCTATAAAGGAAGCTCATCCATGATGAGGATTTATCTCCTTCAAGTTTGTGCAGTTATATCACAGGTTAATGAGTGTGTGAAGAGGCCAATTCACACAGGTGCAGCACTGGACCCCAAGGAAACTGCACAAGGAAATTGGAGGCTTGGAAGGAAAAGGAGAAGGTTTGTGAGAAGCCTTTGACTGTCTATGAGCAGCAGAGGGATTGTACTGAGAGCTGTATAGCTTCCGAGCTCAGGCTTTGTGTAATCCGGACTATATTTCCACTTGTATGATAATACAGAGATGGGGTTTTAGGCAACTGCTTTCCCTGGGTAAATTCTTCTGTGTTATGTGTGATTGATTCCTTCTTATCAGTTATATGTGTTCTTATTGATGATACTCATGGTTGATTAATATTTTTCTAAATTGTTTGTAGAAGTAGATCAAGTGTTTTGCTTTAGTACATTGCATTACTAGGTTGATCTACAGGTGGGAAATTTCTACATGGTATCAGAGTTGACTGATTTGTAGAAAATTTCTACAAAATTATACATGGTATCGGAGCTAGCTGATTTGTAGAAAAAATTCTACATGGTATCAGAGCTAGCTGACTTGTAGAAAAAGTCTACAAAATTCTACATATATTGCTTGTGCACCTATATACCCCTCAACCCCAATCGAAACAACTGTGTCTCCTTGCCTTGGAATGTGTGTCAATCGACCAAGATCTTGGTAGATGCTACATCTTACAATCAAGCTAGTGTGAAACCAAGATGAGCTGAGAACTGAACAATACCTCTGGAGTTGTCAAACTTTTTTTTCATGAACAAGGTCCATTCATAGAGCTGGAGTTCTACCAGTGTGTCGCCAAGTGTTGTAGCGGCTACAACCACCCTCCAAAATTTCACCTTAGCCCGTTTTGGAGCCTTCCTACCAACCTTACATAGCACTTTGTCTTGCTTCATCAAGTACACAAGCTTCAGTGTTTTTCATGCACAAAGGTAGCCTGTCGATCACAGTTTGATCCATTCCCCTCACAGGTTGTTCACCCAGACTTGGTCCAGCTACAGGTTGAGCAACTTCCCCTAGAAAATTGTGCATTTCTGGAGGGAAACCAGCCTTCCCTCCAGAAATTGTGCAATCCTCTCTGGCAGCCTGCTGGGCTCCAGGATTGTGTAATCCTACTAGTCAACACTCCTAGCAGGATTTGCGCAAATTTCCCCAGCAAGGCTGCTCAACCTAGGATTTGCGCAAATATGGGCAGCAGTCAGCTGCTCTACCCAGAAATTGCGCAATCCTCCTAGGCAGTCAGCCCAGCTCCCAGCCAGGAATGTGCATTTTTCTCAAGCAGTTGAGCAGCTACATGCATGAGTAGTCTGGTTGACCAGTTCCACCCAGGACCAAGGAAACTTGACTTGCATGCATGCATGACTGGTTCTTCCCGGAATAGAAAAAGGCAACATGCAAAAGGCATCCCATGATTTAGGGATCTATTTTTAGCAACCGAGAGTTACATGAAAAGTTTTTTTAGAATTTTCCCTCCAAGTGTCACTTTTTCCTAGATTTGTGGCATGCGCGTCATGAGCCCAAACTTATTTATTCAACACATCAGAGCTCATTCTTTCACATCGATCTTGGAGCTCTAACATCCCACAGCACATCCAGGACTCTTCGACACATCCGACTCAGCTATTCACGGGTAAGTGGCCTCAACTTGTCTTTTTCAGCATTTTTGTCGCTTTTTGTGTATTCACTTGAATGAGTGTTGTTTGCTTGATTTCTTTGAGTGCTTACTTTTGTTTACATGTATACTAGCTTGTCCTAGATCTATTTTAGTTTTCGTTGCTATCTCATTACTGTCGCATGCATGAAACTGTTTTGCATGAACATTCGCCCAACTGGCGAACTGCTTCACCCACATGCATGTTGATATGTTTGTTGAATCTTTCATTCATGTTTTGCATGAATTGTCAATCACTTCTACTATCACTTAGTGTCACCATGCATTCACTGTCTTATTTGCTTTCAGTTGTTTGTAGGCGAGTCGGGTCAACCTTGGCTCGGACTCTACCTCACTAAGACTACTTTGCACAATCTAGGGAAGGAAGGCTCTACCTTCCTCTCCAGAAATGTGCATTTTTTCCCAGCATTGGCCTCCAGGACTATTTTGCACATTTCTAGAGGACAGTGACTGCTGGCCCAGGAAATTGCACAAACCTGTCCCTAGGCCTGCAGTCCTTCCCAGCTGGAATTTTCCATTGCGCAATCTTAACAGCCAACAGCCAGTCTGGATTGTGCATTGCACGGATCTAGAAGCCAGTCTTTCCTCTTGGTCAACCCAGACTGCCTTTTGTGTAGTTCTGGTAGCCAGTCACCCATCCTCCTAGAATAAATTGTGCAAGCTTGTTGATCAGTTTCCTAGGTATGTGTTGTGTCGTTCCCCAGAATTTGCTTTGTTTTCGCTGACATATTCCTTGCCATGCATGTTTCTTATCTCCAGATCTTTCAGGTCTTCATCTATCTCAATGGCTTCCAAGAGAATAAGATCTCAGGACACTGATGGAAATTTAACTGGAGTAGCAGCTGAGCAAATGTCATCTAGTTTGTCGATCTATGAAGATACAAAGTTGTATCTAGACAAGGATATCAAACTGAAGTGGCAAGAAGTAAATGAAACATTTGCGGGCACTTTTGGGGAACACCTCGAAGACCGTCAGGTGTACATGAACATTCACAAGTCCAGCTTATATCGGATTGCATGCAGATATCCCGTGTTCCCATGCACGAACATGATACACTGGATCATCTCTCACACTAATCCTGAGACGATGACCTTGAGCAGTGTTAGTGGGACGAAGCTTGCGACCTTCTGGGAACAGGATTATGATGAGATGTATCAGATGTCAAATCCCGTGATTGTCATGGAGACTCCATTCAGCTTACCCAATAGCAATGCTAACTCCATAAACATTTTGAAGGATTGGGTAAAGGAGCCAACTCATTTTAGGATGACACCCAACCAGGTCTATAAGAAAAAGATATTGAGGAAGGCATACCAATACCTGATCATATTTGCTTGTTGGTTGTATGGACAAGCAAGCATAGAAACCTTCCCACAGAGTTGGGTGGTTGCACTAGACCAAGTGGCTAGAGAAGGAAAACCATGTAACTGGTTTGACATACTGGCTCATCAGCTGAAGGAGCAAGTCATGAAGGCTCGACAGTCACCCGGAGGTATGCATGCAAATATTTACATGTTCGCCTACATCTTAGATGCAGTATGTGCCCGACATGAGTTCCCAGGCTTAGAGTGGGCATGGTCACCGACGGAGACTGTTGTGAACACATATTTCAAGTTGTTTTCCGAATGCAGCTTCAAAGGAGTAATCACACGGTTGTCTGACCATTTTGTCGTCCCTTTGTACAAAATTATATTTGAACAAGATCCACCCTGCATGTCAAAGGAAGCAATGGAGGCATTGATAGGTATTGCAGATTGGTATGCCTCACCATCCAGCACTTTCATCTGAATGTTCAGTGTGGAGAAGCCTCTGCATGTTCTACCAAAGTTTTCCTTGGACGTACTTGTCATGCAGGAAGTAGCCTATCACATCTTGGCAGGATTGACAACTAGACTGCAACAGAAGAAGGCACCTTGGCCCACTCTTCCATTGCAGATTGGGTTATATGAGATCCGGAGTATCAAGCAAGTGGATGTCGAAGCAGAACTGATGAATAAATATCGTTCGACCTCCGAATCTATAATATGTATGACCCACATTGCATTGTGAAGGATCACTGCACGAGAGTTCAGTTCAACTGGATCTACGGGGCATTTCATTGGGCCGAGGAGGACCCATGGAGATATTGCTACAGTTTCTCCAGACCCAATGAACCAGTCGGATTCATTGTGGAGTGGTTAGCGAAGCAGCGTGAAGCAACATCACGGAGAGCACCAGTAGTAACAGCAGTAGCAGTGGAGCCTAGCATACCAGTGCACGACAAAGGGAAGAGGGAGATTGTCGATCGTATGGAGGAGGAGCAAAGCTGCAAGTTTCAAGAAGATCCACTTATAGAGAAAGCAGCTATGGCTAAAGAGGCAAAGAGGTAGCAGCATGACAAGTGAATCGCACGAAGGTAGAAGGATAAGAAGATAATGGAAGAAGCAGAGAAGGAGTTGCATGAGCTGAGAGAGCAACTCCGAAAAAAACAAGAGATGTGCAAATAGGAGAGGGAAGCATAGCAGCAGCAAATATAGTAGGGGGTTCATCACGTGCAAATAGGTGAAGCAGCACCTGTACAAGTAGTCGATTCATCTGAATAGCTGGCATCAGGTGAATAGGGTGAACCATCACAGGGGAAAGACTTTGCTCATGAGATAGAACATGCACTTCAACAGTTGGATGCAGACATGGAGCAGCAGGAGTTGGAACAGGATACCGACCTCATGCCTCACCACAAAGAGGTTGACTCACCCGCTTCAATGCATCTAGAAGAAGAGCAAGTCTCGAATGACCAAGGAGGCACTGAGATCCTTGGTGATCAGCCAGAAGAAGAGATGCACAACATCTCGTTTAATGAATCCAAACATAGAGTTGTGGAGTCTCACAGCATGTCAACTATGGAGGATCAAAAATCCCCTACGCAAGTTGAAGAACGAGTGATCGTTACTGATGTGTGCAAGAATCCAGTTGCTTTGGCTAATGCAACCAAAGTGTATGCCGAAGCCACTAGCTCAAGTGTTTCTTTTCTTATAGCTGAGAATAAGCGAATCGTGAAGGAACTACATGTGTCCAAGCAAGGAGGAGACTTGGTGACAATGTCCGCCCGAGTTGAATTGAAGAAGGAAATACTAGATGAAGTATTGTCCCTTGACAAAGTTATGTGAGGTGCACAAGGTGGTCTTCCATCTCAACATATGGTAGCAGCGATGTGCTATGAGAGCACGCATCTTGACGAACATACATGCTGTTGTTGATGACATGCAAACATGGACGATGAAGTACAAGGGAGCCCCACTTCACTTGCCAAAGATGATGAGGCAAAATGTGGTCGAACTGAAAGCACGTATCCAGAGTCAGATCTGGAACTATGAGGACCTCCCACAACTCATCACTAGCATACAGGCTACCTGTGCACGAGTATTCAAGAGCATGGATGTTGTGGTGCACACACATGCAATCCCATCACTTGGGACTCTCACCCAGGCGAAGACCAAGAAGCGGGTTCGACTAGAGCTTGACTCATACTTTGATGGTTTGATGTGCATCGCCACTAGCCAAGACTTGCCTATTAGTGCAGACACCATGCACAAGTATGTTTCCAGTTCGGCGACATTGAAGACAGTGATGTGCATGCTTTCAGACGAGTTGTACAGAGGAGCCCGAGAAGTGTACCCAAATGCTATGGAGGTGAAGGTCAGGTTTTAGATGGATGTCATCGTGGAACTATCAGAGACTACAGGGCTTGGCATCAATATGTTAATGTTGATCAGCATGAGGATGTTGAGCAATTGGACTTCTATAGTTATCTAAGTCAGAGTGATGTCTAGTTTTTCTTCCTCAAGCCAATGTGTTCACATGGGTACATGTGCATTGTAATGTTGAGTCATGTCAAGTGTAATTCAAGTGTCAATAATGAATGTAACAGTCATAGAGTAGGTGAAGAGTCATGAGGGTAGTTGAATAGTCACAAAGGGGACTATCAAGGGCCACCCCACCCTTTGCTATAAATAGTCCCTCATAACTCATTGTAATGGCTTTTGGTCAGCCAAGCTTCTGATAAGACTATCTTGGAAAGAGCTTGGACAGTATTGTAACCTTGGCTTCTCCACTGCATAGAGCTAGTTCATCTTTTTGGAGGAGCAGGCGGATGTGGCTGTAACGTTTCACTGTTGGGACTAGCAGATTTACACGGATGTATTGTATGATTGGAACTTACACTTCTTTATATAATAAGAGCCAACACATTTTCATGCATATGTTGTTATTGTAGTTGGACTTCTCTGTTTTCTTTAATTATGTATGTTGTTTAACTTACGTATTTGTGTATGAACTGCTTCGTATGCAATTATATGAATCTTGTTGCAGATGTGTTGTTGGCTTAACCATCACTTTGGATTGTCCACTGATCTGCTTTCTAGATCATGATGCATTTTCGCTCGTGTGTTCCCTTCCCAGTTGAGTACTAATACAGGTTATCAAGGGGCGCACTCATCCCAACCCACTTGTGTTAGAACCTCTCATTCACCTTCCTTGACTCACTGCAGTAGTCACACCCTTGCTACTGACAGATTTATCTTACTTGCCTCTGTGCGACATCATGGTCAAGGGATTACCTTACGACCCACTATTGGGACTCCTACACCAAACAGTATGAGGTCTAATTGGGACTTCTTACCGGGGAGATCCCCTTGACATGTTGGAGGGTCCAGCATTGTCAACAGATGGATTTATGGAGCTTGCGAAATCCCTAACTTCCTCAGATCCTATCTCCGAAAATATAGCGATACAATATCTGAAATTCATACCCGAGGTTCAAAACGATTTCGGCTCAAATGGATTTTTTTTCAGCATCTGAAACTGTGTACCGAAAAATTTATAGCGAAAATTCCATGATGGCCTTTTTGGAGCAGCAAAACCCTAGAATCCAAAGCTCTGATACCAAATGTTATGAAACTAGCTCACAAAAAGATTGAAAAGATATATCAACGACTTAGAAATAAGCCTCTTCGAGGGGGCAACCTCCTTTACATTACATAAATGAACAATTCTTGGATGATACAAATGATAAGGCCTCCTTTATATATATAGGAGTCTAAGGGGTCCCAATACAATTAGAGCCTACATAACAATAATATTGTAGGGGCACAACAATAATAATGGGATTCTATGGGGCACAATAATAACAACATGGGGACTACATGGGCACAACAATACCATAAGGGGATTACACTAATAACAATAATGGGCTACACTAGTAGTATAGGGACCTAACAAAATCGAAAGAAAACAAAATACAAGAAAGATTAGATTGTCAAAGGACAAATTTGTTGAATGACTATTAGAATTAACTCATCTAGTTCTATTTTTTAATGAGGCCTCAAAATCCAATCTAGGGTTGGCAAGAGTTAGGAGGGGCTTAATATATTACCCCAGAGGAAAAGGAGAAATTTTGTATTCTTGGGGTTTGGGTTCAAGCTCAAACAATCAAGAAAAATCCTATAGGCTTTATCAAGGCCTACTCCAAGCACTATCATTGAAATCCACCAACTTAATTATAATAAATGACTCTTCTCTCCTCATCTCTTATTTACAGAAAGGCTCCTCTCCTGATATTTTGAAATTGAATACTCTCCAATAAGATGCTTGCTTCATAATTTGAACAATATAAAGTCTCAAAATGGAGGCTTTTTTGATTCATTATTAATGCAAAAATATTTCGAATAAATCACATCAATCTTTAGGATCGACGTGTTTCAAACCCATACTGAGGTTCATTATTAGGAAAAAGGTAGATAGCAAGATCAACATATCACATATTTTTAGTAGGGATGCAACAGTAAACTCCTAACGGTTAAGAATTTAAATAATATTATAGTGAATGGAACGTTATATTAGATAAATTTTCAAGGAAAGAGTTTCAAATATTATTAAAAAGGATTAATAATATTAGAAACTCTTTCCTTGAAAAATTATCTAATATAACGTTCCATTCACTATAATATTATTTAAATTCTTAACCGCTAGGAGTTTACTGTTGCATCCCTACTATAAATATGTGATATGTTGATCTATATATCTACCTTTTTCCTGATGATGAACCTTAGTAGGGGTTCGAAACGCGTTGATCCTAAAGCTTGATGTGATTTATCCGGAAGAATTTTGCATTAATGTGAATTTTTCATTTTCTAAGACATAGCAACACAAAGGATGACTAGTTGGTGAATCATGGAGTTAGAATAGAAAAAAAGGACTTGGTGGTTAATAATAATAAAAGTAAATGTTTTATTCCTCCAAGAACCAGAATATCATCATGCCCAAAAGCACAAGGGGTCTTTCAAAATATGAAAACAAGTGGAGTAATCAGTTAGCTATGTGGAGGTTCCTCTTAGGTCCCAGACCTATACATACCAGTTTAGAAGGAGAATGACCAAGAGTACAAGGACTTATCAACAATAAAATCCAAAAAATAGAGTGGTACCCAATGAAATGTAAATTTTATCTTTTGTTAGGAAGTTATTGGAAGCTTTATACTTATAAACCAGTAGATAATTCTAAATTGTATAGAGAAGAACATTCCCATTTTTTCTATTATGCTTTATCCCAAATCTAAACTTTGTGCCTCTATAACTCATTGTTCTCTTTGATGTACAAATGGGGTATTATTGCATGCGTTATACAACTTTTTAATACAAAAATTTCCGGTTAGAAAATAAATAAGTAAATATCTATATGATGATTTTAATATATGTGATCCATATCATTAAATATTGATATCTATGTCATAATTTTAATATCCCTAATCCAAATCATTAAGTTGGTATCTATATCACAATTTTAATGTCCCCAATCCAAATAAATTTTTAAATTCATTAATTGTATTGGTGTATCATTTTTTCCTTCAATTTTATTCTCATATGTAAATTTCTATGTCTTGCCTAGTTTAAATCTTATATGTTTTCATCAATTTTTGGACATATTTTCTAATCAATTTTACTCTAAATTTGACAAGAATTTGTTGGAATCACAAATTTGAATTGCGAAATCTACAGAAATTGAATATCGTAGGTTTTTTCAAGGTATTGAATCTATCTATACATTAAAAAATGGGTTTTAAGCAGCATAAAACGACAATTTTATCAAAAATATTATTACCAAAGTTCAAGAAAATTAAAAAAAAATAAAAATAAAAAATAAAAAATAAAAAATAAAACATAGAAAATTAAAGTACACTAATGTTTATAAAAATATTTAATATAACCTAATGTTTAATATAAAATTCTAAATTCTTATAAAATATTAGAGACAACATTTCTTATTTAAATTTTACATATTTGAAAATTTGGTTTAACATTTAACTTGGTTTCAATATTTCATTCAAAATTCATTACTAAATTCATTAATTAATAATTTTATCCATTTAATTTTATTAAAAAAATATTTTTTGAATTTAATTAATTGTGATGTTATAATATTTTTTCCTTTGATTTTATTATAACAAGTGTAGATCCATCTTAACTTTGTATCTTTTAAGTGTTGAGAAGGATCACATCTCTCAAAATGAAAACTTCTTTTTTAGTGAAAAACTTGATAAATATTTGATTTGATTCCTCTTATCACTTGGGATATCCTTAATTAAAATGGATCGATGTTGATTCTTAATGATCCAGGTGGCTCCAGGGACACACATAGGACAAAGAGGGCTTATGGAAGCTCAAAAACCAAAGTGATTGGAATGCTCGAGCCAGGACCAAAGCGTAGATCTCATTGTCCTGATCGCGGCGGTGCAAAGAGTTCGTCAATTTGAGCTCATATGAGGGAGAACGAACCAGTCAAAGTTCTAGTCAAAGTTGGACTATGGGCTAGGTTTAAGTGTCCTACAAATTGATCGACCCCGGGGTATGAAACCTAGCTCCCGAAAGCGGGCAAAATTGTGGCCTCTTTAATTTGTCTAATAACCCTTATGTTAGACAAAATATAAAAAAAAAATGTCTTATTCTAATAAATATACATACATATATATATATATATATATATATATATATATAAGTGAGGTGGCAGGCCACCACCCCCGCCACCCCAAAACAATATTGCATTAAAAATCAATTTTTTATGGGACAATGGGCCATGAGACCTGTTAGCCCTCCCGCAACCACAAACAACATTATAAATTAAATGTGGCTCGGCGGCCATCACCCTGCCAAGCCCTCCAACCAACACCCACATTAAACATAATATATAGGGTGGGCGCAGGCCACCTCCGGTGGACCCAACCCACACCCCCAAGACCGTAAGCATATGCCATGTATAAGTGTGAGGCCGACGGGGATCGAACCCGCCCGACCCACGTGGGCCGGCCCCCACTAAGTGGCCTCATATAACACACTACCACCATGTCACACTCAAACGTACCAAAACTTAAATGCGCCCAAATTAATGAACGCGCCTCCCAACCAATTCCGCGCCATTTAAAAAAAAAATAGTTAACCAAAACTTCGTTACATGCTATTTTGGAGTGGGCAGGGTTTGAACCCGACCAACCTCCACGCAATCCGCCAACCATACCAACGACCCACAAGGGTCCTCATTGATACCTTCGCCCGAAAAGTGATATAAACCCATCATTTCATAAGTGCCCCTGGGGAGCATGGAGGAGAAGAGGAGCGCGCACAGAAACCAAGGCATTTTTAATTAATTTTTTTAATGCAGGATGGAACCATGAACCTAAGAAAAAAACAGGGGGAACCATGATTGAGCAAAATTTCCAAGAGGGTGAAATTTTTGCAGTGTCCAAATTGGACAAACTTTATGTCAATCTTACACCTCTTGGCGACACGAACCCGATGGCACAATCAGTTTTCTGATCTGAGCAGCAGATTTTCAGAGGACCCGGAGGAGGGAATATTTGAGGAATCTAGGGGCAATCTAAAAGATTCCTTAAGCCCCAGATTCTCACTTTCTCAGAATTCAGAAATTTGACAGTCGATTATGCACTATTCAACGCCAAAAATTTGATGGTGTGTTCATATTTTCCATTTGCTCATTTCATTTTTCAGCCACTTTTCTAAGTGGAGTGCAGGTGTCAACATTCATGTGCGAGCAGCCATTTCCATGAGATCCGACACTACGAGATTGATGGTGCGACCAGCTTTAGCAGTTTGACATCCTTTTCTTCAGATGGCCTCAGGATGTGAGGTATATGCAGTGTGTTCATGTACTTCTTTTGATACGCATTGTGCTACACATATCCCTATTGATGTTTGATGTGGGATCTTGTTTTCTTACTTGTTTCATGATTCTTGCTTGATGTGATCTGGAATCAATTGTGGGATGTACTTGTTTTCATGATTCATCATGTTTCGATTGAGATCCCTTTTTCGTTATGTTGATGGGATACTCATGTGTAACCATGTATGTTTGCATTGAGATCCCTTTTATGTCATGTTGGCGGGATGCTCATTATCATCATGCATGACTCTGTATCATACTGATAGGAGTCCTTTTTGACTGAGAGTTCCTGTAGTGAAACATCTCTTGGGGCCACTCCTACGTGAGGGAATTTTCCTTGTATGATAGCGACATCATCTCTTATGTACATCATCACTATTGACAACACTTAATGTAGTGGCCTACACCATCTTGACACCGAGGCCCGGAGACGTAGTCCCTCCTGGACGAACTCCGTTATCAATGGCTTATGTTTTCATGTGTTGATGATTGTCATGTTCCTCTTCTTTATAGCATGCAGATGTATTCATTTATGTTCTTTTAAAAATGAAATTTAACACGTCACGAAAGTAAAAGGTCTTGGAAGGGTCCTTTGTCACACCCAGACCTTGGATCAAGTGGTATCAGAGTGATCTTTGCGTGGATGTGAATCGCAGCGTGAACAATGGAACGTGCAGCAACAGAGGATGAAAAAGTGATGTACGAAACCATGCTCAAACTTTCCCAAAGGGTAGAGATAATGTATGAAACTCTACAGAAAGAGACGATGAAAAGGAGCGATTACAGATTTAGTTGCAAGCCGTGGAAGAGGCCCTGGGAGAACTAAAGCACAACAACCAAAGTCTTCAAACAGATAACGTTGAATTGAAGGTGCATCTACATGAAGAAAAAGTGGAGAAACAAAGTTTGCTACGACAGCTGCAAACTAAGGATGAGGTCTTGGAAAAGCTGCAACATGACCCATGTGTGGTAAAAAGTAGTTCTCTGAATTCGTGTATGTGTCTTGATGATGATTTCGTTGTTTTTGAAAATCATGCCACAGGAATTGGCTCCAAACTTTTGAAGAGAATGGGGTATGAAGGAAAAGGCTTGGGCGTTAATGGCCAAGGCATTGTCAACCCCATCAAAGTAGAAGAATTACTCTGTCAGGTAGGACTTGGGTATGTCAGGAAAGAAGTTGGGGAATGCACCGAGATAACTAGTGAACCACCAACAACAGATGATGAGTAGCCCTCATCAGTTCTTTCCAAATCGACAAAGGAGGTAAAAGATGTTGATTTCATTTCAGTTTTGTCTTCACATAGTATGATTTCTGTTGGAGATGTGGAGATACCAATTACAGGGACAAACATGAGGCTCCTTACCAGGACAAGGCACTAGGAGGAAAACGAACTTGGTGTTAATAACCAAGGCATAACTCCACCATTGGAGGTTGTGCAGAGACCTCAATTTGCAGGCCTGGGATACACCAAAGGAGAATGCTCGAAGGTGTCATATGCTTCCAAGACATCGTTGAAATCTTCGAGGAAAGAGAATGATGGGAACACATCCCCATCATCCCATGGTAGGGAAAGAGCTGAGGCAAGCTCTCATCGCCACAATGATATCAGACACAGCAAGGAAAGGTATAACCAGTTTCAATTTTCGAATGATCATTTCGATTATAATCATGTTTTTAATGATGAGAATAAATCATGGCATCGAAAAACATGTACCTTTTGTGGATTACATAACCATACATTTTCTAAGTGTTGGAAAAGAATAGCAACACACAACAGGATGAGGCATGAAAGAACCTCTCAACAGTAGGCAAAGAAACATAATAGATATATCTGGAGAAAGAAGATGTATTGCAGTCATTGCAACAAAGGTGGCCATCAAAGAGCCACATGTTGGAGGCTCCATCCAGAGCAATGCCTTAAAGACAAAGCGTCGGTGCATGAACCATGTAAAACAATTGTTCAACAAGAAAGACCACCACAGGGGGATGACCCATTCACAACGATAAGTGAAAAATGGTTTCTAGATATGTTAGCTTGTCATGGTCATGCTTTTGTAAATCATTTGTTGCATTTCAAAATGTAAAAGTGATGATGAGTTTTCCATCACTTGTTCAGCAACAATGATGTTTGGTCTTATTTTGAGTTGCATGATAAACTGTGAAAGTGATGTCGTATTTCCATCACTTGTCAAAAACAAAATATTTTGGCCTTTTCTTTGTAAATCATGTGTTGCAGTGATGATGTGTTTTTCCATCACTTGTTGAAGCAATAATGATATTTTGGCCTTGTTTTCGTAGCTGGGGTATTATGTCCATCTTGATGAAAACTTGACCACCAAGTATGTGTTATAAACTGGTGGCAAGTATGGGATGCTTGGGTCATTAGTTGGTCATGTAAGATAAGCATGTAATTTGCAAAACAATGTACTACATGTTGCAGGTGTCAGCTTAGCGCTTAAGGCTCCAAAGAACAAAGGTGAAGGAGATGGAAGCGAGACCTTTTCAGGACACTTGTGATGCAGACAAGGTACAGAGAATTTGTAGATTATTTTCGATGCTTTTGGAGGACCAAAATCTCTTCAGTGGGGAGGATTGATTAAGGTGGCTCCAGGGACACACAGAGGACAAAGAGGGCTTATGGAAGCTCAAATTCCAAAGTGATCAGAATTCTTTCAAACCAAGACTAGAGCATAGATCTCATCGTCCTGATCATGGCGGTGCAAACGATTCATTAATCCGAGCTCGTATGAGGGAGAACGATCCAGTCAAAGTTCTGGTCAAAGTTGGACTATGGGTCAGATTTAAGTGTCCTACAAATTGACCGACCCCGAGGCATGAAACCTAACTCCTGGAAGTGGGCGAAATTGTGGTCTGTTTAATTTGTCTAATAACCCTTATGTTAGACAAAATTAAAAAAAATATCCTATTCTAATAAAAATAAAAATAAAAATTATATAAGTGAGGTGGCGGACCACCACCCCTGCCAGCCCTCCCGCAACCACAGACAACATTATAAATTAAATGTGGCTCGGTGGTCATCACCCCGCCAAGCCCTCCAACCAACACCCACATTAAACATAATATATGGGGTGGGCACGGGCCGCCTACGGTGGACCCGACCCACACCCCCAAGACCATAACCATATGCCATGTATAAGTGTGAGGCTGGCGGGGATCGAACCAGCCTGGTGTTTTGGAGAATTTAGCATCTACGGATAAATACTAATTCACTAGACAAGTAATTTTGCCTAGAACAACAGTTTAAAGTGTTTTAGACTTTCCCTATAAGCAATAGATAAGAAGAGAGGATAGAAGGCCTACCTGTAGTTCCGCTTTCCTCTCGTCTCCCTTGTATCGATTATGTCGCTCCTTCTCGTACTTAAACCACTTGAAAAGTACCCTATCAACACAATGGAAGACAAAAACCGACCAAAGCATACAATCCATTGAATATAAATGAAAGGAATCAGAAGTAATTCATACATATAAGCATTATGAAAGAACACAAATATGGAAAAAGGTTCAAACACTTTATTATATAGAATAAGGAATTACAACCATCAGTGTCTGATTCAAAGCCATTCCTCCAGCTTGGATCCCATCCACATCACATCAAAAGCAAGACAATCTTGTGGCATCACATCATTTTCTCCAAATTTAAGTCTCATAGCAGCATTATCTCCTTACAGTTCAACATAATCCAGCCCCTAATCACTTAGATGAGTGGTCAATTTATAGGAAGATGAAGGAGGTTTTTTCATTAATGGTGACATTGAATGGCCTTCCATACTTAGAATTAATTTCATGGAGGAAGGGATGAGAGGATAGGATGATCCTTAACTCATTCCTCATCCATTTTCGAGCTCATAGGAGTTGATAAGACAGGGAAACTTCTAGATGACTCCACAAGATAAGAATATTCCCAAACCCTATGTGAATTTCGCTCATTCTTGCCCAAGGCAGGTGAAAGGAAGTCTAAGTGATCTATAGAGCACCCTGGCAGCGGACTTAACTGCTCTGCAGCGCACCTTCATAAGGGCTTACCTATGCTGGTCCCTCTAGAGGCAATTTCTGGATGTCTTCAAGTCATGAAACTGTCTGGGAAGGAGGCATTCAAAGGGTTGACTTGTTTAGGGCATGAAACAACTGATTTTAGGGTTTGATGAGTCCTAAATCACTGATCTAAATGTTAGGATTTGATGTGCCCAATTGGAACTGTAACAGTTTCCCCCTAAAGCATGAAGTAAAAAAAAAGCCAATGTCGAATGAAATGCTTTATGATGTGATGAGGAGGTATCGAAGTGGAAGGTGACCTACATCAATTACAATACATATATCATGATATTTGATTTTACATGAATAGCTAAAGGAAGGCATACCCATGCTCGGCTTATAAAATTTCATTACATGTACATAAATAGTCATCTACAGATATAGACCCATGATCGGAATGACCATCAATGTAAAGCCATTGTACATATGATTTAGTACTCCTGATATCGCAGCCCGGATGGATGAAACTAGATCTGGGGTTTCAATCTCATTCAACCGTTCGCTTGAGTATGAGTCTAACCATGTGCATATGTGATCTGAAGTCGAACATGGGAAGACACCATCTAATTACCAGTCGATGATTTAAGTTGTTAACAGATGCAAGAGAAATCACCGATAATGATAATGATCCTCAAGGTACTGCAGTACATTCTACATGGTGTGAATGGATGATTTGATGTCGAACACCATACAAAGTATTTTGGTCGAAGGCCATTGATGTATGCCTGTCACCGAAAGAGAGAAACCTGTCATTGATGCATGCAAGCCTCAAGGTACTAAATGGGTGTTTCTAAGTCAACTTCTTGGATAATGAGTTGATGTCGACAAGAAGCGACTCGTCGCAGGAGGGCCTTGATGTATCCCACATCAATGACACGAAACAAGTGTAGTGATTTTAGAGATGGAATTTTACTGACGACACAAAGTTCAGGAATGGTGGTCATGAAAATGAAGGTTTATGGTATTGCAAAAGAAGGATTTTGACTTAATGACTTCTCTTAAACATGTCGGCGACGCTAAAGTGAATTGGTTGCATTGACCCAAAACAAAGAAATGCATGGTATGATAGACCAATGGTGTGATAACCATCAAGCTAATAACCCAACCCAGATAGTCACGGTGATGGAGTGAAAGTGTCATGTTCAAGAGTGACCTGCTACCATAAAGTGGTTTTCCCCTTTTTCCATTTCCCTAGTCATTGCTGACTAGTACCTCTTTATTTTTATCAAGCTTGAGGAGGATAACATATGCTTGTTGTATAATTTCACCCTTCGGGCGAATCCATCGCTATTTGATGTTTTAACGAGTCTAGCGAAGGTGAAACTCGATCTTGTCTAGATGGACAAGTTTGTCACTATTTGATGTTTTTAACGAGTTTAACGACAAAGATAACTCAGTCCTTTTCATGTTTAGAGAGTTTGAAAAGGGACAAAAAGAAAAATCCACAAGTTATTTTTCATAAATTAATCTCTCAAGTCCGAAAAAGCGTAAAATAATACAAGAGAGATATCGTTTCCAATCCTTTAATGAGCTGGAAAGGACTGTTGGACACAGATTGTCATTGATGTCAATATGGAAATATTCGAGGAGCAGACGGAGCCAAGAGGAGCCAAGATGAGCAGACAGAGCCAAGAGGAGCAGACAGAGCAACCAGAGGGACTAACAGAGCAAGTAGAATAGAGCATATATATATGCCAAAGAAGAGGAGAAAATGGATCAAACAGAGCAAACAGAGGAGCCATATATATATAACATATATATATGCCAAAACAGAGCCATTAGAGGAAGTAGATTACACAATCGGGAGCTATCGGAGGCAAAACCAATCTATATATGCATTAACAGCTATCAGTGCATGTGATGCCAAAGGAATACACTATTGGGAGCATAGTACACTATCGAGAGCACATATATATGCCACAAACTCATGTATCAGCGGCCAACACATATATATATACGTGCACTCATACTATCGAACGCAGAAAGACCTATATATATATGTATTTACCCATCGGCTATGCAATAGGGCATGACTTATTAAATACCTTCAGGAACACGCCGATTGCGATTTCACTGCGGATCCGATACAGGAATAGTTGCGGGTGTAATATTTCCTGAAGTCCATCCTTTAGTCTTTTTGACTGCTTTTTCTCATATATTCTATGTAATGAAATATTTGGCTTGCGTGGGGTCTTTTAGGCCAAAAGGCTTACGATAGCTATTTCGATGGTTCAGGAGACTGAATGTCAATTAAATGGGGTGATTTATGGAGAGTGTGATTGTGATTGGGACATGACATCTCCGTTAAACTGAAAAAAAAAAAAAAAAAAAAAAAAAAAAAAAAAAAAAAAAAAAAAAAAAAAAAAAAACCTATGTATGTCCATAATGATTGGAAAATGAAATGTTGTTATAACGCGTTACAATGATTTCTCTGAGTTTTCCTTGGACTTATCTTATGAAGTTACGTGTCCATGGAGTATCATTGAACTCGAACAGCTCAGAGGAAGCCACAACGATTGTGGAGGGAAGCCGAAAGATCAAGTGAGGCAGAGGAATCTACAATGATGGAGGAGGAAGCCAAAGAGGCAGTGGAAAGTGGAAATGATTAGTCAGAGGTGTATGAAACACATAAAAACAGAAAAGCAAGGGGAAGTACTATTGATGAATGCATAATCTCTAAGAGAGGAGGTTGAAGAACAGGCAAGAGGCAGGAGAACTGAAGAAAGGCAGAAGCTCAGTAGTGTTGGGTGCAGAATATTGCAGCAAAACAGTTGATACCAGGTTTGGGTTGGAGCCCAAGAGGTTGGAGCCTCTGAACTAAACAGGATTGAAATCCTTGGGATTTGGTGCTCCTAAGTGCAGAACTATTGCAAGAGAGAGTCGGTGCTCTGGAGGTTGGAGCCTCACTGAAGTCCAAGTTGGAGCTTGGAAACTAATTGCAACCAGTTATATATATATATATATATATATATATATATATATATATATATATATATATATATATATATATATATATATATATATATATATATATATATATATATATATATATATTGTATTCATTTCATTGTAATGTTTTTGTGTTAATAAAATCATTAATTCCAACTATCTGTTTCTATGTTTCATATATATATATATATATATATAGAGAGAGAGAGAGAGAGAGAGAGAGAGAGAGAGATGTGCTTTTGGTAACAACAAAAACGAAAACAAAACAAAACAAAAAAGGAAATACTAATTCACCCCACCCCTCAGTATTTCCAACAATTGGTATCAGAGCAGCTCATACTAGCCTAACAGCTTGAAGAAGGATCCACAGCCATGATGAGAAATCACAAAGCATCAAGAAGACCTCCTCTGTTCGATGGCACTAATTTTGGTTTCTAGAAAAAAAGAATGACCTACTACTTAATGTCCCTTGGACCTGAAGTCTGGCATTTTTTTCAAAATGAGTACCATATGCCTACCAGTCTTCCAACGGATCAAGACGAGAGGAAAGCCTACATTGCAAATGCAAAGGCCCTGAACTCCATCACTAGTGGAATCACTGATTCTGAGTTTACAAAAGTCATGCACTGTACCTCTGCCAAAGAAATGTGGGAGAAGCTAGTTGGCTTATACGATGGAGACTCAAAAGTCAAGAAGGAAAAGCTTCAAACTCACAGAAGACAATTTGAAAGTCTGAGGATGGAAGATGAAGAAGATATTGCAGCATACCTCCTCCGAGTAGCTGAAGTGGTCAACTCCCTTAAAGGATTGGATGAAAAAATTGAATAAAGTACCATTGTTCAAAAGGTATTAAGATCTCTTCCAGATAGATTTGACTCCAAAATAAGCGCCATAAAATAAGCAAAGGATCTAGATACCCTCAAGATGGATGAACTCCATGGAATCCTCACTGCCTATGAGATGAGGAAAGGTGGCCCAAGCTCCAAAGATGCAGCATTCAAGGCTTCAAAGTCAAAGAAGGGGAAAGAAAGGAATGACTGTAGTGATGAGTCCGATGTGGAATCCAAATTGGCTCAATTTGTACGAAAACTGAAGAAAGGATCTAAGCTTAAAGGAAATTACCCTCTTATCTGTTTTAAGTGTGGAAAAATAGGTCATTATGCAGCAAAATGTCCTCATAAACATGATAGTGATGATGAAGGAAATTCTAAAAGAATGGCACACAAAAAGAAAAGGTTTAACAAGAAGAACTTCTTCTCTAATCAAGATGAGTCTGATGAGGATGATTTTATGGTCATCAAAAAGAAATCAGATGAAGAAAGTGACCATGATGAAAGCCAAGAAACATTATTCATGGCATTCACAAATGATGATGACTCAGGGCTGGAAGGAAATGTAGATGAACAGTTAATAAGTTCCATTGAAGAAAATGAGAAACTACGGAGTAAAATCATTTCTCTCAAAGTGGAAAACAAGGAAACAAGAAGGAGAGAAGATCTCTTGGAAGCAAAGCTAAAAGAAAAAGAAGAGACTTGTGAAGAATGTGAAGCCGAAATAGTGTCTCTAAGAAAGGAATTGGAGCAAATTAAAAAGGGCTGTAAAAGCTCTCAAATACTTGAGACTATTCTAAAAAGTAAAAAACCTCAACATGACAAGTCTGGAATAGGTTTCAAAGGAGAATCCTCAAGCACTAAGAATAGTGTGAAAAGTTATGCCGATGCACTCTCCTGCAATCCAAAAGAAGAAAAAGTATGTTATCAAAAGCGCATTCCAGATCTGAAGAATGAAGAGGGAATTACTCCAAAGAAGAATTTGGAGTCGAATCATGGATACTACAGCAAATACAAGCTTGTATTCCACCAAGGGCCCATCTCAAATCCAAAGAATGAGGCAGGAGTAATTCCCAGGAAGGAAATCGACTCAAACCGTAGCTGTTTCAACAGGTACAAAACCATCTTTCTTGGACACTGTTTTCACTGTAAAAACTTCGGTCATCAAGCCAGACATTGCATGGCTCGCAGAAGTGAAACGCCAAAGCTAAAGGACCAAATAATCAATTCATATGCCCCCAAAAGGTAGGGACAAATCAAAACCTTCAATTCATTTGATCCCTTGACCAAATTTGATCTGATTTGCTCATTCTGCTACAATAATGGACACTATGAACAAGACTGCCCACTCAAAGGAAGAAAGATGAGTAGTAAGAATTCCAACATGGATAAATGTGGCCTGGCTCTATATGCTCAAAATAATGGAAATCATTGGTTTGTGGAGAGTGGGTGCTCCAGACACATGACAGGAGACAAAAGGAAGTTTGTCTCATTCAGCAAAAAGGAAGGGAATGTGTCCTTTGGAAGTGGATCTAGCAGAATTGCGGGAAAAGGAACTGTTACTCTGATCAATGGAAAAGGAAAATCTCAAGATGCTCTGCTAGTAGATGGGCTCAAACACAATCTCCTGAGTGTCAGCCAAATCTGTGATCAAGGACATAAGGTTGTCTTCAGCACCAAAGACTGTGAAATAAGGAACTCTTCCTCAGGGGAACTTGTGGAGAAAGGGGTTAGAACACCAGACAACATTTACATTCTGAACAAGATTCAAGAAAATAAATTCTACCTGAGTCAGACAGATGAAAGTTGGTTGTGGCACAAGCGACTTGGACATACAAGCTTAGAAAATCTAATCAATATCAGCAATATTAGAGTTGTACGAGACATCCCAAGGCTATTCAAACCAAATCAAGGAGTATGTGGTCCATGTCAACATGGAAAGCAAACCAGAACCAGTCACAAGACAAAGGAGCTCTCTACATCAAAGCCTTTGGAGATCATCCATGCTGATTTGTGTGGACCAAATAGAAATCAGGCACTCCAAGGAGAAAGGTACTTTGTGTTATTTTTTTATGACTATACTAGAATGATATGGATTTATTCTATAAAGTATAAATCTGAAACTTTTGAGTGTTTTAAGAATCTAAAATCCCTTGTAGAAAATGAAAAAGATTAAAAAATTAAGTGCCTCAAAACAGACAGAGGGGGAGAATTCACATCAAACGAGTTTAGTGAGTTCTGTAATATTCATGGAATTAAAAGGGAATTATCTGCTGCCATAACACCTCAAAAAAATGGGGTAGTTGAAAGAAGAAACCGAAAAGTCCAAGAAATGGCAAGAACAATGTTATTAGCAGCAGACTTGCAGCCAAAATTCTGGAGAGAAGCAGTAGGGACAACTGTCTATACATTAAATCGAACTCAATTAAGACCAAACTGTGAAAAAACTCCTTATGAGTTATGGAAAGGAAGACCTGCTTCAGTAAAGTACTTCAAGATCTTTGGAAGCAAGTGCTTCATAAAAATCAATGATGGCTCACCAGGAAAGTTTGATTCTCAGGTTGATGAAGGGATATTTCTTGGATACTCTACACGGAGCAAGGCTTACAAGTGCTACAATTTTCGACTGAAGAAAATAGTGGAAAGCATTGATGTAAAGGTTGATGAAGACCTTCCAGAAAAAGAAATTGAAGGACATGAAGATGATCTTCTCATTGAAGAAGAAGAACCTAAAGAAGAAGAACCTGAAGAAGAAGAAATAGATGAGGAAGAAGAAGAAGAGGAGAAAGAACCACCTCATACCCCTTCAAAGATGAATTTTATCCAGAAATATCATCCAGAAGAGGAGATTATTGGCAATAGAAATGAAGGGATGCAAACTCGAAGAAGGATTACCATTACACCAAAGAGAAACGTTATTGTTCTTCTATCTATGATATAACCAGAAACATTTGCAGAAGCAAGGATCCTCACTGAGTAAAAGCCATGGAAGAAGAAATGTCCCAAATTGAGAAGAACAAGACATGGGAGTTGGTACCTCGTCCAAAGGACAAAAACATAATATGAACCAAATGGGTGTTCAAGAATAAAATGAATAAGGAAGGACAGGTTATCAGAAACAAGGCAAGGCTTGTTTGCAAAGGCTATTCACAAATTGAAGGAATTGACTTTGAAGAGACATTTGCACCAGTAGCCCATATGGAATCTTTCAAGATGTTCTTGGCATTTGCTTGCTCAAAAGGATTCAAAATCTATCAAATGGACATGAAATTAGCATTTCTAAATGGGGAACTCAAGGAAGAAGTCTACACAGAGCAGCCAAAAGGGTTTGATCTAACAGAAGGAAAGGATTTAGTCTATAAGTTGAAAAAGGCTTTATATGGGTTGAAACAAGCTCCTAGAGCCTGGTATGCAAGATTGGATCACTATCTACAACAACAAAGCTTCAAAAAGGGAGTGGCTGGAAGTAATATATACATAAAGACAGATGAAGGTAAGTTACTAGTTACTCTTGTTTATGTCGATGATCTGATTTTTGCTAGCAATAATGATGAAATGAGCCATGAATTTTCTCAAAACATGTCAAAAGAGTTTGAGATGTCAATGATAGGAGAGTTGTCTCACTTCCTTGGACTTCAAGTATCTCAAACCAGAGTAGGATTGTGTATATCTCAAACCAAATATCTAAAAGACATGCTCAAAATATATGGAATGGAGCATTGTGCACCCATGAGCACACCTATGACCACAAACTACAAATTGAGCAAAGATGATGACTCCCCTCCAGTAGATACAACTCATTACAGGTCAATAATTGGAGCCCTTCTATCCTTAACAGCTACAAGACTAGACATAATGCTGGCAGTAGGAATGGTGGGAAGATTTCAATCTGCTCCCAAACAATCCCATTTATTAGCTGTAAAAAGAATTCTCAGATATCTGAAAGGATTTCCTAATTTCGGTCTTTGGTACCCAAGGAGCTCAAAACTGACTATAACTGCATACACCGACGCTGATTGGGCAGGCAGTATAGATGTTCGGAAAAGTACTAGTGGAAATGTGTTCTTCCTAGGAGACTATTTAGTATCCTGGCTCAGCAAAAAACAGTCATCTATATCATTATCCACAGCCGAAGCCGAGTATATTGCTGCAGAAAACTGTTGTACTCAGATACTATGGATGAAGGAAGCTCTAAAAGATGTCAACATATGTATAGATCAACCGATTACCGTCTATTGTGACAACACAAGTGCTATTAGTCTCAGCAAAAATCCAGTGATGCACTCAAGGACCAAACACATACCAATCAAGTATCATTTCCTCCGTGAGCAAGTAGCTGAACAAAACATCGTCCTGGAATATATTAATACTAAGGAGTAGATAGCTGATATTTTCACAAAACCTCTTCCTCGAGAAGCATTCGAACATCTGTGTCAAAAGATGAGGGTTATCTCTTTATCATCACTCAAGTTCATTCATAAAGATGTAGCAGGACAGGGGGAGAAGTTTGACAAGGGGAGTCTATATGCATTCATTTGCCATTGATGTCAAAGGGGGAGAGCAGAAGAATATTGCCATCAATAACAAAGGGGGAGATTTTTGGACACAGATTATCATTGATGTCAATATGGCAATATTCGAGGAGCAAATGGAGCCAAGAGGAGCAGATGGAGCCAAGAGGAGCAGACAGAGCAACCAGAGGGACTAACAGAGCAAGTAGAACAGAGCATATATATATATGCCATATATGTGCCAAAGAAGAGGAGCAAATGGAGCAAACAAAGCAAACGGAGAAGCCATATATATATAACATATATATATGCCAAAACAGAGCCATCAGAGGAAGCAGATTACACAATCAAGAGCTAGTGGAGGCAAAACCCATCTATATATGCATTAACAGCTATCAGTGCATGCGATGCCAAAGGAATACACTATCAGGAGCATAGTACACTATCGGGAGCACATATATATGCCACAAACTCATGTATCGGTGGCCAACACATATATATACATGCACTCATACTATCGAAGGCAGAAAGACCTGTATATATATGTATTTACCCATCGGCTATGCAATAGGGCATGACTTATTAAAGACCTTTAGGAATGCGCCGATTGTGATTCCACTGCGGATCCGATATAGGAATAGTTGCCGATGTAATATTTCCTGAAGTCTGCCCTTTAGTCTTTTTGACTGGTTTTTCTCATATATTCTGTGTAATGAAATATTTGGCTTGCGCAAGCTATTTTAGGCTGAAAGGCTTACGATAGTTGTTCTAATGGTTTAGGAGGCTGAACGTCAGTTAAATGGGGTGATTTATGGCGAGTGTGATTGCGATTGGGACACAACATCTCTGTTAAACTGAAAAAACCCTGTGTATGTCCATAATGATTGGAAAATGAAACGTTGTTATAACGCGTTACAATGATTTCTCTAAGTTTTCCTTGGACTTCTCTTATGAAGTTACGTGTCCATGGAGTATCAGTGAACTCGAACAGCTCAGAGGAAGCCACAGCGATTGCGGAGGGAAGCCAAAAGATCAAGTGAGGCAGAGGAATCTACAGCGATGGAGGAGGAAGCCAAAGAGGCAGTGGAAAGTGGAAACGATCAGTCAGAGGTGTATGAAACACATAAAAATAGAAAAACAATGGGAAGTATTGTTGATGAATGCATAATCTATAAGAGAGGAGGCTAAAGAACAGGCAAGAGGCAGGAGAGACCAGAGAAGTAGGAGAACTGAAGAAAGGCAGAAGCTCAGTAGTGTTGGGTGTAGAATACTGCAGCAAAACAGTTGATACCAGGTTTGTTTTGGAGCCCAAGAGGTTGCAGCCTCTAAACTAAACAGGATTGAAATCCTTGGGAGTTGGTGCTCCTAAGTGCAGAACTATTGCAAGACAAAGTTGGTGCTCTGGAGGTTGGAGCCTCACTGAAGTCCAAGTTGGAGCTTGGCAACTAATTGCAACCAGTTATATATATATATATATATATATATATTGTATTTATTTCATTGTACTATTTTTGTGTTAATAAAAGCATTAATTCCAACTATCTGTTTCTGTGTTTCATATATATATATGTGTGTGTGTGTGTGCTTTTGGTAAGAACAAGAACAACAAAAAAAAAAGAAATACTGATTCACCCCCCCCCCCCCTCTCAGGATTTCCAACAAGGACAAGCGCTCGGCAATCTTTTCATGTTTAGAGAGTCTGAAAAGAGCTTAAAGAGGACTCCAAGGGGGTTCCTTTTTTGTTTTTAACAAAGCTCGAAAAAGAGATAAAAGTGTGCTTTGTGGTCAAAAGTACAACTTACAATCGAGCACGTTGAATTCTGCAAATCAGTTGTAAACCTGCTCAAAACATCACCAAATGGATTAAAAATATCTGTTTCATAGGTAAAAATAGGCAAATACTAATGTTTAATCGATTAATTAACATGAAATAAACATAAAATAAGTTTTTACCATATCATTTTTACCATTTGGAACTTACCATCCAGTTTTGTGCTCTGAGCTCAGTTTTTACCTCAAACTTCACCAGCTGATTGCGAAAGATTCTGCAGACCATTTCTCGAGCCATCCGGACCAGGTTGGAACTAAACCTCTCTACTTTATTTTCAGTCCATTCTTTTGTCATTTCATGCAAGTTTTAGGGTTTTTTGGGGCCCCTGGGGTTTCATTTTTTTTTCCCTGGGATCAGTGCAGGCTTTCACATCGAAAACTGCGTTGAAGAGCACCCAGATAGAAGGCTAGATGCTCTGCAACGCACTGTCTCAGTGTCTAGGCTGCGCTGAGTGCATTTCCCAAGTTGGTTTTAGTTGTTTTCTCCAAAATTTGCCCTATTTTTTGCATGGAATGGATCCTAATTTAGCTTATGATTGTGTTTCAGGCTTTCATCGAATCAGAATGTCGATTACATGGTCAGAAAGAGAGCATGAAGAACAAGACATGTGTTGGGTAGCAGTGGGCCCGCGTAACAATTTTGGGGAGCTGAGCACGAATTGTAAATGAGTCAAGTCAAAGGGTTGTCCACCTAAGAAATAATATAGAATAATAGGAAGTAAGTCGGCTTGCCCATGGTCTGCGGACCATGGGAATGTATAAATAGAGCGAGGCTCTAAGGGTAGAAAGTAGCTTTTTGATATGTACTTTTGGATCTGAAATGTAATGGGTTTTTGAGGAGCGAAGTCTTGAAGTGTTTGTAAGTCTGAGTCAAGGGTGTTGGTAGGTAGATAGAGGCTCTGCAGCTGTGTGCGCAGAGGCCTAGTAGAGTCTGCAGCTGTGTGCGCGGACCCCTGCAGCTGAGTGCGTAGGGCGGATCTGGATGTATTGGTGAAGGAAGTGAATAAAGATAAGTTGATTCTGAAATTCTATGTTAAATCTGAATTATTGCGGATCTGGCTAATTTATGGTTGATATAACTATTTGATTTATGCGCGTATGTTTATGTATGAGTTTATGTAAATCTGTATCTTTTCTGGTGCGCGGACTAGTTATTTCTGTTAAATGTTTGCTTAAAGACCATAAAAAGTAGATCTAATCTATAACAACACATTAATAAGTATTAAGGATTTTCTTGGGTCCAGATCTACGCGGAAGCAGAGTGGCGCGAAGCCAAAGAACGGTGTGTGAACCTTCTAGACCACATCAAGACATCCCAAGGGTGTGGAAACTTGGTTCCAGCACCCTCCCCTGCTACCTCGGGTGAGACCTCAGACCGCACTCCGCGGGCTGTTGCTGAAAGGGTTGGTAGCTACGGGATTTGTTTGGCTAAATAACTCTTCCGAACCTGGGTCAGGCCCATATAAGCCAAAAAATGGTTCCATTGCCGGGACCAGGATCTACCTAAGGGATGTCTGATGTCGGAACAATGGAATCCTACAAAGAAAGAGCTTGAAGATTGGCTAGATCAGAAGCTTCACGAGTTCGTGGTTCATGAAAACAAAAACCCGCGGATATCGGAGGAAGGGTGGGTGTATCGTTACATATACACGGATATCCATGAAATATTCTTCGTAACATTCCCGATAGAGTTGTACGAGTGGATCGCGAGGTTAGCCAACAGTGTGGGAAGGTGCAGACTAGATCAACCTATTGTGTGGACTCCAGAATTGGTGCGCAAGCTAGAAGCATCCGAAGATAAAATTGCACGCGCAGTAGATCACTGGTTGGATCAGGTAATAGGAGGGTTTATTACTGAGTTCACGATAGACACAACTGTGAGTTATAGTGAAGTAGAAAGGCGCTTTCTCCAAGGACCCCGGGGTAAGTATATTAAATCGTTGAACACTTGGATTAAGATGTTGTTGTGTGAAAAACAGATTATGCACATTTATTGATGTCTGGCGTAACGCGGAGTGGAAGAGGCTACCGAGGAACCGAAGGATTAGAGAATAGTCCACTAATTTCTATTTCATGGGAGAGCGAGGAGGAGCTCGCGAGGTTCTCTCCAAGAAGTGTGGTCTGGTTGATTAAGCAGCACTTTCCACTAATCCCACCTCCGCCACCACCAAAGGTTGGGATGGCGAGCGCAGTTAAGTTGTCGGTATTTAAGGGTGCAGGAAATGAGGAACCAAGTCAGTTCTGGTTTGTGGTAAGGGTTGTATGGGAAGCCCAAGGCATAACGGATGATAACATAAAAAAGGCTACCCTGGTTAGCACACTGCAGGACCGCGCGTTGACATGGTATATAAAGTACTCAAGCGATCATCCGAATGCAGGAATAACGACGATCCAGGACGCCTTGAACAAAGAATTTGGTCAGCCAAAATTAGAGACCCAGTTAGTCATTGGGTTCAAAGAGATAGCGATGTTACCAGGTGAAACCCCATGGGATCTGGATCAGAGATTAAAGAGCACAATCTGTGAGGCTAACATGACATTGACGGATGCGCAGCACTGCGCGTGGTTTGTGGCGTCCTTGACACCACATCTAAGGACGGCGCTATCACAGCAAAAGATCTCAACCCAAGCCGAAGCATTAGAAACCGCGATGAGATTGCACGAAACCCCAATACAGGATCCAGGGTTGGGAGTTTAGCAAATCCACGTGCAACTACAAAACCTGAGCTTAGAAATGCAAAGCTTGAAGCAAGAAAGGGCGACCCGATCGGAGGCACGTACAGAGGTAGGATGCATTAAATGAAAAATTCAAGCACACGACAAGGACCATTGCCCCGTCTTCGCGAACTATCTGGCGAGGGGGGGGGTGATGCCACTAAAACTGGAGGTACAAGCAGGGCCAAGTGTGGCACCCATGCTCTGGTGCGTGATTTGTCAAGTGGGTGGAAAGCACGCAACGGACAACTGCCACCTATTGCAGAAGTATACCCAGACCCCGCAACAGTTGTATTGCAACTTTTGTAGATCAGTGGGTCATGATGAGTGAACATGTCAGAGTTACGACTTAATGATGGAAAGGACCCTAGCTTATCAAGTGCAGACTGAAGCGCGAGGGTTCGACCCAGCGTAGGGCCACACAGGGGATTTCAAGGATGCAGCCAAGGAAGAGGAATGGGGCCTGGGCGAGGGCGCAGACAGCTGATCTGTTATAACTGCAGAGGGCCAGGACACTATGCTCGCGACTGTACTAACCTGATGAGGATATCTTGCCCATACTGTGAGCAGTTCGACCATGAAATGGTAGATTTCCTGACGTTAATTGCCCAGATGCGAAAAGGGAGTATTACAGCCCACTCCAACTCAAAATGTCCAAATGATGAGGTCAGAACCACGTGAAGAAGACCCCAGCATAAATATGGTATTGAGGAGTGGTGCACCCACAGGAGGAGATGCGCGGAAAGAGTTTATAGAAGATGTGAAGGGTCGCGATACCCCTACAAGGGAACCCAAATTTGAAGTGGAACAAGGGACGAAGATGCCTAAGGAAGCTCCGAAGAGCTTCACGGAAGTCTCTACTCCAGGTAGGAGGGATCCAATTGAGCCAGGGATGGATCCCTCTATGCTTACTACCTTTTTAGAGATGTGTATGAAGCTATTGCACAACAGTACAACCGTTAAGGGACTACAAGAGCTGATCACTAAGTGTGCAGGGTCGGGCGAGCCACGCGTAGTCTAGAAACTGGGAAGACATGCTCTGCATACTGGACGGGAGATGTGTATGACAGCGCAAATTGGTGAGTACGAGATGGACCAGGTCATTCTGGATTTAGGGTCAGATGCGAATGTGCTACCTAAGCAAACGTGGGAACGCATGGGTAGGCCCGCACTGCAGTGGTCTCCTATTCAACTAAGGATGGCCAACCAACAAAAGATCCTACCGATGGGCCGACTGCAAGGGGTGACAGTGGACATTGAAGGCATAAGTACGCAGACCGACTTCGAGGTAATAGAAATTGTGGATGACACTAATCCCTACCCTACATTGCTAGGAATTGATTGGGCCACGGACATGAATGGGGTCATCAACTTGAAAAGGTGGAAAATGACGTTTGAAAAGAAGTCACTATGGGTAATTGTCCCGCTGGACCCGGCTGAAGGAGAGCGCTACACCGAGCCGGTGTGCGATGAGGACAATGACGATGAACTGGACTGCATATACTAGATAACAGCACAAGATCAGGGTCGGGTGAATCCCTTAGTGGACAGAAGATTCTCATGGGAGCGCGATAGTTCATGCACATCAGATACAGATGAGGAGATGGAAAGATGGCAGAATAGATTGCAGGAAGTCACCACACTCAACTGTAATATGATGATTAGATCATTGCGGTGCGTAACCACTGAAGTAAGGCAATGGTCAGCAAATAGCGATGCAACTAGTGAGGGGCAGTTCACAACCTTGGCACCTTAATCGTCGCCCAGAAGCAGCATGGTGCATCAGACGAAGCACCGCGCATGCAGAGGAAGCTGAGAAAGAGAAGACGGTTCCATGTACAGATTGGAGGACGTGCGCACTGGAGCAGGGCAGTCATCCATTTACAACAAAGGGCACGATCGTATGTTGCACAACCATCGCACCAACTGAATCTACGCGTAGCAAGGGTCTACTAGGCCAATACGACCATACCCAGAGCAGGGTATGCCAAGGGAACTCTATCCACGGCCGGACGGGCCATTTCCCCCACGGTCCGACCTGCACCCGAAGACCTACGTGACGGGATTCGACAGTTATGGGAAGCTGTTCAGCACGGCAAAATGAGACTTCACGAGTTAGCGGAAATGGGGGCTAGACTACAAAAGAAAAGTGTGAAGCTAGATGAAGAAATTGATAAAATCAAATTAGAACTCACCCACACGGATCGCGCATGAGAGCTATTGAAGGCACTGGACCTGGTCGGCTCTCCTACACTATTAGGACAAGCCGCGACCCTACTAGCATGGTTGCACTTGCACCCTAGGACACACGGAAACATAGACCGTGATATGCCATCAGACAAAAAGGAATGTGAATGGTGCTCGCAACCTAGGCTAGTAGGGAAGCAGAGGGCTCGCACGACGGGTGCGACCACCTGACTATCTGTAGAAGGCCCAGTCCTAGCACTCCACGTAGTTGGAAGAGGGTGTGGGACTATAAAATAGGCTGCAAAAAAGCTGCACAAGGATGGTCAAATGCATAGGACGCACCCACGCACCAGGGGCTACACTACCACGGGGAGGGGATGGAAGGCGACCGTTGCAAGTACTGTTCATGACAAGATGTACCATTTAAGACACGGAGGAGCGGGCGGCGGGAAATTAAGGCGTAAGGATAACTGCCAAATTCACATTAATGAGCCACGAGGGGGGCGAACTGCCGACTTTGAATTTGAAATCATATATATCAAGCAAGCAAAGGGGCATACCACAAAATTTGATCTTTCGAAGAATAGGACACCCTGGGTTCCAGCCAAAAGGAGCAAGATGAATGACAAGGTACTAAAGGAAAGCTCGTGGTTTCAGGCACTGCCAAAGGAATACTGAGAGTCATTCCTCAGGTCAATAAACCCTACCACAGAGAGTCCACAAAATCCCACGCCGTAGGCAACCGAACTCCCTAAATCAACTAGGACGCCGCAGACCCAACAGGACCAGTGAGGTAGTCACCGTGAAATCCGCGCTTTAGCAAGCTCATAATGGAAGAAAAGGGAAAAATTGTTACCATTGAAAGCGATGAGGAGGATGAGGGATCCCCGACATATGTCGAAGAAATTGACCTGGACGAGGAAACTGTACAGCCAGTGCACTGTCCCAAGTATTTTCCTCCAAGCAAAGGGAAGGCTAAGGTCCCTATCAATCTAGATGACGTTGACAATATAATCACCACCTCGTCTCTTCTGAAAGGGATTCCCGTTGAAAGCACAATGACTGGCCATGTTGCGACAATGAAATTTGAAGATTGGGACCTTGCAGATACAACAAAATTTCCCCATTTGGTGACTAGCAAATTGATGGAGCAGAGCGCGGAAGGGATGGTTACGACACTTCAGCCAAAGGAATGGCTGCAAAAGGTGGAGAACACCGGGTTGCTCTGTCTCCTGTCCATTCCCCACTTTCTCTGGCCCCCTATTACAATCTTGGTCATTAGACAGTTGCTGTGTCTGGTACATGACAGATACTTATGGCTTGGCAAACCCATCCAAATCATGGCAGAACTCATACATAGGATCTCACTACTTCCCTGTGAAGGAAGAGACCCCTGGGAAATTGTCGATAAGAGTGGCGATGTGACGATGACCGAAACCCTAAAAAAGAAATATAAGCTGGAGAAAGGGCAGCGAGGGTACGTTATTGATAGTATCTTAGATAGAGCAGTCCGCGTTGCTACCCAGTTGCTGGCCGGGAAAGTGATGCGGAAATGCCGCGGCACCGAGGTTCCAGCGATTGTCATTGCGCTAGCTGAGGAATGTGCAGCTGGAGAATGGTTCAATTGGGCGCAATTCCTTTGTGAAGAATTCTTGACCAACTATAGGGAGGTCCAAGAGGAGGGAAAGACCTTCCACTATGCATGGCTGCTATTGTCCATTGTGCTGGTTACCACTGACCTACCTGAAGACAGTCAATTTCCCTCCTTAGACCAGGATTGGCCAGAAGCCACCAGATTTGCATCACTTTGGGTGACTAGGGATGCTGAAAGAATCCTGGGCATCAAGATTTTTTGGATATTGATGGAGGCAGACATTCAACACTAGGTCACCTAGCAATCCCGATTATCCACCGAAATCTATGACAGTGTGAAGCATATAGCTGAGTTTAAAGTAGACATGCACTTTGTCTACATCCGGGTGTGCAAGGACCCCGACCAAACATGGACTACACTTCCTTTCCTTGCCATTGACGAAGCTATCGATGCAGTATTGGATACTTGGCCACTGGAATGGCACGGACCTGATGCGGTGGGGCACGATGAGGCTGCCATCAGGAAACAAAAGGCTGAAGCGAAGCGCACCACACAGCAAAAGCACAACGAACAACACGCTACGGAAGTTCGAGCGACCCGGGAAGCGGCACAAACTTCGATAGACAAACCACCAGCTGGAGCAGCTGCAACGGATGAAAGTCATCAGAAGGTGCCCACAGAGCCGGCCACGAAGAAAGGGATGGAAGGAACACCACCAACCACCACGGGTGTGCCCTTAAAATGGCCACCGCCGACAGAACAGATGAAGCCACGGAAGAAGGCCAAGGTGTCTAAATGGGACGAAGAACTGACCACCTTGACTGAGGGCAACCTAGGTGACATAGGGGACATCATTCGCGAAGCCACTCGGGATGCAATCGACGACGCCATGTCAGAGCAACAGATTGTGTTGGGGGAGCTCCGCGCACAGCTACAAGAACTTGGGACACGGGCAGCGCAGACGGGAACCACCGCTACTCATGGGGTTATAGGTATGTCAGCCACTGAGCAGCTGCTGAAGGCCCAACTGGCTCATACTATCGCGATTCCAGCAGGAGCATTGATAACAGAAAATGAGGAGGATAGAGCTGTGGTAGGACGGCTTATGGGGCTAGGACTCAATTTGGCTACCCTCCCGTGCAAAAGTTTGTACCAGCTCCAAGACAGCACCACGATGGAGCTCCGCACCAGGGAGAGGCGCACGGAATAGGTACTCAGTGAACAGAGAATTAATATAGAACAATTGAGCCTCCAACAGGACGAAGCCATCGCACAGAGTCAACAAGTGGAGCAACTGGTAGGGGAAGCATGTTCGCGTGCCCCTGAGCTAGAGATTGCGACCGATTTACCTGTTGGCATACGAATCCACAAGCTGGCTAGTGGGTTCCGTGAAGCAAAGGAGGAGGCCGCAAAGATTCAATTGGAGCTCAGTTTGCAGATTGCAGAGCTGAAGCTGCAGGCACAGCCTTCGACACCACCAGAGGTCACCGAGCAGCGCAAAAGCATCATTAGCTCTAGCCAGGAAAAGATCACACGTTCCATGAAGGAATGCACTAACTTGTTGGCTCAGTCACTTATTACGCTCACTTCACTCCAAGAAGATCCTACCCTACAGTGACTGGAAACTGAGGCAAGAGAGCTCCAGCAAGCCTATGATAATATCAGAGGGACTGTGCAGATGGTTGTGGTTACGCAGCGCTTGGCCAAGATGAAGGAGGCCCAGGCTCTAAAAATCCAAGCTGATGCTGCCCACCAGAAAGAAGCAGTGATTAAAGAACATCTCCATCCATGGATTGATGAGGCATTCGCAATTTCCACTGCCATTGAGCACAAGGTGGCACACATGCAGGCAGAATATGCACCTGGGGTAGAAGCTACGATAAAGACTGATGTGTCGGCAGCACACGTTGAACGAGTACAGCAGATGGCGGATGAGTTTGCTGCAAGTACCAACAAAGCACAAAAATTTCTCACTAACCTCTGCGCGAAGATTGTCACACCAGCCGAGTGACTCGGGACGAGTCACGATGATTGTGTTGGGGGACTATTGGGTAGTAGAGGGCCCGCATAACAGTTTTGGGGCTCAAAGCCCGCAATTTTGGGAAAGGTATGGTAAGGACTCCGCGAAGTGCGCAGAGCGCGAATTGTAAATGAGTCAAGTCAAAGGGTTGTCCACCCAAGAAATAATATAGAATAACCATGGTCCGCAGACCATGGGAATGTATAAATAGAGCAAGGCTCTAAGGGTAGAAAGTAGCTTTTTGATATGCACTTTTGGATCTGAAACTTAATGAGTTTTTGAGGAGCGAAGTCTTGAAGCATCTGTAAGTCCGAGTCAAGGGTGTTGGTAGGTAGATAGAGGCTCTGCAGCTGTGTGCGCAGAGGCCTAGTAGAGTCCACAGCTGTGTGCGCGGACCCCTGCAGCTGAGTGCGTAGGGCGGATCTGGATGTATTGGTGAAGGAAGTGAATAAAGATAAGTTGATTCTGAAATTCTGTGTTAAGTCTAAATTATTGCGGATCTGGCTAATTTATGGTTGATATAACTATTTGATCTATGCGCGTATGTTTATGTATGAGTTTATGCAAATCTGTATCTTTTCTGGTGCGCGGACTGGTTATTTCTGTTAAATGTTTGCTTAAAGACCATAAAAAGTAGATCTAATCTATAACAACGCATTAATAAGTATTAAGGATTTTCTTAGGTCCGGATCTACGCGGAAGCAAAGTGGCGTGAAGCCACAGAACGGTGTGCGAACCTTCCAAACCACATCAAGACATCCCAAGGGTGCAGAAACATGGTTCCAACACCCTCCCCTGCTACCTCGGGTGAGACCTCAGTCTGCGCCTCCCCGCGCTGTTGCCGAAAGGGTCGGTAGCTGCAGGATTTGTTTGGCTAAATAACTCTTCCGAATCTGGGTTAGGCCCATATAAGCCAACACCATGGTTTCCCTAAATAACTCGGGTACATTTGAGGCCCTTAGGAATTGCGAGTTACTCAAATACTTTAAGTTGTCCAGAATGAGGCAACAAATAGAACTATTGCAGTTCCTTGTTCGTTCATGGGATCCGACAGATTAGACATTTCACATTAGGGACAAGATGGTCCCTATTACTATTGAGGATATTTACTTTCTTACCGGACTATCGAGGCGAGGTGCCCCCATCTCACTTTCTGGATTTTCCCATGGAGGTGAATCGGTGAGAGATTACATCAGACAGTTTTGTCGGCCAGGTACACAGCCTAGCAGGGATGGGAAAATAAACATCCGGGATGTAAGTGATTTGCCTTTACGAACAATCCTCTTTACGATCACAAAATTGGCTGGCAGTGTGACACTACATCTGGTGAACAAATCTTATATGCAGTATGCACTGGAGTGTTTAGAGCCAAAAGTTTTCAACTGGTGTGAGGCTGTACTTTCACTACTGAAAGAACAACTGACTAAGGTAAAAAGTGGTAAGACGAAGAATTTTTGCTATGGTTCGATCTTGATTTCTTTTGCCTTAGAGAAAATCCCATTGATGCAACCACAACATGTATCACTGGGTGTGGTTGGTCCTAGAGATCCATGTATGTAGAGGTGGGTCGAATTGATGGCTCGACATGCTGGTCAGTCAACAATCATTTTCTCCCCTGCATTTTTCAACTGGCTTGAGCAACAACATGTCATTATCAAGAAGCATCCATACTCAGGGATGGATTATCGTGGAGATCCAGATTTGATTTTACCAGTTGGAGCACAATGGGGTGCTATGGGTAAGTTGTTTTGACCAAAATATTTTTTGATTTTTGAAGTTTCTAGATGTTTTTTGTGTTTTTTAATGTTTCCAAGACTAAACTAAAATTACTCTTATGCATACAGATGTGGGTACTATTCGACCTGCGGTATGCCAACAGGTTGTAGGTGGGCCAGCACAAAGAAACATCAGGAGAGCAGTTCTCCAGGACTTGGATTTGGCCGAGACCTTAGTAGAGTTGTAGGATCACATAGAGGGATCAACCCTTGGTATTCCGAATATTCGGATCGAGGAGGAGGCTGCAACACCACACTATTGGTGTTCCTAACCATTGGGCTAGGCTTTTGCGCATGATAGCACAGGCTGTGACCTGTTACCATGAGCACCACTAGATCTACTTAGGATATTTTGTATGCATTTTTGAGTTTTCGGGTTAGATGACCAAATGTGTCTTGGGCACAAATTTTGTAAAAACTTTTAAAACACCTAGATATTTTAATTTCAAAGTTTCTTATGGTTATATGCAATCCTATTCAACTAATGATGTGAATTGAAAATATTACTTTTACATATGTCGAAAATGTCTATTTAACACATAATTCACTAGAGAATCAGTTAATGTGTTAAGATTTCTGGAAATATGTTGATATTGAATGTGTTCAAAACGTCTTTCCAAAATACGAACTCTAAGGAACATACGAAAAAATTTTGGATTTCAGATAGTATAAATGTTTGTTATTTGTAGTACAATGAGTTGCGAGTCCAGCCTAATGATGATTCGGCGAATGCCAAGTGAAATGGCATCAGAGAGTAGTTCAATCAACGCGCTATACTCAGCGATATTGTTCGTCAATCGATCGATACAAATCCCTTGAAAACTCACTAACTCGCCACTTGGAGCAAAAATGGCTCATGCCGCAGAAGAAAAATTATGCGTACTACGACTAGCACCATTGGCATAACCAACAAAAGGTTCCAAAGACTCCGACATCTGCAACAAATGCAAAGCAGATTACTAACCAGATAAAAATCTCTAAAAGACACACACACACACATGCAATGAAAGCATATATATAGTGAGTTTTACTACACATAATCAAGCATAGTAACGTTTAAGGTATAGCCCGATTTAGGGCTGTGACAATGGAATCCCATCATAATCTACTAACTTGTAGGCTCCTTTCGCCAAAACACACTTGACAACATTTCGAATTTCCCTGCTCCAAGTTTACCAGCTTCCTGATCGTAAAGCAAGACCAAGTCTCCTTCTAAGAAGATACGAAGCTTGACATTTTTATCATATTGCGCCTTAATACATTTCGTATGCGCTTCGTTAGCCAATGCGGCATCATGATGGGTTTCATCCAGATGGATTAATTCCAAGAAACACGCCTCTTCTTCAGAAGTGTCGGGTAACAGGTCAATCACGAGTTTGAGTGATGAAATTTCACATTGTATCGGTAAGATTGCTTCCAAACCATACACCAACTAAAAGGGTGTAAATCTAGTTGCATTTCTCACCGAGGTTCGATATGCCCACAAGGCAGAGTACAAGATTAAGTGCCAGTTTCTTTTATGAACCCCTATCATTCTTTGCAACATCCGCTTCAGGACCTTGTTGATGGCCTCAACTTGTCCATTTGCTTGCGGGTAATATGGGGTAGAACTATCATGTGATAGTCCTAACTTAGCAGTCAACTCAGCCATCATGTGATTGCGAAAATGTGACCCATGATCTGTAACTATGGCTTGTGGTACACCAAACCAGGCAACCACATGGTTAAAAAATAAAAGAGCAACCGTTTTGCCACTATTGTTCAATGTTGGCATCGCCTCGGCCCATTTGGTAAAATAGTCAATGGTGACTATAATATACCCATGCCCCCCGGCCGAGGTGGGGTTACATGTCATAAAGTCAATGCCCCATTTGGAAAATGGGCCAACAGCAACGACTGGATGCAATGGTGCATGTGGTAATCTGGTTTTTCGGTCATATTTCTGGCATGCATGACAACTTCTTATAGCGATAATACAATCTTTAAATATAGTTGGCCAAAAGTAACCAGTAAGAAGAATCCTTTTTGTAGTTGGATATCCAGAGAATTTTCCACCACAGGCACCTAAATGGAAATCATTCAATACTTTCTCAGCCTCCTCATGCGTGAGGCACCTCCGTAAAACCGTATCGATACCACGACGGTAAAGTGTGTCGCCAATGATCAGATAATCTTTGGCTTGGTAACAAATACATTGTTGTTGCGAGCGAGAGGTATCTTGCCAGAAAGTTTGGGTTTGGAGATAGATCAGTATATCTCCATACCAAGCGTCAGATGATGAAATTAGAAACAGAGACTCATCCAAAATTGATGGTTCGGATGTTGATTTGATGGAGGTCGAGGGAAGGTCACATAGTAACTCAGTGAAAACTAGAGATTTCTTTGACTTAGACTTGATGAATTCTAAATCAAATTCCTGTAAAATAACTATCCATTTCGAATATTTGCCCCCCAGCAATTGACGTGACAGAATGTATGTCATAGGGTTGCAATCCAAAATGATAGTTGTTTTCCGTAATAGGATATAATGGTGAAATCTTTGAACAGCTTGCACAACTGCCAAAGCTAGTTTTTCAACATAAGAGTACTTACTTTCTGTATCGTTGAGATTACAACTCAAGTAATAAATAGGATGTTCAATCCCATTTTCTTCCTAGACTAAAACCATGCCAATGGTTGTATCTGCAGTGGCAAGATACAGGTAATAGTCATTTTGGTAATTTGGAGAATACATTAATGAAGCTCTAATCAGGGTATCTTTAAGAGCATCAAAGGAAGCTTGCACAACCTGATCCCAATGAAAGGGTATCTCCTTTTTCAAAAGACGTGTAAAACCTTTAGCCATTTCAGCATAATTAGGAATGAACCTCCTCAGAAAGTTGGCTTTCCCTTGGAGTCTCTGTAACTGTAAAATATTTGAAGGTGGAGGCAAATCTAGAATTGCCTAAACCTTTAAAGGATCCAATCGAATCCCTTCTCGAGACACTACAAATCCAAGCAAGTGACCAAAACCAACACAAAACACACATTTGTGTGGATTGAGTTGAATCTTGTAGTGTCGGCACCATAAAAATATTGCTCTCAAATGTTGTGGGTGATCAGTCCACTTTCGTGAATGAGCAGGTAAATCGTCAAGGTAAGGTTGAATAATTTGCTTGATGTCATGGAAGGCATAATTCATAGCCCTCTGAAATGTGGCCCCAGCATTCTTCAAACCGAATGGGAGTTTCCTATAGGTGAATGTTCCCCATGGACAAATAAAAGTTGTTTTCGATTGGTCCTGTGGGCGTATATTGATTTGATTGTAGCCGGAAAATCCATCCATAAATGAGAATATTTCGCATCCAGCACATTCATCAATAATCTGGTCAATAAAAGGTGTAGGATAATTGTCCTTTGGACATGCCTGATTTACATCCCTATAATCGACGCACACTCGTATTGTTCCTTGTTTATTCATGACAGGAACAATGTTGGAAACCCAGTTAGTAAGAGGAACAAGGTAAATGAAACTAGCCCGCAAAAGTTTTTCAACTTCTGCTTTAATTGTAGCAGCTTTCTTTGGATGAACAGGTCAAAGCCGTTGTTGAACTGGCTTGACATCAAGGTACATTTTAATTTCATGTTCAACAATACTAGAGTCAATGCCTGGCATCTCCTTGTAAGACCATGAAAAAATATCTCTAAATTCACGAAATAGAGCACGGTAATTATCAAGTTCCAATGGAGAACAAGATTTTTCAACATGAATGTTCTCTACAGTATTAGGCTTGGTCGAAATATTAATAGAAATCATTTCTTCAATATTTGACAGATTTCGCTCAAATTCGATTGTGTCTATGAAAACTGAATTTGATAGGAAATCAACGACTAATGGGTGGTTTAGTTCATTTGAATAATCTTCAATGTCATCTGGAAGATGGGAACAATGATGATAATCTTCCCATGGTTTCTCTCCTATCTTCATTGATTGGATGATTCCTTCATCCGTAGAATGTATATGTGAAAAAGGATTCGAAGAGGTACCATATTCTAATGACCTATCTACCCATACAATTGTTGAGTGTGGATTTGGGTTTACCGCACAAGCCCGAAAGATTGATTGCTATGATGATTCAATGGGGCTTAACGGCATCACCTCAATATTACTATCAACTTCAACTTTGTTGGTAATCCTCCTTAAATCAGATGAGGTGGAGGAAATCATATTGCAATTCTCTACTCTTGCAACTTCTGCCAAATCAGATGGTGACGGTAGGGTAAAAGTACCCATTAGGGAAGGATCTTTAAAGATACCTACTCCAACACTTTGAAGTGACAACGGGGGTTCGTGTACCAATGGAATGCTTCCCGTAGCCTGTGAACTATTGGCAAAGAAGGCTAGTTGATCAATGACTGTGATTCCACCCTTGAAAGGGAATGCAATAGTATGAAAGTACGTGGAAATCACAGCAGCATAGCATATAACCAAGGCCTTCCTAGTAAAATGTTGTAATCGAGGGGTGCATCAACTACCTCAACTTCAACAGTAATTTTCTTACCCCCAAGTTTGATTTGCAGGTTACTCAAAATCCCACATGGAGTATATGTTCTTCCATCAAAAGCTTTCAACGTGGTTAGTGATCGTGACAACGGCGGTGAACCAAGTGTTTTCCAGCAGCTCATGGACATAACGCAAGTAGATTCCCCCTCATCAATAATAGTTCAGTGAACATTCTTATTAAGAGATTTTACTTGGAATAGGAAAGCTAATTGCACCAGTAACTGTGGTGTATATCCCGCATGGTTAAAAACCACAATATTTGAATCTGTAGGATCTATTCTACCTATTGCTGACAGTAAAGCCTGCTTCTGGGAGGGACAGTTTTGCAACACCTCGAGTGTCGACATAGCGGAAGGTGATTGAGAAAGATCTTCCACTATGTTATAATTTTGAGTTGCTCAAGCCCGAGGGTTGAATGTCGATTTGTGCACAACTCCCTTTGGTGGTTTTATTGTCAATTCAGGTACAATGGGTGGAACAACTTCAGATGAAGTCGAAGTCGAAGGATTAGGTTGATTAGTGGCCTGATTATTCGACGATGATGATGGATTTCCATAATATTTGTTTCTCATTGACACCAAAACTTCATTTTGTGGCTTTGTGATGGATAACATGAGTACTTGGGATGTGGAAGCATGGTCTGTTGCAACCAAATGTGTCTCTGGGGTTGGAAACGGATCAGTCAACACTGCTGATGTGTTTGAAGTCTTTAAAAGTTTAGAGACCTCAGAGCGGTGTGGACAATCTCTTGTAAAATGCTCATCATTACATATCAGACATGGATAACGAGGTTTCCTTGCTGAAGTAGAGGAATCAGATGATTTCTCTGGAGGGGAATTTTCTTGTTTCTTTTTGTTTTTCCCCTTTTTCTTGCTCCCTGGTTGCTTTGGATTTTTGCCTTTGTCAGATGACACGGCATTAATCTCAAAGGCAAGAGTATTTTCTGATGCATTGGTAGTTTGACTAGAAATAGCAAGAGTTTGACCAAATGGTCTTCCTGCTGTTTGTGTGCTTGAAGAACTGATCACACCGTCGCTGGCATGAGAGTCCTTACTCGATTGTGGAGGAGGGGGAACAGTGAAAGTTGGTCGAGGTGCATTGGGAATTTTATCATAAAGCATGCCGGATTGTGTGTAAATCAAATCCAAGTATTTGGCACAAGCAATAACTTGCTCTTCTGTGACAACTCCACCTTTTGCCACATCCTCGAAGATTGATGGCAACAAGGATTTTATGAACCACTTAGCTAAAAGTTGATCGGGAACATATGTATTAACCATTCGATGACGACATTGCCACTCATGAATATGATCTGATATATGGGTAGCAGTAGTATGTTTAAAGTTGGTTAGGAGTTCCATTCCAGTCTCATATCTGATAGGTAACTGGAAGTGGGTCAAAAATGTAGTGGCTAAAGTGGTGAAATTATCGAAAGAAGCTCTTGGTAATTCAATGTACCATTTAGCAGCTAGACCAGTAAGTTTTCTTTGGAAAAGACGAAGTCTAACTGAATCATCATTTAAGGAGTTTGATGAACACCACAAATGAAAGGTCATGACATGATTTGATGGGTCTTCTCCAGGATTTCCGTTAAATTTCGAAATGTCAGATGGTAACTTATGTGGAATTATTGGCCACCAAGGTGCATATAAGATTGGATCATTAGTGAGCCGATTTAAATCTAGTAATTCTAAAGTTGCTACAAATGGAAACTATCGATTCAAGTCAGGTTGAGCATACCCGGGATATGATGGAATTGCTTGGGCAATAGGTCTTTGCATACCGACATAGGGCATCTGCATTTGGTAACCTTGGTATGGTTGTTGAACAAAAACAATATAAGGTGGTTGTTGATAACCAGGTTGAATGTATGTTTGTCCATAACCTCCAAAGCCTTGTTTACTAGGACCTTGGTAAGCTTGAGATTGACCAAAACCAGGTTGAGCCTGTGGAACAAGTCCAAACTGGGGTTGGAATTGCTAGAATTGGGGTTGTTGAAATTGAGGCTACCATGGTTGTTGAATCAACTGTTGTTGTTGTTGGTACAACTATTGTTGATTTAACAGTTTTTGTTGTCCACCAATGAAAGGTTGGCCATGTTGTGAATAAACTATACTAGTGTAAGCCTGGGTCAGTCTAGATATGGGTATACTAACTCGAGGTTGTTGTTGAACTCCAGAAACAAGTGGTTGTTGTACCACAACTTGAGGAAATTGAACTTCTTGACTCAAAACTTGTGGTTACAGGGTAGAAGGATCAGTTTGTACCGGTTGAGATACAACAATTTGAACATGTGACTGTAGTACAGTGGTAACAACAGGTGTAGTAGGAATAGTTGACACAGTTTGCATTGGTTTTGTTGGATACACAAGCCTCGGTTGAACTGGCATTGTTGGTTTCCATTGACAAACTCTAATTCCAAATTGACCTGAATACTGTGGGATATTACCATATGGTAGTCCTCTGGAATAAGGAGGATATAGTGCATAAGCATATTTCTCTCCATATGGTGGCAATCCAGTTTTTAATGGATACATAGGTCTTTGTTGACCAAATTGCCCAACTTGACACTGATATGCAGGATCAAACTGTTGAGTTCCCATTAGAGAAGAACCAGGTAAAATTTTGGTTGAGGACATGGGTGATGACCATGGTGTAGAAGCAACCCCTGAGTGGGTTCCAGACAATGATTGGTAACCAACCGAGACGGACGATTCACCATACAGGTGCAACTCAAGTGTGGTAGAAAACATCGAAGAGGTTACAACAGAAGATTCTGTTGCAGCTGCATCAGATGATATAGTCTGGGATGTTGACGATTGTTCAGCCATAGTTAACTAACCCAAAAGTTGTCCCAAAGAATCAACGGGTACTTAAAAAGAAGCAAGATCAAATGAAGCGAAAAAGTCAGGAGTATTAGGGTAAAGATAAAGCCCAGTTCCAAAGTGAAACGGGGTTCCAGGTGTGGAATCTTCTTCCAATTCCTCCTCTATAGCATTAAACTCGGTGGAAGAACTTCACCGTCAGGTCCGTAAAATATTTCTGGTGTTGATGAAGTTGGAGTTTCAATAGTTACTGATGTCTGAGGGGTAACCGGTTGATCGTCTTCCAGTGAAGTAACAACTTCTGAATGTTCAAATTCGAAGTCCAGATGTTCGGGTAAATGAAAAACAGTTTCATAAAGAGGTTCCTGAACAACTTCAGGTTCAGATGAAACTTCTGTTTGAACTGGGATAGATTCTAGATTAACTTCTGGTTGAACTGATTCAAGTTCAGAAGTACTCTCTTGTTGAGCAATTTCAAGTTGAGGATCAACTTTTTGTTGAACAACCTCGATTACTATTTCATTAGGATCAATGCTAATGTCCTCAGGTAATTGTGAAAATTCTTCTTCGGAAATAGATAGGCTAGAAATAGTTGGAGTAATTGGAGTCTCTTTACTTACCGAAATAGATGATTCAAGTAACTCAGATGAAGAACTAGGAGTTCTTGATGTACCAGACTCAGTTAAGCGAGATCGCTTTGCCCGAATAGGTGTCACTTCTAGAGGCAAGGGCGGTTTGCTCACTGTTCTCTGCAAACGATGGGGTATGGGTTGATGTTCCTCCAAGATTGCTGATTAATTTTATTATGAAAAAATAAATAAATAAAAATGGGTATACTAGGCAAAAGGCTTACCAAACAACTGTGAACTGCAGAATACCTCCTGGCGAACCAAGAAGTACGGGCAAGAAATCTCCCCGAATGTTGTGTTCGGTGTATCACAGTTTACAAGGCGGTCGACTCAGTTACTTAAGAATGGATAGAAACCTAGAGTTGTCCTCCCATATATACCCGAAGGTACGTGGAGGCCCAGTCCATATAAGCATTGTCTAATGCAAAACCACACAATGAGAGCATTCCCATATACTTTACGTACTGTAACACTGCCCTATATGCCTGAAGGTACATGGACGAGCTACGATATACTCATGTACATGGAATGAGGTATCACACTCGAGATGTATTGCAGACAAGTTAGCGATAGCTGCTTTGTTTTACGATGCCGAAACACGTCTCTAGCCTAGAACCACTAAATGTTCTCGTTAATGAAAATGCTCCATTTGGTAAATTGATGTTTATTTTAAGTTGATCTCGCTTAGGAATTTGCCTTTCGAGTTCACCATGTGATGTATTCTAAAATTCCTAGGAATGCAACTATCATGATAAGCATTCTTTCCATTCAATTTAACGATGAAAATCCTAGCTACTTAGGGAAGAGCAATCAAATTTCTTTTGAACAAAGAGCAAAGAGAACAATCTAAATGCAATTTCCCTACACTATTCCTATCAGCACACACAAACTTTTTCAATGCAACACACATAACTTTGACTAAGCGCGCTTGAGCCAGAGGAGTTCTGGGATGGGTGACCTCCTGGGAAGTCCTGGTTACCGGGTGCAAGCCCCGGAAGTGATGATTGATGCTATGTGATTCATTTCACTAGTTTCAATCCCACTTCTTCACCCCTGTGAGCATTGTTAGCGCTTGGAATTCACCTAGGCTGAGATAGACAAACTCTCAAGGCTACATCAAACCATTTCACCTCGTAGCTAGCCCTACAAGGTATGAGAAGGCTCTCTCGGGTCAGATTTGATAGATCTTATAATATAATTAGGCTGACCAATTAGGATCAAAGATATTAGGCTAGTAAATTGATAGGGGGGTTGATTTAATGATTTTTGGGGTTTTTGGTGGCAATTGGAGGGAGTGCAATTCAGGGTGCGGGGATTGGGCTCAGTTTTTGCAGGGGGTTCTTTGGGGCAAGGTAGGAACTTGTGCTGATGCCTTTGGCTTGGATGAGTGATCAGGGAAGAAAGAGAGGAGGTTAAAGAGGGCAAACAAGGACTTTGAATCCTCTTTAAACAGTGGAAAACATAGAATTTAAACAAAATTGAAAGCTGAGCATGGCATGCATGAATTCAAACTTTATCACTTCTTTTGTTTAAATAGCAGCAAGAGATTAAGAAATGGAACACATAAACACACTTACAATAACAGTAGGAGACACACCATCAACATAATAATCCACAAGAATCCACAATGAAGTCTGCAAAATCCTGGCCTTCCTTTTCCTCAAATTGCAGAAAATACAAGTCAATAATTCAATAGCACTTCTCCCTCTAGAGTCCAACCATCAAAATGAGAAAGAGAAGGCATAATATAGAAGGTCAAACCTCTTTCCCCACCTCTAGGGGTCGAGCTCAGCTTCCTAGGAGCTGTTGCAACTAATTCTAAATCAGTCACTAGATAATAGGCCAGCTCAACAACTTACCTCTAAAACTTAGGAAGCTTATCTATGCATTAAATATTCACTATTTACATCAAAGAAGCTTCTAGAAGTGGTAAAGAAGAGTAAAAGTATCTAATGCCATGAAATTTACACAATAATCCATCATTTACATGCCCAAATAGTCAACCAAAGTGAAAATAGTGCTTTTCTGGCCGAACTAGTCAAAAACTGGCAAATCTGGAAGTTCTGGTCGCGCCCCTGGAAGTTCTGGTCGCGCCCCTTTGCAGCTACTTTTGAGTGGGTTCCACTGATCCAAATCAGGTGCAAGATGGCTCATTGGAAAGCTTGGCCTGTCTACTTTCCATCCCAAGTGGAATTTCTGAATTTGGTGTAGATTTGACCCCTCAAAAACCATTTCTCCCAAGGTCACTTTCTGCAATGCAAAAAGTGGGCAGAAAGTCAATTTTTGGGTGTATTTTGAGCTTTTGGAGGCTCAAAACTCAAAATTAAGCTGCCCCCAAGTACTGGTAATTTTTCTTTTTGCATGCCCTTTCCAAAAATGCCAAGTTTGCAAAATTCCGAGCAGCCCTTCAAAATGGTCTCACCCGGGGTGAGACCAAACCGTGGGCAAAACCTGTAATTTTACCAAAAATTTGCAAAATGCTCTAAAATTCTCAAAATTTTCAGATTTTGATGCTAGATCAAGGCTGATCAGTACCATGATGAGTGAGGGATGCCTGAGCCAAGATGCGGAGTGGATTTGTCCTTTTCTTCTTCTTCCGGGCCTCTGACAGCTTTCTTTGGAGAATTTTCATTCTCGCCTTGCAAACATGTAATCTTGCCCAGTAGTGTGTCTTCATGTTCCGGAGCAGCTTGTTGTCACGGTTTGCCTTGTCTAACAGTCCCTCCAAGCGCCAATTTGCTCGGATGAGCAATAACTCTCTATCCATGGGCAGTGGGTCCCCAGGCCTCCTACGGTTGATGACTCGGTCAAATCGAATCCTCCATAACTCATCCAACTCCTTCTCGGTCTCCAGCTGTTTGGTCCGCTGCTCTAAATAAGTGATAGTCCACTGAGCCATCTCAAGCTTCCGCTGCAACACAAGGTTCTCTTCCTTGAGCTCATAGAAATCTGAAGAGGAAGGAGAATGAGCATCACGACCAGTGAAATCATCATGTGCCTCGCCAACTGCCTCATCCTCAACCATGGGCTGCTTGCCCTCTCGTACTGCCTGTGCCGATGAAGAAAGCGAGGCCCCTTCCACCTGGTGTGGAGATAACACTCGCTGCTCTGATGATGAAGACGAGACCCCTTCCACTGGCTGTAGAGAAAGTACTCGTCGGGCTGCTGCAAATAAGGTCCTGTGACCTCTCTGATATGTGACCCGAGGAGAAGAAGCCATGTGTCTCGGGATGCTGGTCTCGGGCTGATGTGATGGCCCTCCCTCCTCATGAACTGCCTCAGGCCCTGAATGTGGCTGTGTGAAAACATCTCGGGAGATGAAATCCACCCAAGGGATGCCCTGCTGGCTCAGCTGATGGGAAACTACTAACTGAATAAGACCATGATGGCATAGGCTCCGGAGCTGTTGTACTGGAGTCTGTCTCCGAAAGGTAGTGGCTATCCTCTGAATGTCATGAAATAAGTATGCCGAGATGTTCATCATCCTCACTCTGGTGAAGTGCATCATCATGCGGATATGACAAGAAAATACTCGTGAGAATCTCCCCTCGCATGTGAAGTAGTGCATAATGAGTCTCATGGTGTCTATATACTCTGCTCGGAGGAACTTGATAGGAAAGTTCCTCGTCAAGTGATGCACAAAGGCAGGCCTAACATATGGCTCATAGTATACCAGGTCCACCCACTTGCGCTTTGGCCATACCTCACCCACATTGGGTATCCCGGTAGCATCTGTGATAGCCTCTGGAGAAAACACAAAATTCACCCCTGCAAGGGTGACCTGCCTGTCATGGAGATGGAGGACAAACAACCGGGCCAAGTCTCTGTGATGCTGGATGTGTGACAGCCTCTCACAAAACTGAAAACAAGACACTGCCAATGGGCAAGCCTGCAACTCTGTCAATGATGTGGGCTCTTCCCTCCTGTGATGACCACCCTTGCCTCCCCTACGAGGCCTCTGCTGTATCTCAATCTCAGTAGATGATGATCAGTCATCACCTTGCTCATTAGTCTCAGTGGTTGACATGGTGTTATTGAGCAAGGTGGAATAGATAAGTCAAAATGACCGCTGCCCTGCCTGCAAAATGCTGTGAAGTATGCTGTTTTCAAGGGGAAACATCATGAGGGATATGTTAGGGGAGGAAATTTACATATAGGAAAGGGAAAAATATATATATAAGCAGGGAATTCTGAAGGAAAACATCACATAATGCTAAACATGTTATTCTATCTTTCATCATTTGCAAATCAATACTTTATTTAGGGAAACTGTGTTTTCCAAGCACCAAGGGAAAGGACAATGAAAATCATCATGATGGAGGGAAGGATGTCATGGGCGGAATAGGGTAGCATCAACTGTGTACAAGTAACAGGCAGCTCATTTCATTTTGTTTAGAATGTCATTGAGGAGCATACTCTGTTTTTACTGATGTGAAAATATCCATTTGATGCTAATAAAAAACAGGGGTTTAGGGTATTTAATTGCAAGATGATGAGAAGGGGTTGCTGTGATTATTCTGCAGCGGAAGGAAGAAGGAATTGGTAACTTGGGAATTAGGGAAAAAAGAGGATATTAGGAATTAGGTTTAGGGGGACCATGAAACCCTCTTTACAAATCACTGCCAATCTAATTTACATAACAGCAATTCATTTAGAACAGAGGCAGCTTCATCATGCTTTTACCATGGGGAATTAGGGTTTCACTGTGTGCTTTGATCATAGGGAGGGACATTCAATTGCATATGGAGTTTTAATGAAGGGAAATGCAATTGAATTAGGGTTTTAATATAGGGAATAGGTGGGGAAAAACAGAGTCTTAAGGATGGGGAAGAATACCATGTTAATGCAGAACCCTAATCACAGCAAAAGTAGTCTTTTTTGATAGCTATGCAGCTGATACCTTTAATGAATTTTGTCATGAATTTTATACAGCTTGTAGCCTTTGACATTATACAGCAAGATGACATTTTTCTTTATTTTTTCTAAGGCTATGCAAGTAGCAATTTTCACTGTTTTTTACAATTCTTGAATGTATGCCTTGTCATCACTTTTCTATTTGTTTTTTACAATGTTTTCTGTTCATTCTTTTGCTGTGCATTTGATATATAATTTGCTGTGTATACTAGTGTTTATGTTTTGAGCATATAACATGGGGAAAAGGTAGGGTTTGAAATGATTAGAGGGGACTAGGGTTTGATAGGATTTAGGGGTGGGGTTGGTATGATTAATTTGCAAATGAGATCAATAAATATGACATGTTAACATATGTAATTTACATGGGAAAATGAAAGGAGGGAAAAAGGGAAAAATTTCCTTGAAAAATAACAAACTGTCACACATATTGCTTGCAAAAAAAACTATTCATTTAACCTATTTCTTTATGGATTTCTTGCACAAAATTTATGATCATTACCTTCCTTTCCAATCCCAACACCATCATCAAACATGTGAATGAGGCATACCTTAATAACTTGAGAGAATTTGAGGGTGATTTCAGCGTTTGAATGAGTTTTCAGGGCGGGCAGACTTTTTGGTCGCGCAAGCTCCCAGTTTGGTCTCACCCCTCCGTTTGGTCGCGCCTGTGTAATTTAACACAGCGCGTTGGCCTTTTTTTGGTCGCGCCCCTCCGTTTGGTCGCGCAGCCTCCAAAAGACTGAAACTTCTGCAATTTGCCCAATTCCGCCCTCTAATCGCCTTTTGCTTGTAATTTCTTGCTCCAAATGCACAATGAAGACCTTTCAAGAGGGAATTTGCTTTTATAGGCTCATATTTAAAAAAATTTGACTTTAAAAAACCCACTTTATAATGTTTAAACCTTTGTATTCTCTTTAACACTATTTTAGAGTCTTTTTGTCCTGGAATGAGCTTTTTGATGCGTTTGACTCCGTTCTTCTTGCAGGTTGACCGCCTGATGGACTGTAGCGAAGGAACCAGGGTTGTTGCCGGCACTTTTACAAATTTTTGAAAATTTCTTTGTTTTTTCAAATTCCACATGACCTTGGAATTAAAAACAGTGTTTTTAAATCCAAGGCATAAGATGAGCTGTAGCTGAAGAAGATGACAATGAAACATATGTACAAAACTCCTTCCGGCTTGCTGGGCACTTACTGACCATGACTCATGACCTTGAAATGATTTTGACTCATAACCCTAGACCTAAGACCATGGGACTTCAAAACAAGAATAAAAACAAGCATGACTCAATTACATTGTGGTATGACCTGATTCAGCAAAGCCGAGAAGGGAACAAAGACCAGCTCCTCCATTCAGTCTTATGGCATGCCTAGCGGGATGCAAAACTGACACTAATGAGACACCTATAAATGCAAATGCAAAGAGTTATTGATCACTGATGGAGGGCTCAAGACCGACACTAACAAGCATCACCCGATGCAATGAGTGCTAAGTGAACTATTCAAAAATCATGAGAAATTAGTCAGTTACGACTACCTCTCATGGAAATGGTCATACGCGAATGACTTACTTAACGCAGTTGAATCCCAAAATGATATCTAATATAATGCACTGCGTAGACCCCCATACTTAAATTCAAAAAGAGTCAAGGGATCTCTACTTGAATGGTTCATGAGGCACAATACTTGCTAAGGTTTTGCAAATGGGGTAGCAAGCTAAGTGGGCTTGATTGTGGGGAAAACTCCACAGTTAAGCGCGCTTGAGCCAGAGGAGTTCTGGGATGGGTGACCTCCTGGAAAGTCCTGGTTACCGGGTGCAAGCCCCGGAAGTGATGATTGATGCTATGTGATTCATTTCACTAGTTTCAATCCCACTTCTTCACCCCTGTGAGCATCACCCGATGCAATGAGTGCTAAGTGAACTATTCAAAAATCATGAGAAATTAGTCAGTTACGACTACCTCTCATGGAAATGGTCATACGCGAATGACTTACTTAACGCAGTTGAATCCCAAAATGATATCTAATATAATGCACTGCGTAGACCCCCATACTTAAATTCAAAAAGAGTCAAGGGATCTCTACTTGAATGGTTCATGAGGCACAATACTTGCTAAGGTTTTGCAAATGGGGTAGCAAGCTAAGTGGGCTTGATTGTGGGGAAAACTCCACAGTTAAGCGCGCTTGAGCCAGAGGAGTTCTGGGATGGGTGACCTCCTGGGAAGTCCTGGTTACCGGGTGCAAGCCCCGGAAGTGATGATTGATGCTATGTGATTCATTTCACTAGTTTCAATCCCACTTCTTCACCCCTGTGAGCATCACCCAATGCAATGAGTGCTAAGTGAACTATTCAAAAATCATGAGAAATTAGTCAGTTACGACTACCTCTCATGGAAATGGTCATACATGAATGACTTACTTAACGCAGTTGAATCCCAAAATGATATCTAATATAATGCACTGCGTAGACCCCCATACTTAAATTCAAAAAGAGTCAAGGGATCTCTACTTGAATGGTTCATGAGGCACAATACTTGCTAACGTTTTGCAAATGGGGTAGCAAGCTAAGTGGGCTTGATTGTGGGGAAAAATCCCATTTACTTAAATGCATGTATTTCTTTTTGATTCCCTTAATTTGAATATGAACAAAAAGGAAATATGCACATACAATCAATCAATCTTTCATATGATCAAATACTTTTACGACAGTTCAGATTTGAAGGAAGAGAAGACTTTACGACACTTTATTTCGAATGAAGATTAATCAATTATATCATAACTTTGACTATTGATCGATAATGACAAAGAAAACATGAAGAAACATTAATCAATCCAATCAAAGTTGGGCTAGACCAGGAGATAAACACTCATTTTCAGAGACATGACATTCATTGATCAATCAGCAAACAATCAAACAGAGAAAACTTGGTAAAAACTCTTTCCAAAGGTGGAAACTGATCCTAAGAGGATCAGCGCAGCCCAGAGTGGGAGACAGTGCGCTTCATAGCACTGTCCCTAAGCCAGGGATGCTCTGCAGCGCACTGTGTCCCTCACAAGCCTGCGCTGGTGACAGTAAGCCATTTCAAGAGGCAATTTGACACAGTTTTGACCAATTTTTCAATGTAAACAGCTGAATTACAATCTATGAACACAAATAGAGTCTACAAGGATGTCTTAGGAGGTGGATAAGATACTAGGTGTTAACACTCAGGTTGTCCTTAAGCTCCTTTAAAGGATACGGCCGAGGTAACCACAAACCAATCTTTGGATTGTAGGTTCTAGCCTACCTGCAATCAGAGAGGGCTCTCTCTTTCTGATTTAGCTTTGTTGATGATGATTTTAGGCTAGTTATTGAGTTCAGGGGTTTTGTTTAAGTTTTGGTGGGAAGGATGATGCTTTCAAGTAGAGAGGCAAATCATAGTGTGGTAAGTTTCAAACCATTGGGCATGGAGTCATGGAGTAGGACTGCTGGTGCGTTTTCTTGGTCACAAGAGAGAAATATGGAGCAAGCTAGCTGCACATGAAACAATGATTCAAACTAAAAGAATGGAGTGAGGGCTAAGGAATGAGAGGCAACAAAGAATCTCTCGTTCAGCTTAACAGATGGAAGGTGAAAGAGCTCTATCTAGGAGCAGTCAAGAATCCCTAGATAACTGTCAAACATGGGTGAATTAGAGGAAATATGAGCCAAAGGGAATTCATATTCATTACTAATTTAGATGAAAACATAAAGAAACAGCAGACATTGAGCATAGAGTGCAGCCAAGCAAGTTCTGAGCTAATCTTTCTTTCTGCTGTTTAGATGGTGATACATGTATAATATGAGCATATATCAATGAAAACAGAGGTAAGAGGCACTTATTGAGTCATGTTCTAAGTTTAGTCTAGTCTTTAATATTGAATTAATATAGAATTTAGGTTTTATTAATTTGTATTAATTTGAATTTATTTAGATAGTGGCTAGGTTTTTATTAATATTTCATATATTAAGCTATTTAGACTTTAGGTCATATAATTAAAAATATTTTAAGTCATATAGTGATCAGGTTTAAAAAATTTCTTAGGTTATATAGTCATATTTATATTAATATTAAAGTTTTATAACCATATTATTATTATTAAGTTATTTGTCTTATATATTAATATTATTTTGTCACATAGTGTCATTAACTTATATTATTTTGTCATATAGAGTCATTAACTTATAGAATCATATTTATTAATATTAATATATTTACATTAGTTTTAGATAATAATTATATATATAGTTTTAAGAGATTAAAATATTTACTTTAGTCTTTAGAAATTGATATAGGCTTTAGGCTTGATTGTTATTAACTCTAATATATATTTATGAAGTTGTAGGCTTGATTATTATTAATTCTAATATATATATATGAATGTGTGTAGAGTCCTTAGGTTAGTTAAATATTTAGATGAAAAGTTTTTAGTTTTGTCTTTAGGTTATATAAATATTAATAGTATTAGGTTTATGATTTAAATATTAAAATATTAAAATTTATATTCTAGTTTTTAGATATTATTACTTTAGGGTTTCAAGTTTTTTCTTTAAAAAAATTTTTGATATTATTATCATTATATATATTAGTATCTAGGTAATTATATATTTTTTCAAGATTATCTTAAAAAGTTATTAAATAAATAAGATTAATTTATTAAAATCAAAATCAATAAATAAAATTAAAATTAAAATTAGGTTTCATTATTTATTTCCAGCCGACCTGTGCTTTGCCTCTATTATTCTGCCCTCATGAGTAATTATTTCCTCCCTCTGGCTCTTCTTTTTATCATCTTTCTCTTTTCCCTGATGATGGATCCCATTTGGGATTCAAAACGTTGGTGTAAAAACTCCATTACTGTGGGTTCTCCGATCAGAAATTCAAGAATTCCATAATTCACTCTTCAACCATTAATACACAGCACACAGTCCGTTCTCCAAGCTTTCAGCAGTCTTTGATTAAAAAAACATATCAGATCTACAGAGCGAGTCTCTCTTGGAGTACATTAACCAACCAACCCTTAAAACAGTGCAGAGGGTGGTATATATAGGGAAAATATCCAAAAATATCTATTACAGCAGATCTTAAACAGATCTGAGGGAAATGAGTGCTTTCTAATCTAAGTTATCATGAAATAAATGCGTAATGATCTATTAGGATATTTCGACACATAGGAAATAGTTAAGTACAACTTGGTCTAGTGTAGAGTTAGGTATAGAGTTAGGTAAAGTGTGTTTCTTTATCGTTGTACATTTTGTAACTTACAATCTGACGGTCACGATATGTAGTGATCAGACGGTTCATTCTCTCCTCGGTATTACCGACACTTGATCCATGGCTTGACACTCGATTGGTCCATGAATTCTATTTAAAGCGCATGGAGGGTCATTTGTAGGGTAATCCGTGCATGAGAGAAACATATGTAAATTTTCATTCTTTTATTAATAAATTGCCTGAAGTGGCCGCGTTGGCTCAGGCCGTGGACTGTTTCCCTCTTTGAGGGTTTTAACCACGTCAAAATACTGGTGTATTGATCTGCGATCTGGTTGTGAGCGGTGTCCTTTTGGTGTTCTGTCTGAGGAACTTACCCTATAAATTCCTACATGGTATCAGAGCTATTTGAGGGCCGCGTCCGTTGGTGATCCAAATCTGAAGCCGGTAGAACTGCATCTGACTGCCGTTTCCTAGATCTGTTGTTTCTGACTGCTTTCGGGCCGAGAGGACTGCTCTGTTGTGTTGGGAGCATCTGTTCCAGTGAGGAACCCCTTTCGTTTCACGCGAAAAGGTTTCCGGTAGCCCTAGTTGCGTCATTTTTAAGATTTGGAGGTATACAGTGTTTATTTGCAGTTTACTGTTATTTTCTCTCTGTTTATTTCGGTTTCGGTTTATTTAACCTTTTTTATTACCGGATCTATACCTTTCATTTCTGCGTATGCTCTTTGCCCTGCGACTCTGTGCGATCTGGGCAAATCAGAAACAGAAAGGAAGGATTTTTCTCATGCGTATGCTCTTTTCCCTACGCCTTAGGGTGATCTCGGAAAATCAGAAACATTGAGAAAAATATTTAGTTTCGGCCAAAGCTAACTTTGAGCCGCAAGGTTCATTTTTGAAAATATTTAGTTTTTCGGCTAAAGCTAACTTCGAGCCATAAGGTTCGTTTTCTTTGCATGTCCGTGTTGGGTTTTGTGTTTTGTGTTTTGTAGGGAAAAAGAGCTTTCTCAAGGCAAGCACGCAACCCAAAGCGCCCCCCCCCTCCCCCCGCTCTCTCTCTCTCTCTCTCTCTCTCTCAAATTTTTTGTATAGCTCAATTGGTTCAAAGCTATCTTAAGAGAGTAGAGGTCTTGGGTTCAAATCTCCATTTTTTGGGCGGATTTTTCATTTCCGCACATTCCCGCACTTTGCCAGCAACTTCAACAACTTTTTTAAAAAGGTCATAACTTCTTCATCCGGAAGCCATTTTCAGAGCCGTTTTTTTTTAAACCAACCTGATTTTTCGAGATCTATCCATTGGAACACTTACTTTCAGCATCTTCAGCTTCAGTCTCCATTAAAATGGAAAGTCAATACCAAGTTACCCTTGACAGCACCAACTACTTCCAATGGTTGTCCTACATTGAGGATTTACTTAGAAGTAAAGGTCTCTACAGAATAGCCACAGGCCAAGAGAAGAAACCAAAGGATGAAGATAAGGTTGCAAAATGGGAAAATAGACAAGATCAAGCACGTGGTTTGATAGGAATGTCTATTTCTCCTGATCTTAGATTCCATATTGCAGAACTTGATACTCCTAATGAAGCATTGGAACAAATCACTAAAGTTTTTGGGATTAAAAATGAAATTAGAGCCCATCAGCTTGAAAATGAGTTGCTTACATTGGACCCTAATAATTTTTCTTGCATTGAAGATTTCTTGTCCAAGTTCAAGACCCTTAGATATCTTTTGGAAGGTGTTAAAGTTAAGAAAGAAGATAGTAATCTTATCTATTCCATTCTTACAAAGTTGGGACCAGCCTACTTTGTGTTTGTTTCCACCTTCCATTCTACAAGAGAAACCTTCATTTCTCAAGGAACAGACTACAAGTCCCCTTCCTTTGACTCTTTTTGTGATTCTTTAATAAGAGAACAAGAAAAACTCTTACACCTTGGTCTTCTTAATCTTGGAAACTCTTCCAAGAAAGCGTTAGCCGCCCAGCAGCAACCAAATTCAAAGAATCCCAAGAAATCATATCCTAAAAAGAATGGTCCTAAACCAAACAAGGGTCCTAAGCAAACTCAGCCTCAAAATGAAAGATCATTTCAGCAAAATGATAAGACCAATAAAAACAAATGGAAGAAGACTGACAGACATTGCAACTTTTGTAATCGAGATGGCCACCTAGAATCCAAATGCTTTAAGAAGATGGAAGCCTTGGAAGCAGCAATGAAGAAGCATAACATCCATTTGGGGCAATCTTCAACTTCAACTTCATCTTCAGGAATGGCACTTTCTGCATGTGGTTGTCAAGCATCTCGGTCTGGCTATGCATTAAATGTATCTTCTTCTTCTCATTCTCATGAGTGGCTCATTGATTCTGGAGCTTCTTATCACATGGCCAAAAACAAAGCCATGTTTTCTTCTTTAAATGATTGTAACACCAAAAATATATATGTTGGTGATGATAGATCTCTTAATGTTGTAGGGACTGGAACTGTTCATCTAGACAATGGTCAGTTTAATGATGTATTATGTGTTCCAACCTTATCCTGCAACCTTCTATCTGTATATCAGATAACTCATTCAAGTGAAGGTAAAATCGTTGAATTTTCACCTCATGATGTTGTAATCAAGGACTTAAGAGATCCTAAACAGATTTTGGCTACTGGCATTGCTGATGATTCCACAAGGTTGTATAAGTTTCACAACTTTGGGTCATCAAATCTTCCCTCAGTATTTGTTGCTCATAACGATGAAGTGAGCAAACTTTGGCATGAGCGATTTGGTCACTTAAACTATCGCTCCCTTCAGCATCTATGTAAAGAAAATATGGTGACAGGTCTTCCTATGGTATCTTGCAGAGATGGTGTTTGTTCCGGATGTGTACTCGGAAAACATCACCGGGACAGTTTTGAAAAATGTGCCTCTTGGCACGCCTCAGCCCCTTTACAGCTTGTGCATAGTGATTTATGTGGTCCACTTCCAGTTGTGTCATTCTCTGGCTGCAAGTATTTCTTAACTTTCATTGATGATTTCTCCAGACGCACTTGGGTATACTTCTTAAAACTCAAGAGTGAAGTATTTAACACTTTTTTGGCCTTCAAGGCCTTTGTTGAAAAACAATCTGGACATCAAATTCTTAAGTTAAGATCTGATAATGGCGGAGAATATGTTAAAAACACATTCATCAACTATTGCACTGAGAATGGAATTCAAATGCAACATACTGTTCCATATACTCCACAACAAAATGGTGTAGCTGAAAGGAAGAATCGCACCTTAAAGGAAATGGCTAATTGTATGCTACAATCTAAAGGACTTGGTCTTACTTTTTGGGCAGAAGCAATTAACTGTGCAAATTACATAATAAATCGCACTCCTACTAAGGCTTTAAAGAATATCACTCCAGAGGAAGCATGGAGCTCAATCAAACCAGATGTAAGTCACTTTCATGTTTTTGGAAGTGAAGCGTGGGCCCATATTCCAGATGAAAAGCATAAAGCTTTAGAACCTAAGAGTGAAAAATGTACTTTTGTTGGATATTCTGAAGATGTCAAAGGCTATAGACTTATTCCATTTACGTCCAAAAATGTTATCATTATAAGAGATGTAAAATTTGATGAAAATATATCGGCCTGCGAGCCTAGTCCGGCGGTTGTGCCACCTCTCCCTATCTCTTCTACTTTTGAAAACATTTCTTCTTCAGATGATGAAAGTGAGGATGACAATCCTCCCCCACCATCTCAGGATCCTCCTTCAGCTCCTGAGCTTCCAAAATGGGTTCGTGCTACTCGAGATGCAGCAGGTGATCTTGCCGGTGATCCTACAGATCAGTGACGTACACGTTCTCAGTTCGAGAGAGCCTCTTCTTTACTGGCTCAAGCTCCAGTAAATTATGATCCTGACACCTTTGCAGAGGCTTCATGCCATCCAGATTGGGAAGCAGCTATGAATGAAGAATATCGTTCATTATTGGCAAATGATACATGGGATCTTGTTCCTCTACCAAAGGGACGAAAACTTGTCAGATGCAAATGGGTTTACAGAACCAAGTATGGACCAGATGGGAAAGTTGATAAACATAAAGCTCGTCTTGTTGCTAAAGGTTTTTCACAGGTTGAAGGCATTGACTACACCGAAACCTTCTCCCCTGTTGCCAAAATGAACTCTATCCGCCTTGTTCTTTCCCTTGCTGCCTCTTTCAAATGGGAAGTCCATCAGATGGATGTTAAATCTGCCTTCTTGCATGGGGACTTGCATGAAGAAATCTATATGGAACAACCCATTGGCTTCATACAAATAGACTCCAGCCTTGTGTGTCGACTTAAGAAATCCCTTTATGGTCTCAAGCAAGCTCCTCGGGCTTGGTATGCCAAAATGGATAGCTTTCTTTTAGAATCTGGCTTTTCTAGGTGTCATTCTGACAATACTGTCTACACCAAGAAAGTGGGCAACTCTCTTATCATCCTTGTTCTTTATGTTGATGATCTTATCCTTACTGGTAGTGATCCCAATCTTATAAACCATGTGAAGTCTAGCCTTAAAAGGAAATTTGAAATGACAGACTTAGGACACTTACACTATTTTCTTGGTCTTCAAGTCTTGCAATCCAAGGAGGGTATTTCCCTTTCCCAGTCCAAGTATGCTTGTGATATTCTACGTCATTTTCACATGGAAGACTGTAAGCCAGCCCCTTCTCCCTTTCAGTCTGGAGTCAAACTTTCAGTTACTTGTACTTCTCCTGAAGTTGATGCTACATTATACTGTCAACTTGTAGGAAAACTCTTGTATCTAACTCATACTCGTCCTGACCTTTCCTTTGTTGTTGGCCTTGTTGCTCAGTTCATGCAAAACCCCCGTGAAAGTCATTGGAAAGCAGCTAAAAGAATACTTCGTTATGTTCGAGGTACAGTTCAGTTTGGCATTCATTACAGTGCTGAAGCATCTCCTCTATTGGTTGGTTTCACTGATTCCGATTGGGCTGGTGACCCTGATGATCGGAAGTCTACTGCCGGTTATGTGTTCACTCTTGGTTCAGGACCTATTACATGGGCTTGTAAGAAACAAGCTGCCATTTCTCTTTCATCAGCAGAAGCAGAGTATCGTGGTGTCGTAGATGCCAGTAAGGAAGCCTTGTGGCTTTGTCAGATCCTGTCAGAGTTTGGCTTTCAACAGCAGCATCCGACTACACTTTGGTGTGATAATCAAAGTGCCATTCAGCTATGCAAAGATCCAGTCCAACATCAGCGCAGCAAACACATTGAACTGCACATACACTTCATCGGAAAGCTCATTCACGACCATGTTCTTGAAGTGCAATATTGTTCAACAGATGATCAAGTTGCAGACATCTTCACAAAGGCTCTCACAGAGGCGAAGTTCACTAAACTTCAATTTATGGTTGGAGTTCAGGAAGTTGTCACTAAAGGGGGATAGGCTCTAGTGCCTCCTTCCTTCTCCTATTGTGTCATATTTGTAAATCCTTCAATCCTATCCCAAGTTGTTCTTAAGGGGGGATGTTAGGATATTCCGACACATAGGAAATAGTTAAGTACAACTTGGTCTAGTGTAGAGTTAGGTATAGAGTTAGGTAAAGTGTGTTTCTTTACCGTTGTACATTTTGTAACTTACAATCCAACGGTCACGATATGTAGTGATCCGACGGTTCATTCTCTCCTCGGTATTACCGCCACTTGATCCGTGGCTTGACACCCGATTGGTCATGAATTCTATTTAAAGCGCATGGAGGGTCATTTGTAGGGTAATCCGTGCATGAGAGAAACATATGTAAATTTTCATTCTTTTATTAATAAATTGCCTGAAGTGGCCGCGTTGGCTCAGGCTATGGACTGTTTCCCTCTTTGAGGGTTTTAACCATGTCAAAATACTGGTGTATTGATCTGCGATCTGGTTGTGAGCGGTGTCCTTTTGGTGTTCTGTCTGAGGAACTTACCCTGTAAATTCCTACATGATCTATCTAAGTGCTGCGCTGGGCAGCTGCCTCAAAAATGAGCTTAAATCTGTCCTGGTGGCTCTGTGCTGTTTACTTGGCCATAACTGCGCATTGGCCTCTGATCCATTACTGCTCGGTGGCTTTAAATGCTTTAACTGTGATCGGAGAGCCTTGATGGGATTTCACCGCTTTCTTTGACTTTGTTGGAGGCCATTCAATGTTCACCTGCTTTGGGAAATAAAGATTTCCACAAAAAACACTTAACTGATACTCTTTGCCGCAACGTTGATACTCTTTGACATGCATTTGGGCTTTCTCTTTCCTTTGATACTCTTTAAATTGTCCCATCGCCCCTTTTATGCCTATTCGAGGAAAAATAACTGCTGCAAATGCTTCCGTGGCCTTTGGGATGCTATCGGCGCTGGCTAATTGAATATGAACCTTTATGCAGAAATCCTGTTTAAATAATGCTGGAGGAATGCAACCTGATAACTGTGCTGGACTGAGGCTGGCCTTTAATCTGCATTTTTGGGCCTGCTGGTAGCCAAGCAATAGGAGGCTTTCCATTTTGGGCAATTTTTCTTAGCGATGCGCGATTAGCGTAATCGCGCATCGAAAACTGCCTCAGTTTCTCATTCCGGGCATCCTTTGCTGCGATTTTCGCCTTCTGCGCCCTTTTGGTGATGACAAAATGGCTTGAAATGCATGAATTCCCTTATCAGGAGCGGGTGCTGGAAGAAACCCTGTAAAAATGGCCATTTTCTTTAAAACAGACAAAAAGCCCATTTACACGCAAAAATCGTAAAAATCCGGGGCGGGAGCGATCACTGTTCATTGGATTAAATCTAGGTCGTTGGATCCGGCGCGGGCCGATCCAACGGCTGGCGCTATTTCGGCATTCGGCAGATCGGCGGTCCAACACATAAAAACTTGCGATGAGCGATATAGAGGGCGGACCCGAAATCCATTCAAAAACTGTGTTTTATGGCTTTTCGGGTTTCAAAAGGGGCATACAGTACCACCACCTTTTCGGACCCGAAACCTTTTATGCTCTGTTTTATTGTCATTTCGGCTCTAGCATATCGGAGGCTTTCCACTTCGCTGTACAAGGGGCCTTTACGGACCCGAAATATATATGCACCGTGCTTTGTAGCTTTTCGGCTCCGCTGGTCGGAGCAATATATATGGAATGATGCGATAAGACATGAACCGTTGATCTTCAGGCCCGAATGGGCGGCTGAGATTAACTCGGCAATTCAGCAATCGGCGGGGACATGGGTATACACATATGTGCGATCGCCGAAATGGGCGATCGCCGAAACGATCTGGACCATTGATCTGGGTGGAACGATGGACGGCCATGATTACATCGGCGTTTTACCATCGGAAATATTTGCGATAAGGCTTGCGATAGATGAAATGCGGGGTTTTTACGTTAAACTTAAGTTTTATGAAAACTTAGGTTTATGCGGTAAAATGCGATATATGCGGTGAAACATGAAATTGCGATGCGGAGGGCTCCCGATAGCGATATCGCATCGGTGGAGAGGTCGGGGGCTTATATACATGGCACAAAACTTTGCGATATGCCGATGCGAAGTCGCGATCGGCGATAAACCATCGGGGAAACATATATATGGGCCAACATTGATCGCTGCCCCCTCCCGACTGCGATATCGCATCGGAGGGGGTCCCAAAGGAAACTTTTTGAATCGGAGCAAGGCTTTTGCGCTAAAGGTAAGTTTTGTGAAGTCGGAGGGGGGTTTCTTCATGGAAAGGAGGGCTTTTATGATTCGGCAAAGGGTCTTTATGGCCTTAGAATGATTTTTGGGTGTTTTAAAAGGTTTTTAAGGCATCGGAAGGGGTCCGAAAGCCTGGAAGGATGGATTTCATGCCTTGGAAGGAGTCCAAAGGCACTTAAGAGGAATTTTATGCAGTTTGAGAAGGATTTTAAGGCCAAACAAGGGGTTTATGCCTTGAGAAGGTGAAAACAAGGCAAAAGGGATGGTTTTTATACAGATGAAGGGAATCTATGCTTTGGGAAGGAGTCCAAAAAGCATGAGAAGATGGTTTGAGGGTGGCAATGAGGGTTCTTGCTGAGTTTCAGATAAACTTAGCAATTCCCAAGTGTACTTATGGTTATTTTTCAACCAGGGGGAGGGGATATGTATTTAGGGGAGCTATTAACATAGTTTTAGTAGGGGGGAGGGGAAACAGATAGGGATTTACATAATAGAGTTAGTAGTTAACATGAAAGTGTGAAGAAAGCGCTAAGTATGGAAATCTTAGGCTACAAAGGGGAAATAGAACTTGTAGAAGAGATATCAGCACTCCTAAGTAAAGCAGATCTCTACTTAGGCAAATGTTTATGAAACATGATGAAACTAAGAGGTATCAAGCAGATCTTGACCTCTTTGGGGAAGTTAGTGAATGATTTGGGGACAAGGAAGAATGGGGAGTTAGTCATGCCTCGCTTGAGCTGCTCCAAGGGAAAATTGCTTGATACATGTGATCTGAAGTAAAATATGCCTTTGAAACACAAAATTGATCACAAATCAGCATTCTGCAACCTCAAAACTACCTACCCTGCCTACTTACCTAGCATTTTCTCTTCCTTTTGGTTTGGGTGCACTTGAACTAGCATACCCAGCTTTCATTCTTTTCTTTCAGTTGTCCTCCTATCTAAATCTACACTTATTGCATCGAGGGGCTAAGATTAAGCTGTTGAGCACCCTTGTTTCTCTACCTATCTACAAATCTTCCAAGATTAAGTTGTTTGGACAGATAATGATTCTCTATATTCTACAACAGGAAATTGAAACCTAGGGAGACCAAGATTAAGCTGTTTGGACAGATAGTGATTCTCTATATTCTACAACAGGAAATTGAAACCTAGGGAGACCAAGATTAAGCTGTTTGGACCTCCCTTAACAGAAAACTCATCAAAAATGGATCAACTCATCAAAAACGGAACATAGCAGTGGCACTTAGACCAACACACTCTCATGGACACTTCATTGGCCTCTATAGCAAATATGGAACGTTGCAGTATGCAAAGTATGACATATTTGGCATGTAAAAAGGTCGATCATGAAAGATGAATACCTGCTGCAGTAAGAGGCTAACAGTGGCTCCACTTGGGGATGGCTTTTCCTTGTGAAAAGCCAAGAACAGCAGGTCAGATTGCCTTGATCTTCTATCGTTGCTGTGGACTAGAAACACTTCTTTGTGCTGACTGTTAAATGAATGGGACTTTGACATCATCTGAACAGCACTCTCCTCAACTGAATTACTGTGAACTATATAGCATCGCCTGCTTTCTTCTGCGTGCTTAATGTTATGTACAATGTTACCTGAGCACTGCCCTTTGAAATAGTCTCAAAACATGGATCAAAACTGAGGCATTTTCCTTTAACTCTGTCTTTGAAAAGGTTGCTGATGTAAAACCAAAAATGTTCCTCCCTTTTGATGCTATTGACCAAAGTTGTGGAAGCCTGATTGCAACATTTTTAATTGAATTCGCTGTGATATACAGCAGCGCTCTTATCTTGTTCTGATTGCTCTAAATATCCAAAACTGCCCTGAGTGCCGATCTCCAATGTGATTCAAAACAAAGAATCATAAAGAGCATTCCCTTTTGCTGGCTGTCAGATGATTGAAGTTTAAAATTCTGAACGCAACCTCCTTTTAACATGAATCACTGTACAATACATCGCTACCTCTTTTTATATCTCAATTGGCCCTGAGCATCCTTCTGTCATTTGTTTGAAAACAGGGATCAAAATCGGTCACTCTCTTTGAAATCAATTTCACAAGAACAGAGAGCTGGGTGCTGCGTTCTATTGCTCCTTTCACTCAAAACTGCGCTGCGCACTTATGCTGAAACCAATGCAAAGACAGAGCCTTTGAAATGGATGATTTGCATGGGTTGTGCCTTATAAACTTTGCTGCGTTGTTCTCCTGAGAATGATGCTGTGACTGATCGTTAAAATAGAGGACTGCCTTGCTCTGTCTCCATAACTTCGCTGCTCGGTTCCAAGCAATCAGATTGCTTATACAAACATAAAAAGGAAAGCGCTGACATATATACAAACATCAATATACAAATATATACACAGGAGCATTGTATCCCTTAAAAGGGATCTCGATAATGTTTCAACATTCGGCCATTTACAGGGCCGTCTTCCACTGTGCTGTCATCTATAGATTTGAGAAAATACGTGTTATTGCCCTACACAGCGCTGATGACAAATGGGAATTTCCATAGAAAATCGAACTTTGCATGCTTTCCCTTGTCTTCTCTTCGTGAGTCCCACCTTAGAACTTTGTCACCAATGTAGAAATCCTCAGCCTTGGTCCTTTTGTCAAATGCTTTCTTCAGCCTCTCTTGCACGATTTGAGCTCTGTCATACACTTGCTCTCTGGTTTGTTGAAGATGAATGGTCTGATTAATTCTTCTTTGAACATCATTTGGTTCAGCTTGGATCTCTTGCAGCAGCTTGATGACAGGAATGCCCAAGGAAGATGGAAATCTGGCCTCCATGCCATACACCAGCTCATAAGGGCTCATCCCAATGGATCTCTTTGTTGAAAGTCCGTCTTCCCATAGGGCATTTGTGAGCTTTCTATGCCAGTTCTTCTTGTTTTCTTCTAAGATCTTCTTGATAATATTGATCAGGCTCTTGTTGGATGATTCGGCCAAGCCATTACCTTGAGGGTAATAGGCTGTAGAGTGGCCTAAGGTGAATGAAATTTATGGAAAAAATTGATCATCTTTTTGGATTTGAAGGCAGCAGCATTGTCAGTAATGATCTTCTCAAGGCAGCCAAATCTAGAAAGGATATTGCACTCAAGGAATTGGATAATGGTGGAGTCATTGGCTTGCCTACATGGGATGGCTTCAATCCACTTGGTGAAATAGTCGGTGGCTGTTAGAATCCACTTATGCTGGCCTGAGGAAGAGGGATGGATTTCTCCAATGAAGTCAAGACCCCATTGTTGAAAAGGCTTTTCGGTTGAGATGGGCTTAAGGGGCAAGGGCAGAAACTTTCTTTTTCCTTCAAAGATTTGGCATTTGTGGCATGAAACAACAAATTTTCTCACATCAGCAAACAAAGAGGGCCAATAGAAACTAGCCCTTAAAATTTTATCAGCAGTGGACTTCCAATACAAATGTCCTCCACAGTCCCCTGCATGGAATTCTTTCATGACATTGTTAGTTTCATTCATTGTTAAACAATTAAGCAATATGCCCTCATGGTTTTTCCAAAATAATGCACCCTCTAAGACACAAAACTTTAAAGCCTTCATTTTTAAAAATCTTTTCTTGGTTCTGGACAATCCTGGGGGAGCACACAGGTTTAACAATACAAAGCAAATATCAGCATACCATGGGGATTGCAAAAAGGTCTCACTGATCTGTGGAGTCACCAGCTCCTGTTCATTGTCCAGTTGGTTAATGTCTAAGGCTTGAAAATTTGTTTCGGACATCAGTTTGGCTAAACCTTGTCCCTTTATTAGCTTGGTTGGTTTTATTTCTATGTCATACTCAAGGATGTTAGCAATCCACTTGCCTCTTTTGCCTTCTAACCCCTCTTGGGTTAATATGTCTTTTACAACAGCATTTGGCACATAAGCAATCACATGTGAGTATAAAATATAGATTCTGAAATCTTTAATTGCTCTAACAAGGGCATAGGCCTGCTTCTCCATGATTTGGTACTTCAAAGGGGCATCTCTAAGGGCTCGGCTGAAGAATGCAATTGGATTTTTGTTTCCTTGATCATCCTTCTGCAAAAGGACAGCAACTATGGTGTGATCGGATGCAAATGAAAATATGATAAATTCCCTATCAAATTTAGGACTTGTGAGGACAGGGGCTTGGGTTAAGGTAGATTTTATGCCCTCAAAGGCTTGCTTGGCTTCAAGAGACCAGTTTACCTTGGCATCCTTTTTTAACATGTTGCTTAACAGTCTTATCAGCTCGGCTAGATTTGGGATGAATCTCCTTAGGAAATTGATCTTTCCAAGGAATGCTTGCAACTCTTTTATGTTTCTTGGATATGGGATTTGAAGAATGGCTTGGATCCTTTCCGGGTCTATTCTAATACCATCTTTTGAGATGATATGTCCAAGTAATTTGCCTTCTTCAAGGCCAAAGAGAGACTTCTTGGGGTTTAAGGAAATGCCATATTTCCTACATGTCATGAATATTTTCCTAAGATGTTTGAGGTGCTCTTGATCAGATTTGGAGAAAGGGGTAAGGTCATCAAGGTAGATTACCAAGAAATCACGGATTTCCTTGGCAAAGGCAATGTCCATTGCCCTTTGAAATGTAGCACCAGCGTTCTTTAGTCCGAAAGGCATTTTGACATATTTAAATGTTCCCCACGGTGTGGTAAAGGCTGTCTTGTCTTGGTCATCCGGGTGAACAAGTATTTGATTGAAACCTGAAAAGCCATCTAGCAAAGAAATTCTAGATGACCCCACTACTCTTTGTAGGATGTGATCCATTTTGGGCAAAGGATAGTGGTCTTTTAGGGAGACTTGGTTTAAGTTTCTTAGGTCTACACATAGCCTAATCTCACCTGTCTTCTTTCTTGTGGGAACCAGATTCGACACCCATTCAGAAAATCTAATGGGTGCTATGATACCTGCTTCAAACATCCTCTTCACTTCTTTCTCAATCAAGGGGAGAAGCACAGGATTGATTCTCCTAAGTTTTTGTTTGAAGGGATTTTGGTTTGGTTTTAAGGGACTGGTGTGTTGGATTACTGAGGTGTCAAAGGACTTCAAGTCCTCATAACTCCAAGCAAATACATCTTGGAATTCTTTGAACAAATCCACATACTTTGGTTTTTGCTCAGGTGGCAGATTTTTGGACAATTTAATCATTTTGGGCTTCTCTGCTATCCCAATGTTGTGTTCTTCTATAGCAGCATTTAAGGGTTGCATTTTTGGCTTTTTAGGAACATCATTAGCATCAAACATGTCTTCTAATGGAGTGAGGCCAGCAGGCAAAAAGTTATCCTTTAAGTCAATGATCTCGGCCTCTGTTTTGGCTATTTCCTCCAAATGCATTTGTTTCAGCTCTTCTATGTTTGTTTTGTCAAAAACAGTTGGGTTTAGCATTTGTTTGGCTGTTACAGCTGTTACAGCCTGCTGATTTTCATTTGTTTGTTGTTGTTCATCCGTCATAGCATCCATGTCAATGTTTAGGCCTGCAAATTCATGCTGTAAGGTAAGAAAATTGTTGATTTGAGCATCATCCTCAAACACTTGCCAATCTTTAACGTTATTTGGGATAGCAGGCCTATGTTTTATTTCAGCAGTGAAATGGTGATTTGGCTCAAAGGGAAGCTTGCATGTGCTAGCAAAAGTGGCTAGGCTGTGAGCATGAATGTTATGATTTCTTGAAATCTTGGCAAGCTTGGATTCAGTGAATGTATCAAGTATTGCAGTGGCAGCAGTCCTATAAGATCTTAGCCTTCTATCATTGGTAACAAAGTTGCCTTTCATTTGTTGGATTACTAGGTCTGAGTCACCTAGAATGGAAACTTTGGCAGCTCCTAAAGCTTTGAGCAGCTTAAGGCCTAAGAGGAGTGCCTCATACTCGGCCATGTTGTTGGTGCATTTGAAATTCAGTCTATAAGCATGACCCTCTGCATGGTTGTTATGTGTATTGTGAATCCATATTCCTGCCCCTGCTCCTAACTTGTTAACGGAGCCATCAAACTCTAAATATCATGTGATTTCTTGCTTGTGGTTAGTATTAAGAGTTTCAGTCATTTTAGGATTGGGCAGACCTGAGTCTTGTGCTTGGGGAGGTTCTTCTTGTGTGCTGGTTGCATTGGCTGTTGTGACAGTCTTATGGGTATGTGCAACCAATTCTTCATTGATGTGTGCTTGTTGTACTAAAGCCAAAGGCTTATCATCAGTTGGAGGACTTGTTTCATCATTAAACAAAATAAAAGAATCCATATCAGAATGGATTGAGTAAATTGGAAATTTTTGGGGCTTTTCCTCACTACTTACCACATACTTCACCAGTGTTTCTCTATACAGTCTCTTAGGTTGCCCAAAGACTGATATAGTGGCATAAGAGAGGTCTAATTGGAGAGATCCTTGGAGTTTTGCTCCCCAAGATCTTGATAAGAGCATGCCATACTTTGGTGGGATGTCAGCAACCACCACGTCCATTAGGATTGTCTTGTTGGGAAATTGGACTAAGGAGACACATAAGTCTTTGATTAAGCCTAAACACTTGACCTAACTTGAGTCAAAGGAGAATAGATCTTTGTAGGGTCTTGTGACATCAAGGTTTAGTTTCTCCATTACAGCTTTGGGCATAACATTGTGTGAGGCACCTGAGTCAAACATAGCATTGTGCAAGACTTTGTCATGAATGTGAAAACTGACATAAAAGGGTGGAACAGATCCATATGTTGATTTTCCATTAACTTCAGGAGCGAACAGTAGCTCAGGGGTATCATCTAAAACATTTACATCATCCTTGACCTCTGGCATTTGAAGTGATCTTTGAATTTGTTGCCTATACACATCATGTTTGGCAAGTTCAGAGAGAGGGACAAATATCTTCAATTTACCTATTTCTGCCTCTAAATCAAAAGGTTTTTCTGACTGGGTTTGAGTATTGTGAGAGGCAGGCTTCCCTTTTTCCATTGGGGTATCAGCGATTTGCTCTTGTTTATCAGCGTTATGGGAAGTGATTGCTTGCAGTTTTTCAGTTTTAGGAGGGCTTTTTGGAACGTTGTTCAAGTTCTCTTTTGAGGAAGAAGGTGGCAGAGGCTGATCAATAGAAGGTTGTATGTCTGTTATGTCCTCTACAGTCACTTGATGCGGGTTTGGGAGAGTTATATCAGTTGTTTCTGTTATAATAGCCTTGCCTCTAATCTTGTTGGGTTGTTTGCCCTCCTTTGGTTTAACTTTTTCAGGCACATCTATGGTTCTTGTCCTCAGCTTATACTGTTTGTGGACCTCATAAACAGCTGAATCATAACCTTGTTTAAAGTCAAAAGACTCACCAGACTTAGTCTGAAATTGATTTATCTCATGGTCATCTTGGTCTTCTTGGGTTAGAAAAATTTGTTGCTCACCCTTCAAATCTATTAAGTTCATGTGAGTGTCTTCTATGGGTTCACTAGAAGTGGATGCCTCTGTGTAGTTTTCTTGAAAAGGAGGTCTTATATCATGGTCTGGGCTAGACCTACCAGCGTTTGGATTTTGATTTTTCCTGAAATTTGGGTTCCTGACAGTGTTGGCTTGCTGCCCGTCCCATGATGATTTCCTCTCAACACTCTCTACCCTGTCTCCCAGCCTGTGCATGCCATTGATAATAGCATCTAGCTTTTGATCTAAGGCTGAGGGTTCTTCCTTGAAGGTGGTTCTTCTCTCAGTTCTAGCTCTGTTTCTTTTGGCAATTAAATTTGCCTCCACAGTGACAGCCACATTTTGCATGTCTGCAAGGTTGTTAGGGGCTCTTTCTTTTAACTGGTAGGCCATATCTGGGTCAAATCCATCAAGGAATTTATACAAGGCAAGGTCAAGTGGAGGCCTTAAATTCTGAGGAATAGCGTTATAAACGCTATTAAACCTTGCACAGTAGTATAACACAGACTCCTGAGGGCCTCTTTTGATTGTATCGTATTCAGCCAATATGTGCAAGGGGTCTTTCTTTTTCTCCCATCGGTTGATAAATGACTGGTATAAGGCTTCTGGGTCTGCTATGGAATTAGCTGGGAGTGCTCTAAACCAAGTCCTGACATCGCCTGTCAAACTTTGGACAAAAATATTCATTCTCACACCATCATCGTCAATCTCATAGCTTTCAAAGTAATCCTGCATTTTCTTTGTATGCTGAAGGGCTGTGCAGGCACTTGTGCCATCAAAATATGTGATTTTAGTTTGGTAATCCTGAGGCATAGCCCCGGGATTTGCAGGCAACTGTAAAGGTGCATATCTATTCACCATATTCACAGGGATAAGTGGAACAACAGAGATAAACGGAACAACTGGAACAACTGGGATAATAGGAGTAGTAGTGGTAGTATGTGCAGTGAACGGAGGTGTGGAAGGAATGCTTTGAGACGTGGACGATGAACAAGGGGAACTAGGGGTTGAACGAAATAGAACTTTGACGGGGGTTGGGCCACAGCTTGGCTGAACTATTACAAAAGTATAATCAGCAAAATCCTCTTTTGGCTCTAATTTCCTGAGGTTTCTTTGGATCAAATTCGGATTTTCAAAAGCAGCTGTGGGATTTGGGTCTGGATTTGACCTTGTATAACGTGAATTCTTTTTGGGAGCCAGCTTCTGGCTTGTTTTTTTTGGGGATTTTTCTAAGAATATATGGGTTAGAAAGAAACTTTGAAGGTCTGGTTCTTTCCCAGTGGATCTTTCCAACTTGATTTGTGAAATTATCTGAGGATTGTCCCCAGTGGAGTCGCCATTATGTTAACACTTAGGTTGTCCTTAAGCTCCTTTAAAGGATACGACCGAGGTAACCACAAACCAATATTTGGATTGCAGGTTCTAGCCTACCTGCAATCAGAGAGGGCTCTCTCTTTCTGATTTAGCTTTGTTGATGATGATTTTAGGCTAGTTATTGAGTTCAGGGGTTTTGTTTAAGTTTTGGTGGGAAGGATGATGCTTTCAAGTAGAAAGGCAAAGCATAGTGTGGTAAGTTTCAAACCATTGGGCATGGAGTCATGGAATAGGACTGCTGGTGCGTTTTCTTCGTCACAAGAGAGCAATATGGAGCAAGCTAGCTACACATGAAACAATGATTCAAACTAAAAGGATGGAATGAGGGCTAAGGAATGAGAGGCAACAAAGAATCTCTCATTCAGCTTAACAGAAGGAAGGTGAAAGAGCTCTATCTAGGAGCAGTCAAGAATCCCTAGATAACTGTCAAACATGGGTGAATTAGAGGAAATATGAGCCAAAGGGAATTCATATTCATTACTAATTCAGATGAAAACATAAAGAAACAGCAGACATTGAGCATAGAGTGCAGCCAAGCAAGTTCTAAGCTAATCTTTCTTTCTGCTATTTAGATGGTGATACATGTATAATATGAGCATATATCAATGAAAACAGAGGTAAGAGGCACTTATTGAGTCATGTTGCAGCACAAGAATTCCATAATTCACTCTTCAACCATTAATACACAGCACACAGTCCATTCTCCAAGCTTTCAGCAGTCTTTGATTAAGGAAAACATATCAGATCTACAGAGCGAGTCTCTCTTGGAGTACATTAACCAACCAACCCTTAAAACAGTGCAGAGGGTGGTATATATAGGGAAAATATCCAAAAATATCTATTACAGCAGATCTTAAACAGATCTGAGGGAAATGAGTGCTTTCTAATCTAAGTTATCCTGAAATAAATGCGTAATGATCTATCTAAGTGCTGCGCTGGGCAGTTGCCTCAAAAATGTGCTGAAATCTATCCTGGTGGCTCTATGCTGTTTACTTGGCCATAACTGTGCATTGGCCTCTGATCCATTGCTGTTCGGTGGCTTTAAATGCTTTAACTATGATCGGAGAGCCTTGATGGGCTTTCACCGCTTTCTTTGACTTTGTTGGAGGCCATTCAATGTTCACCTGCTTTGGGAAATAAATATTTCCACTAAAAACACTTAACTGATACTCTTTGCCGCAACATTGATACTCTTTGACATGCATTTGGGCTTTCTCTTTCCTCTGATACTCTTTAAACTGTCCCATCGCCCCTTTTCTGCCTATTCGAGGCAAAATAACTGCTGCAAATGCTTCCGTGGCCTTTGGGATGCTATCGGCGCTGGCTAATTGAATATGAACCTTTATGCAGAAATCCTGTTTAAATAATGCTGGAGGAATGCAACCTGATAACTGTGCTGGACTGAGGCTGGCCTTTAATCTGCATTTTTGGGCCTGCTGGTAGCCAAGCAATAGGAGGCTTTCCATTTTGGGCAATTTTTCTTAGCGATGCACGATTAGTGTAATCGTGCATCGAAAACTGCCTCAGTTTCTCATTCCGGGCATCCTTTGCTGCGATTTTCACCTTCTGCGCCCTTTTGGTGATGAAAAAATGGCTTGAAATGCATGAATTCCCTTATCGGGAGCGGGCGCTGGAAGAAACCCTGTAAAAATGGCCATTTTCTTTAAAACAGACAAAAAGCCCATTTACACGCAAAAATCGTAAAAATCTGGGGCGGGAGCGATCACTGTTCATTGGATTAAATCTGGGCCGTTGGATCCGGCACGGGCCGATCCAACAGCTGGCGCTATTTCGGCGGTCGGCAGATTGGCGGTCCAACACATAAAAACTTGTGATGAGCGATATAGAGGGCGGACCCGAAATCCATTCAAAAACTGTGTTTTATGGCTTTTCGGGTTTCAAAAGGGGCATACAGTACCACCACCTTTTCGGACCCGAAACCTTTTATGCTCTGTTTTATTGTCATTTCGGCTCCGTCATATCGGAGCCTTTCCACTTCGCTGTACAAGGGGCCTTTACGGACCCGAAATATATATGCGCCGCGCTTTGTAGCTTTTCGGCTCCGCTGGTCGGAGCCATATATATGGAATGATGCGATAAGACATGAACCGTTGGATGAGCGGGCCCGAATGGGCGGCTATGATTTCTTCGGCATTTCGGCAATCGGCAGGGACATGGGTATACACATATGTGCGATCGCCGAAATGGGCGATCGCCGAAACGATCTGGACCATTGATCTGGGCGGAACGATGGACGACCATGATTACATCGGCGTTTTACCATCGGAAATATTTGCGATAAGGCTTGCGATAGATGAAATGCGGGGTTTTTACGTTAAACTTAAGTTTTATGAAAACTTAGGTTTATGCGGTAAAATGCGATATATGTGATGAAACATGAAATTGCGATGCGGAGGGCTCCCGATAGCGATATCGCATCGGCGGAGAGGTCGGGGGCTTATATACATGGCACAAAACTTTGCGATACGCCGATGCGAAGTCGCGATCGGTGATAAACCATCGGGGAAACATATATATGGGCCAACATTGATCGTTGCCCCCTCCCGACTGTGATATCGCATCGGAGGGGGTCCCAAAGGAAACTTTTTGGAATCGGATCAAGGCTTTTGCACTAAAGGTAAGTTTTGTGAAGTCGGAGAGGGGTTTCTTCATGGAAAGGAGGGCTTTTATGATTCGGCAAAGGGTATTTATGGCCTTAGAATGATTTTTGGGTGTTTTAAAAGGTTTTTAAGGCATCGGAAGGGGTCCGAAAGCCTAGAATGATGGATTTCATGCCTTGGAAGCTATCCAAAAAGCACTTAAGAGGAATTTTATGCAGTTTGAGAAGGATTTTAAGGCCAGAAAAGGGGTTTATGCCTTGAGAAGGTGAAAACAAGGCAAAAGGGATGGTTTTTATACAGATGAAGGGAATCTATGCTTTGGGAAGGAGTCCAAAAAGCATGAGAAGATGGTTTGAGGGTGGCAATGAGGGTTCTTGCTGAGTTTCAGATAAAATTAGCAATTCCCAAGTGTACTTATGGTTATTTTTCAACCAGGGGGAGGGGATATGTATTTAGGGGAGCTATTAACATAGTTTTAGTAGGGGGGAGGGGAAACAGATAGGGATTTACATAATAGAGTTAGTAGTTAACATGAAAGTGTGAAGAAAGTGCTAAGTATGGAAATCTTAGGCTACAAAGGGGAAATAGAACTTGTAGAAGAGATATCAGCACTCCTAAGTAAAGCAGATCTCTACTTAGGCAAATGTTTATGAAACATGATGAAACTAAGAGGTATCAAGCAGATCTTGACCTCTTTGGGGAAGTTAGTGAATGATTTGGGGACAAGGAAGAATGGGGAGTTAGTCATGCCTCGCTTGAGCTGCTCCAAGGGAAAATTGCTTGATACATGTGATCTGAAGTAAAATATCCCTTTGAAACACAAAATTGATCACAAATCAACATTCTGCAACCTCAAAACTACCTACCCTACCTACTTACCTAGCATTTTCTCTTCCTTTTGGTTTGGGTGCACTTGAACTAGCATACCCAGCTTTCATTCTTTTCTTTCAGCTGTCCTCCTATCTAAATCTACACTTATTGCATCCAGGGGCTCAGATTAAGCTGTTGAGCACCCTTGTTTCTCTACCTATCTACAAATCTGCCAAGATTAAGCTATTTGGACAGATAATGATTCTCTATATTCTACAACAGGAAATTGAAACCTAGGGAGACCAAGATTAAGCTGTTTGGACAGATAATGATTCTCTATATTCTACAACAGGAAATTGAAACCTAGGGAGACCAAGATTAAGCTGTTTGGACCTCCCTTAACAGAAAACTCATCAAAAATGGATCAACTCATCAAAAATGGAACATAGCAGTGGCACTTAGACCAGCACACTCTCATGGACACTTCATTGGCCTCTGTAGCAAATATGGAACGTTGCAGTATGCAAAGTATGACATATTTGGCATGTAAAAAGGTCGATCATGAAAGATGAATACCTGCTGCAGCAGGAGGCTGACACTAGGAAAGAGGATTCTTCCCCAGTGGAGTTGCCAATTTGTTTTGGAGAATTTATCATCTACAGATAAATACTAATTTACTAGACAAGTAGTTGTGCCTAGAACAACAGTTTAAAGTGTTTTAGACTTTCCCTATAAGCAATAGATAAGAAGAGAGGATAGAAGGCCTACCTGTAGTTTTGTTGTCCTCTCGTCTCCCTTGTATCGATTCCATCACTCCTTCCCGTACTTAAACTGCTTGAAAAGTACCATTTCAACACAACAGAAAATGAAAATTGATCAAATCATACGATCCATTGAATTAAATGAAATGAATCAGAAGCAATTCATACATATAAGCATTATCAAAGAACACAAATATGGAAAAAGGTTCAAACACTTTATTAGATAGAAGGAATTACAACCATCAATGTCTGATTCAAAGTCATTCCTCCAGCTTGGATCCCATCCACATCACTTCAAAAGCAAGACAATCTTGTGGCATCACATCATTTGCTCCAAAGTTAAGTCTCATAGCAACATTATCTCCTTACAATTCAACATAATCTAGCCCCTGATCACTTAGATGAGTGGTCAATTTATAGGAAGATGAAGGATGTTTTGTCATTAATGGTGACATTGAATGGCCTTCCATACTTAGAATTAGTTCCATGGAGGAAGGGATGAGAGGATAGGATGATCCTTAAGTCATTCCTCATCCATTTTCGAGCTCATAGGAGTTGATAAGACAGGGAAACTTCTAGATGACTCCACAAGATAAGAAATTCCCAAACCCTATGTGAATTTCGCTTATTCTCACCCAACGTAGGTAAAAGGAAGCCTAAGTGCTTTGTAGAGCACCCTGGCAGTGGACTTAGCTACTATGTAGTGCACCCTCATAAGGGCTTACCTGCGCTGGTCCCTCTAGAGGCAATTTCTGGATGTATTCAAGTCATGAAACTGTCTGGGAAGGAGGCATTCAAAGGGTTGACTTGTTTAGGGCATGAACAACTTATTTTAGGGTTTGATGAGTCCTAAATCACTGATCTGAATGTTGGGATTTGATGTGCCCAAATGGATCTGTAACACCTAGCCCACGTGGGCCGACCCCCACCGGGCAGCCTCATATAACACGCAACCACCATGTCACACTCAAACATACCAAAACTTAAATGCGCCCAAATTAATGAACGCACCTCCTAACAAATTCCACGCCATTTTAAAAAAAGCGGTTAACCAAAACTTGGTTGAGTGCTATTTTGGAGTGGGCAAGGTTTGAACCCGACCCACCTCCATGCAATCCGCCAACCATACCAACGACCCACAAGGGTCCTCATTGATACCTCCACCAGAAAATTGATATAAACTCGTCATTTCATCAGTGTGCCCGGGGAGCATGGAGGAGCAGAGGAGCGTGCACAGAAATCAAGGCATTTTTAATTAATTTTTTTAATGCAAGATGGAACCATGAACCTAAGAAAAACACAGGTGGAACCATGATTGAGAGAAATTTCCAGGAGGGTGAAATTTTTGTAGTGTCCAAATTGGACAAACTTTATGTCGATCTTACACCTCTCAGCGACACAAACCCGATGGAGCAGTCAGTTTCTTGATCAGAGAAGCAGATTTCAGAGGACCTAGAGGAGGGAATATTTGAGGAATCTAGGGGAAATCTAAAAGATTCTTTAAGCCCTAGATTCTCACTTTCTCAAAATTCAAAAATTTAACAATCGATTTTGCACTATTCGATGCCACAAATCTAATGGTGTGTTCAGATTTTCCATTTTCTCATTTCATTTTTTGGCCACTTTTCTAAGTGGAGTGTAGGGGTCAACATTCATGTGCGAGCAGCCATTTCCATGAGATCTGACACCGTGAGATTGATGGTGCGACTAGCTTCAACAGTTTGACATCCTTTTCTTCAAATGGCCTCAGGATGTGAGGTATATGTAGTGTGTTCATGTACTTCTTTTGCTACGCATCGTGCTGCACAGATCCCTGTTAATGTTTGATGCAGGATCTTGTTTTCTTACTTGTTTCATGGTTCCTGCTTGATGTGATGTGGAATCATTTGTGGGATGCACTTATTGTCATGATTCGTCATGTTTCGGTTGAGATCCCTTTGTCATTATGTTGATGGGATACTCATGCGTCGCCATGTATGTTTGCATTGATATCCCTTTTATGCCATGTTGGCGGGATGCTCATTATCATCATGCATGAGTTTGTGTCATACTGATAGGAGTCCTTTTTGATTGAGAGTTCCTGTAGCGGAACATCTCTTGGAGCCACTCCTGCGTGAGGGCATTTTCCTTGTATGATAGCGACATCATCTCTTATGTACATCATCACTATTGACAGCACTTAATGCAGTGGCCTACACCATCTTGACACCGAGGCCCGGAGACGTAGTCCCTCCTGGACGAACTCCGTTATCAACGGCTTATGTTTTCATGGACGAACTCCGTTATCAACAACTTATGTTTTCATGTGTTGATGATTGTCATGTTCCTCTTCTTTACAACATGCAGATGTATTCATTTATGTTCTTTTAAAAATGCAATTTAACACATCACGAAAGTAAAAGGTCTTGGAAGGGTCCTTTGTCACACCCGGACCTTGGATCACTTAATAACATTATTTATATTATATAAATTTCACATTTCTATATATAAAAGTATTATATTTTTAATTTTATTAAAATATTGATTTAATCTCTATAGAATATCCACTTAATATATTTAGTAGTAGTGAGAATAAAGGACTTAAATATATCTCAAAAGTAATTATAAACTTTTTTCTCTTAGATTTAATTTAAAATATGTTATATAATTAAATTTAAAAGAAATATTTATAAAATATTTTGATTGTGAAATGAGTTATGGTTTTTTGTATGTGGTATTGATAACCCATGGTATTGTGACAAAGCCTATTTACAAATTAATAATACCCATGGTTAAAAATCTGGTTGTATTGTAAGTATTAAGTTTTTATGTGTTTATTAATTAAATTTAAATATGGCTATAGAATCATTATTTTAATTTATATGGTAAAATGGATCTTAATTTATACCCACTATTAATATGTTATATATTTTAATGTGATGTGTATATTATGATTTTCTTCCATCTAACAAATTGTTCTTAATTTTATTCAATAAAATCAAAAATGCAATATAACAAATTGATTTTGTTATTTTTATTACTTTTAAATTTTCTTTTTTTTGTAACCTTGGTAGGACTACAATCTTCATCATGTCCAACTTCTCACCTAGATCTAGGGGATAACACAAGATTTGAACCCAAGACTTTTGGTTCAGTGAAACTTCATTTCAACAGCCATTGCCAATTGAGCTATCCCAAGCAGACATTACTTTTAACTTTTTATTATTAATTGAGTCAACATTTAAATGTTTACACTCATTTAGAGACACTACATCTCCTCCATATTGGGCTCTATATTAATTTTAACTTTTTATTATTTTTTAATTGAGCATACATGCAAATGTTTTACATCACTACAACATGCCCCCATACTTGGTTGTAGAGAGCTTCTCTTGAGAGGACTTAATGAGGAAGTTGATGCACTCTTGAAAGAAGCCCTAGATCTCCCCCTAGTCACTAAAGAAGCTAAGACTTTAGCTAGGGACAACAAATAAATGCCATGGAATTATAAATGTACATTTTCTCCGCCATAAGTTTTTTGTTTGTAACCAAAAATGTACATAAATTGAAACAACAATTATAATTAGATAACATTGCAAATTATGACACAACAAAGAAGATATAGAGGTTTTGACCATCATATCCATCTTGAAAGCATCTTTTGCATAAGTATATATTTCTTATATTTATATATAAAGAAAAAAAAAATGTGTAACTTATATATTAATTCTTTTTATAATTAATAATAATTTAAAATAAAATTATAATTTAGTTACTTTTGTGATTTTTATTTTTATTTTAGCAATCTGAGATGTATAATAAAATAAGTGTTTTGACAATTATTATGGATTGATGTCTATTGAGATTTATGATCCATTTAATTTATATCGCTGAGCTAGTATATACATAACAAAGATTCAAATATTTTACTTTATGGTCCACATTGTTCACATTAAAATGTTTCTCTCTCTCTCATTGAAATATTTTGTTAATTTCTCAAATTATTTACATTAAAAAAATTATATGCACACATATATATAGAGATAGAAAAAGAGAGATAAGGTTATTGTTTTTTTGTTGTCATCGTCATCTACGTTAAATTTATATGTGTGTGTGTGTGTTGTTACATACATACATACATACATACATACATACATACATACATACATACATACATACATACATACATACATACATACATACATACATACATACATACATACATACATACATATATATATATATATATATATATATATATAGCTACTATTTTGATTTATATGGTAAAATGGATCTTAATTTATAGCTACTACTTATATGTTATATATTTCAATGCCATGTGTATATTATGATATTATTTTATTTAGAAAATTGTTCGTAATTTTATTAATAAAAATAAATTACCATAACAAATTGAATTTTATTATTTTTAACTTTTTATTATTAATCAAGTCAGCATTTAAATGTTTACACTCATTTACAAACACTACAACATCCCCCCATATTTGACTCCATATTACTTTTAATATTTTATTATTTTTTAATTGAGCCAACATGTAAATGTTTACAAACATTTACACTGATACTATATATATACAAAAAATTTGTCACCATAAGCCTCTTGAAGGCATTTCTTGCATATGTATATATTCCCCATATTATTATATAAAGTTGTTTTCCTTGAAAAATAAAATTTTTAACATTTTTTTAATATAATTTAGACACTTTGTATTATCGAAAACAAAAAATTACATGTAGCTCGATGCTTTTTTGCTCTAGTCAGCTTGGTGGTAGGTCATACTAGAGATTGTACATTAAGATCCTTAGATTGTGATACTTTTGCCAAATTAAGATATCAAGCATACAAAAATACTATAGATTAAATACACTGAGACTGAGGATGAGATGGAGTATTTATACAGAGAATTTAAAGAGAAAACAAGGAGAAGATGGGTTTTTTGCTATTTTGTCCCACGTCCAAAATAGGCACAAGTCTCCTTGTCTATGTGCCCTCACTTCGTTATCCATGGTGGCCCTCTAAACCAAATAAACAATGGCCATTGAATGATAAATATCAACAACTCTGGGTTCATCATTCGCCACCAAGTTCTAAACCTGACCGACCCCTTGATAGTGTTATCGGGAGCAAAACAAGTTTCACATCTCTATATATAAATGTATTCTATTTTTAATTTTATTAAAGCATTGATTTAATATCTATAGAATATCCACTGAATATTTTTAATATCAGTGAGGATAGAGAGTTTAGATATATCTCAAAAGTAATTCTAAACATTTTTCTTTTAGATTGAAATTTAAAAAAAAAAAATTATAAAATTAAGTTAAAATATAACATTTATAAAATATTTTGATTGTGAAATGAGTTATAGTTTTTTAGTATGTGGCATTGATAAGCAATGGTATTGTAACAAAACTTATTTACAAATTAATAATATCCATGGTTAAAAAGCTTGTTATGTTGTAAGTTTATTATAAGTATTAAGTTTTTATGTTCTTACTAATTAAATTTAAATATGGTTATACAATCATTATTTTAATTTATATGGTAAAATATATCTTAATTTATAGATATTGTTTTTTTTTTCCAAGGAAAAAATAGTAATTTTATTAAAGTTGAGACAAGTAACAAAATTGCATTTTGTATATGCTAAAGTACTCACTAATATAAGCCTCATGACTTACGAGCACTAAGAAGGGAAAACAATAAATACATAAAAAAATGAAATTTTGTGATACTAATCACTTAACTTCTCCTTTTTTCCTTTCTTTTTTTTTCTGGACCCTTTGCCAACCCCTAGGGTTGGAGTCAATTAGAACCATTTCCAATTTATTTGTTGTTTTCAATGATGATTTTTCTTTGTCTCACTCTGATATTTCATAGACATGAGCTCTTTTTTAACCCCCCAGCCCATTTTATGAAAGAACCTTTTTTTTCTACATGTCTGATGACTGGTTCTCTTGTATTTCAGTGTCATTCTTCTCATGGACCTCAGCCCCATTCTGATCCTATGCGACCACTTTTGCTTGATTTTGGAAAACCTCCATAGCTTCCTAGTCTTCTCCTTTTAAGAAGTGGGATTGGAGGTCTGCGAACCTTTAGATTTTTTAACCTACCCTTTTTTCCTCTTTAAAGGTCTTTTTTACCTATGTGCATGAGTTGTACAAATGTCCAATTTGGAAACATGTTCAACTTTGGATTGTCGTATTTTCATAGTCTAATACTTGGATCCACTTAATATTTTTGTATATCAATTTAATGTGTTCAGGTGGTCCTTTGCTTAGGTTTATCTCAAAGCAGATTCTGGAAAAGGAAAGTAGACCTTTCTCAAATCTTTCAAGATCATATTTTTGTATTTTCCCTGAGTATTTCCAATATCCTATAGAACTTTATGGTGCCAAAATAGGAGGGGGATATTTGGTAGTATCACCCATAACAACATTGTTGAGACCACCATGTTTGTGGCATCAAAATTTGGGAACCATGGGGTTATGAAGAGCCCAGCTCTACCCCAAAACTAGGGTCCATCATTCATAACATTCTCTAAATCTTTCTTAGTATTAAATTGAACAATAAAAAAGCCTTTGGAACATAAATAAATGTTGGAATTTGTGGTCCATGAAGAGAAAGCCCACTGATAAAGAGCATCTGCTTTAGGAAAAAAACCATTGAACCTACAAATACCAACCTTGGATTGAAGAGCAGAGAAACGTGAGTTTACCTATGTATTATTCACCTCCATGATTGGTGCTTGTTTCATTTGTTCTATGATATATGGTCTTGCATTGAATTGAAGTTAGTCTATTGGGTTGAATGGCTTCCCTTGCAATACATCCTTGAAAGTAATAGATACATTGGGGTTTTTATGGCCTAGAGCTTCTCTACGTAATCTCAGGTTCAAAAAAATGGTGGAATTTCATGAGAGGCAATAGTCCTTCATTAGTCAGTGATCCTAGAGTACCTTCCCTTTGAAAATCAGGCATTGAGATGATGCAATGATACCCAACCTATGCTCAATAAGTTGTTTCAGAGTCTCCAACACATATGAATCCTCGGTCCAGAGAAGAGTGGACTTCTAATTGGTGTTTCTGATAAATATTTGAAAGGGTTCCCTTGATTCAGATTCATAAGGGTAACAAGGCACTTTATAAGAGTAAAAATCACAAGGGATTGTTGGGGGCATCAACACTGAAAACTCCAAATCCAATCGGTCCAAACACGTAAAAAGGCCCCAAAGAGATAAGAATCAGAGCTCGACACTCAACCCATTTGGTCAAATCATCCATAGGAAGTTGACGAAACCCATACCCCAACCACAAAAACAAACAGTGAAACCTTTATTCATACATTGTGCCAAGACTTCCATCTTGCATCAAGCTCTGTCGTGGGGTGTTTCCATGGGTTTGAATCTTTTCTTGCCCTCAAAGACCATGGTCAGACCACCTCGAAGATTCAAGCTTTTCGTAGATAAACTAGCCCAAAACGGTCATTATCCCACGCTGTAGAAAAAATAGACTCGTCGTCTCCACAACTCAAACCTCCTCCACTATGAGATGTAAGCACAAATCATTTCGCGATGCTTGACTAGAAAATGTAGAGAGAGAAAACCATAAAAATTTGTGCGGGTTCCATATCTCCTCAACCCCTAATCAAATTATTATGTTAAGTAGAATATACGTCCAATTTATAGCCACTTTTAATATGTTATATATTTTAATGTGATATGTATTATGATTTTCTTTTATGTAAGAAATTGTAAGTTTATTACAAGTATTAAGCTTTTATGTTCTTATTAATTAAATTTAAATATGGTTATAGAATCATTATTTTGATTTATATGGTAAAATAGATCTTAATTTATAGCTATTGTTAATATGTTATATATTTTAATGTGATATGTATATTGTGATTTTCTTTTATCTAAGAAATTGTTTGTAACATTATTAATAAATAAAAATTACCATATAACAAATTGAATTTTAATTTTTTATTACTTTTAACATTTTTATTATTAATTGAGATAACATTTAAATGTTTACATTAATTTAGAGACAATACAAGATCTCCTCTTTAATTGAGCTTCATATTACTTTCAACTTTTTTATTATTTTTTAGTTGAGTAGACATGTAAATGTTTACAAACATTTACACTACAACAACATAGCCCCCATACTAGGTTGTAGAGCGCTTCTCTTGAGAGAACTTAATGAGGAAGTTGATGTTCTCTGATAAGCCTAGGCATTGCAACAATAATGTTGCAATTCCCAGGGCTACCAGCTTTACTTATCAACCTGGGGCTCGTATAAACTTGGAGGTGACAGTGTTATATGCACAAGTAAAAGTGAAGATACTACCTATTGTCACTGCTCATCTGGAAAGAGACCCCAGGGGTTCCAAGCCAGACTTCTATAGGGTTAGAAGAAGCTTGATTTTGATGGAAGAAGAGCAAATCTATCCTAAGGGAGAGCTACTCTACTGCAGTAATGAAGAAATCAACATGTAATGCTAAATCACACCATACCCTAGCTAACTAGTTAAACAGCTATGCCTAAATAGAATTTCTAAATCAACACTAACCTAATGCTAATTATCTAAGTTGCAAAAGTAAAGAGCGTCAAAACTAGACTAAGGTGTAAGCAAAGAACTAAACTAACTTGGCTTTCAAGCGGAAGAGCAGTCGGAGGACAAAATCAGTGAAAGGAGGACGTGAGGGAGCAATAGTGCATAAGAACCGTTGGATCAGTCGAGTGAAAGGCAAATGAATGGCGGAGATCAGATCGCAGGAGGTTACATAGATAGATGGGTGAACAGGGTTAACTAATAGGATGAACGGTGGAGATCGTATCGTGAGGGATTGAGTGGATGGACAAACGATGTTAACATGAGATGAATGGCTGAGATCTAATGGCGCAGGTGAAGTCAAGAGATGGACGAACGAGGCTAACATGAGCGATGAACGGCTAAGATCTTATCGCGTGGGTGAAGTCAAGAGATCGACTGTGGAGATCAAATCGTAGGAAAAAGAAATGTGCGAAATGATGGGGCAGGTTTCTAAGGCGATAAGTAGTTTCTCGCGTGCCCTTCAGGCTGTAAGCTGTATTTTGAAATTTCACATGATTAGCCTTACTGCACGACACGTAGCATGAGAAAACCACTTTTCTCGCGTGCTCTCAGGCAGATAACAGTCGTGCAAGAATCCGCGCAAGATTACGTGATATCCGTTAGATCAGGCAAGGCAGATCAATGGTGGAGATCGGCCAAGCTAGTTGGCAATCGAGTGAAGCGATAGCCATCGGATCAGGCGAGGCAGATCAACGGTGGGGACTTAAATTTCATAAATTAAGTGGTGGACTCCACACGAGGTAGCAACTGGAGAAAATAATGAATCGGACGGTGATTGTGAAGGTTTGTTGGTGATCAGACGATGAGGAAGCAATGCATGAGGAACGTGCTTAAGGCGGTTTCAAAGAAAATGACAGAGAAAACTAGTGAAGGTGAACAAATAACTGCATCAACAGTGAACTCCACAGCTTAGGCGAGAACCAAAAACTTATGTTTTTGGGGTTGCTGAAGGGTCCATTCCTCAAGTCATGTTCGCAGAGGGAGGAGATGAGGACGAGACACCTGCGCACAACCTGATAATGATCTTTTTCCTCTAGCTAACCTGCTGATTAAAAAAATACAAATGGAAGTAAACTACAGCAAACGCAGCTACTGTAGCAAATGAACAGGAAAACCATGAATAATCTCGTTATGTCGATGTAATGAAAGTGAAACTACTTAAGCAAATAAACAGAACATAACTCTATGCTAGCATATATGTACAGTAAAGAGGAGCTTTGGTTTCTTGGGTCAGGCCCTAACCCAACAGCTTCAGCCCTCGAAGTTAACTCAGAGCTGGCTTAAATATAACTTATTCTTATTATAAAAACCATGGATTATAGAGTAAATTGTTACAAGTCTTTGCAGCTCAGAAATAAAACAGATTTTTACAATAGAAGTCTGAATCCTAATGAGGTCCTAAGCCTCTCTACTTATACATCTGATAAATTGGTTTCTGTCACTTTCACTTGCTTAGCTATCTTCTAGTCTTCAAAGTGATGGTTGTTTGCACTCCGATGATGGAGGATTATTCGAATGTAGAGGCAGTAAATGAGGAGGATTTACCTCCTATAATTACTCTCCCTTCTCCTATTCGAGTTTTGACCAAGGTCTTTGCCATAGTTCCTTGCTTTTATCCTTTATGCCTGCATTTTTCCTTGCTTTTATCCTTTATTCCTGCATTACATGCACTTTAGACCACAAAGCAAAATATCCAACTCTAACTCATCTCATAAACAAAATATAATCAAAAGTATGCAATAAGTTGTGAGAATAGTTGGTTTGACTAAGCTAGGAGGTGAATTAAGGACAATTAAGGCCCATATAATTACTCAATGATGAGGCTCATCATCACCCCCTACTGAAAGTGTTGCTCATCCTCTGAGCAACTTAGTCAATGTCCATGTCCTTCATGGCTCTGGTAGCCTCTCTGACATCCCATGCTTCTGTTGTGGTCTCTTCTTCTTGTTTATAGAAGCCTTCTTTCCTTTCTACTTCCTCCCACTGCCTCTTTTCCTCTTCTTCTTTTCTCCCTTCTAGCATCCCTAGGACTAGTGGTGGACTAAGTTTTAGGCCTATTCAATTGACCTTCAACCTTTGCATTGATTGCTTATACATAGGTATCCTGTTGAGTGCCTCTCTAAACCTTTGAGGGAAGTGATATTCTCTGATCTTCAAGCTGTGTGGCAGTGTGTTCAATATCCTTTAGCAGGCATGTATATTATCATCTCTTAGCAGCCTAAAGATATCCTCAAAATGTGCAATTGCTTGTTCTTGGGTAGCAAGATATCTAGGTGCCAGCTGAGGATCATTTCCAATTATATTATGGGTGTTAATTAGGGCCATGGGATTTGATTGTTCAGCTCTAATGAAAGAAGGTTCATTTTTCTCTCTGGACAATATTCTTTCCATCTCTACAGACCTTGATTTCTCATGGTTCCTCCATGATGCTAAAGCCATTAATTGTAGATCTCCTAGCTTTGCATTAGGATCAAATATTCATGTCTGTGAGGGCCATGTTGTGCAAGTAAAACTTAGCCATTTTGGCCCTATCCTCTAGTGCACTTTGATCACAAAGATCAACAAATTTCCTACATTCCTGAAATGGCATGGTGCCCCTCTGTTCTAGTGTTTTAATCTGAAATTGCAGCCATTGTTCTTTGAGGTAAAGAGCATAGGCTTTAGCTGGAATCCTACATGGGATGGCCTCTTGTTGTTCTTTCTCCTCTTTTTCAATGCCTTCTTCCTCTTGTTGTTCTTTCTCATCTCCATCAGTTTCTTCCTCTGTTTCAGCATCATCCTCCTTGTGTTCTCTTTCATCATGTTCCTATGTATTAGTTTCTTCTTCATCCATCTCATCCCATCTAGCTCTATATCTTCTTCTTGTTTTTCCTCCTTCTCACTGACAGAAGGACTAACATCATAGGTGAGGGTTTTGATGTCATCCTCTGCTGGTAAGTCTCTAAAGACTGACCATTTTATAGGGATCCTGAGGTTTTGGAGGGCATCCTCAATGAGGATTTTGATCAAACCATGGTGAGCCAACTGTTGGGGTTTTCCTTCCTTTACTTTGTTGTTGGAGTCTATGAGTGATTGCATCAAGAAATAGGGTATGCTGAGTCTTTGGTGAACTGGTATTTCTCCCCCAAGTCTTAATTCTTCAAGCATTCTCAAATGGTTGTCATAACAATATTGTATCTATGGACTCTTGCATTCTCTTTTGACTTGTTAAAGAATTTTCTTTTTTCCACCTTTTCACTTATAAACCAACTACCTTGTAACCTTTACAACTTTTGATCAAATGATGCATATGAGTGAGCGAGTGGGATAATTACTTGTGGTCTTGATGCTATGCTGTAGTTTTCAAAGATCAGAGATGTTGCTGATGGTCGTTCTTCTTCCTCCTCTACTGTCTTTGATGGTTTCTTAGCTTTTGGAGGTGTCTGTGACTAGAGATCTGATGTTGCTACTGCTATGGAGCTCTTGGATCTGATGTTGTCGCTATTGTGGAGCTCCTGGATTACCACTTGCCAATGTTTGGTGTCTCCCTTAGAATTTCTTGATCATGTTGCTAGATGGTGCTGTGACGATGCTATAATGAATGGATAGAGGGAGTAGGAGTGTATGTCGATGCAGGGATGATGGTAATGGTTGAGGTGATTCTGTTAGAAAACACAATCTTCACCTGAATTGAAGAAATGAAGTGAAAAACAATAGAATTGATGGAGGGATGCATGGTAAGGAGTGGAGGATATGAAATATATGTGAGGCAGGGTTCCCTTTAGATCTTCTCTTTGCTCCTTGCTTGTCTTTTTCACCCGGATGCAAATAACAATTATGTTTTTTTTTTCTTTTATTATTATTATTATCATTATTATTATTATATTTGAAAACACCTAGGCTACCTCAGAGAGGTTTTCACCCTAGATATCTGCCTTGGGTGCCTCAAATAAGGTTTTCACCCAGGGATCTTCTTACTCTTTTCTATTTTTTTTCTCATCCTTGGGCCACCTCACAAGGTTTTCAACCCAAAGATGGGACTCAAGCACCTCATGGAGGTTTTCACCTGAATCCTTATTCTTTTTTCTTTTTCAGTGTCCTGATGAGGGAGGAGCTGGAACTTGCTCCACCATCATCACTGTCTTATTGATATTGTTTATGAACTCTTGTTTTGATAAAGGCCTCTTGTACATTTTCAATCGGTGTCCATTAACAAGCAATGGAATGGCTCCTTCATTTATAGTTCTGATTTGCACTTAACCATTATCTTGGCATATTTCCACCACATAAGGTCTGATCCATCTTGTCCTTAGCTTGCCCTTGAAGTCTTTATACCTAGAATCATATAATAATGCCCAGTCTCCCTCTTGAAATTGCTTCTCCTTAATATGTTTGTCATGCCAAATCTTCCTCTGAAGCTGAACTATCTTTATATGTAGGAGGGCCTGCATTCTGAATTCATCCAAGCCATTCAAATGTAACAATCTTTCTTTCTGTGCATGAATGAGATCCAAATCTAGTTGGGTTGCCATCCTCAATGTGTTATATTCAAACTCAATGGACAACAAAGCCTTTTTCCCATAGACCAGCTCATAGGGTGTAAATCCAGTGGTGGTCTTCCATGTTGTATTATAGGCCCAAGTGGCCTCAACTAGTCTCTCTGCCTAATCCTTCCTACTGTTGCTCACTACCTTGGTTAAGATGTTCTCCAATGCCCTGTTGGTCACCTCCACTTGCCCATTAGCTTGTGGATGATAAGGAGTGGAGTTCCTATGCTTGATGTTTTGATGGCTGAGTAGTTCTTCAATCATGATGGAGGTAAAATGGCTACCTTGGTCTGTGACTAGCTCTCTAGGGTACCCAAATTTGTAGAATATATTCTCCCTTAGGAACTCAGCCACCTTTTCTTCTGTTGTTGCCTTAATTGCCTTGGTTTTAGCCCACTTAGTCAAATAATCAGTGCACACAATGATGTGTTGTTTTTTCTTTGAAGGAGGGTTGATAGGCCCAATGAAGTCCATGCCCCACTTGTCAAATGGCTCAAAAGTCACTTGAGGTTGTAGGGGCATTTCATCTCTTGGAGTAGGCTTTCCCATCCTCTGGCATCGATCACACTGACTAATATAATTTTTCACATCCTAATGAAGAGTAGGCCAATAATAGCCTACTTGCAATACTTTGAATGTTGTCCTCTTTTCTGCAAAGTGACCTCCACAAGGCCCATCATGACAGGTCAGAAGGATGTCAAATACTTCCTCTTCCCTTACACACCTTCTCAAGATTTGATCTGGGCCAAGTTTGAATAGATTGCCCCCAATCTAGGTGAAGGGGGCACTTTTCCTGACTATCTTTCTCTTTTATTTGGAGGGCAAGTTTGGTGGGAACCGTGCTGATACCAAATAGTTTGCTATATCAACAAACCATAGGGAGAGAACTAAATAGAAAACAAATGCTCATCTGATAACTGGTCATCCACCATTCCTTCTTCACCTGCAGGAAGATTCATCCTAGATAGAAAGTCAGCAACAACATTTTCCTTACCAGGCTTATCAACAATAGTTAGATCAAACTATTGTAATAAAAGCAACCATCTTATAATTCTAGCATTTACATCTAGTTTGTTCATTAAATATTTGATTGCAACATGATCAGTATGCACAAATGTTTGATAGCCTGTAATGTAATGCCTAAATTTGTTTAATGAATGCACAACAGCCAGGAGTTCTTTTTTGATCACAGTATAGTTTAGCTCAGCCTTTGACAGGTTCTTACTGATAAAATAGATGGCATAGGGCATTTTCTCCTCTTCCTGACCTAAGGCTACTCCTATGGCTTTGTGTGAGGCATCAGCATGAATATGAAAAGGGAGGGCCCAGTTTGGGCCACTAAGGATTGTTAGGATATTCCGACACATAGGAAATAGTTAAGTATAACTTGGTCTAGTGTAGAGTTAGGTAAAGTGTGTTGCTTTACTATGTACTTTTGTAACTTACAATCTGACAATCACGATATGTAGTGATCTAATGGTTCATTCTCTCCTTAGTATTACCGACACTTGATCCATGTCTTAGTACCCGATTGGTCCATGATCTCTATTTAAAGAGCATGGAGGGTCATTTGTAGGGTAAACGTTCATGAGAGAAGCTTATGTAAATTTTCGTTCTTTTATTAATAAATTGCCTGAAGTGGCCGTTTTGGCTCAGGCCGTGGACTGTTTCCCTCTTTGAGGGTTTTAACCACGTCAACAATACTGGTGTATTGATCTGTGATCTGTTTGTGAGTGGTGTCCTTTGGTGTTCTGTCTGAGGAACTTACCCTATAAATTCCTACGATTGGTGCAGTGGTTAACTTACCCTTTAGAATGTCTAAGGCATCTTGATAGCTCTTTGACCATATAAACTTAGAATCTTTGGCCAACAACCCAAACAAAGGAGAGGCCAACTTGCTGAAGTCATTTATGAACCTTCGGTAGTATCCAGCTAACCCTAAGAAACTCCTAACATCTCTCTACTTTTGTGGAGGTGGGACCCTTTGGATGATTGCTATTTTGTTTGGGTCCACCTGCAGTCCTTGCTGAGATATTAAATGACCTAGCACAGTCCCTTCAGTCATTAAGAATTCACATTTTTCTAGACTGAGAGACAGATTCATTTCAATGCATTTGTGTAATACTTTTCCTAGGTTAGTTAGGGCTTCTTGAAAATCACAGCCATAAGGTGTAAAGTCATCCATATAGATTTCCACTACATCATGTACTAATTCAGCAAAAATACTTAAGACTGCTCTCTGGAAAGTGGCAGGAGCATTGCATAGGCCAAAAGGAAGGACCTTATAGGCAAAAGTACCCCAAGGATAGGTGAATGTGGTCTTATCCTGGTCTTTTGGGCAGATTTGGATTTGGTTGTACCCACTGAATCCATCTAGGAAAGAAAAGAACTTCTTCCTTGCCAGGCCATCTAGCACTTGGTCAATGAAGGGTAGGGGAAAATGATCCTTCTTTGTGGCTTTGTTCAACTCCCTGTAATCTACACAAATCCTCCACTTACCATTTTTTTTGGGAACTAACACTAAAGGAGAGACCCACTCACTGTCTGAGATAGGGTAAATGAATCCTACATCTAGCAGTTTTTATAGTTCTTCTTTGACTATGTCTTTAAGAGCTGGATTCATCCACCTTTGTGGTTGCCTGACTCGTGTGCAACCTTCTTTGATATATATGTGGTGAGTACACACTGAGGGGTGTACTCCCTTCATTTCCTTATAACTCCAAGCGAAGGCTTCTAGGTTCTCTGTCAACATGTTGCACAGCTTTTCCTCTTCTAAAGCAGAAAGAGATGGATTAATGTTCAAAGTTTTCTTTGGGCCACATTCTATGGTTTTGACACGGAGCGGGTTGGAATTGGCCCAGCATAAGTCAATTGGATGATTGATCTGGGTTTCCCTTACTTCCTCTTCTAATGGTAATGAACTAGGAGTTGGAATTTGGAGCAGGTGTTCAATTAAGTCATCCTCATCTTGTCGTCCTCCTCCTATGGTTGCTTCCAAAGCATAAAGTTGGGCAAAATAAACCTCATCTTCTTCCTCCTCTTCTAACCATAAAGGTAAATCATTCTCTAGGGTAGGTTGACCAGGAGGGTATAAGACTAACTGTTTGGACATATGCCCATTCTTGATGATCATATTCCCAGCTCTGCAGCTAATGTAAGCATCAGCTATGGCCAACCATGGCCTCCCAAGCATGAGAGGATAACCAGTAAGCTTAGCCTTAGGCTGGAGAACTAGGAAATCTACAGGGTATTCCCAAGAATAAATGGAGACCATCACATCCTCCACAATTCCCTCAGGGGTGACTGTGGAACGGTCTGCAAGTTGAAAAATTGTCATGGTCTTCCTTAATGACCCTTGGAGGTTGAGCTTGAGCATGGTGTCCTTGGTCATCACATTAATGGCAACCCCAAGATCAATCAAAGTGTGTGGGAAAATGGTGCCATTGATGTGCACATCTACTACAGGGCTTCCAGGGTCCAAATATTTTGGACAGATTATCTTCCCCAGCATTAAGTCAGACAACTGCCCAATGACATTAATGGTAGGGGCATCCCTTTTTCTTCTTCCTGGATGCTTGAAGCACTTCTCCTTAATCAACTTATTGTAAATGGGAAAATCTTTGATTGCCTAGAGAAGGGGAATCTTTACACAGATTTTTCAATTCTCCTAGAAGTTCAGTTTCTTCTGGGGTAGGCTGGCGTGGTTGGGTTAATCTTTCAGGAAAGGGTGGGTTTACTTTAAGATTGTTGTCCTCTCTTTCTTCCTCAACCTCCCCATGTGGAGAGGGAGGTTGGTTATCAGGGAGAATTCTCCCAGATCTTAGGTTGATCTCCTGGATTTCTATAGAATAAGTTGGGTATGATGTCTCTCCATTGTATGCTTGTTGAGCCTGCCTATTGTTTGGGTTTGGATTTGGGTGGGCAGACATCTAAGGTTGCTTGGGTGGAGAAAAGTACAGGAGTTGTGGTTGGGTAGGTGGTTGAGGTAATAGGGCTCGAACATTGTTGAATTGGGGCCTCCACCCCTAGTGTGCGGTATTCCACTGATGTTGTGGCTGAACATAAGGTTAAAATGACTGGCTGGCTGGCTAGGATTGATACTGAGATGCATAGGACCCAGGAGGGGGTGTAGACCAGGGAGGATGAGCATGGGGTCCCCAAGAAGGTATAGCTGTGGTTTGGTTGGGGTTGTAATATGCATGGGATTACCCTTGCATACCCTGTTGGTATGGTCTAGGCCCAGGAGGCCTCCTTTGGTTGATGTAGCAAAGCTTCTCAGTGACCCCTTCAACTCCTTGATATATAGCTTTGAGTCCAGGTAAAGAAGGGCACTTGTCTGTGGAGTGGTTTTCTTCACAGACTAAGAAAATCTTAATACAGTTCAATGGACATTCGTTCCTAGGATGCCTCCTGGTGCATCTAGGACAAAAGATGGCCAAGGCTCTCTCTGCTTGCTCTTGCTTCCTTTTGATGTGCATGGTTTCTAATTGCAAGGAAATGGTTTGTAGCATATCACTTTTGAAATCTTCCAGCATATTTCCAATTTCACCCTTGATGGATAAGTTGGAGGATGATGTACTGGCCATAGGTTGACTACCCCTACCCTTTTTCTTGGCTGCCCTAGAATGGTTTCTAAAGACAATCTTAATATCCTCATAGGGTAATTGGTAGACATATCCTCCTACTATCATATGTAAGGTATCTAGGGGATCCTCCCTTACTCCTCCAAGCAGGACCAGCTTTAGTGACTCAGGGTCAAGTGTGCACCTGGCCCTTTTGTAACTAATATGGAATCTTTCTTCATAGTCTTCTAAGGATTCATCCTCACCTATGGTCATCCTGAAATTCTCTTCATTAGTATCCTTTGACCTACATTAGTCCCTGTATTTGTTGTTAAAAGTTTGTTGCATTTGAGCCCAAGTTGTGATGCTATCTCCAGGTAAACCCATGAACCAGCGCAATGTTGCATCATTGAGGATAGATGGAAATAGTTTTAACTTTTGCTCATCATCTGTATAGTCATAGGTTCGGCATATAACAGAAAACTCAAATAGGAAAGTGTCAGGGTCCTTTGTGGTTAGGCCATGGAAATGAGGTAGAGCAGAGGAGCTTATATTCTTCATTTTAGTGTCCCCATTGGTTTCCCTGATGGGGAAGGCACTCTCAATTCCCTCTCTATTTCCTCTGTCATTTCGGTTTTCAGCCATTAGTTCAGTAGGAATGGGTTCTTCCTCTTCTTCTTCCCCTATAGGATCCTCAAATAGGTAGGGTTGCTCACCTAAAGGGTCTTCCAATTCACCGTCATTGAAGATGATAGAAAGTTGATTGTTGGCTGCAGTGGGGGTATTTGACAAGAATTTCCCTGAATTGTCCCTATTCCTACGAGGCATGAAAGGAAATGTTTTTGGGTTGATTTTTGTAAGATTTTGTTAAAGCTAGAAAGTACTTGCAGAATGGAAAGGAAAGAAAATAATGACAACTGAAAGAAAGAAATAAACTAGATTACTTTTGCAGAAATAAACTAATGGAAGAAAATTGAAGACTAGGAAATAGAAGAAAGTAGTAATTACTTCTACTTAGACACCTCCCCACCAACGGCACCAAAAAGTGATGAGCCTAGGTATTACAACAATAATGCTACAACTCCCAGGGCTACCAGGTTTACTTATCAACCAGGGGTCCGTACAAACTTGGAGGTGATAGTGCTATATGCATAAGTAAAAGTGAAGATACTGCCTGTTGTCACTGCTCATCTGGCAAGAGACCCCAGGGGTTCCAAGCTAGACTTCTATAGTGTCAGAAGAAGCTTGATTTTAATGGAAGAAGAGCAAATCTATCCTAAGGGAGAGTTACTCTACTGCAGTAATGAAGAAATCAACATGCAATGCTAAATCACACCATACCCTAGCTAATCAGTTAAATAGCTATGCCTAAACATAATTTCTAAATCAACACTAACCTAATTCTAATTATCCAAGTTGCAAAAGTAAAGAGCATCAAAACTAGACTAAGGTGTAAGCAAAGAACTAAAATAACTCGGCTTTCAAGCAGAAGAATAGTCGAAGGACGAAATCAATGAAAGGAGGACGTGGGGGAGTAATAGTGCATAAGAACTGTTGGATTAGTAGAGTGAAAGGAAAATGAATGGTGGAGATCATATCGCAAGAGGTTATGTAGATATATGGGCGAACAGGGTTAACTAACAGGATGAATGGTGGAGATCGTATCGTGAGGGATTAAGTGAGTGGATGGACGAAAGAGGTTAACAGGAGATGAATGGCCGAGATCTAATCGTGCGAGTGAAGTCAAGAGATGGACGGACGAGGCTAACAGGAGTGATGAACAGCTGAGATCTTATCGAGCGGGTGAAGTCAAGAGATGGACGGCGGAGATCATATCGCAGGAAAAAGAAATGTGCGGAAATGATGGGGCAGGTTTCTAAGGTGGTAAGTAGTTTCTCGCGTGCCCTTCAGGTTGTAAGTTGCATTTTGAAATTTCACACGATTAGCCTTACTGCGCGACACATAGCACGAGAAAACCACTTTTCTCGCATGCTCTCGAGTGGATAATGGTCATGCAAGGATCCATGCTAGATTGCACGATAGTCGTTGGATTAGGCGAGGCTGATCAACGGTGGATATCGGCCAAGCTAGTTGGCGATCGGGTGAAGCGATAGTCGTTGAATCAGGTGAGGTAGATCGGCGATGGGGACTTAAAGTTCATAAAGTAAGTGGGGGACTCCACACGAGGCAGCAGTTGGAGAAAATAATGAATCGGACAGTGATTGTGAAGGTTTGTTGGTGATTGGACGGCGAGGAAGCGATGAATGAGGAACGTGCTTAAGGCAGTTTCAAATGAAAATGACAGAGAAAACCAGTGAAGGTGAACAAATAACTGCATCAACAGCGAACTCCATAGCTCAGGTGAGAACCAGACACCTATGTTTTTGGGGTTGCTGAAGGGTCCCTTCGTCAAGTCATGATCCCAGAGGGAAGAGATGAGGCCGAGACACCTTCACACAACCTGATAGTGATCTTTTTCCTCTAGCTAACCGACTGATTTTAAAAACAAAAATGGAAGTAAACTACAACAAATGCAACTATTAAAGCAAATGAACAGGGAAACCATGAATAATCTACGTTATGTTGCTGTAATGAAAGTGAAACTACTTAAGTAAATAAACAGTGAAAATCATAAGTCTACTTAAGCAAATGATCAGAAAACCATGAAACTACTTAAGCAAATAAACAGAACAGAACTCTATGCTAGCATATATGTACAGTAAAGAGGAGCTTTGGCTGCTTGGGTCGAGCCCTAACCCAAGAGCTTCAGCCCTTGGAGTTAACTCAGAGCTGGCTTAAACAGAACTCATTCTTATTATAAAAACCATGGATTACAGAGCAAACTATCACAAGTATTTGCAGCTCAGAAATAAAACAGAGTTTTACAATAGAAGTCTAAATCCTAATGAGGTCCTAAGCCTCTCTACTTATACATCTGATAAACTGGTTTCTGTCACTTTCACTTGCTTGGCTGTCTTCTAGTCTTCAAAGTGATGGTTGTTTTCACTCCGATGATGGAGGAATATTCGAATGGAGGGGTAGTAAATGAGGAGGATTTACCTCCTATAATTACTCTCCCTTGTCCCATTCGAGTTTTGACCAAGGTCTTTGCCATAGTTCCTTGCTTTTATCCTTTATGCCTGCATTTTTCCTTACTTTTATCCTTTATTCCTGCATTACATGCACTTTAGACCACAAAGCAAAATATCCAACTCTAACTCATCTCATAAACAAAATATAATCAAAAGTATGCAATAAGTTGTGAGAATAGTTGGTTTGACTAAGATAGGAGGTGAATTAAGGACAATTAAGGCCCATATAATTACTCAATGATGAGGCTCATCACTCTCTTGGAAGAATCCCTAGAGTTCCCCCTAGTCACTAAGGAATCTATGAATTCAGCTAGGGACAAAAATCGATGCATCAGAAGTACAAATGTAAATTCTCTTGGCTTTACTACAAAATTAAATTCTTTCAACTTATAGTATAATTTTTTTGTTTGTAATGAGAAATGTACATAAAGTTGAAACAACAATTGTAATTAGATAACACTGTAGATGATAACACAACAAAGAAATACATATTTTGACCACCATAGGCCTCTTGAAAGCATCTCTTTTATATGTATATATTCCTCATATTCATGTATAAAAAAATTTTCTTTAAAAAATAAAATGTTTAACTTATATATTAATTATTTTTATAATTATTAATAATAATAATTTAAAATAAAGTTATAATTTAATTAACTTTTATGATTTTTTAATTTTAGCAATGTGAAATGTATAATAAAATAATTTTCTTTTACAATTATTGTGGATTGATGTCTATTGGGCTCTATCATCCATTTAATTTATATGGCTATGCTAGTATATACATAGCAAAGATTCAAATATTTTACTTTATGGTCCACATTGTTCACATTAAAATGTTATATCCATGTAACCAGATCTCTCTCTCTCTCTCGCTCTATATATATATATATATATATATATATATATATATATATATATATATATATATATATATAGATATATATATAATTTATATTGTAAAATAGATCCTAATTTATAGCTAGTACTTATATGTTATATATTTTAATGTAATATGTATATTATGATTTTCTTTTATCTAAAAATTGTTGGTCATGTATTAATAAAAATAAAATTATTATATAACACATTGAAATTTATTATTTTTATTACTTTTAAATTTTTATTATTAATTGAGTCAAAAATTAAATATTTACACTCATTTACAAACACTACAACATCTCCCCCATATTTCACTCTATATTACTTTTAACCTTTTATTATTTTATAATTGAGCCAACATGTAATTGATTACAAACATTTACACCAATACAATAAATATATGATAAACTTCTTGAAGGCATTTTTGCATATGTATATATTCCTCATATTAATATATAAAGGTTTTTTCATTGAAAAATAAAATATTTTATTTTTTTAATATATAATTTAGACACTTTGTATTATCAAAATAAAAAAGTTACATTTCACTTTGTACTCTCCATTTCACTCTTGCTTCCACCAAAATGATTGAATGACTGAAACTCAGTGGAAACAAACTAATGCCCCTCATTGATTGCAAGGGGTAACCCAGTGACATCATATGAGATAGGGGGTCTGCACTCGTAGTTCCTCCTCATGGTTCCAATCATGCTTTTCATGGTTTCTATACATCGTCTCTCCTCGTTCCCTTTGTGACAACACTTTCTGCCTTTGCTTTTTTGGTTTGGTACATGTGTGTCCCACCTAGAGTCATATTGTTGATAGAATCTAGGGATAGGAGGCGGAGTATCCAGATCTTCATTGTCCATAGCTCCAATAAACTCTATGGTATTTCCCTAGCCAGCATTGTCCTAATAAAGATTTAAGGGTGTCTCGGTAGAGAGAATTTTATGAAAATCAAGCAAAGGCATTTTGAGTTGTTGTTAGAATGTTGGTGACGAGATTTAAATAATTCATTCCCTGAGCAGATCTATTTCCTATATCGTGCTTGGTACCAATGCTATAATTATGGGACGTGATGTTAGAATTCTTGTCCTAGAAGGATTCTAGATAGTGTGCTTGGTGATGATGATATGCGATTACTTCGGAATGTTGGAACAAGCACATTCGTCCTCACTGTGATGTTGCCTGGTGTGTGTGAGATGATCATTTTTGTGAGATCACTATGGTGAGCAAGGAAAGCATGATATGATGTGTCGCGGCACGACGAGTGGCATACATGTCTCCTTTCATCCAATGATGGGAACCCATTGAGTCATTGCGAGATACAGGGAGTCGCATTGGCGAACTCATTGTGGGAATGAGATCCACGTTAGAACACCCACTATGGGGTAAATAAAATGTTTAATTTATATAATAATTCTTTTATAATTAATAATAATAATAATTTAAAATAAATTTACAATTTAGTTAGTTTTTATGATTTTTTAAATTTTAGCAATGTGAGTTGTATAATAAAGTAAGTGTTTTGACACTTATTAGGGATTGATGTCTATTGAGGTTTATTAGTCATTTAAGCAAACTGGTAACCATGGAGGGACAAGGAGGAGGGAGCTCCACTCCCTCCTACAGTAACGTGGTCTCGAACAAAGGTAGAGGGACAAGTCGGAACAAACAGAAAAATTCCATGGAGAAAGAGACAAAAACCACTGAGACACAAGTGCCGAAAGGCAGCGGACCCCAGGAGGTGAAAGGGACCCATGAGGAGGCTCGAGAAGAAGCGAAAGTAGGAGACAGAGGTCAGAGGTCGGAGAGTAGAACTACAACGGGACCCTGCAAGCCCAAGTCTAATATTAAACCACGGGTGGTCCTAAATGATCCGGCTCTATAGGAGCACAGAGATCACATGGCAACCTATGCAGTCATATGCAAGTTCATGGGCATCTGGCCCATGGAGAAAGCACTATACACTTGGATAAGAAACACTTGGAAACTGAAAGGAGAGATAACTATACATCTGGGATCCAAGGGTTTCTTCACTGTGGTTTTCAAGAACCTAGAGGATAAAGACAGAATATTTGAAGGAGGACCTTACTTTTTTGCTGTCGCAGGTCTCTACATGCGACCTTGGACAATGAACTTTGTACTGGAGCGAGAAACGTTCACATCGATTCTGGTATGGATTAGACTGTATTCCTTACCTTTAGATTACTGGTTGCCAGAATCCTTAAAAGCTATAGGTAATAAACTAGCACATTTTATAAATATATGAGAGGCAACTCTTCGAGGTAAATACACATCCTTCGCTTGCATATGCGTAGAAATGGACTTATCGGGAGCACTCCCAGATGAGGTCATCCTAGAAGTTTATGATGAGGAATGGGTTCAGGCAGTCGACTATGAACACATCCCTTTCAGATGCTACAAATGTCATGAACATGGGCATCTCTTCAGAGAATGCCCACTCAACAAAAGAGAGAATAATCTAAAAGGCAACATTGGTAAAGACCCTGAAGGTTACACCAAAGTGGCCGGCAAGGGGAAAGGAGGAGGAAAAAGCACCATAAGAAGCCCAGTGAGAACAACCTACCAAGTCACAACATTTTTGAGATTCTAGAAGAGGAGGGGGAAGAAAATGAAAAGAGTAAGGATATGGGGAACACCTCAACAGATAGAGAAAGAGAGGATAACATGGACATCATACAGGAAGACAAGGAAAGGAAGGAGGACCCACTAAACAATAAAGGACTTGGAGAAGACCAGGACATGACCCCAAGCGAAGTAGGAACGGAGAACCAAGACCTACAGGAGATCCTTGAGAGGGAAAACCTAGAACTAGAGCAGTTTCTAGAACAGGGAACAAAAAAAGGGATTGACTCTTTGCCACAAGAGAAGTATGACAGAGGCAACAGCTCTACCTCAGAAGATCCCAAACAAAGGCTGCAGGAGTCAAATGGAACTATGATAGCCAGGAGAATAAAGGGGTCAAACAGATGAAGATGACACCAGGATGCTCCACTAAAAATCCAGGCAAGAAAAGAGGAAGAAGGAGACAGAATGATCTCCTATCAAAATGTGGGAAACTCCTGATTAATTCAGGTAAGATGAAAGATCTTACCAGTTACTCTTTTACAAACATTTTATTATGAAGCTCACAACCTGGAACATTAGGGGGCTAGGCAGCAAAAGAAAGCAAAGAAATTTCAGTAATAGAATAAAAGAAGAAAAACCATACAGGAAACCAAATGCTCAGTAGAAAAGATCAGGGACCTTCACTGCAAATGGCTCAATAACTATGAGAACCTGGAGGTCAAAGCTAACAACACAGCGGGGGGAATTCTCACCCTTTGGAATCCGCAAAAATTTGAGATCACAAATGCAGAAGCATCCAGAAATCACCTCTCTATTGTAATACAACCTCTGGGGGACAAAGATTGTTACTTGACCACAAATTTCTATGGTCCTCAGCTGCTTGAGGATAAACTAAAACTCCTCACCTCACTAGAGGAACTAAGAGAAAGACACCCAATCATCCCCTGGATTTGGGGGGGGGGGGGGGGGGAGGACTTCAATATGATCATATCACTTTCGAAAAAAAAAAAAGGGGGGGGGAAGCAGAATGTTGGGACGAGACTCACTCACATTCCAGAACTTCTTAGACAACATGAGACTAGTGAGCATGGAGACAATAAATGGCATCTTCACTTGGAATAACAGGAGAGGGGGAACTACCCAAGTTGCATCGAAATTAGATCGCTTCATAGTTTCAGAGGACCTCCTTCTCTCGGGTCACTCCATGACCGCCTGGATTCTTCCTTTCGGTGGTTCGGATCACTGGCCTGTACAGTTGGAAGCTTCTTTTATTGGAACCCCAAGAAACAGACCTTTCAGGTTTGAAAATGCTTGGCTCACTCATCCAAACTTCTCCAATAATATTAGAAAGTGGTGGGTGGAAGACATGCCCACTCAGGGCACAAAAATGTTCATCCTGCATCAGCGACTCAAACATATCAAACAAAGGCTCAAAGAATGGAACAGAAATGAGTTTGGCAACATTTTCGAAGCCAAAAGAGAAGTGGAAAGTAAATTACAAGAAACTAATCAAATTCTCATCAAGGAAGGATTCACAGAGGAAAGGAAGGTATTGGCGGACTCTCTACAGCAAGAATGGGAAAATAGATGTCAGCAGGAGGAGATCTTCTGGAAACAGAAATCTAGAGTAAAGTGGATTAAAGAAGGGGAGAGAAATACCATATTCTTCCATAAATCTACTATGAAACACAGGGCTCATAATAGAATCACAAAACTCCTGGATCCATAAGGGAAGGAGTTGAAGACTCACAAGGAAATGGAATCGGTGCTGGTTCAACACTTCAAAAGCATAGCAGTGGAAACCTTGGCAGACAGATCTCAATCCATTAAGAACTTCACTAAGAATATTCCCAAATTGGTGACCAGGGAAGACAACTATAATCTCAATAGGCCAGTTACGGAGGAAGAGGTCAACGAAGTGATCAAAGAGATGCACAATGGGAAAGCTCTAGGCCCGGATGGTTTCAATGTAGATTTCTTTAAAACATGTTGGGAGATAGTCAAACACAACATTCTTGATGTGGTAGAGGACTCGAGAAAATCAAGAAAAGTTCTCAGAGCGATTAATGAATCTTTCATAGCTTTAATCCCTAAACAGGAAAAGGCCACAACACCAAAGAAATTTAGACCAATAGCTCTTTGCAATGTGGTGTACAAAATCATTTCCAAATTTATTGCTAACAGACTCAAACCTCTACTCCCATCGCTAGTTTCAGAGGAGCAGACTGGATATGTGGAAGGTAGACAAATCCTCAACAACATCATCCAAGTGCATGAAGTGGTCCATTCCCTCAAGACCAATAAGCAAGCAGGAATGATAATACAGCTGGACATAGCGAAGGCCTATGATAAACTTAGCTGGCAATATATAAAGGAAATCCTTAAAGCTTATGGCTTTGACTTCAACTGGATAAAGTGGGTCATGGCACTGGTCACCACAGCAAGTTTCTCTATCCTTCTCAACGGCTCACCATCCAGCACTTTTAGGCCTTCAAGAGGCCTTAGGCAAGGCGATCCTCTCTCTCCATTCCTCTTCATTCTCATGATGGAAGGATTAGGCAGAATGATCAATGCAGCCAAGAAGGAAGGAAGAATCAAGGGGCTAAAACTGACTTAGAATGGGGATGCATTGACTCATCAAAAATTTGTGGATGACACTATGCTACAAGGCACACCCACTGTCAAGGAAGCCAAAGCCTTCAAGCAAATCCTGAATGACTTTGCTCATGCTGCAGGCACAAAGGTAAGCCTTACAAAATCCAAAGTTTTCTTTTTCAATACAAACATTTCAATCCAGAGACATCTCTCCAGAATTCTTGGTTTTCAACAAGAGAATCTTCCCTCTAAATATCTGGGTATGCCTCTCACTAACAAACCACTGAGTAAGGAAGTATGGGAGGCAGTTACAAATAAGCTAAAGGAAAAAGTTAACAACTGGACTAATATATCCTTGAATTTAGCAGGAAAACTAGTTCTTATAAAGGCGGTCCTACAAACCATTCCAATCTACATGTTCTCTGCCCTTCCAGTCCCTAAAGGAGTTTTACAGAAGATCAAGAACATACAAAGAAACTTCCTTTGGGGTAAAGGGGAAGAGAAAAAGAAATGGGCCCTGGTAGTGTGGGACAAACTCTACAAACCCAAAACCCATGGTGGTTTAGGTCTCCACGACCCGGACACCCTAAGCAAGGTCTTGGGGGAAAAACTTTGGTGGAGATGGCTAAAGGAGTCCAACAATCCATGGACCAAGTTATGGAAACAAAAGTATGCAACAAATTGGTAGGAAAAGGACCACATTCAAATGTCGGGGCACATCAGGGGTTCTCATATTTGGAACAAGGCATGGGAGAACAGAACTTTAGTTCAGAATCACAGCTTCTGGGAGATCAGAAATGGGAATCTGGCCTGGTTCTGGGAGGACAACTGGCAGCAGGAACAGAATCTATGCAGAGATAGTCTAGACATCATCAAAAATGACACCCTTAATAAAGGTCTCAAAAGGGTAAGTGACTTTTGGGACCAGTCAAGAGGGGAAGGGAAATGGAGATTCTGGAGGGTACCAAATTACAGTGCAGAGACCCCTTTGAGAACCCAAGCTAAAATTCTTGAAGAGATCTTGGAAAAGAGACAGATTTTAACATCAACTTCGGATGATCTTCTCAGATGGGGCAGAAATAACGAAGGCAATTTCAACCTCAAAGAAGCCAAAAGAATAATCACAGGATTTGACTATTCAAATCCTGACAAGACTTGGAAAAACATTTGGAGCAATCCTCACTGGATGAAAATCAAAATGTTCATATGGCTAGTTCAACATAAAAAGATTCTGACTTAGGAAAATCTTAGAAAAAGAGGTTTTGTAGGGCCTTCTAAGTGCCATTTATGTGGTCTTCAGGAGGAGACCATGGATCACCTTCTCAGCATGTGTGAGTTCACCTCCTCCATCTGGAACTGGGTAGCCTCTATCTTCAACCAAACAGACAGAAAGGAAAATGACATTACAGAAACTTTAAAGAATTGGAGGAAAGATTTCTCGGAAAATGAAACAGTCAATGTAGCTTGGACACTGATCCCAGGCTTCTTGATCTGGGATGTGTGGAAAGAATGCAACAACAGGATCTTCAAAAATAAATCAAGCTCAACTCAAGGAATTGTGGCTCAGATTCTAAATCAGCTCAGAGAAATAGTTAAAGTCTTTATGAAGCAACCTCCTAGGAAACCCCCTATTCAAAGAGACATCCTCATCCTTGAACAGTTGGGTCTTTACTCTTATGGTACAACTGATACCAATAAGAAAGGAAGGCAAAGAACAGATAACAAAGCCTTCTGGGAACCTGCCCCTCATGGCTTCCTGAAACTAAACATTGATGGAGCTTCAAAAGGGAACCCAGGGGATGCTGGTTACAGAGGAGCCATAAGAGATGTAGAGGGAAATATCCAAGTTATCTTTCACAGTCATTTGGGGAGGGCCACCAACAATATGGCAGAACTCATGGCCATTGAGCAAGGCTTAGAAATCCTGACAGACTACAATCTACACAATACAATTATAGAGGCAGACTCGGAATTAATGATTAATTTGGTTAAAAGAATAAGCATTGGCTCAGCACCAGATAAAGTTTCAAGGCACTGGAGACTTTCACAGGTGTTTCATAGAGTCCAATCTCACCTCAGAACACTTAGAACTCTGAGCTTTGTTCATGTGCGCAGAGAAGCCAACAGAGTGGCGGACAGGCTAGCCAATGAAGGAGTGATCTACACAAGAGAAAACAAGTGCCTTGTTTGGGAGTCTATTCAGACTAGACAGCTTCGTGAGGACTCCAGCACTCTGGCACGTGAAGATAGGGAGCATTACCAAAACTCCAAGGGGAATCAGCTAGCAGAAATCTCAGATGACGAAAGTTAAGGGCACAAATTACAGACAGGCTAAGTTCTGGGCCTTACAAAGGAATGGAAGATAGAGGAATGGTAGGCAGAGAAGGAAGAGCGTAAAACCAAAAAGTGGCTCCAGAGCTTCTCCTCAAAAAAGGGTGGTTTTGCAGCCATTATCAGAAACCCGATGCTGCCGGAAGTGGTTTCACCAGAAAGCCTCTGATGCCACAAAAGGAGCTACACGTGGCTCTCGGCAGGAATACCGCCTTCATCGGACAGGTATCTCATGTGCATATCTTCAACCTGATATCCTTTTCAGCCGTCAAATCGAGTGGCAGCAGATCTAGGGCTAAGGACAGTCGGGCTTGTTGGCGGTGGGACTGTGGCGGTTTTACTACAGTTGCCCGGGTTATCGGGCATCCCCATTATCATAAACGGTTTTTCGGAATTGCCTCTGATGCCATTATTCATGCAACATGTGGCTCCAGACAAATAAGTAATATCGTCTTCATCGGGTGAGTAATCATCGTGTATTTAGTTCGGCCGATATCCATCACCGCCATCGGATCTGTTGGAAGCAGATCGAGGGCTGAGGTTGACCGGGCTAGTTGGTGGTGGGACCGTGATGGTTTTGCCACAGTTTCCCGCGTTATCAGGCATCAGCTCAACCACGAGTGGATTTTCGGTAAAGCCATTGACCATGTGACACATGGCTCCAGGTACAATGTGAATACCGCCCACTCTGGGTGGGTAATCCTGGTGCATATAGGTCAGCCGATTTCCCTCAATTCCGCTGATTTCCACGGACGGGGATCGACGGCTCAGATTTGTAGTACTTGTTTTATCTATATTTCTAAGGGAGACACTCCTAAGCTTTGTGGATTGTAATGTGAGTGCGCATGTGGCATACGCCATCATGTATATTATGTACCCTCTTTGTTGATTTAGTTGAATAGAAGGTCTGATTCTTGCCTGAGAAAAATATATATATATATACATAGCAAAGATTGAAATACTTTATTTAACATGGACATTGAAATTTTTTGTTTATGGCCCACATTGTTCACATTAAAATGTTTATATCCATGTATATATAGACAAAGGTAGAGAGAGAGGTCGAGGCATTGATTTTTTTGTTGTTGTATATACCTAAGAAGGATGTTGTCGTATACATTAAAGTTATATATATATATCAATCTATATATATATATATATAGAGAGAGAGAGAGAGAGAGAGAGATAAAAGATGTTATCTTATATGTAATATATATTTTGGGATATATTTTAATTTATATGGTAAAATGGATCTTAATTTATAACTATTATTTGTATGTTATATATTTTAATGTGATTTGTATATTATCATTTTCCTCTATCTAAAAAAATTGTTCATAAGTTTAATTATTTTAAACGAAATGGATAGAGATTTGTATTAAAAAATAATTGGATTACAAGGCCAGAATCTTTACATATTCCATTCTTCCTTGCGGATTTGAGATTGAGCATGGAGGCTAATTCGAAACCCTCAAATGAGTTCCCCATGATACAAAAACTTTAGTCCGTTTCCAACTAAATATTTTCCAAAAATCCCAAAAATACAGACACATTTACATTCCATTTTCACTATAATTTTATTTTGATCTAGTTTGACTTCTTGTTTTTCTTCGAGAAAAACTTTTTCCTTTCTTCCCAACTTGAATCCAACCTGCATTTTCTACAAATTTTGGTGGATCGTTTTTCGGCAACTACAAGATATTATTTTGTAAATATTTTTCATCCACCTAATATGCCCAAGAAGATTCCTTGTGGTTTCTAGAGGGAAATTGTTTTCCCTAAGGTTTTGTTACTTTTCCACTAACATGACATCCGGTGAATCCTTAATGGCGACCAAAGGTTCTGTTGAAGCCTCGAAAATCGGGTCTACAACAAGGGGGATACCCACCCGGTCCGGACCTTGGTTAGCATCTCCTTTTCCATTTGGTGTAGTGGGTCCGACTGGGGATATGGGACCAGTTTCCCAATTTATGTGTGTGTGTGTGTGAAGAATTGATATTTCCTTTCTAAAAGTTCCTAAGTGAGATGCTCTAATTCTAACTCTAATATAATAACATGCAAATTGTATTCTAATAAGCAGAAATATCTAAGTCTACACTAAACCGAGGTGTAATCCTTATGTTATGCGATCTAAAATGATTTCAGATAACAATTGATAATAAAGATAATTCAACTGTTATGAGAAAAGAATTCAATACAGATAAACCACTTCGTACAAAAATTTAGACGAAATAATTGTGAGAGGCATATCGCATAATAAGCTACTCATACATTAAGCATAAATAAATAGCTATCACCGTACAAAAGTGCCAAATGATAACTCAGACATTCACGTATCAATATATAAACAGCTGAACATGAATATCACTTTTAACACAAAGGCAGAAATAGTTAAGAGATAGAAGTACCATTTATAACTAGTTCTACTCATGAGCTTAGAGCAATAATGATTTATCTCTTCTTAATCCAACATCCACTAAGAGTACAAAAGTGTAACATCAGTAGCAGATATTAAATACAGATATCAATAAATCATGTTCCATTCATGCATTAAAACCTCCTCGGAGGGTGCAAAAGTGCATGTTCTGAGGACAAGTTTTTGATAAATTTCAGGACCCTTCTCTAAATGCATGAGAAGGGTTTAAATACTAATAACTAAATCTAAAAATAAATTATTACAAAAATGTAGGATACGGTTTAAATGACCATCCTTTTTTTAGGCAAAAATAAAGAAAAATTAATACTAATATTGAATCTAAAACTAACAACTAACTATTTATGTATCTGATCCTTGAAATCGCAAGCATTTAGCATTTGTTTGAGAAGAGTCGGCTGGCCGACTTCCGACTTTAACTGTCCTGCGAAAACGGCATCGGCAAGAGCCGGCGCCATCTTCTCGGCAGAATTGATGATACATTTGAGAGTCATACACTGGCTGTGTGACTTTACCAAATACGCCCAGTAAGAATCCCAATTCAACTTAGTTAACCTTTTGATTGATTCTGCCTTTTCTTGAGCCTTCTGTCTCCAGCCTGTTTGTAGTTGTTCTACTTTCAGTAGATACCCTAGAGTGGTTTCTGATATCAGATTTGCTCTATGCAAATTTTCATTTATACAGTCAATAACATTGTTTGCTGTTGTGGCTGCTTCTTCTGCCGCTTGTTCTGCTTTTCTAATTTGCGCATCCCATTTGTTAAAGAGCATTTCTTTGTGATTGTTGTTGATTATTGGTGCGCCTGCTCTTTTTCCCTCATCTGTTTCTTGCCAAGCCAAATATTCAGTAACATGTTTATCAATTAAATCATAATCATGTCGTAAATCCACGACTTGATTAGTGATTTTATCACTTATTTTGCAATACGAGTTCCACTGTGATATTTTTTGGCTCAATGATTCCTGTTGCTGTAGTAGTTGTTCATTCAAGGAAATGGATTCTGTGATGAATTCTGTAAGTTTAGGATCATCCTTATGCATCTCTTGCATATCCTGTAACTATTTTTCTCTCTCAGCCAAACTGTTCTGGTAGCCTATCTGCATTCGTTGGAAGTCCTACTGTAGCCTTTCAAGTTGTTTCTGTGCTTCATTGTTGGCGTTGGCTTGTTGCAACTATTGTTGCAAAACCTGTATCTAGTCTTCCTTTTCTTTTAGTAGTTGTTGTACCTCAGATGCTTTATCAATAGTCGCCGAGGCATATGCTCCTGCGATCTGAGATAATTTGGTGAGATTCTCAGTGGGATCGGTAGTAGGATCTTGCCATAGGACGTCTAATTGCTCTGCATCATGAGAGAGCATGTTTTCCAATTTCCTTTTCTTCCTTTGTCTTCTCACTACTGCCTTGTGTTGTGGACTATAAAATATATCAAGAGGAGGAATCTCTTCTATATTGAGTATAAGTTTAGAGGATGGGGTAATAGGAATATGTTCCATATCTGAGACATTGCTAATTGTTCCTGTGACTCTGTACATTGCTCACAGGTGTCTTTGTGCTTTGTCCTTCAAGATTGATCAAATCATTGAAGGTCTCCCATTCTTTATCTAGCTCGGTTCTGACTGATGGTGGTTGAACGATGAGAGGGGGAGGATCTATTTGTGGGGAGGTAAAAGCCTGTTGCTGTGGGAGCTCTTTTGATTGGGCAGTATCCTTTACTGACCCCTCGCTTTTACCATGGTCACTTTCTGATCTCTTGGAATGTTCAGATGTTTCTTTCCCGGACTTAGATTTAGATCTATCTGTGCCTGAACTTCCACTAAGACTAATACTTGGAGTTGGTTCCCTTACGGGTTCTAAGCGTAGTTTTTCCAAAGGAATACTAGCTAACCTCCTCTCCCTATATATCTTGAACTGCTGAAATTCTGCTGGAGGGAATCACATTTGAGCCGAATGCAAAACTTCTTCAAGCGTACTTTTCTGTTGGAACATGTCATCAAAAATATCTTCTTCTTTAGAAAACACCTTTATTTTGACTGCGACAGTGAAATTCTTAGCAATATCATGAGGGTCAAACGGTCTTCCTGAAAAATTGAATAATTGTAGACACGTTATGTTGTTTACTTCCTTGAATGCATGGCCTACATCAAATAGTGAAAAGGCCCCACAGGCTACAGGAAATTGTGGCCAAATAGCCTTCTTTTTTTCCTTCAAATCTTTAGTCAAACCTCCTTCTCTGCAGGTTTGATAAGCAATTTCTCGTGCCATGAGTTTATCAGGGACATACAAAGGTAAGATGTGAGGGGAAGCGGCATTTCCGAATACCCTGACATATGTAAACAGTTCTTCTCCAAACCATCTCGCGACAGGGAGTATGTCTACCTCTGCTTCAGGAGAACATCTTGGAGCATCTTTATCATACAACATTTTGTACAGGGGCAACATGATTCCATGACAAATCTTGTAGAAGAATGGAGTGAACTTAGAATCCCACAATTCTTTGTGATAAACATGAATGGGTAAGGGGTCTTGAGTCGTCCATTTCCATCCCATCAAAGGAAACTTGGAAACATAGCAAATTGCATCCATTACATATGTTGATAAGTAGAAAGGGGGATAAATTCTCTAGGAAGCAATTCTTTTAGACCGGTAATTTAAAATAGCAGCAGCTAAATTGTCAAACAATATTTTAGCCCAATCTATGGCAGTAGCATTAACGGCAGCATCCAATAATGGTAGCCATTTAGATGAGAGTTTGTTAATGTCTAGCTTCCCGAAAAGTCTACAGAGCATAGCAGCAGCAAAGCAATATGGGGAAGTGAGAGAACCAGTACTATACATACCATGTTTATCTCTTTTTCAGTGGTTCGTCTCTCCTTGACCAATATTTGGTGGATTCTGCCAGGTCTTCATTCTCTTTGGCAAATTTCTCTATGAACTGTTTGTTATAAGTCGCCTATGGCTCTGGTAAATGATACATCAGCTTCAAATCTTGTGAAGTGAATGAGCCGATAAGTCCTTGACCCTGAGTTTTAAATTGTCTATTTTTGATGTCAGCGCTGTCCAGTACCCATTTAACCATGTCTGTGTATGGGAGAATTTTGGGCCTCGCCGCTATCCGGTGCAAAAACGAACAAGCTAAATCTGCAACTGATGCCTCAGAAGACCCTTGTGAACCTGCAGTAGCCGTAACCTCCATCACCTTGGGATTCTCTTCTTCAAGTAGATTATACATGCCTTCCCAAGTAGTAATACCAGCGTCTCTGTTACAAGCGGTGTCTGTATACAAGGGCGTCATTTCTTGATCTTCAGAACTCGGAGCTTTGCCTTTCTTCCCCATAATATCTTGTATACTGCTTTATATAATTCTTTGTTCTTCGTTCCTGCAGTTTACAAATGAGGTGAGAGTCATGATAAGGAAAACGTGATGGGAAAGCTTTAAATGTTGAAGACATATCAAATATACCACCTTACATGAAATGGCTCTTCAATAAGCATGAAACCCTATTTCATTAATGATTGGCAACTAACTCATTAATTAGCATTAAAGCGCATAACCAGGTCTTGGTTTATGGAAAATACTTTTTTGAACAACGAGCCCGAAAGATTTGCGATGAAGCGATTTTGTGATTTGCTTCGCAATATCGCAAATCACAACATCGTAATATCGCTCTATCGCTTTATCGCTTTATCGCTTTATCGCATTATCACAATATCGCTTTATCGCTCGATCGCAATATCACTGGAGCGTAGCATATGACAATCATCTGTTAATGTGTTTTCCGTGAAATGTGATTTGCGATATGTGCCATCGCATATTGGCAGTTTGAGATTTTTCATCGTAACTGATATTTGATGCATGTGATGCGATGAAGTTTCACATCGCGATCTCGCAACCTTAGAATTGTGTTTGTAAGGAGGTATCCATTATCCTTTTTGCGATGTGATATTTCTTAAGGAGTGATTTTATCCTACCTTATCATAAAACTTAAGCTTTTTTAGATTTTTCAAGGGTATTCTCATAAGTTTATGATGGTAAGTTTTATTGAAAAAGGAAATTCAAGCACTAATTGATTTTTTAAATTTTTTGACTAAGGGTCCCCACTTATTTAGTATTAGTAATAACACTAAATAAGAAGGGGGTTGTTGCTGGCCACAAAAATTGGCGATTCACTTGGAAGAACCAGTTATCTCTGCTTTTCTTTTGGATTTTCTAAACTTCCAAAACAGAAAATTTTCCAGAAAATTAAACTTTATTATAGAAAGACAAAGTACATTATGCTTTTACCTATCAATGATTTTTTGTTTCTTCTATTTTCAACTTTGATTATTTACTCCCTCAAGCTAGTCCTTGTATCTATATTAGTCATTACTTGGTTTATAAAGATAAAAACAAAGCCTTCTCTATAAATCAGTTTTGAATATGCTCATTTGTCGTAGGTAGAGCCTCTACTGCCAGCAGGCGTTTATAGCCTCGATAGGGTTACCTGTTACCCAGCAATGATCGTGTATCCCACTTAGAGAAATATACAATTTTCAAAGAGAAATCCATATTCACACTTATTGCTTTCATTTTTCTTTTTTTTACCCTTAAAGAACAATGTCTTGGTTTGGTAGCCAATTTATGACAGTGTCATTCACTTGATTTATAACTTTGCTGAACAACCTGGCTCATGATGAGACCCCTTGTCTTTTGATTGCAAAAATCTTGAGTCATTGCCCTGTTGTGGTAAGCAGTATTGGCAAAGTCAGCAAGCTATAATATCTATGATCATGATAAGCTGGCTCGTGATGAGACCTCTTACTCTTTAAGTTAAAGTGTATCATTGGATTATTCTCTAAACGTTGAAGTTTCCCAGGTGGGAAGGAAGTCATTGTTTCCTTAAGACAGCTCTGGACGACAATGGTAGAGTTTTTTGGAAAGAGCTTTTCTACAAAGAATCTTCATTTTTGTTATTGATACCTTTCATTGGATTGATATAAAACAATTTCCCACTAAAGGTCGTTTTTTGTCAAAATTTACAAAGTTGAAACTAGTATCACTTCTAGGCCTAGAGCCTTTGGCTGTATCTTTCAGTGATAACGATCAATTTTCTAAAAGAATTCTATTTATACAAGTGAAAAAAAAAAAAATCTAAAAGAGAATTTGTGTCTTTTTCGTGAATTCCGAATGTAACCATTTACAACTGGTTTTATTATGAAAATAAAAAATAAAAAAACTAATCTACAAGATAGAAGAATGATCTCCTATGGAAAATATTTTTTGAGGATCTGTCCGTTAACAGGTAAAGATTCTATTTTTCCTGTTAAATCCTATAACATGAAAGTAGACAGACCTATGACTTCTGCGATTTGAAAAGGGCCAAGCCACATTCGTTGAAATTTCGTATGTTTCCCTTTTTCCTCATGAGCCTTGTCCCATTTTAGAACTAGATCTCCCATCTGAAAGTCCTTTCTAGATATTATGTTTGAATCAAAAGAAGCTTTTACTAATGCTTGGTGATGAGCATGAGTTATTTTGGCCTGTTCTCGTTGTTCTTCTAACTTAATTATTTCCAGCTGCCTTAGTTGTAAGGAAGAAGTTGGTGCTTCATCAATATATTGAACCAAGGCTAAAGAGGGAATTGCCAAATGAGTTGGAAGAACCACTTCTTTCCCATAAACTAAATTGAAGGGGGAAGTGTCGATGGAGGCTTTCTGCGTTATTCGATCTGCCCATAAAGCATATATTAAATATTTGTGCCAATTTTTATGATTTTGGTCAATGGTTCGCTTAATAATTCTGATTAAGTTTTTATTTGTAGATTCAGCTAATCCATTCCCCTGTGGATAGTAATTGGCGGAGTATTTAAGCTTGAAACCCCTTTTGAGTGCAAATTCAGTCATTGCATTACCAAAAAAATATGATGCATTATCAAACATTAAAGCAGAAGGCAACCCAAACCTGGTGATTATGAACTGATCTATAAATTCGATGATATTTTCAGCATTAGCCGTCTTGAGTGGAATTGCTTCTACCCATTTAGTAAAGTAATCTGTTGCTATAAGGATATATCTATGTTGTTTAGAAGAGTGAGGAACAATCTCACCTATTATGTCCAATCCCCACTGATCGAAAGGCTCAATGTTAACTGGTTGTAGTGGCAAGGATGGTTTCTTTTGTCTCCCAGCAGCGGTTTGACAGACTTGACATTTCCTCACGTAGTTATGTGAATCTTTGAATAATGTGGGCCAATAATAGCCCGCGCGTAAGATTTAATGAGCAGTAGCGTCTCCAGCGTAGTGTCCGCCTGCTGGCCCATTGTGGAGTTCCTGCAAGACTTTTTCAGCTTCAGATTTCTCAAGACATCTAAGGAGAACAAAATCATAATTTATTCTAAAAAGAACATCGTTCACGAGCTGATATTGTTTGGCTTTCAACCTTAGAGCTCTTTTCTTGGTATGATCGAGGTTTGAAGGAGCGTATCCATTCTTTAGATAATAAATGATATCAGCGTATAATGACTCAACATCGTTTAGGCTTACCTTGTACATTTGTATCTCTGCAGATGGAATTTCGGACATAAGCGATGCTCCGGCCAGCATTTTGCAAAAGCCTTGACCTTTTACAATACTTGCTGGTTTGATTTCTACGTCATATTCCTGTAAGGCAGTAACCCAATTGGCTCTTTTCTCACCCACATCCTTCTGTACTAGAAGATTTCTTATCGCTGGAAATGGTACTATGATTTTTGTATGTGTTTTGAGTAAAAAATATCTGAAATATTTAATTGCTTTGAAAACAGCATAAGCTTGTTTCTCCACATCTGAATAATTTAACTCAGCCCCTTGTAAATTGGAACTGAAAAAAGCAATTGGGGCTTCTGCCTTTTCTTGATTTGCTTGAGTGAGTATCGCAGCATATGATCTATTAGAGGCAAATGTATATAAAATAAAAGGATCGAAAAAATTTGGAGTTGCTAAAGATGGAGCATTAACAATTGCTTGTTTGATCAAATTGAATGCCTCATATTCATCTTGGCCCCATTTAAAGTTTGAGTTCTTTTTAATCATTGCTTGTAAAGGAGACACGATTCTTGAAAAATCTGGAACAAATCTCTTTACAAAGTTAATCTGGCCAAGAAAAGATTGCATGGCTTTCTTGTTGTGAGGTAGGGGTATTGCGGAAATCTCCTTGATTCTGTCAGGATCAATGTGAATTCCAGATTTTGACACTATGAATCCGAGAAGTTTTCCTTCACTTAATGTGAAAAAGGATTTTTTCGGGTTAAGTGAAATTCCATACCTTTCACAATGTTGGAAGATTTGTTTTAAATCTCTAAGATGATTGTTTCATTTCTTGGAATATACAGTTATATCATCCAAATATATTACCACTGATTTATTAACTAACCCCTTGAATGCGATGTCCATGGCTCTCTGAAATGTGGCACCAGCGTTAATTAGACCAAATGGCATCTTTTGATATGTGTATGTGCCCCATTTAGTTCTGAATGTGGTTTTTAATTGATCATCGGGATGTACCAACACTTGATTGTATCCTGAGAATCCATCCAAGAATGACATTAATTCTAACCCCGTGACTGCCTGCAGTATTTGTTCCATGGGAGGCGAAGGAAATTATCCTTTTGGCAGGCTTTGTTAAGATTTCGAAAGTCAATGCAGATTCTAATGTCTCTGTTTTTCTTTCTAATAGGGACCATATTGGAAACCCATTTGGAATGTCGAACGGGAAAAATTATTTTGGCTTTCAATAACTTATTGAGTTCAGATTTGATCTGGTTTTCTAGATTGGGATGGATCTTTCTCAACTTTTGTTGGACAGGTTTTTCATCGTCTGTCATTGGAATAGTATGTTGGATGATGGAGGTGTCGTACGTTTTGAGTTCATCGTAATTCCAAGCAAAGACACTTTTGTATTGTCTCAAGAGACGAATATACGCTAATTTTTCTTTAGGAGCTAGACCAAGGCCTAGATTGATATTCTATGGTTTGGTATCAGTTCCTAGATTTACTAATTCATAGTTCAAAGTTGAACTTTGGAATTTTGAATTGGTAGATCTTTTAAACCGATCTTTCAAATCATAAAGGTCTTCTAACTTGACTACTGACTTAGGTATGGCATTGTTAGTGCTATCTTGTTGCAATTGTCGATCATGTTGGTCTTCGTCAATTATTTGATTGGTGTAGGATCCTTCAGATGTGAGGAAACTCACGATATCAGGATTGTCGTTGAAAATCCTCCAATTGGTAATGTTATCAGGAATAGATGGTCTAAAAATTAATTCAATTGAAAATCGATCAAGGCTAAAATCTTCTGAAGGAATGAGCTTGGAAGCTACGTTAGCTAAGAGGTCTGCACTAGCATTATGGAATTTGGGAATTGATGAAATATTAAATGCTATAAAGTGTTCAGTCAGATCTTGAACTAAAGATTGGTAATGTTTTAAATGACCTGATAAACAATGTATAGTATTACGTACCTGTCTGATTACAATTTCAGAATCTCCGAAAACTTGAAGGTATTTGACGTCTAATCCGATTGCTTTGTATAACCCTTGGACTAAAGCCTCGTATTCTACAGTATTGTTGGTGCAATCAAATTTGAGTCTACAAGTTAGCATAGTTTTATCTCCCTCTGGACTTATTAACACGCATCCTGCTCCTGCTCCTTCGTTAGACTTAGAACCGTCAAAAAATAATTTCCAAAATAAAGATTTATTTACAGGACTATCTATAAAATTAATACATTTAGAACTATCTGTTTGAGAAAAAATTTCTACTTGAGATAAAACAGAATGTTCTAAGTAACGTGAAGTATGAGCATTAAAATTTCCTACGAAAGAATCTACTGAGTAGTTGCCAATGATGTTATTCATGTATGCTACTGGTTCATTTTCTCCTTCCAGTTCTGTTACTATGTATTTCTGATGTCTTTCTCGCTCAACTTTTATCTTATTTGGTTTACCATTGTAAGGGAGCCACATGTGCAACTAGTCAGTTGCAAAGTATCCATGAAGTTTTTCTGACCAATCTCTGCTAAGAATTAAGCCATAAAATTCCGGAATATCAGCAACTAAAATGTCGATAACTTGACATACCTTTGGGTTGGATGACAGCCTTATGGTAACCTGATTTAATTCGCCAATCACTTCGACTTGCGATTGATCTAATTGAACTATGCGCACAGTGGATTTTTGTGGTTGAACGTTCAATTTTGCACATATTGACTTTGGTAAAATATTCAATGAAGCTCCAGAATCCACTAAGCAATTATGCAATTTTTTATTGAAAATTTCATAAGTAAGAAGAAATGGGGGAGTATGAGATCTCGATCTTCCTCCAATTAAGGCGATATCGTTTGGATCAACTTTATTAATCACATTAGCTAGAGGTCTTCCCATGTCATGGGAAGCTTGAGAGATTACAGCGGCGGGCAAAGGTGCAACTGGTACAGCATGTAATTCTTTCAAAAGTATCTTTTGTTGGTGTTTTAACTTGCTCAATTCGTAAAAAGTGATATTGGCCCTAGTCTTTTTCATGTCTTCTATGATATTATACTCCATTTCATCTGAAACGATCAGCGTTTTAGATGGAGTTGATGGGTCTGTTTGGACTGGGTTGGTTTGAGTCACTTTAGGTGTCGTTTTCTTGGTTGCGACTTTATCCTTAGTCATCGAGCTTGCGCTCTTTGGCTTAGGTGTAGGTTGAGGAGGATCAAGTTGATTTCTACTGCGAGTACTAACCAGGGATGCCTCTTGATCCTCTTCATCTGGGAGGATGAAATCCCACATACCTTGTAACTCTACAACTTCTTCTTCATCGGTATGTTCTTCAGTAGCGATTTCCTCTTCTTCTTCTTTGGATTCAACACTTGTAATAGCATTAGGGGGTTTGGAATTAGTCGAAGGGTTTCTTTTAAAAGGTCTGTACGGATTTTTAGAAGAAGTTTCTGCCACTTGTTTCTTAATGTCGATCATCTCGTTAGACATGGTCTTCAAAACTTTTTGTAATCCTTCTAAATCGAATGGATCTTTCGATTGTTTTTTCTTGGGATCTTCCTTGAAAGAAACCTTCTTGGATTTTCATTCTTCTATCGCGTTTTTCTTTTCTAGGGCTATAATACGTTTCTCTACTGCTATTGCTTCTTTCATATTTTCGACTAAAGTTGTTTTGTTAGCCCTATCAACAAAGATTGTTATGTTTGATGGTAAAGCAGTGATGTACCATTCACTTCGCACTTCTTCGCTAGGCTTGGAAGCAATAGGAATTTTGTTTAAGAGTTTATTGAAATGTGAATTGAAATCTTTGATAGGTTCTTTTGACTTGGCCCTAAGGTTAGACAGGTCATTGATCAATGTCACTGTAGACCTATCATCACCAAACTTAATAAGGAATTGTTCTTGGAAGATATCCCAACTAGTGATAGATCCAGATGGTAATGAAAAATACCATGATCCGGCTGCTCCTTACAGAGTATAAGGAAAATTTAGAACAACAGTGTCTTCGTTGGTAACTCCATTGAGATTTATGGATAGCATAAAGTTATTTATATGTTCTTCCGCTAGCATGCCTGCCTCAGGATTAAACTTAGGCAGCCATTTTTCAGGATGGGTCAGTATCTGACCCAAGGGTGCAGGCATTAAGACTGCCCCTGGGTTATTCCATGGAGATTTGGCCATCGCTGATCTATTAACAGAGGAAAGTGTAGAAGATGATCCCTGTGGTTGAGAAGATGATGATATTACGACTCCAGATGATTGAAAAGGAGATGTGGGAGTACCGGTGGACTGATGGACAATGATCTGAAGTAGAGGAGTGGATGGTTGACTTCACGGTGGAAAGGTTGAGATGGATGATGATGATGAAAGAGTCTCGCTATCAGACCCTTTAGGAGATTTCCTTGCTCTCTTCCTTGTGGGTAGAGGTAACTCGGTTGGCTGAATGCCAAATTTTTCGCTCTTTAATCTGGTAAGAGGATGAGCAGGGTTATATTGTGAAGTCACGTTTCCTTGATATTTATCAGATCTTTGAGGTGATATAGAAAATCGCTGAAGTTTATGGATCAAAGATTCAACTTTAGGAAGTTCAATAGTAGATTGTTCTGAAATGTCAGGGTTTGTAGCAGCGGCTGTTGTTCTTTCGACTTCTGGCTCTAGATTTAAAGATTCTAAGTGCGATGGAGAAGTCGGGGGAGATGTTGAGGGTGATTTACTCTCAGAATGGTATTTAGATTTAGACTTACTTTCCATTCACAGTGTTAGTGTCAGTCTTTCCAGCCTTCCTCCAGTGATAAAACGTGCTCTTACAAAGTGATTTTGAAGTGTCAAGGTCAAATTTTGTCATTTCAGTGAGTCTTCAAGCAAAATTTGGTCACTAGGCATTAGGTCTAGGGTTTGCTTTCACTCTTTTCAAAGTTTCCCAAATGTTAGTCTATGTCATCATTCAGCTGAGTGTATTATCATTCAGAGGGTTTTCATCATCATATCAGGTTCCATTGGGTCATTTTACACCTTGTTCATGCTTCAGTTGTGCCTAGGCAAGGTCATTTCCCTCTCCTAGGGTTTTGAAGCCATTTTCTCTTGGACGGTCAAATCATCGGAAAAACTTGTATCCTGATGTTCATACACCTTCCCCTATCCTTAAAGTACCTTATCAAACACTTCCCATCCCTTAGATCCGCCAAATTCCTCATTTTTGCACAAACCCTAGTTTCTAGCTACAACTTGGCAATTTTCTAGGTTGGGCCTGTGTTTTGACCTTTTGGACCCCTTCTGCTCACTCAATCTCTGAGATTCCACTTTCCCCTGCTTCCTAACATCCCTCCCTACTTCCAAAAATTTCCCCAAGAATTTAGAAGCCCCTTATCCCCTTCATTTCGCTTCATTTCGACCAAAACCCTTGTTCCACACATCGGGATAAGTTTCACTAAAATGATGTTTCTGAGCAATCAAAGATGATTTTTTCAAAACTGAGAGAGGTTTTTGTCCACAACAGGCCAAGGAAGAAAAACCTCCTTCACTTTTTACACAGGTGTCATAGTTTTAGAGAAATGTCAAAAATACCGGCGAGAACGAAGGTGCTCCAAGGACGGTTGGCCAAAGCACAAAAACGAAGGAAAACACCCGATCCACTCCAAATTTTGGCCAAAGCCTCTTTTATTGAGCATGGTACTTGATTGGGGACTCCCAGCCCAAATTTCAAGAAATTTGGATAAAATTTTGTCATTTGTGAATTTTTTGTGCCAAACACAGGTTTTGTCCATTAACGGGTCTCACCCCCTGCGCAACCCTTCATCTTGGCAACTCCATTTTGAAAAAACTCAGCATTTCCAGATTTTTCATGCAATTTTACACATTCTCATCCGTGGACAAGAGATTTTGTGAAGTTTTGGGCCTCCAGAAAGTCAAAAAACAAGCAAAAAATGACTTTCTGCCACATTTTTGAGACACAGAAAGCAGTCTTGGGAGATTGCAATTTTGGAGGGGAAAATGACCACCAAATTCCGAAATTCCAGTTGGGTTGGAAATTAGACTCATAGAAATTTCCAACAAGCCTACTCTTTCCCAATTTGAACACCTAGAAGTGCCCCAAAAGTGGCCCCAAAGGCGCGCGACCCGTCAGGCAAATTTTCCAAAATTTCAAGTGTACAGATCAGGAAAAACGCAGTTTGACCTTGTTTGACTTTATGGAGTGAATTGTTATCCTCCTTGATGTAATTAATGTACTTTTATGACACTTTTACACTTATGTACCTCTTCTAGAAGATTCATTCATGAAAAAAGTGAAAATTAAATGAATGAATTGGTTTCCTAGCTTATAGAGGCAAGTTGTTTTGACTGCCTAGTTTGTAGTGCTTAGTTTAGAAGTGGTTGAAACAGCTCCTAGGATAGTGAGCTCGACCCATGGAGGCAGGGAAAGAGGTTAGATGATCTATATTATGTACTTTCTTTCTCATTTTCATGGTTGGACTCTTGAGGGAGAAGCTATCATTGTATTATTCACTGTATCTCTGCAATTTTTGGCTAAGAAAGACCAGGGTTTTGCAGTCCTTTTTGGGATTCTTGTGGTTACATGTATTGATGGTGTGTTTCTCTATGTACTTGTAAGTGTGTTATGTGAATAATTTCCTTTCTTTTCCTTCTGCACATTAAACAAATGAAATGTTAAAGTAAGAATTCATGACTGTCATGCTCTGCTTTTAAGTTTGTTTAATTTCAATTTTTTCTACTGTCTAAGGGGAATTCAAAGTTATTGTTTGCTCTCCTTGGCTCCTCACCTGTCATTCCTGATCATCCACCTCAATCCAAGGCATCAATACTGTCTCCTACCTCGCCCCAAAAAACCCCCTGCAGAAACTGTGTCCAATCCCCGCACCCAAAATTTCCCTCTCCTCAATTTGCCACCAAAAACCCTAAAAACCCCAAATCAACCTTTCTAATCAGTTTACTAGCCTAAAATCAGTGTTACCTTATTGGTCATCTCATCCATTGAAGATTTTACCGAGATAGACCGGAGAGAGCCCTATCCTGCCCCGTAGGGCTAGCTACGAGGCTAAGTGGTTTGATGTGGCCTTGAGGTTTACCTTTCTCAGCCTAAGGTGAAATTTCAAGCGCTAACATATTGGTGACCATACTGGGGAAAACAAATTGTTTGCTCACTGATGTGTTTATTTCATAAGTCTTAGATGGAGTCTGAAGATACGCCAGGTAGCCTTTGAAAACGCTCTTGCTTTGCATCAGCGCAAGTAGATAAACACTGCTTCAGTCGACCTCCGTGACCTTGTGAATGTAACACTTCATTTGCATTTCACCCCAGTACATGTATCAAGTTCATATCTAATTGTTGATGGTGGACCACGATCAGACACTTGAAAGGCTGAAATCATTCACCTGGCGACTCCTTTCACTGAAGAATCCAGCAACCTGTGCTTCATGGTGACTTCACTGCAGAGAGATCAGTAGCTTTGAGATTTCTCAAGATGGATCAGATTGCAAGAAGATATGCTCCCTTGAGCCGAGATCACATTCCAGGTTTTCCGAATAAAATTCCGAAGGTAGATTGGTCAAGGAATTTGCCTATATTTAATGATGATGGTAAGAAGGATGCTGCTTTACATCTAGTTAGATTTCATATGCATATTCGCAAATTGAAGGTGGATTTTCCTGAAGATTGCTTGATGAAGATATTCTTGGCCACTCTAGAAGGTAAAGCCTAATCATGGTATGAAAGTTTGCCGCCTGCTTGTATTTACTGTTTAAAGGATTTTCATGCTATGTTCATTGAACGATATAAGGACTCTTATCCATCATTAAATTTAGTTCAAGACTGTTGCAAGCATGCTTATAGTTTTATTGAAAGCCTTGAGAAATATTATGAAGATGATAATTTTATGGATGTTGAGATCATGGAGGCTCTGTATGAGAATCCGTTTCAGCAGCACACAGAAATCTTAGAGGATACTTGTCAAGATGATCAGGACATTTTGCAGCAGAATCAAGATCAGCAGGCTGAAGATGGTCATATGGATGAAAATGATGAAAGATAGGGTTCTATTTCAGATTTGCCCACAAAAGAAGACAGTGTGCAAGGTAGTCAAGATTCATGTGATGCAATCAAGTCAACTATTTCAGATCAACATTCAAATCATGATGACCAAGAATACCTTGTGCCGAATCCTATAAAGAAAAACTTGGCTGTTGAGATCATTTGGCATGAAGAAAACAAAGTTACAAATCTAAGTGCTCCCATTTCATCAGAACAAAGTCTTCATGAGGAGATCATTCAGTCTGCTCATGAACAGCAAGGTGAGATCTTTGCTCAAGCAAGTGAAAAAGTTTCTTTGAGTGAATTTGTGGCAGACAATCTAAATGATAATATTGTGCTTGATATTATTGAAGAATGTAATAAGGAAATTGATAATTTGGTTGTGGTATCATATGACGATGACTTGCCATATTGTCAAACTATAGAAGATCAGAGTATACAGGATTACCTTTCAGATTCTTCATATGTCTCATGTGTTGAAATGTTTTTACAAGAAGAGATCTGCTCATCTACCTGTTCAGAGTTTTCTGAAGCCCATGAGCATACTTTTACCGAAGCACATGATGAAGGCAGATCAGAATTTGAAACAAAGGACACCTTGATCTTTCAGCAGGAGGTGGCAGTGGCAAATATTTATGTTTTTCACGATCCTCTAGCAAGTTTGTTGCAGCCAGCAGTGATAGTGTTTATTGCAGTGTTCAGTGATGAAGGAGATCATGGTCAGCTATGTTTTTGGATGCCCAGTTACCAGTATCTATTGTTGATCATGAGATCTGATTGGGAGAATCAGTCAAGAAGGCATCTACTTGATTGGTTGCATTGGCATTTTGATATAGTTTGATGTATATTTTCTTGTAAGAAACACAGGTGGTTGTCATCATGATTTCAAATCTTGATGGACTGTTGCCCTTCAATAAGCTTTGTAAGTTTTTGTTTTAGTTAAGTCAGTCATGAGTCATTTGTGAGTCAGTTTTCAGTCATGTAGGTTTCATAATTGTGTCGGCTTGGGTCAAGTTTGCAGTCAATAAATGTGTCAAGGTCTGTGTTGATTGTTGGAATAATGACTCCATCGCCCAATGGTTGAAGGCACTAGTCTGCTCTCCCAGAGGTCTAAGGTTCTTGGCACCTCCAAGGAGCTACCATCCCCATTGGAGCCAATGTTAGTTTCAGTCTTTCCAGCCTTCCTACAGTGATCAAACGTGCTCTTACAAAGTGATTTTGAAGTGTCAAGGTCAAATTTTGTCATTTCAGTGAGTCTTCAAGCAAAATTTGGTCACTAGGCATTAGGTCTAGGGTTTGCTTTCACTCTTTTCAAAGTTGCCCAAATGTTAGTCTATGTCATCACTCAGCTGAGTGTATTATCATTTAGAGGGTTGTCATCGTCATATCAGGTTCCATTGGGTCATTTTACACCTTGTTCATGCTTCAGTTGTGCCTAGGCAAGGTCATTTCCCTCTCCTAGGGTTTTGAAGCCATTTTTTCTTGGACGGTCAAATCATTGGCAAAACTTGTATCCTGATGTTCATACACCTTCCCCTATCCTTAAATTACCTTATCAAACACTTCCCATCCCTTAGATCCGCCAAATTCCTCATTTTTGCACAAACCCTAGTTTCTAGCTACAACCTGGCAATTTTCTAGGTTGGGCTTGTGTTTTGACCTTTTGGACCCCTTCCGCTCACTCAACTCTGAGATTCCACTTTCCCCTACTTCCTAACATCCCTCCCTACTTCTAAAAATTTCCCCAAGAATTTAGAAGCCCCTTATCCCCTTCATTTCGCTTCATTTCGACCAAAACCCTTGTTCCACACATCGGGATAAGTTTCACTAAAATGATGTTTCTGAGCAATCAAAGATGATTTTTTCAAAACTGAGAGAGGTTTTTGTCCAAAACAGGCCAAGGAAGAAAAAACTCCTTCACTTTTTACACAGGTGTCATAGTTTTAGAGAAATGTCAAAAATACCGGCGAGAACGAAGGTGCTCCAAGGACGGTTGGCCAAAGCACAAAAACGAAGGAAAACGCCCGATCCACTCCAAATTTTGGCCAAAGCCTCTTTGACTGAGCATGGTACTTGATTGGGGACTCCCAGCCCAAATTTCAAGAAATTTGGAGAAAATTTTGTCATTTGTGAATTTTTTGTGCCAAACACAGGTTTTGTCCATTAACGGGTCTCACCCCCCGCGCGACCCTTCATCTTGGCAACTCCATTTTGCAAAAACTCAGCATTTCCAGATTTTTCATGCAAAGTTACACATGCTCATCCATGGACAAGAGATTTTGTGAAGTTTTGGGCCTCCAGAAAGTCAAAAAACAAGCAAAAAATGACTTTCTACCACATTTTTGAGACACAGAAAGCAGTCTTGGGAGATTGCAATTTTGGAGGGGAAAATGACCACCAAATTCCGAAATTCCAGTTGGGTTGGAAAGTAGACTCACATACCTTTCCAACAAGCCTACTCTTGCCCAATTTGGACACCTGGAAGTGCCCCAAAAGTGGCCCCAAAGGCGCGCGACCCGTCAGGCAAATTTTTCAAAATTTCAGTGTACAGCTCAGGAAAAACGCAGTTTGACCTTGTTTGACTTTATGGAGTGAATTGTTATCCTCCTTGATGTAATTAATGTACTTTTATGACACTTTTACACTTATGTACCTCTTCTAGAAGATTCATTCATGAAAAAGGTGAAAATTAAATGAATGAATTGGTTTCCTAGCTTATAGAGGCAAGTTGTTTTGACTGCCTAGTTTGTAGTGCTTAGTTTAGAAGTGGTTGAAACAGCTCCTAGGATAGTGAGCTAGACCCATGGAGGCAGGGAAAGAGGTTAGATGATCTATATTATGTACTTTCTTGCTCATTTTCATGGTTGGACTCTTGAGGGAGAAGCTATCATTGTATTATTCACTGTATCTCTGCAATTTTTGGCTAAGGAAGACCAGGGTTTTGCAGTCCTTTTTGAGATTCTTGTGGTTACATGTATTGATGGTGTGTTTCTCTATGTACTTGTAAGTGTGTTATGTGAATCATTTCCTTTCTTTTCCTTTTGCACATTAAACAAATGAAGTGTTAAAGTAAGAATTCATGACTGTCATGCTCTGCTTTTAAGTTTGTTTAATTTCAATGTTTTTTACTGTCTAAGGGGAATTCAAAGTTATTGTTTGCTCTCCTTGGCTCCTCACCTGTCATTCCTGATCATCCACCTCAATCCAAGGCATCAATATTGTCTCCTACCTTGCCCCAAAGAACCCCCTGCAGAAACTGTGTCCAATCCCCGCACCCAAAATTGCCCTCTCCTCAATTTGCCACCAAAAACCCTAAAAACCCCAAATCAACCTTTCTAATCAGTTTACTAGCCTAAAATCAGTGTTACATTATTGGTCATCTCATCCATTGAAGATTTTACCGAGATAGATCGAAGAGAGCCCTCTCCTGCCCCGTAGGGCTAGCTACGAGGCTAAGTGGTTTGATGTGGCCTTGAGGTTTACCTTTCTCAGCCTGAGGTGAAATTTCAAGCGCTAACACACAGTTCGGGGCCCTCCTTCTAGCACCAAATATGTTGAAGCCCCGAAAATCGGGTCTACAACAAGGGGGATACCCACCTGGTCCGGACCTTGGTTAGCAGCTCCTTTTCCGTTTGGTATAGTGGGTCCGACTGGGGATATGGGACCAATTTCCCAATTTATGTGTGTGTGTGTGTGAAGAATTGATATTTTCTTTCTAAAAGTTCCTAAGTGAGATGCTCTAATTCTAACTCTAATCTAATAACATGCAAATTGTATTCTAATAAGCAGAAATATCTAAGTCTACACTAACCCGAGGTGTAATCCTTCTGTTATGCGATCTAAAATGATTTCAGATAACAATCGATAATAAAGATCATTCAACTGTTATGAGAAAAGAATTCAATATAGATAAACCACTTCGTATAAAAAGTTAGACGAAACAATTGTGAAAGGCATATCGCATAATAAGCTACTCATACATTAAGCATAAATAAATAGCTATCACCGTACAAAAGTGCCAAATGATAACTCAGACATTCATGCATCAATATATAAACAGCTGAACATGAATATCACTTTTAACACAAAGGCAGAAATAGTTAAGAGATAGAAGTACCATTTATAACTAGTTCTACTCATGAGCTTCAAGCGATAATGATTTATCTCTTCTTAATCCAACATCCACTAAGAGTACAGAAGTGCAACATCAGTAGCAGATATTAAATACAGATATCAATAAATCCTGTTCCATTCATTCATCAAAACCTCCTCGGAGGGTGCAAAAGTGCATGTTCTGAGGACAAGTTTTTGATAAATTTCAGGACCCTTCTCTAAATGCATGAGAAGGGTTTAAATACTAATAACTAAATCTAAAAATAACTTATTACAAAAATGTAGGATACGGTTTAAATGACCATCCTTTTTTTAGGAAAAAATAAAGCAAAATTAATACTAATATTGAATCTAAAACTAACAACTAACTATTTCTATATCTAATCCTTGAAATGGCAAGCATTTAGCATTTGTTTGAGAAGAGTCGGCTAGCCGACTTCTGACTTTAACTGTCCTACGAAAACGGCATCGGCAAGAGCTGGCGCCATCTTCTCGGTAGAATTGATGATACATTTGAGATTCATACACTAGTTGTGTGGCTTTACCAAATACGCCCAGTAAGAATCCCAATTCAACTTAGTTAATCTTTTGATTGATTCTGCCTTTTCTTGAGCCTTCTGTCTCCAGCCTGTTTGTAGTTGTTGTACTTTCGGTAGATACCCTGGAGTGGTTTCTGAGATCAGATTTGCTCTATGCAAATTTTCATTTATACAGTCAATAACGTTGTTTGCTGCCATGGCTGCTTCTTCTGCCGCTTGCTCTGCTTTTCTAATTTGCGCATCCCATTTGTTAAAGAGCATTTCTTTGTGATTGTCGTTGATTATTGGTGCGCCTGCTCTTTTTCCCTCCTCTGTTTCTTTCCAAGCCAAATATTCAGTAACTCGTTTATCAATTAAATCATAATCATGTCGTAAATCCACGACTTGATTAGTGATTTTATCACTTATTTCGCAATACGAGTTCCACTGTGATATTCTTTGGCTCAATGCTTCCTGTTGCTGTAGTAGTTGTTCGTTCAAGGAAATGGATTCTGTGATGAATTTTGTAAGTTTAGGATCATCCTTGTGCATCTCCTGCATATCCTATAACTATTTTTCTCTCTCAGCCAAACTATTTTGGTAGCCTATCTGCATTCGTTGGAAGTCCTGCTGTAGCCTTTCAAGCTGTTTCTGTGCTTCGTTGTTGGCGTTGGCTTGTTGCAACTATTGTTGCAAAACTTGTATCTGGTCTTCCTTTTCTTTTAGCAGTTGTTGTACCTCAGATGCTTTATCAATAGTCGCCGAGGCATATGCTCCTGCGATCTGAGATAATTTGGTGAGATTCTTAGTGGGATCGGTAGTAGGATCTTGCCATAGGACGTCTAATTGCTCTGCATCATGAGAGAGCACATTTTCCAATTTCCTTTTCTTCCTTTGTCTTCTCACTACTGCCTTGTGTTGTGGACTATAAAATATATCAAGAGGAGGAATCTCTTCTATCTTGAGTATAAGTTCAGAGGATGGGGTAATAAGAATATGTTCCATATCTGAGACATTGCTAATTGTTCCTGTGACTATATCTTTTGTTGTCTGTACATTGCTCACAGGTGTCTTTGTGCTTTGTCCTTCAAGATTGATCAAATCATTGAAGGTCTCCCATTATTTATCTAGCTCGGTTCTGACTGATGGTGGCTGAATGATGAGAGGGGGAGGATCTATTTGTGGGGAGGTAAAAACCTATTGCTGTGGGAGCTCTTTTGATTGGGCAGTATCCTTTACTGACCCCTCGCTTTTACCATGGTCACTTTCTGATCTCTTGGAATGTTCAGATGTTTCTTTCCCGGACTTAGATTTAGATCTATCTATGCCTGAACTTCCACTAAGACTAATACTTGGAGTTGGTTCCCTTACGGGTTCTAAGCGTAGTTTTTCCAAAGGAATACTAGCTAACCTCCTCTCCCTGTATATCTTGAACTGCTGAAATTCTGCTGGAGGGAATCGCATTTGAGCCGAATGCAGAACTTCTTCAAGCGTACTTTTCTGTTGGAACATGTCATCAAAGAGATCTTCTTCTTTAGAAAACACCTTTATTTTGACTACGACACTGAAATTCTTAGCAATATCATGAGGGTCGAACGGTCTTCCTGGAAACTTGAATAATTGTAGACACGTTATGTTGTTTACTTCCTTGAATGCATGGCCTACATCAAATAGTGAAAAGGCCCCACAGGCTACAGGAAATTGTGGCCAAATAGCCTTCTTTTTGTCCTTCAAATCTTTAGTCAAACCTCCTTCTCTGCAGGTTTGATAAGCAATTTCTCGTGCCATGAGTTTATCAGGGACATACAAAGGTAAGATGTGAGGGGAAGCGGCACTTCCGAATACCCTGACATATGTAAACAGTTCTTCTCCGAACCATCTCGCGACAGGGAGTATGTCTACCTCTGCTTCAGGAGAACATCTTGGAGCATCTTTATCATACAACATTTTGTACAGGGGCAACATGATTCCATGACAAATCTTGTAGAAGAATGGAGTGAACTTAGAATCCCACAATTCTTTGTGATAAACATGAATGGGTAAGGGGTCTTGAGTCGTCCATTTCCATCCCATCAAAGGAAACTTGGAAACATAGCAAATTGCATCCATTACATATGCTGATAAGTAGAAAGGGGGATAAATTCTCTGGGAAGAAGTTCTTTTAGACCAGTAATTTAAAATAGCAGTAGCTAAATTGTCAGACAATATTTTAGCCCAATCTATGACAGTAGCATTAACGGCAGCATCCAATAATGGTAGCCATTCAGATGAGAATTTGTTAATGTTTGGCTTCCCGAAAAGTCTACAGAGCATAGCAGCAGCAAAGCAATATGGGGAAGTGAGAGAACCAGTACTATATATACCATGTTTATCTCTTTTCAGCGGTTCATCTCTCCTTGACCAATCTTTGGTGGATTCTGCCAGGTCTTCATTCTCTTTGGAAAATTTCTCTATGAACTGTTTGTTATAAGTTGCCTGTGGCTCTGGTAAATTATACATCAGCTTCAAATCTTGTGAAGTGAATGAGTCGATAAGTCCTTGACCCTGAGTTTCAAATTGTCTGTTTTTTATGTCAGCGCTATCCAGTACCCATTTAACCATGTCTGTGTATGGGAGAATTTTGGGCCTCGCCGCTATCTGGTGCAGAAACGAACAAGCTAAATCTGCAACTGATTCCTCAGAAGACCCTTGTGAACTTGCAATAGCTGTAACCTCCATCACCTTAGGATTCTCTTCTTCAAGTAGATTATACATGCCTTCCCAAGTAGTAATACTAGCATCTCTGTTACAGGCGGTGTCTGTATACAAGGGCGTCATTTCTTGATCTTCAGAACTCTGAGCTTTGCCTTTCTTCCCCATAATATCCTATATACTGCTTTGTATAATTCTTTGTTCTTCGTTCCTGCAGTTTACAAATGAGGTGAGAGTCATGATAAGGAAAAGGTGATGGGAAAGCTTTAAATGTTGAAGACATATAAAATATACCACCTTATGTGAAATGGCTCTTCGATAAGCATGAAACCCTATTTCATTAATGATTGGAAACTAACTCATTAATTAGCATTAAAGCGCATAACCAGGTCTCGGTTTATGGAAAATACTTTTTTGAACAACGAGCCCGAAATATTTGCGATGAAGCGATTTTGCGATTTGCTTCGCAATATCGCAGATCGCAACATCGCAATATCGCTCTATCGCTTTATCGCTTTATCACTTTATCGCATTATCGCAATATCGCTTTATCGCTCGATCGCAATATCGCTGGAGCGTAGCATATGACAATCATCTGTTAATGTGTTTTCCGCGAAATGTGATTTGCGATATGCGCCATCGCATATTGGCAGTTTGAGGTTTTTCAGCGTAAGTGATATTTGATGCATGCGATGTGATGAAGTTTCGCATCGCGATCTCGCAACCTTAGAATTGTGTTTGTAAGGAGGTATCCATTATCCTTTTTGCGATGCGATATTTCTTAAGGAGTGATTTTATCCTACCTTATCATAAAACTTAAGCTTTTTTAGATTTTTCAAGGGTATTCTCATAAGTTTATGATGGTAAGTTTTATTGAAAAAGGAAATTCAAGCACTAATTGATTTTTTAAATTTTTTGACTAAGGGCCCCCACTTATTTAGTTTTAGTAATAACACTAAATAAGAAGGGGGTTGTTGCTGGCCACTACAGGTTCCACATTAGCAAGTGATTTCACCTTCTTAGATTATGATGTCGCAGCTGCAGTTTCTTTGACTAAATTTACTTCCTTCTTTCCTTATGGGTCTTTCTTGTCCTGAAGCTGTTCTTCTCTGAGTATCATCTAATGATGTTACTTTTAGATAACAATGGTATGTTCTATGCTTGCAAAAATTACTTCAATGACTCTTTATTATCCCAATCATAATTTCCAATAGAAATCACATAAATCATTAATTCACATTGACAATAAATGTAGATATAACATAAACAATAAACTGCAAAAAGAAAAGCCAAGACAAGAGAACGCAAGAATTTGTCTCAAGCCAGGGAAAAGCCCCATGATGGGGAAACCAATGATCAATTATTATTATTATCTAATATCAAATGTTCAACAGAGAGAGTGAGTACAAAAATTCAAAGTAAAAGACAAAATCGACTTGCCAAATTGATGATCCAATACCATTGTCCAAAAGCCAAACAAACAACCCATTCAAATTTGTGATTTCTACACTCTATCAATAGTAGTCAAACTTCCCTAACCAGTGGTCAACGATGGTCAACGTAACAACAAAACAATTCCTCTTTATCTTGGTCAAAGTTAGAGTAGCTCAACCTTGTTTGAAGGTCAAACAACAAAATAAATAGTCAACTTTGGAGCAGTCAAACCCAGTCAAACAAAAGATCAGCTCTGCGGTAAAATAGTCACTTCAAGTCTGCAGTCAATGCAAGTCAACCTACCCAGATTTCCTTGATTTTTGTTCCCTACAACTTGACCCTCCAAGACCAAAATTTTGGTGGTCAAATGAAGTCAACCCAATGAGGGAAACTCAGTAAAATAAGGTCAAACGGTCCTGCTACAAAAAGTCAACCCAGACAGTCAAATATGCCTCCAAAGCCCTTTCACATGTGAAGAAGAAATAGGTTGTTTGTGATTTGTACGACCCAATCACATGAGGAGAGATAATAATTATTCGTTGTGAATGTTACAAATGAGGTTGGAGTTATCTTCTATTTATATGTAATGGAGGAGGGTCAATTTGACTAATGAGACCCCAAGATGACCTTGACAAATTGCACATGTGTGAGCTTGACTTCAAAAACATATTTTTCCTTATCCAAATTTAGTGATATTTGGGTCAATTTTGGTCCTCTTGAAAAGAGGAATTCAATCCAATAATAATCTTCTTTAAATGAGTTTCCCAAAGTGGAATTTGGCCCTAGTTTCATATTTTAACACTCCCTCTCAACTAGGGAGAATTCCACCTACCAATATCCATCCATCATCATGCCATCCTAATCATCATGTACTATCTCTGCATCTCATCTCATCTTTACTGAAGATTGATATAGATAATAAGAAGAATCGATCAAGAGTGAGTCACAAGACCTTACCACTCTCCACTAACAAAATTTAGTCCACATAACCAGGGGTAGAACCCCAATCAGACTTGATCCTAAGTGATCAAGTTTTTGAACACCATGAATCCTAGACATAGGGAGTATGACAATACATAATGTGTCCATATGTAGTGCCATGGTCCCTAACTACTTTTCCCAACTCATTGGCCAAATGAGAGGTACTTCCCAAGAGTCCCATACTGCAAGGGTAGGATTTATGTTGGGGCATCTACAGGAGAAGGAGAACCACTCATCTTACTCATATGCCATAGGAGAAGGTGAACCACTCATCCTATGCATTTATCATCAGCCATAGGGGAAAGTGAACCACTCACCCTATGCTCACATATATCTTCATGGGGTATCACAGGGGAAGGTGAACCACTCACCATGTACACAACGTACCTATAGGGGAAGGTGAACCACTCACCCTATGGTCGCACATCGCTCCAATAAGTACCCCAGACCCCCAGGAGCTCTCAAAGCTCAGTGTCCAACTTAGTCAGGACCCTCATGGGAGGGTCCTTCCATGACTCCAAGTCTCTCTGAAAAGGTTAATAACTTAACCCACCATAAGGGCTTCATTAGGATGTCTGCAACATGTTCAATTCTCCTAATGTGTTGGAGCCTTATTTCTCCCAGTTGTACCATATCTCAGGTAAAGTGGTACCTGATATCAATATGCTTGGAGCGGTCGTGGAACATGGGATTCTCTAAAAGGAGAACCCCACTTCAGTTGTCACATTATATGACGTTGGTATCCAGTACATGCTCAAATAGCTCATTGAAGAGCTTCCTTAACCAAATAGCTCCACAATAGGCCATACTAACTGCAATATATTTGGCCTCGGCGATGCTTAGAGCAACTGATTTCTGCTTCCTGCTCATCCAAAAAATTGAAGCATATCGCAAAGAGAACAACATCTTGACGTGCTTTTTCTATCCACCACATTGTCATCCTAGTCAGCATCAGAATATCCATCTAGCCTTAAATTCTCAACAGTGTATCTCAATCCATAGTTGATAGTGCCACGAAGATATCTTAAGAGATTCTTTGCAGCAATGCAGCAACCCAATGTATGTGATGAGGCTCAACCATAAATCGAGTCAGAGTATTTACAATGGAACATATGTCAAGTCATGAATTTATCAAGAACATTAGGGCCCCCACAAGTTTTCTATATTCAGAAGGATTTGCCAATTCGGGACCAAAAACACTTCCACATAGCTTCTTGAAGTTGAGTTCCATTGGAGTAGACACGGAATTGCATTCCACCATCCCACATATTTCTAACAGCTTCACAATGTATTTTCCTTGAGAAAGGAAAATATAATATGGATTTTTCCAATGTTCCAAGTCTAGGAAGTAATGCATCAATCCTAGGTCCTTCATCTCGATCTTAGAAGTCAACTCCTTACATTGATAAATGAGAGGGTCTGCACTAGTTAGAAAGAGATCATCAATGTAAAGGACCAAAATAAGTGGCATCTCCTTTTCAACCTTGAAGTAATAGCTCCTTGTAAATCCCAAATTCATAAGATAGTTATCAATCCTCTCATACCAAGCCTCAGGGGCTTGTTTTAACCCATAGAGGGATTTATTCAACTTGCATACATGAGACCTTTGATCTTGTACTTCAAACCCCTACGTTTGTTCTAAGTAGACTTCCTCCTTAAGTGAGCCATGCAAGAAAGTATTCTTGACATCCATTTGATGTAGGCTCCACCCTTGATTGGAAACAAGAGAAATTATAGATAGGATAGTGGTATATCACGCAATAAGTGAAAATATTTCACCATAGTCCACTCCTTCCTTTTGAGAGAAGCCACGAGCTACGAACCTTGCCTTTACTTTTTAGCACTTCCATCAGCTCCATGTTTTATCTTGTAGATCCATTTAAAAGTGACCACAAACTTGTCCTTGGTGCTAGGCACCACTTCCCAGACATCATTCTTCATGATTGATTCATATTCCTCATTCATCACATCTTTCCATACCTGGTGCTTCACAGCTTCTTCGAATGTGAAATATTTAACTTGAATAATAGTATTTATGGAAGCCAAGTACCCTTGATACTTGTTAGGCTTCCTTCTTGCTCAAAACATTCTCCTTGGAGTGGAATTTTTTTCAAAATATTCAAGTGTATCCTTGAGCCATAGTGGTATTTTCTTTGAGGTAGAGGGATCACCGTGAGGTATATCAAGAGGATCCATTGGGCAATCAAAATCATACATAAGCTCATCCATCGGAGGTTCTTCTTGTTTTTCGGCATCATCATCATCGTCCTTTCTTGAGATGGGGAGATCTTTGGCTTTCCTGAGGGCAGTGTCTTCATCAAAGGTAACATCTCTGCTTACTTCCACATCTCTTTGACCAAGTACATAAATTATATATGCCTTTGAATTTTCACTGTAACCAACGAATATACCTTTCTTCCCGAAATATTCCAACTTATTCCTTTTCTCTTTAGGCACATGAAAATACACAGGACAACCAAATATTCTAAAATGAGAAACATCAAGTTTCTTACCAGTGAAAACTTCTTCGGGTGTCTTGAAATCCAAAGCTTGAAGAGGGATTCTATTCTTAACATATAAAATGGTGTTGGTAGCTTCTCCCCACAAGAATTTAGGTATACCTCGATCATAGATCATGACATGGGTACCTTCCATGATTGTTCGATTCTTTCTTTCAACAACACCATTCTGATCTGGAGTGTATGGAACAATTTGTCTCCCTATTAATGCCAACCTCTCTTCAAAATTCATTGAATTCACCAAATTCATATTCGGTTTCATTGTCAGTCCTCAATGTCTTGATCTTCTTGCCTATTTTATTCTCTACCAATGCCTTGAAAGAACAAAACCACTTGAACACTTCATCCTTCTTCAATAAATAAATCCATGCTTTGCGTGAGAATTCATCCACAAAAATTACATAATACGAGTATCCTCCTAATGAAGTTACAGGCAAGATACCAGACAGGTCAGAATGGACCAATTAAAGAGTATCAATTGTCTTGCTTTCACTAGAAGTGAATGGTCCCTTTGTATGTTTCTTATCTGCACATCCCTGATAGACTCCTTCATGGTTTATGTTAAACTCAAGCATCCCTGTGACCATCTTCCTTACCCTAGTTAAGGCTTTGTAATGTAAGTGGGAAAATATTCGGTGCCATACCTCACATTGAAGAGAAGTATCACTTGCCAAAGCTCCGAAAGGATTTCCACCAACTTGATAGAGACCATCAACCCTAAATCCAAGAGTAAAATAATATTTAGGGTTTTTACGCGAAATACGTACCTTTCCACTAGACACCAGGTTCTTCTTCAAATCAAACACATACAACACTTCCTGTAGATGTATGGTTTGACCATAATTCAAGTGAAAATTGATAGTTCCTATCCCTTTCATGGGGTAGGTGACATTATCTCCAACTATAATATTTAGATTAGTTTTCTTCTCAACTAAATTGGATAGGGACTCCTTATATCCAGTGAAATGCCCTGATTCTCCATCATCAATTGATCAATGATCCAAATTATTTGGAGGGGAGGCAGTAGATAAAGCAGAAATAAGATATAACTCATCTTGTTTTTCTAATACATTAGTTTCATCATACCTGGAATTTCTTGTCCTCTTGGGAGGTCGGCTATTTCTTTCTCGAGCAATGAGAGCATTCCTCTTTCCTTCGTTGTTATACTTGTTGTTCCTTTGATTTCCATTGCTTTTGTAATTGTTGTTGTTGTTATTGTCATCCCTTCGAGGAATTTTCTTGTGAAGACACTCTCTATCATAGTGGTCGAACTTGTTGCAATTGTAGCATCTTCCTTTGCCTATTACTTTGAATCCCTTCTTAGATCCTTGACCATGTCTCCTTGGACCAACATCATTCTTCCTCTTAGCATGTGTAGAGAAAGCAGTAGGTTCATTTCCATTGTTGGATTTATCTCTCTCCATCATCCTTGTTTCCTCTTGAGTGCATCTAGCCAATAACTCATCAAAACCAGGTATCCTGTCATTGTTGAGAATGGTGGTGGTAAATATATCCCATGGTCTTGAAAGACCTCCAAGAGCAATGAGAGTGAGCTCCCTATCAGCAATAACTTCTCTAATAGATAGTAGGTCATTCTTGATTTGAGTTATTCTCATGAAGTGGGATTGGATAGACTACCCTTTATCCATTTTGATATCCTTCAACTTGTTCTTGAGAAAGAGAATTTGACTTGCATTGTTCACTTTGAACATCCCAACCAACTTATCATACATTTCCTTAGAAGTTCCCAAATCAGAAATATAGGCAACCAAATGCTTTTAAATGGAGTCAATCAAAATTTTCTTTGCTTTGACCTTACCTTTTCTATACTTTATTCTAGAAACAACACTTGCATTTGAAGGAGGCTCCACCACTTTTCCTTGCACATAGTCCAATACTTCATGCTCTTCCAAAGTCAGTTCCAAAGTCATCTTCCATGCATTATAGTTAGGTTTATCATTGAGCTTGTCCTAATTAGTCTTGAAGTAAGATGTAGAGGCCATGTAGACTTGTCCAATAGATATATTAGTGATTTATTTTCTCTCTTGCTTGGGCTTGTCCTAAACTTGGCTTTAATACCATCTTAATTTTAGATAACAATGGTATGCTCTATGCTTGCAACAATTACTTCAATGTCTTTTTATTAACCCAATAATAGTTTCCACTTAATTTCCAACAGAAATAACATAAACCATTAATTCACATTGACAATAAATGTAGATAGAACATAAACAATAAACTGCAGAAGAAAAACCAAGAAAAGAGAACACAAGAATTTGGCTCAAGCCAGGGAAAAACCCCAAGATGGGGAAGCCTTGATCAATACTTCTTATTATCTAATATCAAATTCTTAGCACAGAGAGAGAGTACAATAATGCAAAGTCAAAGACAAAATTGACTTGCCAATTTGATGATCCAATACCACTGTCCAAATGCCAAACAAACAACCCAGTAAATTTTTCAATTTTTTTACTCTTTCAACAATAGTCAAACTACCCTAACCAGTGTTCAACGCAGCAACAAAACAGTTCCTCTTGAGCTTAGTCAAATTCAAAGTAGCTCCAACTTCTTTGGAGGTCAAACAACAATAGGAACAATCAACTTTGGAGTGGTTAAACCTATTCAAACAAAATATCATCTCTATGGTCAAACAATCACTTCAAGCTAGTGATCAACGCAAGTCAACCTACCTAGATTCCCTTGATTTATGTGCCCAACAACTCGGCCCTCCAAGATCGAAATTTTGGTGGTGAAATGAAGTCAAACTAATGAGGGAAACTTGGTAAAACAAGGTCGAATAATCCTACTGCAGAAAGTCAACCCAAACAGCCAAGATGCCTCCAAAATCCTTGCACATGTGAAGAAGAAACGGGTTTCCTGTGACCTGTATGACCCGATAAGATGAGGAGAGAGAAGAATGATGTGTTGTGAATGTGCTAAATGATTTTATAGGTCTCTTCTATTTATATGTGATGGAGGAGGGTCAATGTGACTAATGAGACCCTAAGCCGACCTTGACAAATTGCACATGTGTGGGCTTGACTTCAAAAACATATTTTCCTTGTCCAAATTTAGTAATATTTAGGTCAATTTTTGTTCTCGGAAAGAGGAATTCAATCCAATGATCATCTTCTTCAAATGAGCTGCCTAAAGTGGAATTTGGCCCTAGTTGCATATTTTAACAAGTGATCACCTTGTGCACCTTCCCACCATTTGGGCCTACGGGGGTTTTTCCAGTATTTTCTATTCTAAGAATGGTTGGGGAAATTTTTAATTACATGCCCCCATTTCATGGCATGCTCTACACTGAAATGAGATATTCTCATAGTTGATATTTTGGACCCAAACATAGTTTGGAGCCATCAAATTAATCTTTGTGGGAAAACCCTTGTTGAAGTCCATCTCCACACAAATGCAGTAATAAGTAGTCTTGAATTTTATTTTTTTTAGGACAACTACAATAGAATTTTAGTAGCATATTCCTAACGGAGGAAAGTGATGTGTGATTCCAAAAATGCAAAGGAAGGCTCAGATGCCTTATTCAAACTAGGGTTGTAGAAATTAATGTCGTTACGAGGTCAAAAGTGGGAGTCAAGGGTTGCATGAAGAGGTCAACACTCCCCCAAAACCATGACCCAGCTTCATAGATAGCTTTCTTGTCCTCAATCTTATCAAAAACCACAATGAAGAAACCTCGTTCCATAGGGTAAATATTCAACTCGTCCATAAAAATGGGCTTCCATGTCTCAAAGATCCATTTATGTAGATCGACCAACTGTGACAAGTACCCAGTAAACCTGCAAACCAAATCATTCTCCGTAAAATATTTGTCATTGTAGAAAGCTTCCTCATCCACAGGAAAATTAAGGGAAGAAATTTATTGTACCACTAGAAGACCATAACCAAACTTCAACATAAAGTTGTATGAAACCGAAGAAGAGCTATCTTGATTGGTAACCATACTTGCAAAAGAAACAGATTTATTCACCAAATCACAAGGATTCACCATTGAACAATCTGCAAAAAATCCATGCAAATGATGCAAATATTGAGCGGCTAGGGTGAACTGCAAGGGTTTCACCCTAGCCACCAAAAGGGTTTCCAAAGCTACTTCCATCTCACTTATGTTATTGTCCGTAATTTTATTAATATAAACAAAATTACCATATATTGTCATATAACCAATTAAATTTTATTATTTTTATTACTTTTAACTATTATTATTAATTGAGTCAATATTAAATGTTTACACTCATTTACGAATACTACAACATCTCCCCCACGTTAGACTCTATATTACTTTTAACCTTTTATTATTTTTTAATCGATCCTATATGTAAATGTAAACATTTACACCACTACAACATATATACATAGAAGAAAGATGTTGTCCTATATGTTCTACATTTAATGTTTACAATTGTTTACAAATAGTACAACATCTCCCCATATTATGTTCTATATTACTTTTAACCTTTTATTATGTTTTAATTGAGCCTACATGTAAATCTTTACAAACATATACACCACTACTATATATATATATATATATATATATATATATGAACATATACACCACTACTATATATATATATATATATAGGAGAGATGTTTTCCTATACGTTATAAATTTAAATGTTTACACTCGTTTACAAACACTACAACATCTCCTCCATATTGGGCTCTATTTTACTTTTAACCTTTTATTATTTTTTAATTTAGCCGACATGTAAATGTTTACAAACATCTATACCACTACAATGACACCCCCATACCAGGTTGTATAGTGGCTCTTGCACAATTACTTTTAATATTTTATTATTTTTTAATTTAGTCAACATGTAAATGTTTACAAACTTTTACACCATTACAACATCCATATATATATATATATATATATATATATATATATATATATATATATATATCTATATCTATATATCTATATATATATATATATATATATATATATATATATATATGAGATGGTGTCCTATACATTACACATTTAAATGTTTACACTCATTTACGGAGACTACACTATCTCTCTCATTTTGGGCTCTATATTACTTTTGACCTTTTATTATTTTTTAATTGAGCCAACATGTTAATGTTTACACATACACCCATACACACAGATATATGAGAGAAGTTGTCCTATATGTTATAAATTTAAAAGTTTACACTCATTTACAACCACTACATCTCCCCATATTGTGCTCTATATTACTTTTACCTTTTTATTATATTTTAATTGAATTGACATGTAAATGTTTACAAATATTTACACTAATTCAACCTCACCCTATGCTAGGCTCTCAATACAATAAGAAAGTGTATTTTATAAATTTCGTCATTTTTCCTTTTTCCTTCTGAAATACATAGGCTATTTAGATTTTAATAAGACTATGTGATATGATTTTTTCATTGTAAAATTCAAATTTCATCTAACCTATGAAATGCAACTTTATATATATTTAATTCTTTGTCACGGTTGTAATGTTTTTAATATAAATCAACTTTTAATTTTAATTTATTAATTATTTTTCATTTGTATTTTTTTTTAATATTTAATTTAACATCTTTTTAATATATTTAATTTAAATTTCATTTGAAATATAAATTTGTAAGAATATGTTTTTTTCCAAGTTTAAAATATTTTAATAAAATTAATACATTGATTTATATTACAATTTCAATATTCTCTATCCAAATCAACTCCTAAACTCATTAATTATAGCATATCACCTATTTTATTTTATCGTAATACAAAATATATAGACTATAGGAATATTTAACATTTTTATTTTATTTTAAAATTTAAATGCAATTTTTTTTTAAGCTTGGCAGGTCCATTCCATTTTCTATTATATAATAAGTTTACACCACACAGATTAACTAGGTGGCCTCAACTTGCCCCGAGGGGAAACCAAGTCTATTGGCCACTAGTTAGCATTGTAAGCCATCCAAAAGCAATATTGTTTCAATATTTCCAGCCAAGCTAGATACGTCTCTATCTCATGTCCAGACACTACATAATTGTAAAAATTGACATTTGCAACATAAAAATTAAAAGCTAGTTGCATAGGCAAAATTTATGCATGGGGATGAGTCTAATCCTTCTCTTCCTCTGAGGCAGATGCGACGGGAGCTGGATCTTCAGTTGATGCCCCTGGAATGCCATACAACTCCAGAATGCAAGGGATGTGGTGGTCAATTCTATCCATCCTGATATCCTGTTTGTGCAGCTGGAAGAGAATTTTCTCCATGTCCTTCTTATAATTCAGCATTCCCTGAATTGTCACCACCATACCCATAGATATCTGCTCCATCGCCTTTCTAGGCTCTTCATTAACCAGTACAAGTACAGTGTTTGCTTGAACTGTGTGATTCTCCCTCGAGTGTTCCCTGGATCTAGAACAAGAGTCCTCCAGTTATCCATCTCTTCCTCCGTCTCACTTCCTTGCTTTACCTCCTCTTCCCATTCTTCCAGCAATTTTTGAATGCCAGCATCCGTCCCCTCACGGTAAGCCTTTGTTGCTTCAATGATGAGGTTCTCTACTGATTTCCAACCCCTATGAGTTTCCAACGTGCTCAGCCCCTTATCTGTCCCGGGGGGGGGCAAGCCTCTCCTACTGCTTCCACGTCCTCTCGCAGCATGGGCCATGACTTGTTTGGAAGAACATTGTTGACATCCAGAAAAAGTTAGATTCAAATTCAGAATTTGAATAATACACCGCCTTGTCAGTTCCTGGTTTTCGTCTACTCCAGATCTCAACGCATACGTGCAGGGGTGGGTCGAAGCCCGCAGATCCCAGAGGGGAGGTCTCTGACCCTTACCCCGTGGCCCTCCATTGTTCCCTTCCCCCTTACTATGGATTGTATGCAGGTCATCCTGCCCCATCTCAAGCCGAGCCCACAGGCCCTCCTTGATTCTAGCAGTACACCTACGGTGGTTCCATATCCTTGCTCCCTCGGCCCAAAGAGAAATGGCTTTGCCTCTCAGGTCCCTCCAGCTAGTTTTCCACTCAGGATTCCTGGCCTTGCCATCAATCCTGAGCGGTTTCTAGCTACCCCAGCGGTTTCTTTGCAGACTACAGTCTTGGTTGCGACCCCAACCCCCTGCCATCAGCTTCCCCCTACCACTCTCTACAAACCCTGGCCCCTTTTGAATTGTGGTGCCTCTATCTAGTATTCCCCCAGCCATAGTTACAGAGCGCAGAACCTCATAGCCCTGCAACAAGCTTTTCCCCCCCGCAGTCATGGTTTTTACCCATTTGGGAGAAAGTATAGACACTGAACCAGGCCATGGCAAGCAATTGCCTCCCCCATTTCCACCAGCAACATTCTATTCCCCATATTTGCAGACTCTTTCCCATCCTTTCCTCATAGCATAACCCCAACTAGAACATAGATTCAATGCTGAGGCAAAGCCAAATTACATACCCAGTTTTTGCAGGCGTCCATCCGTGACCAAGGTTCCTCCCGTTCCATCGACCTTCCACTGCTTTGTATCGCCACCCTTCTCCACAGCCTTTCACTCCTGCATTGCACATCGAATGACCTCGCCTACTCCACCACCCTACCTTATTTCCTATCCTGCCACCTTGCCCACTTCCCCAACAAGCATTCATGCCGAAGGACACCGCACCCCTTGCCTTGAGCATGTGGGGGACGACGGTAATAAGTGCCAGGGTACTACTCATGGCTACACCCAGGTTGTCCTGCCTAACAACCCGCATCCCGATCGGGAGCATGAGTTGCTTGGCTTCTGCTTTCATGGCTCTGTCTGGAGTCATGGGCCAGTATTACCTCCAGGGGTTCGAAGGTTGTATCCCAGGGTCGGACTGGCCATTGCTTTTCTAGCCTATCCTGTTGATGATTGCACCCCCAATTAGCCAGGAAGTCAGCCCCTTTGTTTCCATCTCTCCTGACATGTCTGACCTGTATATAATAAAATTTGGGGATGATTTCACCTATCTCTTGGATGAGTCTTGCAGTCCTCCAACTCTAACTAAGTGTATCCCACTTAGTGCCATTGTTTAGTTTTGCCACCATATTTATGACCAAGTTTGAATCTCCTTCCACCTCTAGGTTTCAATATCCCATTCTAACAGTTATTAGAAGACCTTGTCGCACTGCAGCAAACTTCGCCTCATTGTTACTGGCTATCCCGCAACTTTTTGAATAAATAAGCCGAGTGTTAGCTTGGGGATCTCGGAAAAGGCCACCTAGCCCTGCCTCGCTAGGGTTTCCTTTGGAAGCGCCATCAAAGTTAAGTTTCATGAATCCTTCTTCCGAGGGGGTAAAATGGGATCCAAAGGTCATACCCACCCTTCTTATCTTCCATGCTTTAGTAGCAATCATCCATGGGGCTAAATTAAGTTTTTGTAGGATACGGGCTTCTTGGGGAGGCACTTGTCAGTCATCTTTGTGCCATGTCTCTGCGAGGATTGTTTCCCTTATATTCTGGACTATGCCATCCCATACTTTCTCCTATGTTGTTGCTTTATTCTTGAAAATTATATGGTTTCGCTCCTTCTAGATTGCCCAGAGGATAAATCCTAGTGCTAGACCCCATGCCCGATTTATTATAGGGCTGGAGTATATATGGTTCTACCATAGGATATTGTTCCTTTAATGTTATTTTGGTCTCTGTCCATTCTTTAGAAAACTCCTTTCATTTGCCTCCACTTCTGCTTCACAAACTGGCATGTGTTGAGGATATGCTCCATATCTTCCCTCTGTTGATGACATAACTAGCAAAAGGAGGACCCCTGAAAGCCTCTTTTCAGTAATTGGTCCTAGGTCAAGATGTATTCTTTACAAACCATCCAGAGGAAGTGAGTTACCTTGGGCCACCAACCTCCCTTCCAGATCTTTTTCCATATGATATCTTACCCCTCCTGATCGTGTCTTACTTGTATGTCGTAGGCTTCGTTTATAGTAAAGGTGCCTTTGGTGGTGTGACCCCATCTCAAAATGTCAGGGTCCTAGCGGATCGTTATCTGCCTTGTCCTTAGTTCTTTATCTAGATTTGCCCACTGTTTTGTTTCAATTTCCTAGTCCCAATCTTCCTTTGTCTTCCATCTCCTCCAACTTTCCATTCCTTGCTCTTCCTTCCAGTATTGTTCCACCTCATGCTTATTCATGTCCCTGGTGTACTGATATATATCCCTAAGCTCCTGTCTCTCTATCATTTTTCCTCTTTGTTGCCAAGATTTCATCCAGAATCTTGCTGTTTTGCCATTGTGAATCTCCCAGAAGGCATGCTGATGAATAAGGTGCCTGTTGCGGGCTGCCAAATTCCACACCGTCGATCCGTTAGTGGATCTTGGTATCTTAGGGTATCCTCAGTTCTCACCGGCATGTTGTACTTCCCTGTCGAGGTTTGTTTCCATAGATCTAATCCCCCACCCATCCATCGCCACCAGAGTTTTTCTCCCATGGTTTGGTTTAGGATGTAGGGATCTCTAAGACCTAGGCCATCATCCACTTTCTTTTTTATCAGGTCTTGCCACGATACCAGTGCCCATTTCCTGATCTTTTGGGGTCCACCCCACAGGATGTTTTTGAATATATCCACCATTTTGGAACACGCTCCTTTTAAGGCAGCCATTCTAGAGAGTTGGTATATTGGTATCGACTATAGCACTATTTTGAGAAGCATTGTTCTGCTGGCTATGTTTAGAGATCTTAAAGTCCAGCAATTGAGCTTTCCTTCAATTTTTTGGAGGATGTTCTGCCAATAAGCATTTATTAAAGGATTATCAAAGAAGGGCATGCCTAAGTATTTGGACGGCAGATTTCTAGTACTGAACCCTAGGATTCGGGCTAGATAGTTCTTGACATTCCCTTGGATATTGAAGAAAAAAATGCAGGATTTTTCATTATTTATCATTGTCCCCTAAGCGCCCATAAAGGTATTTAAAATATCTCTAATGCTCTAGGCTTCCCTCAAGGTGGCTTGACAAAAAAGCATAATGTTGTCGACAAATTGCTCATGGGTGATGGGCATGTCATTGCCCCATAGCCTTAGGCCTTGGATATCGGATTCACGAAACTCATGTTTTATGTACCGGCCTAGACCTTTCGCTACTATGATTAACAAGAAGGGCGATATAGGGTCCCCCTATCAAAGGCCCTAGGTTGGGTTGAACGTCGAGGTGGGAGTTCCATTCAGCGGGATAGAGAAGATCGGGGAGGATATCATGGCAAGGATCCAATTGATCCATATTTGGGCGAAGCCGTAGGCTTTGAGAATACTCGTCAGGTGCCCCCTGTTAGCGCTTGAAATTTCACCTCAGGCTGAGAAAGGTAAACCTCAAGGCAACATCAAACCACTTAGCCTCGTAGCTAGCCCTACGAGACAGGAGAGGGCTCTCTCCGGTCTATCTCGGCAAAGATCTTCAACGGGCGAGATAACCAATGAAGAAACAATGATTTTAGGCTAGTAAACTGATAAAAAGGTTTGTTTTGGGATTTTTAGGATTTTGGTGGAAAATTGGGGAATGGCAATTTCGGGTGCGGGGATTGGACACAGTTTCCGCAGGGGGTTCTTTGGGGCGAGGTAGGAGACAGTATTGATGCCTTTGATAGAGGTGGATGGATGAGAATGACCGGTGAGGAGTTAAGGAGAGCAAGCAATAACCTTGAATTCCCCTTAAACAGTTGAAAACATTGACATTAAGCAAACTTAAAAGCAGAGCATGACAGGCATGAATTCTACTTTAACACTTCATTTGCCTAATTTGCAGAAGGAAAAGTAAGGAAATGATTCACATAACACACTTACAAGTACAAAGATAAACACACCATCAATACATGTGACCACAAGAATCCCAAAAAGGACTGCAAAACCCTGGTCTTCCTTTGCCAAAAATTGCAGAGATACAGTGAGTAATACAATAAGAGCTTCTCCCTCAAGAGTCCAACCATGAAAATGAGAAAGAGAGTACATAATATAGATCATCTAACATCTTTCCCTGCCTCTAGGGGTCGAGCTCACTATCCTAGGAGTTGTTTCAACCAATTCTAAACTAAGCACTGAAAACTAGGCAGTCAAAACAACTTGCCTCTATAAGCTAGGAAACCAATTCATTCATTTAATTTTCACCTATCTCATGAATGAATCTTCTAGAAGAGATACATAAGTGTAAAAGTATCATAAAATTACATCATTTACAACAAGGAGGATAAAAATCAACTCCAAAAAGTCAAACATAGTCAAAACTGCATTTTGCTGAGCTGTAAACTGAAATCCTGAGCAATTTGCCTGATGGGTCGCGCGCCATTCCTGAACGGGTCGCATGCCTTTGAGAGCACTTTTGGGGCACTTCTAGGTGTCCAAATGGAGCAAGAGTAGTCTTGTTGGAAAGGTCTGGATGTCTACTTTCCAACCCAAGTGGAATTTCTGAATTTGGTGGTCATTTGCCCCTCCAAAATTGCAATCTCCCAAGACTGCTTTCTGTGTGTCAAAAATGTGGCAGAAAGTCATTTTTTGCTTGTTTTTTGACTTTCTGGAGGCCCAAAACTTCATAAAATCTCTTGGAAATGGGTGAGCATGTGTAAATTTTCATGAAAAATCCAGAAATGCTGAGTTTTCCCGGAACGGAGTTGCCAAATGAAAGGGTCGCGCGGAGGGTGAGACCCGTTGAGAGCAAAAACCTGTGTATGGCACAAAAAATTCACAATTGACAAAATTTTCTCCAAATTTCTTGAAATTTGGGCTGGGAGTCCCCAATAAAGTACCATGCTCAGTCAAAGAGGCTTTGGCCAAAATTTGGAGTGGATCGGGCCTTTTCCATCGTTTTAGTGCCTTGGCCAACCTCCTTGGATCCGGCGATTGTAATTTTGACATTTCTCTAAAACCATGACACCTGTGCAAAAAGTGAAGGAGGTTTTTCTTCTTTGGCATGTTATGGACAAAAACCTCTCTCAGTTTTCCAAAATTCATCTTTTATTTCTCTAGAACATCATTTGAGTGCGACTTGTCCCGATGTGTGAAACAAGGAATTTTGTCGAAATGGAGCGAAATGAAGGGGATAGGGGGCTTCTAAATTCTTGGGGAAATTTTTGGAAGTAGGGAGGGATGTTAGGAAGTAGGGGAAAGTGGAATCTCAGAGATTGAGTGAGGGGAAGGGGTCCAAAAGGGAAAAACACAGGCCAAACCTAGAAAATTGCCAGGTTGTAGCTAGAAACTAGGGTTTGTGCAAAAATGAGGAATTTGGCAGATCTAAGGGATGGGAAGTGTTTGATAAGGTACTTTAAGGATAGGGGAAGGTGTATGAACATCAGGATACAAGTTTTGCCGATGATTTGACCGTCCAAGAGAAATTGGCTTCAAAACCCTAGGAGAGGGAAATGACCTTACCTAGGCGCAACTGAAGCATGAACAAGATGTAAAATGACTCATTAGACACTGACATGATAATGACAACCCTATGAATGATGATAGACTCAGCTGAATAGTGACATAGATTGGAATTTGGGCAACTTTGAAAGGAGTGAAAGCAAACCCTAGACCTAATGCCTAGTGACCAAATTTTGCTTGAAGACTCACTGAAATGACAAAATTTGACCTGGACACTCTAAGACCACTTTGTAAGAGCATATTTGATCACTGGAGGAAGGATGGAAAGGCTGACACTAACATTGGCTCCAATGGGGATGGTAGCTCCTTGGAGGTGCTAAGAACCTGCAGAGCTTTGGGAGAACAGACCAATGCTTTCATCCATTAGGCAATGGAGTCAAAAACTCAAGCTGAAATGCATGACTGAAAACTGATGACTTGACAACAAAAATTGACTCTCACTCAACTAAAAACTGACTCAATACTTAAAAACAACCGACAAACTGAAAATGATGCTCAAAGGGGAGCTTATTCATCACAACCTACTCTAACAGTTTCATTCATCACCTTATCAAGTGAAATGAAACAACCAATGCAACCATGTAAGTATCCCATTTGCTGTTCGAATTCTCCGCAAGTGCTCACTTATGACCAACAAGAGAGAACTACTGAAAGGCAACTCCCATGACAACTTAGAAACAGATCCGTTGAATGATATGAATTCTCTATCCACCTCCAAAAACACTGCATAAGGATCTTGAAATTCAAGCACACTGGAACTTAGCTCATCCAATGGATTACTTCTCTTTTCCTCATACCATGAATGCAAATTTTGATCTGAGCCTTGTGACGAGACCTCTGCTGAAAATGACAAAGAAACTGACTGCCGGATCAAGCTTGTATCAATACACGTTTCAAGCTCACATGTAGACAATGGAGATAGATTTTGACTGCAAACCTCATCCAAAACCTCAGCTATTGGATCATGAAAAACTTGAAAAGACTGATGTAATGTATCCATTGAAAATGTATGACATCCTTCTAGCTGTTCATCTTTTTCTTGAGATATTTTACGAGGATTCCGCCTTATAAACTGAAATGCTTCGAAACAAAAGGGTATAGAATCTTCCTGCATCATCAAATCAGGTATTTCGGCTGCCACACCTTCATCTATAATCTGCCCTTCAATTTCATTTGGTGGCTGCTAATCTGATGCTACAGGCTGCTCAAGAATTTTGTTATCTGTCTCATCCTCAACATTAAATGATTTACTATGCAATCTACCCTTCAAAAATTGAAATGATTCAAAACAGAATGGTACGGAGTCACCTTGAATCTTTAAATCATGTGTGTCCACTTCCAAGTCTTCAGCTGCAACTTGACAATCAATGGCTTTCGGGGGTTGCAAATCTGAATATGAGAATTCTGGAACAAGGTTTTTATTGCCTTCAAGATGGTCTAGATCAAGACTTGTTGCCAGCTGATTTCTAATTGCATGGAAGTTGTCTCTGATGAACTGACATGAATCAAAACAAAAAGGCAAAGATCCTTCACTTACTTCAAAATTTGCTGCACTTTCCTCATCACTGTCATAGCTGATATGTGATGGCTGAACATTGTTTTCAAGCTGCTGAAAATGAACTTCTTCCTCCCACAAACTAGCTGCTGATTTATCTACAAGATTAGCTTCTGTTTGGAGAACATAATCATCGTCATACTGATCAAACTAAGGCAAATCATCCGTATAAAACACATCATCAAGCATGCATGTCATATCGACAGTTCTTTCTTCTTCACAATGATCTATAAAACAATCACTATAACAACTGGGATCAGAAACAAAATGTTTTGGATCAGCAACTTGTTCTTCTTCAATCAGCGAGCCATGGGCTTGAACATCAGAAGAATTTCTTGCGTTGATCTTGTCCATCATCTTTTCTACTGCACTTACCAAAATGTCAAGCTTTACCTCTAGAGATGTTGATTCGGCCGGATCTATGTTTTTCATTTCTTCTTCTTTCAACCTTGCCTTTCGGATCAGCAGATGAGCCTCTACATTTGCTGCACTGTTCTGCATCTCGCGAAGTGTTGCAATATTCCTTTCTCTCAGCTAAAACTCCATCTCCGGATCAAAGGCACCCAGGTAGTGCAAGAGAGCAGATCTAGGAGTAGGCCTTATATCAACTGGCATCGAATAATAAACTTGGTTAAATCTGGCTGAAAACTGTTGTACTGTCTCCCCTGGCAATCTTTTCAGCTAGTTATACTCTTCTACAATCAAGAGAAGGTTTTGTCCGATCATCCACCTGTCGAGAAAAACTTTGACAAACTGTTGGAAATCTGAAATGCTTGCATCAGGCAAGGCTTTGAACCAACTCTTCACTTTGGCTTGCAAAGAAAGAGCAAAAAGCCTAATACTAACATCCTCTTCATCAACTTCAAAAAGATCTAGAAAAGATTCAAAATGCTGCACATGTTGCTCAACGTTGACATTCTTACTTTCACCATCAAACCTCGGTAGGTATAGATCATAATTTTTGGGAAAAGCATGAAGAAGAGAAGGTAAAACAAGAGGTTTATACCGATCTGGAATTTTACAAGGTGTAGGGGTATGTACAGCAGGTATAGAATTAGTCTTGGTCTCTTGAGACTCATCAAGTTGAAGATAGCCATCACAAAATTCGGAAAAAGGATCTTGATCAAGCTCAAACGCATGCAAATATTTGGTATTCACAATCTTCAAAGGGAAAGAATCAACTGCAGGCCTGGGATCTTTTCTCAAGCATAGTATACTTTGGAACGCAGTCTTGACATTCTTGGGAAAAGAGAAGAAATAATTTATGACAAAGAACAAAATATCTTGGATGAAATTCCAACTTGAGTACCTAATCTTGCCATATTCTCCTTTCATGTTTCTGCTGGTCGGGATCATCCTCCAGTGGAGTCTTTGGATCTGATCTCAAAAATGATTTAGAGTCGCCAAGTGAATGATTTCAGCCTTTCAAGTGTCCGATCGTTGTCCACCACCAACAATCAGATCTGCACTTGATATATGTACTGGGGTAAATTGCAGATGAAGTGCTACATTCACAAGCTCACGGAGGTCGACTGAAGCAACGATTATCTACTTGCGCTTATGCAAAGCAAGAGCATTTTCGAAGGCTACCTGGCGTATCTTCAGACTCCGTCTAAGACTTATGAAATAAACACATCAGTCAGCAAACAATTTGTTCTCCCCAGTGGAGTCGCCAATATGTTAGCGCTTGAAATTTCACCTCAGGCTGAGAAAGGTAAACCTCAAGGCAACATCAAACCACTTAGCCTCGTAGCTAGCCCTACGGGGCAGGAGAGGGCTCTCTCCGGTCTATCTCGGCAAAGATCTTCAACGGGCGAGATAACCAATGAAGAAACACTGATTTTAGGCTAGTAAACTGATAAAAAGGTTTGTTTTGGGATTTTTAGGATTTTGGTGGAAAATTGGGGTAATGGCAATTTCGGGTGCGGGGATTGGACACAGTTTCCGCAGGGGGTTCTTTGGGGCGAGGTAGGAGACAGTATTGATGCCTTTGATAGAGGTGGATGGATGAGAATGACTGTTGAGGAGTTAAGGAGAGCAAGCAATAACCTTGAATTCCCCTTAAACAGTTGAAAACATTGACATTAAGCAAACTTAAAAGCAGAGCATGACAGGCATGAATTCTACTTTAACACTTCATTTGCCTAATTTGCAGAAGGAAAAGTAAGGAAATGATTCACATAACACACTTACAAGTACAAAGATAAACACACCATCAATACATGTGACCACAAGAATCCCAAAAAGGACTGCAAAACCCTGGTCTTCCTTTGCCAAAAATTGCAGAGATACAGTGAGTAATACAATAAGAGCTTCTCCCTCAAGAGTCCAACCATGAAAATGAGAAAGAGAGTACATAATATAGATCATATAACATCTTTCCCTGCCTCTAGGGGTCGAGCTCACTATCCTAGGAGCTGTTTCAACCAATTCTAAACTAAGCACTGAAAACTAGGCAGTCAAAACAACTTGCTTCTATAAGCTAGGAAACCAATTCATTCATTTAATTTTCACCTATCTCATGAATGAATCTTCTAGAAGAGATACATAAGTGTAAAAGTATCATAAAATTACATCATTTACAACAAGGAGGATAAAAATCAACTCCAAAAAGTCAAACATAGTCAAAACTACGTTTTGCTGAGCTGTAAACTGAAATCCTGAGCAATTTGCCTGATGGGTCGCGCGCCATTCTTGAACGGGTCGCGCGCCTTTGAGAGCACTTTTGGGGCACTTCCAGGTGTCCAAATGGGGCAAGCGTAGTCTTGTTGGAAAGGTCTGGATGTCTACTTTCCAACCCAAGTAGAATTTCTGAATTTGGTGGTCATTTGCCCCTCCAAAATCGCAATCTCCCAAGACTGCTTTCTGTGTGTCAAAAATGTGGCAGAAAGTCATTTTTTGCTTGTTTTTTGACTTTCTGGAGGCCCAAAACTTCATAAAATCTCTTGGAAATGGGTGAGAATGTGTAAATTTTCATGAAAAATCCAGAAATGCTGAGTTTTCCCGGAACGGAGTTGCCAAATGAAAGGGTCGCGCGGAGGGTGAGACCTGTTGAGAGCAAAAACCTGTGTATGGCACAAAAAATTCACAATTGACAAAATTTTCTCCAAATTTCTTGAAATTTGGGCTGGGAGTCCCCAATCAAGTACCATGCTCAGTCAAAGAGGCTTTGGCCAAAATTTGGAGTGGATCGGGCCTTTTCCGTCGTTTTAGTGCCTTGGCCAACCTCCTTGGATCCGGCGATTGTAATTTTGACATTTCTCTAAAACCATGACACCTATGCAAAAAGTGAAGGAGGTTTTTCTTCTTTGGCACGTTATGGACAAAAACCTCTCTCAGTTTTCCAAAATTCATCTTTTATTGCTCTGGAACATCATTTGAGTGCGACTTGTCCCGATGTGTGAAACAAGGAATTTTGTCGAAATGGAGCGAAATGAAGGGGATAGGGGGCTTCTAAATTCTTGGGGAAATTTTTGGAAGTAGGGAGGGATGTTAGGAAGTAGGGGAAAGTGGAATCTCAGAGATTGAGTGAAGGGAAGGGGTCCAAAAGGGCAAAACACAGGCCAAACCTAGAAAATTGCCAAGTTGTAGCTAGAAACTAGGGTTTGTGCAAAAATGAGGAATTTGGCGGATCTAAGGGATGGGAAGTGTTTGATAAGGTACTTTAAGGATAGGGGAAGGTGTATGAACATCAGGATACAAGTTTTGTCGATGATTTGACCGTCCAAGAGAAATTGGCTTCAAAACCCTAGGAGAGGGAAATGACCTTGCCTAGGCGCAACTGAAGCATGAACAAGATGTAAAATGACTCATTAGACACTGACATGATAATGACAACCCTATGAATGATGATAGACTCAGCTGAATAGTGACATAGATTGGCATTTGGGCAACTTTGAAAGGAGTGAAAGCAAACCCTAGACCTAATGCCTAGTGACCAAATTTTGCTTGAAGACTCACTGAAATGACAAAATTTGACCTAGACACTCTGAGACCACTTTGTAAGAGCATATTTGATCACTGGAGGAAGGCTGGAAAGACTGACACTAACACCCCCAACTGAGTCTGTCATACGCCTTGGATAAATCCAACTTTATCATCATGCCCAGAATCTTATGGGACTTAAGAGAGTGGACTACTTCTTGGGATGTAATGAAACCATCAAGGATTTGTCTACCCTCGACAAATCCTGTTTGTTTGGGAGAAATGAGGTTGGGGAGAAGTGGCTTCAAACATTTAATAATGAGAGTAGCCATAATCTTGTAAATAACATTACATAGGGAAATGGGATAAAATCCTTGTGGATCATTAGACTTGGTAGTTTTAGGGATCAGAGCAATAAAAGTAGAATTCAGACTTGGACATAACTTTTGGATACATCTCTATTCCTCCACAACCACAAGGATGTCTTGCCCCATGAATGGCCAGGTGGCTTTATAGAAATTTGAAGTGAACTATCCGGTCCAGGGGCTTTATTCTTTGGCATTCCCTTGACTATATCTTATACTTCTTCTAGGGTAGCGGCTCACATCAGGGCCATGTTCTGATCACTAGTTATTAGTTTGGGGATATGCTGCATGATTCTTTGAGTGGCTCCCATTCTATTTTCAGGGTTTTCCGTGAGCAGATCTTTGAAGTGGTTGACCAGAAGTTCTTCCATCTCTTCATGTTGAACTTTGTGTTGTCCTTCCTCATCTTTTAGGGAGTAAATTCTATTGTGTTGACGATGGTGCACCATGGCTTTGTGGAAGAATCTTGTATTTCGTTCTCCCTCCCTCAACCACTGGACCCGAGATTTTTGTTTCCTAAGGATCTCTTCCTGCTTTCTTCTTTCCTCCATCTTATTTATCAGTAGTCCTTCTTTGCGAACCAGATCTTCTAACCTCCCTTCCTGAATAATTTTATGTTGGACTTCCGCCATGCGCTTGCTTAGCTCGTTCTGATCCTTGATAATGTGTCTGAATTCTTCTTTATTCCACTTCTAAGCTTCTTCTTTAGCTCTTTTAGTTTCAATTGGAAGGTGTGCATCCTGTTCCTGCCCTATTGTTCACTTCATGTCCACCATTCTTCGATTTTTTTGAGGATTCCCGGGTCTCTAAGCCAGAAAGATTCAAACCTAAAGGGGCAGTTCGTGGGTCTTTCTTTTAGGTCCACCTCCAAGCATACTGGCCAATGGTCCAACCCCATGCATGGAAGGATCGAAGCTTCCATGAAAATATCTCTGCTTGTAAGTTGTTCCGAGAGTAGGAATCTATCCAACCAACATGTTATTTAATGAATCTTGCCTTGTCTTTTGTTCCAAGTATGAATCCCATTGATTGTGGGCATATCAACTAGGCGTAAATTTGTGATGGTTTCACTAAAGGCTTCCATATCTGCATCTGGTCTTCTCATTCCACCCATTTTTTCCCCTGGGGTTGTGATCATGTTAAAATCCCCCCCCTCCACTACCCACAGGTCTTCTGGGTATAGGTTTTTCAAGTTTACCAACTTTTGTAAGAAGGCTCCTCTTTCTCCATGAATATGGGGGCCCATATACCCCTATAAACAGAATCCATTCATTGGATCCAATATTCTGAAATTTTCCTATAAGAATTCTTGGTAGGCTGACCCAGTCTTCAAACCATACTTCCTCCGGATTCCAGAGAATCGCCAGTCCCCCTGCACTGCCATTAGCATCCTGAGCCATGACTTGATACTCCGGCTTAAAGTGCTCCATAATTTCTTTCAGTTTTCTTTCACTGATTTTGGTTTCCTATATTATCATAATGCTTGGCTTATCTTTTTTCAGTCTCTCTTTAAGGTACCTCTGTTTTCCTTTGCTATTGAGGCCTCTAATGTTCCAGGTTGTAATAATCATTTCAACAATTTTAGAGGTTGGTGGAAAACTTCTGACAATGGTACTACTCTTCCTGAATTCACCAACAGCTCCCCAACCATCTGTATGGATTCATTCATCATTATCATACCTCTTTTTTTGCCTCCTTTTCCTTGTGTTCCTGCCTCTTTCCCTTGGTTGGCTTGGGCCCCTAAATGGCCAGGTTGGCTTATTATCGTTGAGCCCTGCTTGTCTTTATATTGTTGAAAAGTGTCCTTATAGAGTTTCTTCTGGTCTTCCGCGATGAATCATCCAGATGTCTCCATTCCTGCAGTAGCCACTTCATAACTTGCTCTTCTACACTTAGGTCTTCTTTCTAGTTATCAATCTCCATTAGGGTTTGTTCCACCATCTGCTCCTTGATCTATCTCGGTCACCATATTCTTCATTTTGTTTCCTTCTAATTCTTTATCTTTTTGGCCTCCCGTTTCCAGTGAGGTGTCCCTCATGTCCTCTCCCATGTCATCTTCCTATAATACCAAGAAGCGGTTCTGGGGTCTTTGTTCTTTCTCTGTTTGATTTACTTTTTGGTTCCCTGGCTGCCTATGGGTTCGTTTTCTTCATTGCACCTCTTGGAACCCTTCTCCGTCTTCTTTTGCCATCGATTCCCCTGCCTGCCTATCCGCAAAGGGGTTCTCTTTCTGGTTGAGGGGGCATGCTCGGAACAAGTGGCCATATTCATGGCATCGGCGGCACCGGAATGGTATGTGTTCGTAGTCTAGAGGTTGTGGCCATACCTCATCATGGTATTCTAGCTCTATGTAATCGAGGAGTGGCTCTGTAATATTCATGTAAACATAGATCCAGGCATAGGAGGTATATCTACCTTTTCTTGTCGAATCTGCCACTTTAACAAAGGTGTCGATAGAGTTCCTGATTCCTTCTAATATCTCTGGATCCCAGAATTCCATTAGTAGACCGAATAGCCGCACCCATATTGGGGTAGCCAGAAGTTTCTCCTGATCTGGGTTGTATCATTCTTCCCAGTGCCTAATGAAGAGACTGGCATTGTTGAAAAAGTATGGCCCATCTTCGAAAACCCTTTCTTTGTCTTCCAGATTTGAGAAGATCACTGTGAAAAAACCCTTCGCCCCAAGCTTGAGATCAATGTGGCCTTTTGGTTGCCATCTTTGCTGGATCCATTTAATCAACTCTTTCTCTATCGGCCATGCCCCAATGAACTTGCAGATGAGGGCATGGTCCTTCATGTATTTTCGATACTCCTCCAGTTTGTTGTTCGGGATAACAAATCTTGGTTTTTTGGCAGCTCTTGGCAAGCATTTTCCTCCCAAGCCTGCTTGCCATTTGGCCCCCAAAACCGGTTTTCGTTTACCTCTTCCTCTGTTTCCGCTAGCTGCTCGATGCTAGCTCGATTCTCCTGCTACGATGTTCCTATAGGAGAGGATCTCCCCGCCCCCCCACCTTCCATACTGTTCATTGTTTCCTCACCCATGTGTCGCAAGTCCATTTGCAGGCATTCGTTTGGTAGTACTTTAGTAGAGTTGTCAGGTCAAAGCCGTGGAGACCTTGGAAACCCTAACCCTCTGCTCTCCTTGCTATCTTTGACATTTTTGCATATGGATCTTTTGAATTTTAACTGCTCGTCATTATCAAAATTTAAATGTAATTTTAAAATACAAGTATATTATTTATTTTTTATATTAGAATTTCTATTTTCATATTTATATATTTTTATTTTTTTAAAATTCCATTTCTATTTTTATCTATTTTTTATATGTGGAGCAATTGTTGTTTTGTTTCTCAATGAATATCATCATTCATTTTATCATTAATTATGTGCTTAGTTAAGGTACAAATATGAAGACTGGATTTTCAACCTTATGGGTATTAGTTTTTATGGCAAATCTAAAGGAGGTGAAAAAGCTTTAAATCTTGGGAGAGTCCAAATTCATATTGGATTAGGGGTATGGTCAAGTTGGTATTGTTTCCCCGCCTCTTGCTCATACTCTCCAGGGGATAAAATAGGCCATGAGAAGTCTGGAACGGTTCACTTGCAATCATATGTATAGAGAATTGAATTCCTTGGCAGATTAGTTGTCTAAGGAAGCTCTATAGATCTTTCCTAGATTTTGGAATACCGGGAGTTTGTAAATAAGAAACTTGTAAGAGTTGTTGCCTAGAAACTCTAACATGACATTTTTCTTTAGACAATCTTTTTCAAACCATATGGACTAGCAAACGTAATCCTTCTTTCTATAATTTTTTGTAAATTTTTATAACACTATGAACAATGCTACAAGTTTTTAGAAAGATACAGACCCAATTTTTGGATCAGTGACAAGATTCAGACCTTTGACAAGCCTTCGCAATGTATATTTTCATCTTTGGGAATATAAAGATTTTTTTCCTAGGGAAAAAATGTTTCATTATCCCTAATCAACTTTAAAATTCATTAATTGCATGGCTATATCACTTTTTTTATTGTAATAACATATATATAAATTATGTGTTTTTGTTCATAACCATCCTGAAATTTTATTAATTAAAAAGATTATAGTGAAGTAGTAAAAGAATGTTAAGGGAGTACATGAAGATTTAATATTGTTATCAAAAGGGAGTGTCATTCAAAATTCTATGAAAAAATTATAACAATATCGTCTTTATATGGTTCATAAAAACAATAGAGAATATATTGTAAGAAAACATATAGAACTAATAAGTTTTTGAATTAGCTATTTTTTCTAGAGGGCTTTCTCTAGGCACCTCCATGAAGTTTTCGAAGTCTTCAGGACTAGTGTTGTGCATCATTGTTGACCAGAAGGGCTAGTTGACGTGGAAGCCACTTGGGGCCAGATGATTGAAAAAGAAAAGAGGTTGCATGCTTGGTGATAGGTGACACTCTAGATTCTCAAGACATGGATCCATGGGAAACTACTAGCATGTCCAACCATTACACGTGTTGGAGAAGGATTTCAAGACAATGTCATGTTTGAATTAATTGTTGGCTTCATGTTTATTTTCTTCATCTTATATTGGTGAAAGGAAGTTGACATGGCTGCTAATGAAACTTCAATTCTCAATTGCATGAGACGAATTTCCAAATTTTCCCAAGGATCCATATTGACTAGACTTGGTACCAATAATGTGGAACAATAAGAGAATGGAGAGGCATAGCCAAACTGTGTAGATAAGAGATTTAGACTTGCAATGACTAGTGAAGTGTGGGGATCCAACTCAACTACACCATGGCTAACACAAATATAAAACAACATTGGAGGTGTCATTATTCTTAAATGCAAAGAAAAGCCTATCTAAATAGAGAGAGGGCCCTCTTCACTAGAAAAACACACTACTAAATCAAAGAGTTGAGAATCCAATCAAGATTGATATATCCTATTGATAAGACAAAACTATGAAATATCACAAGGCTCCCCTACATACAAACCAAGATACGTTCATTAACTTTTGTGGGAAGGATATGGGTCTGTTGATGGTGCTGGACCCACCAACATGTAAGGGGATCTCCCCAGGAAGAAGTCTCAATTAGACCTCAGACCATTTGGTGTAGGAGTCCTAGTAGTGGGTTGTACGGTAATGCCTTGACTACGATTTCGCACAGAAGTAAGTAAGATAACTGTGTTGGTAGCAAGGGTGTGACAGGTGCAATGAGTCAAGAAAGGTGCATCAGAACTTCTAACATACGGGGGTTGAGATGAGTGCGCCCCTTGGAAACCTGTGATAGCACACAGTTATGAAGGGAGAACACAAGCGAAGATGCATCACAACATGGAAGGAAAGTTAGCAAGCAATCCAAAGTGATGGTTAAACCAACAACACATTTTAGAAAGATTCATACATACATACACATATAGCTATACATGCATGCGTAAGCAAACCAATATATATATATCATCTAGATTAAACCAGATAGAATAGAATACAATACAACATATGCATGAAATGTGTTGGCTCTTGTTATATTAAGAAGTGTAAGTTCCAGTCATACAACACATCCATGTCCAACCACTAGTTCTGATAGCAGAATGTTATAGCGACAAACGCCTGCTCCTCCAAAGATATGTACTAGCTCAGTGGAGAAGCCAAGGCTTGTTACAATACTGTCCAATCTCTCCCCAAGATAGTCTTATCGGAAGCTTGGCTAGCCAAAAGCCTTTACAATGAGTTATGAGGTTCTATTTATAGCAAAGGGTGGGGTGACCCTTGACATTCCCCTTTGTGACAGTTCATCTACCCTCATGACTCTTCATCTACTCTATGGTTGTTACATCCAACTATCGACACTTGAACTTCCACTTGACAAGACGTTACATTACAATACACATGTGCTCATGTGAGACAAATTGGCTTGAGCAAGCCATGCAAGACATCACTGACACTCATTCCGTTGTGGTGAGACCAACTCTTTGACATGCTTGTGATGGTGAAGGTGGTGATCTAATGCCAAGCTTGGTCATCCGTGATGGTGTGCATGCGCTCCATGGTGACATCTTGTTGAAGCGAACTCTTGCCTCCATTGCATCCGAGTGCATTGGTGTGGCTCCTCCATCCAACTTGTTTGCTAACATGTGCATGGTCTCCTTAGGTGTGGATGAACTGGCAACACACTGATGCATAGTGTCTGTGCTGATCTTCCAGTGTGTTTTGGTGGTCATGCGCATCAACTGTCAACTACATGTTCAGCTCCAGTTGGACTTGCTTCTTTTCTTTGCCTCGGTGAGTGTGTTGAATGGGTGGGATCGCATGCGTGTACACAATGACATGCATGTTGTTGAATTCCCTTGCATGTGATCAACAACACTGCTCACCATGTTTGCTCCATGCTAGCTGTTGGGATGGATCTTTAACTTGTATGGGCACAGTTTCATCCGTGAGTGCATGTTGTGCCTATTGTTGTACCTGTTCTGTTGCAACTCATTCTCTCGTCTATGCAGCTCTTGTTCTTCCTTGAGTTGTTGCTTCAGCACATGCAACTCCTTCTCTGTTCCATTCTCTGTCTTCACACGATCTTCATGTCGCGCTGTCACCTCATAGCTTGAGTCTCCAAAGTTTCTTTCATCACAAGTGGATTTGCTTGAGCTTGCAACTTTGTTCTGCCTTTGTGTTGTCAATAACCTTCCTATTGTGTTTGTTGCATCTAGTATGTTGCCTTCAGTTAATTTTCATGGTGCTTCTTATTGTGATGCTACTATCATCATATCTTGATGTCCTTGTCTACGAAAAACTTGATGTCTTCATGGGTAGGCGAGTCCATAGACACTTGATTGACTACATCCCCAAGTGTGCTCTGAACGGTATCTTCGACTTTGCTCTCCTAGAAACCATTGTACCTGTATTGCTAAGAGGTATATGAACACATGTGATACTTGGAGACACAGAAACACTCATGGCAAGCAATCTATCAGTTGAAAACAAAAATGAACTTGAGAACTAACTTACCACATACTTGTGTGACTGATCTTGAAGGTTGTGTAATTTCTGTCGGGAGGTCAGGAGACTGACTACCAAGACTGCGTAAGGCACAGTCTGAGCTATTAGGAGTCTGACTGACTGCTGGAACTGCGCAATGTACAATCCATCTTGGCTGTTGACTATTGGAATTGTGAAATGCGCAATCTCAACTGGAAATGGTTGCAGGCTCAGTGACTGCATTGCGCAATTTTCTGGGCCAGCAGCCACTATCCCTCAGAATTTCGCAATGCAAGACTAGAGGATAGTCACTCAATAGAAATGTGCATTTCCTAAGAGGAAGACAGAGCCTTCCCTCTCAGGATTGTGCAATTCTATCTTGGTGAGGCAGAGTCCAGGTCAAGGCTGCCCAAACTCGCTGACGGGCAACTGAAAGTGAATGTGAATGTGAATGCATGGTGACACTGAGTGTAAACATAAGTGAATGATCGTACATGCAAACGATGAATGACAGATTCAAGAAATGGAACAACATGCATGTGGGTGAGGCGAGTCGCCGAATCGGTGACCGTTCATGAAAAACAGTTTCATGCATGCGACAACAGTTAGATGTTAACAAAAATTGAAACAGTGCTAGTAAAAGCTAGTATGTGTCAAAACGATAACAAGAGCTCACTAAAATCAAGCAGACAACATTCATATGAAACGAAACACAAAAAGCACCAGGAATGCAACACAAGACATGGAAGGCGAGCTTACCCCAAAACAGCTGAGTTGAATGTGTCAACGGCTCCTAGATGCGATGTGGGATGTCAGAGCTGTAAGGTTGATGTTAGGAATGAGCTCTGCAACATCTCATTCATGAGTTTTGATAAAATCGAGGTTGCGACACGCATGCCACAAATCTATGGAAAGCGACACTTGGTGGGAGGTTTTTGAAATGATCCTTGCATGCAACCTCCAGCTGCTAAAAGTAGATCCCTGAATCAAGGGATGCCTTTGCATGCTGCCTTGGGAGAAGCAGCCCATGCATGCAAATCAGTTTTGCTTGGTCCGAGAGGGAACCGGTCAACTAAAATGCACATGCAAGAGGCTACTCAACTGGTGGGAGAAAAGACACATTTCTGGAAGGGAGCTGGGCTGGATGCCCAGGATATTTGTGCAATTTTTGGGCAGAGCAGCTGACTATTGCCCAGGATTGCGCAATTCCTGGGCTGAGTAGCCCTGCTGGGAGGAATTACGCAATTTTCTGGATGAAGCCTGACTGGCAGAATTGTGCAATTCTAGAGCCCAACAAGCTGCCAGACAAAATTGCGCAATTTCTGGAGGGAAGGCTAGTTTCCCTCCAAAATTGCGCAATTTCTAGAGGGAGTTGCTCAACCTGCAGCTCGACCAAGTCCGGAGGAATATTTTGTGAGGGGAATGCAACAAGCTCTGATGGACAGGCTATCATCTGCAAGAAAATCACTGAAGCTTGTGTACTTGACGAAGCAATACACACTGCTGTGAAAGGTTGGTAGGGAGGCTCCAAAACGAAGCTAAGGAAAAATTTTGGACGATGGTTGTAGCGCTACAACACTTGGCGACACACTAGTAGAACTCCATCTCTCTAAATGGACTTGCTCGTGAAAATCAAGTCTAACACCTTCGGAAGTATTTTTCAGTTCTCAGTTCGTCTTGGTTTCCACACTTGCTTAATTGTAAGATGTAGAATCTGCCAAGCTCTTGGTCGATTGGCACATTCCTACCCAAGTCAACACATTTGTTTTGATTGGGGTCGAGGGGTATATTGGTGCACAAGAAGTATAGTCATCAAAGTCTTAGTTTCATCTCTAGTGTTGCTCCGCTGCCAAGACGCCTAGATAGTACCCCGGCGGAGTCACTTAGGAACACAAGCATGGCTCTGCTGCCAGCGAGCCTGGTCAGTACCCCGACGGAGTTAATTGCATCACCTCTCTGTGCAGGAAGCCTTTCTCTTCTTTCGCCTTATTCATTTTCATTTTTTTCAAAAAAATTTCACTTTTTCATTTTTTTCATGTTTCATCTTCGTAACTGTGCACAACACTTATTCATTTCAGAGGCAAAAGAGGGACCTCAACTTATTAAGAGAAGAATAGGTTGTTCCTACAAAGAAGTATTTTATTATACCTCTGACGTGCCTATTAAGGTTTTCCCCCTCACCTTACCCTACTTGACAGGGCTGACAAGAGTTAACCCTAAAACAACCGACTAGAGTAGGTGATAATAGTTAGCGTGCAAGCGTTGTGTTTTCACCAAGGTTTACTTCAACAGTACGTATTTTCCATTGATGTATCATGGACTAGAGACAACAAGTTCTTACATAAGAGAGTAGACAACAAATAACCAAATGTTGATAGTTGTACAAGTCCTCTTGTAATTTACCCAGCTTGTTTCAAGAGTCATACATGGTTTCATGCAAAACTAACCTATGAACAAAACAAGCAAACAAACAAAAAATCATAGCTGAAGCAAAAGAAAAAGTGAAAGCAAAGCGAGTAAGCAAACAAGCAAGCAGACAAACAAACCAAGAAATCAAGTAAGCAAACAAGCATGAAAGAAAACAGACTGAAAGAAAACACTACTCCTACTCCTAAGCTAATGGTGCATGGGCTATCTCATGTGAAGTGATACTTCCAATGCAGCCACCAGTGCATTGGTTGACCCATGTTGGTGAAGGCATGGTTCACGAACAAGACAGTTGTGTGAACTAGCAAACAAGAAATATGTAACAGTGAAGACAAACACACTCCAAGTTTAAAAGCGTCCATAGAACAAAAATGAGTGAAAGCGCATGACATGCATTCTGTGGAGCTGCCATGGTGTTGTGCTACACTGCGTGCAAATGTTGAGTGTATGCATTCTCTTGACTGACATGCAAGCAAACGTGAGAGAGGTAGACCACTTACGTTGTGCATGTGTGCTTTTTGTGTAAGATTCCTCCAATGCATGAGTGATGGGGTCGTGTAGTTTGAGTGGAGGAAGCAAAATCTGGGTGTTTGGTTGATCCTCAATGCAAAGCAGAGAGTGATGAGGAGCCTTGAGTGTTTCAACAATTTCCTGACCGAAAGTGAAACCAACCTCAGGACAGCGAGGGCCTGACATAACCATCAGGTCGGGCTAAAGTGCCTCGACAATCTGCAGGCTTTCGACTTCGTTGAAAAATAGATCATCATAGACCAGTGCCTTGGACAGATTAACAACGATTGAATCAACATCGTGATCGGATGAGGAAGTGGATACATCACGACAACCAAGATCAGAAAATTCAAGATTTTTGTCGGCATCCTCATGATTTGATGAATCGGGCAAAGGGGTAGATGGGAAGCAAAGATGTTCACCCTCTGCGTTTTCAGGAAAGATAGATGACAGATTGGAAAGATTTTCCAAGGAAGATGTGTCCTCTCCACACTGTAATAATAAACTGACATCTGACGTGTCCTGTGAAAGATCGGAAGTAGAAATATCCAGAAATGAGTTTTCATAGGGGAAATCAGCAGTGATAGAATCACAAGGGATGTCAGGATAAAGCGGATGAGGTGCGGCTTGAAGGGAGTCATCCTTCACCGAGGGTTCTTCTTTAGATTCCTGCACACACTCATCATGAATGATGGTGCAGGTTGGCTGCACAAAACCAACTCCGCCTACAAATTGATCCTCATTCACAGCAGGTGAGGAGACCGAAATGGAAGAGAACAAGACAGTACAATTCGGAGGATCAACAGAACGCGTGGACGGAGGTTGAGGGAATGAATCCACGTAACAACCAACAATCTAGCAAGCCAAATCTGTGCAGATATCAAGAGCCTGTGGAGTGGGAGGATGTGACAGTTCAATGGATGTGTGTGCATGATCTCCCACACCACTCCATGGTGGTGGAGATGTTTAATGGGGTGAAGGCGGACAATCACTTGTGATGGAAACTATGTCTGCCTGTGATTGCGCAAATCCATCACTGAAGTGTGTTGAGTGGGGTTTTTATATGTGAAGAAGATACTCAAATCTTCCATCAAGAAATTCCCAATCAATATCATGTTCGGGGAATTAGTATGCAAGATTACAAAAGCGTGTGTAAAATTGTTCAACGGATTCATCAAGTGCTTTTCATATTTCCAGAATTTCTCTGTTGAGTGCTTTATAGTTAAAGTGATTGAAAGCGCGGTCTATCTCTACAACTAGATGATGAGTCTCATCATTGAGTAATTATATGGGCCTTAATTGGCCTTAATTCACCTCCTAGCTTAGTCAAACCAACTATTCTCACAACTTATTGCATACTTTTGATTATATTTTGCTTATGAGATGAGTTAGAGTTGGATATTTTGCTTTGTGGTCTAATGTGCATGTAATGCAGGAATAAAGGATAAAAGTAAGGGAAATGCAGGGATAAAAGGTAAAAGCAAGGAACTATGGTAAAAGACCTTGGTAAAAACTCAGATGGGACAAGGGAGAGGAATTACAGGAGGTAAATCCTCCTCATTTACTTCCCATCCATTCGAATATCCCTCCATCAGCTAAAAGTACACACAGCCAAATCAGGAGTACTAAAAGACAACCAAGCAAGTGGAAGTACAAGCAGCCTCCCTACTAGAAGGCAACCGAGCTAGTGAAAGTGAAAGGACAAGTTACCATTAAGTTGGGAGCTATACCTCCCTAATTTTGAGGGAAGTCATTGAGACTTCAGATGTATAAATAGAGAGGCTTAGGACCTCAGTTTTTTTTAGCCAGTTAGTTAGCCAGTAGTCAGTCAGCTAGTCAGGATTCAAACTTTTACTGTGGAACTCTGCTTTGTAACAGTTTGATGTAATACAATTCTTTTATAATGAAGATGAGTTTTGATTTGAGCCAGCACTGAGTTAACTCAGAGGGCTAAAGCTCTTGGGTTAGGGCCCAACCCTAGCAGCCAAAGCTCCTCTTTATTGTATTGTTATCCTAGCTTAGATTCTTGTTTTTTGTTCATTTACTTAAGCAATTCATTTCCATTGCAGCAGTAGCATAGATGCATGGTTTGATTGTTCATTTGGTTAAATAGATGCATTTTCATTATAGTGGTTCAGCATAGATTTATGGCTTTCCTGTTCATGTACTTAAGCAGCTTCCTGTTTTCTATTCATTTGCTTGAATAGTTGCAGTCTCATTACAGTAGTGCAAAACAGATTAGTTGTGATTTAGTTTGCTTCATTTATGCTTTCAATTAGCTTGGTAGCAAAGAAAATATCCACAAGGTTTCTCACAGGTGTCTCGACCTCACCTCCTCCCTCTAGGACCATGATGTGAGGAAGAAACCCTACAGCAACCCCAAAAACACAGGGTTTTGGTTTTCACAAAGGGTTTGTCGTTTAAACACAGTCACTGAGTTCATTGTCACTCTGCCCCTTTAATAGTCATCAACTCGATTCGCTCTCTTTCTGTCATTCAGACCTCACTCACATTCCCATGTCATTCCCCTTCAGGACGAAACACCTGAGCAGAAGCTGTGTTTAAACAGTTTTTGCTGGTAAATCGCTTTACACCGCAAAACTAACCAATCACTACTCAAATTCCTTTTTTCATTTGACTTTTTTCCCTTTAAATCCTCGCCGTCGATCTGCCTCAGCTGATCCAACGGCTATCACACACCCACTCACCAACCTGCTTGATCCATTCCCCACTGTATATCTACCTTGCCAGATCCGACGGCGTTTGCGCTATATCGCGTGGATCTCCTGTCCGACCTTTATCCGGCCAAGGGCACGCAATATGAGCAGTTTCCCCGTGCTACGTGTCGGTTGGGGAGGCTAATCACGTGAAATTCTACAAAACTGCTTACAGCTTTGAGGGCACGCGATATTTCGCTTACCGCCCTCTAAACCTGCTCTCCCATTTTCGCACGTTTTCTTTTTCCCGCTTCCATCTCTGTCGTCGATCTGTCTCCTGATCTTACGGTTGTCGCTTCAGCCATTACCATTTCCGCACATTCCTTCTGCCCGCGATCTTCGCCGTCTATCTGCCGATTGATTTCGCGATATAATCTCAGTCGTCCATCCCGTTAGTTGACCATGTTCAGTCATCTGCCTACGTACCCTCCTGCGATCTAATCTCAGTTGTTCATTCGCTTTCCACCCGCCTGATCCAACGGTTCTTATGCACTGTTGCTCATTACGTCCCCTTTCCACCATTTTGATCTCCAACCGTTCTTCCGCTTAGACACAGACCTAGCCTAGTTTCCATTGTTTAACCCTTAGTCTAAGTTTTGATGTTTTTACTTCTGCAACTTAGGAAATTAGCATTACATGATTTCTTTCTTCATTTCTGCAGTAGAATAGCTCTCCCCTAGACTAGGTTTTCTCTCCTTCCATCAAAATCAAGCTTCTTCTGACCCTATAGAAGTCTGGCTTGGAACCCCTGGGGTCTCTTGCCAGATGAGCAGTGACAATAGGCAGTACCTTCACTTCTACTTGTGTATATAGCATAGTCACCTCCAAGTTTGTACAAACCTCGGGTTGATAAGTAAAGCTGGTAGCCCTGGGAGTTACAACATTATTGCTACAATACCTAGGCTCATCACCAGATGAGCAAGAGAATGAATATATTTTTCGAGCAACGTTGCAGACAAGTGCATTGGGTGCCCTCGATGCATGTGGACAAACAACATGCAGGTCATGTATTCTTCAAAGATTCCATGCCTTTCGCATGAGCCTAAAACGCCGACCGCGTGCCTAACCAAGGGTACGTGGCCTCCACCATCATATGTTTTATGAGACAAGTTATCCGAGATCTTTTCCAAGATAATGAAATTGTTTCCATAAGACATACACTTCGGAAGAGAAACTCAATAGTTAGTCATGATAGATATGTAGAGATTCAAAATAGATGTGAGGACTCAGCTTGTCTTCTGGCCCTCTTTCTAGTGCCAAAATGTTGACGGTGATGGACCTGCCAACATGTAAGGGATCTCCCCGGTAAGAAGTCCCAATTAGACCTCAGACCGTTTAGTGTAGGATTCCCAGCAATGGGTCATACGGTAATGCCTTGACTGTGATTTCGCACAGAGGCAAGTAAGATAACTCTGTTGGTAGCAAGGGTGTGACAGCTGCAGTGAGTCAAGGAAGGTGCATGAGAGGTTCTAACACACAGGGGTTGATATGAGTGTGCCCCTTGGAAACCTGTGATAGCACGCAGTTAATAAGGGAACACATGAGCGAAGATGCATCACAACATGGAAGGAAAGTTAGAAAGCAATCCAAAGTGATGGTTAAACCAACATCACATTTCAAAAAGATTCATACATACATACACAGATAGCTATACATGCATGCGTAAGCAAACCAATACATATATCATTTAGAGTAAACCAAATAACATAGAATACAATACAACATATGCATGAAACGTGTTGGCTCTTGTTATATTAAGAAGTGTAAGTTCTAGTCATACAATACATCCATGTCCAACCACTAGTTCCGATAGTGGAACGTTACAACCACAACCGCCTGCTCCTCCAAAGAGATGTACTAGCTCTGCGTAGTGGAGAAGCCAAGGCTCGTTACAATACTGTCCAAGCTCTCCCCAAGATAGTCTTATCGGAAGCTTGGCTAACCAAAAGCCTTTACAATGAGTTATGAGGTTCTATTTATAGAAAAGGGTGGGGTGACCCTTGACATTCCCCTTTGTGACAGTTCATCTACCCTCATGACTCTTCATCTACTTTATGACTGTTACATCCAACTATCAACACTTGAACTTCCACTTGACAAGACATTACATTACAATGCACATGTGCCCATGTGAGACAAAATGGCTTGAGCAAGCCATGCAAGACATCACTGACACTCGATCCGTTGTGGTGAGACCAACTCTTTGACATGCTTGTGATGGTGAAGGTGGTGAGCTGATGCCAAGCTTGGTCATCTGTGATGGTGTGCATGCACTCCATGGTGACATCTTGCTGAAGTGAACTCTTACCTCCGTTAAATCCGGGTGCATTGTTGTGGCTTCTCCATCCAACTCGTCTTCTAACATGCGCATGGTCTTCTTGGGTGCGGAAAAACCCAAAACACACTGATTCATAGTGTCTGTGTTGATCTTCCAGTGCGTGCTAGTGGTCATGCGCATCAACTGTCAACTACATGTTCAGCTCCAGTCGGACTTGCTTCTTGTCTTTGCCTCAGTGAGTGTTCCAAATGGATGGGATCGCATGCGTGCGCACATTGACATGCATACTGTTGAATTCCCTTGCATGCGATCAACAACACTGCTCACCATGTATACTCCATGCCAGCTGCTGGGATGGATCTTCAACTTGTACGGGCGCAGTTTCATCCATGAGTGCATGTTGCGCCTGCTATTGTACCTGTACTATTGCAACTCATCCCTCGTCTATGAAGCTCTTATTCTTCCTTGAGTTGTTGCTTCAGCACATGCAACTCCTTCTATGTTCTGTTCTCTGTCTTCGCGCAATCTTCATGTCGCGCCATCACCTCATAGCCTGAGTCTCCAAAGTTTCTTTCATCACAAGTGGATATGCTTGTCAATAACCTTCCTCTTGCATTCATTGCATCTGGTATGCTGCCTTCAGCTATTGTTCATGGTGTTTCTTGTTGTGATGTTTTTGTCGTCATATCTTGATGTCCTTGTCTATGAACAACTTGATGTCTTCGTGGGTAGGCAAGTCCATAGACACTTGATCGACTGCATCCCCAAGTGTGCTATGAACGGTGTCTTCGACTCTGATCTCCTGGAAACCATTGTACCTGTACTGTTGAGAGGCAAATGAACACCTGCTATACCTGGAGACATGGAAACACTCATGCCAACCAATCTGTCAGTCGAAAACCAAAATGAACTTGAGAACTGACTTGCAACATACCTGTGTGATTGATCATGAAGGTTGTGCAATTTCTTTCGGGAGGTTGGGAGACTGATTGCCAAGAATACGCAAGGCACAATCCGGGCTGTCAGGAGGTTGACTAACTACTGGAATTGCGCAATGCACAGTCCAACCGGGCTGCTGACTGCTGGAATTGTGCAATGCACAATCTCCACTGGAAATGGTTGCAAGCTCAATGAATGCATTGCGCAATTATGTGGGCCAGTAGTCACTATCCCTCAGAATTGCACAATGCAAGACTAGATGACAGTCACTGGGTAGAAATGCGCATTTCCTGAGAGGAAGATAAAGCCTTCCCTCTTAGGATTGCGCAATGTTGTCTTGGTGAGGCAAAGTCCGGGCCAAGGCTGCCTAGACTCGCCGACGGGCAACTGAAAGCGAATGTGAATGTGAATGCATGGCGATACTGAGTGTAAACATAAGTGAATGATCGTACATGCAAACGGTGAATGACAGATTCAGAAAATGGAACAACATGCATGTGGGTGAGGCGAGTCGCCGAATCAGCGACCATTCGTGAAAAACAGTTTCATGCATGCGACAACAGTGAGATGTTAACAAAACTGAAATGGTGTTAGTACAAGCTAGAATGTATCAAAATGAGAGCAAGCACTCACTAAAATCAATCAGACAACATTCATACGAAGCGAAACACAAAAAGCGCCAGAAATGCAACATAATACATGGAAAGCGGGCTTACCCCAACAAAGCTGAGCTGATTGTGCCGGCGACTCCTAGATGCAATGTGGAATGTTAGAATTGGAAGGTTGATGTCAGGAATGAGCTCTGTAGCATCTGGTTCATGATTTTTGATAAAATCGAGGTTGCGACACACATGCCACAAATCTAGGGAAAGAGACACTTGGTGGGAGGTTTTTGAAATGATCATTGCATGCAAACTCTAGATGCTAAAAGTAGATCCCTGGATCGAGGGATTCCCTTGCATGTTGCCTTTGGAGAAGCAACCCATGCATGCAAATCAGTTTTGCTCAGTCCGGGAGGGAACGGTCAACTCAACTGCACATGCAAGAGGCTACTCAACTAGTTGGAGAAAATGCACATTTGTGGAAGGGAGCTGGGTTGCTTGCCCAGGAGATTTGCACAATTTCTAGGCAAAGCAACTGACTGCTGCCCAGGATTACGTAATTCCTAGGCTAAGCAGCCCTGTTGGGAGGAATTGCACAATTTTCTAGATGAAGCCTGACTGGCAGAATTGCACAATTTTGGAGCCCAGCAGGCTGCCAGATAGAATTGCACAATTTCTGGAGGGAAGGCTAGTTTCCCTCCAGAATTGCGCAATTTCTTGAGGGAGCTGCTCAGCCTACAGCTGGACCAAGTTTGGAGGAACATCCTGTGAGGGGAATGCAACAAGCTCTGATGGACAGGTTGTCATTCTGCAAGAAAATCACTGAAGCTTGTGTACTTGACGAAGCAAGACATGCTGTTGTGAAAGGTTGGTAGGGAGGCTCCAAAACGAAGCTAAGGCAAAATTTTGGAGGGTGGTTGTAGCCGCTACAACAAGGTCATGTAAGGATTAATTACTTGTTGAATCCTTGTTGTCCTTGAAACGAGTGTAGATATCGTGCTTCCTAGCTCCATCCTTTGTAATGATGTGAACTTAAATGGTTGAGGATGCTTGACATAGTTGCTCATATATATAACCTTGAGAGGGGTGGAAAAATGTCCCCCTTTTCAATAGAGATCTTATGAGAATAAATATTAGCAACTATTTGATCAGGAAATGACATGAACAAATTGAGTGGAGTTGGTATACAAAACTTCCACTTGGTTCTTTGAGGCTCTATTAGCCTTTTCTCTTGCTATTTTATTAAGGTCGAGGACAATGTGAAACCACTCTATTGCTTCAAACTTCCCACAAAGGTATCAAATTTGGGTAATGATGGTTGAGAGACAAATGTATGAGGGAGAGAACCTTAAGCCCATATGTTTGATAATGAATATGAAATCTCCCAACATGTTAATTTTTTTAATCTTCAAGCTTGAGGCTATTATAAAACCTTTACAATGATATAGGTTTCCACCATATTATTGGACAAGATGCAAAAACTCGATCTATTTATTGATTTAATAGTTTTTATGGAGTTGAAAATTACCCCTCCTACACCTTTCTCTTAAACATAAATTATATAAAATTTTAAAATTATTTAAAGTAACATATTTTTTCATAATAAATTTAATATTCATTTCAAATACAAATTTTAAAAATTGTATTATTATCCCTACCGCTAGGCATGGATATTGCATTGAGTTTGTGGTCAAACTTATATTAATTTAGGGTTGGCTGAAAAAAATTGTAGCTTTTCCACAGTTTTACTTTGTATATTGAAATGTAATATTTTTTTACAATATTCTAAATTATTTTTCTCCAATCTGATTGGCCAACAGATTTAACATGTTATTGCTCAATGCATAGATTAATGAGCCAGAGGTACACAAAAGTACAAAGTTAACATCACCATCTGCAAGAGTACCATGGTTGCAGGGGTATAGGTGTTGCTATGAGGCCTTGTGTTTGATCTTTTCTCTAGAAGTTGCCGCCTGATCATACATGCAAAAGGTGCACTTGTTAAATTCATAACCATTATAACCTTCATATAAAATAGCAATGAACATTCATTATGGCATTGGGATACACTAAATATAATTTAATTTAACTAAATAAATGCCAAAATAAGTGTCAACGCTATCTCAAAGCCCGAACACAATGTGCACATATAGTACGGCAATGTCTTCAAAAGTTAAACAATAAAAATAACTATGAAAAATAGAGTGAGATCAATAAAATAACTACGAAAGATATAGTAAAATCTTTTTATTTTATATAATATAATTTAATTCATAAAAGCCAAAAACAAAGTTAACTCTATTTTAATTTAAAGAAAGCTATTTTAGTTTAAAGAAAACTTCAAAGCGATTATTATATTTTGTGTGATAAAATAATTAAACTAGGATGCAATTTTATTTTTATATAATTATTTAAAAGTGTGAGGTGTTATGTGTTATATTTATAGCTTAGTACTATTGTTATAAAATGTTATATTATATTTAAGTTTGAAAAAAAAAGATATGCAATTATGTATATATTTATAAGATATTTAAACAAAAAGATTAACAGTTAATTTAAATATTATTTTATTAAAACATAAAATAATTAAATCTATTTTTATTATATAATATAGAATTATTTAATATAAATTATTAATTTATAATATCATTATTAAAAAAAAAAAAATTAATATATAGAAATTTAAAATAATATACAAAATATGTATTTCATATTTAATATTTATGATGATAATGATTTATTGCTTTACATATGGCAGACGTTAATGGCTGGCCTAAGCGACATCCTCGTCAGCCTCGGATCCCATAATACTCTTTTTCCTACCCGGTTTTCATCTTCCGCACTTCCTCGTACACTTGAATGCCTTGAATGATTACAAAATTAATTAACTTGCTTTGTACTCAACAATTGGTGCAGTCGTTTTTTGTGCATCAGGCTACAGTGTTTTCCTACCCCGGTTTTATAGTGGAGAACACCACTATATATGTAATTCTCCATTACATTTATTAATATGCTTTACCCGAGTTTTATAGTGGAGAATACCACTATATATGTAATTCTCCATTACATTTATTAATATGCTTTATTAATGTCTTTTTAATCATCTAATTGTTTGGATTAAAGATGGTTTATTGAACCTTATACTTTTAAGAAAATTATTTAGATATTAATTCATATTACTTTGAGTTTAACTATATATTATTTTTACCAATTTCTAATATATAATTTAAAAAATCAATTATATATATGTTTCAATAATTAAACTACCACTCACTATACAACCTTATTTTTTTAATTTATTTAAAAAAATTAAAATCCATACCATAATTACAATTACAATGTCATGCATCCCAATAAACTTTTAAATTCATTAATTCCATTCCTATACCATAATTACAATGTCATCCATCCCAATAAACTTTTAAGTTCATTAATTCCATTCCTATACCATAATTACAATGTCATCCATCCCAATGAACTTTTCAGTTCATTAATTCCATTCCTATATTACTTATTTTTTATGTTTTATTATTATAATAAAAAAATTATGAACTTTGCGTTGTTAATGTCATCCATCCCAATGAACTTTTAAGTTCATTAATTGCATACCTACGTTACTTACTATTTTTTTTTTTATGTTTCATTATTATAATAAAAAATATATGAACTCTTCGTTGTTATAAGAGTATTTGATGTACTATAAAATAGTATAAATTCAATTTTTATCTTTAATTATAAAGTATGCACGTCTATTATTTTTTAAATTATAAAAGGATTAAATTGATAGGTTAGGATGTATCTTTTTGAATCAATTTTTAAACTCATAAAAAAAAAAAAAAAAAAATTTAACGTTAACGAGGTTAAAGATAGTCTATGAGACAGATTGTTTCTTCATCTGCTTGATGTATTCGGTCACTTTTCTCTGAAGTTTCGCAATAAATGCTCCCAACTTCTCAACAAACCCCTCGCTAAATAGATTATCCCAAGAGCTAGTTGCCAGCGTATCTGCATAACTTTCCCTGTTGTCTTTGAAGGCCTCACATTCTAAAATGAAAAAAAAAAAAATGTTTCCATTTTTCCGAAAGAACAAAAGTGCATACTCTTTCCTCCCACACTTCTTTTGGAATTTTCCAGCGCCCTGTTTCACAACGGAGTTGATGAGATTTAGTCATTAACTGAGCAAGAAGAATTTTGGCTCTCCAAGAGATATTAGCCTCTATGTATGCTTTTGGATTAAACACTTCAATATAGTACTTTTTCTTTCTTCCTAGCTCCTTATCCCAAGTATGCTTGTGGAACTTATCCATAACAAAAGCTTTTATCTCTTTGTTGTTTATGGGACACATGTTCAAGCAAATACCCCATTTACTAAACCATTTGTTATTTTGTGCCATTCAAGTTTTTTTTTTTTTTTTTTTTTTTTAGCACAATCTGTCATTAAAGACAACCTTAGGCCATCTACCCTCTTCCATTTGCTCATTTTTTTTTAAATACCTTATGACTCGCACGATAACAATTGCTTCAATAGGAGCAGCCCCTGTTTCACTTAACAAGATAGCATAAGGAACTGCACTTTAATCTTGAATTTGTTTGTAATCAAACGCTTCTGAATTTTCTTAATTTGTCTCCACTGCATGTCAAATGTACTAATATCCCATAGTTCACAACCATAGAGAATCACTAGAAGCCTAAAAATAGTTTGAGTGGTTTTCCAGTCCCATAACTCTGCGTCTCTACACCTATTTTGAAAAGCATAAAACGGTTTACAACCCTCCAAAGTTCTTTTCTTTCTACAACCATCCCAGCTTAGATTTTTGTTGAAGTCAATTCCGAGGTATTTGTAATTTGCAACTTCTTCAATAATGTTGCCTTCAAAGTAGAACTTATGTTGGTTATGTTTTCTTTTTTTAGAGAAAACCACTACTTTTGTTTTGTTGATATTGACTTGCATCCCCACACTTCTACAAAAATGCTCAAGGGATAGTAAGTGCTCTTGCAAACCAAGAGCCGATTTAGCAATCAAAATAAGGTCATATGCATACAAAAGAATCCTTACAAATTTTCCCAAATAGATACCATCACCCCCTTGCGAATTTAACCACTCCTCAAGCTTGTCGATATATAAACCAAAAAGGGTAGGAGACAGTGGGCAACCTTTCTTGACCCCGATATCACTTCTAAAACTTTCAGAAATGCTTGTTGAAGTTCTAATTTTGACTTTCACCTCTTCATACAGCCTATGCACAACTGCTCTCAAATGTTTAGGAACCCCAAGTTCCTCCATTTTGTGCCAAAGCTTATCCCTAGGAACCGTGTCAAATGCTTTTCTGAAATCAACAAAGCAACAAAAGACTTCTTCCTTTTTCTCCCAAACTTTTTCAATGATGTGCCTTAAAGTTATATAATGATCAACTGTGGAATTTTTAGGTCTAAAATCATCTTGCCCTTTAGCATGCTTATCTCTTTCTTCTTCCCACTTGCTAATTTTATTTTCTAGCATGATTCCAAATAGATTTGCAAACAAAGGCTTTATCATGATGGCCCTATAATTGGAGGGATTATTTACGTCACCGCTCTTGAAAAGAGGTATTGCTAGACCATTTGTCCAATCTGTGGGGAGCCCTTGTTGTATGATGTTGTTGAAAATTTTTGGAATGTGAGGTGCAAGGATCTTTAAGACCCACTTTAGATATTCTGCTTGGAGTTCAACTAAGTCTTTTGCTTTTCCAACACCCAACTTCTTGATACCCATCTCTACCTCTTGCACCGTGAAGAGTTCAGTATTAGTGTTGAGCAAGGGGGAGGGTCAACCTTGGGATCCTGCTCATAGAGTTGTCTTCAATAGTCAAACCATTTAGAATCTGTAATACTATTTCCAGTTTATATCTTTCTCATTTGGATCTCCTTCCAAAATAATTTTGGATTATTTTTCCCAAGGAAGATTAGTTCTTCCCTCCTTGAAACCATGAAATCAACCTTTTTCTTTCTTGATAACTGCTTGTAATCTTTGAGCTTTATGTTATCCTTGTTTGAATCTTTACACATTCTCCTTTCCTTTTTTCATTCCCCGTCAAACCAAGCATTAATCGGAAAGAAATTTGTTTGTAACTTCTTAATTTTTGCACTTTGCAAGTGCGCATTGAATTAAATGTGTTAATTCATGACTATGAAGGTCGTGAATTGTGATTTTCTCCTTCTCGAAGAGCCTCTCTAGCGTCATTTTGAAGGTATTACAATTTTCTGGAGTCAAAAGAATTTTTCCCTTTGGGAGATTTTGTTGGACATGCTGAATTTTTTACTCTAATTGTTTCTTTCTAGTCCAAGAGAAACTTAAATAAATTGGCTTGTGATCCGATTTTAAGTTCCATGGTTGATCTCCAATCAAAACTTCCTCCATTTTCTCACACAAACCATGCGAGCAAATTACATAATCTACTACGCTTGCTCCATTGTAAGTATTGCGAGTGAAATTACAGGGACTTTTCCCATCTAGTCAAGCCATTACAAATGACTAAATCAAAGGCCCCACATAGAGTAAGCAATTGTTCACCAAAGAGATGGTAGCCCTTGCCCTCTGAAATTCGATCCCACTAATGATTACTCTCTCTTGTAAGCCAAATAGGGTCACAATCTTCTTTACAACAAAGAATGCTAGCTTGCTCACTTGCAATCCTAGCATTGAAATCCCCCACTATAAGGACTTCACCTAGCTGAGAATATGTTTCAATATCTGCTTTTAAGGCTACAAATGGATCTTTGCGGTTAAGCCCTCTACCTTTGTAGATTTTTGAAACTTGTGGCGCAAAATAGCATGCTGCAATTCTGATGTGGTTTCCATTTTCTAATATTTTAAACCAAATGAATTGCATATTTGAGTCTTCTTTTTATAACTGAATCAAATGACCTTCTTTATCCCTCACTAAAACCATAATACCCCCGGGCCCTTTGCCATTCCCTGCTGCCTTGTTCCACACTTCCATCTTCCAGTATCCTTCAAACATAAGTGTCTTGCACCCTTCATGCTCATGTGTTTCTATGAGGCAAATTATGTTTCTATCTTCCACAATAGGCCCTAACCTAGGTCCTCATCTCCATGGGTAACCTCTGCAGTTCCAACAAACTAATCTTAAGGAAACCTGGGTATGAATTGATTTCTATTTATTTTGACATGCAAGAATTGCATTTGAGTCTTCCTCTCTACTTTCCCATACTGACCTTGCTTCCTGATTTCCTGTTGAAGAGTTTGTTGCCTCTTCTTTATTATCATCTTGCTGCTATGTTTTGGAAGGAGGTCCAAATCGTGCTAACATAGCTTTGCCTTTATAAATCCATGCTCTCTTGCCTTCATCTCTTGTTGCCATAACCTTTAGCATTTCCTCCCTCATTTCCTCCTGTTGTCTTATAATTAAATCTTCTTCTAGGAAAAAATGAGAACCCCTCAAGAGATGCTTCTTACTTAAAATGATATATTTATCATGCAAGCTAGGCATGATGACATTTATGGGCCTGGCTCTCTCAACGTTAAACTTACCCCCCTCCAAGCCTGGCATATTTATCCTTGCCATAGAAACTTGTCTTTCAAGAAGTCTCTTGCAAGTTCGAGAGTACATTCATTTTTTCCATAGTCTTTCACCCCTTTAATAATTATGTTTGTTGCTCTATTTTATCTTTCCTTGCCTTCTCTATCTTGCATGTTGTCAACTTGAATGTTTGTTTTTCCTTCCTTATTAGCAAAATTGCTAATAACTTGAGCACAAGTTTTGAAAACTTTGGTGGAATCTCCTTTCCTTTCTTCTCTTGCTTTCTCTTCATGGTTGTCTATTTTGGCAATCATTTTCCCTTTATCTTGGGATGATTTCTTATTCACCACCTTTGTACTTTCCACTACATAATTCTTTATGTTTTGCACATTCGCCTTCATGTGTTTCCATTTTGGCTTCCCTATCAGAAGAACTTTTTGTAGCAATGCCACTTGTTCTTTCAAAAATTTATTGCTTTCGGCTAAAGCCTTGTTCTCAGTTGTTATTATATGAATTTTATGATCTCTTTCCTGCTCTTTAGCTTCTAAAACCTCCAATATTTGTTTTGCATTTAACAATTCTTTCACATAAATTTCATATGACCAGGTGGGAGGTGTGGATGTGGGACTATATAAGGCAGAATCATCAATGAATTTTCTTGTGGACTTCTTGTTGCTAGGTGCTTGTAGAGAGGACTTGTTTGAGTGCTTATTGCGAAGGGCTCAAGTACTTTCCTTTTGAGACCGTTTTTTCCTTGTCTTCTCCCATTTTAGATGGGCTAGTCTTCGTTTTAAAATGCCTCGATATTGTTTGGCATTGACCCAAACCCACTCCAAACTTTGGTAGATGAAGCAATTTTCACTTGTCCTAAATCATTTGTCTCCATAGGTTCTGAAATTTCTTGTCCCGTTGTCATGTTTGAATACATTTGTTGTCCAACCTGTTCCGAGAAAGATGTAGGTCTATAAAATGCCAAGATTACTTTGCACTGCTCCCCACTGTTCAGGTTATCATTGCTCCTTGCGTAGGCTACAGGCTACTCCTTGCTCATTGCCCGATACTTCTGCTGCATAAAATCCCCCTACTCTCACACTACTCATTGTTCATTGCTTGTTGCTCATTGTTGACCACACTACTCACACAATTGTCCATGCTGCTCGTTGCTCGTCAACAGAAAACTTCAAAAGTAAAAGTCCAACATTGATTTCCCATGAATGACTGAAGTAAGTGTCGATAAATTCGCCGATAAACAAAGTATACCCATGAACAAAGTCTGCCTTCTCAACTTCTCAAAGATCATAAAACAGTGGTTTAAAGCCATGTTTTCATTATCTAGCAAGGGTTTTCGATTAGATTTTCTAGTCGTCCAAAAGAAAACCTCTTAATGTTTGCGACCTAGAAAAATCCAAAAAAAATCTTGTCTCCAGGAAAATTTGACGTCAAGGAAGAGAAACCCTTCTTCTGCTTTCGGCTATGGTAAAAATTGCATCCAAAATTGTAATACAATCCTCACAAAATTTAAATCTGAAAGTTTTTTAAGAGAATTTTGAATTGCCCAATTTTCCCTTTCAAAAAGTTGTGGCACCTTCTTCAAGAGGTCAGACGTCTGAAAATTTTCCCACAATGAGGATCCTAAGAAAAAAGGCTCCCAAGATTTGACCTCTTCAAAAAGTAGATGGATATAACCCAAAAAAAATTATACCATTTATACATTTATATATCATTTTTCTTTATTTTATTATAATAAAGGACATATGATTTATAAGGATTTTTATAAAAATAATAGATGTAACATTTCAAATAATTTCATTTGAATAAGTTTATGGGAGTGTGCTATAATATTTTCCTCTTAAACCAAAAAACATTATAAAGATAAGAGTGGTTTATCTTTATATAAAAAAATTAATGTTCATAGTCCAAATCAATTTTTAAGTTCAATAATTTCATCGTCATATCAATTTTTTTTCGAATTTTTTTGTTTTTACTAAAATGGTTAATATATTTATAGATCAACGGTTGGGCCGTAGCCTAATCAACCGACATTACATGGAGGCTTGAGTTCACTAATCCTTTCTACGCCTAACAATCTTTCCTTCTTAGTTTTGAGACTTGAAGGAACTTCGCACCGGCGAAAGAAGTTTACAAAGTGGCAGCCTTAAGACATAAAAGGGTGCGATTTGCGATCCCCAAAAAATCGCATCGAAGAAAAGCTGTCGGCAATGTCGGAACAAAGGCTAATTCTTTTAGTGATGCGATCGACCTCTAATGGTTAAGGCCCCTAAAAACTTATTGGGACTTTTAAAACCCTCTTATTAAACTTTGTTACCCCTTATCCACGCATATTTAACCTTTTCCTTTCTTAACAAATGGTTATATATAAATAACACATAAAACCTTCCTTCGGCACTAATTCCTTATAAACCTTTATAAAGGAAATACCCACAAAACAATCCTTTCCACCTTAGTACGGTCTTGACATGCTTTCCGAGGTTCTACCTTTATCGTAATCGGGTATCGGCTCCTCCTCAATATCGCGTGATGCTACCATACCCCGATCCTTGATCGACCAACTTGCATATTAAACCTCTGTCGTTGATCTACTCTTGTTAGATCCGACGGTTCTCATTTGTTTCGGGTTGATAACACACACAGGGGTTAACCGCCTGATAAAGCGGTTTCCCCTCACTCCTCCGCTGCTACATGTCCTCCGATTAGTGGAATCGGAGCCAAGCCCTCGATACCACTTACCACTGCTTTGCCACCCGAAATACCACTCGAGGTTAAAAAACCGCCTTTTCGCTGCGTTAACTTCTACGCTCTTTCACATGCGATGACCCTTAATCTGCTCCATCGGTCGGTTCCGATAGTTCCTTTAGGTTCCTCTGTTGTTGAATCTGGACCGTTGATCACTGAGATCCAACGGTTACTCGGGGCAAATTTTAGTCGACACAGTATGGTGATCCACACGGGCTCTTCTGAGTTTTTTTTGAAAAACCCTTGAGTCAAATAACATCCCTCATTAGCTTTGATATCTGCCTCCTTGTTTGAGCTACGGAGGATGTGAAAGAAGGAGGAAGAGGTAAAAAAAACCAGCAGGCCCCGCAACCTCTGGAGAGTATTGTTGAGAGCCGGATTGCTAAAGTGCTCCTCTGAGTTTAATGTCTTTATCAAGAGCTCTGAGTCCTCGAAGACCTGAAGAGCTTTGTGTCCATGCTCCTGTGCGATCTGGCAGCCTTTAAGAAGCCCGAGAATTTCGGCCTGATTGTTTGTGCTCTGTCCTAGTCCCCAGCTGTAGCTATCTATTCGGGAGCCATCCTGAGAGTAGACCACTCCACCTACACCAGAGATCCCTGGATTGCCTTTAGAGGCGCCATCGAAGAAAACGATTACCTTTCCCTGCTTCCTCCACCAGGTTTGGAACTCTGCATCCAATGTTCTGATGCGCCAAGTAGGATTGAATGTGGGGCGAGCAGGTACTTTCTTGCTGACCCGAACGAGAAGGGTTCCCAGCCAGCTTCGTTCTTCAGTTATGAGGGTATCGTCTAACTTGCTGGAGTAGTTCCCTAGAGCTTCCATCAAGGACGCCTTAGCTCTGGCAACCACTGACAAGGGAGAGGACGTTACATTGTTGAATATCCAGTTATTTCGGGCGAGCCAGAGCTTCCAGCAAATGAACTTGGGAATGGAGTGCCAGATCCGATTCCACAGAGATTGTGTGCTGAGAGTCCTAGGGTACCTTGCAGTCCAGGTGGAGAAGAGTTCCACGACTATACACTGGAGAGGGGCGGGTGCATCAAGACCGTGGAGGACGAGAGCCCATACCGATTGGGCAAAGGCACAGCTTACAAAGAGGTGGTCCACATTTTCAGATGTCGATCTACACAAAATGCACCAATGCGGCCCTATAATGCCTCTGTGGGCAAGATTTTCACCTGTCAACACTTTCTTGTGAATAAGTAACCAAGTGAAAAAATTCACCTTGGGGATACCGTATGCGTCCCATGTGCGCTGCCAGATGGAAGGGTTGAGAACTTGATTTTGTGTGGATTGCAAGGCTGCAAAGCCAAGCGCAGGGGTGTAGACTCATGTCTTCCCCCATCTCCAGAGATCTGATGTATGTAAGTTAACTGGTGCCGGGCCCTTCATCTTATCCAATACAATACACTTATATAATTTTTTTGTCATATTTAATGTATTTTAAACTTGAAGATAGAGGTTAAGAGAATATCTTATAAGCATTAATTCTAATATTCTTTTCTGATGTTCACATTACAAATAATAATATTGAAATCAAATAATAAAAAAATTGGACTTTGATTTTTGTTTAATTTGCTTGTCATCATTTCTACCCATATCCAAATTATCATAGACTATACTCTTTCTCAGCCACTCATTAAGAGTCGTCGCTTCATTCATTGAAGATACAATTGTTCCTAACCATCAATGATGTATTTGTAGTGACTAATAATTCTTGACATAACTCGAAAAATAATCGAGATTCTAAATCATTCTATTGACATACTTCCATCTATCAAAACATAGCAAGGTACTATTTTGGTAGTAATATATGTAAGCAGTCTAGATATTGAATGTATCCAATAGTCAAGCATACAACTTGACCTTTTACTTCACATACACAAGCTTACAAACACACAAAGATAACTAGTAATTGTTGTTCTTGGAGCACCAAAGTACAACAACAACCACCAGCTTATAACATATTGTAGACATAATTAAACCAACAATGTGTTCTTGTGGCACTAAAGAACATCAAGAACCACCAACTTAATTTATGTTACTATGTTCTATGATTGGTTCTTCATCATATAAGTTTACAAAAATATAAATATAACATACATAACCAATAGCTATATTCTAGAAGAGTATGAGAGGCTATGTATTGAATCCATTATCACTATTAGAATCTTGTGAGTCTTCGAAGATGTCATCTGGAGAATATTTAGAGATAGCTATGTTGGTTGATTCTTTTAGTTTTCTATTTAAAAGATCTTTGGCATGGATTTTGGAATTCAATATTGTATGTCCATGTCTTCAACACTAAAAACATTCAATTTAACTCCTATTTTTATTCATCCTTCCTTTGGAAAATAGTGTAATTTCATGTTGTAAACTAACTTATGTGTCTCCTACTTTCATTCTCTTTTATTCTACTAAGACCATTCCTTTCATCTCATCCAATGTTCGAGAAGACAATTGACTAAAAGTCAAAATAACAATGTCATAATTTGAAAATAAATTATTTAATAAAATTACCTTTACAACTTCTTCTTCTACATTAGTCCCAATTTCCACCCACTTCCTTATAAGAGACTTTAGATCATTTATGTGGTAGACAAGGTTGTCTCATCATACATTTTAAGTATAAACAATTGTAATTTTAAGGAAAACTTTGCATTTACAACTTTTTCACCAAATATCTTACTCAATTGTTCCCATATTTTTGTAGATGATTTTTCTAAATCAATAAGATGTAGCTAAGAATCTGAAAGAGATAGTTCAAAGATAAACTTAGCTCTTTCCTCCCTCTTCTCTCATTCAATTAATTTCTTGGGATCTGTAGGTGTTATTTCCATTCCTTTTACTATATCCCATAAATTCTTATGCATCATCTGTAGTTGAACCTTTACCTTCCAACTATGGAAATGATATCCATTAAATTTTTCTAGTGATATATGCTCCATGTTCAAGAGAAACCAATTTAAAAAAAAATATCTCATGCAACAAAAAAAGAGGCGGTAACTTCTTTGTGGCACACAACAATTAATGACTCTCTTTCTAGCTGGAAGTGTGCAATATCACAATGATTTTTATGGCCGATAATACAAATTTGGGATGTGGTTATTGTTCTTCCTCACGTATGTTTTGATTCTATGACTCCTTCACAAGGTTATTTCCAAGCACAAACATCAATATCGCCATAGACTCATCCACACGATTTCCAAAATTGCCCCAATGACAACTTCATGTATGTGCAATCTTTGCGTAGCAAGAATGATCCTCCTCGAAGCTTAAGGAAAATATCTTACATAATGATGGCTCTCCTACAGGCAGCTTAGCTTGTAATCAATATTGGATAACAATACTCTCATGCAACCAATCTCGTGACACCCGTTATGAGGAATTACATGTTATCAATCAGTGGTCCTTATTCGACCTTAGCCACACTAGTGGAAATATATTCAAAAGAACATGTGCTAAAACCGACCCCTTGCAAGTTTACACTCCACACAAAACACACAAGAAACTATGACTTTCATACCTCTCACATTCTTTTATGGGCCCTCCCCTGAGGGAGTTACACCCAAAGCAATCTGTTTTGATACATGTATGCACACATCAAAAGACGTTCAATTATTATTACACTAGAAACTCAGATACAATACACTTATATAAGTGTTGTTAGATCAAACTTATTCCAAACTTAGAGATGGAGGTCGATAGAATATCTCAACAATCTCCAACAATCCTCGACTAATTCTAAAGTAAACATTCATTCTAACAATACATAATTTATGTGTTGTGTCAGTTGATTTTAGCTTGGGTGGTTGGGAAAAATAGTTGTTATCCTCCCCACCTAGATTCAAGTCTCATAAGTTGACATGTTGAGAATAGAATAACTTTGTTAAAGCCTTGAGGGTTAGCTAATATGGTCGAGTTCCTGTTGTTAAAGTACCCCTACTATTTAAAGGTCACATGTTCAATTCTCTCGACACTCTTAGGATCAGCCTCTATGGTTGAGACAGTAGGAAGCGATCCCTTCGAGTGGATCTGCATGGTACAATATTTTGTAGATGCAGCGGTCATAGATCTCCAGGGACCGCAAACCACATAGGAAAAAAAATTACATAAAAGATGTAAGATTTTATAATAATATTGGATCTAATACCTCTATATAAAATCATGTTATCGTAATATATATTATTATTATAACATGCATATGCCCTATTTAGAATTTTATAAAAATATTTGATATAATATTTTTTATATAAAATTCAAATTCATTATATATATATATATATATATATATATATATATATATATATATAAAATCCATTTTTTTAAAAATATTTTTAGCAAAATGATTATAGAAATTAAAAGAAATTTGCTACTACTGATGAATTTGAACTGAAAACAAGAGACTACAAATTTCCTCTACTATTTTGCGGAATGGAAATCACAATTTAGAAACACATGCAATAATATGCAACCATCAAAACTACAAGAACACAATGATTTATAAGGGAACCCAACTGGGAAAACCTCCTTCTTCGCTTTGCATTAATTCAGATGAAAAGAGAAACAATTACAATGTCTTGCTTCCACATTGAAGCACACCCTGCACTGCAATCTTATTCTCATGCTTCCTGACTTGTTTTGGCAAGCACTTAGCCAATTCAAGCCTCAAGCAACCTCCTATTTCCTTGCGTAATCCTGGAGGAATTAAGCTCCTAAATAATAGGGAAATTCCCTATTTCCTTCTGCAAATCTAAGGGGAATTGATCCCCTGCTCAATGCAAATGCATTGTACACTCAACAATATACAATTATAAATACAAATATGCCTTTTCCTCCACTCCAACTATGAAATTCAAATTCCATGCATGCATGGGTCTATTTTTAGTAAATTGATGAATTAACTAAGAGATCAGTGAGTTAACAATTGTTATAACTACTCAATTGACCTTCAACTGACTCAACTAATGACAAGATCTCAATTAATTGAGTTCAACTAACAATAACTCAACTAGACTTCTAGATCTTAGCAATCAACTCATACATAACTCTACTTCTAGCCTATAACTTGAATTTACTAAGTTAACTAGTAGACAATGCCATGTCACTCTAGCTAACTACAATTCAAGTCATCCTATTGATGTGGAAAATCGAATTTTCTCTATTTGACTAAGGCACTAGTCAAATGAAGTCTTTTCTTGCTACAATTTCAACAATGATTACAATGATTTTTATTTTACAATTTTAAAGTTTGTAATCAAAATTAACTCTTAAACAACCATATCACTTTTTTTTTAATTACAATAATACTAACAAATGCATATATATATATATATATATAGAGAGAGAGAGAGAGAGAGAGAGAGAGAGTATAAAATTTATTTAATATTTTAAAATATAAATATTTGAGTGATCTTTATTGTAACCAAACTCCTCTTCTTGTTCTTCTTTTTTAATAAGATTTTTTATTGCGTCATAAACAATGACATATAGAGTTCTTTCGAATTATTGACCGGAGAATCCACAGTATGAACATTTTTATTCCAACGTTTCAAATCCCAAATGGGATCCATCTTCAGGGTTTAAGAATGATGATAAAGAAGAGCGCTTCAGATAGAATAAATACTGATGGGGACAAATCTCAAGAAATAACCTACTGTCGGCTAGAAACAAAATTTTTATTATTTTTTTTATTTTAATTTTTAATAAATTACTTTATTTTATATTAATATTTATTAAAATTTTTATTAAAGTTTATATCTAGGATTAGAACTTAAACTAACATTAGAAATTTGATTAATTGAACTAAAATATATTAAATTTCTATATAAATTAATCCAATATATTAAACTGATTTATATTAGCAATTATAAATACTAAATATTTATAATTGGTTAATATAATGGTTAATATATTAATTAATTATATAGAAATTAATGTATTATAGCATAAAAGCTAAGGATTATAATAAATCAAAGAGGCTATTTCTAAACTAAATGGATAATAAAATAATAAAATTCTAAACCTTAGGGAAAAAAAGTATTTTAATTCCTATATAAACTAAATTAATATATTTGAATCAAATTATATTAACAAATATAAATAATTCATATTTTTATTTATATTTAATTAATATAATAATTAAAATATATATATATTTTTTTCTAGATTAAGACTAAACTAAGTACCCACGGGGAATTGAACCAGTGACCTATCGCAAAGAGTGCCTTAACAGCGCACCCATTCACCGTCAATCCAAAACCCCGTGGGCAATAATTAAAATATATTAATAGCTAATAGAAATTAATATACTATAGAATTTTAATGATTATAATACTATATATGATAAAAATAATTCATATTTATATTAATATTAATTCCTATATAAACTAAATTAATATATTTGAACCAAATTATATTAACAAATATAAATAATTCATATTTATATTTAATTAATATAATAATTAAAATATATTAATAGCTATATAGAAATTAATATACTATAGAATTTTAATGCTAATAATACTATATATGATAAAAATAATAAAAGCTATTGACCAATAAAATAGAATAGGAGAGGGATCACTTACCTGCTGAAGGATTTACCTGGGGATGGGCTGACGCTTTTTGATTTCACTGATCAAGGGAAGCCAGCTACTGCTAATTTCCATACCATTGTCCCTGTTCAGATTATGAGGATGCTTAATAATCTCAAGGGCTTCTCTGATCTTTCGTCTCTGATGCTGCTCTTCTCTTGCGATAATTGATGCGTCTTCCAGGCAAATATGGTGCTTAGTCTTCGAGGAGTGTTCTGCCAAGGCTGAGGTACGAGATCTTCCATTCCTAATATCAGCGCCATGCTCCTTGAGCCTTGTCTGGAGGGAGCGACCTGTTTCGCCTATGTAGCTTTTTCCACAAGAACAGTCTATTTTATAGACTCCCTTAAGTTGATGTTTGTCAATATCATCTTTTACCGACTTCAAACCTTGCTTGATAGTACCAGGGGCTGAGAAATGAGTGATAATGTTTTTCTTTCTTAGGATTTTAGCGATTTTGTCAGTAACCCCATAGATATAAGGTAGAAAAACCTTAGCACATTGAGGTTGGTCTTGAGCCTTAGGCTCATGAGTCAACAACTTTCTTTCAGCTTTTTCTATGGCTTTTTTAATCTCATGTTCTTTGTAGCCTATATTCTTGAAAGTTAAAATTAAATGCTTCTTTTCTACTAATCATTGTGGTATGTTGCAAGGGAAACTAGACCAGTGATAGTGAAGGTAGCTAACTAATTTCCCATCCATCAAAATATCCAAAAATATAAGTATAGTACTAGCTATCCTACATTTAAAAAGTTGTCTATGAGGATAGTCAAAATTTCTACATATCATCTGCCAGGTGTGGTTGGCCATCCATTTAACTATGAAACTAAAAGAAATTTCTTGAAGCAAAAACATAAGCCAAGAGACCTTGGTGAGCATCATTTATCAAAGGATGTTACCAAGGTCGGGTCATGTTCACTTGAATTTGTTGGAGGTTTGTGACCAGAACAAATATGACCTTCGATATGTGCAAAGTGAGCATCAAGGTTGACCAAACAAGAGTGTTAGTGGCATTGGACCCTTTGGATTTCATTAAGGCATGCAATGATCTTATTGCGATCATCATATTTTTCTTTGAACACCCATCTCAATAGCGCCTTCATTTTCCAATTAAGGGTGATGTAATTAAGGTATTAACTGCATTATCCCCTATTGTGGTCAAGGTCAAGGACCCAACTAGCAAATTTAGTTTGGATTCCAAAGTCAGAATAGGCCTAGCAATAATTAGTGGTTAAATCTTCCAATCGTTGAATTTCCATTTAAATCTCAAGTGGAGTAGCATAATGGAAAATAATAACAACAGACTAGGCTTGAGTCTAGGGTTGGGACCTGCCCAAAAGGCCACGACCTCTGTTAGGATCACAGAGCACCGAGAGAAGTGGTGGTGTCTAAAGACCCTTTTTTGTGTTCCTAATGGCCACTAGGACAACTTAACATGGAGAATTTTGGCATTTAAATATGCTACACTAAAAATAAATACCATGGGAAAAACCATGGGTGCTTATATACCTAGAGCCCTAAAAACCACCTGTAACTTGATCGAGTCAAGTTTACATGAACCACCCTAACAATCCCCCCCTTAAACTTGAATTGGAGAGAATTACGTAGTCCCAATCATTCATCAACCATCTCACACCTAAGATCTCACATTGCCCCCCTTAAGCCAGATTCCAGTACACCTGCCACCCTGGCACCTCTTCAAGTGATCCATTCCACAACTTGATGACTCCATGCACCACTACACTACATTTATGCCTGAAAAAATTCGTAAGGCCTTACAAGAATGTGTGCTCCTACGCAGCATGTATGCCTGAACATCGGATCTTACAACTTCATATGGGAATGCCTTGGACCAAAACCCTTAGAGTGTTCACACATAATACACTGGCTTCTTCACTCTATACCACTCCATCTTCTTTTTATTTGTACCATCTCTCTCTCTCTCTCTCTCTCTCTCTCTCTCTCTCTCTCTCTCTCTCTCTCTCTCTCTCTCTCTCTCTCTCTCTCTCTCTCTCTCTCTCTCTCTATATATATATATATATATATATATATATATATATATATATCTTACTTGATCCATGACTTACACTCATCCACGCAATCTCTTACTAGCACAACTTGCATCCTTTTAATGGGCTATATGACCATCCTCTCGTATTTTGATTCCTAGCATAACCAATGATGTCTTTATAAACTTCAAATTCCTTTTCAACACTATCAACTATTCCTCCCTACTCTCTTCACCAAATGGAAGCGTGCCTCACATCCTCATGAGCATGGGATTCTTCAACCCATTTTTTTTGCACCATGCTAAGACATCCTTGACAAATATTTCTGAAATCGACACCTGCTACTTCCACTCAGCTCTGCACAAAAAAATTGAATCAAACTCCACATCCTTTCCATTTCCATTCATCTCAACACATAAGTCTTTTGCCTCTACCGCTTGGTTCCTCCTCTGTCGCCATGGAAATTAACACTACCCCAAAAACCACCTTTGCTAAAACCACCACACTACTTACACATAATTTTCATTTCTCTTACCAGGAATCATAACTTCATCACTAGCACAACCATTAATAAACTCAGATAACTTATCAAAAATGAAGCCAAGTAATCCAAGCTACTTTGACCTGTCGATCTGGCTCCTCCATTTGCCCTAACCAATTTGACAACATTATCCATGCCTTCCTCCATCACTCCTACGATCCCCTTCTCGACTAGGCCAAGAAAAACCCCCTTTGTAGCCACCACAGGGGCAGATCCATGCCACACCCATCGATGTTATTGTCGTCAAATATATGATGAAGCGCTCCTATACAATTTCGTCATAAAATAAATAGTTGTCGAATTCATCTTAGATATATTCAACTTCTTTGCTAGCATATTTGGTTGCAACACATTCCCTTCTCCATCCCTTATTTTTATCTTGAAAGGGGATCCTTGAGTTTCTATTTCCATTGGCCTTTGTATCTAGATAGAGGATTATTGTTCAACCCTGATTTCACAGGCTACAACATCCATAAAACCTTATGTGAGTGATGAATCTAGTTGATCATTCAATTTGAGTTGGATATCATGTTGCAAACATTCTCACACAAATCTCAAATGAACAAGGAGGAATTCTAAGAATAACACTCTAGTGGGGTTGTGTTTATAGTGCTAGCTAGCCTCATCAATGTTCCAATTCAACTTTGATTCAGCCTACCCATCTACAACCTGACAAAAGACTTGCTAGAATCATATTGTCCCTTTGTTCATGGGTACAATGTGGCCCATAATGAGGATAATGGCGTTATAGCCCTCTATCATAATATCAATCTTCAAACTGATTATTGCATTCAAGATAGATCATAGTATTTTGTATTGTAAATACTCCATGCTTTTGGCATTCCTCTATGCACTTGTAGAGAGAGAGATTGTCTAAGGTTGTGTCCGTTTCTCTAACTTCGGATTGGCCATGTTGCTTCCAATCACTTGCCTCATCTCCACTTAGATCTCTCCATCTACTAGGTCAAAACAAACCCTTGGCAATAGAGGCATCCTCCTAAAGCCAACACTTGGTTCTTTACACATTGGCCAACTCACTCCTTGGTTGGCTTCTCTCCATGCAGGCATGCTTCATGTTTCACTTTGGGCACTCATATTCATCGGGCTCTCATATTTACCACTCAGGCTCTGATACCTATTGTTAAGATCACAAAGCACCAATATAAGTGGTGGTGTCTAAAGACACCATTTTTTATGTTCCCAATGGCCATTGGGGCAAATTAACATGGTTTTTTTTAGCATTTAAATAAGATACATTGAAGAAAAATACCATGAGAAAAACCATTCATGTTCATATACCTGGAGCCCGAAAAACCATCAATAACTTAATTGAATCAAGTTTACCTGAACCGCCCTAATAACCTCTAGACCCCCGACAAGAGAACATCCTTGTTGTGGCCTGGAATTCGGGAGAAAACCAAAAACGAAGATGGTGAACCCTAAGGGGAGGTGAGGATTGGTGAACCATGCAACACTAAACCAAAACATGGCTATGAAAGAAATTATAAATTGTGTTGAGCTAACCAGGGGGCAAGATGAAACAATAGTTGTTGAGGGAACATCTCCAAGGGGTAGCTCTAGGTGGGAGTTAGAGCCAAGACAAACAAGAACATCCCAAGAATTCTCAATGCCACCAGGACACCTTGTACACCAAACAGAGAATTCCACAATGTAGAGAGAACTAGACTAAAAAAATTGCAAAAACTAGACATAGGAGAATTTACCAAGTTGTTGGCAACCCACCAAGTTCCGAGTCGGTGTGATTGTAGCTCACCACTCTGCTGGACAACTCATATTTCAGAACTATCTTCCCCTACAATTGCTCCCATGAACTAGGTTCCAAACCCTGCCAAAGGGTGGATGTTGTAGGGGTCGAGGTCAAAGGAGTATGGGCCTTCACTTAGCAAGGAGCTAGAAAAGCCAACACCGTGATGGAAATATCCCAATTGCAGCTGGGAATAAACTCTTGTGTAGCATAAAAGGTTTGGATGGCAACAGGGGAGATAAGAACACACGATGAATGTGATGTATGTCATCCTACTATTTATAGAAGAATATATATATATATTCTTCAACATCTCCCCCATATTGGACTCTAGAGTGCCTTTTAGAACAAGAACCTTAATTGATTTGCATGAGAGACATTGGAACCCAAGCATCATATCAATTCAATTTTTTTAATTAAAAATATTTTTTAAGAATATAAATATATTCTTAAAAAATATTTTTAATTAAAAAAATTGAATTGATATGATGCTTGGGTTCCAATGTCTCTCATGCAAATCAATTAAGGTTCTTGTTCTAAAAGGCACTCTAGAGTCCAATATGGGGGAGATGTTGAAGTGTCCGTAAATGAGTATAAATATTTAAATCTCATCCCAATATAGAAAACATGTTGTATAAATATTTAAATGTCATCCCAATATAGAAGAGATGTTGTGGTGTACATAAAATAAAACATTACATCAAAAATTAATAATAATAACATGTATTGTGGACAAAATAAAAAAATAAAAAAGTAAAAAATAGTAAAAATAATAAATGAATTCAATTCAATTATTTATATTATAATTTTGTTTCCATTTATAAATTACAAACATTTTTTTCCCAAAAAACTTAAATATAATATACATATCATATTAAAATAAATATAAATAATAAAAACATATATAAATAATAATGATTAATATTTGTAACTATAATATTTAAAACTTATGATTAATAAATATATACAAATTTAATAAATTTAATTAATATATATATATACAAATAGAAATTCATTTCACACCCCCCACACACACACATATATATAATAAATTAAATAATTATAAAATATATAAAGAAAAATGTTTTATATGATGATGATGGTGGTGGTGGTTAAGGTTCATTGAGATCAAATTTTGTTCTATCGGGTATATATATATATATATATATATATATATATATATATATATTAAGAGTGGAAAAGAATCAAAATTTTTAAAGTTAAATAAATCTATATTAGTTAATTATAAGGCTATATTATTATTATCATATCACCTGGTAAGTTAACACATTAGGTAATTGCGCTGATTCTAATTAGTTAGGTCAAATTTATTTCATATGTTTTGATTTAATAAAATTTAATTATATAATTTTTATTTTTAGTTCTAATTTGGTATTTATTTTTGTTATTATTCGCTGAGAATTTGAACATCTTATTGCAAAATACATCATAATTTATAAGTTTGTGATTATTACTTTTTATTAATGCAATGTACTCATTCTTGTCATATCAATATTTTTTATACACTAACAATTATATTAAAAAAATTAATTGAATATTTTAATTCAAAATTTAATAGATAAAAAATTATATATATAAATCATTTTTTGGTTAAAATCTAAATTCAAATTTTAATAAAATAAAAAATATGCATTTCTATAAACCAAATAATAAATCAATGGTATTATTATTTTTTTCAAATATAAATTAAAATTTTAAAAATAAAATCTATGTATTTTTATAAGCTAATAATTATATTAAAATAATTATTAATTGAATATTTTAGTTTAAATTTTAAAAAATAAAATATACAATTCTTGGCTTGGATAGACAACCTTGATTTGGACAACTAATGTAGTTCAAATGTAAATGCAAGCATAATATATTATAGTTTTTTAAAACTATGTTTCAATAAGCATTGAAAATCAAAACCTTACTCTTTAATTACTCAAATAAGGACTTTACGAATTAGTAAAATACAAATTGATGGAATTCTGAACCTTAAGACTAATTTGAATTCAATATTTTTATTGTAATTTAACTACATTTAAACTAAGTAATAAAAATAATTACTATATAACCCTTGTAATTATTTTAATAATAATAAATATATAAATTTTTTAAATTTTTATAAAATTATATATATATTTTTATATTAAATTTAAATTTATAAAAACGTATTTTTACTTTCTCAATTAAAAAAAATAATTATTTTTATCGAATTGGATTGATCATTAATCCAAATCAACTCATTTCTATATCATTGCTTTATGTGGTTTGCTTTTAATATAATTAAAAATAATTTTAATATATTTGCTTTTAATATAATTAAAAATAATTTTAATATATGAATTAGGTAGGTTTTTATAAAAGTATTTCATGTAACATTTTTTAAATGTAATATATAAATTTTACTCAAGTACAAATTTAAAGTGTATTACTTTTATTTTGTTTTATTTTAAAGTAAGAAGAAAAATATTTTTAATGAAAATATTGGATTATTTTTTATATCAAGTTTAACCTTTACAATTATTAATTATTAGTTATGTTAATAGATGTGTTGTTTTTGGAATAGAGTTTTTAGAATGTTAATTTAATTATTAATTAGTTTAATTAAATAAATTAAATGGTTGGTAAACATCAAAACACTATTTCATGATATATCTCATGTTGCTAAAATTAAAAAATCACAAAACAAACTAAATTATAGCTTTATTTTAAATTATTATTACTAGCATGTCCATATAAATTAAACAACTGGTAAATGAGGATAGGCATCAATTCATAATAAGCATCAAAGTACTTACTTCATAATAATCTCATATTGTTTAAAAAAATAAAAAATAAAAATACCAATATAGATCTATTTTGAAAACAGATCTACAAGCCTTGAGATGGATCAAATCTCTTGATGTGCAAACTATTTTTATAATGCAAAACTTGAAATTGTTTACACCTAAAGAAAAAAACACACACTTGGGAATTTTGAGGTCTAAAATGGACCTCCTAAGAAAAATGTACAACCAAAATGAAATTTATAAGAACCAATAGGATTCAAGATGATGATGTCAACCATGGGGATGATTCACCATTTTTGGAGTAAAAAGGTAAAAAGATTAAAAAATAATAAAATAAAAAACTATTTTCTCAAATCATATTTTCAACTTATCTTCCAAAATTTTTACTCAAATTTCAACCAGGAATACTCATTGGATGCAAAATTTAATTCATCATTCAAGGACTACCCATGTTGCATACTTTCGATGAACCCTATTACACGAAAAATGAGAAATACATGAAAAACGTGATTGCAATCACGTTTTTCATGTATTTATCATTTTTCGTGTAGCAGGATCCATCGAAAGTATGCAACATGGGTATTGTTTGGATGATGAATCAAATTCTACATCCAACTAGTGTTTCCACTTGAAATTTAAGTAAACCCATAGAGAGACAAGTTGAAAATATGAGTTGAAAAAATAGCTTTTTATTTTTTCCCTCTAAAATTTGATGATGTAATCTAATATTATTTTATTATTTCCACTATTATTTTATAATTTCCTTAGGAGGCTCATTTTAGACCTCAAAAATCCCCATATGCACACCCACATATTATGTGTAGCTTTTCATTTTTTAAATTGCATATTTGAATGCCTTTAAAATCCTCTTGGACATTTGAATTGTGATGATGATGATGATGATGATGGTTAACGTCCACTCAGACCAAATTGGTCTATCGGACCTACAATTTTCTTAATTTTTACTTGTCTGGCTCCTCGTCTTTCTTGGCGAGATTGGTGTTGTAGCTTTCTTTCTTTTCTCTACGGTCTTCCAACTTCCTTTGTCTTGCATCTCCTTCATCTCGTCTGGTTCTTGGGACATTGGTGTCTTAGCTTCGCGATCTATTGTGTTCGTTCTTTTGAAAATAGTCGGAGATGAAGATTTATTTTCTGCGGTATTCAAATCCTCATAACTGTTGATTTGTTGGGGCGGGCTTTCTCCTTGCTTGTTTTGAGAGTTGCTTCCTTCTTCCTTGATTTCTTGTGACTCATTTTCTCTAGAATATTCTTCTTCTTTGATGACAGTGTAGTGTTCTTTTTGTGCTCCTTCCCACCATGTAGATCTGTGGTGGTTTTTTCTAGCAAAATTTTTCTCAGAGGCTTTTGGGCAATTTTTGGCTAGATGCCCCGTCTCAAAGCACGATCGACATCTGAAGAGGACACTTTCATAATCAAGCTTCTGGTTCCACACATAGTCTTTACTTGTTAGGTTTATTTCAGCTGGGAATCCGGCGCTGAAATCCATTTCCACGCAGATGCGTGCATAGGTGGTTCTGGCATATTCCTCTGTTTCTGGGCACCTGCAGTAAAATTTCCCAATTGCATTTCCGATGGCTTTTAGCGAGGAGAGATTCCAGAGATGAAAGGGTAGGCTTGGCAATCTCACCCAAACTGGTGCTGAGGTTATCACTGTTGTAGAGGGATCGAATGATGGGTTCCATGGCTTCATGAATAGGCCTGATTTTTCCCAAAACCAAGGGCCGGAGTCTAGAATACATTGTCTGCTTTCAGGATTTTCAAAATCTACTATAAAGAAACCTCTAGCACAGGGGTAGATATTAATTTCATCAGAAATGATAGGCTTCCATACCTCCGAGATCCAATTGTGGAGTGCTATCAGCCGCGGCCAAAAACCATTGAACCGGCAAATTAGGGCACTTTCGGAGAACTTCAAAGCTTCATCGAGTGAGTCCTGGACCACTTGGATAGTGGGAGCTGGGGCTTCACTCACGATATGGGCAGGAGATTGCCCTTCAGAGGCGGGTGAGCCACCAGTTATTTTTGCGAAGCTCGGAGCCATATTTTACTTGCTCAGGAGAACCGAGACTTCTCAAGAGAGGAGAGGAGGAGCGCTGCTGGAGAGGAGTCAGGAATATATACCTGTCTCAAAATGCCGAGATCTGAGCCACCGAGACTTCTGAGATCCGCAGAAGAGGAGAGACTTCTGAGATCTGCAGAAGATAGATCCACCACCGAAGAAGAGGAGAACCGAGACTTCTGAGATCTGAGCCACCGAAGACTTCTGAGATCTGATCCGCAGAAGAGGAGAACCGAGACTTCTGAGACTTCTGAGATCTGATCCGCGGATCTGAGATCTGAGATCTGACTTCAAGATGACTGCGTAAATCTTTTTTATCTCCGCGGAACCGAGACTTCTGAGATCCGCAGAAGTCAGATCTCAGAGCGGGAGGAAATTATATGCATATGAGAGCCGCAGTCGTCGAAGAGAGCCGCAGTGTTATAAGAGAGCCGCAGTCGTCGAAGAATGTGGTTGTAATAAGAGAGCCGCAGTGTTATAAGAGAGCCGCAGTCGTCGAAGAGAGCCGCAGTGTTATAAGAGAGCCGCAGTCGTCGAACTTTAGGGCTAATATCAAAATCCGCAGTCGTCGAAGAGAGCCGCAGAAGAGGAGAACCGAATGCAGGGAATATGAAAAGATCTGCCGCAGACGAGAAGACCGGAGATGCCGGAGATGCTGGAGCCGGAGCCGCAGAAGGCCGGAGCCGCAGAAGACGTAATATACTCCTGAGTAGACTATACAACTTAAACTTGTAATTAAAACAATTTTTTTCCTAATTTCAAACAAAATTAACCTATAAATATACCTAAAAAATGAGCAAAATATAATACTTATATTACTTGAAATTATTCTTTTAATTCCTTTATATAATACATACATAATTGACATTGAAATGTTTTGATTAACATGAACATAGAAATAATTTTATTTATAAACCTCATTTTGTACATTAAAATTCTTTTCTATTATTAATATATTTTTAAATACACTTCAATATTATTTAATCCTCCATATTAAAATACTTCATTTATGAGACAAATTGTTTTTTGCTTATTATTATTAATATTTTTTAAATACCATATATCATTTTTTTTTATTAAGAATTGAATGAATTGTGGTCTCCTCTTATTAGGAAAGAAGTAGTTGATTTTGAAATATACTAATTAGCATATATATTCAAAGATAATTTATTTTTTCTTCGATTAATCTGAGTCTAACCCCAAGGGCGTGGAGGAGAATTGAACCAGTGACCTCCCAATGGCAAGGTGCTTTAGCGATGAGACATCGACCAATTGAGCTAACCCTTAGGGCTATATATTCAAAGAGTTTATTTAAGTCTTATGTTAAAATATTTTTAAAAAATATAAGGCTTGTGCATCTTATTATGATTTTTACTTTTAATTATTTTATTTTTCTCCAAAATTGATATAAAGTTATGTTACTTAATATGGACATTGAAATATTTTATTTATGGCTAAGAGTGAGAGGGAGATATTTTTACCACATGCTCATACTGGGTTGTAACAATTAATTAAGTGAGCACACTGAGAGTGAGATTTTTTTTTTTTTTTTTTTTCTGAATAAGACTATGCTATTATATTACAAAAAAGGCAAAAATTACATCATCAGTGTTACAACAGAGCCGAAGCCCTGTGATTCCTGTCGAAGGACTGATAGTAAGCTCAGGAATAATCATCTCCAAAATTACAAAAAACTGACACTTGAACCAAATCGACATTCATGAGACCGACATACATGCTTAGCTGAGACTGAAACACATGGAGACTGAAACAACTATAGATAGCCGTCACTGTAACAGAGAAGGACAGAATTACATAATGACAAAGGCCTGACATATATAAGATAGCGGTGAGAGCAGACAGTGAAAAAAATTCCTTGCTCAGAAACCTGTGGCAAATTGCAGAGAAAACTATTCATCATCAGTGGTGTGCGGGTCGTCCTCCGTTTTGCATCTGGGAGGCTGGTAGATGTCCGGTTCGATGGGTAGGTTGCGCTGCACAGGTACACTTGGGCCTGCCCCAGGATCTGGGGAGAAACTGTCTTGAACAGGGCGCAGCATGTCAATGGCGGGAAGTTGCATATCGACTGAGGGAGCCGACCCAGGAATCCGCGGAGGGCTGGCAGGAAGAGCCTCATCTTGACCTCGAGGATTTCTACAGTGCTCCACCGAAACTGTTACAAAGAAAGTAGAATTTGACAGTGTGCATGGAATGCGGTATCTTACCATAGGATGCTCAGAGTGCCCACATTCCATCCGTTCTTGGTGTTCCGCGGCTCTTCCTCCGCCCACTGCCCGTCCCCTGGAACGTCTGCGTTCGGAGGAAACCTCAATTGAGGAGGAGGGGGAGGGGGCTTGCCTCTGAATCGAAGCCCGGCCTCTATAACTCCCACGCCGACTTATCCCTCGTTGGCGCTCTCTCTGCATCCTTGAATTGGGCGGGTAGCAGGTATACTCACGCACAACGTCCCTCTGAACCAGAGAATGAGCCCACACCACCGCCGAGCACCCAATCCTTATACCAGACTGCGGGAGAATGACATACATCCCCGAATTGCTCGAATTGAAGGAATACCCCCTCGCGACCTCAGAACCTCCACAACCACCGTCAGAACCAGAGCAGGAGCTAATACATTGCGCCACCACGACCTCCCTCAGGACCAGAGCATGAGCCAACATGAATTGCGGGAGAATGACCGAGAAGCTTTGGCTTTGAAGCGCCATGTTCCAGTTACCAAGAAGGGCAGTAAATGCCGAAAGGACTCGACTGCCATGAACCATCACCTGCGACCTTAAATGCTGCACGCTGCTACACCTAATACAAATCCTCCTGGTATACGTGTCTCGTCCGGGCGTACAGATGCCCTTATGACGAGCCACGGACCTGCTATGCCGAATAACCACCCGCATCCGGGACTGAGTGTGAGATTATTGATGTTTTATAATATTTTTAATTAAAATCGACCAAATATGTATATTCACTTTTGTTTTTTTGTTGTAGCCAACATTGTTTTTTTTGTAAGTCAAGGTTTTTTCATTTATGAGACAAAATTACATCCACATATTAACAAAATGTTACCGATCTCACTCCTATTAGATTTGTTGGCTAGTAGGAAATTTCCAAAAATGCTAGCTCCAAGCCATAGATAGTTAGCTATCCAAAAACTAAGAGGGACAGAGTACCAGAAAACTAGTAAGCTTAAGATGCAACATATTTAAACTATTAGGTTGGAGAACTAGGGGGAGGTGGATGAAATAACAATGCACATGTTTTTCCATATGACTCAAGTAACCATCCATGTGATCCAAGCTTTCCTTTAGGCATAATTTATTACATTGGAGATGAGCCAAGCTATCTTGCATGTGCCATTGGTTCCATTGGATATCATTCATGAAGGAAATGAGTTCATTTATGTCATCATGTCTTGACTTTGAGAGCTACTCCATGGACACCTGATGTTGCATGTGCATGGTAAGCATTTCTTTGAACATTTTAGAATTTTAGCCATAATTTTTCACACAACATGCAAACCCCTTTGAGCCATGGTTTTCTTCATGTCGATTAGGAGAATCGGGATCCCGGTTAGGGGCAGGTCCCAGTGGAATTGTTGCCTCTAGAGGAGGGAGACTGTATTGACTCCTATCCCCACCACCTTGGCTGGACATAACCACGTTGGCATAACATTGCGTTATTGCCATAAACCCAAGACAACTAGAACTACAAAGAGACCCTGAGACTATCCACTAAGTAGAGAGACTTGTAGCTAGAACATAGTAGGTATTGTAGCCCTTGGGGAATCCCCAATTTTGAATGCGCCCAACCCATCTGATAAACTCAGGTAAGCAAGGTAGTTGAATGTATTTCAAACCAGTAAGAACAAACCCAACCACATCAGAGTCAGGGTCCTAAAAATACCACTGCCAACCTTGATCCCTATCCACCGCCATAGATAATGACTAAACACAAAATATGAATTACTTAATGGGCCTTGTGGTTGCACTTCCACATAGACACTTAGAACCTAGGAAAGTAATGAATTTTGCATTTCCCAACTTCCACAGTGACCTTGAGTGAATGGGTGAGCCTCCCCTTCTTAGATTTACCTAGTGGAACTAAGAGAGGTCTTAGTTAGGATGGGCTAAAGACCCATAATTGTACCCACAAATTTTCCCTCACCACATAAGACTCATAATTCACCAGGCCAAAGAACCTAGAGCGCAACGGTAACCACTAAATGGACTCCAACTGAACACACAATCTACATAACACCCAAATAGAACTAAAGATCCAAATAGAGAAAGGAATTCAGCTTACCTCTAAGACATCTTGAATATGAGGAGAGGAGCACCATTGTAGGTCTGTCACCGATGAAGGGAGTGTAGCTTCATCTCTCTGTAGCTTCCCAAAATGCATAAACCTTCCAAGTTTCAAGTCCCAGTTTTCACTTGCATACACATTTTTCCCTTGATAGTGCATGCAACACGAGCAATAGAATAGGAAAAATACCAATTATGCCAAACCTTAACAATTTTGCGGGGCTTGCATAAGGTTGACCCTTTTGATCCTCTGAACACCAGACCACCATTAATAACCAACAACCTCGACGGAGGACCTCAAACTACCTTCTTGAGCTTGACATGATTGATGTAACTTGGTCACACTCATTTTGTATGGAAGGAGCATGCCATGTCGCCCTACTCCCCCCGACCCTATTAAAGGCCTTAGGATCTAGTGGGGTGGTTGGCGCTCCTATCAATCCCACTCTTCATTTGATTTTCCACCCCCATTGGGGTATGGTAGTCGGCATTATTATTTTACTTAGAGAATATTTTATTTTTATTTAAAAAGGGACATGTGTCAACTCCACATTGAGCATGGACGGAATCACACATCGCCCTCATACTAGGTTGTAGATTGCACCTTTAGGGACATTTATAACTTTATTCTAAATTATTATTATTAGTATTAAAAGGAATTAATATATAACTTAAACATATATACATTCCTAAAACATGGAACAAGATTCTTGTCCATGTAGAATTACCCCCACTTTACCATGGACATTCTTCATCACCTTTGTTACAATATCATGGGCCAATATCGTGGCTTATCAATACCACATGCCCAAAAAATCATAACTCATTTCATATAACACTTGTTCATATGGCATTTTTTTTAACTAACCAATTTAATTAAAGAGCAAAAGGATATAACTACTTTGGAAATAAATCTCAACTTTTGATTTGCTTATACTATTAATAATATTTTATAATATTCCATAAAGGTTAAATCTCTACCATCCACCTAATCATTATTTATAATTGTATTAAAACTTTGGAAGCCCTATTCCAAAATAGACATTCATATCAGCATAATTATCATTAATCATAAAAAGAGTCAATATATAAGTTAAATGTATATACATTTAAGAGTCAATATGCTTTGTTCCAATACCATGACTTATCAATACCACATGCCCGAACAATAACTCACTTCATATAACACTTATTCATATGACATTAATTTTAATTAATCAATTTAATTAAAAGAGTAAAAATGACATAATTATTTTGGAGATAAATCCCAACCATTGATTTGTGTATACTACTATGAATATTCTAGAATATTCCATGGAGTTTAACATCCACAAAATATTTTAGAATATTCTTAATAACAATCACAAATCAAAGGTTGAGATTTATCTTAAAAGTAGTTATATTCTTTTTATGTGTTTAACTGAATTGATAAAAAAACAATGTCATATGGAATGAGTTATGACTTTAAGGCATGTGGTATTGATAAGCTATGGTAATTGTGACAAAGCTTATTTACAGGTTAAAAACTAAATAGTAAAGTGGGGGTGACTCTTCATGGTTAAGAATATTGTTACATGTTTTATTAAATGTATATATGCTTAAATAACATATTAAAATTCTTTTTATACTTATAATGATGATAATAATAATAATAATTTAAAACTAGCATAGATCCATCTTAACTTCGGATCTACCAAGCATCGAGATGCATCAAATATCTCAAGATGCAAACTTATTTTTGAGTGGAAAACTTGAGTAAAGGTTTGCACCTCGAGAGATTTAATTCCTCTCATCACTTGGTAGATCCTTAGTTAAGATGGACCAATGTTGGTTCTTAGTATTGGGCTCTATATTACGTCCATGAAATATTCGCACCAGGAAGATCCACCCAAAGGGATCACATCCTACCGACTCAACCACGGAGCTTGAACCTAAGAGTGTCAAGAGAATTGAACTCGTGACCTCTGAGTAACAAATGTGCTTTAACGATGAGACTCCACTAATTGAATTAACCCTCGAGGCTCATATTGTGCTCTATGTTACTTTCAAACTTTTATTATTTTTTAATTGAGACAACATGTAAATGTTTACAAAAATTACACCACTACAACATGGACCCCATATTGGGCTGTAGAGTGCCTCTTGGCACAATTACTTTTAAAATTTCATTATTTTTTAATTGAGCCAACATGTAAATGTTTACAAACATTTACACCACTACAATATATATATGAATGAAATGTTGTCCTATACATTATAAATTTAAATGTTTATACTAGTATAGAGACACTGCAACATCTCCTCCATATTTGGCTCTATATTACTTTTAACCTTTATTATTTTTTAATTGAGCGGCCAAGTAAATGTTTACAAACATTTACACCACTATAACATTGCCCCCCTATTGGGTTGTAGAGTGTCTCTAGGCGCAATAAAGTTATAATTTAGTTAATTTTTATTATTTGTTTTTAATCTTGGGAATATGAGATGTATCATGAAGTACATATTTTGATCATGAATGAATTCTTATAAATATTTATCAAACATTTAATTTATATAATTACACTAATTTTATTATATAGAAGATCATAAACTATATAGATTTATTAAACATTTTATTTTTAAGTTGTCTGTGATCCTCCAGGCTTGTGGCTTGAGGAGTCGCGACCCAGGGGCATCTAAGCTGTCAAAGTCACCCCGAGATCGCACCTAGCCTGGGCCACACCAGCCCTTAGTTGACTATATTTTTTAGTATGTCTCCTCCCCCTAGCACAGGGCACAACACCTCCTGTGAGGTTTGATCCTGGGTCGCTTTGTTGACGAAGCCCATCCCCAATCGGTTTTGCTAGTGAGACTTGACAAATTTATTAAACATTTTGAAATAATATTCCCCTTTATCACTAATTTAAATCTGATTTAAATACAATTTTATAAGAATAAATTATTATTTTTTCCAATTTCATATTTCAAAGAAAGTATTTTTAACCAAAAGAATTTGATTAATCTCTATGCCACACTTCCAATGTTTCTAATTCAAATCAACATTTAAGTTTCTTAATTTTTAATTTATTATAATAAAAGATACATGAAATATGTTGATTTTTATATAAGTATTTAATGTTAACATTTTTTAATACAAAATTTAAATTCAATGTGAAACCCGCTTGACACGTAGCTACTAGTAAATCTTTGGGGTAGCTTGTCCTCCTCTCCATAAACTGGATCTGGGGGATTTGAACCTTGGATATCTTAGTTTTCTCAAGACTCACATTACTTTGATCACCAATTGAGTTGCCCCCTTGAGACTCCAATTGGTTAGTTTTAATTATAGGCATTATGAAACATCAATAATTCCACTTTCATTATACTCACTAATTTCGTTAATATTACACCCAGTATGAAGGATATGTGGACTCTCAACTAGTATTTTGATGTCCATGTAAAATTACATAATTTTAGATCAATTTTAGAAAGAGATAACACACACACACACACACACACACATAGATTCAATTTTTGAATGTGAAGAGAATGCATATTTCTTATATTTTTAAAAATTATTACAATACTTAGAACTCAAATAAATTATTTGAATATTCATATTAACTAATTTACTTTTAATATTAAATTCATATATACATATATATTTTACTTGGAATGAAAGCACACGAAACCAGAGTACATGGTAAACTAGGTAAATTGTATGGGGCATCGCCCCAAGGGAATCTCTAGCTCTAGACCACCTGAGCTAACCCTTGGGGTTGTACTTTATTTTGGTCTAACCCACTGGGAGTTTGAACCCTTGGGGTTGTACCTTTTTTTTTGTCTAACCCACTGGGGGTTTGAATCTAGAATATCATGGAACATCAATTTATTGACCAATTGAACTACCCAGTGAGTTATATATATCTATATATACAACTTGAGTGGGCCTAATGGTTAAGAGCATGTGTTTCCTCCTAAGAGGTCACAGGTTCAAAACTAGGGGGGTAGAGTATGTATGCCTTTGTAGACTTAGCGGTCAAATCGCTGCATGGAGTTGGGTCCCTTGTCCAAGAAACAAGGGGTCTCATACACCAATTTGGTGTATGTGTAAATTTCAAAAAATCTCGTAGATGCAATGTTTGAATCGTGTTTTTGATGGTGGAAATAGATTCAACACCATCAAAAACATCTAAGACACCTAAAATTTTGAAGTTTAACAACTATAACTTGGATTTACAAAAATCCTTGCGGGATTTTCTCTAAATATGACCGGAATTTCCATAACTTTCCGGGCAACTCCTCCGCCTCGTTAAACTACGCGTAAAAATAATAAGGAGATGTGACATTAAATTCTTAATATATAATTAATATGTGACATTTACAAAATATTAATAATAATAACAAAAAATCAAATGTGATTATAAATAAAATATTCAATGAACAGGTTTAGTAAATATTATATATGGCTATAAAAATTATGCATAATTGAAAAAATATATAATTTTTTTCTATTTATATTTTGGTTTTTGGAGCATATTTTTCAAATTCAACAAAGATTTATTGGGACTATGTATTCTACACAAACCAAGTGCCCAAAGAGATTTTCAAAGCATTGTAGAAAGATATGTCTTAACCATAAATTTATAGAAAGATTAGATCTCTCCAAGTGAAAAAATAAATAAATTAAAAAACATCAAATCTCTAAATAATTTTTTTTACAAATTTTATATTCTTATAAAATTCCAAATTTACACCTCAAAAAATTTAAACCCTTTCAAAACTTATTTATAATTAAAATAAATTTTAAATTAAGAAACTATTATTTAAATTATATATGAGATCTAAGTGCATAATGGCCCACTAAAGCCCTTTAAGACCAACCTTGTGTGACCCATAAAGTATCACCAGATTTATGACTCTTCTAAAAAGTGGAAGAACCTTCCTTTTGAAGAGGAGATGAGAATTTGTTTTAATGTGGAATGGCCCACTACATCGATAACCATCCCAAGGAGCATAAGCCCTATAGATAAAAGAACATAATCATACGACCTATATTTTAGGGGTGAGACATGCGTTTTAGGTTCGAGGTCGTTTTCCATGATTGGTGATGGAAGTAGAGTTGTCAATTCGAAATGTATATTATTAGTCAAACTTGAGATTTCAATAAATTGCTGTTGGATTTTGACCAGAAAAACCCACCGGAAAAACTTCCAAAAAGTTTTTTTAGAAACAACTCCTAAATTATTTATTTAAATAAAAAAATAATTTAATTAATTGTAATTTATGTTTTTTTAATATTTATTTATTTTAATATTAAATATATATTTTAAGGTGTTAAATTTTATATTTAAAATATTAACAAAATTATAATCTTATTTAAAATTGTATTATTAAATTTTGATTAAAAAAATATTTTTTAAAATTAATAATTTTATATATAAATATAAAATTATATTTATTTATTTTTTAATATTTTTATAAATTTAATTATTTTAATTAAAAATTTTAAATTTATTTATAATAAAATATATATTATAAATAAGAATTATACAATAAATATAATTAATTTTTTTATATGATATTTCAATAGATGTATAATGATTATATGTAGTTTTAGAGAACTACATTGAATAATGGAAAACAACTCCAATGAATCATAATAAACCCCAATAATTTGTAATGAACGCTTCCAATTTCTTAAGTTGACCTCGAATGACCTTTTCTTTTAATGAAATTATAAAAGTCATTAAACGAAATGATTGTGATTTGAGTTAAAAGGCAGCAACTTAATCCATTCAACAAATATTAAACATTAAATATATAAGAATGTTTTTTTATATTTGTGGTCAATTGAGGTGAGATGGGAAAGGTTTTAGAAATGTTGGCTTTCCATTTATATGTTTTGTCTCTGTTTTTTTTTTTCAGAGAGAAAATCTATATATGGCCGAAGCTTTCATGATTACAATATGGCCGAAGCCAGTCAGAATACGGCCTAAGCCAGAATACAATAAGGCCGAACCCAGACAGAATACGGCCGAAGCCGACTGATACGGCAAAGCCGTCATATATCGCCGAAAGAAAGACCTCTGCAGGGTTCGAACACGACTGAGGGAGTGAAAGCCATCCGTCCCAGCCGTCATATCATGCACGTTATAAATATATAACGAATAACGAAACGATTAATCCAATTACTAACACACATCATTTTTATATAGTATTTTTACTGAAAAAGTGGGTTTCAAATATCCTAGTCGATATCTTTCTCATAGTATTTTTCTCATCATTTTCGTTTACAGTTGTCCTTCCGAGGTGAGATTTGGGGTGGCAGCCTTTACTTTGATGGGGATTTTTCTCGTTTTGAGATTCTCAAAGAGACCCCTTTATTAGGGTTGCTTTATTGCAGGGAGATCCTACATATTAAGGGTTTCGTAACTGTTAGAGGTTGTAATTGATTTGAGTTTCTTGATGGAGTTAAAATAAAATTAGAAAGTTTGGAACTGATGGAGTTAAAATAAAATTAGAATTGTTTTTGGCAATGTTCTAATCATGTGATTATATTAATTGTTTTTTCCTTTTATTGCAAGTTTAAATTGGATTTACTCACTTTGTACGAAGGCATCTTTTCTCAAGTTTCTATATGATATATTTTAAACACATATTTTCATAGTTAATATCTTAATGGAAGATTCTTTCACCCAATTAAAGTATAATGGTTGTTGGTTAACTAAATCTTTTTTTATGGAAATGTGGGCACATAAGTATTAAGAACCCTTTGGTTATGTTGTTGCAATGAACTTTCCTAAACAATCACCTATTGATTTGTCCTTAAAAATTAGAAGAAGGTGAGAGTAACAAACTAAACATGCACGTACAATGATGTGTGGTTTGACGGTAAGTCTACTTGGGCGAAGCTTGGGAGACCGTAGTTCAAATCTCATTGAGTACACTGGCCTGCTGTGGTGGATGCTCGAGAAGCAGATTCCCCACCCCCGCCTTGGCGGCACGAGAGTCTCGCTTTGCTAAAACCATAGGATCTTAGTATATTGACTTGCAGGTAGTTGGATGTACTCTTGGTGTTATAGTGGCAGCTACGAGGATTGATCCTGGGTCTCCCATAGATTAGGACTGGCAGTTACCGATTCACCATGTGGTTAAAAAAAAAAACAGACCAAACATGCACAATCGCAATTTTTTCTATTAGTATGAAAGCTAAGGACCAATGAAACATGGGCCAAATCAGAACATAAGATCTTTATATTTTTGAAGTTTGTAAAAAAAAAACATAGTAAGGCTCCAAGGGTGAGATGTTCAAGACAAATATGGAGTTCAATGTCTTCACACATCTATTAATAGAGGGAAACACATAGTCTTTCTTGACTACAAGGTTTGCCAGATCTATTTTTTCTTAACCCTTTGTCAATCTAGGCATGACTTGGTTGGTTGTTGGGTTAAACAAATTTGTTGCTATGGGAATTTTAAACACCCCAAATGTGCCTCCATCTTGAGCTATGTTGGTACCCATAATTGTGAGATTGAGCATGGTGATTAAAAGAAGCAATGGCTAGGGTAAAACCGTAGTCATGAAAGGCAACAAGTTCTTACATCATGTTGTCTTTACTTTTGAAAATAAAATTTTAATGGGAAAGGAAAGCAAGCTCCAATAACTTATTCTTTAAATAAATATTAGATAACTCCTCGAGAGGTTAAATTTACATGTGAAACTTTCCAATTTTGTTTTTAGTGGAAACATGGTAAATATACAATTCTTTCTTAAAAATATATTTTTGTTTTCTATCTTTTCGAATTAATACATCAAATTAATAACATAGTTGGTTATCTTATGGGCTCAGAGTAGTAGTTGGAGGGATTGGGAGGTAAGTTTCAAACTCTCCCCATCTAAGATCAATTCTCACAAAGTCTATTTGGCTTGTTGTGATGAGGCTAGAAGAGTAAGCGTCCCCTAGGTGTGCTACCCCCATGAATGTGCCTCTAAATGTCCTAGCCCTTGCTAAGCCATAAGTTATCTCGCTAGTGTTGGCTTCCACATTGTTGGTATTAGCATGGGGTTTCTAATGGGAGTTACTTCAATGATTGCCACTATTAATCCTTTTAAAAAAGGGTTGAGGTGGTTTGACAAGATGGTTGGGAGGTAGGTCTTGCACTCTCCCTAACCATGATTAAATCCTCGACGAGACTCTAGCCCACTATGATAAGGTTAGAAGGGTAGACACCCCCTATGAGTGGGACCCCTTTTTGGATGTCTCTCTAGATGTCTTAGCCTTTGCTAAGTCATTGGTTACTTGCCAGGTGTCAGCTTGAGTGTTGTTGTCACTAGCCTTAGGGGTTATAGTGGTAACCAACTAGATCTAAACCTAAGCCTCATCTAAGAAAACCTAATTAATTACCAATTTTTCTATTTCTTATTATTATTATTATTATTGTAAATAAAATTCTTTGTATTAAACTAATACCAAATTACATAATATCAGAATCCTTTTTCCATGGTATGCCAAACTAGAAACCAAACAAACAACAAAAGTTAACGCCTTTTATCCCAAATGTCCATATACTAACCACATACATACAAAAATGTCTACTAACCAAGACTTCATTATGCCATACATTATTCCATAGTAGGAACATAATTATATGCCTATCTAGATGTACTAGTAAATTCCAAATGAACTAGAAAAACCATAAGTTAACCGAAACCATAAAGGGGACATGGAACTACAAATACTACCTAGAATAACTAGCTAGATTGGATGGAGGTGAAGGATTTGGCTTATTGCGGAGTTGCTCCTCATTGCAAGTCAATCGACAATCTAAGTTGTATAGTTGTGTAGTTATAACCTCATGTTCATTTTGGTTTTCATCCAATTGTTGTTCAATCTCCATTTTGATATCATTTCTCTCCAAGAGTACTCTACCCAGTAGAGATTTGACTTGCCAATACAAGTCCATAGTATGGAGATATTGATTTTGTCTTCCACACATATTCTTAGGACATGGAACCCAGTTTGCCACCTCAACTAGAATTTCCAAATCAGATTGATCATCTCTCTCCTGAATAATGATACCTTCAACATCATGGAGTTCTTCTTATATATCTAGGGGAGTTTGAAGGCGATAATTACAAGTAGAAAAGATAACCCTTACTTGATCATGAGAATCACTATGAGATCCATGACTAGTTGTTCCACCACACAACCTCATGCATTGACATGGCATGATGAAGTGTGTAGCACAAAGGAAGAGGCAAGGAGAGAGCAGGGACAAAAAATGATTGAGAAGTCAATGAGAACTAATAGGAAACCATTGAAAAAAGACTAGAATGGAGAGCAGACCCAACCCTGAATTTGACAGGTAAAATTCAAGGAGCATAACTAAAATCAAGACCAATCATAGTCTCCAACCACAACAAAACAAGAGGTCCAAGAACAAGAAAAAGAGACCCAACTGCCTCTGGAAACTAGAAGAGCTTGAGAAAACTAGAAATACTTAGAATATAATAACAATAATAAGGATAGAACCAAACTAGAAGCTATAACAAATGGAAAATAGCTAGTGAACAAATCCCAACACTTTCTAGTAGCTTGACCCTTAGTTGAAGTAGGACAAGCAAATTCAAGAAAATAAGCCATACCATAGAGTTTTTCCACCTAGTATCAACATAAGCAATTTTAACAGTATCTTTGCATTGCTCCACCTGCAAAATGTTGGACACTTTGTGAATCTTCTCCCCTCTCCAATAGATTAGAATTGATACTACATGCAAAGCCTCCTAGGAAGAAGGAACTATGAAGATTGGGATGTCTAGGCCAAGAGGGCATGAACCATACCCCTCAAATCCTCCAAAAAGCACCCAAAGAGTTTGAGCTTTTGTGAGAAAAGTAGTAAGTACAGATAAGTTGAACGATAACATAACAAAGTGCATAACTAAACTTGCTATCCCTCAATTGCTAGAAAAGAATAATGAAGCAGGGAATATTGAATATTGAGAAGACTGCACATCACTCATTCTAATTTCATTATATTTCCACTTGGTCTTGTAGATTTCCTTGTTGCAGGCATTCATTGCTGAGGGCACATTGATATTAAATACACTTGCCTCGCATGTGGGGGAGGGCGACATTCGTGCCTCCCTCACTTATTCCCTGAGATGACGATGGGTTGAGTAGCGTGCCTTCTTCCTCTTCGTGTTCTTCCACCCCAATGAAATACTAGTTTCTTTAAATTCATAATAATAATAATAATAATATTTTAGAAATGAAAATCTCATTCTATACTTGATTTTACAAATTATATATATATTACTGATTTGATTTGAGATTAATATTTTTATACTTAAATTACACTTACAATGTATTTGAGTAGCAATGACTCAATGTTTTTAGATGGATGAATGCTTTACGCTCACATATATAGAAGGGTAAGATAATATACTATTATTCACCAAATTAGGTAATATCTAGTTGGAAATTTGAATCTATGCAATTGGGGAAACAAATTATTCGCCAAACCACTCAAGTTAAGATAATTTACCTATTTTAACTATTAATCTTCAATTTTATATAATTTTATATTTATATATGTTATTTATAAAATATAAGAAGTTAAATTATAATTGAAAGTAGTATCTAGTTTCATGTATATAATTAAGGTTAAATTTAAAGTTAAATGTTGTTAAAAAGTATATGACTCTTTTGAAAGTGGTCTTTGGGGTGACCATAAGGGATATTGGTTTTTTGGGGATAATATTTAGACTAAAACTCTTTTTTGGTTTTGGAGTAAGATTTGGAACTATCTCTCATTGGTTAAGATCTTATTTTCCTTATCTATAAGAAAAGACACAATCTAACTAACTCATTTGATTTTGCTCTAAATCTAATGCTATATTTTTTCAAGAAGATTTTGAATCTTTCATTGTTTAAAATAATTCAAAAATCTCTAGAACACTTGAATTCTACTAACAAAACTCAAACAATCCTTGCTAAAATTTGAACAAAATCTACCAAAAAGATATCTTTGGGAAATTACCCTAATAATCTAAAATTAAAAAACATATGATAAAGTAAAAATTTACCATTTTATAAAATACCATTTAACTATTTTAAATGATATAATTTTATTTCCAAAAATAAATAATAATTATACTTACTTATAAATAGTCCTGAGACTATGGTCCAAACACTGTGTGGAAGTTTGGTCTTGACAAGTCCCGAGGTCCATTCGCGAACAAAACTATGGACCGACTCTTCGTTGATTTTTGCCAATCCCAAACAAAGCTATGTACGGACTCTTCCTTGATTCTTACCAATAACCAGAAAAGTATATTTATATAAGTAAGTTAAATTACAATTGATTTTTCCCATAATAAATATTTTTTTGTTGTTTTGTTTTAACCATTCTTAAAATATAATTTTATATTATATTATTTGAAATTTTTTGAGATTTAAAAATGGTCGGTAATTAAATTGTAATGATTAACCAGTGATAAAATGAATATCCGAACTTTCGAGAATGGTTAGTAGGGTTTTGTTGGCCAGTTCAAAAAAATTAAATAAAATTATAATTTAAATATTTTATGGTTTTGTTACTTTATTAAAAATAATGTAAAGAAATATTGATTATTTTAATTTGAAACATGGAAAATAGATTTTTTTTGAATTAAGAGGGTAATTTTATTCAAATTGTTTAATCGGACACCTGGTCAACTTGGTATGGTCCAACCACCTCTTATTAAGTAAAATAAAATAAAAAGGCATGCTTTAATGCACATTTTTTAATTTTAAAACTGATTATAGCCGGCGTAACGTCACTTTATTAGATTAAACTTCAATATATAATGCATATAGATCCGGGTTTTGCACGCGAATCATGTGATAAGGCCTTCCCGACCGATTGGTAGGTTGTTTGGCCATTGATTAAATCAAACAGCGAGCGGGCGCTTGCCCACTGAAAATGAGAAGAATTACAGGAGACTTACCACACCTTCTTCTTCTTCTCAGGGCAACGGCAATAATGGCCACCGCCGTGGTGGAGAGTATATAGAAGTTCTGGTTTTGGGGCAATGTAATGTGGTCTGCTTCAATGCCTGCTGCTGCTACTCAGAGTTGCAGTGATAGTATTGATGAAGAGAGCAGTGAGTTGAAAAAAGGAGTAGTGTATAAAGCGATTTTTTGGATATGGATGTGAAGTTGCCATGGATGATCATCATCCATAACATAGCAAAGATAACCAGGTCTTTTGATTTCTTGGCAACTTTTTTTTTTTTCCCTGCGAGGCCAACGCCAGTTTTGCATCTCCCCCAGGTCTGACAACGAACGAACAGGAGTCGCCGCCACTGTCAGGGCGACTTAGTTAAAAATTGAGTGATACCAACCCCCTGCGGCATAATCTTCAATTTGAAATCTGAGCGGTAAGCAAAGCACTGCATGAATTCCCATGCTAGGGAGGTTGGCTTCATGGTGTGTATTTTTCAGGGCTAGTGCTTTGCTTGGTGCTCAAATTTCAAATTTCAAATTAAGGACTATGTTGGAATATTACTCAATGTTTTAATTAAGTCGTCCTGTCAGAACAGCGGGGGCAGCGCCTGTTCGTTGTCAGACTTCGGGGAGATGCAAACTGATGTTGGCGTCTGAGGAAAAAAAGAGCTGCCCAGAAATCAAGAGATCCCGTAATCTTTGCCATGCTATAGATGATGGTCATCCATGGAACTGTCACATCCATCTCCAAAAAGTCGCGTTATAGACTACTCCGTTGAAAAACATGGTGGAGGAGGAGCAGGAACAACACCAGCTACTTCAACAAACTCGTGTGGGCTTGTTTGAAAGAAGGCACAGCAGGCCTTTGAGTGAGGATATGCGCTTGGATTTGGGTAAACTGTCCACGCGCAAAGAAGGTCCCAGTTCTTTGGATTTGGGTGCACAGGCAAACCTGCAACCATTGTTCATCAAGGTAACTGTTCTGTTTCTCTCTATATGTGTCCATTCACACAACAGTCATGTGTTATGCCTATATCCTTCCTGATATTGAATTGTTTGAGGTGGTGTAGCTGTATTCACACAACTGGTGTGTGTTATGCTCATAGCAGTTCTGAGATTAATTTTTTTGAGGTGTAGTAGTTGTTTTTATGATATGTTCAGATAACATTCAGTAGTTTTGCTCAAGTCTAGTCTCTCGTATGGATATCATGTCTCCCAATGTGTTTTTTAACTGTTGTTTTATCTTGTGTTGGCAAAGGTCATTCATATAAGGGAAATCCGTATTCTCACCTTTGCCTGGGAGGTCTGTAATTGCTACTTATCAATTTTCGATCTTCATATTGTGACTACTTATGACTTTACTCATAGCTACCCCAATGAACTAGTGTGCTCCAATTTATCCTTCCAAATCATCTAACCTGGAAAGATGGAACAAAGGCACTCCAGGGAGTGGGCTGTATATGGTAAAAGTCTATTAGTGCACTTTTGAAGGCCTCACTTGTATGACTGTCAATCCGTTGTGTTATGCCCATGTCAACCCTTGATCCTGAGATTGAATTGATTGAGATATTAGCACTGAGAGAAGCAAGGTGCTCTACAGCTTGGGTGGGACTGGAGGGATCCATCAATTGCTCATGTATTGAATACAGATGGTATTAGGTCATTGAATATGGACACTAGCACAGAGGCATTTAAACTTGGCTTTGAATTGCAAATTTACAAGCAGATTATCTGTTAGTTCTTTTTTGATGCCAAATAGTCAGAGCAGAAGGATAGGAGTCAGGACCAGCACACTTCTTTAGAATTATAAGTTGAACAGGGTTAGATCATAATTTAGGGCTATGTCCATTTCTTGAGTGCAAAGAAAATAAGCCTTACAAATCAGCCTACTGTTATCCTTGGAGGAGAGGGGAAATAAATTGTTTCGGTATTGGGTTCTACAACCAAGATGAATACACTTCAGGCCCGAGCATAAGTTAGGGTGATGTCCATTTATTGAGTGTAAAGAAAATAAGCCCTAGAAATCAGCCTACTGTTATCCTTGGAGGAAGGGGGACATAAATTGTTTCGGTATTGGGTTATAAAACCAAGATGAATATATTTTAGGCCCAAGATCTATGACGCTGCTTTTAAGTTTTGAATCTTGGTGTGCAGTTTTTGTTCACTTTGAGTTTTGCGTCAGATGCAGGGGAGGATACAGCAGAAATTGTCAAATTCATAGTAGCAGCCATTGAAACACTAGGCTCTTAAAAACGTGTGTAAAATGACAAATTTACGACGAGAAGGCAAGAGAGAAATAAAAGAAGGGACAGGAAAAGGAAACAATGGAGGGAAGAGAAGCTGTGGAGGTTAAAAGATACTCTGGGATGGTTTACGACAGGCGGGAGAAGGGTTGTAGTGTACTACAAGCAACCTCTTAACTACTGGAAACAGGATGGAGCCAACATGGCGGTTTTGTGACTGCTTTTTGAACTAAAATTTTCTTCAGAAATTTTTGAAGTCGCGATATGTACATTAGATTAAGTCTTCAAAATGTTATCTTGAGCCTTTGTAACCAAGTACTTGTCTCAACATATATATGTTTGCAAAATTTCAAGTGATGGTCCTATCTGCATATTTGAAATTTGGTTCGAAGATTAGATTTAAGCTGTACCCACTGAATAATTGGATGAGTTACACTTTTATGAACTGTCCCATAGTAAGGTTCCAACAGGTCGCGTTTTTACTGAACTCCTTGGCAAGAATCCTCTACATTACGAGGGAAGTATGGGAGACAGGATGAGTTGCAGTTCTTTTTTATGATCTGCACCCATGTAAGGTTCCGACAGGTTGTATTTTCAGTTATCTCCTTCGCAAGGTTGCTCGACACTGGGGAGGAAAGTATTGGAGTCTGGACCTAATGTCTGCAGTATCCAACAGAAGTGCCCTTTTTCTTGTTATATATATATATATATTTATTTATTTATTTATTTATTGTACACTAAGGTTAATGAAGTCAACTGTAGTATGTTAACAACAGTCAACAACAGTCTACCAAGGTTAATGACACTTGACCGTGGTCAACCATGGTATACTAATCCTCCCTATGCACTTCTGCGGTCAACTAGCAGCAACCACAGTTGACAACAACTAATAAGTGGTTGATATATGATCTTGGCCATTAGTTTTTAAAGGTGGAAAGTGTTGCCAATCTGCATGTATCAGTCACCTTTATTTAAGTGGTTATATATATATATAAACTTTGAATCATTTAGAGATTTGCACCCTCTTGATGCCTAATAGATACAAAGTTCAGCACCCTCTTGATGCCTAATAGATACAAAGTTCAGATAAATATATACTGGTTGCAAAAAACCCTCCATAACTTTAGCTTATTTCTTGAAAGTATCACTCTGGATATAGGGCTGCCATAGTAGAACTTGTTCAAAAATAGGATTATTGCCCTTACTACAGACCATAATCAAAACCATACTAACTGCAGATTTCTATACCAAATTGCTAACAACCAAATCAAAATTGTAACCCATACTGTAACGCCCTGCGTTCTTGGGCACGGGCGCGCGACACAACGGAGCTGCGGGAAATGCGGTTGAGTATATACGCGATGGATTGAAGCTTGCAAGCCGACTTGCAAGGAAGTATATTGGGCGCGTTGTAAAAGGTTTTGGGGGTCGGCCATGGGGCTGCGCACCCCATGTAAATCCAAGATGACATGCGTATAAGTAAAGGGAGCATGGAGGCTCATTAACATCAACGAACTCTCTCATCCTCTACGCATAAGAGGGGTAAAAATCTGCGCAAGAGAAAGGAGAGCTGCGCATATCTCATGCGCATGCTAGTTAAGGTGCAGTTTTGGTATTCTTGTGCCGGGTGAGGTGAAGGCTAGTGTGCCGGGTTCAGCGTGGATGCAGTTTTGTGTAGGACTTGACTAAGGGATCTTGGGTGGCTCGGGTGAGCACCTCCCTTCGTGCAAGGGTGCACAAGATGTTGTAAAAAAGGCAGGTGGCCTGTCTGTTGTAATATTTGTTTAAGTGTGAGACTTGGTTCGGCCAAGACACACTATTGTATTGTAAACTGATATTCTTAATAAAATTGTCGGGCAGACTCACATTACGGGGAGTTGCCCCTCCCCTTTATACTTGTTGCAATTGTTGTTCTCGGTTTAATTGCATGATGATAATGAATGAGTATGGGCTTCATTAAGTATAAAGGATAATGCTTTTACTTAGTTGCGAAACACAAACTAAGTATGTTAATGTTGGAGTAGGCGTAGTCCACGAATGTTAGTATTGTTAAAAAGAAAGCGTTCGGTGGTGCCGCACCTCGCTACAAGCGGTTGGAAGACTACCGCAGGTGTAGGGGCGTGACAGTTGGTATCAGAGCTCGGTCGGAGCTGGAGCAAAGGTTTGCTCGTGACAAAGGCGATATGGTGAAGCCTGATAGAGCTGGGTTGCTCATGACAGGTGAAATAGATGCGGATAAGGTTATGAAGAACAGTCTGGGTTACATAGACTTGATGGTTTATGGCAAAACCATTCAAGCTCTGGTAGACACGGGTGCTACACATAACTTTATGACAACACGGTTAGCAAAAGAGGCTGGGCCGACATCTACTATGGAGATCAAGGCAGTGGACTCTAGAGCTAAGGTGGCAGGTTTGGTACACGGTGTACCTGTGCAGATGAAAGATTGGAGAGGTCAGTTGGACTTCATAGTGATGGAGATGAATGGCTTCGATATGATACTTGGGCAAGATTTCTTGAAGGGCAACAAGACTATTATTGCCCCCTTCTGTGATGAAAAAGAGCTTCTTCAACTAGGCCAGGCAGTGGAGCAAGATGAGGCTCCATATTGTGCTAAAAAGGAAGAGGAAGCTGTGATAGTTGAAGATGTTCAAGTTGAACCAGGATCGTGTAGTTTGTCAACATGGTTGAATGAGGAGAAGCCTCATGATGATGAAGTAAGTATTGGTACTTGTGTTTCATTTGGGCATTTGGGAGATGGACCGTGTGCAGGGAAGGGCAAAGTCAGTTTGCCAAGGCAAGAAGACATCTTACCATGGATGACTATGATGGAACCTTGTATGGAGAAACAAGGATTGTCAACCGTTGCAGGGCTTGCTAGGGCTACTTGTGACCTTGTGATGGGAGGTGCAAGAGCCCAGGGCAAGGGAGGAACTTGATGATTGTTGTGGAGGATTGGGTCATGCTTTAGCCACACGAAGAATTGGCTAAGTGCCCGGCATGACTCATGGACAAATTGAGGAGGGCACACACTTGTGATGTTTTGGGTGGACCTCTCATGGTCGAGACCAAGAGCAAGTCTTGATGGACACTTTGGTGGAGGAGCTATGGTGAAGAGACTCATGACATGATGATGATGAGATGGTTGGGTGATCGAGTTCACTAAACCAAAGATTGAAGACTTGGATGAAGGTGACCAATTGTTGTGATGAGTCTACTTGGTTGGACTACATGGGCAACTTAGTCATGGACATCAGGTTGGAGGCATGAAGACATGAAGCATGGTAGACCTATGCAGGGACATTGTGTGGAAGCACTTGTAGAGGTGTCATTATGGACATCCAAGGAGGAGTGCCAAGGCAAGAATGTTGTGCAGATGGGCTTGCTGATGTGACATGGAGACTTACTACTTATGGACTAATGGTGGAGTTGTGCACTTTGGTACAACAAAGCCATGAACTTGGATGGACTTGTGAGCAGCTATGGAGCATTCCTACTACATGGGGAGCTGAGGCATCTTGTATGCTTGCTGAGGTGTTGGTTGGGGATGGCTTATGGAGCTCATGATGACATGAGATTGTTGTGACTTTTAGGGACTTCATGTACGGTGGACTTAGAAGATCTGATGCATTGAGGAACTGAGGTCAGGAGACTTTGATGCAGTATGGGATGCATACTTTCAAAGTACATGTATGGGCATGGCTTGGAAGAGTGACTTGATGTAGAGGATCGATATGAGGCACTTTGAGGTGATGGAGTTACAACGATGATGATGATGATGCTTTGGTGATACACTTGAGCATGGGTTGAGCCGAGACTCAACTACTTTCTACACATGGGAGCTGATTTGATCGAGGATCATGGGCAGCACATGGATAGATGAGACAAGTGCATACTTGTTTCTATGGAGACTTGAGGATGGCACATTGCAGATGATGAAGAGGCTTCATGGACCTGAATGGGGCACATCGAGAGTTGGTTTGAGGAGATGGTCTCTTCACATGGAGGAGACACACATATGGACAACATGTTGCAGATGAGATGGATGGAGTTTCCATGGACCTGAACATGGATTATGGAGATACATACTTTGGTATGGGGAGCTTGGTGGCAGTGGTCACTAGGCCGAGACATAGTGGAGAAAGAGTCTCTACATATGTTGCAAGGATGTTTGCCTTGTGTAGAAAGGTCGACATCCTGAATGACGACGATCTTGGTAGATGGCTACCGGGATGGTATGTTGTCGAGGACGACAACGATTTTCAGTGGGGGAGAATGTAACGCCCTGCGTTCTTGGGCACGGGCGCGCGACACAACGGAGCTGCGGGAAATGCGGTTGAGTATATACGCGATGGATTGAAGCTTGCAAGCTGAATTGCAAGGAAGTATATTGGGCGCGTTGTAAAAGGTTTTGGGGGTCGGCCATGGGGCTGCGCACCCCATGTAAATCCAAGATGACATGCGTATAAGTAAAGGGAGCATGGAGGCTCATTAACATCAACGAACTCTCTCATCCTCTACGCATAAGAGGGGTAAAAATCTGCGCAAGAGAAAGGAGAGCTGCGCATATCTCATGCGCATGCTAGTTAAGGTGCAGTTTTGGTATTCTTGTGCCGGGTGAGGTGAAGGCTAGTGTGCCGGGTTCAGCGTGGATGCAGTTTTGTGTAGGACTTGACTAAGGGATCTTGGGTGGCTCGGGTGAGCACCTCCCTTCGTGCAAGGGTGCACAAGATGTTGTAAAAAAGGCAGGTGGCCTGTCTGTTGTAATATTTGGTTAAGTGTGAGACTTGGTTCGGCCAAGACACACTATTGTATTGTAAACTGATATTCTTAATAAAATTGTCGGGCAGACTCACATTACGGGGAGTTGCCCCTCCCCTCTATACTTGTTGCAATTGTTGTTCTCAGTTTAATTGCATGATGATAATGAATGAGTATGGGCTTCATTAAGTATAAAGGATAATGCTTTTACTTAGTTGCGAAACACAAACTAAGTATGTTAATGTTGGAGTAGGCGTAGTCTACGAATGTTAGTATTGTTAAAAAGAAAGCGTTCGGTGGTGCCGCACCTCGCTACAAGCGGTTGGAAGACTACCGCAGGTGTAGGGGCATGACACATACCATCGAGGCCTGTGAATTTCGATTGGCTCTAGTCACTGACTAAAGACAGACTGAACATCAAGATAATTATAGCAGATTGTAATAATTGAAGAGACTGATAGGCAGGAACTCGCGGTGCTGACCCACTTGACTGGTTGCTTTGAGCTGCAGGAATTTCTTCCTCGATGTACACCAGCTTGTCATAATATTCCCTCAGAAGGTTGTGTAGTTCTCCGACATGGCAAGGCCCTTGGCCCTGAGCACTTCGTGTGTTTTAACTTTTGTGGTCTGTTCTTCTCTGTCCCGTGACCAGGTCTCCAATGGTATCTAGTAGCCTGACTCTTTACCTTTTGCTTGCAGCCTCTGCCTCTTCCAGTTTCTCAATCTTGTGAGGAATTGCTTTGAATTCCCCTTTCAAGTAGTTCTATACATGCTCCAGCAGATGGTATCTCCCTGTCTTCCTTTCTACTGGTTCCTGCCATTGCTTCATGTACCTCTTAAGGTCACTGCTAAAACAGAAACATTTTTCCTGGTCCTAGAGCTACCAGGTTCTGGGGCAAAGACCCCTATTCCCTCTATCACCGCTCAGGTCATTTCTACTGTACCCCTGTACCAATCATCTCCTATTTGTGATTTACCCTCCAGTAACACCGAGCTCTCAGCTCTCCATAGAGAGTAAAAGTGTCCTTTTGAATGCTGTACCCCATTTTTTCTTAAAAGTTACCTTATTACTTTCTTTTGCACTTTTCATTGTTTTGATGCTTGCTAGATCATGAAATGCCTAGTGCACAGACATAACTAGGTTTGTTTGTCCTACAAGAAAACTTTTTCCTCTGGCTCATGTATAAAAGAACCAGAGACTAACTCTGAGAATTGAGTCAACAAAAGACATATTAGTTGATACAATCTCTAATTTGTTTGATCGTCATCTATATAGAAACGATTCAATAGCCAATCCACATTAAGGATGCCACAGACCACGCTGCGAGCATTCTTCTTAAAAAACCAAAATTTAGTGCATGATTAATAGCATAAATGTCTCTTTCTAAACATGACTAGATGACGAGACAATTATAAATTATAAAATTACTAAACAGTTGCATTCCTTATAATTTCAATTATTTTTCGTAGATGTAACAATTTGTAATCCTGTTTATTAACCAATATAAACCTCTGTAGCTTTGGTCTTTTAATTCTCCATCCGATTTTGCAGCATAGCAGTTCAACTTACAAATTTAACATTTTCATTTAGGACACTTGACAACAGCTATGAAACATAGTTGGATATTTTACCTAAAAGATCAGCTATCATTATAGGGTCAGAACATATGCTCTAGGTGATTTTAGGTTGAGGACCGCTGCTTTCAGTGCCTTGTTTGTGCTTGGAAGGAATTGTGACAAGCATCCAATACCGTTTATTTTTCACTGTCCAATACTTGCACTTCCCCTGTATGTTACCTCCTCGATCATGCCTTTAAACTTCCTATGTTCGGAATTTTCTAATGGGTCTGCATATGATCACTTATAAAAGTTTATAATTCTGTTTTTGTAACGCTCGGGGAAACAAATCAATTTTTGGGTTAGCATATTTTAAGCTGGAGGATGAAACTCATGATCAGCTCTCCCAGTTGTGGGTCAGATTTTAGTTTATACAAATGCATATACAATGATACATCCTATTCGAATTGTACAGGTTCTTAGGAATCACGTCTTCTTGTGTGTGCGCTCTGATAATCTAACAGATTTATGATATTTCGTTTCGCAATTTCGAAACGCCCTTAATTTCTGAAGGCCCATGTTTTGCAATTTGTAGTGTTTGGAAAAATGGGGCGAAAAGGAGGCTAATCTATTTTTGGGTTAGTGTATTTTGGGCTGGAGGATGAAACTCTAGTCAGCTGTTTCATTTTTGGAACAAATTTTGCTTTATAAACATGTATACAATTGTACAAGTTCTTTGGGATCTCCTGTTCTTATGTGTATGCTCAGATAAACTCAACATCTTTATGTTATTGAATTGACGCTTTTGTAATCCATATCAACTTTACGATAGATTTTTCGGTGTAAATCACATGGTATTTCATTTGTCGACGCGTTTCGAACCAACCAGTGTGGTTCATCGTCAGGACAAGTTGAGGAGCAGATCAAGCTATGCATGTTAAATAGACAGAGCAGACCTCCAACAGCTATAATTCAAGATCAGGCAATGGCTATAACGGCTAAATTTCACTGGGGAGTAGTAAGATTTTTTACTTTTATATTTTATATATTTATTTATTTAATACCTTTTATAACTAACTAATAACTTAATAATCATTACTTCATATATATATATATATATGTTTATAATTAAAATTCATATGCCCCTTTGACTTTTTATGATAATATAACTTCTGATTTGATAAATTAAATTAACTTATTTTACTCCCCTAGTGACTTTTATATTTTATATATTTATTTATTTAATACCTTTTATAACTAACTAATAACTTACTAATCATAACTTCATATATATGTTTATAATTAAAATTCATATGCCCCTTTGACTTTTTATGATAATATAACTTCCGATTTGATAAATTAAATTAACTTATTTTATTCCCCTGGTCCTAGTCCATCTAACTACTCCCCAGTCAAATTTAGCCGTTATAGCCGTTGCCTGATCTTGAATTATAGCCGTTGGAGGTCTGCTCTGTCTATTTAACATGCATAGCTTGATCTGCTCCTCAACTTGTCTTGACGATGAACCACACTGGTTGGTTCAAAACGCGACAAATGAAATATCATGTGATTTACGCCGAAAAATCTATCGTAGAATCTTTATGTTATTTATTTTCTCAGTTTTGGAGGAACACCCTTGTTTCGGTAATTTTTCACCATGTTTTATTTCGAAGGCCTGTGTTTTGGAGCGTTGCACAATTACATAGACATTGAAGTATTAGTTATAAAAAGAGTTTTTCCCACATGCTTTTGATATGAACATTTATTTGTTTACTGAATTATATCTTTAGTAACTTCGATTGGTTGAAACTTCTGTAAACTAGTTCAGTGGATCTAATTTGGTTTTCATTTTGGCGTTCAGGAAACCAAACATGTGAGTATACCTAAAGCACATAAAGCATTAAAGCTGGATACAATTTCATCTGGCAAGGAGTTTGGAGGGCCTGCACCACCAAAGCTGGATGCCATTTCTTCTGGCAAGGAGTTTCAAGTGCCTGCACAGACGAAAATGTTGGTTGAAGTTCAACAAACAGCACCGCTACATAGGGAAAGGAAACGAAGCACAAAAAGTTTGTCAGATCTGGAATTCGATGAACTTAAAGGATTTTCAGAACTTGGTTTTACATTTAGCAAGGATGATTTTGTCAGGCCAGGGTAACTCCAGACTTGGCAGAAAAGACTGATTGATTATTTCATTAGGTAACTATTGTTTATATACATGAATGTGACTGATCAGTTCATCTTCTTGATGACTGTTCACATTCCAGTTTACCCAACCGCTGAGGATTAGGTGTCAACATTCCCCCCCTTAATCTGAAGGGATGTTGGTGAGTCCAAGCATCGTTCTGAATCTTTCAAGCTTTTCTCTTCCAAGCGCTTTGGTGAAGATGTCTGCAATTTGTTCATTTGTGGAACAATGACGGAGATGGATTGTTTTGGCCTCAACATGATGTCGGATCAGATGATATTTAGTATTGATGTGCTTAGTACGATCATGGAACTTTGGGTTCTTGGCCAACTTTATTGCAGAGGTGTTATCAATCATGAGTGGAGTTGATTGTACTTGTTTTACCTGCAAATCTTCAAGAATTTTCCTGAGCCACACAATTTCTTTCGTTGCTTCAGCTGCTGCCACGTATTCTGCTTCTGTTGTGGAATCTGCTGGAACTGATTGTTTGCGTGATCTCCAGGAGACAGCTCCTGATCCAAGACTCATAGCATATCCTGAAGTAGATACCCCAGTTTCTTTGTCTCCATCGAAGTCTGAATCAGAGTATCCAATCAAGCTGAAGTCGTCCACCTGTGTATACTTGATTCCAAGGTCTTGAGTTCCCTTCAAGTACCTTAGAACTCTTTTTGCAGCAGACCAATGTCCCTCACAAGGCTTTTGCATAAACCTGGAGAGGATTCCAACAACAAATGAAATGTTTGGTCTGGTAGTAGTGAGGTAGATGAGACTTCCTACAAGCTGTCTATACTTTGTTGCATCCTCAAATTCCTTTCCTTCAATAGATGTGAGCTTCAAGTTTTGTTCCATTGGAGTAGAAAGAGGATTGCACTCTGTCATGCCAAATCTGTTTAACAAATCTCCAATGTATTTCTTTTGAGAAAGAAATATGGATTTTGGATGTTGGGTTACTTCAATGCCAAGATAGTAATGAACATAGCCCAAATCAGTGATTTCAAAACTTTTTCCTAATTCTTTCTTTATGGATGCAATATAGCTTTCATTGTTCCCTGTCATTAAAAGATCATCTACATATACCACAAGATATACAACTGTTTTGCCAACTTTCTTGACAAATAAAGTTGCATCATCAAGATCAAAATGATTGAAGTTGAGTTTCAGAAGATGCTCAGTTAGTTTTTCATACCAGGCTCGTGGTGCTTGTTTGAGGCCATACAAGGACTTCACAAGTTTGCATACTTTATGTTCATGTCCTTTCACAGCAAATCCTTCAGGCTGGGACATAAAAACATTCTCTTTTAGATCTCCATTCAAGAATGCAGTTTTTACATCCATTTGATGGACTTTCCAACCGTTTTGAGCAGCTAGTGCAAAGAGTGTCCGGATGGTGGCCCATTTTGCTGTGGGGGCAAAAGTTTCCTCATAATCGACCCCTTCTTTCTGTGTAAAACCTTTTGCCACAAGCCTAGCTTTGTGCTTGTCAAGTGAGCCATCAGCTTTGTACTTGTTCTTGTAGACCCACTTGCAGCCAATTGGTTTAGTTCCACATGGAGGATCAACCAGCTTCCAAGTGCCATTCTTTATGAGAGCATCATACTCCTTTTGCATCGCTTCTTTCCATTCATCATGAGAAGCAACTTCTTTGAAGGAAGTTGGTTCAAAATCTGTAGACAAGTTCAATTCACAATCATAAGTAACATCCATATCAACAGGTGAATTAGAGTCATCTACATCACCTCCATTTTGTCGGTTTGAATTTCTGGTTCCTGTTTTTCCAATTTCATCAGGATGAACACTTTCAAGTGTCTTTGTCAGCCACTTTGGGGGACCTTTTTGAGATGGTCCTGGCTGCTCTGTTGATTGAGTTGGGACTGAATCAAGATTGAGTCTCCCAATTCTATCAATTACATCACTTAAAGGATCATCCGATGTTGAAGTTTCATGCAAGGGAGATTGTTCTTCAGAAGAAGATTCCACATGTTGATCTAGTATAGGAATCCCCCCTTCAAGATGTGGAATCTGATTATCAAACTCTTGAAATGATTTCGTTTTTGTGAATCTATCCAAGCGATCAAGTTGCCGCTCAACAACACTGTCAGATTTGGATGATTCAAGAAAAATGACATCTCTAGATACAACAAACTTTTTATTTACTTCATCATAGAGACGGTATGCTTTAGAGGTATTTGAATACCCCAGGAAGATACACTTACGACTTCTAGCACCAAGTTTGTTTCTATGTACCTTTGGTATTAAAGCATAACAGGTGGAACCAAAGATCCTGAGATGTTTTACCGAAGGAACATGTCCATACCACAATTCATAAGGAGTCTTGTTTCTTATAGCACTAGATGGACATCTATTCTTTATATATGCAGCACATAGAACAACATCAGCCCAAAACATTATCTTTACATTTTTGAAGAAAAGCATGGATCGTACCATATTCAAGATTGTTCTATTCATTCTTTCTACTACACCATTCTGTTGGGGATTATAAGGTACAGTTGTTTGATGTTTGATCCCATGTTGGCGAAGATAGTTTCCAAATTCATTTGATGTATATTCTTTTCCATTATCAGTGCGAATAGACCCAATATGAGATTGTGCATCATTTTCAATCCACTTATGAAAATTCTTGAATGTTTGAAAAACATCAGATTTGTTCTTCAATAAATAAACCCAACACATTCTGGTGTAATCATCAATAAATGTCATGATATATTTATTTCCATTTGCAGAAGGAACAGGCATTGGACCACATAAATCTGAATGAATGAGTTCAAGCTTCCTATGTGCTCTTGAATGTGAATCATGAAAAGACTGTTTGCTATGCTTTCCTAGAATGCAAGCATCACATTGCTTATGTTTTCTAGGAATTGTAGGCAAACCAGCAACACCATTTTTCTTTAATAAGCGGAGACTGTCATAGTTTAAATGTCCAAATCTAGCATGCCATAATAAACTTGATGGAAGTGTACCTTCTTCATGATGAGAAATACATGAGAAATGTTGTGCATGAGCAGAGGTTCCTTGCAGTTTAAGAAGTCTTTCTTCTTCTATTCCCCTCATGACAAGTGAGTGATCAGATGATTTTCTTACCTCAAGCTTGCCATCAAACATATGAATGGAGTGACCTTGCTGGTGGATGTGGACCAAGGATAGCAAGTTTCTCTTGAGCTGTGGGAGATATAGAACATGATCCAGAAGAAAGTCTGGAAGACCAGGCAGTTTAAGCCTGATTGTGCCAAGCCCTGATGGCTTGATTTTTGACTGATCTGCAAAGTATACTGCTCCATCAACATTGTCAGTGAAATCTTCAAAAAAATCTTTCCTATGAGTCATATGACAGGTTGCTCCTGAATCAAGCAACCAATCATTTTTCGAAGAAGCAAGTGAAGCATTAAACAAATCTTCATTTACTCCAATGTTACATTGTGCCTCAATATAGTGAGCAGATTTAGGTGCTTTACCTTTGTCTGTGTCATCAGTTTTACCTTTCTGCTGGTTTCTTCTCTGCTCAATTTTGTCCCATGGTAGCTTGCATGTAGAAGCATCATGTGATCCATTTCGTTTGCAGCGAATGCAATGCAGATCTGCCTTTTCTCCTTGAGAATGTCTGCCCCCCTGCCTCTGAAGTATCTTCCTCTTCCTCTTCGTCCACCTCTTCCTCTTGTAGAATCTTGAGCAAGATGCTTTTCTTTATGAGCAAGGCAAACAGTCTCTTCAGAAGATTCAGGGACTGTCTTCTTTCCAAAGGCTTTCTCTCTTTCAACAAACTTTTTCACAAGAGAGTCAAATGTTATATCTTTAAGATTTCCATTTGCTTGTAATGACTCAAGATAATTGGAGTAGGTAGGATAGAGTGCCTTGAGAAAAGCAATAAGAGGGATATCCAGCTCAACCTTAGTGGATTTAATATCATGCATTATAGACTTTACTTCAAATGCAAGAGCAAGAGGATCATTATTTTTCAGTTCAAGAGTGAAGAGTTTAATCATGAGCTGAACAACTTCAAGTGCAGAATGTGAGTCATAGAGTTCTTTCAGCTTTTGTAAAGCTTCAAAGGCAGTGGAATAAGATGAAATATGACGACTTACTTCTTCATTTACAGATGCTGCGATTAATGCATAGGCTTTGCTGTTCTTATTTTCCCAAATGGCGAGTTCTTTGTCTGATGTAGGCTGCACAGGGTCTTTGTCTTCTTCTCCGACACACTCCTTTCCACAACTCATTGTAGATGAGGGTGTGTTTTACCATCCGGGACCATTCAGGATAGTTCTCCTTGCCAGTGAGAACTATTCCTACCATAGAGATGATTGAATGCATTCTGTAAAAAATACTTCTGCTAAAAAAAAACTTTTGCTGATAAAAAGAACTTCTGCTGATAAAAACTTTCTGCTGATATACAGTGAAATTGTACTCAAAAGGGCAACAGATTTCAAATTCTTTATGCACTAAGTTTTCTTCAAATGTCTCCAAAATTTTATAAAATATCCTCCACAAAATATTCAAACAGCGTCCAAAACTTATTGAAACAGCGTCCAAAACGCATTCAAAACTTATTCAAACAGCTTACAGCGCATTCAAAACTTATTCAAACAGCTGGTCAATATATATATGCTGGTCAATCATCAACAAGGCATATACATGCGGTTTAATACCAAACTTTATGGAAACATATACCACTCGGACGATGCCAATAGTTCTCTGACAGGAGCTTTCAGGCCTTCGAATAGTTGTAACCTTCGATGGATTGAATCGCTATGTGCCTTCCAAGAGTTTGGCATTGAGCACAGGTCGGAGGATCGGGTCAGGGCACTCCAGCAGAAGCTGAAACACCTCGTTGACGCCGAGGAGGCAGCAAAAATTCAAGAAGCCGAAGCTGCTGCCTTCAAGGAGAAGACAGATATCGAAGCAACTGGCAAATGATTTCTGCTGGATTGACCTACTGACTGGACCACTGGTTCTTTGAGTGCTTCATTGCCGTCATAATAAGGCATTTATGGTCATAGTCTCCGCGTCCATATTAACATGAAGCATTGGCAAAGCAAGTCTCAATTCCCATGTTAAAATTGGCAAGTTTTGATTTCATCATAATGTTCTCATGGTTCGGGAAACAACGCTTGAAGCAACCATGGCGGCGGCCATTGGCACGCGTAAATAAATTCCCCACCTCGAGCTTCTGTGAAATTTCACTTGACTAGCCTTCTAAAGCATATCAATATCTTAAATGTCAAGAAGTAGAAGGCAAATCATACACAGTCACCCTTGATTGGACTCTGTGCTATTCAAAACCCACGAGTGTGAAGACCAGAGCCGAGGCGCAGAGCGGACTTCAATAGATCGAGGTAAACGTAAAAATATGAATTGCTGTATAACAAGGCTTTTAGCCTTTTTGATACAAATAACCCAGCAGTCCCAGACCACCATAAAGCATATAACTCTTATGGAGATACGGTTCCCAATCAAGCTTGTAATGAAGAACAATGTACATCAATTAAGATTTGCAATGCAAAAACAAAGATTTGTTAAAAATCGAAAACCAGGAATATACCTGGTAGAAAGCGTCTTGCGAAAAGATTTGAATCTGATACGCCGTTTCCTTTGAAATCTCCTCAACGGAAGGATTTCAGAGCCGGTGCATCAGGTGTTGACAGAGGCAATCAATGCGCAGAGAATCAATGACTTTTAACGGATGCGCAGAGAATCAATGACACGCAGGACAGACGCAGTGCTCAGGTATTCATGGGCAGAGAATCAATGAGAGGAGTTACAAGGAATCTGGGACCTGCGCTCTGATACCATGTCAGGCCAGGGTAACTCCAGACTTGGCAGAAAAGACTGATTGATTATTTCATTAGGTAACTATTGTTTATATACATGAATGTGACTGATCAATTCATCTTCTTGATGACTGTTCACATTCCAGTTTACCCAACCGCTGAGGATTAGGTGTCAACAGATTTAACTCCTCGAGTTGTCAATATTCTTCCTGGATTGCAAAGATTAGGTAAACAGGAGGAGACAACTTGGGAACCTACTGTAAGCAGGCCTTATCTTTCAGAGGCCTGGTCGGTATGTAGACAAGATGCACCACTGGTATGTAGACAAGATGCACCACTGCTGAAATGGCACATGCCTCCTCCACATGAGGAAGGAGTGGACATGAAGGAACATCTGAAGTTTTGGGCACATGCTTTAGCTTCTACTGTGAAAATGGAATGCTAGCATAAGAGATTCTTCACATATTTCAAGATAAATCGTGTTTCTGTAGGATTGGGATGCAAATCATCTTCATTAGGATGATGTTTGGTGTGGTTGCAACTATTGGTTGTACTCACTAAGCTGAAGAACTTTGATTTATTAGAAGGTTGCCTTGTATATGGTTTGGATGCAAAACATATGAATTCCAGTTGGAATTTGGTGTGTTGCAATTATGGCTGTATTCAGTCAGTCCTTAAAGTTTGATTTGTATGAGGGTCATCAGGCAAGGGCATTGGATGTCTTGACGTCTATGCAATATTTTGTAACATGTAACGGTGCTGTCATTGATAATTTTGCGTCCTAGATCAAAGTCACATGACCTGGATTAAGGCAACACTTGGCATATACTACTAAATTGGTGAGCCTAGTGGACTAGCCAATGTTTTGGTGATTCTTGTAACAATACATTAGATCAGGATTATGATTGCTGAAGTAGTTAGGTCAGGGATTATGAATGATCAAAGTTTTGGCGATTCTGGTAACAATACATTAGATCAGGATTACGATTGCTCAAGTAGTTGGGTCAGGGATTATGGTTGATCAAAGTTTTAGCGATTCTTGTAACAATAAATTAGATCAGGATTATGATTGCTCTAGTAGTTAGGTCAGGGATTATGATGGATCAAAGTTTTGGCGATTCTTGTAACAATACATTAGATCAGGATTATGATTGCTCAAGCAGTTAGGTCAGGAATTATGATTGCTCAATTATGATTGCTCAATTAGTGCTTCATTCCGAGGATAAAAATATTTCAATAGGACGAAAACTTTCCATCTGGTGGCATGGTTACACATTTTGGTATTCTGTGCTTTAGAGCATATATGATTTGGTTGCTGAAGCATTTTCATTCTTTTACATGACTTAATACAGAAGTTCTTTGATCATTGCTTACAATAATTTTACCCCAATATTTCACGCGATATGATTGATTTTACTCCAAATTCCAATCTTCCATGCAATATCATTGATTTCAGTTCCAACGGAATACTTTCCAAGAAATCGTTGAAATGCAACGATCTGATTCTAAAACTTAGCTTTAGGCTTATTTAAGAATCTCAATAAATGGTTTTAAGAAAACATTAATGCTTTCTGTAATAAGATTATCCGTTTAGATTTTGCAGAAATTGTAGTTAAGGGTCAGATATTTTTCAAGACCTAATTGATATGACCTGAACATGTAACTTACCTGAATTGAATTTCTATAGGGAGTATACCATGACTACTCCCACTCCCAGTCACCTAAAATAAACCCAATTAACATATTATATATATATATATATTTATTTATTTATTTATTTTTTTGAAATTTTCATTATTGTTAAGATATTTATATTTATATTGTAAATATCATATATTGAATGGAACAACCTGTGAGAAATTGACCGAAGCTCATGAGAGGTTAGACACCTATTGAGATAGTTTAATTCCCAAAAAACACCCATTGAGATAGTTTAATTCCCTAAACAATCAATAGTTAGCAACTAGTTAGCATGGCTATTAAAATGAAATGAAATTTTGTCACTTGTAATGAAAGGAAGGCTTATGAAACTTAGGAGTTAAGTTGGGTACATATAACAAACTGCGTGCTTAGTACATCTTCTGAAAAGTAACAACTGTACAGGGTAAATTAAAGGGAAAGTGGAATTATAACCAGTGACGGAAACACTGTACAGTGTAACAGACTATTTCAGAAAAAATAGAAACTCATTTCCTTTGATTCAAATATCCACTGGGTTTATCGAATGAAATTCAAACAAATCAGTCTTTCTATAAATTCTCTTATAATATGATCAATTTACGTTGTTCGATGTAACATGTCTGAAACTTTGCTAGAGATGTAACATGTCTTAATCACTCAGAAACTATTTAACGCATTGTGGCATGTGAATTTTTTTTACATATTCAGCATGATACAAATTTTAGAATATAGATTTTAGTGATTAAATATTTTATTTTATGTTTAATAATATTATATGATGGGTTTGAAGTATCAGGAGTGAAACCTTGTTTCTTACGGACCCACCAGTAGTATTTGGCAGGAGTGAAACCTTGTTCCTTACGGACCCACCAGTAGTATTTGGCAGGAGTGAAACCTTGCTCCTTACGGATCCACTAGTAGGTTATTTCAGGGCGTGGTTTTCCTTGAATAATGGTGATGAGTCAGCCTGTATTTGCACTAGTAAGTTATTTCAGGGCGTGATTTTCCTTGAATAATAGTGGTGAGTCACACTGCATTTGCTATTAATAATTCAAGATGACTATCCTTACTATTAGTTTGACAACTAAATTATGATAAATTTTCTCACTTATAATATAATAAATAAATATATTATTTAAATTTTTATTTAGAAAAATTAAAATCGATTAAATTATTTAAATACCAGCCTGGGTAAAATGGTTTACATCAATTAAAAGTTTTAAAAACCGTAAGATAAAATAATCCTTCCTATAGTATGGAGTTGTTATTATTATTAGCAATTGTAAGTAAAGATTTTTTTTAGAAATATTTTGTCAATATCCAGATTCATATACATCTTTGAACTGTCAATAAAGATTTTAGAATGCTTCTTCACTTCCTGAATCATTAAAAGTTATTGGCGCTTGGTTATTGTTTATTTTTTTTAGACTTCTTTACTTCTTGAATCATTAAAAGTTATTGGTGCTTGAGGCGCTTGGTTATTGTTTATTTTTTTTTAGACTTCTTTACTTCTTGAATCATTAAAAGTTATTGGTGCTTGATTATGGTTTATATTTTTTTTTTCTTCATTTTATTTTAGCGATATTTTTCATTCATACACTCTTATCAACCTTTTCAGGATAAAATGTGAACAGAATTGAAAAGAAAGAGTTGTAGCTCTCAGGTGTGGCCTGCACCTGGAGACTACACTCACAAAACTTGAGAGATCACTCTTGTCCACTCTATATCAATCAATGAAAGATTACATCAATAAATACAATACTAGGAAATAGGAAGTTGCACCCAAACCCCATAACTATAGGAACTAATCCTAAACTAGGGAGAAAGTTACAACAACGTAACCATTTTCTCCATTAATAACAAAATAATACTAATTATTTTTAACTCCCCCCCTTAATGGAGAAAGGGTTCTCCTTGACTCCTAGCATATTTCTAAACAATTCAAATTTCACTCGAGCAAGAGGCTTTGTAAAAATATCAGCCACATTGTCACAAGTTTTACAATATTCGACAGCAATTTCTTTTGACTGTATTTTTTCTCTAACAAAGTGAAACTGGGTGTCTATGTGTTTGGTGTTTTTATGAAACACTGGATTGTATGCTAATTTGATAGTGCTCTGGTTGTCGCTTTTGATAGAAGTGGGTTGCTTCTGTTCTTTTCCTGCATCGTTAAGAAGTCTCCTCAACCAGATTGCTTCACATGTTGCTGCACACAATGCTTGATATTCAGCTTCACATGACGACAAAGCTACAATACTTTGTTTCTTGCTGCTCCATGCAATTACCCCGGAACCTATGTTGAATGCATAACCTGTGATGGACCTCCGATCATCCAGGTTACCTGCCCAGTCTGAGTCTGAGAAACCTGCTAGAGTAACATCAGATACATCAGTGTATAAAATACCAAAATTAACAGTACCACAAAGATACCTCAACACGCTTTTTGCTGCTATCCAGTGACTTTCAAGCGGTTTTGACATAAATTGGCTCAACACACTAACAGAGTATGCCAAGTCAGGTCTGGTTGTTGTAAGATATATCAGGCTGCCAACCAGCTGTCTGTACATTGTGGCATCTACCTCCTTAGTGCCATCGTCACTGCTCAATTTCAGATTTTGCTGCAAAGGTGTCGCTGCGGTTCTACACTGATCCATGCCAAACTTTTCCAACAGATTTCTAACATACTTCCCTTGGGTAAGAAAAGTTTGCCCAGTATCTCTAAATACTTCTAATCCCAGACAATAGTGAAGGCTTCCGAGATCCTTCATTTCAAAAACTTGTGCCATCAGCCTTTTGATTCCTTTGATTAAGTCAGCTGCATTTCCCGTTATAATCATGTCGTCCACATACAAAGAAATCAAAACAATCTGCCCCTGATCATTGTACTTGGTATACAAATTTGGGTCATTTAAACTTCTATGGAAACCATACTTTATAAAGAAAGAATCAACCTTTTCATACCAAGATCTGGGAGCTTGCTTTAAACCATATAAAGCCTTTTTCAATCTGCAAACAAGATGTTCCTGCCCCTGCGTTACATATCCTTCTGGCTGTACTAAGTAAATTTCTTCTTTTAAATCACCATTTAAAAATGCAGATTTAACATCAAGCTGGTGTAATTCCCAATTATATTTAGTAGCTAAAGCAATAAGCATTCTGATTGTATTTAGCTTTGCTACAGGTGCAAAAGTATCATCAAAATCTATACCTTCCTTCTGTGAATATCCTTTTGCAACCAACCTAGCTTTTAACTTATCTATACTTCCGTCTGCATTAATTTTGGGTTTAAACAGCCACTTGCATCCTATGGGTGTTTTGTTTTTAGGCAGTTCAACTAAATCCCAAGTATCATTTCTAAGAATTGATTCCATTTCTTCATTCATTGCAGCTCTCCATTCCTTAAATTGACTAGCTTCTTTGTAATTAGAGGGTTCTACAATGTTCAAAACTTTTGACATCAAAGCATAGTTTCTCAACTTCAATGGTAATTGAGTCTTCCTACCTGACCTCCTTGGTAGGGGACTTACCTCAAATTTGTTTTCCTCTGCAATAACTGGGCCTGCTCTTTCACCTTCTTGCTGTTCTTCTTCATTTTCTTCTTTCTGCTCCTGTTCTTGCTCCCTTTCATCCTCGCTGCTTTCCTCCAACAGCAATGGAATGTGCCAATCATCTCCAATATCAGCTTTCTTTTCCTGCACCTGTTCATGAAAGACTACATCTCTACTTGCAAATGTCTTACGCGACTCAGGATTGAACAATTTGTATGCTTTAAACTCTGTGCCATAACCAACAAAGATGCATTTGACTGCCTTAGGGTCTAGTTTCTTTCTATCAGCTTTGGGTACATGTGCAAATGCCTTTGACCCAAAGACTCTTAAGTGATTTACTGCTGGTTTAAATCCATGTAAGGCTTCAAAAGGGGTTTTGAAGCCAAGAAACCTAGTAGGACTTCTATTTTTCAAATATACAGCAGTATTTATCGCTTCTGCCCAAAAGGTATTAGATAGACCCTTACCTTGCAGCATGCTCCTTGCACATTCCACCAAGGTTCTGTTTTTACGCTCTGCAACTCCATTCTGCTGTGGTGTATGTGGCACTGTATACTGCTGAACAATCCCGTGAGATTTGCAGTATTTCATGAATTCTTTTGATTTGTATTCTCCTCCTTGATCAGATCGGAGAATTTTAATACTTTTTCCAAACTGTATTTCCACCAGGGTTTTGAAATCTATAAAACATTGGAAAGTCTGACTTTTCTTATTTAAAAAATAAACCCATGAATACCTAGTGCAGTCATCAGTAAACAACAAAAAATAGTATGTTCCCCCTAGCGATCTTGTCTGCATGGGACCACATACATCAGTATGCACTAGTTCTAAGGTTTCTGTTTGCCTCCTCCTATCATGCACAAGAAACTGTTCTCTGTGCATCTTTCCTAAGGCACAACCATCACAGTTTAACTGAATGTTACGAAAGATGGGTAGACCTTCGACCATACCTTTCTTTTGTAACATCATGAGATCCTGCAGATTCAGATGACCAAACCTCTGATGCCAGAGTTGTTCAGCTGTCGACTCTCCTGCAACCATGGCTTGCTTTGCTATACTTTTTGCATCCAACCTGTATAGGCTTCCAACTCGCATGCCTGTTGCAACAATTTCATTCCTGCAATCCTTTATCACACAGTGAGTCTTGAAGAATTCGACATGCATATCTTGATCAGCCATCATGGATACAGATATCAGGTTTTTCTTTATTCCAGGTACATATAAAACATTTGAAAGGTGACTAATTTTTCCATTTGGTAACTTAACTGAGATCACCCCATGACCTTTAATCTGGTATCCATTATCATCTCCTAGATATATTTTTGATCCATTTATAATTTCTTCAAGACTGTCAAAAAATTATTTATTACCTGTCATGTGAGAGGATGCTCCGGAATCGACATACCAGATGTCATCTTCATTTGATGCAGAAAGGGCACAGTCGACTGTGAACAGTCGAAATTCATGATTGAAGTCTTCTTCTTCAACAAAATATCCTCTGTGTTTTGGATTTACCTGTCTCCTCCTTGCCTCATCAGCCTGCTTCTTGTAATAACAATCTCTCTCTATATGACCCTTCTTTCCACAATAAAAGCATTTCTTTTCAGAATAATTTGCAAGCATACCTTTATGAGAATGCAGATTCTTCTGTGATGTTCCTCCTTTCTGGACTGAATGCTGCTGTGACTGCTTCCCTTTAGATAATTGTCGTTTCACCACCAGCGCAAGATCGTCACTTTGGGCGTTCAGATTCAGGTTCTGCCGTCGCTCTTCCTCTTGTTGCAAGATTGCAGTGAGATCATCAAACGAGGGTGTTTTCTCCCTTGCCGAAATTCCAGTGATGAAAGTTTGGAAATCATCACGCATCCCATTCATTGTGATTGCAACAAGGTCTTCATCAGCCACCGCCACTCCAATGGCCACCAATCCTTCTTTGACATCCTTAATTCGCGCGACAAATGCAGTAGCAGACTCCCTTTCGTCCATCCTCATTGAAAATAGCTTGCTTTTCAGAGCCAAAACTCTGTTTGTATTCTGGGTCTCATACAGATTCTTGATTTTCGTCCAAATCTCTGCGGACGTTTTACAGTCTCTGATGTGTGCAATGACATTGTCTTTCACAGACATTTTCAACAGGACTTTGGCCTTGTTTTCTCGTTTTTCCCAGTCTTCCTTCTGTGTGGTTGCAGTCGGCTTCTGCTCATCGCCTGTCACTATAGACCAAGCATTCGCACCTTCGAGCAGAGTCTGGATCTTAAACTTTCAGTTCGTGAAGTTAGACCCGTTGAGTTTACCAGACTCGTTAAGATAAGATTCCATCGTATTACTCATTGTGAATCTACTTAACAACAACAAAAACAATACCTATCAGATCGATCTGTCACCTCTGCCACCGATCTGCAGTGTCTGGCACTCCCGCTCCAATGAGCAAATTCGGCGTTTCTAACACAGTCGAATCAATGATCCGATCACAATTGATCCGATTCACCTCTCCCGGATTGATCTGCCACTTCGCCGATCCTGCTCTCCTTGCAGATCGCCAAACGAAGTCGAGGTTTCCCGCAGATCTCCTCTGGTGCTTTCCCGATCTGTCTCTGCCGGATGGATCTGCAACTCCGCTGATCTGCACCACTTACAAACCGCCAAACGAAGTTCCCTCTATTCGCAGATCCCTTGGCGCTACCCCGAGCGAAAAATCCGCGCCAATCAGAAATCGGTATGAGTTAACGCTAATTGGCGCGATTTTCCTGGAAAAATTCCGCGCTAATCGGGCTTTTGGCGCGTTGGCGCGATTTTCTCCTTAAAAACCGCGCTAATCGGGCTTCTGGCGCGACTGTCAGCGCAAAATCCGCGCTAATCCGCCTTTCCTCTCAGAAAAAAAAAATTCCTAGTCCGAGCCAGGTGTTCTGCAGTCCTCCTGCTCAATCGAGCACAGAGCTCTCGTGTACACACAGCGACAAAGGCACTTCAAGCCACACAGGCTATTCCAGCCACATAGGCAATTCCGCCACAGGCAATTCCGCCACACAGGCAAGCTAGCTACTACAGGCACTTCAGCACACAGGCAAGCTAGCTACTACAGGCACTTCAGCCTCACAGGTGACAAAAGATCAGGCTCACTCAATCTGAGCTCTGATACCAAGATAAAATGTGAACAGAATTGAAAAGAAAGAGTTGTAGCTCTCAGGTGTGGCCTGCACCTGGAGACTACACTCACAAAACTTGAGAGATCACTCTCGTCCACTCTATATCAATCAATGAAAGATTACATCAATAAATACAATACTAGGAAATAGGAAGTTGCACCCAAACCCCATAACTATAGGAACTAATCCTAAACTAGGGAGAAAGTTACAACAACGTAACCATTTTCTCCATTAATAACAAAATAATACTAATTATTTTTAATTGTAAAATGGTTTACATCAAATTAAAAGTTTTAAAAACCGTAAGATAAAATAATCCTTCCTATAGTATGGAGTTGTTATTATTATTAGCAATTGTAAGTAAAGATTTTTTTTAGAAATATTTTGTCAATATCCAGATTCATATACATCTTTGAACGGTCAATAAAGATTTTAGAATGCTTCTTTACTTCCTGAATCATTAAAAGTTATTGGCGCTTGGTTATTGTTTATTTTTTTTAGACTTCTTTACTTCTTGAATCATTAAAAGTTATTGGTGCTTGATTATGGTTTATATTTTCTTTTACTTCATTTTATTTTAGCGATATTTTTCATTCATACACTCTTATCAACCTTTTCAAGTCGTGAACTTCTAAAGTCAAATAGTTCAAAATCTCCAGGCTATTTATATGAAGCATGATATGTCTAAAGTCTATAGATTGTTTTCTTGTTTGTAGAATTGGCGCTACATATGATAAAGGTTCCTATTAGATATAACATGTTTTATGTAAATACACATTTACATCGTTGTAAAAAGAGTTTATTTCCTATTAGATATAACATGTTTTATATAAATACACATTTACATCGTTGTAAAAAGAGTTTAAATCGGGTAGTATATAGGATGTATTATTACATTATTAATGGATTAATTTTTGTTGATGTTATATACTGGACAGGTGAGACTATTACAAATCGATTTCAAAAAAAATTCAGAGGTCAGACTATTGTTCATTCAGAAATTAAAGATTATGTCATCTTTCACCATAGCCGGAGGACGGCTGGAGGACGGGCAGTGGAAAAGAAATGTTGGCTGCCCCCTGTGAGAGTTTGTTGAGTGGTTTTTCCACCTCCGCATCCCTGTAGTCTAAACTGGCCTGGAAAACAATAATAGAAAATTTAATTTGATTTTGAGAAAATTTAGTGGAAATTTTTGAAAATCTAAATTATAGTTGTTAAACTTGGTATTCCAGAATTTAGATAATACCAAATCTATTTCCATCATAAAAAAATTTAAACACTTTCACATTAATTTTTTTTTTGCTAAATTCCTTGAAAAAAAAATGAGCAGCAATCATAGCAAAAATTGTTTGAATATTTTGGAAATTTGATGTATATTTCGAAAATAATCCACTTTGCTTATTGCGTCCCATTGGAACTTTTTTCAGTAAGGTCCCATTGGAACTTGATATCGCATATTTCTGGGAATATGATGTGTATTTTGAAAATAATTTACTTTGTTTGTTAGAATACTTGTGGGATTCTTTGTAAATCTCTTTGCAAATTCATTTCAAACACCAAAACTCTGGAGGCCGCAGTTGGTGATGGGACTTGTTTTTTTATTGCTTGTATCTCTCTACACTACAGGTGTATGGGTGACGCCTCCAGAGATTTGAACACGGGTCAGACTCTTTGCAAATTGATTCCAAACACCAAAACTCCGGAGTTGTTGATGGGACTTGCTTTTTTATTGGTTGTACAATTTTTTTTCAAGAGTTTATATTATTTAAATATTTTATGTAGTTATTTAATTTTTTTAATTTATATATATATCTTTTTAATTTTTATTTTGGCTGAGCAAAATTTCAAATTTGTTGAGTCTATATTATTTAAATGTTTTGTATAGTTTTTTTTTTTTTTTTTAATATATATATATATTTAATTTATATTTTTGCTTGACATGAACAAAATTTCAAATTTGATTACGAAAAAACAAGGATACACAACTTTGATGACTGTTTTGTATAGTTATTTAATTTTTAAAATTTTTATTTTTTTATTTTATTTATTTTTTATTTTTTGGAAATTTGATGAAGGACAAACAAGGTTACACAGCTTTGATGACGAATAAACAAAATTATCTTGTGAAATTACACATCATACTGGGATGTAGAATGAGCCACCAATAAACAAAATTATCTTGTGAAATTACACATCATACTGGGATGTAGAATGAGCCACTCGACTCAATCAAAAATGTCTTGTGAAATTTTAAAATACACAACTTTGATGATTGTTTTGTATAGTTATTTAATTTTTTTGATATATATATATATATATTTTAATTTTTTATTTTCGAAATTTGATGACGGACAAACAAAATTACACATCGTACTAGATTGTAAACTTCTCAACTCAATTAAAAATGAAATTTTAACCCAAACTAAAACTTAATTGAAATTCTTAAACAAATTCCCCCAACAAAACGATACCTGTCATTTTTTTCAGGGCAGAAAAAGCGTAATATTATTTATATAAGAGATATAAAAGAGTCTGCATGGTACAAAATAGGCAGGATATACATATGTTGCTTCAGAAAAAGCAACAGTTCGACAAAAACTAGAAAGACGTAGACTCCGATATATCAGTAGATCATGGATCAACATATATCGGATATGTTCAAGAACAAAAAAAACTAGATCAGAGGAACCATATCATCCTTCGCCAGGATAATTGAGATAAACTTAAACTGACTGCCATACCCAGGAAAAGATCAGCGGGATGAAAGGACCTGTACATAAAACCCAAAAATCTCATAGCATATGGAGTATAAAACCTTTCGACTGTTGAAGGAACAAAAAACATAAATAATACATATGAAAATTGATGACTAATAGAAAGGAGGGAGAAAGTCCTGTATGCAGATATTTATGCCATCTGAGAAAACCTGTAAGTGCCACAACTCCGGATCATCCAAAAGGCCTTTTTTAGAAAGACAGTCGGCTTCTTGGTTTAGCTCCCTGCGAATGTGATTGATAGAAACACCATTTAAAGAGTTCCATAAAAAACGGATCCGATCCAGCCAGCCGGCGAGATGAGATTTTGAGATGGAATTTTTTCCGGCAACAAAATTAATTAGCACTTGGGAGTCACCATATATAGAGACATCATGGAGATCTAAAAAGAGACAAAAACACAAGAGACCAAAGAGGGCCATCACTTCTGCCACCATGATGGTCCATCTTTCTCCGTTCCAATGAATGGAGAAAGAACATCCTTTGTCAGACACTATATGAAAACCACAGCCGCACATGCCTTTCTGTTCGGCCCCATCAAAAAAAGCCCTTGGCAGAGAGGAAGGAATCTTTTGAGGAGGTGAAACTTGAGACACATTTGACAAAGGGGAGGGAGTAGGAATATCTTCGAAAAAAGCGCAGATATTGGAGAAAATATCCATCAGCGGAGATCTTTTATTGTTGAAAATATAGTCGTTTCGCCACCTCCAAATACACCACAGTGCAATAATAAAAATGGATCGCCAAGGAACTTTTTGCCTACTACACCAAAAGAAAGCATCCCTGATCGTCGAGGGAGGATCGAAATGAAATCCATAAAACTTTTCCCAGAGCATCCAAATCCGCCGAGCTTCCTTACAGAGTAAAAAAAGGTGAAGGTTGTCCTCCTCTGCAGAACTACATAAGGGACATATACCAGGTCCAAGCCAACCACGTTTTTTTAAATTCTCCCATGTCAGATTTTTTTTATGAAAAGTCAGCCAGGCAAAAAACACCATTTTAGACTGACAACCAGATTTCCAGAAAATGCCCGGGAAGGCATTGTTACACAGTTGCCGACCCTCAGATAACAAAAGCCGATATATATCCTTAACACAGATGGAGTCCATCCTATTAGAGATCCGCCAAGTAAGGAAGTCGTGGTCAGAGGATCTAAAAAACCCACCATTCCTGAGCTCAGATTTAATATGGTCCCATGATAAAGCAATGTCCGCCTGCATATTCAAACAAGAAGCCTCGTACCAGATGGGAAAAGGGCCATTCCATTTGTTTATGAGGCCATCCCAAAAGAAAATGCCCTTCCTGTGTCAATCTCCTCCTTTCCACACAGAAAAGAGTCTCTTCCAATCATGATCCTGTCTCCCGTTTGAAACCGCCATATCAGATTCTTCTGGATCAATGCCTCGACTTTCCTTAGACTCAACCAAATCGGAGATCCATGAGCCGGCCCAATGCTTCCTTTTCTGATCCAATATGAAAGGTCTTTTCTTCCTAGATATTTGTCCCGAATCATCGAACCCCATATGCCATGATCACATATACCCCTCCAAAAAGACTTGCAGAGCAAAGCCTTTCCAAAAGATCGCATGTCTAAGAGACCCCAGCCACCAAGACTTTTTGGAGCTGATATAAAAGAGAGCTTCGAGAGATGATACTTCCTTTTTCCATGCTGTCCTCCCCATATAAAATTGGCAGTGAGTCTGTTCATCGATTGAATGATGCTTGAGGGAAGATAAAAAAGGTGAGCCCAGTAAATAGCCAGTTGATTTAGAACCGATTGCGCCAAAACAACCCTTCCTGCCAAAGAAAGACATCTGAATTCCCACGATGAGATTTTCTTGAAATAACGATCGGGAATCCATAGCCAATCGGATCTGGAATAGCAGTGGGTTTTTAACAAGAAACCCAGATATTTGATACCCAAGCCAATAGGTTGCACTTCGTAACCAAATAGATCCGACAACCATGCCAAATCTTCTTGATCAATATCACTGTGATATATAACAGACTTCGATCCATTTACCTGTAATCCCGAGACCTTTTGTAAATTGAGCAGAATGTCGAAGTAGCACATCCATGTGATTCAACCCAACCACTCATGGAAAATAACTTGTCAATCAATTTTATGGTGTATAAGGTTACATCAGTTATGAATTTTATAATGTATAAGGTTACATCAGTTATGAATTGGAAGTGGCAGAAATTATTGCAAAACGTTAAAACAAGTTCACTTTCTTAGATTGAATTGAGACTTGCACGAATCATTGCAAGATAAAAGAAAAGGTATGCGATAGTAATTTTTTCATTCATCTATACAGATCTTTCCACAACACAACGCATCACATGATCGAATAGTATCACCGAAATGAAGGTGACACCCTTACAAGAATGGTCGGATTGGTTTTTTAATGTTTGTTTTTTATTTATAATATGGTACTGGCACTATAAAATATATAGTAAAAAGAAGTTTATGTTATTTATAATTTATTTATTTATTTTATTGTTTGATTTAGAGTTAGTATTTTTGGAGTTTAAGGAAACAAGTTAATTGTTCTTCAATGTTCATATATATTTAGAAGAAGTGAATACTCGTATTTTAAGAATTATTTGTAGATAATTTTTAATACTGTGGTTTTTATTTTATAATGATAAAAAATTGTATTTACTTATAGTTTAATTATGGCAACTATTATTTTAAATGTCAAATTTAGTCCTTTTATTTTCACTTTGCATCAAAACTAATTATAAATATTGAATTTAATATAACCTTGATGTTAAACAATTTAATTGATTTTGTAATAATATGGAGAGAATTAATATTTTGAGATAAAATTATTTTGTACATTGTTTTTTCAAATTTTAAGGTTTCTTAAAATTAATTAAAATTCATAAAGTCAAATTTTTTATCAATTAAAATAGAATTATAATTTTATGGAAAATTCCTATTTATATTTAAAGGAGTATTTGAGTTCACCACCTTTCTTATGGAAGATTCTTAGTAAAATAGACAAAATTTTGAGTTTTCCAGCAATTAACTTTTTCTATAATAATATTGGTTTTATATTTTTCAATCACATTTTAATTTCTCACTTTTGACATATGAACCTAAACAAATGAAATTTATTAATTGGATCCTTTATGTTTACTTTCTAATTATAGAATGTATTATTTAGATTCTTTATATTAAGTTAGTAGATGAACATATTTATTATAAAGGGGGAGAAAGTCAAACATGTTCAAAACAAAATATGTAATACATTAATTAGGTTTGTTTTGTTTTTGTTTTTGAAGTTTTTTTATATCAATAGTAAAGAAGTTAATAGGTAATATATTTTATTGTAGATGAGAGACCAGGGAAAATTTGAGTTGCTAGAGAGAGTAAGCTTAACATATATCACATTATGTATTAATGGAGTACATGTTGAATGACATGGAAAACATGTGGTGGTATGACATGACAAGTCATGAAGTTTATAGATGCTTGATTTGGTAGAGGGTAATTTTCAAGTTGACACATGACAAGTGGTGGTTGGATGGGTAGATGCAATGGGAAAATTTCCAAAGAATCTTGCAAGTTATATCCCTTTATAACTGTTAATTCACTGAAGTTACTTGAGATTTATACTAGGGTCAATTCATTGGTGGCCCCATTGTGATACCTACAGTGATCTTACATAGGGCCCAACTATACTAGTTGGGTTGATCTTACCCAGTCTCAACTATTCGAGCTCAGGTGATCTCTTTCAAGGTTGAGTTTGACTAGTTGGAGTAAACCTCGCCGAACCCCAACTCATGCCCAACTACATTGGGTAAATGGAGTTACTGTAAGGTACATGTAGGGAAATTCAATGAAATCCATGTTACATATATAAAGAGTATGTGGGGTACCAATGGGAGATTCCTAGCTCTAAGGTGAAGGATTAGGGATAAAAGGAAGAAATATGGAAGGAAGTTAGTGCTAGGAGGTAAGAGAAGGACATGGACCAATCTCATAATACAACATGGTAATTAAAAGGGGAAATCAAATATATGCCCAAGAAAGAATAAAAAATATAAATTCCACAAGAAAGTAGAAGATGACACAAAAGCAAAACATTCAAGCAATTGAATTGTTAATAGTTTTACAGGGGGAAGATATTAAAGATGTAGTTACAAGAATTATGGAATTGATCCGAGAAGATGCAGTGTTAATTTGTCATAGAAAATGCTTACAATTTGAAGGTAATAAAATGGTGGAAAGGAGAGAGTTCTCCAAAGGTGAAGGTTACATGTAAACACTACCATGGCTTATAATGTAGCAACTAAGTGGAGTTTGTACTAACAGACTGAGTCAAAAGTAAGGATGGGTGCTTATTAATGCAAATAATACACAAAATGAATGACAAAAGTAATGATCGAGCATTGGGGTGGTTTTATCTTTGAAGGTTTTGCACATGAAATTCTCCGAGTAATATGAATGTTGTGTTGATGACTGGTTGATCAATTGCATGGTTATCTTTGTGTAGTTTAGTTTAGTAGAATACAAATGGATTATGTTCTATGCTTTGTTATGGCAATGTGGTTGACTGACCCCTTTACACCAAGTGGTATTAGAGCTACTAATAACACTATAAAAGGAGAGATGATGAATTGAGAAGAGTATAATAAAATTGGGAAGATGAGTGATAGGCCTTTTAATCACCTTCTTCATGAGGTTCATATGGAACTTGCAAGTTAATGATGCATTGTATATGTAGGCTACTCTCTACTTCCAATGGTTTGTTTTATGGTTGTACTATCAATTATTACTTTTGTACAAGAAGTATAGACACTTCATAAGCTTGACAAGGTTTTGCAAATTCATAAGCAACTAAAGCTACTTGCATGAAAGTAAACATGCTTACCAGAAGTCAACACAATTGTAGGAAAGTAAACATAGTTGCAAGAAATTAAAGATCACATAATTTTCAAAATTGAAATAAAACACTTTTACCTAGTGGGATTAGGAAGCTTAACATTGTAACCCCCAACATAGGTAGAAATATTAATCTACTTTTGTAGGAAAAGAAATGCCGCACTTTCAAGAAATAAAAGAGACACACATGCTAGAAATAAAAGAAACACATTTACAAAAAAAGGGGATGGGTGGCTTGTGCCACTTTCAACGACTCGCAAAGAACGTTCCATAATCCTTGCCAAAATGTTTACTATTTTCTATTTGGACTAACAAATACAATCATTGTGTTTAAGCTCACTTATTCTAAAAACATAATGGAATGCAAACCCAATCTAAAATGCAAGCACGCCAAGTTATAATAAACATGAATAATCAATTGTATGAACAAATTGATAAAGAAACACATACATCTAACACACTTTAATTAAATAAAATAATTTCTATGTGAATAAATAATTGAGGAATTAAATTATACAATTAAAACGTAAGGAAGCTATCTAAAATACACATCACTTTGTTCTATGAGTGGGCCCTTCCTCAGAATAGAGTGTTGATATTACTTTATAAAAACACCTGTTTTTTTTTTTTTTTTCCTCGAAGGAGAAAACATTGTAACTTTTTATTATATAGAGAAAAAATTACATTTTGCAGATGCAACAAAGTGCATTTCATCCTGTCCATATAGTCCAAAATAACATAATACCAACATACAAAAAGAGGCAGGCTCATGTAAAACATAACCCCCAGATCAGATACAAAACATCAACACATACTAATGTTTGTCCAAAAAAGAACTCTCAAGATACACAATAGCTGCAACTATAATGTATGTAAAAAAAAGTGATTAGTATGACCATATAAAGAAAGTCCTTCCTGTATGCAAACATGCAGATCGAGTATATAACTATGTCCATAAAATTTGTTAGCATGTGTGTTATAGGCTATTTTGTCACATCCGATCAATTAACCTCCTAATGGGATTATTCACATCTATTCCCCTTTACATCATCATTACACAGAGCCCTATGCATGAATATCTTATTCCCCACAATTTCTTCCCTAAACTGCATCATCTGAGCCAGTTTTAGAACCAATGTACCTTGGCCTCTTCTTAGACAACATTCACCTACAGTTTGCTCCAATGTGGCCTACGTTGATCACGTATAGGTTGCTCCCATTTGCACCTGTGTTGGTTCTAGAAATATGGGAAAAAGAGAGAGAATCCTGAATCCTCCATTTCTAGAAGTTTCCAGGATTTGTTATAACCATTTACCTCAGATAAAACTCTGGAATCCTATCCTATCCTACGTTGGAGTTTCCATCCCTTATCCTTAGATCTCATCCTCCCATCAAGAGTGGATCTCAATCGCAAGATTGGTAAAAGGATAAGAACTCCCAACATACCTCACTCCTCTATATATTTACAACCTTCCATATGCAAGGGATTGGCTTTTGGAGAGTGATTCTACCCTTATGTTATTGTTGTGAGAGTAATGCTTTCATGCATTTAGGGTGATTGGAGGTACACTTTGTGATGAAGGAAGGACAAGTCAACAACTTGAAGGAGCTCTTTTACAAGATTGACACCTATTTATGGTTGTAACTCACTCTATTTATATCAATACAAAGAGTTCTTTTGTTTTCCTATATGTGATGTCATTATTTCATATATTTCAATAACATGTTGATCTGTTGAATAAAGTAGATAGATGATCCTACATAGATTTTGTACTTTATTGGCTTGTGTTTTTTGGTTGTGTAGGTTCTAATTTTGGCAGTTGGAGCTAGGATTGGAGCATTCAAGATGTTGACTGTGTTGGACCTGCCAACATTCAGGGAATCTCTCCGGTATGAAGTCCTAACTAGACCTCACACCATTTGGTGTAGGAGTCCCATCTGGTACGATGGCCCAGTTGCCATTATCTTAAAGATATGCCCTAGCTCTTGCTTGTTAGAACATGAGAGTGGTTTAATTAGTCTTCGAACAACGAGGTTCGCGTGCCTGGTGAGTGATTAGTGTCGCTTGTGTCAAGGTTCTTTCACTGCAGAGGGAGAGGGTGAGAGTGAGTCTCAAGTCAAAAGGGAATAGTCCCAACTCTATTAGAGACACACAACACAACAAGACATGTGCAACTTTTGACGGAGTAGTCCACAGGGATGCGACAATCCAAACATAAGGTGAAAATATAGCACGTACAACACCCAGCGGAATAGTCCACACGAGTGCGACAATCGTTATAACAAGTTTACGAGAATGAATCTGTCGAGTGTCCAATGGAATAGTCCACACAGGTGAGACAATGTTGACAACTGATACAACACATTTCCAACAACATATGCAATAAAACAACCGAAATAGTTCAACTCTCTTAATACAGGTTAAAGTAACATGCATTACAAGCTTCCAAAGAATAGTCTTACAAATGAATACAATACATGTGTGAAAATGTGCTGGTCTATTAACAAGCTTCTGAATTAAGCGAAAGTTCCAAGACACATTCGTACACCATTACATCACTAACCTCGATAGCGGGGCATTGGATCCACTGCACGCTCCTCAAAGAAAAGACTACAGACTCTCAAGGCTATGTGGGAGGAGCCAAGGTGAAAATTCCTTTGCATGTACAAATGAGGGGTATATATAGCTAAGGGTGAAACTGACCCTTGTGAATCTTCGACTTCCCTCATGACTTTTCGACTTACATGACTCGTTAAATTCATCCGTGGGTCTCTTGGAATTTCATGTTACATTACATTCATCACAACAAGTATGACCCAAAGTAGTGATGTGGCCGAGGTGACTCATGACACAACTCGACATGACACTGCTGGTATGCACATGTTGGTTGTGCTATTCGTGTTGAACTATTGTGCTGCTGAGTGATGAGTGTGCTTGTGGTGCACCATAGTTTCACCTCCAAATGGAAAAGTGTGTAAAGTCTTGAATGGTCTTGGTGTTCGCTTGATAGTTCATGCATGCGCATGTGTCTCCTTAGCTTGCTAATTGGTATGCTTCGTGTGTTCGTCCAACCGCAAGCAAGTCTTCTAGCATGCGCTCCTTGTTCATCCCGTTCGTAATCGCGCCACATCTCATCCATGTACCTATTTTAGAAATCACTCATGATGAGATGACATCAAATACATAAATCCCCTAGTATACCATGATGCATTGTCTTTCGTTTTAGGGTGCTGGTGATTGGGAGAGAGGACAAGGCTCTGAAACAAAGCATAACATATGTCAAGCCAGGATGTGAGGCTCCGGGGCACTGTCAAGAAAAATTACGCAGAGGTCACTAGGAGGCTGAGATGATCAATCTAGAAAAATAGTGACATTCTGCGAGATTTGGCTCCGCTGGGAGGCAAAACTGTGCAATTTTCCCTGGGAAGGATGTGTAGGAAACAAAGGACATTGGCAGTGAAAACTGCGCATATTTTCATGGGAGGATGGGAGCGGGTTGTGGCAGCTTGTATACATGACCTTGCAAACACACACTCAACATGACTTGACAACAAGACATCTCGAACCAAAAGACAACATGTATTAGTGTGACTGACTGCGGGACTATCTAATGGTGAAACCAACAAGTGTGACACTTCAGATAGACCTTCAGACAACCGTGTCAAAACTTGTGACACAGGGCTTGCAACATTGTGTGTGAGTGCGATAGATGTTTACATAGCGAACACAACTCATACACAAACTTCAACATCGCCAGAACGAGGTCGCAAGCATGACATAACAATCAACATGCCGAAGGCGATAGTTGGTCAAACAAACAAAAAGGAAGCAAGACATGTAGAGGAAACACATGAAATTATTTTTTGGTGTTTGCACACAAGCATGATTGTTATAGCTCCAAATATCACCTTATGTATTTGTGATGCTTGGCTAATGGCTTAGGGAAACCCCTCCTTCCAGAATTGGTCCAAATATTTAAAAAACAACGTTTTACTCCCTATACGCGACTTTGCCCTGTATTAAATGCGTGTACACGCGGGTCAGTCTATACCCAACCCACGTATATATCTTAAAACACTTTAAAATATTGAATTTCCTTAATTATGGGCAGAGATCATGGTTTTTACCTGTTGATTACCTATTAGTGCCCGTGGCCCAGCTGTTCCCAACTAAAAAACTACTTTGGGTGAAATATAAATAGACTTCAATGGGAAGGCCTTAAGGAGGAGAGAAAATAGAGAATTACTCTGCTGAGATTATCCCTTGATCAAGTCCGAAGATCCCTGTGCTTCAAGCACTTCCCCAAGTTCAGGAAACCCTTGTTTCCTTGAGAGTTGATATCCTTTCACTTGTGGGAGATATCCTTGTGTTGGTTATGGAAGGAGCCTTTTGAAAACCGGGATTGGACGAACTTGGGGGACGGTTCCACTTGAAGCCAGAAGGGGAAGACTCAGGTGAACTCTTTCTATGTTTTTATTATAGTTATCTGCAATAAAAGAAACTCTGTCTTGTTCCTGATATCAACTTTGTTCATGCATCGGATGTTGTTGTTATGGTTTATGTATGAATGAATATTTCAATGTATAACTAACCATCTACTTATATGTTATAAAGTTGATTTCACTATAATGTTTTATCTATATGTTGTTGTGTGTCTTTGAATTGGTTGTTTTTCAGGTTCAAAGATCGCGAGGAGTTGTAGAGGGTTTGAACTTTGGCTGGAACTACTCGAACGAAGGACCCCTAGGTATGTACGTCCTCGCATAGTTTGCTCATTTAAGCATTTTGCCTGAGTTATATGCTTGTTTTTTGTTGTATATTATTCCTGCTCTGCTAGGGTTTTGACCCAAAGCCCTAGGGGACTTTATCCCTTAACAGAATTGGCAACTCCATTGGGGACAACAATCTTATTGTTCCTAGTTTGGGTTATTTAGTGCCAATTAGGGCTCAACTTTCAGTTTGCTTGCTATGATTGTACTGTTTACTTCTATAGGAACTCAGACTTCAAGTCTGATCCTTTTCATCAGGCCTCATTTTTTGTTTTTTCTTGTAAACCTTTATATACGCAACTTTGTCAGGTTATAGAAGTGTATACACGCTAGTTTCTCTGAACTGAAGCCGCGTATACGTGGGTTTCTTTTGACTGAAATGTGTGTACACGCAATTGTGTAGAGACACAGTCATGTATACATTTGTTTTGCATGATTTTTTCAAATCTTTTTATCTGGAAATATTTGTTTCTTGGCCTGTGTGCTTCCTGAGTGGTCAGTTTCTGTTTACAGGTTTTAGTTTTTCAGTGAACCTACTATTTCGAGTTCTCTTGCTTTGAAGAGTTTTTGGTCTCGGTTTGCTTTACAGTGAGTGTTATCATTTGTGTTTGAACACACAAGGCTTCTTGTAGAGGTTCTTGATTGTTCTGGTTTTCCGGAACATAATATTGCTTGCAATCTTTGTGTCAAACTTCATTTTTATGGTTTGCTTGCTTTGCTTCTTGTTAAGTTTGTGAGCATTCACTTCTTCTTGCTTTTCGAAAGTTTTTGTTGACAAGTTTGAAAGTGTGCCTTTCCTGATTTCTTGATCAGTGTCTCAAACCTCTTTTTGTTGCTTTTGGATCATTTAGCATATCTTGAAACACCTATTTTGTTAAGTTTTCATTCGTGTTGAATGGACAACTTGCAAAGTTTCCTTGTGATTTGATTTGATATTTGAGTCTTTGGTAGCATTTTGAGTACTTTTGAAAAGTTGCTTTTATTGCTTTTTTGAAAAAGAAAAGTCCTTCAAAAACATTGTTTTTTCTTTCTTCTCTGAATTTTGTGTTTGGTTTCTTTTGGTTTTTTAGAGTGATTTGGGATTTTTGTGTTTAGTCCTTTTTGTTTTGGGAAAGATTTTGTGTTCAAAATTCTTATTCCTTTCAAAACACTTAAGTTGGATTATAAAAAAATTTACTTTCATTTTCTTTTTAGAGTAATCTAGGATTTTTGCGTCGTCATGTAGTCTTTGCATTAGGGTAGTTTCACATCATTAGAGCATCAATAGTTTTTTAGTTTTTGTGAGTGTGAAGTCTGCTACAAGAAAAGAAAAGGAAAAAGTTTATTGCTTTAATAGAAGTTTCTTAGAACCCAAGTAGAAGTTACTTTACATCAAAGAACAAACAAGTGCATTGCATATAAGTTAGTTTTTCATTGATTTCTTTTGCGTCAATGAATACCATCAGTTTCACTTCCGTATTGTCCCTTTGACTTAAAAAGAACAACCATTTAAAATCAAGCGCTAATAAAATAAACTAGAACTTTTTATATTGTCAATAAGTACAGCAACAAGTTTTAGATTATTAGGGGCCTTAGATTAGGTGAGAGGAAAGTAAACTCTCCAAGGCCACTCTAAATTGTCAAATGTAGAACTCTGAATAGAGAGTGAAAATCCAATAGCATTAGGGAGACCGGGAAAGCTCCATGACTGGGAGTTAAGCACAAGGGTTTTTGAAGATAAGGATGAGAGACACCCCCTCTCTTACTTGTCGGATCTTACCTCACGATTGTTCCGCCCAGCTTCTGACATGAGTTGGTATCTTCTGACACGAGTTGGTATCTTTAGTTGCCTATCCTAGGGATCTACATAGGTGGCTGTGGAGGGGAATCCCATGGCACCTAAGGTCGATGTTGCATCACTTTCAACGGTACTTCTGGAGCGCACCCTTTCGAAGCTTAGGGGCTTGCACCGACAAACGCTGTTGTTTGGAGGTCAGCGTAACTTCCTCTGATACCTTCGCTAGTAGACTTGGGGTGTAATTACCCGAGTCTATTTTCGGAAGGCCCTTATTATTAACTTTCTTGTATTTTGGTGTCCGGTCATAATCACCCAAAGCGGAAATACTTGGAAGTTGCTTGACTGCTGAATTCTTTAGGGACATTTTTAGTGTGTGTTCTGTGCTCCTAGTCGGCCTAGCTTTCAAATTTCTTGAGTCTTTAAATAGATCTTATTAAAAAATTCAAAGTGGCTGATCGATCACTTAGACGGTCCCGTAGACTTCGTGGGCTTTCACCTGCGAGTCCAGAGCCTTCTCCTAGAAGGCATAGGAGCGATTCTACCAGTGGTTTTCAACTAGTGGCAACTGGCACATCAGAGATTGATCCTCCGCTTGGGGGCATCAGTGTACAAGGTAGACCTGGTACTACCACAGAGACAGAGAGGAACAAACCAGTTCTTTCTGAGGTACTCTTCTAGTCGGAAGATAATATTGAGGTAGAAGAGCTCTCAGAGTCAGTTGCGGCTCTGAATTTTCCTCTCCCTTCTGATCATCCAGACGTATTATTATACGTCGGAACTCCAACACACAGGCCTTCAAGCCCAGGTCCACACACAAACATCCCTTCGATGACCATTGCTGGAAGCATGGCATCCACCACGAGTGCTACGAGTATGCAGACTCCTATATCAGTACAAGGGGGAGGAACTATTTCCATCCCTTCTACATCGTTATTTGGATCTACTACTAGCACATCCTTGTTTGGGTCTACTTCCATTTCGTCGACGAGTGGAAGTTCCCAAGCGCATGCATCCAGTTTTGGATTCTTCCCTTTTGGAATGCCCTCTCAAGGTATTCCTTCAGTTCCATTAAGTGTACCATTAACTGCCTCCATGTCCATGATGAGTGGATCGACATATTTTCAGGGTTTTCCTTTTGGAAGTGGTCATATACCACATTCCAATCTGACGGTGGGGTCTATGCCTTTTCCTTTCACAGGTCAAGGTACTAATCCTTTTCAGAGTTGGACTAACCCTACGGTTAGTGGGATCAGAACTGGGAATCTGTTTTTCGGCCAACAAGGGAATGTGTTGTACTCCTCGGTCAATTCATTTCGAAGTTTTCCACCCTTAGCTAATGCTTGGAACCCTTACCAAGGGTTGTCCACTCCATATAATAATTTGTTAGGGGGAAACTTTGCCGGTTATGGAGGTGTTTCGGCTAGAGTTGGTCAAACTCCGAGTTTTGCTGGACCACAAGGGTCACCTTTTGGTTCAGCAGGTTCTACCAGTTACTTCGAGCAACCTGGTGCCTTTCAAAATCCAGGTCATTCTTTTCAGACTTTCGGGAACCCCGCCCAATCTGGGTGGAATCCCCAAGGTCCTCTGAGACTTCCTTTTCTGGCCACGCTCAATCTGCCAGACTTGACTAAGTTAACGAACGATCCAATCAGATACAATCCGGCTTGGCCTCCGATCCCAACCAAACTTCCATTAAATATCCCAAAATTCAAAGGAAGAGTGGGGAAGACCCGAGCGACCATGTAACCACATTTCATTTATGGTGCTCATCGAACTCCCTCATCGACGATTCGATTAGGTTGAGACTATTTCAACGCACCTTAACTGGAAATGCTACTAAGTGGTATATAGAGTTTCTAGGGGACACCTTTACATCTTTTGCCGATTTTGCTAACATTTTCTTAAACCATTTTCAGTTGCTTGTCCGTTACGAAGCCGAAACTAAACTTCTAGCCAGTTTTCATTAGGACACGGCTACTCACATTTCTGATCATATTCAGGAATGGAGACAGAGAAAGAGGCTCATCAAAGCCAAAATTCCACCTGAATTCTATCTCGAATGGTTTTTAAAATCATTACAACCTGAGATCTCCAAGGATGTTTCTATGTCTGGAGTTTGTTCCCAAGAGCAGGCTATTTTTCACACCCAGCAGTTAGAACTGATATATTCTCAGTTTGGGACTCTTCATAAAATATTTCTTGATGCTCCTAGATCCACGATTGATATAGCCAAACTGAAGCCAAGTCCGCATGCTGACGGTATTGTTGGATCGATTGATGCGAATGCAGTGAACCTTTTGAGCCAATTGCAACAATTGTCTATACAAACTGCTTCTTCCAATCAGGCTGCACTGTCTACTACTCCACCTTCTCAACCTTCTTCCGTAAACGTCGTTTAGACTTCTAACCCCAAAGGAAATCAAAATTCCTATGGGAAGAAGAAAGGACGAGGTAAAAATAAGAATCAAGATGGGAAGGGTAAAGCGAATAAGCCCGGCAATAACGCTGGTGAGGGTGGAAAGGAGTCTAAGAAGAAAGCTAAGTTTCCATGCAAGCTATGCAATGGAGACCATTTGACTCATCTCCACCCAAAAATTCAAGATGCTCAGTGCTTGTTAGTGCAGCAAGGGTCTTCTAGCTCCCAAGCTGTCTTAACTAACCCTTTCCCCGAAGGGCAGCAGTTGCTTGCTGGCGCGAATTCAAACCCTGGTACCTCTGCAGGGGGCAACCAGGAGGGGGAAAATTCCTCAAATGTTTTCATGATGGGTTCTCATGTCAATGTGGCCACATGGTCACATGATTATGGTGAAGCTAAAACATCCAAGGATTAATCTGTTCCCGGAACTATGGATCCACTTCATATTGAGCGACCCTCTATTGAGTCTATACCTAAGATACCGAAAGGTTCCACCAAACGCGCGACTATCAACCGTAATGCTAGGGAAGCCCAGAACTACTCCATTGTGGAGGATCTGGCTCAAAGTCCATGTGCTATGTCTGCTTTAGAGGTACTCCAGTCGTGTCCAACTCAACGAAGTGCTTTGATTTCAGTGATAGGGGCAATTGATCCAAACAATTCTTTAGTGCTCACTCTTGACATGATCAATGTCAAAAAGAGTCTCCCTCATCATATGGCTTTTAAAATAAAGTATACTTATAGGAAAACTAACATTTTTTGAACAGTTATAGATGAGGGAGCTTCCACGTGCATCATGTCGATGTCATGTTGTAAGTCCATTAGGTCGCCTTCGGCTGTTCCTTCACCCACACTCTTGACAAAATTTGACGGTCATTCTCATAGGCCACACAGGATTATCTTGACCTTTCCTATATGTGTTGGAGGAAAGGTCATTAATATCGAAGTAGAAATCATTGATGCCAACCTAGATTACAATCTTCTCTTAGGACGAAATTGGATTTATGAAATGGATGCCATTGTTTCGACTCTGTTTTGAGTCCTTTGTTTTTCTCATGAGGGGAAAATTGTTAAGGTTGATCAATTGGAATATTCTCCAGTTGACCGTCGTGCAAATTAGGATTCTACTGTTCCATTGGTGGATAACCCCCATCAACCTATTGAGAATCTAGGAGTTGGGATGTATTCTTCATTGATGGGTACATTTGATCTTCCCACTCCTATAGCTAGAACTAATGTCATTTCATCTTCCAAAGAGTCTTCACAAGAAAAGTTCTTGTAGACTCGTTATTTTTTGGACCCTTGGACCTTGCCTTCACCTACAACCACATTAGATGAAGGACAAGTTGGTGGAATGGCATTCCCTATGTCTGCAGCAGAGCTTAGATATCAGTCTATCATTAACTCTGCAGATGACCATCCTACTCCTTTTTCAGAGGAAGAGTTAGATGGTGATGTGGCTCCAGCTTGGACCCTTGACTCTTCTTCTACTATGGATTGCTTAGATATGATTTTACCATCTAAGGAAGCAATCTTAGAAGCAATGATGGGTGTAGATCGACCTTGGGAAGACTTACACCATCGTTCATATTTTCTTCCTCCATTGCGAGAAGTTGAGTCCAGGTTCTCCAATCTGCTTACTAACGATGTTTGTATAGTTTCAAATCCTTTGGCTCCAGCACACATCCATGCCGAAGGTAACATGTCAATCATTTCAAAAATCGTACCGATAAACATCTCTAGAAACCCTAATATTATAGAAAATGTCTTCATCGGAGCCGAGTGTTCCCCTGAAAAGATTCAAATTTACACTGACCTCTTTAAAGAGTTTCGGGATGTATTTTCTTGGTATTATGAAGAAATGCCTGGTATTGATCCATCCATCATTCAGCATGAGATCAAGACATAAAAACACTTAGCCAATTCGTCAGAAGCTTCGACCGGTCAATCCTAGGAAAGTAGCAACTATTGAAGCTGGCGTAGAAAAGCTGCTCAAGGCGGGTTTCATATACCCTGTTCCTCTAACAGATTGGGTTTCTAATCCAGTCCCGGTTGATAAAAAACAAGGAACGATCCGTGTATGCATTGACTTTAGGGATTTGAACAAAGCTTGTCCGAAAGATAATTACCCCACACCGTTTATTGATCAGATAGTTGATGAATGTGTGGGTAATGAGATTTTTTCCTTCATGGATGGATTCTCCGGTTATAATCAGATATCTATCCGTCTAGAAGACCAGCATAAGACAACTTTCATATGTCCCTGGGGTACCTTTGCGTACAAAAAGATGCCTTTTGGTCTTAAAAATGCTGGAGCCATGTTTCAGCGGGCCATGTCATACGCTTTCCATGACATCAAGCACATCATCGAAGCATACTTATATGATTTAGCTGCTCGTTCTTGAAATAGAATCAATCATCCTGGTCACCTTCGATTGGTTTTTGAGAGATGTCGATTTTACAAGATCCGGTTGAATCCAAATAAATGCATTTTCATGGTTACATTTGGTTGGTTGTTAGGGTTCATTGTGTCAATTGAAGGGATTCGAGTTGATCCCTTCAAGGTAGAGGCAATAATTCAGTTGCCTCCCACGTCTTCCATCCAACAACTTCAAAGTCTTCAGGGGAAGGTAAATTTCTTGAGACGGTTTATAGCGAACTATGCTGAGATAACTAAAGGGTTTATGCGTTTGCTCAGGAAAGGAGTTCCATTTTTATGGGACGACTTTGCACAACGATCTTTTGATGCCTTGAAGCAGGCGTTGATCTCTGCCCCGCTTTTGAGTCCACCAGATTATGGTAGAGATTTCCTTTTATATCTTGCAGCTGCAGAATCAACCATAGGTATGGTTCTGGTTCAGGAAGATGATGCTCTCACAGAGCATGTCATTTACTACTTGAGTCGAGGCTTGGTAGGCCTTGAACTACGCTATTCTCTGGTTGAGAAATTAGCCTTGGTAGCTGTCCATGTTGTCCAGTGGCTTCGCCATTATATTCTGCTACGCAAAACATTTGTCTTAGCGGCAGTCAATCCTTTCCAATTTGTCCTCAGTAGGCGAGTGATTGGGGGCAAATACAATCAATGGATTGTTATTTTACAAGAATTCAATCTCGAGTTCTTGTCGGCCAAGTCTAAGAAATCATTGGTTTTTGCGGAATTAATTTTCGAGCTGCCTTGTGGAGAAGATACTGTTTATGAGGAAAGTTTTCCTGACGAACATCTGTTCCTCATCTCTTCACAAGATCCTTGGTATGGAGATATCATAATCTATCTCTAGACTTCGAAGTTCCCTCCTACTGCCTCCAGGGATGAACGTTGAAAATTACGTCACCTGGCTAAGAACTACGTCATCATTGGTGATACATTATATCACCGAGGGGTTGATTAAATCCTTAGGCGTTGTTTAACCTTAGAGGAAGCTGAGTCTGTGCTTAATTATTGCCACAATGGAGCTTGTGGTGGTCATCTTTCAGGGCTTACTACAGCCCAGAAAATCTTGCGTGCCAGCTACTTTTGGCCTTCGCTTTTCAAAGATTGTATTGAAGCAGTAAAACGTTGCCACCCTTATCAAGTCTATACTCGGAAGATGCGCGTGCATCTAGCTCCTCTTTTTCCTGTTATCAATGTCGGTCCCTTTACAAAGTGGGGTATTGATTTCACTACTTGTAATCTGCCTTTAGTAGTGAATCACAAGTACATTATAGTGGCTGTAGACTACTTTACGAAGTGGGCTGAGGCCTTGCCCACTTATAAAAACGATAGTGAAACAACAACATTGTTCCTCTTCAATTAGATTATTTCATGGTTTGGTATCTAGAGAGAGATTGTCACTGGCCATGGAAGTCATTTTCAGAACCAACTGATGTCTGAATTGGCTCTTAAATTGGGCTTCCGGCAGGAGCATTCGTCTCCGTATTATCCTCAAGCCAATGGCCAAGTAGAAGCCATGAATAAGTCCCTTAAGACAATCCTACAAAGGACAATTGACAAAAATTGCTCCAATTGGCATCTCATGTTGTATCCGGCTCTCTAGGCGTACCGAACTTCAGTAAAGACTGCCACTGGTTTTACACCGTTTCAGTTAGTTTAAGGGATGGAATCTATATTTCCTGTTGAATGCGAAATTCCATCTCTTAAGCTAACTGTTTAGCTCCTTCCAGAGACCTCTAGTCTCGAAGAGCGCCTCCTTCATTTGGAACATCTCGATGAGCAGCGTCGAGATGTCGCCACAATCAATGAGGCTCATAAGAAAAGGGTTAAAACTCAGTACGATAAAGTTGTCCGTCCTCGAGTCTTTTCTGAAGGTGACCTTGTCCTGGTCTATGACCAAGATAAAGACGCCTTGGGGGCAGGAAAATTCAAGTCTATGTGGTATGGTCCCTTTATAGTGAAACGAGTTTTAGAAAAAGGGGCTTATGAATTAGTCAATTTTGAAGGGAACAAGTTGGCGGAGCCCCAAAATGGGCTCTACCTCAAGAAGTACTTTGCCTAGGTTATGGCTGAGCAATGGCTTCTTTGTATATTTTTTATTTTTGTACATATCTTATTGGGAGTTTTTGTGATATCCACAATTTTTTGATCTGCTTTGGCAAGTGTTGATGGATGACTTGGTCTATTTCGGATTCGCTGATGGTGCTAGTTAGCACACTCAGAACCTCACTTTCGCAGCTTGGGTGATATATTATCCAATTGGTGAGTTGATGGTATCAAGGGGAGTATGTATTGGTCCCGCGTCAAATAATATGGCCGAGTATACTGCCGTCATTAATTTACTATCCGAAGCTATTTATTATGGAATCGATTCGTTGGTAGTCTATCTTGATTCACAACTGGTAGTGTCACAATTGAATAACATTTATCGGGTTCGGGATCCTTATTTATATCGCCAATATTTGAGAGTGAGGGTGTTGCAAAGATCATTTGTTTATATTACTTATTTGCACATTCTACGATATGATAATTCATTAGGAGATTCTATCGCTAATCAAGCTTTAGATTGGCACATTATTCATTCATCAAGATAAAATCAAATATAAAAAATCTAGAACTATATATATATATATATATATATATATATATATATATATATATATATATATATCATAAAATCACCCGTGTGTACATAAAGTGTTTCAAAAATAATATACAAAATTGGGACTAAAATGCCCATAATCATGTCCAGTACATCTAATGACCCGACTCAAGATGAGCGGCTAAGTAGGTGACCACTACTTTGGCCACACGCCGAAAAAGGTGAACCCAGTCGCATGGTACTCCTACCATGCGGTGCTGCATATCCTTTGGTAGATCTTCTATGGCCTCCATCGGTACTCGGTGAGTCAATCTCACCAAGTTTTGCTAGACTGCGTATAAGACTCTCTCAGTCTCCGCAGTTGCCTCTTCGGCACCTCTTCTGCGACGCCTATGTTGCGGAAATCCGTTTGGTCGTACCGGACCCACATCTGGAACAAGATCATTATATCAGTGATTTAATCCCATCAAAAATATATTTAAGTTCATTTTCATATTTGAAAAACATAAAAATCATAAAAATTGACAAAACTTAAAAAAATGGTTACCTATCTCTCCCCATGCTGTGTCTGGTGGCAGCACCAGATCCGAATCTCCCCTGAAATCCATGCCAGCATAGGGATAGTCGTCCATAGCAATGATTTGCTGCTCCCACCAGGAGAAGAAATCATCGTCAAAAGCAGTCCTCAGTATGTCTCCGCCTCCAAGGCATTTCATCAAGTCGGCCCACCTACCCATCCGAGGATCTCGGGGGCTACTGATAGGAACTGATACTCTGGGACGTAACCCTGGAACCTTCTCGAAGAAGAAGGAGCACAAAATGGTCCCATATCTGAAGTTCTTGGTCTGTCCTTTCTAAATGGAGGATAGCTGACTCTTCATATTGGTCAGAAGAGGTGTACACTAGTCAAACACAGTAGTGAGACAATCTACGACCAAGCTCATGGATATTCATGACACTTGGTGCAATGAGGCTGATCCGTTTACCTTGGCTATGGTGAACAGTATGATCCTCAAGGACAAACTCTCTACATGTTTTATTGGAATTTGGCTTCCAATCTTCTCCAGATGCCCCAGACAGTATATATGCACGTAGTCTTCCACTGAAAGACTACCTCGTGTTCATCTAGTCGAATGCACCACTTCTCCTCTTTGGGAGAGTCCAGTGATAAAGTAAATATCTTCTATCTCTATCCTTAAAAAGGCATTTGATCAATAATGAACGCATCATCTTCGATACTCCAATAGCGGATTAACGTTTCAAGCAAGCGGGTATTTTCCTTCATATTTGGCATTTTGAAAATTTTTAATAAACCACATCCTCTTAATGCATCCAAGGCCTGTTGATCATTCATAACCTCATCATCAACAGTAGCATGCTCCCTTTCCCTCCAGGTGATTGTCATCCTGAAAGAAAATCAAGTTTAACCGTTAGATTTTTATGTTTTAATTTCAAACTACGTATACGCGGGTCCATTTCATACATAGTCGCGTGTAAGGCCTGCGTATATGTGGGTTTCTCATAACCAACCCGCATATACGCTGCGTTGACATTTTTAACATAATTTCCAACAGTGAAACCTCAATTAAAATTTCTAAAAACAATCACAAATTGATGCAAGCTAGATTTGGGGGTTACCTGGTGATTTTGAGCCAATTTGAATGGTCAAATTCTTTGGGAGGCAAGATTGCTTCTTTTTCTCCACAACTTTTTCTCTCAGCACAAATGGTAACAATGGTGAGTCAAAAAATCTTTTTATAAGCTTTGAAAATGTCAAATTTTTTCAAAACTTGATTTTGTTTCATCTCATGAATCTTTTAACTTGGGAGCTTGGATTTTCGAGGATAGGTTGTTTTTTCAGGACATTTTGGACTCTTTTTCGGAAATTTCATGTCGGTTCCATGACTGTTGACCCATCATGGCAGGAATCGTTTACTCACTGGCATATAGGTTAGGGAATCCATTTTTCTGTTGCATTTTGCATACTAGCCTCCATTTGTCGATACACTTTCCATAGGGTCGATCCCATCGTGTTATGGTTCGTAAACCATTTTCACTCACCGAATTTTTAAATAATGACATGATGGTAGAGCCATCCTTTTCATGGGAATCATAGTTAGCACCTCACTGACATTGGTTGCCCATGCTACTTCATTGAGTAGGCTTAGGAGTCCTCTCTAGTCCCGCCATGACTTATGCGTTGAAGACTCATTCCTCTTTGCTTCTTCGCTTCATTCTAGCCTTATACCCTAGAGGCTCCTTTGTGTTGAGTTGTACTACTGCATTGCATTTTGACCATTTGCACCTTTTGGCCTTGAGCCAGCTTCACTTAGATTCGTGTTTAAGCCACTTTTTGACCATGTCTTCTGCAAAAAAATCAAACTTGCAATCCCTTAGCTTTTGCAACTTGACACACCCTCAAACCCGTGGAAGGAACATCCCTTTGAGTGTCCTTGACCAACTTCGCCTCCCTGCATTGAGCATAGGAATGTTCCCATCCCAGGAACTAGATCATTTGTTTCACTGACACTCGTTCTTTCCACTGTACTATAGCATTCTTTTATTCTTTTTCCAGCTTAAAGAAAAAGACAAAAAAAATTACATATTCCAAAAAGAGCGGGAACGGGACAACATTTCCATTTATTGTTGGCAGCTAGAGTCAGTTGTGTCGCCCTTGAACAAAGCACTCAAACAAAGCATCTCCTCCATTTGGGTGGGATTTAGCTTGACTTAGGTACACCTTAACCTTGTTATTGAGTCAGTTCTCCTCTGATTGGTTATCTCTTCCAATCATATGGAGAGTTTGTTCGTGCCTCCTGCATGGCGAACTTATACAGAGTCATCATATGCTGCCACATGGTCATCATTGAGTCGTGCTTTTGTTCAAGGGAAGTAAGCCTGAGTCGGCCTCTTTGCGGTGTCTCTTGACCTATTTTTCAGTCGACCATCCCTGGTTGTCAGTGTCTTGTCTATCATCACATCAGTTATATTGGTCCTTTACTCGTGTCGGTTTGAGAAGGTCTCCATTGACTTCTTGCTAGCGGGTCTTGTCCTTATTAACAACGACATCTTGCTCTGAGGATAGGCCTAGAGCCACACCCTGGCCCTATTTTCATTATTGATAGGTTACCTTGTGCTCAACATCGATCAGTATCATGGGTCTTTGACTGAGTGGTTTCCCTTGTGTTCGACATCAACTTTCATTATCACACATTGGGATTCGTGCAGTGCCTTTGTTTCCATTTGACCATATTGGTGGATTCCTCGCCTCTGTGTCAGCTTTCATTATTGGTTGGTTTAGAGGGTTTCTATCGTGCGCTAGCTACATCTTGTGTATGCCAGAAACGTGCTTCGGTTGGGTTACTACATCTTTTTTCGTCCGATTCCTTCCACATTATTGGCCTACGGGTTACACTCGCGCTAGATTGATGAAAGATGCCTTAATTCCTTCCTTCTAGCGGATCTTTCCCTATTGACTACAACTCATTGCTCTGGGGCAAAGGTCTATAGTCCATTTGGAAGTACCTTGGGGTTTACAGTCATCAGTGGCAGATCCTTCACTATCAATAGTGTGAAACCATCATTGTCTCCTGATTGATAGATTCTTACAGGTGTTTGACTTCAGCTCATCTATTCACACTTGTTAGATTGTACTGGGTACCTTGACTCTCATTATCATTATCGGTGAGTAGTCTCGCGTTTGTTAACGGTATACATCAATGACTGGTAATCAAAAAATTTCTCACATGGTCGACTTTAGATCATTTATTCCCATTGTGTAGAAATGTACCACGACGGTCGGTAAAGACCTCAGATTGCATCAACGTTCTTTGGTTAACTTGTTAGTTGCTCTTGTTGTTGCTAGTTGACACCATTCCACCTTATATGTTGCAGTCCTTCACAGCGACATCCTATATGCTGGCATCCGAGTTGCGATGTAGTACCATCTTATTCCATCATGTTCATTTGGTACTATTGGGATCAGTTTTTGACATCAATGATCAGCTCCATCTTTTAGCCTCATTGATCATCTTCTTATATGTGATATTCAGACATGTACTTGTTTGATTGTGATTAGATGATCCATTATGTACTTTCAGTTCCTTATACTTGTATACATAGTGGATCCGCTTGTACTTAATATGCATACATTCTTTACTTTCTCTGAGCATGGGTATGCCCACCTCAGACAATTATTTCTTTCTGATCTTCTTTTGCTGGCTTGGTAGGCTGAAATCTGGTGAAGTCTGTCTCAGTTTTTGACAGGTTTCCTTTCCATGTACTTAATACATTTCGACCATCATGTTCCACGTCTGACTTCATATATTAGGGGGCATCTGTTATAGCTCCAAATATCACCTTATGTATTTGTGATGCTTGGTTTATGGCCTAGGGCAACCCCTCCTTCTAGACTTGGTCCAAATATTAAAAAAATAGTGTTTTACTCCCTGTACGCGACTTTGCCCTGTATTAAATGCATGTACACACGGGTCAATCTATGCCCAACCCATGTATATGTCTTAAAACACTTAAAAAAATTAAATTTCCTTAATTATGGGCAGAGATCATGGGTTTTACCTGTTGATTACCTATTAGTGCCTGTGGCCCAACTGTTCCCAACTAAAAAACTACTTTGGGAGAAGTATAAAAAGACTTCAATGGGAAGGCCTTAAGGAGGAGAGAAAATAGAGAATTACTTTGAAGAGATTATCCCTTGATCAAGTCTGAAGATCCCTGTGCTTCAAGCACTTCCCCAAGTTCAGGAAACCCTTGTTTCCTTGAGAGTTGATATCCTTTCACTTGTGGGAGATATGCTTGTGTTGGTTATGGAATGAGCCTTTTGAAGACCGGGAGTGGACGGATCTGGAGGACAGTTCCTCTTGGAGCCAGAAGAGGAAGACTCAGGTGAACTCTTTCTATGTTCTTATTATAGTTATTTGCAATAAAAGAAACAATGTCTTGTTCCTGATATCAACTTTGTTCATGCATCAGATGTTGTTGTTATGGTTTATGTATGAATGACTATTTAAATGTATAACTAAACATCTACTTATATATTATAAAGTTGATTTCACTATAATGCTGTATCTATATGCTACTGTGCGTCTTTGAATTGGTTGTTTTGCAGGTTCAAAGATTGTGAGGAGTTGTAGAGGGTTTGAACCCTGGCTAGAACTACTCGAATGAAGGACCCCCGGGTATGTGCATCTTCGCATAGTTTTCTCGTTTAAGCATTTTGTCTAAGTTATCTGCTTGTTTCTTGCTATAGATTACTCCTACTCTGCTAGGGTTCTGACCCAAAGCCCTAGGGGACTTTATCCCTTAACAATGCTAATGAAGACATGATGACATGACAATGACAAGTAGTCTTGCAAATTCAACTAAGAGATTTACTTAGAAAGGTTTTATTTACTTACCATCCTTACCTTTAAGATGATCATGCATTCGACGGAGTTTGCATGTGGTCTTGACCTTTACCATCACTTAGTCTCTTGCAAAGAAAATTTGAAGGATGAAAAATTATCTTGAAGTTTAAAAACATTGGCAAATCTCACTATTCCCTAATATGTAAACTATAAAATGTTTATTGATGTATTTGTAAAATTATTCAAATTTATAATGATTTTATATATACTCTCTATATAATATTGGTGATTTTTAAGGTAAAATAATTTTATAGTGTAAAATTGGGGCGAATCATTTTGATAAAAAATGGAAATTGGCGAATATTGTTTTTGGAAAAATCATGGAAAATTTCCCACCTACGAATATTAGCCCCTAAAATTTTCCATGGTCTCTTGGTCCTTCTCCTCGACTCCTTGGGGTTGATATTAGCATGTCACCTTTTCCTATAGTCACTGGGCGATGGATTAACGTGGTTTTAGTGGGAAGTGACTGCTGCCGAGATGAGGCCATAGGAGGCCCATCTATGCAGTTTCTGCATGTAAGACCGATAAGACAACTTGGACAACACTGCGCAGTTTTGAGGCACAGGACACTGTTGCGGGATGGAGGCCCTAGGAGGACACCTCTGTGCAATTTTTTAATGCAAGGTGGCCTGACTGCTCTGCGCATTTCTAAAGAGAAGTGTTGGCTACCTGACTTCTCTGCGCATTTCTAGAGAGCAGTGCTAGCTGGGGTCTCTGCAGGCTACGGGGTTTCAGTAGGCAAGGGAGGAAGCTTGATGGTTGCAGAAGCAAAGTGAAAATTTCCAGGAAGCTGAATGAGACTAGTTTTCTTGGGAAATGGCTAAGTGCGAGATCAATGACACATATGTAAACAATGATAGGACTTGACTATGATTGCATACAAACACTTAGTGACACAACGTAGACCATACAGAATGCATAAGACATACTTTTCGTGATGCAAAAACTTTCGTGACAAGAGTGAATGAAGTGACTGTGAAACATGTCTATGTGATGACAACCGCTCATACACACACAATTCCCTTGAAGCAAAAAAACATTCCCTTTGCATGACAAACAACAACCCCTATGCCCAAAGATGACACATGCTGCATAAAGATGAGAACACAGACAATTCTTAAGATCAAGGAGGGGAGCTTGAAATAATCAGCTTACCAACAAGTGACCAAGGATGATCAATTGCAAGATCTAAGGTAGGCTCCGAAATTTGCATGTGAGCCAAAATTTTTGAGGGTGGTTGTAGCCGCTACAACACTGGCGACACACTGGTAGAACTCTAGCTCTCTATATGGACCTTGTTTCGTGAAAAGCGAGTCTAACCCTTTTGGAAGTATTGTTCAATTCCTTGATCATGATTCCTTCCACACTAGCTTGTGTGAAAGATGTATTCCTTACCATTCTCTTTATTAATCACCACATATTCCAAGCCAAGTCAAACTAGTTGTTTCGATTGTGGATGAGGGGTGTTAGCGCTTGAAATTTCACCTCAGGCTGAGAAAGGTAAACCTCAAGGCCACATCAAACCACTTAGCCTCGTAGCTAGCCCTACGGGGCAGGAGAGGGCTCTCTCCGGTCTATCAGTAAGATCTTAAATGGGCGAGATGACCAATAGGGAAACAATGATTTTAGGCTAGTAAACTGATCAAAAAGGTTGATTTGGGGTTTTTAGGGTTTTTGGTGGCAAATTGAGGAGAGGGAAATTTTGGGTGCGGGGATTGGACACAGTTTCTGCAGGGGGTTCTTTGGGGCGAGGTAGGAGATAGTATTGATGCCTTTGATTGAGGTGGATGATCAGGGATGACAGGTGAGGAGCTAAGGAGAGCAAACAATAACTTTGAATTCTCCTTAGATAGTAGAAAACATTGAAATTAAACAAACTTAAAAGCAGAGCATGAAAGTCATGAATTCTTACTTTAACACTTCATTTGTTTAATGTGCAGAAGGAAAAGAAAGGAAATGGTTCACATAACACACTTACAAGTACATAGAGAAACACACCATCAATACATGTAACCACAAGAATCCCAAAAAGCACTGCAAAACCCTGGTCTTCCTTAGCCAAAAATTGCAGAGATACAGTGAATAATACAATGATAGCTTCTCCCTCAAGAGTCCAACCATGAAAATGAGCAAGAAAATACATAATATAGATCATCTAACCTCTTTCCCTGCCTCTATGGGTCGAGCTCACTATCCTAGGAGCTGTTTCAACCACTTCTAAAGTAAGCACTACAAACTAGGCAGTCAAAACAACTTGCCTCTATAAGTTAGGAAACCAATTCATTCATTTAATTTTTACCTTTTTCATGAATGAATCTTCTAGAAGAGATACATAAGTGTAAAAGTGTCATAAAATCACATTAATTACATCAAGGAGGATAACAATTCACTCCATAAAGTCAAACAAGGTCAAACTGCGTTTTTCTGAGCTGTACACTGAATTTTTTGGAAAATTTGCCTGACGGGTCGCGTGCCTCTGCCTGACAAGTCGCGCGCCTTTGGGGCCGCTTTTGGGGCACTTCCAGGTGTCCAAATGGGGCAATAGTAGGCTTGTTGGAAAGGTCTGTGAGTCTACTTTCCAACCCAACTGGAATTTCTGAATTTGGTGGTCATTTGCCCCTCCAAAATTGCAATCTCCCAAGAGTGCTTTTTGTGTCTCAAAAATGTGGCAGAAAGTCAAATTTTGCTTGTTTTTTGACTTTTTGGAGGCCCAAAACTTCACAAAATCTCTTGTCCATGGATGAGCAAATGTAACTTTGTATGACAAATCTGGAAATTCTGAGTTTTTGCAAAATGGAGTTGCCAAGATGAAGGGTCGCGCGGGGGGTGAGACCCATTAATGGACAAAACCTGTAAATTGCCTGAAAAAACCAAAATTTACTCAAAATGCTCAAAATTTCTTGGGATTTGTGTTTTGGCTAGGCTATTTAGTGCCTTGGTCCTTCAGTGAAGCCTCAGCCAAGATGTGCAGGGGATCGGGCCTCTTTCTCCGTTTTAGTGCCTTGGTCAACCGCCTTTGAAGCACCTTCATCTTTGCCTTGCACACGCGCATCCGCGCCCAATAATGGTTCATCATGTTCCTTAGCAACTTTTTATCTTGGTTGGCCTTAGCCAACAGCCTCTCCAAGTGTGCATTGACCTGGATAAGCATAGTCTCCCGCTCAACTGGCACTAAATCACCGGGCCTCCTTCGGTTCAAGATGCGGTCACTACGAATCCTCCACAACTCATCAAGAGTTTTCTCATCCTCCAACTGTTTGTTGCGCTGCTCCAGATATGAGATTTTCCATTGTGCCCCTTCTAGTCTCTTTTGTAATACATCATTTTCAACTCTAAGGTGCTGAATGTTCTCCTTTGCCTCTTGGCTAGGAGAACTGACCTCAAGATCAACAAGCTCTATATATGGAACTCCTGATGGCCCCTCATCAATCTTGGGCTGCTTGCCCCTCTGTACTGCCTGTGCTACTGAAGAAAGTGAGGCCCCTTCAACCTGATGTGGAGATAACACTCGCTGAGCTGATGATGAAGGCGAGACCCCTTCCACATGCTGTGGAGAAAGTACTCGCCGAGCTGCTGCAAATAAGGCCCTCTGGCCTCTCTGATAAGTAACCAAAGGTGAGGAGCTGACATGTCTAGTGACGGGGATGTCATGCTGCTGTGATGGTCCTCCCTCCTCGTGAACAACCTCAGGATGTGGCGGGGGTGGTGCTGTGAAAAGCTCACGAGAGATGAACTCCTCCCATGAGATGCCCTGCTGAGCCAACTGATGTAATACTACAAGCTGAATCAAACCATAATGGTAAAGGCTCCTATACTGCTGTGCCGGGCTCTTCCTCTGCATCATGGACACCATCCTCACAATGTTCTGATAGAAGAAAACAGGGATGTTCATCATCCGTACCCGTGTGAAGTGCATCAATAGGCGAATATGGTACGAATATATCTGTGAAAATCTGCCCTCACAGGTAAAATAGAGCATGATGAGCCTCATCATGGGAGCATACTCACTCCTGAGAAATCTGAAGGGAAACACACCTGTCAAGTATCTCATGACTGCTGGTCTAACAAAAGGCTCAAAGTGAACACTGTCCAACACCTTGCGTTTATTCCACACCTCCCCGACATTAGGTATCCCTGTGGCCTGTGCAATCACCTCGGGTGTCAATGTAAAGTCCACCCCGGCAAGGTTGACATGTCCATCATGCAAATGTAAAACAAATAGGCGAGCCAACTCTCTGTGATGCTGAATCCGAGAGATCCTCTCGCAAAACTCATAGCAAGACATGTACTGGAAACATGAGACTGCCATAGGACAAGCCTGTAAATCTGTCAAAGAGGTGGGCTCCTCTTGCTTATGATGACAGCCCTTTCCACCCTTATGAGGCCTCCTCTGTATCTCAATCTCTGAAGCTGATGACTGGTCATCACTCTGCTCATAGGTTTCGGTTTCTGACATTGTTTAAGGAGCAAAGTGGACAAAATGTACTGCTGTTTCTGCCTTGCAAAATGCTGATCTATATGCTTAGGCAATTTGGCGATTTCGGAGGGTCCTTGGATAAATTTGCAGTCGGTTTGGTAAGGAGGGCGCTGACGGGTCGCGCGCCTCACCCAACGGGTCGCGCCCGTTGAAAAATTACACTGCCGGAACGCGCTTGACGGGTCGCGTGCCTGGTCTGACGGGTCGCGCGCCTGTCCAGCTCCCAAATTCGCTCAAACTTTCACTCAATCACTCTTGCAAGTAACTTGGATGCACAATGAGGGTCAATGGAGGGAGATTGGGCCTTTATAGCTTTGATTTGAAATAATTTCATGCCCAAACCCACTTTATAATGTTTTTCTTTGACACTTTATAAAATTGACTTTTTGGTTTCCTTTGTCCTGAAATTGACTGATTTAATGCTTTTGCTCGATTCTTTTTGCAGGGATAATATCTGAGGGATCTTGGCAAGGGAGCCAGGGTTACATGCTGTCCTTTGAAAACTTTTGAATTTTTACCATTTTTTACAAAATTTTGAAAAATGACCTTGGCTTTAAAAATAGAGTTTTTAAATCCAAGGTGAAAATTAACTGTACAAGATAGAAATTTGTGAAGAAACACCATTAAAATCATCCCTCTGGCTTGCTGAGCACTAATTGACCTTCAGAGACATGACCTTGTAAACAAACTTGACCAAAACCCTAGACCTAGTAATTTGACCTCAAGACAAGACAAGACAAGCTTGAAAGAGATTTAAGGACTGAAATGACTTTGATCCAGCAATGCCAAGAGGGGGACAAAGACACCAGCTCCTCCATCAGGGTTATGGCATGCCTAATGGAATGCAAAAATTGACACTGATGAGACACCTACTTATGCAAATGCAAAGAGCTTTGATCGCTGATGGAGGGCTACAAGACCGACTCTAACATTGGCTCCAATGGGGATGGTAGCTCCTTGGAGGTGCCAAGAACCTTAGACCTCTGGGAGAGCAGACCAGTGCTTTATCATCATTGGGAAATGGAGTCAACTTTTACACATGTGACCCAAATTTGGACAACTTTATTAACTTGGACAATTGACTGAAATTTAAACTAACTTTGACACAAACCGACTCACTTTATGCAGAAAATAGACTGACTGAAACAACTTGAAAAACTCACACCAACTAATCACCATTTTCAGAATTATAGCCTTCACTGCGGGCCCCAGACTAAAGATGGGAGATCAGTTCATACTTGCTGCAGAATGAAAGTAACATGGTAATTACAATGAGAGTGATTAGAGCAGAAAATGCTCAAGCATGATACCTTTTGAGCAGCCGGCCATTCACCGACCCACCTAGACATTCATCAACGTTCATTTCTTTGAGAAGAAAGGCATTTGGACCACGGTATGCTGCAATTTTGTAGGGACCTTTCCATAAGTTGTTGAATTTTCCATGTTTCCCTTTGTCTTCATTGCGGGCATCCCATCTCAAAACAACATCATCTATCTGAAAATCATCCGGCTTTGCTTTTCTGTCTTAAATTTTCTTGATGCGCTCTTGCAACTTAAGGGAATTTTGATGAACCTCCTCTCGTGTCTGCTGTAAATGAATCATTTGACTAATCCGCCGTTGCATAGTATCCTCCTCGCCACCAGCTTCTTGCAGCAACTTTGCCACTGGAACACTAAGTGAAGTAGGAAACACTGCATCTATCCCGTAGACCAATTCAAATGGTGACATACCAATTGACTTCTTTTGACTTACACGATCAACCCATAATGCATTTACTAACTTTTTGTGCCAGCTCTTCTTATTGATTTCCAGCAATTTCTTTATGATGTTCACTAGAGATTTGTTCGAAGATTCGGCCAGCCCATTTCCTTGCGGATGGTAGGCGGTCGAATGCCCCAAGCTGATGTTATATTTGTAGCAAAAATCAACCATTTTCTTCGATTTAAACGCTGCTGCATTATTTGTAATCAACTTATGTGGACAACCGAAACGTGACAATATGTTATTTTCAAGAAAAGAAATAATTACCGAATCCGTAGCTTGCCGATTGGGAATGGCTTCAATCCACTTCGTGAAGTAATCGGTGGCGGTCAAGATCCATCGATGCTGCGCTGAAGATGCTGGGTGGATTTCGCCAATAAAATCCAAGCCCCATTGCTGAAATGGTGCGCTGATTTCAATGGGCTTGAGAGGCAACGACTGTAATTTCTGCTTTCCTTGAAAAATTTGACATTCATGACAACTCTTAACTGCTTTATATACATCAGAAAATAATGAAGGCCAATAGAAACCAACTCTCAAGATCTTATTAGCCGTGGTCTTCAAAAACAAGTGACCCCCACAGTCACCTTTATGAAAATCTTCTACTGCTGTCTTAGCTTCTTCTTCGACTAAACAGTTCAGCAATATGCCACCGAGGTCTTTCCAATAAAGTGCAGATTTGATGATGCAAAATTTGGTAGCTTTTAACGTCAATGTTCTAGCTTTGTTTCGAGGCATCCCAGGGGGTGAAGACAAATTTTGAAGCACATATACTATATCAGCATACCAAGGAGAGGAAACAAAGATATTCGATACCTGTAGAGCTGAATTTTCTTCGTCTTCATCGGATAAGGCAACAATCAAATTGATGTCTAGAACATGGAGATTCGTTTCAGCCATCAACTTAGCAAGACCTTGACCTTTAATCAACTTGGTAGGCTTAATTTCCACATCATACTCTAATAGTGCAGCGATCCACTTACCCCTTCTTCCTTCCGGTTCCGTTTGTACTAAAACATCCTTAACAGCTGCGTTGGGAACATATGCCAAAATATGAGAATTCAATATGTATACCCGGAAATCTTTCAAAGCTTTTATCAGCGCCAATGCTTGCTTTTCAATGATATTATCATTCAGCGCTCCGTCCCTTATGATGCGGCTGAAAAAAGCTATGGGCCTCTCGACCCCATCCCTCTTTTGCATCAACACGGCTGCCAACATATGCTCAGAAGCAAATGAAAATAAAATAAAATCTTGTGTATAATCTGGGCTGATCAAAGTTGGGGCTGAAGATAAGATTAACTTTACCAAGTTAAAAGACTTTACCGCCTCTTCGGTCCATTTGAGCTCGCTGTCCTTCTTGAGCATGTTGGTTATCTCTCTAAGATGTTCGGCAAGATTGGGAATGAAGCGACGCAGAAAATTCAATTTGCCATTGAAGGACTGAATTTCTTTCTTGCTTCGGGGCTGCTCTAATTGCTGATTTTCTTCCACTCGTGCAGGATCTATACGAATGCCAGCTTTAGAAATAATATGACCCAGCAGCTTTCCTTCGCTCATAGCAAAAAGACTCTTCTTCGGATTCAATGAGATGCCATACTTTCTGTACTTTTGGAACACCTTAGTCAAATGAAACAAATGCTCTTCATCTGATTTAGAAAACACGGTCAGATCATCAAGATAAACGACCAAAAAGACATCTTTCTCATTAGCAAAGGCCATGTCCATTGCCCGCTGAAATGTAGCACCAGCGTTCTTCAATCCAAAAGGCATCTTGGCATAATGAAATGTCCCCCATGGAGTAGTAAATGCTGTCTTGTCACGGTCATCTTCGTGGACCAAAATCTGATTATACCCGGAATAACCATCAAGCAATGACATCCTCGATGCCCCCACTACCCGCTGCAATATATGGTCCATTTTGGGCAGCGGATAATTGTCCTTTAGTGACACCTTGTTCAGATTTCTGAAGTCTATACACAAGCGAATCTCGTCGGTCTTCTTTCTCACGGGCACCAAGTTGGAAATCCAATCAGAAAATCGGATTGGCACGATGATTCCAGACTTATATAACCTGTTGACTTCCTTCTCGATTAATGGCAGCAATTTAGGATTAATTCTTCTCAACTTTTGTCGGAAAGGATTTTGATTTGGCTTTATGGGAATAGTATGCTGAATGATACTTGTGTCATAAGTTTTCAAATCTGAATATTCCCATGCAAAAACATTATAAAACGAAGACAACAATATGATATATTCATTCTTTACCTTGGGCGACAATGCTTTCGAGAGCTTCACCATCTTTGGATTTTCGGCTGTCCCAAGATTCACATCTTCGACACCTTCGTCCGTTGGCCTCAAAGTTGGCTTGCAGGCCACATCATCTTGATCGAACAATTCTTCCAAAGGAATTAATCCTTTAGGAATGTAATTGTCCTTGAGCTGCAACACATTCATCTAATTTAATCCTTCAGCTTCTGTGTCTATTGAGATGTCTTCGAATTTACCCTCAATTTGCAGAAAATCTTTGATTTCTTCGTCATCTTGGAAAACTTGCCAACACCTTTGATTATCTGGAACTGTAGAACGATGCTTTACATATATCTCAAACTTAATGGTGGAATTCATGGGTATTTTCAAATTACTTGCTGCCTTTGCCAATGCATCCGCAACACCATTTTGAATTCAGGGCACACATGTCAAAGTATGTTCTGAAAACAGTTTTAAGATATCTAGGACAGCATTCCGATATGCTCCCATAGGAGGATGTTTGGCCTGAAATTCACCTTTCACTTGCTTGATAACCAACTCGGAGTCGCCATATACCGCTATCTTCTTTGCCTTCAACTTCCGAAGGATTTTCAGACCAGCAATAAGAGCTTCGTATTCTGCCTCATTATTTGAACAATCAAATGCCAATTTATATGAACATACCCGTACCTTGCTTGGAACTTGGTTTTGGACTGAAAATGGGCTTCGAATCCACACACCTATTCCAGCACCATCTCTGCCCACTGCGCCATCAAAATCCATGGTCCAAAGACCATCCTCATCATCTTCTAAGTGGTGAAAATGTGATGTAGATGCATTCTCTGTTTGCTGCCCATTTGTTTCAGCTATTAGCTTTATGACAACAGACCTTTCTTCACTTTCCTTTCTCAAAACTTCTCTAAAATTTTCTGAAATGTCTGGTATATCTTCTACTTGAACTAACTGACTATCTATCTCATTGAAATTATCTGCAAACAAAACAAAAGATTTTAAATCTGTTTGTACATAATTTACAGGATGATTGACTGGTTTTTCCTTACTAGTGATCATGTATTTCATCTTTTGTTCCCGATATAACTTCCTCATCTGACCGAAGACCGGAATTGTAGCATATGAAAAATCGAGCTGAAGTGTACCTTTGAGCTTGGCTCCCCAAGATCTTGAAAGCAACATGCCGAACCGCGGAGGAATATCCGCCACCACCACGTCCATCAAAACATTCTTTGCTAGGATTTGATCTAAACTCACCACCAAGTCTTTGATCAAACCAATACATCTTACCCGGCTGGAATCAAACGAATACAAATCGTGATATTTCCTTGTGACGTCAAGTCCCAGCTTCTCCATAATCGTTTTCGGCATCAAATTATGCGAAGCTCCCGAGTCAAACATGGCATTGTGCAACAAATACTCATGCAATCGTAAACTGATATAGAACGGAGGAACATCACTTTCAGGAGACTCACCATTTAAAGCAGGCCAAAAAATCAGCTCCGGCTGATCATCTTGTACATTCACAGTGTCTAACATTGGATCAAAATTCAGCATCTTGGAGATCTGACCTCGGTAAGTGGTGTTCTTCATGATTTCCATCAAGGGAATAGACACCTTCAACTTTGCAACCTCATTCTCCAAACTGAAAACTGAAACCTTCTCACTTTGTTTGACCGGATTATCTCTTTTTTAACTTTATCTTTTGGTGTATTCGATTGCTGATCCATCTTGGCTGCTGGTGATGATTGACTTGTTGAAGGCCCAATTATGTCTTTTCCTTTTGTGTGTGGGGAAGCCAAATCATTCTTTCCTGCAGTATCTTTCCTTTTCTGAATGGGATTTATGGGAACAGCTCGGTTTCTTAATTGTCTCTGTTGAGCGGATAAAGCATTTAGGTACCCTCGTTGATACTCTTCCGATTCTTCTTCTAGTGCTGCATCATGTGACAAGATATAATTTTCATCCTCAGGGATGATGGAGTGACTTACCAACTCATCTTCTTCTGTAACATAAGTGGGCAGATCATCAGGAGTGAAGAAGTGATTCTCTTCTCCCACCGTATCACCTTCATCCTCTGATTCTTGGCTAACAAACTTCTGCTGAAAAGGAGGTTTCATTTGCTGCTGAACTGGTGCCTCTTGTGCCTTTGTTTCACGTGGCTTGATTCTATATTGTTGCTGCTGTTGACCTCTGAAATTTGGATTACGAATCTGAGGCTTTGGCTTGTCAATACGAACATTTTCAAATGCCCTTTTAATCTGTTCAAGTTCACGGAGAACTTGATTTGATGTGGATGCTTCCTCTTTGATTGTGATTCGCTTTTCAGCCTTCATTCTTGCCCTCTTATCATTTAAGTTTTCCTCAACGCTAACAGCAATCTTCTGCATATCCTCCAAGGTAGGAGGATCTCTATCTCTCAATGAATAGGCCATCTCCGGATCAAAGCCATCCGGGAATTTTAGGAGAGCTGATTTCCTTGATGGTCTCAAATCATCGGGAATAGCATTGTAAACTGTATTGAATCTGATTATGTAATCTTGAACGGACTCACCCGGATTACGCTTGAGGTTGTTGTATTCGGCATTAATTTGAAGCGGATCCTTTCTGATTTCCCATCGATCTAAAAACTGATTCTGAAGTGCCTCCAAGGTGGGAATGCTTGTAGCTGTCAACCCTCTGAACCACTTTCTAACTTCTCCTCCAAATGTTTGCATGAACAATTGCATGGTAACATCTTCTTCATCTAACTCATATAGATCAAAGAAAGTGGTCATTTTGTCAATATGTTGCTGAGCAGTAATACTTTGTGGAGTGCCATCAAACATGGGAATTTTACTTTGATAATCGGCTGGCATATCATGAAGATTTGGGGGCAGAGCCAGTGGGGCAAATCGAGCAGCCATTGCTTTAGGTAGAGTGGGTCTAGGAGTAGTAGGCGGAGTAGGTGTAGCTGTAGTGTGAGGAGTATGAGGAGGAGAAGTGGTATGGGATGTAGAAGGCGAACCAACTGTAGATGCGGGATGAGTAATTATGGGAGAAACAGAAATAAATGGAGGATTGGACTGTTCATGCGCCGTGATAGTAGATCCAATATGACCAGATATAGTCTCGACAAAATCAACAAGGGTAGTAGCTTGAATATGTGTCTGGAGAGATCTTAGGATGAAATTGTCAACCAATGTATTATGTCTCTCAATTTCAAGAGCAACTGCAAAATCAGGATTAGGAACTAGAGAATCAAGTGCACTTTTAGATTTGGTTTTGAACAAAGACAACTCAAAACTCTCGTCAAAATCAATATCTTCGAGATACTCAAAAATAGCTGGGCATGAATGAGATTTGAATATACGACCAGAATTGGAAGCCAGTTTGGAAATCAAGGAACAAATAACCAATCAGCCTATGAAAACTCTTAACTTAATCATCCGAAAGTTTAGAGTTTACAAATGAACTGGGGTAAAAATGCAGATGAAGTGTTACATTCACTGGCTCACGGAGGTCGACTGAAGCAGCGTTTATCTACTTGCGCTGATGTAAAACAAGAGCGTTTTCGAAGGCTACCTGGCGTATCTTCAGACTCCGTCTAAGACTTATGAATTAAACACATCAATCAGCAAACAATTTGTTCTCCCCAGTATGGTCGCCAGTATGTTAGCGCTTGAAATTTCACCTCAGGCTGAGAAAGGTAAACCTCAAGGCCACATCAAACCACTTAGCATCGTAGCTAGCCCTACGGGGCAGGAGAGGGCTATCTCTGGTCTATCTCAGTAAGATCTTCAATGGGCGAGATGACCAATAGGGAAACACTGATTTTAGGCTAGTAAAATGATCAAAAAGGTTGATTTGGGGTTTTTAGGGTTTTTGGTGGCAAATTGAGGAGAGGGCAATTTTGGGTGCGGGGATTGGACACAGTTTCTGCAGGGGGTTCTTTGGGGCGAGGTAGGAGATAGTATTGATGCCTTTGATTGAGGTGGATGATCAGGAATGACAGGTGAGGAGCTAAGGAGAGCAAACAATAACTTTGAATTCTCCTTAGACAGTAGAAAACATTGAAATTAAACAAACTTAAAAGCAGAGCATGACAGTCATGAATTCTTACTTTAACACTTCATTTGTTTAATGTGCAGAAGGAAAAGAAAGGAAATGGTTCACATAACACACTTACAAGTACATAGAGAAACACACCATCAATACATGTAACCACAAGAATCCCAAAAAGGACTGCAAAACCCTGGTCTTCCTTAGCCAAAATTTGCAGAGATACAGTGAATAATACAATGATAGCTTCTCCCTCAAGAGTCCAACCATGAAAATGAGCAAGAAAATACATAATATAGATCATCTAACCTCTTTCCCTGCCTCTATGGGTCGAGCTCACTATCCTAGGAGCTGTTTCAACCACTTCTAAAGTAAGCACTACAAACTAGGCAGTCAAAACAACTTGCCTCTATAAGTTAGGAAACCAATTCATTCATTTAATTTTTACCTTTTTCATGAATGAATCTTCTAGAAGAGATACATAAGTGTAAAAGTGTCATAAAATCACATTAATTACATCAAGCAGGATAACAATTCACTCCATAAAGTCAAACAAGGTCAAACTGCGTTTTTCTGAGCTGTACACTGAAATTTTTGGAAAATTTGCCTGACGGGTCGCGCGCCTCTGCCTGACGGGTCGCGCGCCTTTGGGGCCGCTTTTGGGGCACTTCCAGGTGTCCAAATGGGGCAAGAGTAGGCTTGTTGGAAAGGTATGTGAGTCTACTTTCCATCCCAACTGGAATTTCTGAATTTGGTGGTCATTTGCCCCTCCAAAATTGCAATCTCCCAAGACTTCTTTCTGTGTCTCAAAAATGTGGCAGAAAGTCAATTTTTGCTTGTTTTTTGACTTTTTGGAGGCCCAAAACTTCACAAAATCTCTTGTCCATGGATGAGCATGTGTAACTTTGCATGAAAAATATGGAAATGCTGAGTTTTTGCAAAGTGGAGTTGCCAAGATGAAGGGTCGCGCGGGGGGTGAGACCCGTTAATGGACAAAACCTGTAAATTGCTTGAAAAAACCAAAATTTACTCAAAATGCTCAAAATTTCTTGGGATTTGTGCTGTGGCTAGGCTATTTAGTGCCTTGGTCCTTCAGTGAAGCCTTGGCCAAGATGTGGAGGGGATCGGGCCTCTTTCTCCGTTTTAGTGCCTTGGTCAACCGCCTTTGAAGCACCTTCATCTTTGCCTTGCACACGTGCATCCGCGCCCAATAATGGTTCTTCATGTTCCTCAGCAATTTTTTATCTTGGTTGGCCTTAGCCAACAGCCTCTCCAAGTGTGCATTGACCCGGATAAGCATAGTCTCCCGCTCAACTGGCACTAAATCACCGGGCCTCCTTCGGTTCAAGATGCGGTCACTACGAATCCTCCACAACTCATCAAGAGTTTTCTCATCCTCCAACTGTTTGTTGCGCTGCTCCAGATATGAGATTGTCCATTGTGCCCCTTCTAGTCTCTTTTGTAATACATCATTTTCAGCTCTAAGGTGCTGAATGATCTCCTTTGCCTCTTGGCTAGGAGAACTGACCTCAAGATCAACAAGCTCTATATCTGGAACTCCTGATGGCCCCTCATCAATCTTGGGCTGCTTGCCCCTCTGTATTGCCTGTGCTGTTGAAGAAAGCGAGGCCCCTTCCACCTGATGTGGAGGTAACACTCGCTGAGCTGATGATGAAGGCGAGACCCCTTCCACATGCTGTGGAGAAAGTACTCGCCGAGCTGCTGCAAATAAGTCCCTCTGGCCTCTCTGATAAGTAAGCAAAGGTGAGGAGCTGACATGTCTAGTGACGAGGATGTCATGCTGCTGTGATGGTCCTCCCTCCTCGTGAACAACCTCAGGATGTGGCGGGGGTGGTGTTGTGAAAAGCTCACGAGAGATGAACTCCTCCCATGAGATGCCCTGCTGAGCCAACTGATGTAGTACTACAAGCTGAATCAAACCATAATGGTAAAGGCTCGTATACTGCTGTGCCGGGCTCTTCCTCTGCATCATGGACACCATCCTCACAATGTTCTGATAGAAGAAAACAGGGATGTTTATCATCCGTACCCATGTGAAGTGCATCAATAGGCGAATATGGTACGAATATATCTGTGAAAATCTGCCCTCACAGGTAAAATAGAGCATGATGAGCCTCATCATGGGAGCATACTCACTCCTGAGAAATATGAAGGGAAACACACCTGTCAAGTATCTCATGACTGCTGGTCTAACAAAAGGCTCAAAGTGAACACTGTCCAACACCTTGCGTTTATTCCACACCTCCCCAACATTAGGTATCCCTGTGGCCTGTGCAATCACCTCGGGTGTCAATGTAAAGTCCACCCCGACAAGGTTGACATGTCCATCATGCAAATGTAAAAAAAATAGGCGAGCCAACTCTCTGTGATGCTGAATCTGAGAGATCCTCTCGCAAAACTCATAGCAAGACATGTACTGGAAACATGAGACTGCCATAGGACAAGCCTGTAAATCTGTCAAAGAGGTGGGCTCCTCTCGCTTATGATGACCGCCCTTTCCACCCTTATGAGGCCTCCTCTGTATCTCAATCTCTGAAGCTGATGACTGGTCATCACTCTGCTCATAGGTTTCGGTTTCTGACATTGTTTAAGGAGCAAAGTGGACAAAATGTACTGCTGTTTCTGCCTTGCAAAATTATGATCTATATGCTTAGGCAATTTGGTGATTTCGGAGGGTCCTTGGATAAATTTGCAGTCGGTTTGTTAAGGAGGGCGCTGACGGGTCGCGCGCCTCACCCAACGGGTCGCGCTCCACTGACGGGTCGCGCCCGTTGAAAAATTACACTGTCGGAACGCGCTTGACGGGTCGCGCGCCTCTGACGGGTCGCGCGCCTGGTCTGACGGGTCGCGTGCCTGGTCTGACGGGTCGCGCACCTGTCCAGCTCCCAAATTCGCTCAAACTTTCACTCAATCACTCTTGCAAGTAACTTGGATGCACAATGAGGGTCAATGGAGGGAGATTGGGCCTTTATAGCTTTGATTTGAAATAATTTCATGCCCAAACCCACTTTATAATGTTTTTCTTTGACACTTTATAAAATTGACTTTTTGGTTTCCTTTGTCCTAAAATTGACTGATTTAATGCTTTTGCTCGATTCTTTTTGCAGGGATAATATCTGAGGGATCTTGGCAAGGGAGCCAGGGTTACATGCTGTCCTTTGAAAACTTTTGAATTTTTACCATTTTTTACAAAATTTTGAAAAATGACCTGGGCTTTAAAAATAGAGTTTTTAAATCCAAGGTGAAAATTAACTGTACAAGATAGAAATTTGTGAAGAAACACCATTAAAATCATCCCTCTGGTTTGCTGAGCACTAATTGACCTTCAGAGACATGACCTTGTAAACAAACTTGACCAAAACCCTAGACCTAGGAATTTGACCTCAAGACAAGACAAGACAAGCTTGAAAGAGATTTAAGGACTGAAATGACTTTGATCCAGCAATGCCAAGAGGGGGACAAAGACACCAGCTCCTCCATCAGGGTTATGGCATGCCTAATGGAATGCAAAAATTGACACTGATGAGACACCTACTTATGCAAATGCAAAGAGCTTTGATCGCTGATGGAGGGCTACAAGACCGACTCTAACATTGGCTCCAATGGGGATGGTAGCTCCTTGGAGGTACCAAGAACCTTAGACCTCTGGGAGAGCAGACCAGTGCTTTATCATCATTGGGCAATGGAGTCAACTTTTACACATGTGACCCAAATTTGGACAACTTTATTAACTTGGACAATTGACTGAAATTTAAACTAACTTTGACACAAACCGACTCACTTTATGCAGAAAATAGACTGACTGAAACAACTTGAAAAACTCACACCAACTAATCACCATTTTTAGAATTATAGCCTTCACCGCGGGCCCCAGACTAAAGATGGGAGATCAGTTCATACTTGCTGCAGAATGAAAGTAACATGGTAATTACAATGAGAGTGATTAGAGTAGAAAATGCTCAAGCATGATACCTTTTGAGCAGCCGGCCATTCACCGACCCACCTAGACATTCATCACCATTCATTTCTTTGAGAAGAAAGGCATTTGGACCACGGTATGCTGCAATTTTTTAGGGACCTTTCCATAAGTTGTCGAATTTTCCATGTTTCCCATTTGTCTTCATTTCGGGCATCCCATCTCAAAACAACATCATCTATCTGAAAATCATCCAGCTTTGCTTTTCTGTCATAAATTTTCTTGATGCGCTCCTGCAACTTAAGGGAATTTTGATGAACCTCCTCTCGTGTCTGCTGTAAATGAATCATTTGACTAATCCGCCGTTGCATAGGATCCTCCTCGCCACCAGCTTCTTGCAGCAACTTTGCCACTGGAACACTAAGTGAAGTAGGAAACACTACATCTATCCCGTAGACCAATTCAAATGGTGACATACCAATTGACTTCTTTCGACTTACACGATCAGCCCATAATGCATTTACTAACTTTTTGTGCCAGCTCTTCTTATTGATTTCCAGCAATTTCTTTATGATGTTCACTAGAGATTTGTTCGAAGATTCGGCCAGCCCATTTCCTTGCGGATGGTAGGCGGCCGAATGCCCCAAACTGATGTTATATTTGTAGCAAAAATCAACCATTTTCTTCGATTTAAACGCTGCTGTATTATCTGTAATCAACTTATGTGGACAGCCGAAACGTGACAATATGTTATTTTCAAGAAAAGAAATAATTACCGAATCTGTAGCTTGCCGAGTGGGAATGGCTTCAATCCACTTCGTGAAGTAATCGGTGGCGGTCAAGATCCATCGATGCTGCCCTGAAGATGCTGGGTGGATTTCGCCAATAAAATCCAAGCCCCATTGCTGAAATGGTGCGCTGATTTCAATGGGCTTGAGAGGCAACGGCTGTAATTTCTGCTTTCCTTGAAAAATTTGACATTCATGACAACTCTTAACTGCTTTATATACATCAGAAAATAATGAAGGCCAATAGAAACCAGCTCTCAAGATCTTATTAGCCGTGGTCTTCCAAAACAAGTGACCCCCACAGTCACCTTTATGAAAATCTTCTACTGCTGTCTTAGCTTCTTCTTCGACTAAACAATTCAGCAATATGCCACCGGGGTCTTTCCAATAAAGTGCAGATTTGATGATGCAAAATTTGGCAGCTTTTAACTTCAATGTTCTAGCTTTGTTTCGAGGCATCCCAGGGGGTGAAGACAAATTTTGAAGCACATATACTATATCAGCATACCAAGGAGAGGAAACAAAGATATCCGATACCTGTAGAGCTGAATTTTCTTCGTCTTCATCGGATAAGGCAACAATCAAATTGATGTCTAGGACATGGAGATTCGTTTCAGCCATCAACTTAGCAAGACCTTGACCTTTAATCAACTTGGTAGGCTTAATTTCCACATCATACTCTAATAGTGCAGCGATCCACTTACCCCTTCTTCCTTCCGGTTCCGTTTGTACTAAAACATCCTTAACAGCTGCATTGGGAACATATGCCAAAATATGAGAATTCAATATGTATACCCGGAAATCTTTCAAAGCTTTTATCAGCGCCAATGCTTGCTTTTCAATGATATTATAATTCAGCGCTCCGTCCCTTATGATGCGGCTGAAAAAAGCTATGGGCCTCTCAACCCCATCTCTCTTTTGCATCAACACGGCTGCCAACGTATGCTCAGAAGCAAATGAAAATAAAATAAAATCTTGTGTATAATCTGGGCTGATCAAAGTTGGGGCTGAAGATAAGATTAACTTTACCAAGTTAAAAGACTTTACCGCCTCTTCGGTCCATTTGAGCTCGCTGTCCTTCTTGAGCATGTTGGTTATCTCTCTAAGATGTTCGGCAAGATTGGGAATGAAGCGACGCAGAAAATTCAATTTGCCATTGAAGGACTGAATTTCTTTCTTGCTTCGGGGCTGCTCTAATTGCTGAATTGCTTCCACTCGTGCAGGATCTATACGAATGCCATCTTTAGAAATAATATGACCCAGCAGCTTGCCTTCGCTCATAGCAAAAAGACTCTTCTTCGGATTCAATGAGATGCCATACTTTCTGCACTTTTGGAACACCTTAGTCAAATGAAACAAATGCTCTTCATCTGATTTAGAAAACACGGTCAGATCATCAAGATAAACGACCAAAAAGACATCTTTCTCATTAGCAAAGGCCATGTCCATTGCCCCCTGAAATGTAGCACCAACGTTCTTCAATCCAAAAGGCATCTTTGCGTAATGAAATGTCCCCCATGGAGTAGTAAATGCTGTCTTGTCACGGTCATCTTCGTGCACCAAAATCTGATTATACCCAGAATAACCATCAAGCAATGACATCCTCGATGCCCCCACTACCCGCTGCAATATATGGTCCATTTTGGGCAGCGGATAATTGTCCTTTAGTGACACCTTGTTCAGATTTCTGAAGTCTATACACAAGCGAATCTCGCCGGTCTTCTTTCTCACAGGCACGAAGTTGGAAATCCAATCAGAAAATCGGATTGGCACGATGATTCTAGACTTATATAACCTATTGACTTCCTTCTCGATTAATGGCAGCAATTTAGGATTAATTCTTCTCAACTTTTGTCGGAAAGGGTTTTGATTTGGCTTTATGGGAATAGTATGCTGAATGATACTTGTGTCATAAGTTTTCAAATCTGAATAATCCCATGCAAAAACATTAGAAAACGAAGACAACAATCTGATATATTCATTCTTTACCTTGGGCAATAATGCTTTCGAGAGCTTCACCATCTTTGGATTTTCGACTGTCCCAAGATTCACATCTTCGACACCTTCGTCCGTTGGCCTCAAAGTTGGCTTGCGGGCCACATCATCTTGATCGAACAATTCTTCCAAAGGAATTAATCCTTTAGGAATGTAATTGTCCTTGAGCTGCAACACATTCATCTGATTTACTCCTTCAGCTTCCGTGTCTATTGAGATGTCTTCGAATTTACCCTCAATTTGCAGAAAATCTTTAATTTCTTCGTCATCTTGGAAAACTTGCCAACACCTTTGATTATCTGGAACTGTAGGATGATGCTTTACATATATCTCAAACTTATTGGTGGAATTCATGGGTATTTTCAAATTACTTGCTGCCTTTGCCAATGCATCCGCAACACCATTTTGAATCCGGGGCACACATGTCAAAGTATGTTCTGAAAACAGTTTTAAGATATCTAGGACAGCATTCCGATATGCTCGCATACGAGGATGTTTGGCTTGAAATTCACCTTTCACTTGCTCGATAACCAACTCGGAGTCGCCATATACCGCTATCTTCTTTGCCTTCAACTTCCGAAGGATTTTCAGACCAGCAATAAGAGCTTCGTATTCCACCTCATTATTTGAACAATCAAATGCCAATTTATATGAACATACCCGTACCTTGCTTGGAACTTGGTTTTGGACTGAAAATGGGCTTCGAATCCACACACTTATTCCAGCACCATCGCTGCCCACTGCGCCATCAAAATCCATGGTCCAAAGACCATCCTCATCGTCTTCTAAGTGCTGAAAATGTGATGTAGATGCATTCTCTGTTTGCTGCCCATTTGTTTCAGCTATTGGCTTTATGACAACAGACCTTTCTTCACTTTCCTTTCTCAAAACTTCTCTAAAATTTTCTGAAATGTCTGGTATATCTTCTACTTGAACTAACTAAATATCTATCTCATTGAAATTATCCGCAAACAAAACAAAAGATTCTAAATCTGTTTGTACATAATTTACAGGATGATTGACTGGTTTTTCCTTACTAGTGATCATGTATTTCATCTTTTGTTCCCGATATAACTTCCTCATCTGACCGAAGACCGGAATTGTAGCATATGAAAAATCGAGCTGAAGTGTACCTTTGAGCTTGGCTCCCCAAGATCTTGAAAGCAACATGCCGAACCGCGGAGGAATATCCGCCACCACCACGTCCATCAAAACATTCTTTGCTGGGATTTGATCTAAACTCACCACCAAGTCTTTGATCAAACCAATACATCTTACCCGGCTGGAATCAAACGAATACAAATCATGATATTTCCTTGTGATGTCAAGTCCCAACTTCTCCATAATCGTTTTCGGCATCAAATTATGCGAAGCTCCCGAGTCAAACATGGCATTGTGCAACACATACTCATGCAATCGTAAACTGATATAGAATGGAGGAACATCACTTTCAGGAGACTCACCATTTAAAGCAGGCCCAAAAATCAGCTCCGGCTGATCATCTTGTACATTCACCGTGTCTAGCATTGGATCAAAATTCAGCATCTTGGAGATCTGACCTCGGTAAGTGGTGTTCTTCATGATTTCCGTCAAGGGAATAGACACCTTCAACTTTGCAACCTCATTCTCCAAACTGAAAACTGAAACCTTCTCACTTTCTTTGACCGGATTATCTCTTTTTTCAACTTTATCTTTTGGTGTATTTGATTGCTGATCCATCTTGGCTGCTGGTGATGATTGACTTGTTGAAGGCCCAATTATGTCTTTTCCTTTTGTGTGTGGGGAAGCCGAATCATTCTTTGCTGCAGTATCTTTCCTTTTCTGAATGGGATTTATGGGAACAACTCGGTTTCTTAATTGTCTCTGTTGAGCGGATAAAGCATTTAGGTACCCTCGTTGATACTCTTCCGATTCTTCTTCTAGTGCTGCATCATGTGACAAGATATAATTTTCATCCTCAGGGATGATGGAGTGACTTACCAACTCATCTTCTTTTGTAACATAAGTGGGCAGATCATCAGGAGTGAAGAAGTGATTCTCTTCTCCCACCGTATCACCTTCATCCTCTGATTCTTGGCTAACAAAATTCTGCTGAAAAGGAGGTTTCATTTGCTGCTGAACTGCTGCCTCTTGTGCCTTTGTTTCACGCTGCTTGATTCTATATTGTTGCTGCTGTTGACCTCTGAAATTTGGATAACGAATCTGAGGCTCCGTCTTGTCAATACAAACATTTTCAAATTCCCTTTTAATCTGTTCAAGTTCACGGAGAACCTGATTTGATGTGGATGCTTCCTCTTTGATTGTGACTCGCTTTTCAGCCTTCATTCTTGCCCTCTTATCATTTAAGTTTTCCTCAACGCTAACAACAATCTTCTGCATATTCTCCAAGGTAGGAGGATCTCTATCTCTCAATGAATAGGCCATCTCCGGATCAAAGCCATCCGGGAATTTAAGGAGAGCTGATTTCCTTGATGGTCTCAAATCATCGGGAATAGCATTGTAAACTGTATTGAATCTGATTATGTAATCTTGAACAGACTCACCCGGATTACGCTTGAGGTTGTTGTATTCGGCATTAATCTGAAGCGGATCCTTTCTGATTTCCCATCGATCTAAAAACTGATTCTGAAGTGCCTCCAAGGTGGGAATGCTTGTAGCTGTCAACCCTCTGAACCACTTTCTAACTTCTCCTCCAAATGTTTGCACGAACAATCGCATGGTAACATCTTCTTCATCTAACTCATATAGATCAAAGAAAGTGGTCATTTTGTCAATATGTTGTTGAGCAGTAATACTTTGTGGAGTGCCATCAAACATGGGAATTTTAATTTGATAATCGGCTGGCATATCATGAAGATTTGGGGGCAGAGCCAGTGGGGCAAACCGAGCAGCCATTGCTTTAGGTAGAGTGGGTCTAGGAGTAGCAGGCGGAGTAGGTGTAGTTGTAGTGTGAGGAGTATGAGGAGAAGAAGTGGTATGGGATGTAGAAGGCGAACGAACTGTAGATGCGGGATGAGTAATTATGGGAGAAACAGAAATAAATGGAGGATTGGACTGTTCATGCACCGTGATAGTAGATCCAATATGACCAGATATAGTCTCAACAAAATCAGCAAGGGTAGTAGCTTGAATATGTGTCTGGAGAGATCTTAGGATGAAATTGTCAACCAATGTATTATGTCTCTCAATTTCAAGAGCAGCTGCAAAATCAGGATTAGGAACTAGAGAATCAAGTGCACTTTCAGATTTGGTTTTGAACAAAGACAACTCAAAACTCTCGTCAAAATCAATATCTTCGAGATACTCAAAAATAGCTGGGCATGAATGAGATTTGAATATACGACCAGAATTGGAAGCCAGTTTGGAAATCAAGGAACAAATAACCAATCAGCCTATGAAAACTCTTAACTTAATAATCTGAAAGTTTAGAGTTTACAAATGAACTGGGGTAAAAATGCAGATGAAGTGTTACATTCAATGGCTCACGGAGGTTGACTGAAGCAGTGTTTATCTACTTGCGCTGATGTAAAACAAGAGCGTTTTCAAAGGCTACTTGGCGTATCTTCAGACTCCGTCTAAGACTTATGAATTAAACACATCAATCAGCAAACAATTTGTTCTCCCCAGTATGGTCGCCAGTATGTTAGCGCTTGAAATTTCACCTCAGGCTGAGAAAGGTAAACCTCAAGGCCACATCAAACCACTTAGCATCGTAGCTAGCCCTACGGGGCAGGAGAGGGCTCTCTCCGGTCTATCTCAGTAAGATCTTCAATGGGCGAGATGACCAATAGGGAAACACTGATTTTAGGCTAGTAAACTGATCAAAAAGGTTGATTTGGGGTTTTTAGGGTTTTTGGTGGCAAATTGAGGAGAGGGCAATTTTGGGTGCGGGGATTGGACACAGTTTCTGGAGGGGGTTCTTTGGGGCGAGGTAGGAGACAATATTGATGCCTTTGATTGAGTTGGATGATCAGGAATGACAGGTGAGGAGCTAAGGAGAGCAAACAATAACTTTGAATTCTCCTTAGACAGTAGAAAACATTGAAATTAAACAAACTTAAAAGCAGAGCATGACAGTCATGAATTCTTACTTTAACACTTCATTTGTTTAATGTGCAGAAGGAAAAGAAAGGAAATGGTTCACATAACACACTTACAGGTACATAGAGAAACACACCATCAATACATGTAACCACAAGAATCCCAAAAAGCACTGCAAAACCCTGGTCTTCCTTAGCCAAAAATTGCAGAGATACAGTGAATAATAAAATGATAGCTTCTCCCTCAAGAGTCCAACCATGAAAATGAGCAAGAAAATACATAATATAGATCATCTAACCTCTTTCCCTACCTCTATGGGTCGAGCTCACTATCCTAGGAGCTGTTTCAACCACTTCTAAACTAAGCACTACAAACTAGGCAGTCAAAACAACTTGCCTCTATAAGTTAGGAAACCAATTCATTCATTTAATTTTTACCTTTTTCATGAATGAATCTTCTAGAAGAGATACATAAGTATAAAAGTGTCACAAAATCACATTAATTACATCAAGGAGGATAACAATTCACTCCATAAAGTCAAACAAGGTCAAACTGCGTTTTTCTGAGCTGTACACTGAAATTTTTGGAAAATTTGCCTGACGGGTTGCGCGCCTCTGCCTGAAGGGTCGCACGCCTTTGGGGCACTTCCAGGTGTCCAAATGGGGCAAGAGTAGGCTTGTTGGAAAGGTATGTGAGTCTACTTTCCAACCCAATTGGAATTTCTAAATTTGGTTGTCATTTTCCCCTCCAAAATTGCAATCTCCCAAGACTTCTTTCTGTGTCTCAAAAATGTGGCAGAAAGTCAATTTTTGCTTGTTTTTTGACTTTTTGGAGGCCCAAAACTTCACAAAATCTCTTGTCCATGGATGAGCATGTGTAACTTTGCATGACAAATCTGGAAATGCTGAGTTTTTGCAAAATGGAGTTGCCAAGATGAAGGGTCGCGCGGGGGGTGAGACCCGTTAATGGACAAAACCTGTAAATTGCCTGAAAAAACCAAAATTTACTCAAAATGCTCAAAATTTCTTGGGATTTGTGCTGTGGCTAGGCTATTTAGTGCCTTGGTCCTTCAGTGAAGCCTCGGCCAAGATGTGGAGGGGATCGGGCCTCTTTCTCCGTTTTAGTGCCTTGGTCAACCGCCTTTGAAGCACCTTCATCTTTGCCTTGCACACGTGCATCCGCGCCCAATAATGGTTCTTCATGTTCCTCAGCAATTTTTTATCTTGGTTGGCCTTAGCCAACAACCTCTCCAAGTGTGCATTGACTTGAATAAGCATAGTCTCCCGCTCAACTGGCACTAAATCACCGGGCCTTCTTCGGTTCAAGATGCGGTCACTACGAATCCTCCACAACTCATCAAGAGTTTTCTCATCCTCCAACTGTTTGTTGCGCTGCTCCAGATATGAGATTGTCCATTGTGCCCCTTCTAGTCTCTTTTGTAATACATCATTTTCAGCTCTAAGGTGCTGAATGATCTCCTTTGCCTCTTGGCTAGGAGAACTGACCTCAAGATCAACAAGCTCTATATCTGGAACTCCTGATGGCCCCTCATCAATCTTGGGCTGCTTGCCCCTCTGTACTGCCTGTGCTGCTGAAGAAAGCGAGGCCCCTTCCACCTGATGTGGAGATAACACTCGCTGAGCTGATGATGAAGGCGAGACCCCTTCCACATGCTGTGGAGAAAGTACTCGCCGAGCTGCTGCAAATAAGGCCCTCTGGCCTCTCTGATAAGTAACCAAAGGTGAGGAGCTGACATGTCTAGTGACGGGGATGTCATGCTGCTGTGATGGTCCTCCCTCCTCGTGAACAACCTCAGGATGTGGCGGGGGTGGTGCTGTGAAAAGCTCACGAGAGATGAACTCCTCCCATGAGATGCCCTGCTGAGCCAACTGATGTAATACTACAAGCTGAATCAAACCATAATGGTAAAGGCTCCTATACTGCTGTGCCGGGCTCTTCCTCTGCATCATGGACACCATCCTCACAATGTTCTGATAGAAGAAAACAACGATGTTCATCATCCGTACCCGTGTGAAGTGCATCAATAGGCGAATATGGTACGAATATATCTATGAAAATCTGCCCTCACAGGTAAAATAGAGCATGATGAGCCTCATCATGGGAGCATACTCACTCCTGAGAAATCTGAAGGGAAACACACCTGTCAAGTATCTCATGACTGCTAGTCTAACAAAAGGCTCAAAGTGAACACTGTCCAACACCTTGCGTTTATTCCACACCTCCCCAACATTAGGTATCCCTGTGGCCTGTGCAATCACCTCGGGTGTCAATAAAAAGTCCACCCCGGCAAGGTTGACATGTCCATCATGCAAATGTAAAACAAATAGGCGAGCCAACTCTCTGTGATGCTGAATCCGAGAGATCCTCTCGCAAAACTCATAGCAAGACATGTACTGGAAACATGAGACTGCCATAGGACAAGCCTGTAAATCTGTCAAAGAGGTGGGCTCCTCTCGCTTATGATGACCGCCCTTTCCACCCTTATGAGGCCTCCTCTGTATCTCAATCTCTGAAGCTGATGACTGGTCATCACTCTGCTCATAGGTTTCAGTTTCTGACATTGTTTAAGGAGCAAAGTGGACAAAATGTACTGCTGTTTCTGCCTTGCAAAATGCTGATCTATATGCTTAGGCAATTTGGCGATTTTGGAGGGTCCTTGGATAAATTTGCAGTTGGTTTGGTAAGGAGGGCGCTGACGGGTCGCGCGCCTGGTCTGACGGGTCGCGCACCTGTCCAGCTCCCAAATTCGCTCAAACTTTGACTCAATCACTCTTGCAAGTAACTTGGATGCACAATGAGGGTCGATGGAGGGAGATTGGGCCTTTATAGCTTTGATTTGAAATAATTTCATGCCCAAACCCACTTTATAATGTTTTTCTTTGACACTTTATAAAATTGACTTTTTGGTTTCCTTTGTCCTGAAATTGACTGATTTAATGCTTTTGCTCGATTCTTTTTGCAGGGATAATATCTGAGGGATCTTGGCAAGGGAGCTAGGGTTACATGCTGTCCTTTGAAAACTTTTGAATTTTTACCATTTTTTACAAAATTTTGAAAAATGACCTTGGCTTTAAAAATAGAGTTTTTAAATCCAAGGTTAAAATTAACTGTACAAGATAGAAATTTGTGAAGAAACACCATTAAAATCATCCCTCTGGCTTGCTGAGCACTAATTGACCTTCAGAGACATGACCTTGTAAACAAACTTGACCAAAACCCTAGACCTAGGAATTTGACCTCAAGACAAGACAAGACAAGCTTGAAAGAGATTTAAGGACTGAAATGACTTTGATCCAGCAATGCCAAGAGGGGGACAAAGACACCAGCTCCTCCATCAGGGTTATGGCATGCCTAATGGAATGAAAAAATTGACACTGATGAGACACCTACTTATGCAAATGCAAAGAGCTTTGATCGCTGATGGAGGGCTACAAGACCGACTCTAACAAGGGGTATATTGATGCACAAGTAATCTAATTGTCAAAGTTTAATTTCATCTCTGGTGTTTTTTCGCTGCCAGCATGCCTGAACAGTACCTCGACGGAGTCACGCAGGAACACAAGCATCTCTCCGCTGCTAGCGAACCTGGTTAGTACCCCAACGAAGTTACTTGCATCACCTCTCTACGTAGGAAGCCTTTCCCTTCTTTCGACTTATTCATTTTTCATTTTTTCAAAGAACTGTGCATATGCACTTATTTATTTCAGAGGCAGAAGAGAGATCCCGACTTATTGAGAGCGGAAGAGGTTGTTCCTTCATAGAAGTATGTTATGTATACCTCTGACATACTTGTTAATGTTTTCCCCTCACCTTACTCTACTTGATCGAGCTGACAAGGGTTAACACAAAAGAACTGATTAGAGTAGGCAGTACTAGTTAACTTGCAAGTATTGTGTTTTCACTAAGACTAACTCTGAACAGAACACATTTTCCATCAAGGCATCCTCGACTGAAGATAAAAAGTTCTTCGGAAAGAGAGAGGAAAATAAATAACCAAATGTTGATAGCTGCACAAGTCATCTTAGATTTTCTTGGCTTGTCTCGAGAGCCAAACACAGTTTCATGAGAGGCTAACCTACGGGTGCAAGAAAGAAAAAAGTAGAAGCATAAGTAAAGCGAAAGAAAAACAAGTAAGCAAAGCAATCAAGCAAACAAACCAAACCAAGTAAGCAAGCAAACTGACATGCAAACCAGAAAGCAAAGCAAAGAAAGAGGCAAAGACCACTCCTACTCCTACGCTAAACAGTGCATGGGCCTACTCACATGAAATGGTATTTCCAATGCATCCACAGACACATTGGTTGGCCCATGTTGGTGAAGGCATGAAAAATATTCATGTATGTTAACACCCAGGTTGTTCCCTTTGACTCCCAAGGGAATACGGCCGGGGTAACCACTAACCAAGCTTTGGATTATAGGTTCTAGCCCACCTATAATCAGAGAGGGCTCTCTCTTTAAGATTTATCTCTGTATTGTGAAGATTTTAGGCTAGTTATCAGTTCAGGGTTTAGTTTTATGTTTTGGTTGAGTGATGTCTTTCAGTACCTAAGGTGGAAATCTTCAAACAGTTTTAGTGCATTGGGAAATGGAGTCTATGGTTACAGGTTGTTTGGAAGGTTGATTGAGATTGCTGAAACTGCAGGGCCATTTAGATATTTCATGAAACAAACTTGAAATTGTAATGGTGAAGTATGATTAACTAGTGAAAAGCAATTGAGAATTTTTCACTAAGTTGGTGGTGTGAGAAAGAGATATATTGCACAGGAGCAGATTTGAAGTCCTGGACAATAACCAATGTGAAAGATATAGTCTGGAGGTGCAACAATTAAGAATTACACTCCTATAACTATAACTGAAGAAAACATTTATAACAGCATAGATTGAGTTCAGGGTATTCTATGAATAAATCCTGGAACTATTCTTTTTCTTTGCCATTAACTGTGAAACATGGAACGTGCATGGGTTATGAAGAAATAATAAAAACACATAAAGAAGAGTTTAAAGGAAACTTATTGAGCCATGAAATACGCAGGAATCCTGTAGCATTCAGCAAACACACTACAACGCCTTAGACAACACAGAACTTTGGAAATTCCATCAGCCTTTGTATTAACACTCTGAAAATTTGCAGCATAAGATCTTTAGAAGAGAAAATCAACAACAACCACTCTACAAGCTTATGCGAGGGGGAATATATACAATCGGTCATACAAAAATATCTGAACCGCTGAGTCACTTGATGAATTAAATACGCTCACCAACTTTACAAAATAGTAGATAAGGAAGTAATTGCTGCTCTAAATACAAAATGAATGCTCTTTAATTCTGTCAGAAGACTTTTTGACCTTTAGAGGCCACTGAGTCGGTTGAGCGTTCTGTTTTAATGCTGAATGATGTGTCTTTATGGCTTTGTCATGCTGTAGCTTTCTCGGCCCTGTCATCTGTAACTGTCAGTGCTGCCTTGGTGGCCGAATTGGTTTGCTGAGTTGGCTCAGTCCACTCTTCTCCAAAATACTGAATGCATCAAATTTTCCTGTACATGATAACTTATGTTTTTTGATGAAAAAACTTGATGAATGTTTCTTGTCTACAGTATCAATTGTATCATTTTGGTCCACCATTCCTGTGTGGGCAATTGATGTCTCAAAATTGCATCTAAGGTCTCATCTGCCTCTGTATAAGTTTGGAGGCACTTCAAACAAATGTTTGATCTCATTCATAATAAAAAATAAGTTCTCTACTTTGTCATAGAGACTTTGCCCAGTTGTTGGCCCTGTTTCTTCTGAGGTACTGGGTCTTACAGTGATCTGATTTGTAGCAAATGTGTTGACCCTCTTAGCATAGTTCTCATGTGAAAGTAGCCTCCCTGCGCTGTTCAGTAAGCCAGGAAGACGTCTGCCTTGTAGTGCTGCAAACTTGTCCATGAACTTGTTTACTTCTCTCTGCATGTCCTGGCTCCTTCTTTCCAGTGTTTGTACCAGGCTTCTTAATGTAAGGACCCTCTTTATCAGCAAGATGGTTTCAGTTCTGTTGGGAATTCCCATTGCTGCCAGCTGAGGACCTGTACGGTTATTGAGCACATTAATCATTCTATTGGCTATCTCAGGCATATTGCCTAGAGATGCCCTTGCTCTCTGGACTTCCTTGTGTGCTTTTCCTATGAGCTCCATTTGCTCATGAATGGTCTCTATATACTGCCACTGATCTGTGATTGATTGGCCAATGTTGGCCCATAAAACTATCTTGAGCTCAGCCACCACTTTATCAAGGGTGAGCTCTTTCTCCAGCTCCTTTATCTTCTCCTTGAGAGCCTTCACTTCTCTTCCTTTTTCAGCTATGCTTTGCTTTGATTTGTCATATTTTTCATTCAGCTTAGCTAAATTCTCCCTGGCTGCATTTAACTCTGCCATTTGGGCTTCTAAGGCCTGAATTTCATTCTTCAGCTTTTGCATATCAAGGTTTTGAGCCTGCTCTGTTGTTGGTGCTGGTGCTGATGTAGATGGCGCTGTTTGAGCTGTCTGTTCTGTAGGAGGAGTAGTGGTTTGAGGAGACTCCTCAAGGTTGATTATTTGTGGAGGGGGCTGAGATGTTTGGCCTCCTTCCTTCTGTTGTAGGGCTGCCTGTAGTGCAGCCTCTGATTCTCCCAATTTCTCCTCTATCTGGATCAGCTGTTTGTATAATGAGATCAGCATAGCTGCTGCATCTTGGTCATGTCTTAGCTGGGCAACCTCTTCTGTTTGAGGATGAAGAGTTGCTGGGATCTTAATCATTTTCCTCAACGCTGCCATATCTGCATCCCTTAGTTTCAACAACGCTTGTATAGCTTTGGTGTCCTTGGGATCATGCCCAAGCTCTATAATGATATCCTCCAATGCTTTGATTCGGTTGTCCTTTGCCTGGGAGGACGCTTTCTCCAACTCAAGTTGGGTAGCTGTGTTGTTTAGGCTATTTTCCAGCCTATAATTTACCAATGTTTTGTCTGCAAGGGTGGCATATACCATCTCACCCGTTTGCTTGTGCAATTCAATCTGATCCATAGGGTGGATGTCTTTTGCAAGGACCTCAAGGTTGGTCCTTATATAATCAGCTGCAGACTGTGGTTGCAGCATGGTTGGCATGAAGTGGCTCATTATCATTTTTCCCTCTTGCACATCATATGCAGACATCAATCTCTGCTGGTTTGTAGGAGCCATCTTTAATAAGTGGTTGTAGAGCTGCATCTTGAGTGGCTCATTCCTCTTTTTGATATCAATAAATTGTTGTTTGATGCCTGTCTCAGCTCCCCTTTGCTGGCTTGAGGAGCTGACTTCTCCTCCAACTGTCCTTTCTTGTTCCTGCTGAAAGGAACTTGCAGATGCTTCCATGCTTGGTGGGCCCATGCCCAAAGATTGCCCTATAGGCATTTCTTCTTCTGAAAGGGGATTTAGCCTCTGTCTTTTCTCCCCTTGAGTTGTGGATGTGGTGAAGGGAGTCTCCTGCTCTCTATCCCTCTTCCGATTTCTGTCTTCATTTTGTGGGGTCTGGAGGACCGAGGCCTCCACTGTAGTTTCCTGCCTAGGAGGCAGAGTTTCTTGTGCCTGCTGCCCAGTGGATATTGGGGCTTCAGCTGTTTGTTCTTGCTGCACTGGCTGCTCCTGTTTTTGTTGTTCTTTTTGCTGCTGTACTTCTTGCTGCTGTACTTCTTCATGAGGTGGCTGTTCTGGCTCCATCTGTTTCTCTTTGCCTTTGCTGGAAGCCTGATAAGTAGCTTTAGCTGCTTGCTGATGTGCTGTAGAAGATGAGGTAGCTGCTCCAAGTTGCCTTTGATATGAAGAGGAAACCTGTCCACAAGTTTCCAAGTCAGCCTCTTTTTCAATATTCTTTGCCTCTCTTTGTATCATTTTCTCTCTAGTAACTGCCTCTTCTAGGGTGCCCTCTTTCCAACTCAATAAGTTGGCATACTTCTCAATGTGAGGCAATCTGACATGAGCATAGCCACCCAATTTATGTTTTACCCTCCTGAGAGAAATGAAATGATTAGGGTCATAAGGTACCCAGCGAAAACTGGTTTCCAATCGGAGGGCCTCTAGCATGCCATCTGCTTCCTTCCATCCCTCCTCCCTTATGTTGTACAGAAAAGGGCCTAGCTGGTTCCTGACCTTTAGTTGCACTTTCTTGTTTTTACTATGGAAATGGATCTGGTCTGCATTTCCAAACTGCCTGAAGTACTCCAAGGAAAATAGTCTCATAGGGACATATCTTGGCAGCCTATAAGGGTCCAACTCACAGCCATATATTCTGATTACTGTATGGTGTTGGTAAAAGTACCAATCACCAATGCTGTAGGTCTTAGAGAGATGGAGAATTCTTTGCATTTCATCGGTCAATCTCGGAGGAGGAACACCATATAACAAGGTCAAAGCTGGATGAATGAAAAGGTCTATGAATTCACAGTATGTGTATGGTGAGCAAGAGGTATGATGAAAAACTGAAGTCCAAAACACAACCGACCTTGGATTTCCCTGGGCATCAAGTTTCTTGAGAGGAATAGGGAAACTGTCAGGTTGATAAAATAAGAACAGATGATATATGTATGAGGTGTATCTAAACACCTTTTCCCTTTCTAGATTCATCAGTTGCTCATGAATCTTGTTTGCAATGTATGTAGCATAAGCATAGTGCACAGCAGGAGGCTTCCCAGGAGAAAATATGGACAGCATAGCCATAATGGTGTTATCAACATCCTCAATTCCCTTGTAGCCCAGGACATAGCTGATCAAATCTACCAGCATTTTTCCCAGGTCATTGAGATATGGATTTCCAATAGGAGGTGTTCTCACAGTTTCAGAGCTTGGCTGAATGAATAATTGATTAATTTTGATGATCTGGGCACTGGACAGATTGCCCCCCTTCTTTAATAAGTCCAACATGGAGAGAGGAGTCAATGGTCTTGCAGTGTGAAAGTGCAACATCTCATTTATGGCCTCAGGGGTGATATGGAACAAGACTGAGCCTGTGGGACTGACAACAGCTCTCTGACATGGATCATAGCATTCACAGCATCTATGGATCAAGTCTGGAAGGGAATTGACTTGAGGAAGGTTAAAAATGGGTAAATTGGAGTCCCAAATCCCCAAAATATCAGCTCCACTGAGGTGTTGAGCCTTTAACTCATTTAGCATGTGAATGTTAAATTTGGAATTCATTGAGAATGTCTCTATCATCTGATAATCTTTATCACCTAGAGCCTTCCATTCTAACTCTCTCTGTGGGGCATTCAGAGGTGCTATATTTAATGCTATTGGTGTTTCCATGGCTAAGTAGTACTATGACTTGTACTAGAACTGGTTTCAGTGGGCAGAACAACACAGAGGGGTACTTTTGCAATAAAGAGGTGAATTGCAAAGGAACAGAGGGTAACTGGTAGTGACAACAACTGAAATATAGCACAAAGGACTGATAGAGCAAATGCCAGGACTGGTAAACTCTCTCCACGGTAAATTAGTGGAGCTCGGGTCTTTGAGTTCACGAATGCGCGAACTAACTGTGTATTTAGGTAAATTTGACTAAATGCGGGTTCTGCAGAGGAATTCCGACCCAACCACTGAAAATAGGCACTGGTTACCGGGATTTTTCGGATAAATACCTTGTGAATTGCCGGCAATGGTTACAAATGCAGGTGGATTGGACGCGCCAACGGTCTTCGGGTCGATTTCCGCAGGTTGGCGACGGATGGTCGTAATTTGCATGCAGAGGCGAGCAACAGTCTTTTTGGAAAAAGTGACAAAAAAACACAAATTTCGGCCAAAATATGGACTTTTTGGGATTTTGGCGCTTTTTTTGGATGACGTCATCAGGTGGGGTCAGGGTCGGGTGCCGTCAGCATGACGTCATCGAGTGACGTGGCGGCTTGTGAGTGGTCCACGGGGATTGCATAGGTGGCGGACAGATCAGAGCATTGGCGGACGGGGGCGCTGATGCGGCGGCGATTTGGGGTGACATGGGCACGACGTGGCGGTGACGAGGACGTGACGTAAGCGTGATTGGTCAGCGGAAACCAGAAGTGGTAAGCGGATTTTCTCGGACCGCTCTGGATACGGTCGTGGTATTGTCAGAGGGCGACCATAGAGAATATGGGGGTGACGTGTGGCAGAGGCCTGACGTCACCCTCTGACAGTTTCTCGGGCGGTAAAGTGCGGTCATCGGGGCCGACCCAATATGAATGTCGGCCGTCGGATGGAAAAACCCAGATCCGACGTGTTATCACAAAATCACACACTGAAGGGCTGCTGATCAGGTAGACTCTGTGTAACTGTTTCAGACCAAGCTTTTGACTAAGGATTAGCCTCCCTAGCCTGAGAGGGCTCTCTCAAGAAAAAGTTATTGATTTTGAATGTTGATAAGAGGGCTAACTCTTGTACAATAGATTTAATGAACTTGCTGGCTGGACAAATATACAAATACATCCATTGGGCTTATGGAGTCAAACATGCTACAGCAAACAATGATATTTCCTCTACATAGAAGTCAGGGCATGTGACATTTAAATGTTCAAAATATAACTCTTATAAAACCACAGTGCATAGAAGAGTACAGGAAGTCAGAGCAACATATGTGAATTCTGAGTGATTACTCCTCTAAGCAACTGAAAAAAGACCTGAAGGACAAAGTAAAACAATACATCTTGAACATGGAAATGCTGTATGAATCCTGAGAAGAAAGGCATATATCTTATATTACTACAAACTGTTCTTTACACAAGCCAAAATAGCACTCTCTTTTCATAAAATATCCAACCCTCATTACATCAGATTTTTCACTATATATAGGAAAACAAACTTAACTACTTTGAGTCTCCTCCTCTAGCATGAGGGGAGCTCGATCACTTATCATTAACTATCCTTATCTATTTTAAACAAACTCATTAAATACACAAAGTGTTGAGCTGTAATTACAAAGAGTCCTAATCAAACTAAAACTCTAATTTCATCTCCTCGTAGCATGATTCTTTTCTTGATCTTTGACAACTGTCTTCTGTTGGTTAGGCTGAGATGACTGAGCTATAGGTGCAAGGAATGCTGACTTTGGATACCTGAAGGCGCTGATGGATCATTTATCATTAGGATCAAAACCCCTATTTTTATGGTCCCTGTCTCCTACCATCCTCCGAAAATTAAGCAACATGTCCCAGCTCCTTTAATATCCCAAAACTTACGAGCCTCACCATACTTCAAATGCGTTGGAAGCTTCATGGATAGCCAGGTGTATGAACCAAAAAGATACTCCTCGTATGCCATTCTGCTAAACCCTAACTTGTCATAAAGTAGCTTTACACAAGTTTAACTTGAGACAAAAATTTTACTTTTACCAAAAGGTCCACCTGTCATTCTCTGAATAGCCAGGATAGCCTTGAGTGATATCTCTTTCATTACTTTGGCGTTTCCTTCAAAAATCTGCTGACCTCACCATTAAACTGCTCATCTTCCTTATAAAACAGCACCTACAGCAGTTTCGTAGCGCGCTACGAAACTGCTGTTTTTGCTGAAACAGAGTATATTTGCCTTGAAACGTTTTTTGCTTAGACTCATGACTTCTTCAGACCCTTTCTACAGGTGTTAGGGACCTAGATGATTTCAAAATGATGGAGCTTAAACAAAATTTATCAAAACTTAGAAAGGCACCTTTCCCTTTAAATCAGTGAGCTAGTTTACCTAGCTTCTTCTTCAAATTGGTAACCTCCTTCTTCAAAGCTTTGTTTTCTGATCTCAGGCTCATGTTCAGCTTTCTTATGAGTTTTGCTTGCTTGAGGGCTGGTACCGTCCACGAGTACACATCAGACACCGAGTCTACTTGACCCCCTAGGCTTTTGCTACCTTTTAATACAGCTCTTCTATAGTTGGCATATCGGACTGCACGCTCCTTAGAAACATTCTTTACCTGGGCCACTTCCTCTTTTGTTGCTCCCGCTTGGTTCTTTATAGCTATGACATTTCCTCCTTGAGTAATAATAACCTTTTGGTTCTTGTCTTTATGCTTGGCTGCCTCTACTGTTTTGGTCAATACTTCAATTACCTCTGTTCTGGGCATTTTTACAGCTGCCTCTTCTTTATGCACTTTCTCAGCCTCTTTCATTTGTTTCCTTGTAACTGGCCTTCGTGGTTTGAACACATACTCTTCACTAGGTTCATCAAACCTTAACCTCTTCGAAGCCTTTGATTTTTTAGTGCTCTCTGGTGATGATTGGGTTAAGTCAATGTGCATTGGCTCAATATGCACTGGCTGATCCTGTTCAAACTCAATAGCCTCAAGCAAATCAGTTAAACTAGCCTTTGACATAGGACTTTCCTCAACAGCTATTGATTTGCCCTTCTCCTTGCTTAATTGACTTCTGGTCTTTACTCTTGATACCTTTTCAGCTCCACTTGATCCAGGTGCATCCTTCTTGTGCTTGACCTTCTCTTTTGATGATGGTTGAGGTGGCTCTTTGATAACCAAGGGCTTCACTGATTTCTTCAACTTGGTTTTGGTCTTCTTCTGATCTTTCACCTCCTTTCTAAGCTCAGCAAGAGTAGGTTCTTCAATTGACTCTTCTCTTTCCCTAACAGGCAATGGGGTGAGGCCTGTCTTACTCTGAAAGCCAGCCATAAAGATAAAGGAATCCCAATCCTTACCAATTTTCTGCAAACCATCCAGCACTAACAGCTTTACTAAACCATGGTGAAACAGTGATGTCTCACAGTCATCCTTCTTTAATTGAATTTTATCACACATCTTGCTGAGGCTACGGAACAAGTAGAATGGGATATCTATAGATGCTTTGCCTGTGAAATGCAACAACAGCTTAAAATGATAGGAGTAAACTTTATTATACCTCCCTTCACATGTTAAATACTTTTGGATGCATGTAAGGAGAAGTGCATAGTGTTCCTTCACATAATTCCTTGGCACAGCCTTTGTGAGATCTTTATTCACATAAGGGTCCTTCAAGAATTCCTTACAGGGGTTCATATCAAATTTGAAGTTTTTGAACCACTCCTGTCCTCCTCTCGGAATCTCAGTCACATTAGCAATAGCCTCTGGAGATACTGGGAATTCTAACATAGAAACTTTAGAATTTAAACCTGTAAAATTCAAGGCAAATGCTTTTGTTACCTCAGCATGCCCTCCCTGCAGCTTCTCACAAAATCTCCAGCAACCAGCATCCTTAAAAGCTTTTCTTACACCTTCATCCCTTAATGCAAGATCCAGTCCCTCCGGTTCTGTTCTTTGGCATCTTCCAGACCGATGCTCCTTTTTCTCCATTTCGCTTTAAACTCTTCCGCACAGAGAAACACCACCAGCTTCAACTCAAACAGCAGATTCAAACTTTGGAACGCAGGCTCGCTTGCAAATCAGGTTCTTTAAAAAAGAAACTCGGGCTCCTTTGCAATTTAATAGTCTTATCATCCAAGCGGGCAGTTCATGTATCATCAACAAACATCATAACACTACCATGCATTACAAAATCGTTTGAATGATTTCTATGTGCGTGGATATGAACCTATTGATGGAATAATGGCTCATACTCGCTTGGAAAGGATGCCAACTGACAATAAATGGACGGACACAATGACTCATCCCCCCAGACTTGACATTTCAAGAAACTGCGCTGCAAAATCCCCGAATCCGCGATTTCGTAGCGCAGACAGTTATAAATTAACAAAATGCGCTACGAAATGGCTGGTTATTGACACGCTACGAAAAAGCTAAAACATCATTGCGCTGCCAAATCAGCCAATCAAACTGCGCTGCGGAAATGCGAAAAGGACCAATGACGTAAACAAGATAAGACATGCCTTATTCAATCATGATGGATGATGACTAACGGTATTTGAAAATGATTCACATCAATATCTTTCTAAAACATGATCCTTAAGTAACAAACATAGGACAACAACTATTTGACACACATTTTTGGCAATGAAATTTTTTTGGGACAACATTATGTACATGGACTGTAGTTCTAGGTGATAACACGACGGTCGACGGATCGCTAAGGCGCCAGGACAATACGACAGCGGGCGGGGGAATAAAATAATGTTTTTTGTGAAATGCGCGCCCGGCGGAAACATTAGGAAAGTGGGTTTTCAAGCTGTGTTACGGGCAAAATGTATTATGCGCGGGTTTATTAACAAAGCCGGATTAAGGTTATTAATCCAAGCGGATCTTGGATTAATCCCAGGATTAATATATCAGCGCTCTTTGGGTCGCGCTATAATGTTTTAGCGCTTAAACCATTCAAAACCAAACTTAGAGCTATAATGCTCGGGGAAGGGGATACATAGGTATTTTGGGGTTTTTTGCATGATTTACATAGTAATAGGGGGAATAGGGGGTATAGGGAGTTAAATAGTAGAAGTTAGGGGTTAATATGAGTGGAAAAGGTGGATGAGGGGGGAAAACACTAAGTTTTATATGGAATTAACTTAGTTTAGGAAGTAGATCAAAATGAAAAGAATTTTAGACAAGAAATGTGGCTTTTAAAGAAACAAGAACCACCATAAGACCTTGACTTTCTTTCATGAACATAGCTGGTAATGGGATTGTTAGCAATGAATGTGAAGGGGGGAAACAGGAAGTTAGACATGCTCCTTTGTTTTGCTGCAAAATGATGGAGAAGAGGACCTTCTCTATCCACTGATGTTCCTTTATATTAGGTTACCAAACACTAAATTGAAAGGAATGACATTTCTGCAACCCCATCTACCTACCCATCTACTTGCCTAGCATTTTTTGTTTCTTCATGGAGGGTGCACTTAGGCTTGCAGACCCTGATGTGCCTTTTCTTTTATTTTGGCTTTTTTCTTTTGATTTTCTATCTAGAACTACCCTTATTGCTTCCAAGGTCCCAGATTAAGCAGTTGGGAACCTTAATTCTCTACCTAACTACTGGTCTGCCAAGATTAAACAGTTTGGACAGACTTCTTTCTCTATTCTACAACAGAAAATTGAAACATGGCATGATCCAGATTAGGTTGTTGGACCATCTATCCAAAATTGAGTCAACATCAAGCTATGTGCCATATTGCCTTCTCTTGAAAATATGGGATATTTGCATCACCAAAGCAGAGCATATTTGGAACTCTCTTTGCCAATCATGAAATATGAAACCTATTGGTATAGGTATCTAACAATGTAAACTAGTGAACAAGAAATATTTAATAATGAAAACCAACACACTCTGAGTTCTAAGATATCCACATCAAAGAAAAGAGCGAATGCAAAAGACAAACATTCTGCGGACTTAACATGGTGATGTGACACACTGCATGTAGATGATAAGCATGCACACTCTCTTGGTCGTGACATACAAGAAAACATGAGAAAGAGAGACAACTTACGCCTTGCAAGTGTGCTTGCTGTGTATGATTCCTACAGTGCATAAGTGATGGGATCATGTAACTTGAGTGAAGGAAGCGAAATATGTGTGTTGGGTTGATCTTCAATGTGAAGTAGAGAGTGATGAGGATCCTTGGGTGTTTCAAAAAATTTATGATCAAAAGTGGAACTAATCTCAGGATAGCGAGGGCCTAACATAACCATCAGCCCAGGTTGAAGTGCCTTTTTTTAATATTTTGAAAAAAAAAATTATCAACATTTTTTTTTTTCAAAATATATGGCATGGTAGTAATGGGATCCTAACATAACCATCATGGGAGTGCAAAAAGTTCCCCAATTACTTGGAATATAGATGTAATGATACTGTTAAACTCCATTTTTAACGAATTTGTAAAAAAAGAATGTTGCCAAAAAATAGGCTTAATTTTTCATGTTAGTACAGATTGTTTTATGGAATGAAGATTCTCTTATCATTTACTTGTATTTTTTTTGTATTATCTGGGAACCAATCGTACCTTTGGGCCAAACACTAGTATAAGTTGATTGGGAACTATGTTTACTCTAAGGCCAAACATCAACCTTGGTGTCAGGAATGAACTATTGGTCACCATATATGGACACATTCCCATCTCACAAGACACCTAGGTACCAAACCATGGTGTTTGTCAATTCTATAAGAGAATGTTCTAGGTACATGATATATCAATATTAGTTCGACATTATTTATAAAGTAACAATCATTAACCAAGAAACAATTGGAGGATAAGAAATATGTAGGTCTATAGAGAGAGCTTGGATTAAATTCATTAGATGATGATACTCCTCTATGCACTTATACGATTGTGATTAGGAGAAATATACCAATTGGGAACTAATCGTATCTTTGGGCTAAACATTGGTTTAGGTTGAATGGGAACCTATTGTACTCTAGGACCAAACATTAAACTTGATATAAGTACTAATCCATTGGTCATGCTATGGACAAATTACCATCTACCAAGACACCTATATACCCAACCATGGTGCTTGCTAACTCTATAGGAGTATGTTTTGGATATAGTATGTAATGCAAATCATACATTAAACATCCTTATTTCCATTAAGGATGTTAGAAATACTGAGGGGGGACGAATCAATATTTCATTTCAATTAATCTTCAAATGTGCATTCAAAAGTTTATACACAAATTTTCTTCAGATAATACACGTGTGTATGCTCTTTTAATGAATACAAATAATGTATATGAAAATTACTTATCTTTTCAAAATTTTCATCAATTACTAACTAAGTTAGCAAAGAAATAGTGTATTATAAGCAACATGTAATAAAGCCAAAGAGAAACACATCAATAGACAACACATAGAGAAAACATATTTTTAGGTGGAAACCCAAATGGTAGAAAATCACTGTTGTTGTTGTTATGTATTCTTCTTATTATTAAGAAAATATTCTTGCATTTTGCATTATTGCACACTCTTACTAGTGTGAAGGCTCCTACTTGGTGGAGGTTACCACCTCATCTAGTTCTCCAACTCTGATTGGAAGGAAGCTCCTACTCCCTAAGATTTACCAGCCACCACTGGAAGGAAGCTACTACTCCCTCACTGAATTCTCCAATCATTAGTACCCTTGTGGGCCACATTGTAAAATATTTCACACTAGATCCACCTGTCTCAATCACAAATCTACATACCATGTTTCATCCAATTTTCAAACTGAACCATAACCAACAATATGCTCAAACCAAGATACCAATCAAAAAAATATGCTTAGTAAAGCATCAAACCCAAACACTCTTCAATATATCTAATCATAATCAAATCAAAACATGTACGTGATTGTTCTGAAGAGGAACTGTGTATGTACACGTTACATAGTAACAAAAAATGCATACAAATCTTAGAAAATGAAACTTCCTATCAATTCAAAACATTCTTTAAATGTATAATCAGGTCCCTCATAAAAAAGTCATTAACTCAATGCAATAAATTGCAAGAAACATGCACACAAAATCTTAGTGGTAAATTCTCAATCAAGCCCTAGTCATCAATCTCAATAGCAAGCCTCACCAGGCCAACAAATCCCAACCATATTGATCAAGACATCCTTGACAGTAACCAAACAACACCACACATAATTAAACTCTATCCATAATCGTATCAGAATATATACACAATTGATATTAAAGATATTTATGTATATACACACTTCTAATGCATAAAAACAACGTACATATCATAAAACATGCTTTTCACCAAACCTTGGCAGTATACCATGCATTATAGTGACTTCATCAAGATTCGATATACACCAATCAACCAATATTAATGTCCAAAAAAAAATCAACAACAAGCAACAATATCAATCAGGGTCCATATAGTATACACAACTGTTCAAAAGATGATACACGTATGTATGCATTATTCAAGAAAAAAACAACGTACATATCTCAAAAAACATTAATTAGTTAACACATCAACCTCAACAGCATATCCAAAAAAAATTCTGAATAATTTAGAGCTTCAGAATAAATGCAAGACTTGTATAAAAATTCCCTGCACTCCAAAATATGTCAGTATATAACCATTGCATCGAGGTTAGACCAAGTGGCAGATCACTCAATCATTCTTTATGATTTCCTATGCTAGAACAAAACAAATAAAATATATCTAGATCTTGTTGATTTCCTATACCAGAACAAAATAAATAACCAACATGAATATCTAGATCTCCATCACGTGAGCACTAGTTCCAAAACAAATGATTACACTATGGATCTCACAAAGTGCACACTCACAACCTTAGATCTCCTAGCGTATATATAGTTTTTGAGGCGTGACCGTGTCGCATGAGCCCATTGATTACCATGGAAAAAATCCATGGAAAAAGCAAATGATATTTTATTTTGGAATCATAGGGTCATGTACGCGACCCTTTTTCCTGATATTTGTGTATGTATGCTACTTTATCTCATAGAAGTAGCGTATGCATCACAAACCTAAAATTCTTCACTCTACTTCAGATGCAACCTGTGACTAAGCTTCCAATACTCTTCCTCATCCTCTACAACACTTGTACAAGAATTCATATTAACTACAACACTTCAACAAATATTTGTGGCTCCTCTGTAATCATCAAGACTCCTGCAACCCCTATCCAATCATTAAGAAACATCCCCCCATCCATGATTAGCTAGGCACATCATTTTTGCACTCAATCATAATATGAAATAATGTGACTGTTAGGGCCTAAATCTACCTCAAGCTGAGAAAGGCAGGATCTAGGGTAACATCAAACCACGCTTAACCTGGTAGCTAGCCCTACCAGGTCGGGAGAGGGCTCTCTCCTTGTCAATCTCAGAAAAGATGGCCAATGAAGCTTGAGATGACTGATGTAATGATTGATTTTAGGCTAGGTATGTGTACAAAGGTGTTTGATTGAATTTAAGATGGGTTTGCTAGCTCAATTGTGAAAGGCAGATTTGGGTCCGGGGAATGGACACAGTCTTGCAGAGATCTCTATGGGGCGAGGTAGGCAAATGGTTTAGCACTTCAAATTGAGTGAGATGGAGAGCTTTTAGATTGGTGAGGAGTTGGAGAGGGCATGAAAATCTTAGGGATCCTCTTCAAACAACTGAAAAAATAAATAACTGAACAAACCCTAGGTAGAGCACTGCAATTTCAATGTATTCTACCTTTATCCTTGTTTGATTTAGTTAAGATGAAGCAAATAGAGATAATGGCATACATAAAACACATGTAAACTTGTAATTACAGAATGAAACACAATACCAAATCAAGATGCCACAAGAATCCCATAAAGTGCTGCAAACCCTGATCAATTCCTTTGCTAAACTGTTGAAAATGAATGTACAATAATGCTCAAAGCATTCACAAGAGTCCAACATTTCTCAATGACTGAAAAACTACTAGATATAGGCATCAAAAAAATCATACTAGGCTTTAGGGGTCGATTTCATGAGTTTAGGATTTGTTTCAACAAGATCTAAACTAAGAACTAAAAAGTAGGCAGTGGGACAGCGTGCCTCTAAAACCTAGGAAACTGATTCATTCAGTTGCAAACTACTTTTTCATGATGAATCTACCTATATGAGTGAAAATTTAGCATAATTACATAAAAATCCATCAATTCACATTAAATTACATCATGATTTTTACTATTAGAAAGAGAAAAGTCAAATTGTGAAGAAACTAGGCGAAAAACAGAGTTTTTTGGCCAAAATGAGCAAATTTCATCCTATGTGCCGCACTGATTTCCCTATGCATAGAGCCTTTTTGCAGCTGATTTTGGAGGCCTTACTGTGCACCAAATTTTCTCCAAGTTGGCTTGTTGGAAGGGTCTACCTGTCTACTTTCTAGAACAATTGAAATTTTTGAATTTGGCCTCCATTTGCCCCTCCAAAACTGAGTTCTCCCAACACTGCTTCCTGTGTGCCCAAAAAGGGGCGGAAAGGTCATTTTTGAGGTGTTTTTGACCTTTTTGGAAGCTCAAAACCTGTCAAAATTTCTTGGTCATGTGAGGGAATTCATATTTTTCCATGACAAATCAAAAAATGCTTAGTTTTCCTCAGAAGGAGGTAGCAAAAGCGCGCTCCAAGTGGTGCGCCGCATCAAGCAGAAAAACGTATTTTTTAGGCCAATAATTTCAAAATTGCAAAAAGTTTCCCAATATTTTTGAAATTTGAGGTGAGTGCTCCTCATCAAGTGCTGTGTTGGGCTAAGGAAGCCTCAGCCAAGATCTGGAGTCTATTTTTCTCTTTTCTCTTCCTCATGGCTTTCTTCAATTTGGCTTTCAAATTCCTGATTCTTGCTTTGCACACCATATTTCTTGACAAGTAGTGGTATTCCATGTTCCTCAACATGTTTTTCTCATTGTTGGCCTTCTATAGCATCCTTTCTAGGTGCATGTTTGTCCTCTCAAGCCAAGATTCACGATCAACTTGAATTTCTTGCTCAAGTGTGGTCAATTTTATTTTCCTCCTCTTGGTAGCTTGCTGGTTTGCCCTTATGTTTTGGAGCTCCATGATGGTTTGCTGATCTTCTAGCTATTTGTTCCTCTGCTCCAAATAATTAATGATCCACTTGGCTCTTTCGAGGTTGAGAGACAAATGCTGAATTTCATCTTGCTGCTACTGAATGATCTCTTTAAGTTTTGAGCTTTGTGAGCCCAATTCAGTGTCCTCATCCTGAATGAGGATGAAATCTATCTCATGACCTCCTGAAGGTCCCTCATCATGCAAAGGCTTCTTACCCTTGTCCTGTACCTGCTCTGTTGATGGAGGAAACGAGACCACTTCCACCCTGGGTGGAGATAGTACTCGTTTTGCTGCTGCAAACAACCTTCTAGTGCCATTTTGGTAAGTGACAAACACTGGTACACTAGTGGTTTGTGTCTCATGAATCTCCTGCTGATGTGAAGGCCCTCCTGCCTCATGAAAAACTGCTAGGGGTACTTGAGGACCTGTAAAGACCTCATGTGTAATGAAATCCTCCCATGAGATGTTCAGTAAACCAAGCTGATGCAAGACCACAATTTTGATTAGTGCAAAATGATATATGTTGTTATACTGCTGCTGAGGAGGCTTCCTTTGCACTAAGGTGGTCATCTTCTCAATGTTCCGACAAATGAAATAAGGGAGGTTCATCATCCTCACCCTAGTAAAGTGCATCAACAATCTGATATGATAGGCATACAGACAAAAAAATCTACCTGCACAGCTAAAATATTTAATTATGAGTTTCGTCAAGGGAGCATATGTGTCCTGTAGATACTTGAAAGGAAAAACTCTACTGATATGTCTCTGAAAACCAGCCTTGATGTAAGGCTCATAATGATCTCTGTCTATTAGCTGCCTCTTATTCCACTGCTCACCTACATTTGGAATGTCGGTTGCTTGAGCAATAGTTTCAGGTGTCAAGGTGAATGTCACACCTGCTAAAGTGACTTGGCCATTATGAAGATGGAGCACAAACAATCTGTCCAGCTCATGATGGTACTTGACTCTCTCCACCATCTCATAGAACTGATAACAAGATTGGTGTTGAAAGCATGTGATAGTAGGAGGATAGGCCAACAGGTCGGCAAGTGAAGTAGGCTCCTCCCGGTTATGTTTTCCACCCTTGTGAGGCCTCTTTGGTGCATGCATTTCTCTAGAAGAATCACTGATTGTCTCCTCATCTCTGTCATAGGAAGAATCTAACTGTTTGCCAATGTTTGAGTTTTCTTAGATGAGTATGAAGAGATTTTATGGTGTCTTTAGGTTTTTGCTGCCAAGGATATGAATGTATGAGGGACTGTGGAGGGAGTGTGTATGAGGGATTTAGGAATGTTGCTGACAGGTTTTTGGGGAATAGAAGGGTTTAGGGGATGATATTTAGAGTTTGGGAATAGCAATTAGGGTTTGGGGATATTTAACTAGGGTTTGGGATAGTGGGATTAGGGATTTAGGATTAGTAATTTTAGGGATATGGGGATTAGGGAGTGGGTAGATGAGAATGTAAAGAGAGGGAGAAAATGAAGTGAGGGAATGAGGGGATGAAGGAGTGAGAAATGGAATTTAGCAACAAAAATATAAGTTTGTAAACCCTATGCAATGTTTTTAACAAGCAATGCTAGAAGGTAGGGTTTCAATTTTTTCTAATTAAATCACCATAAGCACCAAGATAAACTCATTCATTGGCCATGGAGGAATGTTAACTTACTTGGACAAGTGAGGATTTAGCAATTTTGTGAGTTTGGAAGAAGCTGTGAGTGAAATCGGCCTTGTAGCCCTGTGCGCCGCGCCCTCTCAATGCATCGCGCCCATTATGAATTTACACTGCAGAACGCTGCCCAGTGCGCCGCGCTCCAAACCCAGTGCGCCGTGCCTGCGTTTTTTATCCTCCAAACACAAAATCGCTCCTTTGGCTCTTGAAAACACAAATGACTTTCTCTCTTTCTCTTTTGGCATGCAAATGAATCTTCTAAACATGAAAAGTAGTTTATATACATATAGTTTTGATTTTTCATTTACAAAAACCCACTCTTCTAATGTTTGCTTTTGAATTGCTTTTAAAACTCCGTTTTTGGGCAGTTTGCTTTACTTTTGCCTTTGATGCACTGAATGCTTTGAAATTTTGTTTTTATTTGCAGGTGGTGAAGCTGCATAGGCTTGGAAAGGTGACTAGGGCTGCCTCTGAAATTATTACATATGGAAAAAATGAAATTACATCAAATTTGTACATGGAAACATAAAAAACTCTGTTTTTCCTCAAAACCCTGTTTTGAGGAAAAATCAATCACTGAGCATGTGATTATGGAAATTATTGTTGCTGAAACTTTATTTGACCTCCTCATGCACCTGCTGACCGTTATTGAGCATTTTGAAGACCTTATTGACGAAACCCTAGACCTAATGAGACCTAAAACCCTAACAATGACTTTTGTAAATTTAAAGACAAAAATTGACTGCAGATGATCTAGATGTATGAAAATGGGCCAACAGGTGAAGGACATGATGGAAAATGTGTAACATACCTCTACCATCAGATGATCCATGACCTTAACGGAATGCAGCTGATCGAGTGAGACACCTAACATGCAATGCAACAAGAGAATTTGATCACTGATGGAGGGATGAAGATACCGACACTAACATTGGCTCCAATGGGGATGGTAGCTCCTTGGAGGTGCGAAGAACTATAGACCTCTGGAAAGTAGACAGTGCCTTCTTCCATTGGGCTATGAATTCAATAACTTCGACAAACCAAAACCAATATTTGACTCAATTACAAAACTGAAATCCGACTCAAAACTGACTCAATTTCAAGACTGAAATCAAACTCAGATTGACTCAAACAATCCAAACCAAAACTGAAATCAAACCTTTAGTTTTATAGCCTTCACTTCGGGCCCCAAACTGAATGAGTGATTACAGTACACACTTGCAATGAAGGAAATAAAACGGTATATACAATGATACATATGACAGCAAAAGATATTTCAAAGATGGTACCATTTCAGCAGCCGACCATTGACCGACCCACTTGGAAAATCTTCTCCATCCATTTCTTTCAGCAAGAAAGCGTTCTGACCTCGGTATGCAACAATTCTGAAAGGTCCTTTCCACAGGTTCTCGAACTTGCCGTGTTTCCCTTTGTCTTCGTTTTGGGCATCCCATTTCAGCACTATGTCTTCAATTTGAAACTTGTCCACCTTTGCCTTTCGATCATATATCTTTTTGATTCTCTCTTGCAGCTTGAAGGTATTCTAAAAAACCTCCTCTCTAGTCTGCTGTAAATGGATCATTTGATTGATTCTCCGCTGCAAATGATCTTCCTCACTACCAGCTTCCTGCAGAAGTTTAACAACTGGAACTGCGAGAGATGTAGGAAAAACCATGTCCACACCATACACGATCTCGAAAGGGGACATGCCTATTGACTTTTTCTGACTCACTCTATCCGCCCATAGTGCATTGACCAATTTCTTGTGCCAGCTTTTCTTGTTTGTTTCCAGCAGCTTTTTGATAATGTTGACCAAAGATTTATTCGAGGATTCCGCCAAACCATTACCTTGTGGATAGTATGCAGTTGAGTGGCCCAAGGTAATTTGATATTTATTACAAAAATCAATCATCTTTTTAGATTTAAAAGCTGTTGCATTATCTATAATCAGCTTATTAGGACAACCAAAACGTGACAAAATATTGTTCTCAAGAAACTGAATTATTACCGTATCAGTGGCCTGCCGAGTAGGAATCGCCTCTATCCATTTAGTGAAGTAGTCTGTCGTTGTAAGGATCCATTTATGCTGTGCTGAAGAAGTAGGATGGATCTCACCAATAAAATCTAAACCCCACTGCTAAAAAGGAGTGCTTACTTCAATCGGTTTGAGTGGAAAAGGTTGTAATTTTCTCTTACCTTGAAAAATCTGACATTCATGGCAGCTTGTAACAGTTTTGTACACATCAGAAAAGAGAGTTGGCCAATAATATCCCACTCTCAAAATTTTATTGGCTGTTGTCTTCCAAAATAGATGACCTCCACAATCTCCTTTGTGAAAATCATCCGTGACCTGTTTTGCTTCTTCTTCAACCAAACAATTCAACAAGACACCACCGGGATCTTTCCAATAGAGTGCATTATTCATTATACAAAACTTTGCAACCTTTAATTTCAGGGTCCTACTTTTGTTCTTAGCCAATCCGGGTGGTGGTGAAAGATGTTGGAGCACATAAACAATATCTGAATACCAAGGAGAAAGTAAAAACATTTCAGCTACCTGAACAAGAGAACTTTCCTCATCGTCTTCGGACATAGCGGCAATGAGATTTATGTCCAAGGCATGCAAATTAGATTCCGCCATCAGTTTGGCCAGCCCCTGTCCTTTGATGAGCTTTGTTGGTTTGATCTCCACATCATATTCTAACAAAGTAGCAATCCATTTGCCTCGTCTCCCTTCTGGATCTGTTTGCACTAAAACATCTTTAATGGCAGCGTTAGGAACATAAGCAAGGATATGAGAATGCAGAATATAAACTCGAAAAACTTTCAATGCCTTTACCAAAGTGAGAGCTTGCTTTTCAATAATATTGTACTTTAAAGCTGCATCTCTTATCATTCTGCTGAAAAAAACAATTGGTTTCTAAAGCTGGTCTCTTTTCTGCATTGAGACAGCTGCCATAGTATGATCCGAAGCAAATGAAAACAGAATAAAATCTTGGGAATAATCTGGTCTGATCAAAATTGGAGCTGAAGAGAGGGCCAACTTTACCAAATTGAAAGACTTGATGGCTTCCTCGATCTACTTCACAACACTATCTTTCTTTAACATGTTTGTGATCGCCCTCAAATGTTCTGTAAGATTTGGCACAAAACAATGTAAGAAATTCATCTTACCATTAAATGATTGGATCTCCTTTTTACTTCGTGGAAAATCAAGTTTCTGAATGGCTTCCACTCGAGCTGGATCAATGCAGATGCCCTCCTTGGATATGATATGACCGAGAAACTTGCCTTCATTTTGCAGAAATTCCTCGATCTCTTTATCATCTTGAAACACTTGCCAATACCTTTGATTATCTAGGATAGCGGGGCGATGTTTCACATGAATCTCAAACTTGTTGTTTGAATTCATCGGAATTTTCAAATTACTTGCAGCTGTTGCAAGTGAATCTGCAATCACATTCTGAACACGAGGGACACATGTCAAAGTGTAGTCTGGAAACATTCTCAAAATATCTAACACCACATTCTGGTAAGCTCACATGCGAGGATGCTTAGCTTGGTATTCACCTTTCACTTGCTTTATAACTAACTCGGAGTCGCCATATACTGAAATTCTTTTAGCATTTAACTTCTTAAGTATTTTCAGACCAGCAATTAAAGCTTCGTATTCAGCCTCATTATTTGAACAATCAAAAGCCAATTTATACGAACATACCCTTACATTACTTGGCACTTTGTTTGGAAGAAATGCAGGGCTGCGTATCCAAATGCCAATTCCAGCACCTTCTCTCCCTACCATGCCATCAAAGTCCATGCTCCACAACCCGGCTTCATCTTCCAAATGCTGAAATTCTTTTTGCTCTTCTTCTTTTGCTTGTTGTCCATCAACTTTTTGCTGCTGTCGGAAGGCTGATTGCTCAGCGGTACTATCAAGCTTTTGTCTTTCTTGATCTAGTACAGCTCTGAAATTTTCAGTGATCTCTGGAATATCTTCTACTTCAACTACTTGACTATTTACATCATTAAAATTATCAGAATATAAAACAATGGATTCCAAATCAGTATGTACATAGTTGATTGGATGATTTAGAGGTTTCTCCTTACTAGCGATCATGTACTTCATCTTTTTCTCCTGGTATAATTTCCTCAACTGACCGAACACAGGAATAGTAGCATAGGAGAAATCAAGCTGCAATGTCCCTTTGAGTTTTTCTCCCCAAGATCTGGAAAGAAGCATGCCAAATCTAGGAGGAATATCCACCACAACCACATCCATCAAAACATTCTTCGCCGGGATCTGATCTAAAGTGACAACCAAATCTTTAATAAGCCCAATGCATCTAACCCTACCAGAATCAAAGGAATATAGATCATGGTACTTGCGAGTGATATCTAGACCCAATTTTTCCATGATCACTTTAGGCATGAGATTATGAGAGGCTTCGGAATCGAACATGGCATTGTGCAATACAAAATCATGTAGTCTAAGGCTGATGTAAAATGGAGCTACATCACTGTCCTCAAACTGACCTTCTAATGCTGGCCCAAAGATAAGTTTGGGCTGATCATCCTCCACATTTACCATATCAGATAATGGATCCAAATTCAAAATATTAGACACCTAACCTTTATAGCTGCTGTTTTTCATTAATTCAGTCAAAGGAATTGACACTTTTAACTTAGCAATTTCATTTTCTAAGCTAAAGGCTGATGTTTTCTCTACCTCTTTGACTGGAGAATCCTTCTTTTTAGTCTTCTCCTTTGATACAATTGACTGATTTGATATTTCGTTTGCTGATTGTGTTTTGCTGGTGTTAGGATCAGCTGTCTCCTTTCCCTTTCTCTGCACTATGGGAGAATCGTTCTTTGGCGGTGACACTTCCTTCCTCTTCTGAATTGGATTGATGGAAACTTCTCTACTCCTGAGTGAATATTGTCACTGCTGGGCTGTCAAAGCATTCATGTATCCCCTCTGATACTCATCATAATCTTCTTCAAGAATTGTTTCATTTGCCAAGATGAAGTCTTCATCTTTTTGTACAGCTGGGCTTTCTGAATACTCTTCATCTTCGATGATATAAATGGGCAGATCATCAGGTGTAAAGAAATGATTCTCCTCACCAGTTATGTTCTCATCATCATCTAATTCCGGACCATGTACAAAATTCTGCTGTAGGGGTGTTTTCACTTGCTGTTGTGCCACTTGGTCTTGTGCTCTTTGTCTCGTTGCTTGATTATGAATTGTGGTTGCTGCTGACCATGAATGTTTGGATTTTTGACTTGTGCTTCAAGCTTATCATAAATTGTGAGCCTATCAAACATCTTCTCAATCTTGCGAAGAAAATGATTGGAGGAAGAAGCTTCCTCTTTTATGGTCACCTTCTTTTCGGCCTTTGCTCTAGCTCTCTTGGCAAGTAGATTTGCCTCAACGCTGACTGCAATTTTCTGCATGTCCTCCAATGTGGCCGGATCTCTCTCCCTCAATTGATATGCCATGTCAGGATCGAAGCCATCAGGAAATTTAATCAAATCCAAGCCCATAGGTGGCTTTATATCAGTAGGAATTGCATTGTAAATAGTATTGAATCTGACACAATAATCTTGAACACTCTCACCAACATTCCTCTTGATGTTCTCATATTCGGAAAGAATTTGAAGAGGGTTTTTCTTTACCTCCCAGTGATCCAGGAATTGTCTTTAAAGATTTGTTAATGTAGTGATACTTGCAGCTGGCAAAGCTCTGAACCACTTCCGCACTTCACCACCAAAAGTTTGCACAAATAATCTCATGGTCACATTTTCGGCATCAATCTCATGAAGGTCAAAGAAATCTGTCATCCTATCCACATGCTACTAAGTTGTGATGCTTTGAGGAGTGCCAACAAACAATGGGATCTTGCTTTGATAGTCAGTGGGCATGGCATCCAAATTTTGAGGCAATAGAAGGGGTGCACATTGGGTAGCCATTGCTCTAGGTGGATTTACAATTGGCCTTGGGGATGTAGGAGGAGTCGGAACAATGATAGCAGTTGATGATGTATTTGGTGTATGAGGTGTCGATGGAGGGGATGAAATACGAGATGTTTGAGGTGTTGATGGGGTTGATGGGGGAGAAGAGATAGGAGGTCTCTGATATGATTTAGTGGGCTGCACGGGAATGGTGGGAATGAATGGAGTTTCAGTAGGAATTCCTGAACTAGATGCAATTGCGGATGAACCAAGAGTTGCTGATGTGGATTCTAATAACTCAGGAATATTTGAAGCCACAATGGAAGTCTAAAGATTCAAGATGTAACTGTCAATTGATCTATTTGCCTTTTTAGTTTCAAGATCTTTGACAAAATACGGATTTAAAATAGTGGAACCAACAATACTTTTAGACTTAGTCTCAAACAACGACAGATCAAAATGTTCGTCAAATTCAAGATCTTCAAGATATTCAAAAACAACAGGAAATGAACGAGATTTGAACACGGGAATCATAGAAATTTCTTGTCGGAGAATTCTTGGGATGAGATTTGGATTTTCATACACAGGAGGAGGATCATGATCAGGATTGGCTCTAGTGTATCGTCTGGAAGCCAGTGTGTTGAATTAATCCCAAAAATCAAACGGACAAAATCAACTTGTTCAGCGTGTCAAATTCTAAAATCATCATCCAAAGTCTAGAATTGCTTAATGATACTGGGGTAATTGTTTAGATTAGATGTTCAGTTTATAAACTAGACCGAAGATTGACTGAAGCAACATTCATCTACTTTCGCTAATGCAAAGCAAGAGCGTTTCGAAGGCTACTTGGCTAACTTCAGGCTCCGTCTATGGTCTACAAAGCAAAACAATGATAATAAACTTTCGTTCCCTAGACATTCGCCACTATGTTAGGGCCTAAATCTACCTCAGGCTGAGAAAGGCAAGATTTAGGGTAACATCAAACCACGCTTAACCTAGTAGCTAGCCCTACCAGGTCAGGAGAGGGCTCTCTCCTTGTCAATATCCGAAAAGATGGCCAATGAAGCTTGAGATGACTGATGTAATGACTGATTTTAGGCTAGGTATATGTACAGAGGTCTTTGATTGAATTTAAGATGGGTTTGCTTGCTCAATTGTGAAAGGAAGATTTGGGTTCGGGGAATGGACACAGTCTTGCAGAGATCTCTATGGGGCAAGGTAGGCAAATGGTTTAGCACTTAAATTGAGTGATATGGAGAGATTTTAGATTGGTGAGGAGTTGGAGAGGGCATGAAAATCTTAGGGATCCTCTTCAAACAACTGAAAACATAAATAACTTAACAAACCTTAGGTAGAGCACTGCAATTTCAATGTATTCTACCTTTATCCTTGTTTGATTTAGTTAAGATGAAGCAAAGAGAGATAATGGCATACATAAAACACATGTAAACTTGTAATTACAGAAGGAAACAAAATACCAAATCAAGATGCCATAAGAATCCCATAAAGTGCTGCAAACCCTGGTCAATTCCTTTGCCAAACTGCTGAAAATGAATGTACAATAATGCTCAAAGCATTCACAAGAGTCCAACCTTTCTCAATGACTGAAAAACTACTAGATATAGGCATCAAACAACTCATGCTAGGATTTAGGGGTCGAGTTCATGAGTTTAGGAGTTGTTTCAACAAGATCTAAACTAAGAACTAAAAGTAGGCAGTGGAACAACATGCCTCTAAAACCTAGGAAACTGATTCATTCAGTTGCAAACTACTTTTTCATGATGAATCTACCTCTATGAGTGAAAATTTAGCATAATTACATCAAAATCTATCAAGTCATATTAAATTACATCATGAGTTTTATTATTAGAAAGAGAAAAGTCAAACTGTGAAGAAACTAGGCAAAAAACAAAGTTTTTTGGCCAAAATGAGCAAATTTCATCCTATGTGCCGCGCTGATTTCCCTATGCATAGTGCCTTTTTTCAGATGATTTTGGAGGTCTTCCCATGCACCAAATTTTCTCCAAGTTGGCTTGTTGGAAAGGACTACCTGTTTATTTTCCAGAACAAGTGAAATTTCTAAATTTGGCCTCCATTTGCCCCTCCAAAACTGAGTTCTCCCAACACTGCTTCTTGTGTGTCCAAAAAGGGGCAGAAAGGTCATTTTTGAGGTGTTTTTGATCTTTCTGGAAGCTCAAAACCTGTCAAAATTTCTTGGCCATGTGAGGGCATTCATATTTTTCCATGAAAAATCCAAAAATGCTGAGTTTTCCTCATAAGGAGGTCTCTAGAAAAAGCGCGCGCCAAGTGGCGCACCGCATCAGGCAGAAAAACCTATTTTTTAGGCCAAAAATTTCAAAATTGGGAAAAGTTTCCCAAATTTTCTGAAATTTGAGCTGAGTGCTCCTCATCAGGTGCTGTGTTGGGCTAAGGAAGCCTCAGCCAAGATCTGGAGTCTATTTTTCTCTTTTCTCTTCCTCATGGCTTTCTTCAATTTGGCTTTCAAATTCTTGATTCTTGCTTTGCACACCATATTTCTTGACAAGTAGTGGTATGCCATGTTCCTCAACATGTTTTTCTCATTGTTGGCCTTCTCTAGCATCCTTTCTAGGTGCATGTTTTTCCTCTCAAGCCAAGATTCACGATCAGCTTGAATTTCTTGCTCAAGTGTGGTCAATTTGATTTTCCTCCTCTTGGCAGCTTGCCGGTTTGCCCTTATGTTTTGGAGCTCCATGATGGTTTGTTGATCTTCTAGCTGTTTGTTCCTCTGCTCCAAATAATTAATGATCCACTTGGCTCTTTCCAGGTTGAGAGACAAATGCTGAATGTCATCTTGCTGCTCTTGAATGATCTCTTTAAGTTTTGAGCTTTGTGAGCCCAAATCAGTGTCCTCATCCTGAATGAGGATGAAATCTGTCTCATGACCTCCTGAAGGTCCCTCATCATGCAATGGCTTCTTGCCCTTGTCTTGTACCTGCTTTGCTGATGGAGGAAATGAGACCCCTTCCACCCCGGGTGGAGATAGTACTCGTTTTGCTGCTGCAAACAACCTTCTAGTGCCCTTTTGGTATGTGACAAACACTGGCACACTAGTGGTTTGTGTCTCATGAATCTCCTGCTGATGTGAAGGCCCTCCCGCCTCATGAAAAACTACTGGGGGTACTTGAGGACTTGTAAATACCTCATGTGCAATGAAATCCTCCCATGAGATGTTCAGTAAACCAAGCTGATGCAAGACCACAATTTTGATTAGTGAAAAATGATATATGCTATTATACTGCTGCTGAGGAGGCTTCCTTTGCACTAAGGTGGTCATCTTCTCAATGTTCCGGCAAATGAAATAAGGGAGGTTCATCATCCTCACCCTAGTAAAGTGCATCAACAATCTGATATGATAGGCATACAAATGAGAAAATCTTCCCTCACAGCTGAAATATTTAATTATGAGTTTCATCAAGGGAGCATATGTGTCCTGTAGATACTTGAAAGGAAAAATTCTACAGATATGTCTCTGAAAACCAGCCTTGATGTAAGGCTCATAATGATATCTATCTATTATCTGTCTCTTATTCCACTGCTCACCTACATTTGGAATGCTGGTTGCTTGAGCAATAGTCTCAGGTGTCAAGGTGAATGTCACACCTGCCAAAGTGACTTGGCCATTATGAAGATGGAGCACAAACAATCTGGCCAGCTCATGATGGTACTTGACTCTCTCCACCATCTCACAGAACTGATACAAGATTGGTGTTGAAAGCATGTGATAGTAGGAGGACAGACCAACAACTTGGCAAGTGAAGTAGGCTCCTCCCGGTTATGTTTTCCACCCTTGTGAGGTCTCTTTGGTGCATGCATTTCTCTAGAAGAATCACTGATTTTCTTTTCATCTCTGTCATAGGAAGAATATGACTCCATGTTTGCCAATGTTTGAGTTTTCTTAGATGAGTATGAAGAGATTTTATGGTGTCTTTAGGTTTTTGCTGCCAAGGATATGAATGTATGAGGGACTGTGGAGGGAGTGTGTATGAGGGATTTAGGAATGTTGCTGACGGGTTTTTGGGGAATAAAAGGGTTTAGGGGATGATATTTAGAGTTTGGGAATAGCAATTAGGGTTTGGGGATATTTAACTAAGGTTTGGGATAGTGAGATTAGGGATTTAGGATTAGTAATTTTAGGGAAATGGGGATTAGGGAGTGGGTAGATGAGAATGTAAAGAGAGGGAGAAAATGAAATGAGGGAATGAGGGGATGAAGGAGTGAGAAATGGAATTTAGCAACAAAAATATAAGTTTGTAAACCCTATGCAATATTTTTAACAAGAAATGCTAGAAGGTAGGGTTTCAATTTTTTCTAATTAAATCATCATAAGCACCAAGATAAACTCATTCATTGGCCATGGAGGAATGTTAAATTACTTGGACAAGTGAGGATTTAGCAATTTTGTGAGTTTGGAAGAAGCTGCGAGTGAAATCGGCCTTGTAGCCTTGTGCGCCGCGCCCTGTCAATGCGTTGCGCCCGTTATGAATTTACACTACAGAATGCTGCCAATGCGCCACACTCCAAACCCAGTGCGCCGCGCCTACCTTTTTTATCCTCCAAACACAAAATCTCTCCTTTGGCTCTTGAAAACACAAATGACTTGCTCTCTTTCTCTTTTGGCATGCAAATGAATCTTCTAAACATGAAAAATAGTTTATATACATATAGTTTTGATTTTTCATTTACAAAAACCCACTCTTCTATTGTTTGCTTTTGACTTGCTTTTAAAACGTTGTTTTTGGGCAGTTTGCTTTATTTTTGCCTTTGATGGACTGAATGCTATGAATTTTTGTTTCTCTTTGCAAGTGGTGAAGTTGTAGAGGCTTGGAAAGGTGACCAGGGCTGCCTCTGAAGTTATTACATATGGAAAAAATGAAATTACATCAAATTTGTACATGAAAACATAAAAAAATCCGTTTTTCCTCAAAACAGGGTTTTGAGGAAAAATCAATAACTAAGCATGTGATTATGGAAATTATTGTTGCTGAAACTTTATTTGACCTCCTCATGCGCCTGCTGACCGTTATTGAGCATTTGAATACCTTATTGATAAAACCATAGACCTAACGAGACCTAAAACCCTAACAATGACTTTTGTAAATTTAAAGAAAAAAATTGACTGCAGATGATCTAGATGTATGAAAATGGGCCAGCAGGTAAAGGACATGAGGGAAAATGTATAACATACCGCTACCATCAGATGATCCATGACCCTAATGGAATGCAGCTGATCGAGTGAGACACCTAACATGGAATGCAAAAAGAGAATTTGATCACTGATGGAGGGATGAAGATACTGACACTAACAGTGACAAGAGTGTGTTACAAAACCATGAGGTTGACATCAAGAACAACATATTAGCCATATTTCTAACAATATCCCCCTTTGGACTTGATGTCAACCTCCTACAAAGCACCAAGTCATTTTCTCCCCCTTTGACATCAAGGGAAAAGGGCATAACCAAGCTGAAATAAATATTCCCCTTGAAGTAATCAATGTTGGAAAATACTGAGAGGGGGGGTGAATCAGTATTCCTTAACAATTAGTAGTTTTAAATCTTTTCATAGTATTAGTTAATCTTCAATTACCATTAATGTTTATGCAGTAACAACAGTGAGTAAAAGAACAAAGGAGGCACAAACATTTTAGATGGAAAACCCCTCCGGGTCAAAAACCACCGAACGCTTTTCTAGTAATTCTTTAATCTTCAACTCCAATTGAAAAGAAAGCTCCAAATTTCTAGAATCTATAAAGGCATTTTTATCCAGCTCCCACTGGATGCATAGTCCAATGCCCAAGATTCTTCAGTAGTTAACTGAACAGATGCCCCAACACCCAATGAGCTACAACTCACCCTAGCACCATCCTACCACCCTAAAGTTTTCATAGGCTTGAACCTGTTGGTGAATTCATGCACCAACCTAGAACCACCCTACCACCTTATAGAAGAATAAAATAAGAATGGACTCCCGTACCAGGGAAAATAGTCCACTTTACAATGATATAGAATGATGTAGAAGAAGAAGACACACTAGACCATAACCCCAACTATGACACAACCACCTAATGATGATCCTAGACCTCCCGACACTACCTCTTCAACTCTTGGCAGATAGACACTTGTACAACTTTTACAAAGATGCTTTTACAATGACTCTGTACAATGATAATTTTACAATGTTCGTATGCAGTGATGCCCACTTGAAGGCTTCATGTTGTGAACTTCTTGTTGCTGTTTTGCACCTTGATTGCTACTCTTGTCATGTTACCATTTCTCATTCTTCGGAACATTAGATTATGCATTGAGTCTTCTCTTAATGAATATATAATACCTGCAAAAAGTCTTCAAGGAAATACCCATGACATGATAATAGTAAAACTTAGCTCGTCCTGCAGAGCATATGTCAATGCTAAACAAAAACAAAAAATTAGAATACAAAGAACCTAATGCAATTAAGAGATGAAAATGCATATACAGAAGATACTTTCCTGTATCTTACCTCTGCTGCATCATTTTGCTGCACCTTGCTATTTGCTGCCTTAGAAAGTCTGGTCCTTTGCACTCCTTGACAACACTTGATCTAGTTTTTCTTTCCTTCTAGGAGCACAATATTTAATCTGCTGTATCTCAATGATTTCAGATCCCCAACATGTGATCTTCGGTCTTGTAGAAGCCTTCTGAGTCTCATTTCCAATGCCACATGTATGACCCAATTTGGACTCTTCAAGGCAAAGTTATGCCCAATCTCTCACAATGACCTAATTATGGACTAGTTCAGTAGAGCGAACTTGTACGACGTGCCACGTGTCACTGTTTCCTCCTTCGACTTTGAAATTGATATACAAAAAATTACATTCTGTGCATTATCCGCCACTTTTTACAGAATTCCAATCCTCTTCTCAGAGAGAGAGTTATGACGATTTTCCCAAGGTCACTTCTTTGAGATGAAATTCGGTAGCCTACAAAAACCCTAACTTCCACAGATCATATTTCCGCAAATATAGAAAACCAAAATCTGAAATTTGGTTATGACGTTCATGAAATGGGTTTTAATTTCAGAATCTAAGACTTCGTAGAAATGAAGTTATAGCAAAAATTCCACGATCACTACATTTGGAGGATATATGAGATTTCTTTTTATAGAGTTGAGAGCGGATTCTATAGAGAATGTTGGAGGGATTTTAGGAGCTTAAAAAATTATTAATTAATGACTATTCAATGACCAAAACCAATTATGAGTGCCATGCCACAACCCCATAGGGTTTTAGCCCACTAACTAGGGTTACTAACTTCAAACATGAATATCTCTCAAACTGTGAAGAATTACTTGGCATGCCATATATCAATGGAACCATCTCAACGAATAGAATCTATCTGTAAGATCGTTGAATCAGAATAGAGTAATTTGTCAAGTCAAAATTTCCTTGCAAGATCGAGGTAGCCCTTGGTGTTGCTTGGGTTGACATCAATGACAACCTCAGATCATATTTAGATCAAAAAACACTATAAATCTAGTTTGTTGAGGCGAAACAAAGTGCTCAGATGCAAGGTATTATTTTCATCAATACCATAACCTCTCAATATGACCATGCTCCCTCTGAGCATATATTGGACCTTCTAGTTTTATGCAATACAATTACTAGGCTTCCCTAAAGCAAATTCACATGTATGATATATGAAAATTCTATGAGTATGCCTACCACCAACCATGGACTCAAGTTACACCATTCACCTAAAGAAATAGGGATATATCAATGATATACATGACAATAGATGATTTTGATACCCAATTTCCCATACATGGATGAATTTGACAACGTTTACAATACATGCTACACAACATGGGTCTCTTCATGACCAATGCACCAAAAGACAAGAAAATTATGATACACGGTGATGATGTATATGATAGCACATGTCTACTCTCAACATCTCAACCATAAAAAATGATCTCACCAATATATTAGTTCTCATTAATATATGAGTGAATACCTTTTGCAACATCTAAAATCCTCTCAAGTATAGCACCAAAATAAAACTGATCAACAATATATTAGATACCAACTAACACCATCAATCAACTCTTTATAGTAGCAACATGACATAAAGAGAACAACATATATATCCTCAATAACAAGAAGAGAAATGTAAAAAGATTGATCTATACAACAATAACAATAATATAAAATGAGACACTGTAAGCTCATCATAGATCAACACACTCTTATGCAATCCCAAACATCAGATAGGCATCACTAATGGTCTACAACAAACCAATGTCAGAACCATAATGCCAATAATGAATTGTTGGAAGCATATGATAAGCTCCCCTTGAATCTATGCCACTCCTTCATCACCACAAAATATACTAAACAATTTTCTAATGTTAAATAATGCACATACATGTCTGTCCTTCATAAGAAACACATATAAAATGTAAAATTCTAACTTTTGTTGAGAAGAAAATAGCCACAACTCCCTTTAACATGTCATATCTTCTCTTAAACAAAACAACTTTATCAGATTCAACATTAGTATCATAAATCATCTTAATCAAAAGAGTAGGTGTAACCCAACAACACATGCGCACGTCATTAAAGTTGAAATAGCACATATGAACAACTCCCCCTGAGATCATGCACCTCTTTCCAACAAATTGTTCCTGTGGAACTCATAGTCATCAAGTTCCTACACTGTTATCATCTGCTTTCCATGAGACTATGCAGGTTACTTACGTTTTCACAATTTTCATCAATTATTAATTGAGTTAACAATGCAATAGTGTATTATAAGCAACATGTAATAAATCCAAAGAGTAACAAATCAATTGATAATACATAGGGACACCTTGTTTTTAGGTGGAAACCCAATTGTGAGAAAACCACGTCTGTTGTTGTTCTATATTCTTCTTATTATTAAGAAAATATTCTTACATTTTGCACTAGCGCAAACTTTTACTAGTGTGTAGGCTTCTACTTGCTGGATGCTACCAACCCCGACTTTAAGAAAGCTCCTACTCCCTGAGATTTATCAACCATCACTAGAAGGAAGCTACTGCTCCCTAAAATTTACTGGCTACCACATGAAGGAAGATACTACTCCCTCACTAAAGGATCCAACCCTCAGTACTTCTATGGATCATGTTTCTAGATATTTCACATTGGATCCACATGTTTCAATCACAAACTTGCAGACCATGTTTCGTCCAATATTCAAATTGGACCCACAACCGACAATATGCTCAAACCAAGATACCAATAACCTATCTGCAACAAATCATTGATTAAACAAATATACTCATTAAACCATCAAGACCAAACACTCTTCAATAAATCTCTAATCATATTCAAATCAACATATGTACGTGACTTAATTAAACTTCTCATCAATTCCAAAACAATATCTGAATGTAAAACAAGATCCCTCATAAATCAATCATTAAATCAATGCAATACATCCAAACAAACATGTGCAACAACTCTTTGTGGAAAATTCTCAATCAAACCCTAGTCGTCAAATCTCAACATCAAGCCTCACGAGGAAAACAAATCCCAACCATACTGATCAAGACATCCTTGAAAGTAACCAATAGTACCACACATAATCAGACTCTATCTAGAATCAAATCAGAATATATACATGATTGATATTAAAGAGATCACGTATACATGCACTTCTAATGCATAAAAAATATATACAAATCTCAAAACATGTTTTTCACCAAACCCTGGTATCATACTATGCATTATAGTGACTTCATCAAGCTTTGATATACATCAATCAACTAGCAGTAATGACCAAATACGAATCAACAAGAAGCATCAATATTAATTTGGGTTCAGATAGTATACGCGAATGTTCAGAAGATGATACACATATGTACATGTTATTCAGGAACAAAAAAAATGTACAGATCTTATAAAATATTAATTAGTCAAGATATCAACTTTAGCAACATAACGAAAAACTTTTCTAAATAATGCAAAGCTTTAGAATAAAAACAATACTTTTATAAAACTTCCATGGACTCCAAAATATGTCAGTATATAACCATTGCAGCGAGGTTAGACCCACTAGAAGATTACTCAGTCATTATTCATAATTTCCTATGCCATAATAGAACAAAAAAAATAAATCTAGATCTCCTAGATTTCCTGTACCAAAACAAAACAAATATCCCAAAACGAATATCCAGTTCTCCATCGGGCGAGCACTGGTTCCAAAACGAATGATTACTCTATGGATCTCACAAAGTGCAAACTCGAAACCTTATATCTCATAGTGTATATATAGTTTTTGAGGTATGACCATGTCACATTGGCACGCTGATTACCATGGGAAAAATCCATTGAAAAAGCATGTCGTATTTTATTTTTCACTCATAGTGTTGTGTACACAAATCCTTTTCTTGATACTTGCGTATGTATGCTACTTTATCTCATAGCATTAGCTATGCATCACAAACATAAAATTCTTCACTATACTTCAAATGCAAATTGTGACTAAGCTGTTGATTAGGTGCTCAGTGTTTAGCTCAAAAATCAAAGTTCTAAGATTGGATCGAAACCTGAACCACCACGTCTGTCTCAGAAAATTGATCCTAATGCAACTCATTTGGTCGAAAATTGAGTTTGTATGAGAAAGGTATTGTGTTCTGATCACTTTTCTAAATAAGCGAAATTAAAAAAAAAGCCCAGTCACTTCACAGTCAACAGTCTATACTATTGAGGTGGCAGGTGACTAGGCATGGTCAATAATGAATTAGGGATGGACAAGTGGCATCGTTCGGTTGGTTTGTATAGATGATGCGTTGTTGTGATTCTAGTGGTTTAATTATGGACCAATGGAAGAATGCCACGTGGCAAGCCCAGAGGTCACCACGTGGCACGTCCCAAAGGACGGGTTGGTAGTTTATGCATTGGAGCATAATTTATTGGTGGAAGTCATGGTCAAACCCACGACCTATCTCATGCAAACCTCACGCCTTAACCGTGTCCTCTACACCATGTCTCTTAACTAATGTATTCACAGTGTATATTTGAAGTGCAATCATTTGAGTTTTGGCGGTTAGGGGAGGGTCAACCCTCCTCCCATGTGAACACAAAACAAGAAACCGCAAACGGTTATCAAGACCAATGGGATCCAACACTCCGAAACCGTGACAGTTCACATGTGAATGTTGTGGGGGTGACATGAAACGGTTAGTTGTCCGACGGTTCTGCTCCAAACCATCACTGCGATGGTTAATGTGTGAACATGACACCACTTAACGATTAGTGCTTCGATGGTTCTGCTCCAACATTTAATGCTACATACCCGTTACATGTGACCACACCTATTAAACTGCCGGAGGTTACAGTTTTGATTAGCGCTAATCCCGTATTAATATTAATTAAGTGAAGTTAAGACTTAATTAACCACGAGTTAAAATGGTGGTAAATTCGACGGTGTCCCCAAATTCGGGCCTGCCACCAATTTTAGCGGTGCTAACTAGATATATTCCAGAATTAGAGGAGAAAATGTAGGAAAAGATTGACTAAGCTCTAGAGAAGTCAATTTTCAACCAAATTGAGCTCAGAAAGAGGTGTTCTTGGCTAATTTGGACATTCTGAACACATTGGTGCAGGTATCAGGAGCCATAGAGCTTTGTAAAACAACATTTTTCCACATTGAGCTAATACAGAGGCCCAAGCCATGGAAGCTAGACCAAGGAGATGTAGCCCAGGAGGGGTGAACTCCTTCATCAAAACACTATGTTAATGTGTCTCTTTGATGGATTGTTCTACTGTGAATGTTTGTTGTTCATTATTTGATTCTGAAGCTATTTTTCTCATGAATGTCCTTTTAAACTTAAGGAAATTTACTTGATTGTATGTACAAACAACTAATGAAACCTCAACATAAGAAGCAATAAACAAGCACATGTTTATAAATCTGTAATTGTTATTAGCACAACAAAACTAATCATACAAAAACAAATCAAGTTGGTATCATAGGAAAGGTTGAATTTCTTGATTGCTTGTGTTTGTGCAATTAGGGTTTTAATGGTTGCAAAATTGTGATGCTTACAAGGTCAAAGTTGTAGAAAGGAGAAGGGAAGCTATTGGTTGCAACTCCTGAGGTAATTCCTAGAAGAAGGAGAGCCACAAGGCCACAATCTCCACCACCCAAAGTTCCAATTCCAACTGCACTTGAAACTTCTCAAGTTTTGTCTTCAAGTGAGATTGAAGAGGTACAAACAATACCAATTTCTAAGCCTGAATCCATAGCCATTATGTTTGGAGAAAGAGGGCCTAAAAGTTTAGAAGAGGAAGAATTCAAGAAATATTTCTATACTTTGACTGAGATGGTTAAAGTCCTCTATGAAGAGAGTAACACTAGAATGGTTTGAGAGAGTTCTAAACCTCCACATGGAGAAGGAAGCTCAAAGGAAAAAAAAAGATGAGAAGAAGGATTCCAAAGGGAATGGTGGAAATCCACCTCCATCTCCACCATCCTCATCATCTTCCTCATCATCTCACACAACATCATCTTCCACTACCACCACTGAAACTTCCCATACTCATTCAAAAACCCCAAAAGGAAAGACTTCGTTACTGAAATTGGACATAAAATTCGAACATCCCATGTACAATTGAGAGGTGAATGCAGATTAGTTGGACAATTGGATTCGAGAGTTGGAGGTATACTGCAGAATCCAGAACCTTCAAGAAGATGACCTAAAGATCCAGTTGGCTTCATTGAGGCTAGAAGGAGCTGTAATAGTTTGGTGGGAAGCAAAGACTCAAGAGGAAATGTGAATCCATGGTAAGATATCCATCACTTGGGTTGAATTTGTTTATGCAATTAAAAGACAGTTTTATCCTTTAGCCTATATGCAAAAATCCATTATGAGTTGGAAGAATTTTAGGAAGCTTAAAGGCCAAACAATCCAAGATTATACACAAGATTTTATGAAAAGGGCTTTGTTTATATTAGGAGTGAATTTGAATTCCCAAGATACACTGCTGAAATATATTGGGGGTTTACATTCCTATCTGAAACATACTATTCTTATGTTCAATCCAAATAATTTAGATGAGGTATGTGTGCAAGCCATGCACCTTGAATCTAGAGGAAAGAACATTCAGGAAGAGGGTAGTAAGAGGAAGCCATTCAAGGGCAAGGAGAAAGAGAAGGGTGGAAAATGGAAGGGAAAGAAAAATGCAAGTGTGAAGAAAGAAGGGGAGAAAATCACATGCAAACACTGTTCCAAAGAGGGGCATGATGAAGCCCACTACTGGAAATTGCATCCCGAATTAAGGCCTAAGAAACAAAACAATAAGGGAAAACAAAAGACAACTGCTACCACACAACATGACCTTGGTTCAGATTCTGGTGATGAGACCAAGATTTCAGCCATGGTTACAAAAGGAAAAGAAACTGTTGCAAGCACTAGTTCATCACATAGTCAAAATAACACTCCAAATGAAGAGTCAAGAATAGAGTTGTTTCATGTTAGAGTGATTTCAAATCATACAAATATTGATGCATTATTTGATAGTGGGTCACAATCAAACTTGATTTCAGAAGACTTGGTTAAAAAACTAAACCTTGAAACTCTACCTCATCATAAGCCATATCCATTGGGTTGGATAGTAAACAATGTAAACTTACAGGGTACAAGGAAGTGTTTATTCAAGTTTTCCATTACTGAAAAGTTCATTGATGAAGTAGAGTTAGATGTGGTTCCACTTGACATCTCAGGAATAATTTTGGGTAGTCCTTATTTGTATGATAGAAAAGCAATATTTTATCTCCATGACAAAAAACACATATTTCTCAAGAATGGGGTGGAGTACATTGTGAGAGCCCATCACAGAAAGTTGAACATTTCTTTGGTTAATGTAGGGAAGATGAAGAGACTAGTAAATGCAAGTAAAAATTTTGTGCTTCTCATGATCAAGAAAATGAATGATATTGATTATGAATCTTTTGAAGGTTGTGATGATAAATTGAAATCTGATCTGTTTAATGTGGTAAGAAAGCATGGAGAGATGTTTCAGGAACCAAAGGGGTTACCTCCCAAGAGGGGAATCCAGCATGAGATTCAGTTGCAACATGATGTTCCACTTCCGAACATTGGCATGTATCATATATCTAGTATCAAAAGCTTGGAAATAAAAAATCAAATTCAAGAATTTCTGAGCAAAGGTATCATACAACCATCTACTTCGCCATGTGGTTCGCCCATTGTCTTGGTGCCAATGAAGGATGGAACTTGGCACATGTGTGTGGATTTCCTTGCACTGAATAAAATCACGGTAAAGAATTATTATCCACTCCCAAGAATTGATGATTTTCTTGATCAGTTGAGGTATGCAAGTATTTCACTAAATTAGATTTACGAAGAGGTTATCATCAAGTTAGGATAGCTGGAGAAGACATTTGGAAAACTGCATTTAAAACTAAACAAGGATCGTTTGAGTGGCTTGTTAAGCCTTTCGGTCTTACAAATGCTCGAGCTACTTTCATGAGGGTAATGAATGATGTGTTGAGACAATTTCTAGATGATTTTGTCATTGTATACTTAGATGATATCCTCATATTCAGCAAGTCAAGAGATGAACATGTCATGCATGTAAACAAAGTAATTGATGTCTTGAGAAAAGAACAATTGTTTTTAAAGATGTCAAAGTGTGAATTTGGTGAGATTTCTTTGGTGTATTTGGGACACATTGTTGGAGGAGGTGAGCTAAAGATCAACCCCTCTAAGGTTGAGGTCATTATAAATTGGCCCAAGCACAATACAGTTACAGAGGTAAGAAGATTTTTAGGGGCAACACAATATTGGAGAAAGTTTATTGCTATTTTTTCTTCCATTGCAACTCCACTACATGCATTGACAAGTGTCAAAAAAGTCTTCCATTGGGGAGATGTACAGTAGAAAGCATTTGATGCTTTGAGGCAAAAGATAATTTCAACACTGGTGTTATCACTAAGGTTGTCCTTAAGCTCCCAAAGGATACGGCCAAGGTAACCACAAACCAATCTTTGGATTGCAGGTGCTAGCCCACCTGCAATCTGAGAGGGCTCTCTCTTTATGATTTAGCTTTGTTGAAGATGATTTTAGGTTAGTTATTGAGTTCAAGGGGTTTTGTTTTGATTTTGGTGGGATGATTGATGCTTTCAAGTAGAGAGGCAAAACATAGTGTGGTAAGTTTCAAACCATTGGGCATGGAGTCAGGGAGTAGGACTGCTGGTGCGTTTTCTTGGTCACAAGAGAGATATGGAGCAAGATAGCTGCATATGAAACAATCATTCAAGGTAAAGAGATGGATTGAAAGGCTAAGGAATGAGAGGCAATTAAGAATCTCTCATTCAGGTTAGCAGAGGGAAGACAAATGAGCCCTATCTAGGAGCAGTTAAGAATTCCTAGATAACAGTCATTCATATGTGAAATAGATCAAACATGAGCCATAAAAGAATTCATATTTATGCCTAAATCAAGAGGAAAACATTAAGAAGCCACAGAAACTGAGCATAGAGTGCAGCTAAGCAAATTCTAGACCAATCCTTTGTTCTGTGACTCGAGCATATATGAAATTGAAATAACAGAGGTAAGGAACACTTATTGATTCATACAGCAGCACAAGAATTCCATCATTCACTCTTCGGAAACCATTAACAACACATCAAACAGTCCATTCTCCAAGCTTTCAGAAATCTTTGATTAAAGAAAACATATAAGGTATACAGTGCGAGTCTCTCATGCGGATTATCAATCAACAAACCCTTTAAACAGTACAGAGGGTGGTATAAATAGGGAAAAAATCCAAAATCTATTACAACAGACCTAAATCTTGTCCTGAAATAAATGCAACAAAATATCTTCAAGCTGCGCTGGAGGCAGCTGCATCAAAATGAGTTATTGTGGTGTCCTTATGGCTCTGTGCTGTTCATTTAGCCATAACTGTGCTTTGGGTTCTGATCCTGGATTTTGAGTGGTTTTAATTGTGCATTAACTGTGATTTGAGAGCTTTGATGGGCTTACACCATTTTCTTTGACTTTGTTGGAGGCCATTCAATGTTCACCTGCTTTGGGAAATCCAGATTTCCATTAAAAATATTCAACTGATACTCTTTGCTGCTTCTTTGATGTACTTTGGCACTGAATGCACACCTTCTCTCACCTCAGATTTTCATTCTGGGCTTCCTGTGCTGCGATTTTCGCCTTCGCGCCCTTTTTGGGTGATGACGTCAGCATGACATTAGCGGTGGGTCCCGGTACGACAGTGACGTGGCAGGGTGATGTCAGCAGTACGGACGGGTGACGTGGCGGTACAGTAGGGGTGATGACGTGGTGGTACGGTGGCAGCGACGTGGAACTGATGTGGCAAGGACACGGTGGCAGGAGGTCGACGCAGGTTGATGACGTGGTGCTGACGCAGAAGGGGGGAAGGCGGTATGTGGTTTTAGGTGCACCGCCTTTGAGCAGAAGTGGTTTCGGAGGAAGGGGCTTCGCCACAGCTGGGAGGGCGACGCGTGGCGGGAGTATGACGGGAAAACCGCCCATCTCCCGGATGCTAACCCTCGACAGCTTCGGAGATGACAAGACTCGCCAACCGTTGATCTATGGTGCGCCAGATCTGACGGCCGACGGGAGAGACAAGGCAGCGGAGGGTTAAAAACGGGGCCCGCATGTATTTTATTATGTGTTTTATTCATACGGCGGGGGGAAAACTTTAGGAAAGTGGGTTTTTTGGGTTATTTACAAGCGGGGAAGTATATTTACAAGTATGACTTTAGGATAAGGGCGGGAAATGAGTGTTGTAGGGTTAGGACTTAGGGGAAATGGTTGTTAGGATGACCAGATGTCAGACTAACTCCAGTTTAGGACACGACAGGGTTAGTAGGAGCCCCAGATGGACTACTATTTCGCGGACTTGATAAATATGGCTATAATGCCAGGGGATGGGAATATGTACATAGGGGAGTTATTTACATAGTTTTAGTAGGGGAAGGGGAGACAGATAGGGAGCTACATAGTAAAATTAGTAGTTAATATGACCAGTGATAAGAAAGCACTAAGTATGTGAATCTTAGGCTATTTAGGGGGAAAATGATTCATAGAGGAAGTTTGAACATTCCTTGAGTAAAGAAGATCTTTACCAAGGCAAATGATATGGAAAATGATGAAACTAAGAGGTATCAGGCAGATCTTGTGTTAGGCCCCTATACTACTAGTGATTACCCCATTACTATTGTAGTTATACCCCTTATTTATATTGTTTTGCCCCTATTACCCCCATATTGTTACTTTTGTGCCCCATAGAATCCCTCTATTGTTATTTTTGTGGCTTTATATTATTATTGTTAGGTCGGCTAGATTATATTGTGACTCCTTAGACTCCTATATATAGAAAGGAGGTTTTGTCATTTGTATCATCCAAGAATTGTTCATTTATGTAATGTAAGGGAGGTTGCCCCCTCGAAGAGGCTGAATTCTAAGGCGTGGATCTCTCTTTTCTATCTTTTTGTGAGCTGGTTTCATAACATTTGGTATCAGAGCTTTGGATTCTAGGGTTTCGCTGCTCCAAACAGGTCATCATGGCATTTTCGCTATAACTTTGTTTCTGTGACGTTTCCGAAGTAAAAAAAAAAACCCATTTGAGAAGAATTGGCACTGAACCTTGGGTCCGAATTTCAGATCTTTTCGCGTGATATTTGCAGAGATATGATCTGAGGAAGTTGGCCTTTTTGCAGACTCCTAAATTACATTTAAAACAGGTGACTTGGGGAAAATCGTCATAACTCTCTCTCTGAGGATCGGATTGAAATTTCATAAAAAGGTAAAGAAAGAGGACGGACTACAGTTTCTTGTGTGTGTGTTTCAGATTCAAAGGTTGAAACAGTGACTCATGGCACGTCGTACAAGTTCGCCCTACTGAACCAGTCTAAAAGCAAGTCACTGTGGGAGATTTCACATAACTCTTCCTTGGAGAATCCAATTTGGATCAGACTGGTGGCATTGGAAAGAGGACACAGAGGGCTACTACAGGTAGCAATTTCAGAACTTAAATATCCGCAGGTACAGAGTTATAGTTCTTTCAAGTTCGAGGTCCTAAAATCAAGAAAAAGCAAGATGAGGAAGTTTGATGGCAAGGATCCGGTAAATTGGATACTTCAGATGGAGAAATATTTTGATCTACATGGTGTACCACTGTTACAAAAGGTATGTATTGCATCTTCATATTTAGAACCGGATCAATTTTTATGGTATAAAGGGCTTTGTTCCCGTAAAAAACTTGTTACGTGGTCAATTCTCACGGAGGAAATGATAGCACATTATGAGGATACAAAGAGCAACACCTTCTTTAGAGAAACACCGCAACAATTGGAAAGAGTAAAAGGGCTTTGTGACATATTTGAAAGTAAAATTATGGCAACAAGGAAGTCTACCCCTCACAACTATAAAGATGGACGTGTTGTTCCTCCTAGCCTTCCACAACCTACAAGGGTTACACCACAACAATTGGAAGAAAAAAGAGAAAAAGGGCTTTGTTACAATTGTGATAGAAAATGCACTAAAGGTCATAAGTGTGCTGAGAAGAAATGATTTTACATAGAGTATGAAGAGGAGGAAGAAAAGGATCAAGAAACATCAAAAGAAGAGGATATATGCCAGGACCCGACCCCAGAGAAAGAAGAAATGAATCAGAACATATCTTGTAAACTATTGGCAAGAATGACCACTCCTCAAACTCTCAAGATAGAAGGAAATATCAAGAAGAAAAAGGTGCAAGAAGTGAAAGATCACATCAAGAAAGAAGAAATGAATCCAACCATATCTTGTAATTCACTGGTCAGAATTACCACTCCTCAAACTAGCGAGACAGAAGGACATATCAAGAAGAAAAATGTTCAAGAAGTGAAATATCACATCGAGCATCAAGAAATGAATCCGACCATATCTTGTAAAGGATTGGAAGAAATTACCACTCCTCAAAATCTAAAGATAGAAGGACATATCAAGAAGAAAAAGGTTCAAGCAGTGAAAGATCACATCGAGCATCAACAACAAGTTCTCCAACTTTTAAAGGATAGCGCCACTTCAGTGCAAAATCAAATGAAACAACAGGTAGATCAACATCATAGTGAAAAATGTTTTGATGTAAGCGAGTGGGTATTTTTACTGCTACATCTAAAGCAAGCTATTTATGAGAAGGAAACGTTGGCAATACTACATGCACTTAAAAAATGGCGACCTTACCGAATGGGAAGACTCTTCAAGGATGAGGATGTGGAAGCATTGTTTTGTGCTATTTCTATTATCCAACCAGATTGGATAAACAAAGCAAGGGATGAATGGAAGAAGGACAAAGAAGTATGGCCACTTATTCGAAACTTGCAAAAGATCCCAATTCAAACAATATTTCCAGATATTAAAAAGGAAGGAAAAATCATATTGGAACCTGGAGCAGTCACAGAAACAAGAACCCGACAGCTACGAAATCGATCAATTTCAGAGTATCTCATCAAGTGGAAGAACTTACCCGCTGAATATTCCACATGGGAGGACAAGAATTTTATACAGAAGCATCAAGAACTACTCAAGCGTTGAGGACAACGCTTTTTGAAGGAGAGGGGCATGTTAGGCCCCTATACTACTAGTGATTACCCCATTACTATTGTAGTTATACCCCTTATTTATATTGTTGTGACCCTATTACCCCCATATTGTTACTTTTGTGCCCCATAGAATCCATCTATTGTTATTTTTGTGGCTTTATATTATTATTGTTAGGTCGGCTAGATTATATTGTGACTCCTTAGACTCCTATATATAGAAAGGAGGTTTTGTCATTTGTATCATCCAAGAATTGTTCATTTATGTAATGTAAGGGAGGTTGCCCCCTCGAAGAGGCTGAATTCTAAGGCGTGGATCTCTCTTTTCTATCTTTTTGTGAGCTGGTTTCATAACATCTTGACCTCTTCAGGGAAGTTAGTGAGTGATTTGGGGAATAAGAAGAAGGGGGAGTTAGACATGCCTCGCCTGAGCTCCTCCAAATGAAAACTACCTTGTACCTATGATCTGAAGTACAATATCACCTTGAAACACAAAATTGATCACAAATCAACATTCTGCAACCACAAAACTACCTACCCAGCCTACTTACCTAGCATTTTTTCTTCTTTTTGATTTGGGTGCACTTAGACTTGCAAACCCTGCTTTACAATTTTTCTTTTGACTGCCCTCCTATCTAAATCAATCCTTATTTCTGCCGGGGCTCAGATTAAGCTGTTGAGCGCCCAAGATTCTCTACCTATCTACAAATCTGCCAAGGTTAAGCTGTTTGGACAGATATTCATTCTCTACATTCTAAAACAAGAAATTGAAACCTGGGAAGCCAAGATTAGGCTGTTTGGCCTTCCCTTAACAGAAAATTTTTCAAAAAGGAATAACTCATCAAAATTTGGAATACAGCAGTGGCATATAGACTAGCCACTTTCATGGCCTCTTCTTTGGCCTCTTTCTGGAAATATGGAGCATTGCAGCATGCAAAGTATGACATATTTGGCATGTAAAAATGTCAATCATGTAAAATGAACACCTGTTGCAACAGGAGGCTAACAGTGGCTCCACTTGGGGATGGCTTTTCGTTGTGAAAAGCCAAGGACAACATGTTAGACTACCTTGATCTTCTATTGTTGCTGTAGATTGAAACTTTTCTTTGTGCTGGCTGCTAAAAGTGTGAAACTTTGAAATATGAGCAGCCCTGTCCTCAACTGAAATATTGTGAAATACATAGCACTGCCTGCTTTCTTCTGCGTGCTTTATCATTATATGCATCTCTGCCTGAGAATTACCTTTGAAATAGGTCCAAAACATGGATCAAAACTGATGTATTTCCCTTAGCCTTGGTCTAGAAACAGTTGCTGATGTGAAACTAAAAAATGCTCCTTTCTAATTTATACTTGTTTGACTGAAGAATGCAATCTGCAAACAGTTTCTTTTTACCATGAATTTCTGTGATATGACAGTGCTACTCTTGCTGTTTTGCTGAGATTAATGCAGAGGTAGAGCTTTAAAAGGGGTACTTGCATTGGCTGTGTCTTCACAAACTTTTCTACTGCTTCTCTAACAATCAGACTGCTTACACAAAAGGTAAAACAAAGTGTTGATATATACAAATGTCAATGTACAAAGAGATATATACAGAGCTGCATTGTATCCCTTAAAAGGAATCATGGTAATGTTTTAACATTCAACCATTAACAGTGCCTTCTTCAGCAGTGCTGCCCTCTACAAATTTGAGAAAATATGTGTTATTTCCCTGAACAACAGAAATAACGAATGGCCCTTTCCATAGAAAATCAAATTTTGCATGTTTTCCCTTGTCTTCTCTTCGTGAGTCCCACCTTAGAACTTTGTCGCCAATGTTGAAATCCTCAGCCTTAGCTCTCTTATCAAACATCTTTTTGAGCTTTTCTTGCAAAATTTGAGCTCTGTCATAAACTTGATCTCTAGTTTGCTGAAGATGAATGGTCTGATTGATTCTTCGTTGAATGTCATTTGGTTCAGCCTGAATCTCCTGTAACAGTTTGATAGTAGGGATTCCCAAGGATGAAGGAAATCTGGCCCCCATGCCATATACTAGCTCATAAGGGCTCATCCCAATGGATTTCTTTGTTGAAAGTCTGTCTGCCCATAGGGCATTTGTGAGCTTTCTATGCCAGTTCTTCTTGTTCTCCTCTAAGATCTTCTTGATAATATTAATGAGACTTTTATTTGAGGATTCGGCCAAGCCATTACCTTGAGGGTAATAGGCTGTAGAGTGGCCCAGGGTAATGTGAAATTTATGGCAAAAGTTGATCATATTTTTGGATTTGAAGGCAACGACATTGTCAGTAATGATCTTCTCAGGGCAGCCAAATCTAGAAAGGATATTGCACTCAAGGAATTGGATAATGATGGTGTCGTTAGCTTGCCTGCATGGGATGGCCTCAACCCACTTGGTGAAATAGTCGGTGGCGGTTAAAATCCACTTGTGCTGGCCTGAGGAAGAGGGATGGATTTCTCCAATGAAGTCAAGACCCCATTGTTGAAAAGGCTTTTCAGTTGAGATAGGCTTAAGGGGCAGGGGCAACAACTTTCTTTTGCCCTCAAAGATTTGGCATTTGTGACATGAAATGGAAAACTTCTTTACATCTGCAAAAAGAGAGGGCCAATAGAAACCAACCCTTAAAATTTTATCAGCAGTGGACTTCCAATATAGATGTCCTCCACAGTCCCCTGCATGGAATTCTTTCATGACATTGTTAGTTTCATTCATGGTTAAACAATTAAGCAATATGCCTTCATGATTTTTCCAAAATAATGCACCATCTATGACACAAAACTTTAAAGCCTTCATTTTCAAAAATCTTTTCTTGGTTCTGGACAATCCTGGGGGAGCAAACAGGTTTAATAATACAAAGCATATATCAACATACCATGGGGATTGCAAAAAGGTTTCACTGATCTGTGGAGTCGCCAGCTCCTGTTCATTGTCCAATTGGTTAATGTCTAAGGCTTAAAAATTTGTTGCGGACATCAGTTTGGCTAAACCTTGTCCCTTTATCAGCTTGGTTGGTTTTATTTCTATGTCATACTCAAGAATGTTAGCAATCCACTTGCCTCTTTTGCCCTCTAACCCCTCTTGGGTTAATATGTCTTTTACAACAGCGTTTGGGACATAGGCAATCACATGTGAATATAAAATGTAAACTCGGAAGTCTTTGATTGCTTTAACCAGGGCATAGGCCTGCTTCTCCATGATTGGGTACTTCAAAGGGGCATCTCTTAAGGCTCGGCTGAAAAAGGCAATTAGCTTTTCAGCTCCTTGATCATCCTTTTGCAAAAGGACAACATCTATGGTGTGATCAGATGCAAAAGAAAATATGATAAAATCCCTGTCAAATTGCGGACTTGTGAGGACAGGGGCTTGGGTTAAGGCATATTTGATACTCTTAAAGGCTTGTTTGGTTTCAAGAGACCATTTTACCTTGGCATCCTTTTTTAACATGTTGCTTAGCAGTCGTATCAGTTCGGCTAGATTTGGGATAAATCTCCTCAGGAAATTGATCTTTCCAAGGAATGTTTGCAACTCTTTTATGTTTCTTGGATATGGAATTTGGAGGATGGCTTGGATTCTTTCAGGATCAATTCTAATCCCGTCCTTTGATATGATATGGCCAAGAAGTTTGCCTTCTTCAAGGCCGAAGAGGGACTTTTTGGGGTTCAAGGAAATGTCGTATTTCCTACATGTCATGAATATTTGCCTCAAATGTTTTAGGTGCTCTTGATCGGATTTAGAGAAAGAGGTTAAGTCATCAAGGTAGACAACTAGGAAATCATGTATTTCCTTGGCAAATGCAATATCCATTGCCCTTTGAAAGGTAGCACCAACGTTTTTAAGTCCGAAAGGCATCTTTACATACTTAAATGTTCCCCACGGTGTGGTAAAGGCTGTCTTGTCTTGGTCATCCGGGTGAACCAGTATTTGATTGAAACCTGAAAAGCCATCTAGCAAAGAGATTCTAGATGACCCCACTACTCACTGTAGAATATGATCCATTTTGGGCAATGGGTAGTGGTCTTTTAAGGAGACTTGGTTTAAATTTCTTAGGTCTACACATAGCCTAATCTCACCTGCATTTTTTCTTGTGGGAACAAGATTGGATACCCATTCAGAGAATCTGATGGGTGCTATTATGCCTGCTTCAAACATTCTTTGTACTTCCTTCTCAATCAAGGGAAGAAGCATAGGATTGATTCTTCTCAGTTTTTGTTTGAAGGGCTTTTGGTTTGGTTTTAAGGGAATGGTGTGTTGGATTACTGAGGTGTCATAGGACTTCAAGTCCTCATAACTCCAAGAAAATACATCTTGGAATTCTTTGAACAAATCAACATATTTGGGCTTTTGATCGGGTGGCAAAGATTTAGATAGTTTGATCATTTTGGGATTCTCTGCTGTCCCAATGTTATGTTCTTCTATAGCAGTGTTTAGGGGCTACATTTTTGGCTTTTTGGGAATGTCATTTGCATCAAACATGTCTTCTAATGGAGTGAGGCCAGCGGGCAAAAAGTTATCTTTTAGATCAATGATCTCGGCCTTTGTTTTTGCTATTTCCTCCAATTGCATTTGTTTCAACTCTTCTATGTTTGTTTTGTCAAAAACAGTTGGGTTCAGGATTTGTTTGGCTATTACAACTGTTACAGCCTGCTGATTTTCGTTTGTTTCCTGTTGTTCATCTGTCATAGTATCCATGTCAATGTTAATATTTGAAAACTCATGCTCAAGAGTGAGGAAATTGTTAATCTGGGCATCATTTTCAAACACCTGCCAGTCTTTAACGTTATTAGGGACAACGGGCCTATGTTTTATCTTAGCAGTAAAGTGGTGATTTGGTTCAAAGGGAAGCTTGCATTTACTAGAAAAAGTGGCTAGGCTGTGTGTATGAATGTTATGATCTCTTGAGATCTTGGCAAGCTTGGATTCAGTGAATGCATTGAGTATATTAGTGGCAGCAGTCCTATAGGCTCTCATTCTGTTGTTATTGGTAACAAAGTTACCTTTCATTTGTTGTATGATTAAATCAAAGTCACCTAGAATGGACACTTTTGCAGCTCCTAGAGCTTTGAGCAGTTTAAGGCCTAAAAGGAGAGCCTCATACTCTGCCATGTTGTTGGTGCATTTAAAGTTTAGTCTGTAGGCATGGTCTTCTGCATGATTGTTATGTGTATTGTGAATCCATACACCTGCCCCTGCTCCTAACTTGTTAACAGAGCCATCAAACTCTAAATACCATGTGATTTCTTGCTTGTGGTTAGTATCAAGAGTTTCAGCTATTTTAGGATTGGGCAGATTTGAAATTTCTGTTTGGGGAGGTTCCTCTTGTATGCTGGTTGCCTTGATTGTTTTGACAGTTTCATAAGTATGGGCAACCGATTCTTCATTGATGTGTGTGTCTAGTTCTAAAGCCAAAGGCTTATCATCAGTTGGAGGACCTGTTTCATCATTAAACAAAATAAAAGAATCCATATCAGAATGGATTGAGTAAATGGGAAAATTTTCAGGCTTGCTCTCACTACTTACCACATATTTCATGAGTGTTTCTCTATATAGTCTCTTTGGTTGCCCAAAGACAGATATAGTGGCATAAGAGAGGTCTAATTGGAGGGATCCTTGGAGTTTTGCTCCCCAAGATCTTGACAATAGCATGCCATACTTTGGTGGAATGTCAGCAACCACCACATCCATGAGGATTGTCTTGTTGGGATATTGGACTAAGGAGACACACAAGTCTTTGATGAGGCCTAAACACTTGACTTGACTTGAGTCAAAGGAGAATAGATCTTTGTATGGCCTAGTGACTTCAAGGTTTAGTTTTTCCATTACAGCTTTGGGCATAAGATTGTGTGAGGCACCTGAGTCAAACATAGCGTTGTGCAAAACTTTGTCATGTATATGCAAACTGACATAAAAGGGTAGAACAGATCCATATGTTGATTTTCCATTAACTTCTGGACCAAACAGCAGCTCAGGCTGATCATCAAGAACATTTACATCATCCTTGACCTCTGGCATTTGAAGTGATCTTTGAATTTGTTGCCTATACACATCATGCTTGGCAAGTTCTGAGAGGGGGATGGATATCTTAAGTTTTCCAATCTCTGCCTCTAAATTAAATGGTTTTTCTAATGGAGTCTTGGTGTTAATGATGGCAGTTTTTTCTTTTTCATTTGAATTATCAGCGTTTTCCTCTTGATTATCAGAGTTGTGGTGAGTGATACCTTGCGGTATTTCTGTTTTGGGAAGGCTTTTAGGAGTGCAGTTCAAATCTTCTTTTGAGGAAGAAGATGGGAGAGGCTGATCATTAGAGGGCTGCATGTCTGTAACATCCTCTACAGTCACTTGATGCGGGTTTGGGACAGTTGTATCAGCTGGTTCTGTTATAACAACCTTGCCTTTAATCTTGTTGGGCTGTTTACCATCCCTTGGTTTGCTAGGTTCAGAAATATCAATGGTCCTAGTTCTCAGCTTATATTGTTTGTGGACCTCATACAAAGCGGTACCATAACCTTATTTAAAATCAAAAGACTCACCCGACTTAGTTTGAAATTGATTAAAGTCATGCTCATCTTGGTCTTCTTGGGTTAAGAAAATTTGTTGCTCACCCTTCAAATCCACTAAGTTCATGTGAGTGTCCTCTGTGGGTTCACTGGAAGTAGATGCCTCAACATAATTTTCGTGAAAAGGGCGCCTTACATCATGTTCTGGGCTAGACCTACCCGTATTTGTGTTCTGAGTTTTCCTGAAATTTGGGTTCCTGACAGTGTTGGCTTGCTGCCCGTCCCATGATGATTTCCTCTCAACACTCTCTACTCTGTCTCCCAGCCTGTGCATGCCACTGATAATAGCATCCAGCTTTTGATCTAAGGCTGAAGGTTCCTCTTTAAAGGTGGTTCTTTTCTCTATCCTAGCTCTGTTTCTTTTGGCAATTAAATTTGCCTCCATAGTGATAGCCACATTTTGCATTTCGGCAAGGCTGTTAGGGGCTCTTTCTTTTAACTGGTAAGCCATATCTGGGTCGAAACCATCAGGGAATTTATACAAGGCAAGGTCAGGTGGAGGTCTTAAGTTCTGTGGTATTGCATTATAAACGTTATTAAATCTTGCACAATAGTCCAAGACAGACTCTTGAGGGCCTCTTTTAATTGTATTGTACTCAGCTAGTATGTGCAAGGGGTCTTTCTTTTTCTCCCATCTGTTGATAAATGACTGGTACAAGGCTTCTGGGTCTGCTATGGAATTGGCTGGGAGTGCTCTAAACCAAGTCTTGACATAACCTGTCAAACTTTGGACAAAAATCTTCATCCTCACACTATCATCGTCAATCTCATAGATTTCAATGTAATCCTGCATTTTCTTTGTATGCTGAAGGGCTGTGCAGGCACTTGTGCCATCAAAATAAGTTATTTTAGACTGGTAATCCTGAGGCATAGCCCCAGGATTTGTAGGTAATTTCAGGGGTGCATATCTATTAGCCATATTGACAGGGATAAGTGGAACAACAGGGACAACATGAACAACTGGAACAACCGGGATAATAGGAGTAATGGGGGTATGTGCAGTGAATGGAGGTGTGGAAGGAGTGCTTTGAGAGGTGGATGATGAGCAAGGGGAAGTAGGGGTTAAACGGAATAAAACATTGACAGGGGTTGGAACAAAGCTTGGCTGAACTGTCTGAGGACTAGAATTAGCCAAATCCTCTATTCGCTCTAGTTTTTTGAGTTTTCTTGGGATTAAATTCGGATTTTCAAAAGCAGCTGGGGGATTTGGGTCTAGATTTGACCTTGTATAACGTGAATTCTTTTTAGGAGCCAGCTTCTAGCTTGTTTTTTGGGGATTTTTCTAAGAATATATAGGTTAGAAAGAAACTTTTTTGCAGGTCTGGTTCTTTCTCAGCAGAGCTTTCCAACTAGACTTATTAAATTTACTGAGGATGGTCCCCAGTGGAGTCGCCATTATGTTATCACTCAGGTTGTCCTTAAGCTCCAAAAGGATACGACCGAGGTAACCACAAACCAATCTTTGGACTGCAGGTGCTAGCCCACCTGCAATTTGAGAGGGCTCTCTCTTTATGATTTAGCTTTGTTGAAGATGATTTTAGGCTAGTTATTGAGTTCAAGGTGTTTTGTTTTGATTTTGGTGGGATGATTGATGCTTTCAAGTAGAGAGGCAAAACATAGTGTGGTAAGTTTCAAACCATTGGGCATGGAGTCAGGGAGTAGGACTGCTGGTGCGTTTTCTTGGTCACAAGAGAGATATGGAGCAAGATAGCTGCATATGAAACAATCATTCAAGGTAAAGAGATGGATTGAAAGGCTAAGGAATGAGAGGCAATTAAGAATCTCTCATTCAGGTTAGGAGAGGGAAGACAAATGAGCCCTATCTAGGAGCAGTTAAGAATTCCTAGATAACAGTCATTCATATGTGAAATAGATCAAACATGAGCCATAAAAGAATTCATATTTATGCCTAAATCAAGAGGAAAACATTAAGAAGCCACAGAAACTGAGCATAGAGTGCAACTAAGCAAATTCTAGACCAATCCTTTGTTCTGTGACTCGAGCATATATGAAGTTGAAATAACAGAGGTAAGGAACACTTATTGATTCATACAGCAACACAAGAATTCCATCATTCACTCTTCGGAAACCATTAACAATACATCAAACAGTCCATTCTCCAAGCTTTCAGAAATCTTTGATTAAAGAAAACATATAAGGTATACAGTGCGAGTCTCTCATGCGGATTATCAATCAACCAACCCTTTAAACAGTACAGAGGGTGGTATAAATAGGGAAAAAATCCAAAAAATCTATTACAACAGACCTAAAACAGGTCTGCGGGAAAATGAGTTTTTTAACCTAATCTTGTCCTGAAATAAATGCAACAAAATATCTTCGAGCTGCGCTGGAGGCAGCTGCATCAAAATGAGTTATTGTGGTGTCCTTATGGCTCTGTGCTATTCATTTAGCCATAACTGTGCTTTGGGTTCTGATCTTGGCTTTTGAGTGGCTTTAATTGTGCATTAACTGTGATTTGAGAGCTTTGATGGGCTTACACCATTTTCTTTAACTTTGTTGGAGGCCATTCAATGTTCACCTACTTTGGGAAATCCAGACTTCCATTAAAAATATTCAACTGATACTCTTTGCCGCTTCTTTGATGTACTTTGGCACTGAATGCGCGCCTTCTCTCACCTCTTATACTCTTTAAACTGTCCCATCAACTTCTTATGGCTGCTGCTCGGCCCTTTGCTGCTTTAAAAACTGTTTTTGCCCTTTTCTGCATCCTACGCGAAGAAATTTCCGTCATTTCGTGATTTTCGGGCTTGTTGGTAGCTGAGCGATGAGAGGGCTTCCATTTTGGCCCTTTTTCCTTAGCGATGCGTGATTAGCGCTAAGCGCTAAGCGCTAATCGCGCATCAAAAACTGCCTCAGATTTTCATTCCGGGCTTCCTGTGCTACGATTTTCTCCTTCGCGCCCTTTTTCAGTGATGACGTTAGCATGACGTCAGCGGTGGGTCCTGGTACACTGGTAACGTGGCAAGGTGACATCAACAATACGGACGGGTGACGTGGCGGTACTGTAGAGGTGATGACGTGGTGGTACGGTGGCAGCGACGTGGCACTGATGTGGCAAGGACACGGTGGCAGGAGGCCGACGCAGGTTGATGACGTGGTGCTGATGCAGAAGGGGGGAAGGCGGTATGTGGTTTCAGGCGCACCGCCTTTGAGTAGAAGTGGTTTTGGAGGAGGGGGCTTCGCCACAGCCGGGAGGGCGACGCGTGGCGGGAGTACGACGGGAAAACTGCCCATCTCCCGGACGCTAACCCTCGACAGCTTCAGAGATGACAAGACTCACCCACCGTTGATCTGTGGCGCGCCAGATCAGACGGCCGACGGGAGAGACAAGGCGGCGGAGGGTTAAAAACGGGGCCCACATGTATTTTATTATGTGTTTTATTCATACGGCTGGGGGAAAGCTTTAGGAAAGTGGGTTTTTTGGGTTATTTACAAGCGAGGAAATATATTTACAAGTATGACTTTAGGATAAGGGCGGGAAATGAGTGTTGTAGGGTTAGGACTTAGGGGAAATGGTTGTTAGGATGACCAGATGTCAGACTAACTCCAGTTTAGGACACGGCAGGGTTAGTAGGAGCCCCAGATGGACTACTATTTCGCGGACTTGATAAATATGGCTATAATGCCAGGGGATGGGAATATGTACATAGGGGAGTTATTTACATAGTTTTAGTAGGGGAAGGGGAGACAGATAGGGAGATACATAGTAAAATTAGTAGTTAATATGACCAGTGATAAGAAAGCACTAAGTATGTGAATCTTAGGCTATTTAGGGGGAAAATGATTCATAGAGGAAGTATGAACATTCCTTGAGTAAAGCAGATCTTTACCAAGGCAAATGATATGGAAAATGATGAAACTAAGAGGTATCAAGCAGATCTTGACCTCTTCAGGGAAGTTAGTGAGTGATTTGGGGAATAAGAAGAAGGGGGAGTTAGACATGCCTCACTTGAGCTCCTCCAAATGAAAACTGCCTTGTACCTATGATCTGAAGTACAATATCACCTTGAAACACAAAATTGATCACAAATCAACATTCTGCAACCACAAAACTACCTACCCAGCCTACTTACCTAGCATTTTTTCTTCTTTTTGATTTGGGTGCACTTAGACTTGCAGACCCTGCTTTACAATTTTTCTTTTGACTGCCCTCCTATCTAAATCAATCCTTATTTCTGCCGGGGCTCAGATTAAGCTGTTGAGGACCCAAGATTCTCTACCTATCTACAAATCTGCCAAGGTTAAGCTGTTTGGACAGATATTCATTCTCTACATTCTAAAACAAGAAATTGAAACCTAGGGAAGCCAAGGTTAGGCTGTTTGGCCTTCCCTTAACAGAAAATTTTTCAAAAAGGAATAACTCATCAAAATTTGGAATACAACAGTGGCATTTAGACTGGCCACTTTCATGGCCTCTTCTTTGGCCTCTTTCTGGAAATATGGAGCATTGCAGCATGCAAAGTATGACATATTTGGCATGTAAAAATGTAATTCATGAAAATGAACACCTGTTCCAACAGGAGGCTAACAACTGGTATTGGCACTTTCGGGTCTTAGACAACCATTCGAGCTTGAAATGGATGCAAGCGATTATGCCATGGGAGCAGTTCTATTGCAGCATGGTAAGCCTATTTCATTTCATTCTAAAATATTTAATGGAGTTGTAGCTAACTATCGCACATATGACAAATAACTTTATGGATTGGTACAAAGTGTTAAGAAATGGAGGCACTATTTGATGGGGAAGGAGACCATCATCCATATCGACCATTAACCATTGCAGTACTTACAATCACAGTCAAAATTGCAGCAGTCACGACATTTCATATGGATGGATTTTCTACAACAATTTCATTTGGTTATCAGGTATAAAAAGGGAATCTACAATAAGGTAGCTGATATTCTTTCAAGGCCTATTGTAAATTAATCTGCTATACTCAAGCATAATTCTGTTTTGCGTGAATGTTACATAGAACAATATGAAAATGATAGTGACTTTCAAGAAGTACATGATAATCAAATTGAAGAGTTGGATTATCATGTACATAACAGTTTGTTGTATCACTTGGGCAAGTTGTGTATTCCACGGGGAGAAAGAAACAATATCATAAGGGAGGCACACACTTCATTGATTGCTGGACACTTTGGTGTAGGCAAGACAGTAGTGAATCTTCAAAGGTATTGTTATTGGCCACACATGTTGGATAATGTTTCTTGTTTCATAAGAGGATGTTCTTTATGTGCTACAAGTAATCCTAGCAATAGGAAACTTGGTTTATACTCCACTTCTGATACCTTCACGTCCATGGGAGAGTATCTCAATCGATTTTGTAAGAGGTATTCCATTGTCAAGGAAAGGTTATGATTACTTATATGTAGTTGTAGACAGGTTCAACAAGATGTGCATACTAACACCATGTAAAAGTAAATTAAGCCTTAACAAACAACTCATCTTTTCTTCCAAAACATTTGGGTTCATTTTGGTCTTCCTACTTCTATTGTAAGTGATCGAGATTCTTGATTTGTTGGGAAATTTTGGTCAAATTTGTGGGACATGATGGACACAAAGTTGAACAAGAGTACAAACTTTCATCCACAAACAAATGGACAAACCGAGGTGGTCGATAGAACATTTATTCATCTTCTTAGAGGATATTGCAGCAAACATCCCAAGTTGTGGGATGAATAGTTGCATTACATACAACATGCATACATCAGGGTAAAGCATTCTTCCACAAACACATTGCCATTTGAGACATGTTATGGGTACTTGCCAAGATCGCCATTGGACTTCATCTTTGAGAAAGATGTTTCCATTGATGGTCACAATGACATTGATAAGGAAGGAAGTTCATAGAAGAAATTCAGTTGATACATCATACAGTGCAAGAACAACTCGAGAAAAGTCAAAGAAACTACAAGGCAAGGCAAGACAAACACTAGGTTGATCACAAATTTTAAGTTGGCAACGAATTTTGGTTATATATTAGCAAAGAGAGACTTCAAGGGGAAGGTAAAAAGCTTAAGCCAATCCATTATGGTCCTTATAAAATTTTGGAAAAGATTCGTAAAAATGCATTTAAGATTGATTTGCCTCCTTATATGCAAATATACTCTGTTGTTAATGTTGAGAATTTGAGATTATTTGAGCCTCCTTTTATTGATGATCAAGGAGAGCATGTTCAACTGCCGTCAATAGATGATTTTTTTCCAAAATATCTAGATGAGCTTCAACAGTATCTCATACTTGACAAAATAACCAGAACTTCAAAGAGAGGGGATGTTGAACACCTTAGAGGGGACTCAAGGGACAAAAAACTTCTCAAGCCAAATGGTTGCAGACCAAGAAGGTGAGGGAGTTGTACCCTCACCTATTGAACAATTGATAGTATCTTTTGGGGTCAAAAAGACTTCTAGTGGGGAGGAATGATCAGGTGCTCAATGTTTAGATAAAAAATCAGAGTTCTCATATTGTCTCGAAACCTAAACAACTGCTTCCATTTCTGAAAAACGATCCTAACGCAACTCGTTTCGTCGAAAATTGGGTTCGTATGAGAAATTTATTGTGTTATGATCACTTTGCTAAACAAGTGAAATTTAAAAAAAAATGCCCAGTCACTGCACAGTCAGCAGTGCGTACTACTGACATGGCAGGTGACTAGGCATGGTCAACGATGGTCAACAAAGAATCAGAGATGGACAAGTGGCATTGTTCGGTTGGTTTGTACAGGTGATGTGTTGGCGTGATTCTATTGGTTTAATTATGGACCAATGGAAGAATGCCACGTGGTAAGCTAGGAGGCCACCATGTGGCACCTCCCAAAGGATTGGTTAGTGGTCTACACATTAGAGAAAAATTTATTAGCGGAATTTGTGGTCGAACCCATGACCTATCGCATGAAAACCTCACACCTTAACCGTCTCCTCTACACCGTGTCCCTTAACCAATGTATTCGCGATGTATATTTGAAGTGTAATGGTTTGAGTTTGGGTGGTAAGGGGAGGGCCAGCCCTCCCCCCATGTGAACAAAAAGAAAAAACTGCAAACAATAATCAAGACCGATGGGCTTCAAGACTCCGAAATCTTGACAGGTCACATGTGAATGCCGTGGGTGTGACATGAAACAGTTAGTTGTCTGATGGTTCCACTCCAAACCATCACTGCGACGGTTAGCATGTGAACACAACATCACTTAACGACTAGCGCTCTAACGGTTCTACTCCAACATTTAATGCGACATAACCATTACATGTGACCAAGCCTATTAAACCACCGGAGGTTACAATTTTGATTAGTGCTAATCCCGTATTAATATTAATTAAGCACAGTTAAGCCTCAATTAACCATGAGTTAAACTGGTGGTAAATTCGGCGGTGCCCTCAAATTCGGGCCTGCCACCAATTTTAGTGGTGCTAACTGGAGATATTCCAGAATTAGAGGAGAAAATGTAGGAAAAGACTGACTAAGCTATAGAGAAGTCAATTTTTGACCAAATTGAGCTGAGAAAGAGGTGTTCTTGGCTAATTTGGACATCCTGAACACATTGGTGTAGGTATCAGGAGCCATATAGCTTTTTAAAACAACATTTTTCCACATTGAGATAATACAGAGGCTCAAGCCATGGAAGCTAGACCAAGGAGATGTAGCCCAAGAGGGGTGAACTCCTTCATCAAAACACGGTGTTAATGTGTCTCTTTGACGGTTTGCTGTATTGTGAATGTTTTCTGTTCAGTATTTGCTTTTGAAGTTATTTTTCTCATGAATGTATTTTTAAACTTAAGGAAATTTACCTAATTGTATGTACAAACAACTAATGAAACCTCAGCACAAGAATCACATGTTTATAAATCTGTAATTGTTATTAGCACATCAAAACTAATCAAACAAAAATGGATCAACTGCTAATACTCTTCCTCATCCTTTGCAACACTTGTACAAGCATTCATATTACCTGCAACACTTTAGCAAATCTTTGTGACTCCTCCGTAAACATCAAGACTCTTGAAACCCCTATCCAATCATTAAGAAACATCCTCCATCCATGATTTAGATACACACATAATTTATGCACTCAATCATATTGTGACTTAAGGTGTGAGGAGTGTGTGACAAAACTTATGTGGTAGAAATCAAGGATAACATATTAGCCATAATACCAACATAGGAATTATAGTGCAACTATCTTCTAATAAAATAGAGGAGATGAGACATGTAACCACATTCTATCAAGAAGACTCAAACACTATTTGTTCACATACCACTAAGGACTTATAGTGCAATAATATTCCAAGAAAATAGATGAGATGAGACATGTAACCGCATTTTACCAAGTGTTGGGTGTAGTATAGGGTATATTAATGGACCAACATTTAATGTCAATCCAAGGTCCATGGACTTTGATACGAAAAATTGGAAATACCAGAGAAAGACTCCAACAATATGCAAAACAAAACCCTAATTTGTCAATAAACTGCTCACACCTTCGAATTCCTACACTAGTTAATCCCTTTTCTAATCCTGCACTCAAAAGTAATATTTAGAAACGAAATCATAAAAACTAACCCCGCAATCTACCAACAATTGTAATCAAACACTAGTTATTAGCAATTAAGAAAGAAAACCCTAACTAATAACAATCAAAGAACAAACTCTAACCATGAGAATCAACCGGTTGAATGTAAAGACTATCTTGAAAACCTTAAATAATCCAAGCTCTACAAATGTCAAACAAGACTCTTAAATCAAAATGAAACCTCTATTCAATTTCCTTCACTAAATCTTCTTTCTTCTCAATTCTATTTGCAACCAAAAGAATCAAAATCACTCCACTCTAAATATTAAAGATGTGACTCAATTCTCCCCCTGAATCAAAGATACATCAATCAAAAAATGAATTGTTGTGTGCAAGCCAAATACATAATCAAAAAAGCAGGTATTACGTGCACCAGCCAAATCAACTTTATTCAACTACTGTTCACTTGTACTGTAGAACATATTGGAATGGAACTCTCTTCAAGCTAATATTTAGAAACAATAATCTAATTCATGCATAAAAGACATAGACAATGAAATTACCCAAATCAAACCAATAAGTTTTATAAAATGAAATCATAAATATCGATCTTATTTGTTCAATACTTGTTTCTGCACTATGAGTGAAAAATCTCATTGGGGCTCACTATATCAATGTTCAGATGCACAAATTGTTTACAAGGAGTAAATATGAAACATCAAGAATCAAAACACACACAACCTGTTATCTTCTCAACTCAAATAAAACTCACCAATTGATTCCAAGACTCCCTAATTTTGATTCAAGAAATGAAGTACCTTTGGCTCACAAGTCAAAACATTCACTTGGAAAACATAGGATCTGTAAAATGAAGCTTTCACCCTAGTGTCCTTAAGCATTTACGAGTTCAACTTCAAATATCTTAAGCATGGAAAGTCAAGTATATTTTCTCTATTCTATTCTCATTCACCATAAACCAAAAAGGACATCAAAGTTGACACAACAATACATATCATCTAAAAGTTCTAGAGTGACAATAATGGTTGAAGACTCTTTGACAGAGTGTTCATATTGTGATTGAGAAACTAAATACTTTGAGTGTTCTTAAACCAACAATAGATAAGAAGCTTCAATTTTTGACTCACTCAAGAATAATCTAGATGTGCCTCACAGTACTTCAGACCTGTGATAACATTAACACCATAGGGTAACCTTTTTCATCAAAGAATAAAACCCCTTCTGCATTCAAAATAGGTTGTCACTACAACCAACAAACCTTTGAGCACATAATTAGAATAAATGAAATATTTGAAGAGAGGCTCTTACCTTTAATCTAAAACCTTCCATATCTAAACACTCGTTCAATCATACATGAAAGGAACCAAACATTCATCAGGAAAATAGAGTTTTGAAGATGCATTCACTGATTCATTGAATCAACAAAATAAACATGTTATTAATACATTATCGTTATTATTTAACACATCAGAACAAGGTATATTTGTACCACACAAAAAATTAAAGACTATAGGGATGTTGAGCTGGTATTGTGGGCTCTTACCAATCCAACTCTCATCCTATTATGAAAAGTTAAATTACAGAGTAGAAATGATCCTAAAAGACACAATATTTTAGATTTCATATTTCTGTGATTGTAATCTTGTTTCAAATAACTTTATAGATCCATCGCATAATGTTAGTTAGATAATCAACATTTCGAACCCCCAATTCTAGTTCATCTTCAAGATAATATGAAATGTGGAAAATTGATCAAAGGAAGGTTCAAAGATGAACCTCATTTCATATTATCCTGAATATGAACCACATTTGGGGGTTCGAAACATTGATTATCTAATATTATGTGATTGATCTGGAAATCTATTTGAAATAATACACAAAATGTATGAAGACGAACCTAATATTAGAAGTATTTTATTAAAAAGATGACCCGTGTTTTACATTAGCGACCATATTCTCAAGTTCAAACCAACAATATGAAATTAAAATAACATCCTCTCCCCTCCACAGGCCATGGTTGGGATTTTTATGAAGGTTACAACATGAATTTTGGCTCTAACAACCCAATTTTTTAGTTATGGAAAATTTTGCATTTTTAACAAATTAGCCTCAAAGAACCCCGTGTAACTCTCAAACCATGATGAATTTTGTAAAATTATTTGGAGGGAGACTAATTTTCCATATTTTAAACAAAACGCATGTTTTATAATTCCAATATTCTTCTTCATATGAATGAAAATCAAGGACAAATTGGGCAGTTTGAAAACTATGCAGATTTAGGGTGGAATTATTGATTATTTTCTAAAAATTGATCCGTACGACCTAGGTGAATTATAAATAATGTGGAAGTGTCAAAACATCATTTTGGAAAAAAAAACATCTTTTTTTTTCCCTGAAAGTGTGCCAATCTATCAAAGCTCCAATTTGGTGCAAGAATGTTGCTGGTGTAAGAACTGAACTGCACTTGGTAAACCAGCATTTGCAGAGTTCACTTGACCTTGATTTAATCTTCGAAAATATATTTAATAAGTGTAATTAATAGGGCATGTGGTGTCTTCAAAAATTAAATTTATACATAATTTCTTCTTGGTGCAAGAATCTTTAAGAGTGTAGGAACAGGGCCATCTATTGGTGAACTTAGCAATCAATTGTTAATGCATGTATATCTTTGGTCGGAGTTTCATGCGCCTTCCTAAGAACATAAAATAACACAAAGACCACCATCAATAATAATTTTTATGTGATTCTTATCAAAACAAAGGGAATATATTAAATAATGAACAATTACCTAGTCACACTCCAATTTTAAGATACTACCTTGACAATTGTGCAAAAGGATAGTAATAAACATGAAAACCATGAGTAAGCATAGGGAGAAAATGTGAATAAAACAAGAAAATTATGGGGCCTGACATCCCCCCATGCCAATCATCTTGCATGTCCTCATGCAATCAAAACCTCTGATAGATTACCAAATTTAATCAAAACTATAAGGCTAGGGTTTCTCTATTAGAGTCATGTTGCATTGTCTTTTACTAATTATTTGAAAACTGTAGAGATACTTGAATGAGATCATGTAATTAAATGTCATATAATGTTGAATCCATTTACATAATAAATACCCATGACCAAAGACTCAGTGAAGTCAAACTAACCTTCATTATTTTCTAACTAATGCCAGAATTGCCATAAGAATGCTAAAAATGCTATTACAGCAGGGATCATGAAATAACCAACCATCAAAATTTACATAAGGATCTGAGGAGTAATTCTAACCAATATTTATTCACCTTAATATCCTTGTTACAAATAAAAGTCATATAATTTTAAATCCATGGCGTTAAAGATGGATGGAAATAGAGAAAAATAAATATGACAAAATGATACCTTCCAAGGATGACCATATTACTATTACCCAAGCATATATATGAAGCTACTCTTGTTCAAGCAAAGTGAATCACCTGCACTAAGGGTCCCACATCCATGAAAACCTTCATATTTCTGAAAGATAGAAGTCCAAAGAACATAACTGAAAGGATCTTAAATCCATTCTTAGAAGTAAACATAGTTAGTAAATTTAACTTTAATACCATATGCATGACCCTGATACCAGCAGGCATCTATAGCCTCAATAGAGATGCCTTTTAACCTAATGATATGATTGTGCCCCATCTATTAGGTATAGATTCAAAGTCATTTAAACACATTTACATTAGTTTAAAACTCAATTGAAGGCCATTGTCCTGGCTAACGACCATTCCATTCACAAGAACTAACAAGAATGAACAAGTCGACTTGTGATGAGACCTCTTGTCTTCTAGCTTTTCAACTAAAAGTTATTACCTTGGCTTGGTGACCAATAGCGGTAATGTCATTCTCGTTAGGACCCATGATAATGGTAGGTTGGTTTGTAATGAGACCTCCTATCCCTCAATTAATTCTTTTAAAAGAAACTATGGTTATAATTAACTATAAATACGTTAATTAATAGGAGAGGAGGAAAATTTGCTCGTTAAGAGCACAAGATGGCGTGAAAAGTTTTTAATGACTAATATTCACTGGTTGGTATTGCTACCTTAAAGACTCATTTTAAAGAAAGCATCTTAGATAATGACTGAAAGATTCCTCGAGTTAATTATGCTAGGGTTCTCATGAGAGCTCATTAGGGTTTTAAAAGAGTCTTCCACCATAGGAGGCTCTTCATCAATAACTTTGAAGAGAAACTTGAAAAGGTTTCTTGGATAGCGACTTGATCAAATGAATAGGCCAGGGTTATGGTTTTGGGCTTATAAATGGAAATTATTAATCATAACGATGACAAGCTCCCCTAACTGAATCAATGAATGATCAAACAATTATGAAGAGGAACCAACCCATCAATTATAGTCACTTTACAAAATAATGAGGCATTAAGAGAGAATTTATTCTGATAAGACTTACCACAAGAGTGCATAATAATATAAATTTACATAGTTGTGCCTTAGGGAATTACAGTTTCAAGAGTGTTGTTGTAACTACTTTATTTATTGCTCTTATACTACCCTACCCTAATTTAAAGAGAGGAATATATCCTTCAAGTGTAGGAGTACTTCCATAATAACCATGTGTGTAACAAAATACTAAATATACTCGCACTCAATTTTAGAATATAAACTTCAATGTATATCGAAGTATGAGAAACCATATGATTTAATTTATATGGTACCAATAGTTGTCAAATGATGAGGGAATGGGGTTTGCTAGCAATTTCTTGGAACCAATCTTCAATAGGATCCACATATTCATGGTTCTCCAACTTGTACAAGTTATCCATAGCTTGATGTTTGCTCTCTTTAGATTGCAAGGACAGTTAAGGGAAATTTTAGGGTTTTTCTCTTAATATTGTTCATGAGCTTCAACAATAGTTTTCAAACAAGTTCCAATCATAGATTGCTCCTTTAATGGTTTATGGATTAAAATTTCTTCCTGACGTGAACCTTGTGTGGTAATAGGGGAAGTTTATGAATTCACTCCTCTCCCCTCTCTAAAAGATATGACATTACTTTTAGGCCCATATAATACTAGTGACTCCCCCATTACTATTGTCATTGTATCCCTTATTGTTATTATCGTGCCCCTATTGTCCCCATATTGTTATTAGTATGCCCCATAGAAACCCACTATTGTTATTTTTGTGCCCTTATGTTATTACTATTATGTCAGCTTGATCATATTGTGACCCCTTAGACACCTATATATAGAAGGGAGGTTTAGTCATTTGTATCATCCAAGAATTGTTCATTTGTGTAATGTAAAGGAGGTTTCCCCCTCGAAGAGGCTGAATTCTAAGGCGTTGATCTATCTTTTTGTGAGTTGGTTTCCTAATGTTTGGTATCAGAGCTTTCAGGTTGCTTACTAGGTGTTTCCATTTTCTTTCTTCGGGGCCTTAATTAATGCTAATAATTCTTCACTATTCCCTTTGAATTCCTTCAAACTAATTTTTGAAACCAATCTTATGCAAAATTGAAAAAAACTACACACCTTTTTTTCTCTTTGTAAGAGCTTGATATTGAATCTGTTGTATCTCTGTAACTGCGAATCTCGAATATCTGAAATCTCGTCCTGTGGTAGCCCTTTGAGTCCTCTTTCTAACCCCACAAGTCTGATCAATATTGGATTCTCCAAGGAAGAGTTATGCTAAATCTTCCACGATGACCTGATTATAGAATAGTTCAATAGAGCGAACTTGTACAATGTGCCACGTGTCATTGTTTCGACCTTAGCACCCAAAACTAATATACAGAAAACTACATGCCATCCTATTTTTGAAAATTCTTACGAAATTTCAATCTGATGCTCAAAAAAAAAGTTATGACAATTTTCCCTAGGTCACCTATTTGGAATGTAATTCAGGAGTCTAAAAAAACCCTAACTTTCTCATATCATATCTCCGCAAATATAGCGAGACAAGCTCTGAAATTTGAACCCGAAGTTCAGAATGATTTCGGCTCAAATGGGTGTTTTTTGTAGCTTCTGAAATGTCGCAGAAAACAAGTTATAGCGAAAATTTCATGATGACCTGTTTGGAGCAGCGAAACCCATTGCACAATTATTTTCTCTAGAGGTTCCCACATTGAAATCATCTATTTCTCCAGATCTCCAAAAAGTCTTGGAAAATCATTCCAAGGTATTTGAGACTGCCAAAGGTCTCCCACCTATTCATGATCATGATCATGCTATTCATTTGATTCCAGGAAGTGTTCCTCCAAACATCAGGCCGTACAGATATCCCTATGCCCAAAAGAGTGAAATTGAACGTATGGTTGCAGAAATGCTAGAGGCTGGTATAATTCAACCTATTCAAAGTTTTTTCTCTGCTCTAGTAGTATTGGTGCACAAGAAGGATGGATCATGGTGCATGTGTCAGGATTATAGGTAGCTCAACAAGCTCACTATTAAAGATAAATTTCCCGTTGCTGTCATTGATGAATTATTGGATGAATTGCATGGATCAATTTACTTCACCAAGTTGGATCTTCGTTCAGGATATCATCAAATCAGAATGAGGACTGAAGACATTCTGAAAATATCATTTCAAACTCATGAGGTTCATTATGAATTTTTGGTCATGCCTTTTGGCCTTACCAATGCACCTTCTACATTTCAAGGTTTGATGAATTCCATTTTCAAACCCTTCCTTAGAAAATTTGTGTTAGTATTTTTTGATGATATACTAATCTACAACAAGTCTTGGAAGGATCATGTTGAACATGTTGACAGGGTGCTCAAACTATTGGAGGAGAAACAATTATATGCAAAAAGCTCCAAATGTTTCTTTGGAGTACAAGAGGTGGAATATCTGGGTCATATTGTATCTCATGAAGGTGTTAAGATAGACCCTAGAAAAATTAAAGCCATTAAGGAATGGAAAATCCCACATCCATAAAGCATCTGCATGGATTTCTCGGGTTGACAGTGTATTATCGCAAGTTTGTAAAGAATTATGGGAGAATAGCAGCACCTCTAACAACATTATTGAAGAAAGATGCATTTTCATGGACTCCAGAAGCAACAAAGGCCTTCGAACATCTTAAAGAGGCAATGTGCCAAGCACCAGTCTTAGCTATGTCGGACTTCACAAAAACCTTTATTGTGGAATGTGATGCTTTAGGAAATGGAATTGGTGCTTTTTTAATGCAAGATGAAAGACCCATTGCTTTTGAAAGTCGTTCAATCAAGGGAAAGTATTTACACAAAGCTATTTATGAGAAGGAAATGTTGGCAATACAACATGCACTTAAGAAATGGCGACCCTACCTAATGGGAAGACACTTCAAGGTAAAAACGGATCATGATAGTCTTAAATACGTTTTAGAACAAAGATTATCCTTTGAAGAGAAACAAAAATGGGTCACAAAGATGTTGGGCTATGACTTTGAAATCATCTACCAAAAAGGGAAGCAAAATGTTGTGGCAGATGCACTCTCAAGAAAGGATGAGGATGTGGAAGCATTGTTGTGCGCCATTTCTATTATCTAACCAGATTGGATAAACGAAGCAAGGGGGGAATGGAATAATGATGAAGAAGTGTGGGCACTCATTCAAAAGTTACAACAAGATCCCAATACATTTGATACATTTAGCTGGAAAAATGATTCGTTACAGTACAAAGATCGCTTATACCTATGTAAGAATTCCCAACTCAAACGAAAGATTCTTATGGAATTGCACACTTCTCCCTTAGGAGGGCACCTAAGATTTTTGAAAACTTACCACAGGGTTAGGAAGGAATTTTTTTGGGATGGCCTTAAATCGGATATTCAAAATTTTATGGTGGAATGTTTGGTTTGCCAACAAAATAAAGTTGAAACAATTAAGACCCCAAGTCTATTACAACCTTTATCCATTTCAAGCCCACATTGGGAGGAGGTTTCAATGGATTTTATCACAGGTTTACCCAAGTCCAAAGGAAAGAGTGTCATCATGGTGGTAGTTGACAAAATTACTAAGTATGCACACTTTTGTGCATTATCACATCCATTTAAAGCCAATATAGTTTCTACTGCATTTATGGAAACAATTCAAAAGCTAAATGGAAACCCAAAGATTATTGTAAGCGACATAGATCCCATTTTCACTGGAGATTTTTGGACAAAATTATTTTCTTGTCACGGTACTCAGTTAGCTCATAGCTCATCTTATCATCCTGAATCTGATGGGAAAACTGAGATAGTAAACAAATGTTTGGAAAGATATCTTCGTTGCTTTGTATCTAATAAACAGACACAATGGGTCAAATGGTTGCGTCTGGCTGAATGGTGGTATAACACTTCCTTCCATACTGCAGCAAAAATGACCCCATTTATGGCACTTTATGGATATCATCCACCATCCATCACATCATATTTAAGAGAAAATTCTTAGGTTCAAGCAGTGGATCAAGACATCGAGCATCAACAACAAGTTATCCAACTCTTAAAGGATAACCTCATGTTGGCGCAGAATAGAATGAAACAACATGTAGATCAACTTCACAACGAAAGAAGTTTTGATGTAGGTGACTAGGTATTCCTACGGCTACAACCATATAAACAAATGTCCCTCAAGCAAGCTAAGAAGAATATTAAATTATCACCAAAGTATTATGGTCCGTACAAGATGTTGCAAAAGATTGGTACTATGGCATACAAATTGGAGCTTCCTGCAGCTTCTCAAGTGCATCCAGTTTTCCATGTTTCATGTTTAAATAAGGTTATAGGTGACAAGCTCCCAGTTCAAACAATATTGCCAGAACTTGAAGAGGAAGGAAAAATCATATTGGAACAGGAAGCAGTCACAGAAACAAGAACTCGACAGCTACGAAATCGATCAATTTTGGAGTATCTCATTAAGTGGAAGAACTTATCCACTGAAGATTCCACATGGGAGGATAAGAATTTTATACAGAAGCATCCATAACTACTCAAGCATTGAGGACAATGCTTTTTGGAAGGAGAGGGGCATGTTAGGCCACTATAATACTAGTGATTCCCCCATTACTATTGTCATTGTATCCCTTATTGTTATTATTGTGCCCCTATTGTCCCCATATTGTTATTAGTATGCCCCATAAAAAGCCACTATTGTTATTTTTGTGCCCTTATGTTATTACTATTATGTCGAATTGATTATATTGTGACCCCTTAGACTCCTATATATAGAAGGGAGGTTTAGTCATTTGTATCATCCAAGAATTGTTCATTTGTGTAATGTAAAGGAGGTTTCCTCCTCGAAGAGGCTGAATTTTAAGGCGTTGATCTATCTTTTCTATCTTTTTTTTGAGTTAGTTTCCTAACAATTACATTCAATAGAGGAGTGAATAGGAAAAATAGGTGTTTTGAATTAATATGCAACTTGATTATTGGAATTAGGGTTTGGTTGCACAAATGGTTGGGACCATATAGAAGGATAACATGGTGGTGCATTGGATGGGAATTATAATTGTTATGGCTTAGGTAATGGAGTTTTCATGGGGAATTTCCCTAGAGAGGAAGCTATAAACCACCCTTGAGGGTGCGGGAATATTTGGATCAAGGGAGAGGTCCATTGTGGTCATAGGGTGGGGTATTGAACCAGAGGAGGATTATCAGTTTTCCATGGAGCTGTAGGGTTATGGATCTGTTGACGAACCTATTGCGGACAATAAATGTTAGTCCAAGTATTAAATGATGACGCGTTTTGAGTTATACCTGGAATTCGATTCATTTCCTTACTTGATTCCTTAAATACTTGTTGTAACCCTAACAATGATGGGAAATAATTTATCGAGTGATCCTCCTTGCACTTCTTTTATTCTTCTGGAAAACAATCCAATTATAAATTTAGAGATACTTTCGTAACTCCTATTTTTGTAGGAGATTTAAAAAATTGCGAGGAAATTTCTCGAGAATTCTTACCTGTCTTCAAGATTCCTCTCGGATACCTAATGCATGATTCACAAACGTCATCATATGGTAAGTGAAAACATCACCTACTCCTATCATATTTAAATGTTTTAAGAATTCATCTTTGATTCCTTTGAGTAGGAATGTTTTCAAGGTCCATTTTTCCAAATGTTTATGATTTGATTTTTGAAGGTTGTCTCGAAATCGCTCCACATAGTACTCCAAAATTTCATCTCCCCCTTGTATAGTTCCAAAATATATTCATTGTCTTGGAAATAGTCTTAATATTTCTTCAAGAATACATTCTTCATGTCTTCCCATGTTTGAATGTAGTTCCCTCAAAGGCTCATGAACCATCACAGAGTTGTTCCTTTAAGAGTAAGAGGAAACACTTGCAACCTTTTAGAATTAGTACAATAACCATATCCTCTACAAAGTGCTTCAAACTCAAATAAGAATGTATTTGGATCTTTTTATGCCAAACCATGAAATCTTGGTAGAGAAGATGGGGGAATATTGTGCATTTGTACCACTCCTCCTAGATCTTTGATAGGGAATTCAAAGGTAATGATATGTGTGATTTTTTCGCAAAATAGAAGAGTTTCTCCATGTACTACTTCGAGGCTGCTTCTTTGAATGTTCCTGCCAACTGGTTAATGAAATAGGTGCATTGGATCACTGATATTAGCCTCAAACTCCTCATTGAAAAATGCCTTAAAATACCATTTTTATTCTCAACAAGGTAGCTGGTGTATTTTGTCAGCATATGGCTTAGTATGCATATAGGGGGAGTTCTTATAGCACCCTAGAAATTAAAACAAAATATGCAAGAAAGAAACAAAAAAACTTGAAAGAAAAACTAGGTAAAGAGCAAACCAAACTACAATAGGTCACCAAGGTCAATCCCCTAAGCGCCTTCTTGGAAATGGTTCCAAAATGTTGGGTGTAGTATAGGGTATATTAATGGACCAAGATTCAATTTCAATCCGGGGTCTATGGAATTCGTGATGTAGCACTAGAAATGTTAGAGAAAGACCCCATCAAACTCAAAAAAAAACCCTAACTTGTCTAGAAATTGCTCACACCTTCAAATTCCTACACTAGTTAATATTTTTTCTAATCTTGCACTCAAAAACAATCTTTAGAAATGAAATCATAATAACTAATCCTGAAATCTACCAACAATTGTAAGAAAACCCTAGTTACTGGAAATTAGGAAAGTAAACCCTAACTAATAACAATCAAAGAAGAAACTCTACCTACGAGCATCAACCAATTGAATGTAAAGACTGTCTTATAAACCTTAAACAATCAAAGCTTTGCTAATGCCAAACAGGACTCTTAAATCAAAATGAAACCTCTATTCAAGTTCCTTCAATAAATCTTATTTCCACTAAAATTTGTGTGCAAGCAAAAGAATCGAAATCACTCCAATTTGAATATTAAAGATGTGATTCAAATTTTCCCTTGAATCAAAGATATATCAATCAAAAAATCAATTGTTGTATGGAAACCAAATACATCAATAAGAAAATAAGGTATTATGTGCACTAGCCAAATCAACTTTACTCAACTATTGTTCACTTGTACTATAGGACATACTGCAACGACAATATATTCAAGCCAATATTTATAAACAATAATCTAATTCATTCATAAAAGATATAGGCAATGAACTTCCCCAATTTGAACCAATAAGTTTTATAAAATGAAATCACAAATATCGATCTTATTAGTTCAACACTTGTTTCTACACTGCAAGTGCAAGATTTCGTTAGGGTTCATTGTATCAATGTTTGGATGCATAAATTGTTTACAAGTAATGAAGATGAAACATTAAGAATCAAAACATACACACTATGTTACTATATCCATTACCATAGTCCAAACAATACTCTCATTTTCAAATAATGATTCTGATTTACTTTTCCTATTTCGAATAACTTACCAATATTGATTACAAGCTTTAGATTTGCATAAAGGTTGATTATCTTCTCAACTCAAATAAAACTCACCAATTGATTCCAAGACTTTGGAAGTTTGATTTTATGGTTTTTAATCCCTAATTATGATTCAAACAATGAGGTACCTTTGGGAATTCACTTGGAAAATAGAGGATATGTAAAATGAATCTTTCACCCTAGTGTCCTTAACTATTTACGAGTTCAACTTTAAATCTCTTAAGCATGCATTAGAGGAAATTTCAACCTAAAAGTGGGCTCCTAAGGAAAAATAATAAAATAATAGTTAAAATAATAAAGTAAGAGTTATAAATTTTGGAGGCAAAAGATTTTATTTTATTTATTTTTTATTTTTATTTTTTTTACTTGTATTTTTGGCTTATCTCCTTATAGGTTTACTCAAATTTCAAGTGTAGACACTCATTGGATGCAGAATTACATTTTGTACCTAACGAGTACCCATCACACATACTTTTGAGAAGGCCCACATTGACAAAAATTGAAGATACATTAAAAAAACATATTCAACACACTTTTTTAATGTATCTTCAATTTTTATCAATGTGGGTCTTGTCAAAAATATGGATAATGGGTACTCGTTGGATGTGGAATTTAATTCTCATCCAACGAGTGTCTACATTTGAAATTTGAGTAAACCTAAGAGGAGATAAGCCAAAAATACAATTAAAAAAAAAGTAGTTTTTCTTCTTTTTCCTCCCAAATATTTAGATGTACCTCTTTTTAAATTTAAAGGATTTTGATTGGTTTACATATTTTGACATGGAAATTACGTGAAAATTTCACGGGCACTTTTAGGCTGACATTTCCTCTAATGAAAAGTCAAGTCTATTTGCTATGTTATATGTTCATTCACCATAAACCAAACAAGATATTAAAGTTGACACAATAGTCCAGATCCTCTACAAGTTCTAGAGTGACAATAAGGTTTGAAGACTCTTGGACAAATTGTTCGTATTATAAGAGAGAGAATAAATACTTCCAGTCTTCTTAAACCAACAATAGCTAAGAAGCTTCAAGTCTTGATTGACTCAAGAATAATCTAGATGTGCCTCACAACACCTCTAACCTGTGATAGCATTAACACCATAGGGTAACATTTTTCATCAAAGAAACAAATCCCTTCTACATTCAAAATAGGGTATCACTACATCCAAAAAATCTTTGAGCACACAGTTAGGATAAATGCAATATTTAAAGAGAGGCTTTTACCTTTAATATAAAAACTTCCATATCTAAACACTCATTCAATAATACATGAAAGGAACTAGACATTCATTAGGAAAACATAGTCTGAAAGATGCATTCACTGATTCATTGAATCAACAAAAGAAACTTGCTTTTAATACACTATTGTTATGATTTAACACACCAGAACAAGGAAGATATGCACCACACAAAAAATACAAGAATAGAGGAATGTTGAGCTGGTATCGTGGGCCCTTACCAGTCCAAATCTCAACCTCTTTTGAAATATTAAATTACAGAGTAGAAATGATCATAACATACACAAGATGTAAGAAGAACTTGGCATTAGAAGTATTGTATTAAAAAGATCAATAAGTTTTTTACATCAACAACCATATGCTCAAGGTAAAACCAACAATATGAAATTAAAATAACATCCTTGTCCCTCCAAAGGCCATATATGGGATTTTTATGAAGGTTACAAGATGAATTTTGGCTCTAACAACCCAATTTTCGATTCTAGAAAATTCTATATTTTTAACAAATTGGCCTCAAAGAACCTTGTGTAACTCTCAAACCATGACGTATTTTGGAAAACTATTTAGAGGGAGCCTAATTTTCCATATTTTAAACAAAACCTATGTTTTATAATTCTGATATTCGTCTTCAACTACACACAAATCAAGGACAAAGTTAGAAGTTTGAAAACTATGTGAATTTAGGGTTGAATTATTAATTATTTTCTAAAAATTGATCTATGCGACTTGTGTGCATTCTAATTCATGTGGAGGTGTTCAAACATCATTTTCGACAAAACTCATCTTATTTTTTCCCTGAAAGTGTGCCAATATATTGAAGCCCCAAATTGGTACAAGGATCTTATCGGTGCAGGAACTGAACTACACTTGGTAAACCACCATTTAGAGAGCGAAATTGAGCTTGATTAAATCTTCAAAAATATCTCTGATAAGTGTAATCAATCGGCCATGTGGTGTCTTCACATAAGAACTTTATACATAATTCCTTCTTGGTGCAAGAATCTTTAAGATTGCGGGAATAGGGTCATCTATTAGTGCACTTAGCAATCAATTGTTAATATCTTTGGCTGGAGTTTCATGCACCTTCTTGAGAACCTAAAGTAACATAAGCACCACCATTAATGACATTTTTTATGTAATTCTTATCAAAACAAAGGGAATATATTAAATAATGAACAATTACCTAGTTGCACTCCAAGTTTAAGATATTAGCCTGAAAATTGCGCAAAATGATAGTAATAACAATGAAAACCATGAGTAAGAATACAGCGAAAATGTGAGTTAAATACGACAATTCTGGGGCCTAACACCAAGCAAAATCAAATACTATTGCCAACCATTAATTTCTAAGACATTGATTCATTGATTTAGTGTATGTTTCAAAAGAAACAAAGAGACTTGTGTATTTCAGAAGAGAACCATATGTTAGTGGATGGAAAAAGGGAACAAGGGAGGGATTAGGGAGAAGAATGAGAAATAATAATACCAAGAGAGAAGAATACAAATACTTTCCAACAACAAAATTTGACTTGCAAAGCTACCAAATCCATGAACTCAATAATGCATCTCATACCTTGATAATTAATCCATACTTAAGCTTGAAGTCTTTGACACCCCCTTGGTTCCTCTTCATGCACGAAAGATTTTCTTTCTTCCTACTAAGATTCCTGCAAAAGATATGATATTAATATGGGTGGCTCTTACAACACTAAAAAAAAATTTAACAGTTTAATCAATTTATCTCAATGACCTATATAAAATAACAAGTAAATTGCAAAATATGAATTTCAAACCAATGCAAGAATGAAAATGCACCTTAATAACTTCCTAGCACATATGCCAAAACTAATGGGATTTTAAATTACCTTCCTAATTTCTTCCAAAAGACAACAAAAAATTGTGCATTTAATTGTCAACTTGGGGCTTGTAAGGAACTTGTGAGTTACCGTGCATTGTATATGTAGACTACACTCTCTAATTCCATTGGTTTGTTTTATGGTTGTAATATCAATGATTATTTTTTTAGAGGAAGTATAGATAGTTCACAAGTTTTTCAAGGTTCTATAAACTTAAAAGTAAAGTGACTAAAGCTACTTGTAGGAAAGTAAACATGCTTGCAAGAAAATAAAATAGTAACAGGAAATTAAAGATCACACTTGTGAAATTGACATAACACACTTCTACCCAATGGGATTATGAAGCTTAATATTGTAACCCCTAGCATAGAGAGAAATACTAATAAACTTTCGCAGAAAAGAATACGACACTTACATGAAATAAAGGAAAATCACATGTTGGAAATAAAAGAAACATATTTAAAAAAAAAGGGATGGGTTGCTTTTGCCACTTCCAACTACCCATTGAGATCATTGCCTAATCCTTGTCAACATGTTTACTATTTTCTACCTAGGCTAACAAATAAAATCATATCTTTTAAGCTCATTGATTAAAAAGACATAATGGAATACAAATCCAGTTTAAAATGCAAGCATGTCAAATTATAAATAAGCATAAATAATCAATTGCATAAACAAATTGATAGATAAATAAATACAACCATGGATGAATAATTAATTGCATGAATAAATAAATCACACAACCATATATTAACCATAGAAATAAATAAAATAATTTTTACGTGAACAAATAACTAAAAAATTAAATTACACAATTATAAATTAAACAATCTATCTAAACTACACAACACTTTTGCTCTATTGGAGTGGGCCTTGTCTCTGTAGGATCAAGTGTTGATATTTCTCTATATCAACACTTGTTACATAGGCAACATAAATGAATTAAATTAACCAAGTTAATTAAAAAAAATCAATATTTCATTGATATGCAGAGGAAATAAATTAAATTAAATAGTTAAATCACACACTGTAAAAATTATAAACTATAATTAAAATAGAAGCTCAATAATTATAAACTATTCCATTATCATTTAGACATTTCTCTAAGAGTCCTTCTCAAATAATGGAGAGAGTTCTCTCTTTTATACATAAATCTAATGGAAACTATAAATAACAAATATCTAAATAAACTCACTTATAAATTTAATAAATACATAGTGGTTACAATTTCCTAAATAACAAATGATTTCCATAATACTCGGTAACAGTTAACAATTAATAAAATAAGTCCAAGATCTTTTTTCTAACAATTAGTAATTAATAAGTAATTTCAAAATGTTTTGTCGAAGAATTCCAAGATTCTTGATTAACCACTAAAATTAATATTTTATCTTCTGTATTTGCAAAATTATTTCCATATCTTTGATTTTCATGGATTCACATTATTGTTCTATGGGTCCATAATTATTGTATAGAGTAGTAAAAAATATGAAACAACATGGCTCCAGTTTCGATGGCTAAAGACTCTGGCATTGACTCATGATTCTAGTGTTATAACTTTTGCATGGGTGTTATAACATTTCTGATGTTGCAATCATGTTGAAGTGTGTTGTATCAATTGTGATGCAGCAACTATCACCAATATAAATCATGTGGCAATATCACAACCTACACAACTATGTATCTAACACACCATCTTTGCAAATTAATTCAAAGATATATGCAAATATGATCTTTTTCTATTGTTTAATCATAAATTCACTTAAAATACTAAAGAAACGTAATGGAAACACATTAATTTTAAATCCAACACAATAATGGATTAATACAAGTTCGACATAAGAAGAGAGGGGCTAGGAATAGTGAAAAAAATGTATAAAAAGATGTCATTTGTGGAGTTTGTCAATAAGAATGAAGCATAGAAGATGGAAAATCCATGAAGATGATGGAGAAGTGAGAAGGTCTGTGAACCTAACAAAAAGTAAGATGATGAATATGAAAATGTTACAAAAAAATAGTCTAAAGAGAATATCACTAACCTTTAACTGAAGAAAATGAATTTTCAAGGCTAGTGTTGCAAACAAAACAACATAATGCAAGTGTTGGACAATTGCCATTGTCTGGATGGCTAGTGGAAGTAAGTATGTTGGCATTGATGTCAACTAGACTAACATGGATGTTGGTGGCAGCATATGTGCTTGATATGTCAAGCTCAGGGTGAGTCCCATAGTTGCTACAGTTTCTAGTAGAGAACCATCATAGTAACAGGATGAGGTAAGAAGCTAAAATATTGTACCTATCATAGTTAGGGAGACACAAGATTTGGAGGAATTTTTGCATTAGGAGATTAACTCAAATTTTCTTGGAAATGACATAGTTGAATGGTCTTTAGAAAGAGATTTCCAATGGTATACTCTAAAGTCCATAAATGGCCTCCTGGATCAAAAGTTATTGCAAGTCAAAGTAAGGCTCCCACAAATTAAAAGTTTCAGTGCTCAGAAGCCCAAAACTTAATTAATAAAGGACGCGAGATAGTCTCAAGTTGGGGTAGTAGGAACAATTCCTAGAAGCCCGGAAGCCCGAGAACCCAGAATCCCCGGAACTCGGAAGCTCGGAAGCCTATTGATAGCTAGGAGAGATTTCCTGGAGATTCGAAAACCTGAAACTTTATTTAATAGGTAATATGGGATAACATGGAGTCGAGCTAATAGGGAACAACAAATGACGAACCGCCAATTGATGGAACTTGTAACAAAGATCACCTAGAAGGTTGAAAGCTCAGAATCAATTTGAATTAGGAACCAAGCATAAGAGGGACCGACATGAAGAGATCAATGGGGTGTAGCAGAGACTGTCAAGTGGAGAGTGGGACAAACCTAAAACCTTAAAGGAAGAGGGGTAGTCTATAAGCGGGCATCTTCAACAGGGCACACAAGTGGGCCAAGCCTAGAAGCCTACAAGCCCATAAGTTCTTAAAAAACCTTATTAAAAAGATACAAGCATCAGTGCATCCAAGCTCCAACTCAATAAACACACACACACACACACACACACACACACACACACATATATACGAGTGGGGCCATGTGAAGTCGAAAGCGATAATTTCGCATGTTTTAGTGACCAGGGGCACAGAGAGTTTAAAGGGAATTAAGAAACCACAGACTAGAAAATAAGCTTAGTGCCTAGAGGCCTAGCTTGAGGTCACAACACCCAATTATATGGTGAAAAAAGTGGAAAGGTGCCAATGGAAAGGTGCTAAGGCATGCCCAAAACCTGGAAGGGTTTAGAATTAAGTTTTATAAGAAGTTATGGGCATGCAGACCTCCAAGTTCATATTTTATGCTATGACATATGTTTAAAGGCACAAACAAGTCAACATATCTTGGGCACTATGTGCATATTTGGAAAATATGCCAAATTATCTATTTGCCATGGCTGAGTCAAGCAAACATTCAAAGGATATGAATGAGTTAGAAACTCTTTAGCATCATGGGCCAAGTTTGGAACTTCTGCCATATTTGGAGTTTGTGACAATGTGGAGAAGAAGGCTTGAATGGGTCGGCAACTAAGTAAATGCACATAGAAAGGACCACGATTGTACAAAGGCTTTAATAGAGTCCATGGTGATTGTTGAAGGCAGGAGTCTGAGACAGAGAGGCCCATGATGTGCATAGGTAGCATTTGGATCTAGAATAACCATACTAGAGCTTTCTTGCATGCGATAAGGAATTAAATAAAGAAAAGATCCTCAAGGACACCATACCAGCATTTGGGCTATGATGACGTGTTGTAGAAAACTGTGTCCATAGAACAAGAGAGGTGTGCCCAAAGTACAACCTGATCTTTGTGAAGCATTTAAGAATAATGGAGAACCATCTTATATGTGCAGACATAATACATGAATGGTACTCCTTGAGTGTGTATGTTGATTGAGATTTAATTCTCAGTATGGAGAATGATCAAGTGCCCATCGCGATGGTTAATGCAGTTTTATTTACCAGAAAACCCGATGCAAAAAAACATGGATAGCTATGAATAAGTGTGCTTTCAGGCATAAGCACTCTCTCTGGAAGTGTAATTGATAGCAGGGACTACATCGTTCCCTGTGCAGTATAGGAACAAAACCCAGGATTGCAATTGAGAAATGGGGGATGCAACATTGTTTCCAGAGCTGAGTGGAGAGCTATCAATGTGGGAGTATGCTCTAGAGAGAGGTTGAGTGTGCCTATTATTGGTGTCTAATTGATGATGTTAATCAGAGTTCATTTAATGTTAACCCGGGAAGGTAAACTTGGAAGTACTTATCTAAAATATATAGATCTAGAAAGATTTCTAATTTGTTCGAGATCTTTTGGTTCTTTTACAAGAACACATTCATCAATATCTCTTCCAACAACTAAACAAACATAAATCTAACATTCGTCAAGATTCTAAGGTTCTCTTACAAAAACACATGAATTTTAGGATCTCCTCCAATATTAAAACATCTAACAAAAATTTAGAAGCTGAAATGAAACAAACCTAAATCTAATAATTGTATGAGGTCTTACAGTTCTCTTACAAGAACACTTTCAAATAAGACTTCTTTCCAATATTAGAACATTTAACAAAACTTAAAAGCTGAAATCAAACAAAAACATAAGTTAAATTATACCTAAAATAAGTATGCAAGTGAGGCCATGGGGGCCCTCCATAACTCCACAAGCACACCACTTCAAAGGAGACTCAGATGTAGAGGCAAAATCAAAGTATGATTCTTTATTTCAAAATCTCCATTACAAACCAACTCTAAGATTACAACTCTAAGCTTTTAAGATTACATACTCCAAAATTCTAAGATTACAAAAACTTACAAATGGAACTCTAAAATTACAAATGGAGGAGATTTTACTCCTATTTATACAATGGGATGAGATAACAAACTCATAATGATGATCCACTAATCTCTCTTTAGTTCCATACATCTCTCAACCATCTAGACACATAACCCCCTTTTGTCCTTGATCTTCTCCATGAGATCATGATCTTCTCCATGAGGTTTATCTTATCAAATTCGAATTTGATCATTCAAGGCCACATAAAGATGTCTTGGAAGCTCCCTTGGCACCTACACATGTCACAAAAACAATCCACTTTCCATATATGAAGTAAAATATATTATTTTATAATATTTAATTAATAATTTCTCTTAAAAATGCTTAAAAATAAATAATATTTGGAAAATATAAATGAGACCCATTAATGGTGAACAATAGGGAAAATGAAGTGACATGGTGGTGAATAATGAGTGATATAATGGAAGCATAGGTGAAAAATGTATGGTAATGAGTGATATTTGTATGACATTTTGAAGCCCAAACATACTCCCCAACTGAAGCTCTTGCATGTCCTCATGCAAGCTACTACAATGAATTATTTGATTTGATTCTTAGATAAGCTTCCTTTTACAAGATGTTTGGTTCTTGTGTAACAACCATCTTTCAATCATGGACTTCCTTTTAACTTTGCACATCTTTGGATAACTTTTTATTTTTACAAAGCACTTACATATTTTAATGATTGGTTCTTGTGTTACAATCATTATTTACTTTGTTGAGATCTATTTTTAATGACTGGTTCTTGTGTTACAATCATTATTTACTTTGTTGAGATCAATCATTTTTAAGAAGTCATTTAATATGCTCATCAGTTTGTAGTAGTTTTTATTATGGGAAGACTATGTGGGTTAAGATTTAATATGAATGAGAGAAAGAAATGAAGTGTGCAATTCCCGGCTGCCCACCCCCACCCCTCCCCACTCTCCCCCCCACAAAAAAAAAACTAATGGTTTTTGGCAATTTTTAATGAGAAAGGGAATAGTGAAATAGTGGAATATTTTTCAAATATCATCATTTTAACATCTAAAAAAAATTCAAGATTAAAGGTTAGAAAACATCATATCTTACTTACCTAAAGAAGTGGATGAATCATGCATGTTCAGCTACTACAATTCTGATTTGAAGCTTTTTATGCAAGTTGTGGATGAAAGATGGATCTATATTGTCCTATCTGCTGCTGGATCTTCTTCTGGACAATCTGATGAATTTGATGAGTCTGCTGAATATGGCCGAAAATTTAAAAGGCTTGGAAGGTATACAAAATATAGAAGTTACATTTGCCCCCCCAGCCTTATTTATTGACTTGTCCTCAAGTCATGACAAAGTGAAAAAGAATGAAAGGAAATCTACTTCATCTGCTACAAAATATGGGTCTTCAAGTCTTCAACGTCGATGGCACAATTCTTACTATGTGATTAAATGTGCTGGTGTCAAACATAGCAAGAAGTTGTTGACTTAGTGGCCATTAATGAATGCCACTAGCCAACACGAGAGCTCCCACCATTGATTCCAATGGGAGTCAAGATGCCTAACACATCTTTGTAGGTACGAATAAGTTTGTTGTAGTTGAGTCACCTACAAGATCCAACGAACAAGGGATATTAATGTACTCCCATTGTTCTTTGGCAAGAGTACTTGCCATTAAGGCATGCAAGCCTCTAGGTGTTTTTACAAAGATAATTAGACTCTAGGACTTTGACTTAGTGATATACATAGAAGCAGGGTTTTATTGGCAAAAATAAAAGGGAAAGGAAATGACAAGGAAAATGAGAATGACAATAAGTGAGCTTCTTGGTTTTATTTTGTGGGTTAGGGGTGAATGAAAAGAAGTAGATTTGACTGCATGTTTGAAACTTGCTAGGAAAAAGAGATTTTGGCTTGCATTGAGGACTCATTGGGATTTACAATTTTACAAAGGGAAGAAAAGACTAGTTGTAATGAAGATGGATTTATCCACATGATTCATCATAAAATTGATCTATTGGAAGTCCAACCTTCGACAAATTAGACTCCTTGAATGATCATCTGATCAACGCAAACCTGCAAAAACTTGACATTCACAGAACATAAATATATCCAAGCAAAAGTGATCAATTTCTACTTGGTTTTTTATGCAAAAATTAAACACCAATGAAACAGATTTAAATAAAATCAAATGTATAAGTTAGCCCAATTCCATGAATTTTTACAGATCCGTTTTCAAATATGAAATGAGTGTAATTAATTCCCTTCTTATGTAACTTTGTAAATAAAATTCAATTTTATTGCAATTATGCAAATCTCGAACATAGTCAAAATTGTTTCATGATTTGTGTCAAGGATATCGAATTTCACATGTCGTCGATCTTGTATTTGCCAAAATCTGCATCATTTAAAAATTGCAAGATGTTAATATAGATGCATCAAATAAAAATAAAAATAAAAATAAATTCAGAAAGAAAACTAATTGTTACTCGTCGAAAGTTTCGCCGTGTTGTGATTTTCTGTGCTTTTCCCATATACCATAACATCACCAACCCACAACGTTACATACGAACAAATATCAAATGCTTGAATGGAGCGCATATACAAATTCAATGCATATGCATAAGACATATGAACCAATTTACATTTAATATGTGAACCATTGTACGAAAGTGATTGTGAAAACAAATTTTCAACCTGCGATAAAGTGACCATGAAAGAAGTTAGCAATGGTATCACGTCATTTTCAACCTTCAAAAGACTTTTCAATGCACCAAAGAGAATGCATAAGCATATCATGTCAGAGAGAATTTGCGTAGTAGAAAAAGGAGTCAACTGCAACAAAATTGGATCAGAAGATAACTCAACAACCTGATTGTGAAAAAAATGTGTTGATGGCTTTGACAAATCAGAAGCACAGAGAAAAAATTGCGTTGCTGGAGCTGGCAGCTGCTGCGTTGAAGGATGTGGCAGATCTGAAGGCTGATGCAAACACTGCGTTGATGAATTTTCTAGTTCTGGAACGTGTTGCAAAACTGAAACGAGCTGCAAAGAATGCGTGGAAGGCAGATCTGGAATGTGCTGCAAATCTGAAGCTTGCTGCAACAACTGCGTGGAAGGCAGATCTGGCAAATCTTAAAAGTGCTGCACACACTGCGTGGAAGCTGGATCTGGATCTGGCAACTGTGAAGAATGTTGCATGGATGGAAGATGAGCGGGAGAAGCTGAATTATTTTGCATGGACGATGTTGCTGGTGAATTGGCAACCCACGACAGATAAATCAACAAAAAATTATATTTACTTATTTTCTAAAAAAAACTAACACTAAAATGACTTTTTTATTTTTTTATTTTACGGCAATCAAACAAACAAATGTTCTCGAGAGACCAAGCGAGCGAAGAACAAACCCCCGACTACTATTTTAAAGCATGGATATGCTCCAAAATTTAATGGGTGCAATCGTAGAGATAAAAATGATTCAATAGCGGGAGTGCAAATCGCTCAAATCGAGCCAATAAATCTGCATGCAAATCGCTTAAATCGCTCAAAATCTACTTTAAAACCCGTAATTCTCTGCAAATCATTTTTCTTTAGGCAGTTGGTTGAACTCTAACTTTATTGCTAGAAGTTGAGTTCTCTTCAGTTTGTTGAACTCTATGAGAACGCAGTGCCATTGGTTCCAACTTCAATCCTTCACTGCATTTATTTTCCCTTGACCGCTTTGATTTTGGTGTCAACTGAACTGAAACCTTTGGAGATTCCATCTGCTCGCGACAGTAGGGCAGTGTCGTTTTCCGGGTGGAGTACGCTTAAGTGGTGGATCCAGACACTGAAGATGGTAAGTTCGAGGGCAACGATCACAACAAGGCAGGTTTCCACCAACATCACAAACGACGCATTCAAAATAATACCCATCCTCTTCTTTCTTTTTGGGCATAGGGTGATCGGGACCAGGAATCCTATTAGGTGATGCAGATAGCTCCTCAGGCAACCTTTGACAAAGGGAAGAATTCTTTCTACTCCAATGAGCAGACTTTAAAGGAGGGCAGGATAACATAAGCGAATCTAGATTTCTGTCGACCAAACAGGAATGCTGTTTGGCAACTACTCAGCGTTGATAGGTAAATGCAGCGGTAAATTGACAATTTCTGACGCAGCCGAATAAGCAGAGAAATGAGAAATGTAGTTGTTAACTGCTTCCTCATAAATCGTTATCAAATATCTTAGCGCAATCTTTTCCTCATTTTCTCATGGGTGGTGGACGATTTTGTGGCTACACAATTTCTGCAAGATCTTTTGGTATTAAATAATATTGCCTTATTTTGTAAACCAAATTTTAACAACCAGATTGAAAGACGATTTCTTGCTCAGATCTATGCCGATATGCAGGTTTGGAATGCACACTTTGATAATCCAATTGAATTTACAAACTTGATATCTATCCAATTGATTTTTTTTTTTTTTTTTAATTGAATACCATTAGTTTTGGTTCTGACGACAGGCGTATTTTACAGTTCTAAAGCCGTGGGCGAGTTCACAACCTCAAGAACCATCCAGGATTTCAATGAACACTTAGTTGCATCGTTCAAAATATTTTCTCGTGCCATTCCCCTTGAACCAACAAATTCACGTGTTCTATCTGATCGCAAAAGAAAACCTCTTTTGTTTTTAATGCTCTTGGCCTTTTTGTTTTGTTTTGTTTTGTTTTGTGTTTTAATGAGTTTGTTGCCATGAGTACGTTGGTGGGATCTTTTATTTTTTAATTGTTTTGTTTTATTTTTTAAATGATTTTGTTTTGTTTTTATTTTTTAATTTGTTTTTAATGTTTTTCATTTTTTTTATGGTTTGTATTTTATTATTTTATTTATTAATGTTTTGTTTTATTGTGGAACAGATTTCTACGAGAGAATATTTTTTATTAGGACTCAAACGATCGATAGCATATTTGCAATTAAATTTCCCCCAAGATTTTTATTATATATATATTTTTAATAATTCATTGGATTTTCTGATCTTCCTGATCGCTCGAAGCACAAGAAGAGAGCATACTAATCTTTTGATTTATTTTTATTTATGTAGGTTAGCGTGGATGGATAATAAACACAATCAAGATCTGCGATCAAACCTCGCATTATCTACACTCTTTCTGCAATGTCATGGGGGTGTTTAGACTCTTGGAAGACAAAGCTTTCTGATAATCAAGCTTCTGGCTTACCCGTGATACAGAAACAAGACATAGAAATGCGAAGATGAAGCAGCTCTTAGTATGCCACTGAATTTATTCATGATGTTTTATTTTTATTTTCGAAAATAAGACTAAAAACTTCTAATGAGAGTAAGACTAATTTTTTTTAATGAGAATGACTCTTAATGACTTCTAAAGAGATCTCATTTTTATTTTTCTAATCTATTTTACTTATCTTGCTTGAAAGATTTACTTATTTCCTAGGTAAAAGAATGCTTCCAATGAAGCCATCTACGGATTAAAAGTTTGAACATGCTCACATCACGATTTAAAATTTTTACGTTATGTTTTATATGTATGTGAGTAACTTGTCTTAGAGTTGGCTCAAGGTTATTGTCCTTGCTCTCCAAGAAGTACATGTTCAACATTGTCAAAGTCCTCATCCCTAGATGGATAAGTGAGAAATGGGGAGTTTAAAATAAAAACTGAATCTAAATTAATTGTGCGAAAATAAAAAAAAATGCTCCAAACTTTGAACTCCTTAATGAACTTGCTGTCATTAAGTTCCACAAATTAGTCCATAAAAACAAATGCATAAAATAATTTCTAAATCCTTCTAGTTGCACTTCCCCGACAACTACGCCAAAATGTTGGTGTCTAATTGATGATGTCAATCAAAGTTCATTTAATGTCAACTAAGGAAGGTAAACTTAGAAGTACTTATCTAAAATATATAGATCTAGAAAAATTTCTCATTTGTCCGAGATCTTTTGGTTCTTTTACAAGAACACATTCATCAAGATCTTTTCCAACAACTAAACAAACATAAATCTAACATTCGTCAAAATTCTAAGGTTCTCTTACAAGAACACATGAATTTTAGGATCTCCTCCAATATTAGAACATCTAACAAAAACTTAGAAGCTGAAATGAAACAAACCTAAATCTAATAATTGTATGAGGTCTTACAGTTCTCTTACAAGAACACTTTCAAATAATACTTCTTTCCAGTATTAGAACATCTAACAAAACTTAAAAGCTGAAATCAAACAAAAACGTAAACTAAATTATACCTAAAATAAGTATGCAATTGAGGCCATGGGGGCCCTCCATAACTCCACAAGCACACCACTTCAAAGGAGACTCAGATGTAGAGGCAAAATCAAAGTATGATTCTTTATTTCAAAATCTCCATTACAAACCAACTCTAAGATTACAACTCTAAGCTTTTAAGATTACATACTCCAAAATTCTAAGATTACAAAAACTTACAAATGGAACTCTAAAATAACAAATGGAGGAGATTGTACTCCTATTTATACAATGGGATGAGATAACAAACTCATAATGATGATCCACTAATCTCTCTTTAGTTCCATACATCTCTCAACCATCTAGACACATAACCCCCTTTTGTCCTTGATCTTCTCCATGAGATCATGATCTTCTCCATGAGGTTTATCTTATCAAATTCGAATTTGATCACTCAAGGCCACATAAAGGTGTCTTGGAAGCTTCCTTGACACCTACAGATGTCACAAAAACAATCCACTTTCCATATATGAAGAAAAATATATTATTTTCTGATATTTAATTAAGAATTTCTCTTAAAAATGCTTAAAAATAAATAATATTTGGAAGATATAAATGAGACCCATTAATGGTGAACAATAGGGAAAATGAAGTGACATGGTGGTGAATAATGAGTGATATAATGGAAGCATAGGTGAAAAATGTATGGTAATGAGTGATATTTGTATGACATTTTGAAGCCCAAACACCTATGTAGAGGAAAGAGGCCCAAAGTGCATGTGTTGTTGTGAGAGGCCGAGAGAGCCTGTGGAACAAAAGGAGCCAAGAGCTGAGTGTATGTTACTGAGATTAGAGAACCCATAGCTATGTGTATGTGAGTGTTGCAGAGTGAGCAAAGGACAGAGTGTTGCATGGTCTTAATGAAGTGTAGGTTGCAGAAGATAATAGAGTTGAAATTAGGCAGAGTGGTTTCCAATTACAAAGAGCAAAAAGTTCCTTATTGAGAGTGGGTTGGAGCCTGCATACAAGAAGTTGGTGCTTGCATAAATCCAAGGCGCTGGAAGTTGGTGATTCCAACAAATCCATGAAGTCAGTGCTTCAGTTGGTGCTTCTTGTAAGCTGATCAAGTTTATGCAAAATAAGGCAGTTGGTGCTTCCTGTTAGTGGGTGCTAGCAAACAATCAAAGGGAGTTGGTGCTTCTTGCGAGTGGTGGCTCAGAAATGGATTTAATGTAATAGAGGATGAGCTCATTTTTACATCAAATAACAAACAAACTTTGGTGGTTTTATCTTGGAAGGGTTTCCACTTTAAACCTTTGCATCTCATGTGTTTGATGCTCATGATGTGTATGATTATGCTGATTCATATGGTTGTTGTTATGATTTTTTGTTGGTTTCTCACATAGGGATTGCAAAGTTTGAATTTTGAATATAAAATTGACATAAAAGTTTAAAATTAGCCTTAATATTGATTCAACCCCCTATTAGTATTAACATTGTTTCCAACAACAAGTCACTAAACTTGTTTGAGGGTGAGTTTTTAATTATTCAAATTTTATGAGCATGCCCACATAGTCACCTATTGAAGCAGTTGTGTGTGCTTCTTGATCCAGATAAATGGCAAGGTGTAACATGTCAAGTAGGGACTCCATGTTAAGCTAGTGCAAGATAATGCTACCCAATTATGAAATGTTAATTGCAATGGAAATCTAGAAAAAATAGAAATCTAATCATTAAAAAGAATTATTAGATTTAATTACACAACTTTTTAGGACTTCATGTACAAGGATGAAATGTTGACAACCATATTTTCTTCCTAGATATATAACTTATATTTATGGAAACAAATTGATATAACTTTAAAAAATGATGTTTTTTCTTTTTAAAGATTAGTATGTTATCTTCCTTCTAAAACATTCATATGTTCTTGTTAGGCCTTGGGTTTGGTATGTCAATGATGAATTTTTTTGAAACGAATTTGTACGGTCATAGATAACATATGGATATTATGCCTCGATAGTTAGGCTAGGCTGCTATGAGGGTCTTAGCATATTCATGTTTCTATTTTACTTTTTACTACGTAAGTCTTTGTATGTACTAGTTTGAGCTATTTTCAGATTTCAAAATAAGTCAGTTAATCAAATGTTATAGTGGAAATAAAAATATTTTTTTTCATTATTAATTTGATATACGTTCCAAAAAAACAATAATTATTTTCTCAACAAAATATATATTTAGAATTTGCACATAGATCTCTCTAAGTGTGTTCAGTTTCACTAGCAATAAATTCATAGAACATATACAAAATCATTGTTGAAAATCAAGACGTTGTAATAACAGGACGTTTTTGGTTTATGTAGAAGAGGTTTGTCAACCCAAACTTAAAACCAAAGTAACCACCTCATCCACCACATAATTGAAAAAGTTTTTCCCACCTAATAATTTTTGAAATTAATAAGGCACATGCATTTTTTTAACATGCACACGTTATAATAACATGCACACATTATTTTCTCCATATATCACCATCTTTCCCAACTCTCTTTGCCCCCATCTCTCTCTCCCTTTTCCCTAAACACCCTCTCTCTCTTCCTATGTCTCCCTCCTATGTCTCTCTCTCCCCCTAAGCCCCCCTCTCATTATTCCTTTTTGTCCCTCCCCTGCTGGCTCTTTCTATCTCTCCCTTTCCTTGTTCCCTACCCCTCTTTGTCTTTTCCTTTCCCCATCACTCTCTATCTTTGTCCCTTTCTCTCTCTCCTCCCCCCACCATGTCTCTTGTATCTCTCTCCCCCTCCCTTTCTATATTTCTCCTCCCTTCCCTATCATTTTTCTCTCTCTCTCTCTCTCTGTGTCTGTATGTCTCCATCTAATATCCCTATCTCTCTACCTTTCCCTATCACCCCTCTATCTTCCTTTCCCCATCGCTTTCTCTCTCTCTCTCTCTCTGACGCGTATATTCCCTTTAATCCCATCCCTTTTCTTCTCTATCTATGTTTCACTTTCTCTATCTTTCCCTTCCTTCCCCCTTTCTCTCTATCCCTTCGATCCCACCTCTTCATCCTTTTCTTTCTCTCTCTATCACTTTTTCTCTTTGTTTGTATGCCTCCCTTCTATATCCCTCTCTCCCTCCTTTTCTAAGCCCCCTCTTTCTATCCCTCCCTCTTCATCCTTCTCTCTCTCTCCCTATCCCTTTCTCTCTTTATCATTATGTCTTGCTCCTATATCCCTCTCTCCTTTGCTAACTATCCCCACTCTCTCTCCCAAACCGTCCCTGCCCCCCCACGACTCCCTCTCTCCCTCTTTCCCTATCCCTTTCTCTCTCTTTCTTACTCTCCCCATGTTTCCCTAATCTCTTTCCCCTCAACCTCTCTCTTCTCCTTTTCCTATTCATTCCATTCTCTCTCTCTCTCTCCTTATCCCATCAACCTCTCTCTCCCCTAAGTCCCCCTCTTTCTACTCCTTTTTATCTCTCCCCCTCTGGCTCTTTCTATACCCCCCTTTCTCTCTTCCTTTCCCTTCTGTATTTTCCTTTCCCCATCACTCTCTATCTCTATCCATTTCTCTCTCTCTTCCCCCCACCATGTCTCTTGTATCTCTCTCCCCCAACCTTTCTATCTTTCTCCCCCCTTCCCTATCATATCCCTCTCTCTCTACCTTTCCCTATCCCCCCTCTATCTTCCTTTCCCCATCGCTCTCTCTCTCTCTCTCTCTCTCTCTCTCTTTCTCTTTCTCTGACACATAGATTCCCTTTAATCCCCTCCCGTTTTTGCTCTATCTATGTTTCATTTTCTCTATATTTCGCTCCCTCCCCCCTTTCTCTCTATCTCTTCGATCCCACCTCTTCATCCTTCTCTCTCTCTCTCTCTATATCCATTTTTCTCTTTGACCTCATCTCTCCCTCCTATATCCCTCTCAGCCTCCTTCACTAAGACCCCCCTTTCTCTCCCTCCCTCCCATCCTCCCTCTCCATCCTCCCTCTTCATCCTTCTCTCTCTCTCCATATCCCTTTCTCTCTTTATCATCATGTCTCGCTCCTATATCCTTCTCTCCTTTGCTAAGCACCCCCACTCTTTCTCCATAAACCCCCCACTCTGTCTCCCTAACCCCCCACTCCCTCTCTCTCTCTTTCCCTATCCCTTTCTCTCTCTCTCTCTCTCACTCTCCCCATGTTTCCCTCATCTCTTTCCCCTCAACCTCTCTCTTCCCCTTTTCCTCTCTCTCTCTCTCTCTCCCCCCCATATCTCTCTCTTTTTATCCCTCTACCCCTTTCCCTATTTCCTGTCTCACTTTCTCTCTTCCCTTGTATCTCTCTCTCTCTCTCCTCCCATCTAAGCCCCCTTATCTCTACCCATTTCTATCTCTCCCCCTATCCCTATCCCTCTTTTTATATATCTCTTTCATTATTCTCTCTTCTATCTCTCTCTCTCTCTTCCTTTCCCTATCTATCTTTTCTTCCCCCATATCCTCTCCCCTCTCTTCTTATGTATCCCTCTTTCTATCTCTTTCCCTCTTTCCCTATTTGCTCGCCTGTGTGTGTGTGTGTGTATCCCTATCTATCCCTGCATTGTTTTCTCCATCTCTCACCACCTTTCCCAACTCTCTTTGTCCCCACTCCCTATCTACCTCTTCGCCCTAACCCTCCCCTCTCTTTTTCTCTCTCTTCCTCCCTCTCTTCCCCCCTCTCCCCCACCTCTCTCTCACTAATCCCCTCCTGTCTCTATCCAAGTATATGTCTCCCCTTCTCCCTTTTTTTATATCTCTCTCTCCCTTTTCTTATTCTCTCGTATCTCTCTCGTTATGCCCCCCCTATTATGGAAAATTATAGGGGCTAATATTCACAGGTGGGCTAATTTTCCATGCTTTTTCCAAAAAAAAAGATTCGTCAATTTTAGTTTTTACTAAAAATGATTCACCCAAATTTTATAGTATACAATTATTTTACCTTAAAATCGCCCAAATTTTATAGACACTATATATAAAGTCATTAGAAATTTGAATATTTTTGTCGAGATATCTCCAAATATTTTATAACTTGCATATTAGGAACTCGTAAGATTCACTAAGGTTTCCAAACTTTAAGATAAATTTCCATCCTTAAAATTTTCCTTGCCCCCTATCCATTTCTCTCGTCTCTCTCCCCCTTTCCTCATCTCTATCTCTCTCTCTCCCCCTCCTGCATGTATGTCTCCCTCCCATATCCATATCTTTCTCTCTCTGGCTAACCCCTCTCCCCCCCCCCCACATCTCCCTGTATCCCTCTCCCTCCTCTCACTTTTTATGTCTTTCTCTCTCTCTCTCCAACCCCCTGCCCTTTCCCTATCCCTATCTCTCCCCATGATCCCTCATTTCTCTCTCTCCCTATCCCTTTCTCGTCCCTTTCTTAATTCCAACTATATCCACTCCTTTCCTTATCCCTTTCAATCTCTCCCCATCCCTCTTTTTATTTCTAGAATCATTTTGGTTTTGAGGACTAACCATGTTAGATAGAGAGAGGGAGGGGAGCAATAGATATGTTACATTTCATTATTCCACTCTCCCCCTCCCCCTATTCCTTTATCTTCTCCCCCTCTCTCTCAAACTCCCTCTTTCTCTACTTTTACCCCATACCTTTCTATCTTCTCCCTCCCCTTATCCTTTATCTCTCTCCCTTTCCCTAATCCTCTATCTCTTCTCCTCTCTCTTTTCCTTTCGCTCTCACTTTAGGCTCTCTCTTTCCTTGTCTTCCTCTTCCTCACTCTAACCCCATGCCTCTCTCTTTCCTTTTCACATGAGTGTAGACGTTGCAACGAGAGTGCATTCACATTATTAAGACGAGCACAGTTTTAATGCGTGAACATTCCTATTTGTATAATAAGACAAAACACACTTTTATTTTGGATTGCAGGTTTCTGTGGAGTGGTTTTTGAGAGATAGAATTCGGATAATCCACAGTGTTCATTTTTTTTTTCTCGTCGACGTTTCGAGTCTAGAGCACGACTCATCATCAGGACTTGATATACAGAGAAGAGGAAAAATGATTGTGATAAATATGGTAAAGGATGATATCTAGGATGATTTAGCCGACCATTGATCATTTAATAATTTATTAAATTTATTATTTTAACACATTAACTAAAAAGCCCTAAACCTAGTTTTACTTCTGTATAGGTGAATGATGATGTTTTACTAATATTAATAATTGGATTTTAATTAACTTGGCTTTATTTTGATTTGGAATTTTGAATATTTTATAATTAATAAGTTTTATATTGTGTAATTTAATTAGATCTGGGTTGCTTTAATTTTTAAAGTCCTATTTTGTTTTATTAATTGGATGCCTATTATTAACTACAATTAATACTCTAGGTTTTATATATTAGGTTTATTAGTTTAGATTTAATAGTCCTATTAACCTAGATATATATTTTATGAAATGTATAATTGTAATTGTATAGTTATATGATGTTTAATCAATATGGTTTTATATTGTTTTCTAATTAAATTGTTTAAAAATTTTAATATATTAAGTTTTGTATTGTTTTATTAATCTAGTCTAAATTGTTTAATTAATTAAGTCTATAATGGGAATTGTATAAATTAATTCAGATTTGTATTGTATAATATATATAAATTTTGTATTGTATATAATATATATAATTTTGTTTATAGTTTTGTATTGTATATATAATTTTTAATATATTAAGTTTAATAATGTTTTTATTAATCTAGTCTAAATTGTTTTATTAATCAAGTCTATAAAGAATTATTGCATAAATTAATTCAGTTTTGTATTGTATAGATATCTTGTTGTTTAATTATTATAGTCTTATTTTATTTTTAATTTAGATGCCTATTGTTAAATAACTGTGGTTAATACTCTTAGGTTTTATATATTAGTTTTATTAGTTAAGATTCAATAGTTTAAATTAACCTAGATATATATTATTATGAATTGTATAATTATTGAAGAATTTATATAGTTAAATGATGTTTTAATTTATTGATATAGTTGTATAATGTTATATCAATTATGTACCATATTGTTTAATTAGTAAAGTTAATATATTATATTAGGTTTTATAATGTTTTATTAATCTAGCCCTATTTGTTTTATTGACCTAGATATATAAATAGATTTATTATTTAATTTAATTTCAGATATGCAATTTTCTAGGAAACCTTGAGTTCTACACTGGACATATTATTTATTATTAAAGAACAGCTTAGGCAGCTACAGGCCCTCAATTCTAACGGAAGCAGGAATATTAAGGATGAGAGAGGGGGGGGGGGGGTTAAGATAAGGAAATATGGGAGGGAGAAGGGGGGTGGGGAGGGTGGGACGGATAACTTTTTTTAAGCAGAGAATTCCAATTTTTACTAATGTCCCAGCCTCCATCCCTATTAAGGTTACTAGGATGTTTTATGATTACAATGGAAGTAGAAGAAAACAACTGCATACCTTTCCTTGACATTCTTCTCATCAGAAACAAAGATGGTTCCATAGGTCATAAAGTTTTCAGAAAGAAAGCTCATACCGACAACTACCTCCATGCTGACTCACATCACCACCCAGCTCAAAAAATGGGTGTTCTACAGACCCTCTTCACTAGGGCTTGTAGAATTTCTGATGATAACCACACTGATGAAGAAATTACATACCTGAAAAGAATTTTCACCAACCTAGGATACAATAGCAAAAATATCCTCAAAGCCATTAATAAGGCAAAGACTGGGAGCAACAAAAACAAAACAATAAACCCTGTAACCTCCAACGCCTACCTCCCATACATTCAAGGTGTCACGGACAAGATATCCAAAATTCTCAAGAACAAAGACATCAAAACTTCATTCAAACCCCTGTCAACCATCAAACAAAATATGAAATCTGTTAAAGACAACCAGGATCAGCTTCAAGGGAAAGGTGTTTATGTCATAAACTGCTCATGTGGAAAACAATATATAGGGGAAACTGGCAGGTCTGTAAAGATAAGACTAAAAGAACATAGCGCTGACATCCGTAAAGAAAGAACTCGCTCTTCTGCCTTAGCTGAGCATGTAGGAAAAACCAACCATCACATATGCCTCGAAGATACCAAAATCATTGCTAAGGAGGAGCACCATTTCAAGAGGAAAATTCGTGAAGCCATTGAAATCATAAAACACCCCAGTAACCTTAATAGGGATGGAGGCTGGGACATTAGTAAAAATTGGAATTCTCTGCTTAAAAAAAGTTATCCCTCCCACCCCCCCCACCCCCCTTCTCCCTCCCATATTTCCTTATCTTAACCCCCCCCCCCCCCTCTCTCATCCTTAATATTCCCGCTTCCGTTAGAATTGAGGGCCTGTAGCTGCCTAAGCTGTTCTTTAATAATAAATAATATGTCCAGTCTAGAACTCAAGGTTTCCTAATAAATTGCATATCTGAAATTAAATTAAATAATAAATCTATTTATATCTAGGTCAATCAAACAAATAGGGCTAGATTAATAAAACATTATAAAACCTAATATAATATATTAACTTTACTAATTAAACAATAAGGTACATAATTGATAAGACATTATACAACTATATCAATTAATTAAAACATCATTTAACTATATAAATTCTTCAATAATTATACAATTCATAATAATATATATCTAGGTTAATTTAAACTATTGAATCTTAACTAATAAAACTAATATATAAAACCTAAGAGTATTAACCACAGTTATTTAACAATAGGCATCTAAATTAAAAATAAAATAAGACTATAATAATTAAACAACAAGATATCTATACAATACAAAACTGAATTAATTTATGCAATAATTCTTTATAGACTTGATTAATAAAACAATTTAGACTAGATTAATAAAAACATTATTAAACTTAATATATTAAAAATTATATATACAATACAAAACTATAAACAAAATTATATATATTATATACAATACAAAATTTATATATATTATACAATACAAATCTGAATTAATTTATACAATTCCCATTATAGACTTAATTAATTAAACAATTTAGACTAGATTAATAAAACAATACAAAACTTAATATATTAAAATTTTTAAACAATTTAATTAGAAAACAATATAAAACCATATTGATTAAACATCATATAACTATACAATTACAATTATACATTTCATAAAATATATATCTAGGTTAATAGGACTATTAAATCTAAACTAATAAACCTAATATATAAAACCTAGAGTATTAATTGTAGTTAATAATAGGCATCCAATTAATAAAACAAAATAGGACTTTAAAAATTAAAGCAACCCAGATCTAATTAAATTACACAATATAAAACTTATTAATTATAAAATATTCAAAATTCCAAATCAAAATAAAGCCAAGTTAATTAAAATCCAATTATTAATATTAGTAAAACATCATCATTCACCTATACAGAAGTAAAACTAGGTTTAGGGCTTTTTAGTTAATGTGTTAAAATAATAAATTTAATAAATTATTAAATGATCAATGGTCGGCTAAATCATCCTAGCTATCATCCTTTACCATATTTATCACAATCATTTTTCCTCTTCTCTGTATATCAAGTCCTGATGATGAGTCGTGCTCTAGACTCGAAACGTCGACGAGAAAAAAAAATGAACACTGTGGATTATCCGAATTCTATCTCTCAAAAACACACTTTTATGTTGCGTCATTTTTTCTCACATGTTCAACACTCACATCAACGAATCCCGTGAAAAGTATTCTATTGCAAGTGGTGGTTTTCTTTAAAGTGATTGCCCTAACTATTAATTTTGCTGTAGTCTTCATCTATTACAACTCTGTCAAAGCCTACGACATCCGGAGCGATGAGGCCCAGTAGAGTTTCGAAGGGTTGCTCCAAGAGGCGCAACTGCTGGTAATGCCAGTTTCACCACCACAAGGGTCGCGGCTGCGATCGCATGGAGAGGTTGGAATTGAACAAGGTTTCAATACCACTTTTGTTAACATTGTTCATTTAAATAAGGACTTGGTCTTTTACTTTTCTATATATCTGTTTTAACAGTTTATTCAGAAAGTTTTCATTTTACAGTTGTGCCCATAAAAAAAAGGGTCGCGACTGCAATGAGTGCTCTCCGATTTGATCGGATCATTTATCACACTTTTGCAACCCGTTGCCTATTAAACTAACATGCACACTGTAATAATAGTGCAATAAATATTATATAAACAAGGGCGACATGCAGCCTGGTGTCCTCGTCGATAGTAGCCAGCGTAAAATGTACTTTGTGCTAGACAGAGTGATAACTCGGGCGGCCAACGAGGAAGACAAGTGTGATTAGTTAAATATGTGTAAAACCATGTCTCTTAACTTGCATCATTTCCATTTAATAATTTTGACTTCATCTATGCATTATAAGCTGGGGCCATGCCACTGGAAACTTGAGTATCATTCATCGTAAGGAAAAGCATATTACCCACCAAAAAAAAATGTTTCATCTTTTGTAATGAAATGGTTATTCGCCGTACAGTCAGACATTAAAAACATGTTACATGGTCCAGGAAAAATTCATCTAAATAAGGAATATTTGAGATATGTCATTATCCTCGTATGAAATATTGAGGAAAAAAAAGTGAGCCCAGACTCGGTAAGGGGAAAACAAATTATAGCTTATTCGGATACGTCATTATCTTCCAATAAAATATTGACAAAAAAGCAGTGAGCCGAGCCGGGAAAAGGGAAAACAAACCTATATCCAGTGAGCCGAGACCGGGAAAAGGGAAAACAAACCTATAACCTATTCGGATAATGTCATTATCCTCTTATGAAATATTAACGAAAAAGCACTGAGCCCATACCGAGAAAAGGGAAAACAAAGCTATAACCCATGCGGATTGATATAATGACCTATCTGAGTATTTTGACAGCAAAGCTATCTAGGAAACCGTGGCTGGTGTTGAGGTAATGAAATTTTCTAACTATGGATTAATAGACTTTAGCTCAAGTTGAGGAAAGGGTACTCGAGTTGACAGTTACATAACTAACGAGTTTCCTAGACATTTTATTAGGAAGACACATACACAACACAGTTTTTAGCGGACATGATCATTTGCAACAAGTGGTGGCTACTCCAGAGTAAAAGACATTTCAATTAACATTTTCTTAGTTTCACATAATTACATGAAATAACAATGACTTGGGAATGGATATCCAATGGCATAGAAAACCACAAAAGCAACTAAGGCTGGAGAATGCTCACTCGTAGGTTTTACCCATCTTTTGCAACTAAGGCTGGAGAATGCTCACTCGTAGGGTTTTACCCATCTTTGGTTGCTCGTGTAATTGATTTAGACATTGCTATCACAGAGGTGTAGCGCTATATCCTACTCAAACCTAAAGCATTTAATGTATAAATTGGTGGCTACAACTCGCATCGTATTGTCTGAGTGCTCTTCTTACATATTAGAATTTGAGAAAATGCTGGGAATTCCAAAATATGAGTTTTCTGCATTTATTCTCGTTCCATTTGGAACCATATCCCTAACAGGTCAGCTAGGAAGGCCAACAGTGCAACAGCCATTGACGGTACTAGCAACGCTAGGGGATTAGGATGAAATCGAAGGTAAAGTGTCCGATTTTGCAGCTTTCAAGCATCATGTTTCAACACCCAACAAACATTAAGGCCCTTGCAAGCCCCTTTAAAGTCCGATAAGATTTGTGATTCTTCGCTTGATTCAAAGACAAAATATGGATGGTTGCCTCCGCTCATGAATGACCTACGTCTTTCTAGATTATTCCCTTGACCAACATGTTGGAAATATTAATCCCAGCCACCACATTAAACACAGTGACATAGCCTCACAACATCCATATTTGTCAGAGGTATTTTTGCAGATTGCATCTTTGTTTGAAGATGGAAGGACCTAAGCTAGAACACAAGTATGGCGCAGCACATCACAAAAGTTAAGGAATTTAATGAAGTTTAGTAAATACAGGCAAGCATTTACTGCGGACTATTTCCCATACTCCACAAACACCTGTGGGACTGTCCACACTCAACAACAACAACATATTAATTATTTTTAATTTCAAATTGTATGTTGAGATAAATATGAATGTAAAAGTCATTTTGTATAAGGGAGAGTCTGTGAGGTAGGGAGGAAAAAATCGAGGAGCAAATTGCCCATACTCCACAAACACCTGTGGGACTGTCCACACTCAACAACAACAACATATTAATTATTTTTTTATGTCATGTATTAATTTCAAATTGCATGTTGAGATAAATATGAATGTAAAAGTCATTTTGTATAAGGGAGACTCTGTGAGGTAGGGAGAAAAAAATGGTGGAGCAAATTTTGGTGGGTGCGTGAAAAAAATAGTTACTATGTGTTACTCCGTAACGCCTGGTGAAGTGTAAAAATCACTGTAAACCTTGTTTTTACTTGGTGAATGAGCCACATTGTCATATGAATGTATTTTCATGAATTATAATTTAAACCTAAGTTTTATTGTGTTGTTCCAAGCTTTACTCTATTCTACTCTGTGTTTTTGTTGTAACTGAAATCTGTGTTTTATTAAGCCTCTGGATAGTTGCCTGTGGGAAATTAAGCTTGACGAAACCTCTCCCCTCTGCGTGAAATCAAGCTTCATGAAACCTCTCCCTTCTGCCCCATAAATTATATTTTTCTAACATGGTATCAGAGCGGGTTAAACTCTGTTAATGTAAAAACAAGTATTTTTACTAGCAGTTAAAATTGTTTCAAGGGAAGATTGTTTTTAGCATATTTACCAGTGGGTAGAATTTTTTTTTTTTCTTACACTCAAAAATGGCAACATCAAGCACAAGATGGAATAATCCTCAAATACCTCATTTTAATGGCAAAAATTATGACTATTGGGCTATTACAATGAAGGCCCTGTTTTCTTCTCAAGACATTTGGGATTTGGTGGAGAATGGTTTTCAAGAACCAACAGATGCAACAACATACAATGTCCTATCTCAAGCAGAAAGAGATTTGTTAAGAGACAACAGGAAGAAGGATGCAAAAGCCCTCTTCTACATTTTTCAAGCAGTTCATGAAAGTGTTTTCCCAAGGGTTGCAGCAACAACGAAGTCCAAGCAAGCATGGGACACCCTCCAGACAGCCTACCAAGGCATGGCAAAAGTCAAGACAACAAAGCTGCAAATGTTGAGAAGAGACTTTGAAACACTTTGTATGAAAGAGTCTGAGAATGTAGACTTGTTTTTTTCACATGTAATTGGGCTGGTTACTCAAATCAGGTCTCATGGTGAGACACTTGAGGAAAGAAGAATAGTTGAGAAAGTTTTGAGAAGTTTGCCAGCAAGGTTTGATGCCATTGTTGTGGCCATAGAAGAGACAAAGGATCTCTCACAGTTCTCAGTGGATGAGCTTAATGCATCACTGATTTCTCATGAACATAGACTGAATAGAGCAACAACCTCCTCAATGGAGCATGCCTTTAAGACAGAAGTATCATTTGGTCAAGGTCGAGGCAGAGGAAGATCATATGCTAGAGGAAGAGGAAGAAGCCCACACAGAGGTGGAAGAAGAAGCCCTTCAAGCTCAAATGGAAGAGGCACGATCAAAATCCAAGTCAAGGCCCAAGCCAAAATCAAGCAGAAGGTCAGAGATATGATAAATCTCAAGTTCAATGTCATTACTGTAAGAAGTATGGTCATTATGCAAATGAATATAGAAAGAAACAATATGACATTAGTAACAAACCAAGTGTAAATTTCACAAAAGAAAGTAAGAACCATGATAACATGTTTTTAGCTTGTAATGTAGCACAAGAAAAACAAAGTGATGTATGGTATCTAGATTCAGGGTGTAGCAACCACATGTCAGGAAACATAGAAATGTTTTCCAATCTAGATGAAAGTGTGGAATATGAAGTGACATTAGGGACTGATAGCAAAGTCTCTGTCATAGGAAAAGGAAGGATTAATATCTTAACAAAGAAGGGGGAGAAGAAGTACATCTCAAATGTTTACTTTGTCCCCGGTCTGAAGCATAACCTCATGAGCATTGTACAACTCATACAAAAGGGCTACAATGTCTTTTTCAAAAATGATGTGTGCACAATTTTGGATAGACCTCCAAGCAGACAGTTGATTGCAAAGGTTCAGATGACAAACAATAGAATGTTTCCCCTAAAAATAAGATCAGATTGCAGAGAGAAGGTGCACAAGCACAACTCTCAATGAACTCACAAGAGGATGAAAGAAAAGATGCAGTTGTCATACAAGTAAACTTTCAAGCAGAGATTAAAGATGAAAATTGGTTATGGCATTTGAGATTTGGACATCTCAGCTTTGGAGGTTTTAATTTACTACATAGGAAAGGCATGGTGAAGGGACTACCACTCGTAGAAAAACCAGATAGCCTATGTGAAGGATGTATCTTGGGCAAGCAACATAGAGAGACATTTCCAACGGGAAAGTCAGTAAGGGCAAAGACACCTTTGGAGATTGTCCACTCAGATTTATGTGGACCAACGCAGACACCATCAATTGGTGGCAACCACTATTTATTGACCTTCATAGATGACTACACAAGGAAGACATGGGTCTATTTCCTAAAACAGAAAAGTGAAGTGTTTGAGCACTTTCACCAATACAAAGCTCTTATTGAGAAGCAAAGCGAACACTACATCAAAGTCCTTAGGACTAACAGAGGTGACGAATACATCTCAAATGACTTCTTTCAATTTTGCAGGGAGCATGGAATTCACAAGCAATTTACAACAAAGTATACACCTTAGCAAAATGGTGTGGCAGAAAGGAAGAATAGGACCATTATGGAAATGACAAGGAGTATGATGAAGGCAAAGCATTTGCCAAATGATTATTGGGTTGAAGCTGTTGCTTGTGCAGCATATATCTTGAATAGATGTCCAACCAAAAGTGTCCAGAACATAGTTCCTGAAGAGGCATGGAGTGGAAGAAAGCATAGTGTCACTCACATGAGAGTTTTTGGATGTGTGGCGTATGCACATGTCCCAGATGAGTTGAGGAAGAAGTTGGAAAGCAAGGGGGAGAAATGTATATTTGTTGGATATAGTGATGAATCCAAAGCATACAAAATCTACAGTCCATTAACCAAGAAGGTCATAATCAATAGAGATGTGCAGTTTATGGAAGAGGAAGTGTGGGACGGAAGTTTAGAAAAGACAGTCAATGTCAAAGCATGTATACCACATGAGGACAAAGAGGAATTAACAACAACAAGTAATTCCTCAATAGTGACTCCCTCTACTCCTATTCAAGTGCAACAAAGCAGGCAACAAGCAACGCCATCAAAGAATAATGGGACAATTTCGTGTAGCCAAGCAAGCACTTCTCGAAGCATGCGCAAAGCGTAACACTAAGTGACATGTCAAGCCCATATTCAGCAAGCACAAGAAGACCAAAATTTAGAAATTTAAATGAAATTTATGAGCAAGATGAAATTGATAGTAGCACTGATTTGAATTCCTTATTTGCCTTGTTTTGTCATGTAGATGACCCAATCCATTTTGAGGATGCATTCAAAGAAGAAAAATGGGTTGCGGCAATGGAGGAAGAAATAGAAGCAATAGAAAGGAATGACACATGGGAGTTAGTGAACCTTCCGAAAGGAAAACATGTCATTGGAGTGAAGTGGGTCTATAAGACCAAAAGCAACATTGAGGGAAAGATTGAAAGGCACAAAGCAAGGCTAGTCGTCAAAGGATACAAGTAGTAGCATGGAAGATATTACGCGGAGACGTTCGCACCAGTCGCGAGGATGGAGGCAATTCACGTGGTTGTGGCGATTTCCGCGCAGCATAAAAGGAAAGTGTATCAAATGGATGTAAAATCAACGTTCTTGAATGGAGTGCTGAAAGAGGAAGTGTATGTTGTGAAACCGCCTGGTTATGAGGTAGAAGGCCAAGAAGACAAAGTGTATCAGTTGAGGAAATCTCTTTATGGGCTTAAGCAAGCACCGCGCGCATGGTATAGCAGGATAGATGCCTACTTGTTGGGGTTTCGACAAATGTGAAGGTGAGCCTACTCTATACATCAAAGAGAGCGATGGTAAGATTCTTATTGTTGTCTTATATGTAGATAATTTGATTTTTATAGGCAGTGATGATTTCCTCATCGCTGATTTCAAACAAGTCATGAAGAGGGAATTTGAAATGACTGACTTTGGACTATTAAGATATTTTTTGGGCGTAGAAGTGAAGCAAACAAAAAATGGCATTTTTATCTCTCAAGAAAAGTATGTGGCAGAAATTTTGAAGAGGTTTAAAATGCAGAACAACAAGCCTGCACCAACTCCAACTGTCATGGGGTTGAAGTTGAGCAAAGAAGATTGCAGCAGCAATGTCAATCTGACATTATACAAAAGCATGATAGGCAGCTTGATGTATTTGACTGCCACTAGGTCGGATATAATGTATGCAGTAAGTTTGGTGTCGAGGTTCATGGAGACACCCAAGGAGACACATTGGCAAGCAGCGAAAATGATTCTAAGGTATGTCAATGGGACAAAACAGTATGGTGTTTTGTACACAACAACAAGTGATTTCAGGTTGGTTGGTTACATTGATAGTGATTGGGCAGGAAGTGTCGATGACAGAAAGAGCACGTCAGGATATGTTTTCCATTTTGGTTCTGGAGCCATTTCATGGGCCTCCAAGAAGTAGCCAATAGTGTCACTGTCAACAGCAGAAGCTGAATATGTCGCAGCAACAATAGCAATGTGTCAGGCAGTTTGGATGAGAAGGATGTTGAGGGATCTTCGTCATGACCAAGAGGGAACGACAACTATTTTTTGCGACAAACCTCAGCGATTTCATTGTCAAAGAATTCTGTATTTCACAAGAGGACCAAGCATATTGATGCTAAATATCATTTTATTAGAGAGTTGATTAACAATGATGAAATTGTGTTGCAGCACTGCAAGTCACAGGAACAATTTGTTGATATCTTCACAAAGCCATTGGCACGTGAAAGTTTTGTTTATCTCAGAAACTGTTTGGGAATTGTCAATGGCAGAAATTGTGATTAAGGGGGAGTGTTGGAAATATTAATCCCAACCACCGCGTTAAACACCCTGACAATAGCCATACTTGTCAGAAGTATTTTTGCAGGTTGTGTCTTTGTTTGAAGATGGAAGGACTGAAGCTAGAACAGAAGTACCGCGCAAACCATTCCGCAACACATCACAAAAGTTAAGGAATTTAATGAAGTTTAGTAAATACGGGCAAACATTTACTACGTGACTATTTCCCATACTCCACAAACACCTGGGCGACTGTCCACACTCAACAACAACAACGTATTAATTATTTTGCTTTGTCATGTATTAATGTCAAATTGTATGTTGAGATAAATATGAATGTAAAAGTCATTTTGTATAAGGGAGAGTCTGTGAGGTAGGGAGGAGAAAATCGTGGAGCAAATTTTGGTGGGCGCGTGAAAACAACAGTTATTGTGTTTTACTGTGTGTTACTCCGCAACCCATGGTGAAGTGTAAATCACTATAAACCTTGTTTTACTTGGTGAATGAGCTACGGTCTCATATGAACGTATTTTCATGAATTAGAATTTAATCCTAAGTTTTATTGTGTTGCTCTAAGCTTTACTCTGTTTTACTCTCTGTTTTTTCTGTAAGTGAAATCTTTGTTTTATTAAGCCTCTGTATAGTTGCGTGAAATCAAGCTTCGCGAAACCTCTCCCCTCTGCTTCTCCGTGTAAATTCTATTTTTATAACATGGTATTGGAGTGGGATGAGAATGAAATTGAAGGTAAATTTGGTTCGATTTTTCATATTTCAAGCATCATGTTTCAACAGCCGACAAACATTAAGGCCCTCGCAAGCCCCTTCAAAGTTTGATAAGATCTGTGATTCTTCGCTTGATTCAAAGACAAAAGATGGATGGCTGCCTCCGGTCATGAATGACCTACAACTCTCTGGATCATTCCCTACAATCATTGCTCCTACAAGAAGGATTGAATCCTTGCGCCCCCCCCTCCCTTCGATGAAATTTCCATGGGTCAAGCCATGACTAACGGAAATGGACCAACTGGCTTGATTGTATGCCAAAGATTTTGATATTTTTCATCGGAAGGAGATTACAAAGTGACATTAAGAATCTCATTCAAGGTGGCGAAACAGGTCAGGTTTTAGGGTTTGTGCCGGTGTAGAATGATGGCTGGTCCATTGGAGTATCTATCCAATCTACTGGGAGGAAGAAGGAATCAAAAAAATATGAGGCAATTGAAGGTATAAGAGCCCATACCCATTTAATCTCAATGTTATTAGTGTGCCAAGTCATGGTATTATTGTGCCAAATCATGCTATAATTATAAGATGTTGAGTGAACAGTAAGGTCACACTTTGCTTTTAATGGCTAAGCCCTACTCAGGACTCATGACTATGTTCCTTATTCCTTGTTTGTTGGTGCCCATATAGGAGATCGTATTGGGTTACCCATGAGGGTGACCCAGTGCTTGCCCCATAATAAAGTCAAACCACTATAGGTGGGGTTGTCTCTCATCTGTATTAACGTGTCTCTCTGAGTGATAGCAATATCCCTCTTTGCATGCATTTATGTTATGTCCACTATCAACTAAGTTGTATTTCCTGAGCATCCTGACACTGAGCTTGTACTTCAACAACTATTATTTGATGAACAACATTAAGTCCAGGATCATGAAATGCAAGGCTTCCTAATCCCAAAACCTGAGTGGGTACAACATCAACAACATTAGAAGCCTTATCTTTGATTGGTTTGCACAGTGATTGTTTATGTTCTCTCAGTCCAGATATATGGGATGTATGTATGTCGTGAAGCAAATTTTGAACAATGATCATTTTCTCTTAATACAAATATATGTATGGTATTGTCTGAATTTTGGTATTTGTATAGTTTACGACGGTGAATTTTTTGTCAGCAAAATTTCAACCAAACCAATGTAATTTTTTAGTGTGAAATTGATTTCTATATGCAATTTTAAACAAACCGATAACCAATTCCTGTTCAAGAAGGAATTTTGTGGAAATTTCTAAAGTCAGGATGAGGACATACTTGTTGTCTCGAGAATTGTAAAGAACTTGTGGACTCGTTGTCATGAGTCTTGTAAAGCACTTGTAAAACTTGTAAAACGTGTAAATTCTATAGGCTAAAAAGCAATACAAATTTAGAGATGTAACAATCTCAGTAGTTTAGTCCCTAGGATGGTTGCAACTCCATGTTTTGGTTACAAATCTAGCAATAATTGTTATGCTTTGTAACAATTGGCTACTTCCATTGATTCTAGTTTTCTAACTGTAAAATTAATGAGGCATAAACATGTATTAAAGGATGCAGGCAAATTGTGAGAGTCTTGAGGATGGACCGAGACAAGGATGCCCCTTTTGGGTGGTTTTGTATTCTTTCCACTTTGCAAAGAGAATTAAGTTAATGGGATTTTTTTTTATTTTTTAAATTTTTATATTTATATTTATATTTTATTTTATTTATTTTTTATTTTTATTTTTATTTTTTATTTTTATTTATTTTTTAATTTATTTTAATTATTTATTATTATTATTTTTTTTTTATTATTATTTTTTTTTTATTTTTTATTTTTTATTTTTTATTATTATTATTTTATTATTATTTTTATTATTATTATTATTTTATTTTTTATTTTATTTTTATTTTATTTTTTATTTTTATTTATTTATTATTATTTATTTATTTTTTATTTTATTTTATTTTTTATTTTTTATTTTATTTTATTTTTTATTTTTATTTTTATTTTTATTTTTATTTTTTTATTTTTTTATTTTTTATTTTTTATTTTTTATTTTTTATTTTTATTTATTTATTTATTATTATTTTTTTTTTTTTTTGCCGGTAAGTTTATTCATGCGATTGAAGGGTTGTTATTTTACAGTTTAAATTTTGTCTTTGTTGGTTGCATGCATGTATTTGATATTGTTCCTGTTTGTCGCACAAACTTCAAATTTTGCAAGGATGCGATCTATTAGAATTTTATGTTTTTCCTAAACAATTTGTTAGATTGTTCAGAAACTCTAACTAATCACAATTATGACATTACAACAAAAATAACGAATCACAATTATGACATTGCAGCATAAATAGTTTACAAAAGTACCACCATTAGATTTAAAATTCAGATAAATATGAACTAGCCTATCCTTTGGTTATAATCTACATATCATATAATTGGATTGTAGAATTAGGGTCAATTCCCACAAGATGATGGTTTATCTGCTACTCAAATAAGGTAATTTACTTAAATCCAGAGCCACTTTCAGAATAGAGTCCACATGAAGAAATTACCAGAAAGCTATGAAGTTGATAAATTCATCACCAGTGACCATGATGACAACAGAAGCTACAACAAACAGGGACTGGCCAATGCGAAGAGAAAGGCCTCCAATGGCCTCTAATGGTACCTGTCGTTCCAAGTAAATCTTTCATGGAGAATATTACAAGGCCTTCCTCCTCCCATAAATCATGCTCATGTATAGGGTGGCGTCCATTCTGATTAAAAAACAAGGGCAAGGGTTGTAGGTAGCGATATGAGTAAGGAGGTTGGAATGAAGAGGGGAATGTGGTATGGGTAAGGAGGCTGGAATGAAGAGGGGAATGGGGAAGGAGGTTGGTGGAATGAAGAGGAGGCAGGAGCAGAGAAGAGGTGACAGGTGACGAGGAGAAATGGTAGGTGGTTTGTCAATGGAAGTGTGGCACTTTCAAATTTTGGATATGTATGGTAGTTTTAAATTTTGGTGCATGAGTTCCTTTTGTTATTTCCATTAAAACATTAAATGGCTTCGAAGTAATACTAGATTCTATGTTTCTATTAAAACATTAAATGACTTTGAATTAATACTAGCTCCAAACTAGCATAAAAATAAACTGTTTTGAGATTATCCTAAGTTTTAAGAGGAATTGTGAAAATCATACTCTTTTGCCTACAATAAGAGGTCAAAACCCAAACATTGGATAAAAAATTGTTTGACTCAAGATTTATGTTTAAAAATGTTGCAGATAATGGAGAAATGTATCTTAGGAGAAAGTCAGTTCATTAGTTGAGTGTATGCCTTAGATTGGGATTTAGTTCTTATTTCTTAGGAGACTGTTCTAACTTCCCTATTTAATTGTAAGCTATATATTCATGGTGTGTAATGATGAATGAGGTAGAGCGTTCTGCCAGAGGCAGTCTCCAGGTGAAGCTCCTCACCTATGAGCTGCCCAGTTTGTTAATAAAGTTCATTCTTCAATTCTTAACATGGTCTCAGAGCTCCAGGGTTGGTGAGTCAAAGCCAATGTACTTTGATAGCGTCTAGGTGGCAAAAGAGAGGCCCCCGGTGGATTGAGTGAAGATAGTTTGTGAGAAGACAACGTTTTTTTCTTAACTGTGAAGTTAACTAGATCAACGCCTCTGCTGGTTGAATGAGGGCGCTGACCAGCGCAAATTCCAAAGGGAAAGACGCGTTGTTGGATACTTTCCTTAGAGAGAAATTGATCAGCGTGCCCGAAAACCGCGAATTTGGGTTTGAAAATCGTGTTGATACTGAAAGTAATTTGGAACGCCGAGGTGGAGTTGGAGCGGTGAGCAGCATGATGGGAGAGGATAGAGTGTGTGTGCCGGAAGCAGTCCCTTGTGAGAAAGGAGGCCTGGTTGTTTGCAAGGAATCCTAGTGGATAGTGGTTGATCTGCGTGGAGGTGTAGCGATGTCTGAACGCGAAGCTGCGGTGTGGAGCTGCGAGGAAGGAGGAGCTCAGAGGGAGGGAAAGAGACAACCTTTGCTCAAAGAACACAGTGCTGTGGGGGCCGGCTCGAATGGTGAATTGCATGTTAGCGGTGCCTTGTTTGTAGCGAAGGGATTGACCTGTGCTACGTTGGATCTGATGTGGTGTGGATCAGAGGGCAGCTCGTGGTACTGATCTGTGCGTGGTGGTTTATGCAGGATGAGGGGTAGCTGCTGACGCGTCATGGGTGTGGTTTTGATTTAACACACGTCGTGGGCGTGGTTGCATTGTAGCAATGACTTTTAAATCTAAGGTTGTTCGTGTCTGTGTGTTGATCCAGGTCATCGACTGTTCAAGTTTAGTAGTTATTTCAGGACTGGCACCCAATTTTTTTGTCAAGGACACTTAATCTCTTCTCAGACCTCCATTTCATAGTTTCTACCATGTGGGGAGTTGTTAGTGGCACTGTGGTTCTCTAGATGCTCAGTGGTTTGAGTGGATTAAAAAGCGGTTACGAGGTTGCAATATATATTTTTGCACGAAAGAACAATAGTGTAAGGCCTATTGTTTTTTTATAAAAATTTGTTTGGGGTTATGGCCACATTTTTGGAAAAAGGGGCTCATTGTTTTGATTAAATTTAAAAGGGGTTCCTTGAATTAAATTGAAATGGGGTATATTGGCTTATGCAATCAATATTGCATTTTTTAAGAAGGTGCCTTGAGATCGTCTGTTGTGGATTTGGGATAAATATGGTTTTTTAATTGCTGGAGGTCATTTTTTATTTCTTGATGGAGATTTGTCAAGATGAACAACGAGATGGAAGAGGCCTAACTAAACGAGAGAAATAAACTCGACAGTTCCAATTACTCCAATTGGAAATTTAAGTTGCAGACCTTGTTGGAGAGGAAAAACACATAGACGATTGTAACCTGTGATGAGTTGAAGCTGACCCTAGCTACAGGAGAAACAAAAACAACAATCCAGGACTGGGAAAAAAGGAAGAACAAAGAAAAAGTGGTTCTTAAATTGTATGTGAAAGATTACATTATTCCTCATATCCGCGAATGTAAATCTGCAACAGGCATCTGGACAATGATCAAGCACTTGTATGAGGTCAAGAACACAAATCTCCTGTTGTTTCTAAAGAGAAATATTCTCTCCATTAAAGTGGAGGAGAATGGATTAGTAGCAGCGTTCATCTCTCGTATCAAGGAGCTTAAGAATAAGTTAGGTGACATTGGCGAAACAGTGTCAGACATTGATTTGGTCACGATTACCATGACAATTATTAGATGTTCATCACTAGATTGAATGTGAGAGAAAGATCCCCCAAGTTTGAATAATTGAAAAGGATCCTAATGCAGGAGGAGGAAAGGCGGATGACCCTGAAACCCCAGAGCTTAGATCTTTCCCTAATGGCAAAGAAGAAGCCCTTCAAAGGAAAGGAAAATGTAGCACACAAAAGCGAAGGAACCCCACAAAGAAAGCCACCTCCATCTCAAGGTATGTCTTCAAACAGAAGTGATTTAGGACCAAAATGTTTTTATTGCGGTAGAGTTGGTCATATAGCTAAACATTGCTGGAAGAAGAAGTTTGATGAAGGTCAACAGAGACACAAGAAGCATGCAGGTCATTTTGTTGATGAAGAACATAATCAGAATCTCAGACTGTTCATATTTGATTCTACGTTTTCTGTTGAGGACGATGAAGAAGAAACTTGTTTGTGGACTCAGGAGCTTCCACCCACATGACAGGAAACAGGCATTGGTTTGAAAATTTCAAAGAGACCAGCAGTGGAGAAAACATCTATCTTGGCGATGATAGAGGCTACCAAATCAAAGGATATGGTAATGTTCTTGTCGTTTTGCCTGATGGAAATATTAGGCATATTCAAAATGTAATGTATGTACCCGAAATAAAAAAGAATCTAATCTCTGTTTCTATGATAATGGATCAGAATCTTAAGGTAGATTTTTTTAAATCTTATTGTGTTATTAAAGATCTGTTGGATCATATGAAGCCAATTGCATCAGGTGTTCGTGTTGAAGGTTTGTACAAGTTGAATGTGAGAAGTGCGCCACACCAAGCATTGACTTCATTAGTTATTATTGCAGAAGATTTATGGCATCAATGATTCGGCCATGTTAATTTCAATGACCTGCAGCTACTTCAGAAACGAGGTATGGTCAATGGTCTTCATGTTTTAAAGAATGTTCATGTTGATTGCGAAGCACGTGCTCTTGGGAAGATGAACATAGATGAGTTTCCTGTAAATGTAGATAGAAAGAAGAGAGATATACTAGAGCTAGTGCACAATGATTTATATGGGCCAATGCAGACGAGGTCATTGGGAGGTGCCTATTATTTCTTACTATTTGTTGATGATTGTATGAGATTCACTTGGGTATATTTTCTCAGAAAAAAGAGTCATACTTTTGAATACTTTAAAGAATTCAGAAGCATGATTGAGAAGCAGATAGGAAAATTCATCAAGATTCTCCGCTCGGACCAAGGGGGAGAATACAAGAAGGTTGGTTTCATCAAATATTGTAAAGAGCATGGGATATTGCAGTATTTCATAGTACAACACACTCAACAGAATGGATTGCAGAGAGGAAAAATAGAACCCTTGTGGAGTGTGCTCACAACATGCTAAAAGGTAAGAATCTGTCTAATGGATTTTGGGCTGAAGCAATAAATATTGTAGTGTATTTGAAGAATAGGAGTCCAACAAAAAGTCTTGATTTTAAAACTCCTTTTGAAGCTTTACTAGGTTTTAAGCCTGCAGTTAATCATTTAAGAGTTTTTGGCTCCAAAGCTTTTGCTCATGTTCCAAAGGAGGATAGGAAGAAACTGGATTCAAAGGCCATTAAATGCATTTTTGTTGGGTATTGTATAGAGTTTAAGGCTTATAAATTGTTTAATCCCTCTACTCATAAAGTCTTTGCAAGTAGAGATGTAGTATTTCATGAGCAGGTTAATGATGGAAACCATAAGAGTGCCAATGAAGAGTGGCACATGCCTTTCCTGATGGAATAATGGAGTGATGAAACAGGAGACAACCATGAGTTGCAACAACAAAAAAAGGAAGTGGATGGTACATATGCAGTTTCCAAGCCAAGCCCCCGAAGGGATGATTAGAACATGTTTGAAGCCACTCGACCACTTATGAGATCAGGTAGGAAAACTCAGTTGCCAGCAAGATATAGGGAGAATGCTTTTATAACTAGTATGTTAAATGTTGTTGAACCCTCTAGTTATAAAGAAGCTAGTCAATATAGTGAATGGAGGGCAACCATGGAAGAGGAATATGAATCAATACTTAAAAACAAAACCTGGGATCTAGTTGAATTACCTGAAGGAAAACAACCCATAGGTTGCAAATGGCTATACAAGCCTAAATTTAAAGTAGATGGGAGTATAGACAAATATAAAGCTAGGTTGGTTGCAAAGGGGTACTCACAGAAAGAAGGTATAGACTATGAGGAAACCTTCGCCCCTATAGCTAAATTAAACACAATCAGAATGTTAATTGCTTTAGCTACCAAACATCATTGGATGATACACCAAGTAGATGTGAAATCTACATTTTTAAATGGGAAATTAAAAGAAGAAGTGTATTTAGTGCAACCTGAGGGGTTTTTTAAACTGGGGGAAGAACATTTAGTCTGTAGATTGAAGAAAGCATTGTATGGACTAAAACAGGAAACCAGGTCATGGTATGATAAAATTGATTCATTTTTCCCACAACATAGTTATAAAAGAAGTAAGAATGACCATAATCTGTATACCGTGTTTGACAAAGAGGGGAAAATTGTTTTGATTTCTTTATATGTATATGATCTTATCATTACAGGACATGCAGATGAACTCTTAAAGAAATCAAAGAGAATATGTCACATCTTTTTGAGATGAAAGACCTTGGAGAGCTACACTACTATTTGGGTCTAGAAGTTTGGAGGGATTTTGGCCAGACTTTTCTGTCACAGTGTAAATAATGTCAGGAGTTTACTGAAAAAGTTTAGAATGGATCAGTGCAAACCTACAACAGTGCCTTTACAGAAGAATACCAAACTTCAAAATGATGATGGTTCTAAGGAGGCAAAGGCAACATTGTATAGACAACTGATTGGGAGTCTAATCTACTTGACTACAACTAGGCCGGATTTGGCTTATGTAGTCAGTGTATTGAGCCAATTCATGTCAAATCCTCTTGAGAGTCATTGGGTTGCAGCGAAAGGCGTCTTAAGGTATCTTCAAGGAACCTTAGACTATGGTATTAAATATACTGATTCGTGTGATGTTAAATTGATAAGTTTTTCAGACTCCGATTAGGCTAGAAATGTAGATGACAGACGATCCATAACAGGCTATGCATTCAACATTGGGTCCGAGGTCATTGCATGGAGCAACAAAAAGAAAAACACAATATCCTTGTCTTCAACAGAAGCTGAGTATCAAGCGATGTGTGCAACAACTTGTGAAGCATCTTGGTTGAGGAGACTTCTGCATGATGCTGGAGAAGAACAAAAGGATGCAACAATTATCAAATGCGAGAATCAGAGCTCTATCAAACTTGCAAATAATCCAGTATTTCATAAAAACAAAAAGCACATTGATACACAGTTTCATTTGTCAGGGAGAAATTTTAATCAAAGGAAATCCATATTGAATATTGTAATACATGTGACAATGCCGCTAATATTTTCACTAAGCCTCTCAGTAGAATCAAGTTTGAATTGTTTAGGGAAATGTTAGGAATACTTGTGAACCCCTTTCTCCATTAAGGGGGAAGTGTTGCAGATGATGGAGAAATGTATCTTAGAAGAAATTCAGTGAATTAGTTGAGTGTATGCCTTATATTAGGATTTAGTTCCTATTTCTTAGGAGACTGTTCTAACTTCCTTATTTAATTGTACGTTATATATTCATGGTGTGTAATGATGAAGGAGGCAAAGCGTTATGCCAGAAGCAGTCTCCAAGTGATGCTCTGCCCCTATGAGCTACCCAATTTGTTAATAAAGTTCATTCTTCAATTCTTAATAACATTGGTTAAAACAAAAATGTGATGGTTGGTAAAAGTGGTTTAATATTAGTTCGATACCCATCGAACGCCTGCACTGCCATACACAAGGACTAATTCCATTTCACATTCATATATATATATTTAAATATCCTCGAAATATGATAGGATTAAACTAAATTTTGTTTATTTTAGAATGTTGTACTTCTAATGTGCTACTGAATAGAGGAAAATACCCAAGAATATAAAATTTAATAGTAATATTTCTCAACTAGAACACAACAAATATAACTTTACACTTATAATTACATGATTTCACATAAATTTTGCGGCTTCAATGAATAAAGCACTCTATTGAATAATTACAACATGATAATACATGACATAGGAAAAGAAAAAGTATCTTATAAAACAAATATTATACAGGTCGCAATTCAGTTTTGTTTTCACTGAATTAATTTGTTTTTAACCAAATATTTTAGCTACTTATCAGTGTGAATTAATTTGTTTTTGACTAAATATTTTAGCTATTTATTCATAATTTTAATTACTTATCGTTGTGAATTAATTTGTTTTTTATTAAATATTTCAGCTACTTATTCATAATTTTAGTTACTTATCAGTGTGAATTAATTTGGTTTTTACTAGATATTTTAACTATTTATTCATAATTTAATATTGGGGATTTAATTTTAATTTTTAAATTGATTTATTTGTAAGGAGATTGGTTGAGGTATTATTATTTGGGGCGTAGTAACTTCTATTTCTATTAGTTATATTTTTTTTTTAGTTTTATTTCATTTTTATTTAATTTTTCCTTTTTCTATTATTTCCATTTTGATGAATTATAGTTTTGTCTCCATTTTTTCAATTTAATATAACTTTGTATTCTGCATAGAGAAATTGCTGCAACGTCAAAAGTGGTTAGAAGCAAAAAAGATTCAAGAAATCTTGAAATAGCAATATTTCAATCATGATTTTTTTATGGTGGAAATGGATTTAGCACCATCAAAAACTTTTGGGGCACCTAAAATCTATTGAGATTTTCGGTTTTCATAAATTGGGCAAAAATCTCAGTAGGTGACAACAATAAGATTTTGTTGCTATATTAGCTCTATTTTGTTGGGAGAGAGTTAATGCATCCTATGTTTGTTGTAAGAGGATTTATGAGACAGTTAATTTCTATGAGCTATAAAATAGATGTCGGTACAGATTGGGAGGTGTGCGAGAGTTTGTGAGGAAATTGATTATTTTGTAATCTTCTGTTTGATAATAAAGATTGCCGATGCCTATGTTTAGTGGATGTAGCCTAGATTAGTTGGGTGAACCACGTTAAACCACTGTGTCATTTATCTATGATTTTATATGCTGTGTTTGTCTTTTATTTTCGCTGCGCGCCATTAGCTCTAACAAGTGGTATCAGAGCGAGTTGGAGGAGTGGCGCAGCGGAGGTGTGGCGGGCCCAAGTCTGGCGTAGACTGTTTGTGCATTGACTGGTGCTGTGTTGGATTTTGGCTATGGAAACAGCATATGCCAATTTACCACATTACCATTCGGCACATTCCAATTTACCAGCGTGGCGGTGGAGGACCTGCGCGTGCCGAGAACGTTGATGAATGTTGAATAACAATTGTGTATGCCAAATCGCAAAACATTTTGAAACTGCCTACGCGGTGTCATCAAGCACACAAACGACATTCACAGTGAGAAGTTAAGCATGTTTTCTACACGCTGATGTCCCAGTTTTATAAAGAGCGAGTATCGGTGTGGACGAAGCAATTGTTTACGGTGTTTAAGTGTTCAAGACGTATGCAAAAGACTGCGTTTGGGGACACTGTCGTTGTGTACAGTTGCAGGAGTTGGAGCGAGTGTGTGCGTGTGGTGTAAGTGTGAAACAGGTGCGCCAAGAATTGGCAGAGAACGCATTGGCGCAGATAATTAAGGCAAAGTTGCGCCAATTGGCGCGGATCCGATATTCATAATCGCGCCAGAGATTCATAATAGTAAATTGACGCGGATCCGACTTTATTAGTCGCGCCAGTGTGCCAAGATCCCGATGAGCGCGGATCCGAGGGGAAAAGTCGCGCCAATTTCGGCACTCTACACGTTTTTCTCTCCGGCGCGGATTGTCTGCTGGTAGGATAGCGCCAACGCGCCAATTGCGTTGGTAAAACTACAATTGTTTTTTGACTTTTTATTTTATAATTGCAGTTTGGTACCGCAAAGCATTTTTTGGATAGAAGGCGAAGGCATTGTGTATTAAATCTTTATTTAATTGATTAACTGGTTGGAATTGGAGATTGTTTTTGGTTGATACAAGATGGCGAAAACTCATAGTGCCCGGTTTGAAATCGAGAAGTTTAATGGCAAAAACAATTTCGAGATCTGGAAGGTAAAGATGCATGATTTGCTGGTACAACAAGGTGTGGCTAAGGCATTGTTGGGCAAATCGAAACAGCCATACAACATCACAGATAATGAGTGGGCCGAGATGGATGAAAGAGCAGTGAGTGCTATTCGGCTGTGTTTGGCGGATGATGTGTTGTTTAATATCGTGTCAGAGAAAACAGCTGCAGGCCTGTGGTCGAAGCTTGAGAAGCTCTACATGACGAAATCCTTGACAAATCGAATTCTCCTGAAGCGGCAACTATACAGTTTGCGAATGAAGGAAGGTACATAGATTACTGATCATTTGAATGTTTTTAATACTCTACTAGTGCAATTAGAAAGTATAGAAGTAAAATTTGAATCCGAGGACAAAGCCATAACTTTATTATGCTCGTTGCTCGAGTCATGGGATCATTTTGTTACTTCTATAAGTCTTAGTTCATCAGAAACCATTGAATTTGATGATGTCATTGGAGCTTTGTTGTCCGAAGAGACAAGGAAGCGGTCGAATGCTGACACCTCTACATCAGAGGCAATGATGGCTAGAGGTCGTTCTAGATAAAGACGCTCTGGTAAGCACAGCGACTCGCGTTCAAAATCGAAAGGGAAGAAGAGTAAAGTAAAGTGCTGGTTTTGTGGCAAATCATGGCATTTGAAGAAGGACTACTGGAAGCGACAACAAACTTCTAAAGAAGCTTCTTCGACAGAGAAGAAGGAAGCAAACACGACATATACAGGTTCGGCATTTGGTTCAGGTATGAGCGATGAAGTGTTATCAGTTAATTTGGAAAATCATGATCAACATTGGTTGTTAGATTCCGATGCATCAAACCACATGTGTATTCATAAAAAATGGTTTAAGACGTATAGATCTATTAATGATGGAGTCGTGTACATGGGTAATGATGTCACATCTAATATTGTGGGAATAGGGAGTATACAGCTGCAAATGTTTGATGGGACAACTAAAATGTTAACTGATGTAAGACATGTACCAAATTTAAGGAAAAATCTAATATCACTAGGAGCACTTGACACCAATGGATATAAAACTGTAATTCAAGGTGGAGTAATGAAAATTTATAAAGGTATTTTACTAGTAATGAAAGCTAAGAAAGTAGGAAATCTATTTCAGTTAGAAGGAAGAACAGGGTCAGATCATGTGTCTACGATGTCTGAACATGACAGTAGTTCCATTCACCTATGGCATCAAAGGTTGGGCCATATGAGCGAAAGAGAGTTAAAGATTTTGGCTGATCGCAAGTTACTTCCTAATCTAAGGTATGGAAAGTTAGATTTCTGTAAACATTGTCTGTTTGGCAAACAAAGTAAGCAAAAGTTTAAAACAGGCAAACATACTAGTAAAGGAATACTTGATTATATCCATTCAGATGTTTGGAGTCTAGCACCTACAACCTCGTATGGTGGCTCGTCATATTTTGTATCGTTTATTGATGACTTTTCTAGGAAAGTGTGGGTCTACATGTTGAAAAGGAAGTCTGATGTTTTTACAGTTTTCAAGTAGTTTAGAGCATTGGTAGAAGACCTCACTGGCAGAACTATAAAATGTTTAAGAACTGACAATGGTGGTGAGTTTACTTCCAAGGAGTTTGAAAACTATTGCAAGGATGCAGGGATTGAGAGACATAAGACTATTGTTTATACTCCTCAGCAAAATGGAGTTGCTGAACGCATGAATAGGACTCTTTTGGAGAGAGCAAGGAGTATGCTTAGTAACGCCGATTTGTAGAAGGAATTGTGGACAGAAGCAGTGGATACAACTTGTTATGTGATAAACCGGTCACCATCGACAGTGATAGGTTGCAAGATTCCTCAAGAGGTATGGAAATGTCACCCTTGTGATTATTCTAAACTTAGAGTGTTTGGTTGTGATGCATATGCTCTAGTGCCTAAACATCAACGAACTAAATTAGATCCAAAATCAAAAAGGTATACCTTTGTTGGGTATGGTGATGGAACAAAGGGATTTAGATTGTGGGATCCTACTACCCGCAAAATCATCATCAACAGAGATGTAAAGTTTGATGAATCCTCTCTTGTACAGTTAGATGTAGATAATAAATTGAAACATGATGATGTATCTACTTTTCAGCATATTCAGTTTGACAGCACTTCTAATGATAGTCATGATGAACATAGTTCAGATTCTAGTCATGAACAGGTTTCAGAATCAGATTATGAACAGGGTTCAGATGTAGGTCATGGACAGGTCTCAGATGGTGATCATGAAGAAGTTCCTACAGATGGTAGTCAGCCAATTGTGGAAGCACCAGAAACATCCTTAAGGAGGTATACAAGAATCAAATGCCCTCCGAAAAGGTATGATGATTATGTTACTTCACTTGCATTTACCACTAATGATGATGAACCTATGTGCTATCAGGAAGCTATAGAAGGTTCGAAAAGTGACAAATGGAAAGCAGCTATGAAGGACGAAATGATGGCCTTAGGTAAGAATGGCACATGGGATCTGGTTGAACTTCCGAAAGACAGGAAAACTGTTAGGATATTCCGACACATAGGATATAGTTAAGTTCAACTTGGTCTAGTATAGAGATAGGTTAGAGTTAGGTAAAGTGTGTTTCTTTACCGTTGTACATTTTGTAACTTACAATCCGACGGTCACGATATGTAGTGATCCGACGGTTCACTCTCACCTCGGTATTACCGACACTTGATCCGTGGCTTGACACCCGATTGGTCCATGAGTTCTATTTAAAGCGCATGGAGGGTCATTGTTCGGGTAATCCGTGCATGAGAGAAGCTTATGTAAATTTTCATTCTTTGATTAATAAATTGTCTGTACCCACGTTGGGACAGGCCGTGGACTGTTTCCCTCCTTGCACTCTGAGGGTTTTAACCACGTCAAAAATACTGGTGTATTGATATGAGATCTGGTTGTGAGCGGTGTCCTCTTGGTATTCTTTCTGAGGAACTTACCCTGTAAATTCCTACATGGTATCAGAGCTATTTGAGGGCCGCGTCTGTTGGTGATCCAAATCTGAAGCCGGTAGAACTGCATGCGGCTGTCGTTTCCTAGATCTGCTGTTTCTGACTGCTTTCGGGCCGAGAGGACTGCTCTGTTGCGTTCGGAGCATCTGTTTCAGTGAGGAACCCCTTTCGTTTCACGCGAAAAGGTTTCCGGTAGCCCTAGCTGCGTCATTTTTCAGATCGGGAGGTATACAGTGTTTTTTTTGCAGTTTACTGTCATTTTCTCTCTGCTTATTTCGGTTTCGGTTTATTTATTTAGCCTTTTTTTTCCGGATCTATACCTTTCATTTCTGCGTATGCTCTTTGCCCTGCGACTCTGTGCGATCTGGGCAAATCAGAAACAGAAAGAAAGGATTTTTCTCATGCGTATGCTCTTTTCCCTGCACCTTAGTGTGATCTCGGAAAATCAGAAACATTGAGAAAAATATTTAGTTTTTCGGCTAAAAGCTAACTTTGAGATTTTTTTTTAAAATTTCTAGTTTTTTGGCTAAAGCTAACTTCGAGCCGTAAGGTTCGTTTTTCTTTGGATATTCGTGTTGGGTTTTGTGTTTTGTGTTTTGTAGGGGAAAAGAGTCTTCCCAAGGCAAGCACAGAAATCGAGGCCCCCCCCCCCCCCCCCTCTCTCTCTCTCTCTCTCTCTCTCTCTCTCTCTCAAATATTTTGTATAGATCAATTGGTTCAAAGACCTTTTAAGAGAGTAGAGGTCTTGGGTTCAAGTCTCCATTTTGTGGGGGCGGATTTTTTCATTCCCGCACATTCGCGCACTTTGCCGGCAACGTCAACAATTTTTTTTTCAAAAAGCCATAACTTCTTCATCCGGAAGCCTTTTTCAGAGCCGTTTTTTTTAAAACCGCCTATTTTTTCGAGATCTATCCATTGGACCACTTACTTTCAGCATCTTCAGCTTCAGTTGTTTTTCAAAAAATGGAAAGTCCATGCCAAGTCATTCTTGACAGCACTAACTACTTCCAATGGGTAGCCTACATGGGAGATTTACTTAGAAGTAAAGGTCTCTTCAGAATAGCCACAGACCAAGAGAAGAAACCCAAAGATGAAGACAAGGCCGAAAAATGGGAAAATCGACAAGATCAAGCACGTGGTTTGATAGGAATGTCTGTTTCTCCTGATCTTAGATTCCACATTGCAGAAATTGAAACTCCTCATGAAGCATTAGAAAAACTTGCTAAAGTTTTTGGGATTAAAAATGAAATTAGAGCCCATCAACTTGAGAATGAGTTGCTTACTTTGGATCCTAATAATTTTTCTTGCATTGAAGATTTCTTGTCCAAATTCAAGACCCTTAGATATCTCTTGGAAGGTGTTAAAGTTAAGAAAGAAGATGGTAACCTTATTTATTCCATCCTTACTAAGTTGGGACCAGCCTACTCTGTATTTGTTTCCACTTTCCATTCTACCAGGGAAGCTTTCATTTGTCAAGGCAAAGACTACAAGCCCCCTTCCTTTGACTCCTTTTGTGATTCCTTAATAAGAGAACAAGAAAAACTCTTACACCTTGGTCTTCTTAATCTTGGAAACTCTTCCTCGAAAGCGTTAGCCGCCCAGCAGCAACCAAATTCAAAGAATCCTAAGAAGTCTTATCCTCAAAGGAATGGTCCTAAACCAACTCAGCCTCAAGATGAAAGATCATTTCAGCAATATGACAAGACCAATAAAAACAAATGGAAGAAGACTGACAGACATTGTAACTTTTGTAATCGAGATGGCCACTTAGAATCTAAATGCTTTAAGAAGATGGAAGCCTTGGAAGCCGCAATGAAGAAACATAACATCCATCTGGAGCCTACTTCAACTTCAACTTCCGGAACGGCATTTTCTGCATGTCATCGTCAATCATCTCAGTCTGGTTATGCATTAAATGTATCTTCTTCTTCTTCTCATTCTCATGAGTGGCTCATTGATTCTGGAGCCTCTTGTCACATGGCCAAAAACCAAGCCATGTTTTCTTCTTTAAATGATTGTAACACCAAAAATATATATGTTGGTGATGATAGATCTCTTAATGTTGTAGGGACTGGAACTGTTCATCTAGACAATGGTCAGTTCAATGATGTATTATGTGTTCCAAACTTATCCTGCAACCTTCTATCTGTCTATCAGATAACTCATTCAGGTGAAGGTAAAATTGTTGAATTTTCACCTCATGATGTTGTAATCAAGGATCTAAAAGATCCTAAACAGATTCTAGCTACTGGTCTTGCTGATGATTCCAAAAGGTTGTATAAGTTTCACAACTTTGGGTCATCCCATCTTCCCTCAGTATTTGTTGCTCATAATGATGAAGTGAGCAAACTTTGGCATGAGCGGTATGGTCACTTAAACTATCGCTCCCTTCAGCATCTATGTAAAGAAAACATGGTGACAGGTCTTCCTATGGTATCTTGCAAAGATGGTGTTTGTTCCGGATGTGTACTCGGAAAACATCATCGGGACAGTTTTGACAAACGTGCCTCTTGGCACGCCTCAGCCCCTTTACAGCTTGTGCACAGTGATTTATGTGGTCCTCTTCCTGTTGCTTCATTCTCTGGCTGCAAGTACTTCTTAACTTTCATTGATGATTTCTCCAGACGCACTTGGGTATACTTCTTAAAACTCAAGAGCGAAGTATTTACCACCTTTTTGGCCTTCAAAGCATTCGTTGAAAAACAATCTGGACATCAAATTCTTAAGCTAAGAACTGATAATGGTGGAGAATATATTAAAAATGCATTCATCAACTTTTGCACCGAAAATGGAATTCAAATGCAACATACTGTTCCATACACTCCACAACAAAATGGTGTAGCTGAAAGGAAAAATCGCACCTTAAAGGAAATGGCTAATTGTATGCTGCAATCTAAAGGACTCAGTCTTAGTTTTTGGGCCGAAGCAATTAATTGTGCAAATTATATAATCAATCGCACTCCTACTAAGGTTCTAGAGAATATCACTCCAGAAGAAGCTTGGAGTTCCATTAAACCAGATGTAAGTCACTTTCGTGTGTTTGGAAGTGAAGCATGGGCCCATATTCCAGATGAAAAGCATAAAGCCTTAGAACCTAAGAGTGAGAAATGTACTTTTGTTGGATATTCTGAAGATGTAAAAGGCTATAGACTTATTCCATTTAAGTCCAAAAATGTTATCATTAGAAGAGATGTAAAATTTGATGAAAATAAATCGGCCTGCGAGCCTAGTCCGGCGGATGTGCCACCTCTTCCTATCTCTTCTATCTTTGAAAACATTTCTTCTTCTGATGATGAAAGCGAGGATGATAATCCTTCCCCACCTTCTCAGGATCCTCAACTTCCAAGATGGGTCCGTGCTACTCGGGATGCAGCAGGTGATCTTGCCGGTGATCCTACAGATCAGCGACGTACACGTTCTCAGTTTGAAAGAGCCTCTTCTTTACTGGCTCAAGCTCCAGTAAATCATGATCCTGACACTTTTGCAGAAGCTTCAGGCCATCCACATTGGGAAACAGCTATGAATGAAGAATATCATTCATTGATGACAAATGATACATGGGATCTTGTTCCTCTACCAAAGGGACGCAAACTTGTTAGATGCAAATGGGTTTACAGAACCAAGTATGGACCAGATGGGAAAGTTGATAAACATAAAGCTCGTCTAGTTGCTAAGGGCTTTTCACAGGTTGAAGGCATTGACTACACTGAAACCTTCTCTCCAGTTGCCAAAATGAACTCTATCCGCCTTGTTCTTTCCCTTGCTGCCTCTTTAAAATGGGAAGTCCATCAAATGGATGTTAAATCTGCCTTCTTGCATGGGGACTTGCAGGAAGAAATCTATATGGAACAACCCATTGGCTTCATACAAACAGACTCCAGCCTCGTTTGTCGACTTAAGAAATCCCTTTATGGCCTCAAGCAAGCTCCTCGAGCTTGGTATGCCAAAATGGATAGCTTTCTTTTAGAATCTGGCTTTTCTAGGTGTCATTCTGACAATACTGTCTACACCAAGAAAGTGGGCAACTCTCTCATCATCCTTGTTCTTTATGTTGATGATCTTATTCTTACTGGTAGTGATCCCAACCTTATAAACCATGTGAAGTCCAGCCTTAAAAAGAAATTTGAAATGACAGACTTAGGACACTTACACTATTTTCTCGGTCTTCAAGTCTTGCAATCCCAAGAGGGTATTTTCCTTTCCCAGTCCAAGTATGCTTGTGATATTCTTCGTCATTTTCACATGGAAGACTGTAAGCCAGCCACTTCTCCCTTTCAGTCTGGAGTCAAACTTTCAGTCTCTTGTACTTCTCCTGAAGTTGATGCTACCTTATACCGTCAACTTGTCGGAAAACTCTTGTATTTAACCCATACTCGTCCTGATCTTTCCTTTGCTGTTGGCCTTGTTGCTCGTTTTATGCAAAACCCCCGTGAAAGTCATTGGAAAGCAGCTAAAAGAATACTTCGTTATGTTCGAGGTACAGTACAGTTTGGGATTCATTACAGTGCCAAAGCAGCTCCTCTGTTAGTTGGTTTCACTGATTCTGATTGGGCTGGTGACCTTGATGATCGGAAGTCTACTGCCGGTTATGTCTTCACTCTTGGTTCAGGACCTATTACATGGGCTTGTAAGAAACAGGCTGCCATTTCTCTTTCATCAGCAGAAGCAGAGTATCGTGGTGCCGTGGAAGCTAGTAAGGAAGCCTTGTGGCTTCGTCAGATCCTATCAGAGTTTGGCTTTGAGCAGCAGCATCCAACCACACTTTGGTGTGATAATCAAAGTGCCATTCAGCTATGCAAAGATCCAGTCCAGCATCAGCGCAGCAAACACATTGAACTACACATGCACTTCATCAGAAAGCTCATTCATGACCATGTTCTTGAAGTGCAATATTGTCCAACAGATGATCAGGTTGCAGACATCTTCACAAAGGCTCTCACAGAGGCGAAGTTCACTAAACTTCGATATATGCTTGGAGTTCAGGAAGTTGTCACTAAGGGGGGATAGGCTCTAGTGCCTCCTTCCTTCTCCTATTGTGTCATATTTGTAAATCCTTCAATCCTATCCCAAGTTGTTCTTAAGGGGGGATGTTAGGATATTCCGACACATAGGATATAGTTAAGTTCAACTTGGTCTAGTATAGAGTTAGGTTAGAGTTAGGTAAAGTGTGTTTCTTTACCGTTGTACATTTTGTAACTTACAATCCGACGGTCACGATATGTAGTGATCCGACGGTTCACTCTCACCTCGGTATTACCGACACTTGATCCGTGGCTTGACACCCGATTGGTCCATGAGTTCTATTTAAAGCGCATGGAGGGTCATTGTTCGGGTAATCTGTGCATGAGAGAAGCTTATGTAAATTTTCATTCTTTGATTAATAAATTGTCTGTACCCACGTTGGGACAGGCCGTGGACTGTTTCCCTCCTTGCACTCTGAGGGTTTTAACCACGTCAAAAATACTGGTGTATTGATTTGAGATCTGGTTGTGAGCGGTGTCCTCTTGGTATTCTTTCTGAGGAACTTACCCTGTAAATTCCTACAAAAACTGTGGGATGTAAATGGGTTTTCAAGGTGAAACGGGGTGTGAATGATACGGAGGACAAATACAAAGCGAGGCTGGCTGCAAAAGGGTTTTCTCAGAAAGCAGGCATTGACTTTCATGAGATATTTTCACCAGTTGTTAAAATAGTTTCAATTCGAATTGTGTTAGCATTAGTCGCTTTGCTTGATTTAGAATTACAGCAACTAGATGTTAAGACTGCGTTTTTACATGGAGATTTAGATGAGGAAATTTATATGGAACAACCAGAAGGGTTTGTTCAGCATCGCAATAAGAAATTTGTCTGCAGGCTCAAGAAGTCATTGTATGGTCTGAAGCAGTCGCCTCGACAGTGGTACAAGAAATTTGATTCTTTCATGTTGAGTCAAAAATATATAAGAAGTGAATATGATCATTGTGTTTACTTTAAGCAATTAAGTAATGGCATGTTCATTATCTTAGTGTTGTATGTTGACGATATGCTTGTAGCAAGCAAAAGCATTGAAGAAATCAACAGGTTAAAGACTCAGATGGCAAGGACATTTGATATGAAAGATCTAGGAGCAGCAAGACAGATTTTGGGCATGGAGATTTTCAGAGACAGGAGCAATGGTAAGCTGTGGCTATCACAACAGAATTATATTGAGAAAATACTCTTGAGGTTTGGTATGAACAATGTGAAGCCTGTGTCAGTCCCTTTAGCTTCCCATTTTAAGCTTTCTTCCAGTTTATGTCCTAATATAGATGAAGAAAAGGAATATATGTCTCAAATTCCATATGCCAATGTAGTAGGATGTTTGATGTATGCGATGGTTTGTACTCGACCAGATATTTCACATGTAGTTGGGGTTGTCAGCAGGTATATGGAAAATCTAGGTAAAGAACACTGGTCAGCAGTGAAATGGGTGCTTCGGTATTTGAGAGGCACAAGTAGTTATTGTATCACTTACAATAAGGGTAGTGAATTTGTTTGCGGGTATGTTGATTCCAATTTTGCAGGTGATTTGGATAAGAGAAGGTCAACTTCAGGGTATGTCTTTACTCTTGCAGGTGGAGCTATTAGCTGGATGTCAAAGCTACAAAACATTGTTGCTTTATCCACTACTGAAGCAGAATACATTGCTGCTTCTCATGCTTGCAAAGAAGCGATTTGGCTGAAAGGTTTGCTTGGTGAGTTTGGTAGGTTACAGGACAACATCAAGTTACTTTGTGATAGTCAAAGTGCAATACATTTGGCTAAGAATCCGGCCTATCATAGTAAATCCAAGCATATACCAATAAAGTACCATTTTGTAAGACAGGTTATCACTGAAAGGGGAGCCTCTCTTGAAAAGGTGCATACAAAGGAAAACTGTGCAAACATGTTCACGAAACCAGTTTTGTTAGAGAAGCTACATTGGTGTTTGGCTTCTCTTGGATTGCAGAAAAGATAACATAATAAATGAACAGGGTATCAGGCTAATTGTTGTCAAGGTGGAGATTGTTGAGATTTTCGGTTTTCATAAATTGGGCAAAAATCTCAGTAGGTGACAACAATAAGATTTTGTTGCTATATTAGCTCTATTTTGTTGGGAGAGAGTTAATGCATCCTATATTTGTTGTAAGAGGATTTATGAGACAGTTAGATTCTCTGAGCTATAAAATAGATGTCCGTACAGATTGGGAGGTGTGTGAGAGTTTGTGAGGAAATTGATTATTTTGTAATCTCCTGTTTGATAATAAAGATTGCCGATGCCTATGTTTGGTGGACGTAGCCCAGATTGGTTGGGTGAACCACGTTAAACCACTGTGTCATTTATGTATGATTTTATATGCTGTGTTTGTTTTTTATTTTCGCTGTGTGCCGTTAGCTCTAACAAAATCTTGAAGTTTGAGAGCTGTGACCTAGATATACAAAAATCCTTGCCGGATTTTATCAAAAACTTGCCGGAATTTCCATGATTTTCAAGGCAAAAAAACAGTCTAGTTAGACCACGGCCTTATTCTTATATTAAAACCATATTTTAATAAATTTAATTCTAAAAAATTATATATATTAATAAAAAATAAAAAATAAAACACATAAATATAAAAAAAAATTAAGTGTATATATGTTAATATAAACAATATTACTTAATCATATTTCTTAATTTTTGGTGATAGTATTTAACAATACAATATTTTATTAGTTATATTTTTGTGATGAAATATTTATATTTACTATTTTTTAGTTTAATTAAGCTATATTTAAACTAAACTGCTGGGAGTAGCTACTATGTAGCCCTTGTTATAATCTCTCATCATTTGTAATAAATATGATTATAAACTCTCATTATTTGTGATAACATTCTTAGTGATCAAGTTGTTTGTTCATAAGATGCCCAAGCTAAGGCTATTTTTCAAAGAAGCGTATTCAAAACAATAATTCATAAGTTTAAATTGTCCATCGAATGGATAGCTATAGAAATTTTAAATGCAAGTGGTTAGAAATGAAGCTAATGTAAATATGACCATGTTGATTCCTCGAAAATCTAAGTCATATTTGCAACACCTTCCTGTATTTCCAATTTAGGGGTGATGCTTTGGCACTAGTATGAGACTCATCATTTTTTTGTTACCCATTGGGTCTAATACTTATGATCCAAATTTGAAATCATTATAGTAATTTATATTCCAATATCAACTAGCAGAACCACATTAATAAATGTGGTTATCAACCATATTTATTATGTAATAACAATATTAATAATTTATACCATATATAATAAAAATATTCCCCGATGGGGGTGATGGACATAGTGCATGGGGCACCTTGTGGTCCATGATGACCAACAGTTGGCACTCGGGTTGAGGGCCACCCCTCCTTCCCTCTCACTTCACCTGGTGTATGAGGAGGAGTAATGGTATGTGAATTTAGTAGCACCTCGATCAACACGGGAGGTGTCATTCTAAGATCGAGGGTGGTTGACGGGGACTTCATTCATGTTTCGTTTCAACTTCATGCTCTTGCCTGGTTCTTTGTTCGTCGAAGAAGGAAGCGACACTGCTTCTGTTGGGCAGGGTTGCGCCCCCAGAAATGCAGTTCGCCCCCAGGCTGTTGGCTCTGTAAATTGGTAACTTTCCTGTTGCAAGGGTGCTTTTTGAGTGGTTGTCAACTGTGCTTCCTAGTGGAATTGGCCTTTGGAAGCTCCTTCATGATTTGTGTATTGGTGTTCTGCAGTTACGGGTCTTTTGGTGGTTGGAGCGGACCGCGTAGGCGACATTTCTCCTGGGAGGGGTGGCAGTTTTGTAGATGGCTTTCATCTTTTGGCTTCTAGGCCTGTAATTGGGTTGTTTGGATTCTTCGCGTGAGGTTTTCTATGTCTTTCAGGGGGAAGGGAGAAAGAATCTTGGAGGTAGAAGTGATCTTTTACTGCTAGTGTGGTTGGGGGGAGGTCCTCAAAGTGTGGTGGGAAATTATGTGCTTCTTTTGGCTCTCTTGCATTTGAATTATTCAAATTTCAGTACCTCTCTATGTTCGAGCCTGGGGTGGTTAATCTCCTGAGTCTATGCAGTGTTGTGTGATTTCAGTTGGTGTGAGTTTGTAACCAGGTCTGTGAGGTTGCTGGTTTCTGCATTGGGTGCGACGAGCCTGGTGGGTGTGGGTCGGGTGTGCCTGAAGGGTCTTCTACATTGCAGGTGAAGATGCTAGTCCAGCGTTGATGCGTCCAGCCTTGAGAGGAGGATGGTCCTCCCTCCCTCCAAATCCCTTCTCGGTGGGACGCAGGGACCGGGCTTCTCAATTGTAGAACACAGAGTAGGGGGTGGAGGTGTTTGTGGCTCGTTGGGGTGGCAAGTCGACGGGAAGCTCCTGGAGGATGGTGGATGGTGTTTAGGGTGGTCGAGGGTGTGGCGGCTCGGTGAAGGGTTGTGGGGGTCAATCGTCGTGAACATTGGTGAGGGATGAGGCTCGACGACATAGCAACTCGAGGCGACAAGGGGGTGTAGAGTCTTTGGTTCCTGGTTCAAGGGTCATTCAACATTGTTGCCTGGAAAATTGTAGAGACTTGATTCAATCCCTGCTGGAGCGATTGGAAACTATTGAAAGGATTTGACAGGAGGAACATGTGGAACTGGGAGCTACCTTGGATAAATTGCACTACTTTCAGTGCCACGTCTGGGAGCGTATTGTGGTGGTCTAGTGAGGAAAGAACTTGCTATCGGAGAAGGTGGAGAAGCTGGAGTCCTGGATGGCTCATTTCGAGGAGCACATCCAATGCTCTTTTCGAACTCTGCCTCCTCTTGGGACAGCCCCAGACAACCCAGCCTCCATCATGTCGGATGGCTAGCATGACTATAGGTATTTCCTCTGTTTTACTTATCTTCTGGTACCTTTGGCCTTCTCAGTTTTGGATGATGTCCTTAGTTTCATTTTTGTATTTTGTTCATATGTTGTATGCGGTGATCAACAAACCTGGTTGAGGTGAGACCACCTGTTTTTGTTGCTACTCTCGATGTACATCTTTCTCAAGAATGAATAGAATTTTAACTTACAAAAAATATATATAATAGAAATATAATATAATATATGTTTGTTGGGTCTCTATAATACTAGTGATTACCCCATTACTATTGCAGTTATACCCCTTATTAATATTGTTGTTCCCCTATTGCCCCCATATTGTTATTATTGTGTCCCATAGAATCCCTCTATTGTTATTTTTGTGGCTTTATATTATTATTGTTAGGTCGGCTCGATTATATTGTGACTCCTTAGACTCCTATATATAGAAAGGAGGTTTTGTCATTTGAATCATCCAAGAATTGTTCATTTATGTAATGTAAAGGAGGTTGCCCCCTCGAAGAGGCTTAATTCTAAGGCATTGATCTATCTTTTATATCTTTTCTTGAGCTGGTTTCATAACATTTGGTATCAAAGCTTTGGATTCTAGGGTTTCGCTGCTCCAAACAGGTCATCATGGAATTTTCGCTATAACTTTTTTTCTACGATGTTTCAGAAGTTGCAAAAAAAACCCATTTGAGACGATATCGCTCTAAACCTCGGGTGCGAATTTTAGAACTTTTTGCGCTACATTTGCGGAGATATGATCTGAGGAAGTTGGTATTTTTGCAGACTCCTGAATTACATTCCAAACAGGTGACCTGGGGAAAATCGTCATAACTTTCTCTCTGGGGATCGAATTGAAATTTCGTAAGAAGGTACAAAAATAAGACAGACTGTAGTTTCTTGAATGCATTTTTTAGATCCAAAGGTCGAAACAGTGACTCGTGGCATGTCGTACAAGTTTGCTCTACTGAACTAGTCTATAATCAAGTCACTGTGGGAGATTTCGCATAACTCTTCCTTGGAGAATCCAATTTGGGTCAGACTTGTGGCATTGGAAAGAGGACATAAAGAGCTACTACAGATCACAAATTCAAAACTAGATGATTGGAAAGTACAGAGATACATCAGAGGCAATATCGAGCTCCTACAAAGTGAAAAAAGGTGTGTAGATTTTTTTTAATTTTTGCTTAAGCTTGGTTTGAAAATTTATTTTGAAGGAATTAAAAGGGAATAGTAGAGTATTATTATCAGTAACTGATGCCCCAAGGAAAGAAAATGCAAACACCTAGTAAGGAACCTGAAAGCTCTAGCATCACTCATGAAGAAGAGGAAGAAATGCTACATGATATATCAAAATTACAAGAACAAGTGCAACAAATGTCACGCTCACAAAAGTTAACAGAAGCTAAGATAAATGGCGTGGAAGCTAAGATGAATGGAATGGAAGCTAAGATGGACAATTTGAAGATAGATTTGAACACAAATTTGAAGACAGACATGGCATATTTGAAGACAGATTTGACGAATTTTCTACAAGAAATACTTACTAATGGTGAAAAGGTAGTGTCTAGTCAATTTAATGTCTTAAATTGCTCTACATAAATTATCAATCCGGGTATCGTAAACTGATGAAGTGTGGTGCACCATATGTGCTTAGTTAACCTCTCTCTTACTTCGTTGTTTTATAGTTTATGTTGTTTTTGGGGTTTTGTTCTTGTTGCTTTTCTAAAGTGTTTAATGCGACAAGTTTAATCGAAATAAAATGCAATAATCAAATAATGAGAGAATGACTATGAGACCCAGTATCCTTGCTGCTTCAGCAAAAGGACAAGATGATTCTATCACGTCATTAGTTCATTAAAAGGCTATGTGCATCACTAATCTACAATCAACTTGAAAGCAATTTATGTACAGCTAATATACATGGTGAAATAAAATGCAAAAAATAAAATGACAACTATACAAGGCAGGGGCCCCCTACCACCTATGAAATCAAATGCTTAAAGGAAAATAAAGACATCAAATAAAGGACTAATGACATCGGCCCAGTATCTCTGCTGCTGATTTAAAATGAAAATGAAATGTGAAATCTAAGTGACACTACATAAAGGAGACAAATCACACTACTTTAACCTTTTCTTAACCTTTTTGCCTTTCAGCTAGATTTATCATGTGAGAACAGTTATGAACAAGTCAGCAATGTGAGTCTTAAAGCAAACTAAACCAAGTAGTACTAAGTGATATTTTGGCTCCAATAAAGTTATTTGATTATGGAAAAAGAACCATCAATAGATGAACAACTTGATATCTAAGAGCAGAAAGTAAAGTGCAAGTTAAAGAAATGATACTAATGAAAATCAAACTGCAGAAAAATAAAGGTCAGCAACATAGACAAGATGATCACACATGCCACTAGTCATGAAATCAAAGCAAAATTGAACACACTTGCATGAATTAAAATTGCATGAATGAAAAATCTAATCTACCTTACATTCTACAAAGCAATATTTACAAAATGAAATTTACTCTACCTTACATCCTAATATGCTCCATGACATCTACTTCACATCTCCTTCCATGTTGAGAACATCAAAGCTTTATTCAATTTCTTCAAAAGTACAAAGTACAACAAAGTTCTCCAAAGCTTTCAAAAGCCATCAAGGAAAAACTACAAACTTAAGAACTAGGGACTAAAAGACTAAAAAGACTAACAAATGAAGGAGAGAGATCTCCTATTTATACAAAAAGATGAGAGCCATCTCATTAATGAGAATCCATGAATCTCTACCTCTACCTCTAGAGTCCTAATCAGAATAGGAACTGATAAGACACATGTCTTTTTAGAGTTACAATACAATTAGGAGATGTGACACATATCCTCATAATCCCATGATTCTTTCCAACCAAATTCGAATTTGGCCTTGGGGTGCCACATAAGGGTCTTCTAGAAGTCTCCTTTCAACCTACACATGTCAACAACCTCAACCCATTTGTTAGGTATAAGCATATGCACATTATTTTCTAATGTTTAACCACAAATTCACTTAAAAGGCTTAGAAATAATAAAGATTGGAAAAACATAAAGGTGGCCCAATGATAATGAAAGAGGGATGAATGTGGTGACATAGTAGTGAAATGGAGGTGAAATGGAGGTGATATAATGGACATAATAGTGAAAGTATAATGCAAATGAATGACATTTTCAAGACTCAACATACCCCCAAACTGAAGCTATTGCATGTCCTCATGCAATATATATTACATTAACTCTTTTGATCCTTGAGCTTTGGCTTAACTTTGCATGATATCATTTGATAACTTCATATTTCTGCAAAGTGTTTCACTTGAATTGCAACATGGTTGGTTCTTGTGTTACAACCATTTTTTTTTTTGTTGCCTTCTATTTTGATCTTTGAACTTTGCATAATGATATTTTGATTATTGTTGCAAAGTATATCTTTATTGGATTGCATGATGGTTGGTTCTTGTGTGACAACCATGATTTTGTTTGTATCCAATTTATCCTTTAAGCACTTTTTCAAAAGCCATTGTATGCTCATAATAGCAATGTAATAATTAATATATGTTGGAAGTATGTGAGCTCTTGAATATGATATGGACATGGCAAGATATGAATATGAATGTATTCCCCCCCCAACTGATGGTATTAACAATTTTATGAAATGAGGAAGAGAAATGTTTTTCCAACAATTATCATTCTAGCTTTTTATGGAATTCTATGGTCAAAAGTTAGAAAATGACATACCTTCACTTACCCTTTGGAATGGATGAGTTGTATGTGTGGTGGCTGAAAAATTCTGATCATATTCTTCTTCAAGTCGCTGAACAAGAGGAGTCATGGATAGAGAGATAAGATGACTTTTTATTGCTTCTACTGAAACTTGCTGAATCTGCTCCAAAATGCTGAAAATAATAGTCTTCATGTCTTCAAAACTCATTGGCACAATTCCTACTATGTGAAAATATGTTCTGATGTCGAACATAGTAGGAAATTGTTGGCTTAGTGGCCATTAATGGATGCCACTAGTCAACACGAGAACTCTCACCATTGATGACAATGAGAGTCAAGATGCCCAAACACATCTTGCTAGGTACGAATGAATTTGCTGATGTCGAGTCACCTAGAAGATCTAACGAACAAGGGACATTAATGTATTCCCATTGTCTGTCAACATGAGGACTTGCCATTAAGGCATGCAAGCCTCAAGGTGTTTTTACAAAGAACTTAGACTCAAAGGACTATGGACTCAATAATTTGCATTGAAGCAGGGCTTATTTGCGGAATGAAAATGACAAAGAATGGAAAATGAAAATGGAAAATGGCAATGGAGAACAGAAATGACAATAGGCAACAAGCATGTGAATGAGCCTCTTTCTTTTATTTGTGGGTTATGAATGGACAAAAAGAGATGGAAAGTGTATGTGAATGTAAGTGGAAAGTATGGAGTGGAATAAGGTGAATGGTTTATTATGAAGTATGGATGTGATGGATGGATGTGATGGAGACAATAGTATCTGAAAGTTTTTCAAGTGTTTGGATCTGATTTTGCATCAACATATTTCCTTTTTATTGCTGATCATCCTCTTATGAAACAAATTGGTCTCTTAGAGAGACACCATTCTCTTGTAGTCATTTGTCCTTCCTCCTGAAACCTGCAAAAAAAACTAATACTTCTTCTGCAATGGAATGTAAGATTATCAAAGGAGAGAGGTGATCAATCTCTCTAGTTATGATATTTACACACAAAACTAAGAATTTGTATTAATGAAACAAGTTTTCAAAGGAAAAATCAAAAGAATTTATACCTGCTTTGGAATTAGTGCCTCAAGTTGATGTTGCTTCTTTTCAGCAATTTATTTCATTATTTGCCATTTCAAAATCTAATGATATATTTCTCATTGTATAGATCTTGTTGAGATCTTTCCAATGGTACTTAAATCATCAAAATCTGATTTTGTATGAGAAAGATAGGCTGATTTGAACAATGAGGTTTTTCTGGCTGCGGAATTGGGGAACAGCTGCGGAATTGGACTTTAGCTGCGGAATGTGCACAGTTCTGTAGCTAAAAATCTTGAATAAAAAGTTAGCCATTCATCTTTCATTATCAGTCCAAAATTAATCAATACCTTCAGAAAAGTGAGAAAATAACTTATTCATTTCATTGATTCAAAATTATTATTATTTTTTTTTTGACATGCAGCGACTTAGTGTGGCGACTTTGTGATAACACACAATTTGAATTCCCTTTGACCGGGGTCTTTTTCATCAAATTTGATCGAATGAATAGGACACCATCCATGTACCAACATTCCCCCAGCTACCCATGTGACTTGTTTTGCTTGATGACACCTGCAACCTAGAGTTTAACAAAATAGCTGCGGAATCCGGGATTGGCTGCGGAAACCCTGTGTGAGCTCGCAAACCCTGTGTGAGCTGCGGAAAGTGGGGCTGGCTGCGGAAAGTGGGGCTGGCTGCGGAAAGTGGCTAAAACAGAGTGTAGAAAGTACTGTGAAATGTAGTGGCTGTGTGCGTGGAAGAGAAAAAAAATGTGGAGGAGTGAAGGCTGTAACAAATTGCTGTCCAACCTCAATAGATACTTCATATCCAACAAGATCTTGCAATCATTCCAAAACTTGTGATGACTTTGTCTATTCTATAAATATCTGCACCAAGAATTGCCAACATATGAGCTAATTGAGTGTATGGAAAGAACATTTGATTGACAGCAAAGCCGATGCAATTTCCCACCACTATAGGGACTTTCTTTATATTCTTTCCAACATTTATAAGGTCAACAATAATCTGTGGTGAAGTTTTCTCTGTTCAAACAATTTCAAGGAGTGGCATCACATGTGCAGGACTGAAAAAAAAATGTGCCCCTACTATACGGTCTTGAACATATGCTTTTGCACTAATGGGATTGAGATCAATCGTGGACGTATTAGAGGCTAAGATGCAGTGTGCAGGACAAATCTTTTCCAGGTCAATAAATATTTCTCGCTTCAATGGAAATTTTCTCTCTTACAACCTCTATCACCATATCAACATTCCTAAATTTTGCATAATCTACAACTCCCGTGCATTTAAATTCTTGACATCATTTACTATTGTCATCTCCCATTGATGGAACCAATCGACAAACTTCCCTCTTGCTTGGCGGAGTACTATGGACACGTCTTTGCTGTGAAGAGCCGTATGAGTTTAAAACAAGTGTTTATTGCTGGTCATAAAACTGAAACACAGTCACACGTTGCATGGGACTGTTAGTTATTAAACACATGTAATTAAGCTTGAATAACAGCACATGTGATTCCTATTTGGATTTCTCCTCCTCAGGCACGCGGAACACATTCAAACTATCTGTTAATTAACTTAATTTCCGTATTTATTCACGCGGCGGCAAAAAATAGGCTCCAAAGAACCGAAGATTTCTCCTAGACCGCCACTAATTTCCTCAAACGGTTTCTGGGTTATCTAATTAACCTACCTGGAAAAAAAACCCATGTTTTAGTTTTTCTAAATTCGTCTCTGTTTGGTCAAATCGAATGTTTTAAGTTTGACATTTTTTCTGTGTTTACGTTTTTCTGAGTTTTACTGTTCTCTGTTCTGCATTCTTTCTGAGTTGATGTTTTTATTGCTGCATTCGTTGTTCTTGTTTGATCTACTGTTTTGCAGGTGTATTACACAGGTTCAAAACATCCAAATCATCCAAATCATTCAACCCCCTGCATCTCTGTACTTCACAATCCGTACTGTTTGCACATATGTTTTCTGCAAATCCGATAATCTCTTCATTTGTGAAGGGGACGCTATGAGATTCCGAAGTTCTCAACTCCTCCCGACTCTGCCCTTCAGAACTTAAAGCGCCATACGTAGCTTTCTCTTCGTCAATTGAATCTCTCTTTGCATCCTCATCATATGATTTCAATTTCTGATCCTGAACCTTGTTTTCATTCGATGCAACTACTTCTGATGACACTTCCCCACTACTACTGCTTGTGACCATGGAAATACCCTCAGTATGATTTGGGGGCTCAATTTGCATAGTCTGTATTTCAATTCTATAAGAAATAACGGATCTCTCTTCTTGCACATTTGAATCATGCGCAGAGGCCACGGCTAGGTTGACACCATCTGGCAACCCTTCATCCTTATGATATCAACTCACTTCTATATGCATTTTTTTCTCTGAATTTTTGAATTTCTATATTGCTTAGTCATTCCTGCATTTTCATTTTATTGCACTAACATCTTGACTGTAAGTTTGAAAAACAGAGTGGTGGCGGCGGAAACCGGTATCAGCTGCGGAAACCAGTATCAGCTGCGGAAACCAATGTCACAGCAACCACTTAGCTAAATAGAGATAGTTAGGCAATCTTAATGGAAATGATCATGGGAAAATAACTTTTATTGATGAAATGGATGGCATGGAGTGAAAATGGAAATGAAATGAAGTTTATTTTTTCTCTTCTCCTTTTTTTCTCTTTTTTTTTTCTTGAATCAATTGAAGTGATGAAGTTTATTTTGTCTCCTATATTTTTTCTTAACAATTCTTTTTCTGATCCTCCAGATCACACAAAGTGCAGGAGGAGAGCATACTCAAGAATTTTTATTTTTCTTTTTTTTACTTAACAATCCTTTTTCTGATCCTCTAGATCACACAAAGTGCAAGAGGAGAGCATACTCAAGAATTATTAACTTTTTTTTTTCAGATGTAAGAAATAAGGTCTCCTAATTACACTTCCCCGGCAACGGTGCCAAAATGTCTAGTCAATTTAATGTCTTAAATTGCTCTACATAAATTATCAATCCGGGTATCGTAAACTGATGAAGTGTGGTGCACCATATGTGCTTAGTTAACCTCTCTCTTACTTCGTTGTTTTATAGTTTATGTTGTTTTTGGGGTTTTGTTCTTGTTGCTTTTCTAAAGTGTTTAATGCGACTAGTTCAATCAAAATAAAATGCAATAATCAAATAATGAGAGAATGACTATGAGACCCAGTATCCTTGCTGCTTCAGCAAAAGGACAAGATGATTCTATCACGTCATTAGTTCATTAAAAGGCTATGTGCATCACTAATCTACAATCAACTTGAAAGCAATTTATGTACAGCTAATATACATGGTGAAATAAAATGCAAAACATAAAATGACAACTATACAAGGCAGGGGCCCCCTACCACCTATGAAATCAAATGCTTAAAGGAAAATGAAGACATCAAATAAAGGACTAATGACATCGGCCCAATATCTCTGCTGCTGATTTAAAATGAAAATGAAATGTGAAATCTAAGTGACACTACATAAAGGAGACAAATCACACTACTTTAACCTTTTCTTAACCTTTTTGCCTTTCGGCTAGATTTATCATGTGAGAACAGTTATGAACAAGTCAGCAATGTGAGTCTTAAAGCAAACTAAACCAAGCTGTACTAAGTGATATTTTGGCTCCAATAAAGTTATTTGATTATGGAAAAAGAACCATCAATAGATGAACAACTTGATATCTAAGAGCAGAAAGTAAAGTGCAAGTTAAAGAAATGATACTAATGAAAATCAAACTGCAGAAAAATAAAGGTCAGCAACATAGACAAGATGATCACACATGCCACTAGTCATGAAATCAAAGCAAAATTGAACACACTTGCATGAATTAAAATTGCATGAATGAAAAATCTAATCTACCTTACATTCCACAAAGCAATATTTACAAAATGAAATCTACTCTACCTTACATCCTAATATGCTCCATGACATCTACTTCACATCTCCTTCCATGTTGAGAACATCAAAGCTTTATTCAATTTCTTCAAAAGTACAAAGTACAACAAAGTTCTCCAAAGCTTTCAAAAGCCATCAAGGAAAAACTACAAACTTAAGAACTAGGGACTAAAAGACTAAAAAGACTAACAAATGAAGGAGAGAGATCTCCTATTTATACAAAAAGATGAGAGCCATCTCATTAATGAGAATCCATGAATCTCTCCCTCTACCTCTAGAGTCCTAATCAGAATAGGAACTGATAAGACACATGTCTTTTTAGAGTTACAATACAATTAGGAGATGTGACACATATCCTCATGATCCCATGATTCTTTCCAACCAAATTCGAATTTGGCCTTGGGGTGCCACATAAGGGTCTTCTAGAAGTCTCCTTTCAACCTACACATGTCAACAACCTCAACCCATTTGTTAGGTATAAGCATATGCACATTATTTTCTAATGTTTAACCACAAATTCACTTAAAAGGTTTAGAAATAATAAAGATTGGAAAAACATAAAGGTGGCCCAATGATAATGAAAGTGGGATGAATGTGGTGACATAGTAGTGAAATGGAGGTGATATAATGGACATAATAGTGAAAGTATAATGCAAATGAATGACATTTTCAAGACTCAACAGGTAGTAAAAGAAACTCGTGATGAGAACAAAAGAAATGTTAATCGTGATTCCATAGATGCTAATGTTGGATCGAAGACTCACCATAGTCCAAAAATCGATATGAGGAAGTTTGATGGCAAGGATCCCGCCACATGGATATTACAGATGGAGCAATTCTTCGATCTCAATAATGTGCAAAACACACAAAAGGTACGTATGGCAACTTTATATTTGGAACCAAATTAGTTTGTATGGTATCAATGGCTTTGCTCTCGTAAACAATTTATCACTTGGGCAATTTTTACGGAAGAATTGGTAGCACATTATGAGGATACAAAAAGCAACACTTTTTTTAGCCAATTGATAAGTCTCAAACAAAAGGGTTCAATAATGGAGCACATTGAGGAGTTCCAAAAATTGAACATAAGGGTAAAAAAGATATTCCAGAGGAGCATAGGATTGATGTGTTCATAGGGTCTTTAAAGGATAATATCCAACATGATGTTCGCCTTTGGGAACCTGATTCATTAGAGAAGGCATTCAGGTTAGCAAGAAAAATGGAAAGCAAAATTATGGCAACCAGGAAGCATACCACTCACAACTATAAAGACGGAAGTGTTGTTGCCCCTAGTCTTCCACAACCTATAAGGTTGACACCACAACAATTGGAAGAAAAAAGAGCAAAAGGGCTTTGTTACAGTTGTGATAGCAAATACACTAAAGGTCATAAGTGTGCTGAGAAGAAATTATTCTACATAGATTGTGAAGAGGAAGAAGAAAAGGAGCAAGAAAGGTCAAAAGAAGAGGATATACTCCAGGAACAAAGCCTAGATGAAGAACAAATAAATCCGACCATATCTTGTAATGCATTGGTGGGAATTACCACTCCTCAAACCATCAAGATAGAAGGACAAATCAAGAAGAAAAAGGTAATAGTGTTGATTGATTCAGGAAGCACCCACAATTTTATTCATTGTAAGGTAGCAAAAGAATTGAATTGCTTCTTATATCCAGCACCAGAGTGTCAAGTGATGATTGCAAATGGAGGAACAATAAATTGCTCTGGAAAGTGCCATAATATCAAGCTATCCATGGGAGAATATGTATTGACTAGCCCAATGCTTTCCATTCCAATGGGAGGTGCTGATGTTGTACTAGGAGTCCAATGGCTACAATCCTTGGGTACAATAGCTTTTAATTTTCAAGAACTTTTCATCAAATTTTCTACGGAAGGAAAGGAAGTTGAATTAAGGGGTATTGCAGGGAAACCAGGAAAGATAATCAGCTCTAATGGTATGACAAAGCTTCTAAAAAAGGAGCAAAGAGGTGTAATTGCACAATTATGTTCGCTAGATGTTTCCACATTGGAATCATCTATTTCTCCAGATCTCCAAAAAGTCCTGGACAATCATTCCAAGGTATTTGAGACTCCCAAAGGTCTCCCACCTATGCGTGATCATGATCATGCTATTCATCTGATTCCAGGAAGTGTTCCTCCAAACATCAGGCCGTACAGATATCCCTATGTCCAAAAGAGTGAAATTGAACGTATGGTTGCAGAAATGCTAGAGGCTGGTATAATTCAACCGAGTCAAAGTTCTTTCTCTGCTCCAGTAGTATTGGTGCACAAGAAGGATGGATCATGGCGCATGTGTCCAGATTATAGGGAGCTCAACAAGCTCACTATTAAAGATAAGTTCCCCATTCCTGTCATTGATGAATTACTGGATGAATTGCATGGATCAATTTACTTCACCAAGTTGGATCTTCGTTCAGGATATCATCAAATCAGAATGAAGATTGAAGACATTCCGAAAACAGCATTTAGAACTCATGAGGGTCATTATGAATTTTTGGTCATGCCTTTTGGCCTTACCAATGCACCTTCAACATTTCAAGGTTTGATGAATTCAATTTTCAAACCATTCCTTAGAAAATTTGTGTTAGTATTTTTTGATGATATACTAATCTACAGCAAGTCTTGGAAGGATCATGTTGAACATGTTGACAGGGTGCTACAACTATTGGAGGAGAAACAATTATATGCAAAAAGATCCAAATGTTTCTTTGGAGTCCAGAGGTGGAATATTTGGGTCATATTGTATCTCATGAAGGAGTTAAGGTAGACCCTAGCAAAATTAAAGCCATTAAGGAATGGAAAATCCCCACATCCATAAAGCATCTGCGAGGATTTCTTGGGTTGACAGGGTATTATCGCAAGTTTGTTAAGAATTATGGGAGAATAGCAGCACCTCTAACAACATTATTGAAGAAAGATGCATTTTCATGGACTCTGGAAGCAACAAAGGCCTTTGAACATCTTAAAGAGGCAATGTGCCAAGCACCGGTCTTAGCTACACCGGACTTCACAAAAACCTTTATTGTGGAATGTGATGCTTCAGGAAATGGAATTGGTGTTGTTCTAATGCAAGATGAAAGACCCATTGCTTTTGAAAGTCGTCCAATCAAGGGAAAGTTTTTAAGCAAAGCTATTTATGAGAAGGAAATGTTGGCAATACTCCATGCACTTAAGAAATGGCGACCCTACCTAATGGGAAGACACTTCAAGGTAAAAACGGATCATGATAGCCTTAAATACTTTTTAGAACAAAGATTATCCTCTGAAGAGCAACAAAAGTGGGTCACAAAGATGTTGGGTTATGACTTTGAAATCATCTACAAAAAAGGGAAGCAAAATGTGGTGGCAGATGCACTCTCAAGAAAGGATGAGGATGTGGAAGCATTGTTGTGTGCCATTTCTATTATCCAACCAGATTGGATAAACGAAGCAAGGGAGGAATGGAAGAATGACGAAGAAGTGTGGGCACTTATTCGAAAGTTACAACAAGATTCCAGTACGTCTGATACATTTAGCTGGCAAAATGATTCGTTATGGTACAAAGATCGCTTATACCTCTGTAAGAATTCCCAGCTAAAACAAAAGATTCTTATGGAATTGCACACTTCTCCCTTAGGAGGGCACTCAGGATTTTTAAAAACTTACCACAGGGTTAAGAAGGAATTTTTTTGGGATGGCCTTAAATCAGATATTCAAAAGTTTGTGGCGGAATGTTTGGTTTGCCAACAAAATAAAGTTGAAACAATTAAGACACCGGGTCTATTACAACCTTTATCCATTCCAAGCCAACGTTGGGAGGAGGTTTCAATGGATTTTATCACAGGTTTACCCAAGTCTGAGGGAAAGAGTGTCATCATGGTGGTAGTTGACAGACTTACCAAGTATGCACACTTTTGTGCATTATCACATCCATTTAAAGCCAGTACAGTTTCTACTGCATTTATGGAAACAATTCAAAAGCTACATGGAAACCCAAAGATTATTGTAAGTGACAGAGATCCCATTTTCACTGGAAATTTTTGGACAGAATTATTTTCTTGTCTTGGTACTCAGTTAGCTCATAGCTCATCTTATCATCCTCAATCTGATGGGCAAACTGAGATAGTAAACAAATGTTTGGAAGGATATCTTCGTTGCTTTGTATCTGATAAACAGACACAATGGGTCAAATGGTTGCCTCTGGCTGAATGGTGGTATAACACTTCCTTCCATACAGCAACAAAAATGACCCCATTTATGGCACTTTATGGGTATCAACCACCATCCATCACATCATATTTAAGAGAAAATTCTAAGGTTCAGGCAGTGGAACATCACATCGAACATCAACAACAAGTCCTCCAACTCTTAAAGGATAACCTCGTGTTGGCACAGAATAGAATGAAACAACAGGCAGATCAACATCGCAGTGAAAGAAGTTTTGATGTAGGTGATTGGGTATTCCTACGGCTACAACCATATAAGCAAATGTCCCTCAAGCAAGCTAAGAAGGATAATAAATTATCACCAAAGTATTATGGTCCGTACAAGGTGTTGCAAAAGATTGGTACTATGGCATACAAATTGGAGCTTCCTGCAGCTTCTCGATTGCACCCAGTTTTCCATGTTTCATGTTTAAAGAAGGTTATAGGCGACAAGCTCCCAGTTCAAACAATATTGCCAGAACTTGACGAGGAAGGAAAAATTATATTGGAACCAGAAGCAGTCACAGAAACAAGAACTCGACAGCTACGAAATCGATCAATTTCAGAGTATCTTATCAAGTGGAAGAACTTATCCGCTGAAGATTCCACATGGGAGGATGAAATTTTATGCAGAAGTATCCAGAACTACTCAAGCGTTGAGGACAACACTTTTTTGAAGGAGAGGGGCATGTTGGGTCCCTATAATACTAGTGATTACCCCATTACTATTGTAGTTATACCCCTTATTAATATTGTTGTGCCCCTATTGTCCCCATATTGTTATTATTGTGCCCCATAGAATCCCTCTATTGTTATTTTTGTGGCTTTATATTATTATTGTTAGGTCGGCTGGATTATATTGTGACTCCTTAGACTCCTATATATAGAAAGGAGGTTTTGTCATTTGAATCATCCAAGAATTGTTCATTTATGTAATGTAAAGGAGGTTGCCCCCTCAAAGAGGCTGAATTCTAAGGCGTTGATCTATCTTTTCTATCTTTTCTTGAGCTGGTTTCATAACAATGTCCATGAGCCTTGGATAGATAATGATTGGGTGTTTTGTTGAGACACTTTTTGATATGAAATCATTGGTTCAATTCTCTGCCCTAATTCTCCACCCTAATTGAAATATTATATATATATATATTACTAATAATAATATTATTAATAAAAGGTTAATATTATAAATAATAATAATAATAATAATAATAATAATAATAATTTATTATTATTATTATTATTAATATAGAATCAAAATAAATAATAATATTAATAATATTAAATATATTATTAATATAACTATTATTTTATTATTATTATTATAATATTATAAACATCTTATTAATAAAAATTATAAAGAATTAACTATTTATAATAATTATATTATATTAATATTATAAATAGGTTAATGTTAATATTATTATTAATATTAATATATTTTTTTTTAATTCTGTATTCATACTTTTGTGATCCATAATGAATTAAGTTTTTCGGTAGAAATCATATAAGAGAAATTTTTGGCCGGGGGTTTCGAACCAACAAGTGTGGTTTATCATCAGGACCAGATGAAGAGGCATACCACAGCAAAGGCTTAAATAGAGGCATACCATAGCAAAGGCTTAAATAGAGAGCAATGTAGAGACACAATTTCAAGTAACGACTATACTAACAATAATATTTAAATTATGAACCAACAAATGTGGTTCATCACTAGGAGTAGGAGCAGATGAAGAGGCATACCATAGCAAAGGGTTAAATAGAGAGTAATGTAGAGACATAATTTCAAGTAACGGCTATATTTGAACAATAATATTTAAATTATGATATTAATTTATTAATATATTAAAAACAAATATCATTAATATTAAATGGCTAGTTTAAATAATAAACTAATATTATTAATATTAGTTTATTATTTAAGCTAGTTTAAATAATAAACTAATATTATTAATATTAGTTTATTATTTAAACTAGCGATTTAATATTAATGATATTTGTTTTTAATATATTAATAAATTAATATCATAATTTAAATATTATTGTTCAAATATAGCCTTACATGAAATTGTGTCTCTACATTGCTTTCTATTTAAGCTTTTTCCACGGTCCGCCTCTTCATCTAGTCTTGATGATGAACTACACTTGTTGGTTCGAAACGTGTTGACCAAAAATTTCTCTTATGTGATTTCTACCGAAAAGCTTTGCTTATTTTTTTTAAAGTTTAGTGGGACTATATTTTCATCATGTACAATATATCACTTCGATCAGGACAACAAATTAAAAACAAGTGACTTCACATCAAGGAGTGTCTTAACATATCCAAAAACCCATGAACATTAATAATAATAATATTATAAATAGTAATTATATATAGTAAATTATAATATATTATTAATATAATAATAATAATAATAATAACTTCATACATAAAATAAAAAATAAACCATATTAATATAAATATAAATATAAAAAATTATAAATAATAAAAATAATCATATTAATAAAATAACAATTTATCTATGTATAATTTAAGGATTAACATTATAAAGCCCACAAATAATATTATACCTTAAGATTATGAACTATTTGATTAATAAACGCAAGGGATCAATACTATCACCAATTTCCATATTGAGATATTCTTTGTCACCCAATGATGTAGGACCATGTTTAATGACAACTATAGACATAAGTGATCTCTATTGAACCCTACGTTGAATATTATAAACAACAAGAATAATATTACACCTTTGGAATTTGAAACACTAACCCAATAAACCCAAGGGGTCAAATAAAATGCCAAGGGATAATTATTACTAATTATGTCTAAATCAAAATATTTGAACCACTTTTCCAAAACAATTATTATTTTGTTAATTTTTTACAACATCATTTTAAAACTAAAATAATAAAACCAAATTTCAAAAAAATAAATGATAATTTAACACTCACTTCCTAACTTATTTCAAGATAATTTTTATTACTTATTACTAATTATGTCTAAATCAAAATATTTGCACCACTTTTCCAAAACAATTATTATTTTATTAATTTTTTACAACACCATTTTAAAACTAAATAATACTTTAATATCCACCTTTTGCAGGGTTGAAAGCTCTTCCATAACACTTTTCACCGACATTACTTGCTCAGCTTGCTCAACATTGACTTAATCTTAGCCAATTTTCTGGTAACAGGGGCTCTTACTTGTGAAAGTGGAAACTTCAAAAAAAATTCATATATCCCACATTCTCATTTTCGCATCAACCAATTTGCCTAAATGTGTTGTGGATATTACAATTCCCATAATCTATCTTCACAAATATGGAAAAACTCTCGCAATGTTACTCTAATTCTTCGAATATGGAAAAACCCTCGTGCAAAAACTTATCCTTGCATGGGCTACTCAATGAATTTTAAACTTAAAATAATATTTACCAAAATACATGTATTATTCAAAATTAGAAAAACATAAATACATGATTATAGCGGTAGTTTATCTGTTATAAATTTTGGAGGTTTTTTTGGTACATTTTTAGAGATATGTTGGAATCACAAGTTTGAGTTGTGAACTCTCTACAATCTAAACCTTATGGATTTTTAAGGGTGTCAAATCCATATATGTAGTCAAAAACCTATTTTATACAACAAAAATTAAAATTTAACCAAACAAATTTTCTCTAGATTCCAAAACTTGTAATAATTAGACAATGCCTGTTACTATTTATGCAAACAAATGTTAAAAAATACAATATGCACAATTTGTAAACAAATGAATCCACAATTTGTAGTTAAAACAAAAATTGTCGCTCCTTTCCACATGTCTTTGCCTCCCCATCATGACCTTAGCGAATTACCAAATCTAATCGAAAATTGCATTAACAATCACCTTGTGAATGTTAGAAGAGATTGATAAATGGACTGAACTACAACTTGCGCAACCATATAAATTAAATGGTTGGAAATGTCGATAGGCTTCAATTCATAATAAACATCAATACATTTATTTAATCATACATCTCAAGTTACTAAAAAAAAATCATAAACATTAACTAAATTATAGATTTTTTTAAAATAATAATAATTATGATTATTGATAAAAAAATAATATATAAGTTAAACATATATGCATTAAAAAAAAATCCATGCAACAAAATACTTAATCATGGAAATTCACTCCTACTTTATCATGGAGATTCTTAATTTATAAATAAGTTTTGTTATAATACCATGGCTTATCATTACCATAATTCATAAAAACATAATTCATTTGTGTGTTATTTTCCGTCATCGCATTCATGTTTTTGGAATCGACGTTTGGAACCCTCCTCTGTGGTTCATCATTAGGATAAATCCACTAGTGAAGAAAGTCAGAACTCAAAGGTGTCGATAAATAATGGTGAGGGTAGGGTTGGGAAGGAATGGTAGCCGACAATAATGGTAATGCTTTAACACAATTTTTAATATTTATTTTTATTTTTAATTTTGTTAATGATTTTAGTTTTAGATTTCTTATTTAATGTTTAGTTTTCTTTTTAAGGTATTAAAATTTTAAATTTTGTATTATTAGGTAATTCATTTCATATGGCACTTGTTCACACGAGAATTTCTTTAATTAATAAATTTAATTCAAAAAAACAAAAAAGACAACTAGTTTTGAAATAAATCTCAGTATTTGATTTGTATATACTACTAAAATATTCTAAAATATTTTATGGAAATCAAATATTTATCATCTACCTAATTATTATTAATAATTAAATTAAAATTCTAAAAATATCATTTCAAAATAAACACACCTATCAAAATAAATATTATTATTAACAAAATTTGAAAGAATAAAATTCTAATATTTTTTTTGCTCCATTTTTTCCATTAAAGGAAGTGGGAAGAAAGTGTACACATCATGATAGAAAAACGTGTAAAGAAAGTGTGGATTTTTTCGTTCCCCCACCCACCCCTCCCACCCCCCGCCCGCGAAGATTTTATAGTTTTGTTTTAAATGTTTATTTGAATATTTTATAAGGTCATTAAGTGATTGAAGAATAAACTAGAATAAACAATATACATATACCCTTCGTGGATATATATATATATATATATATATATATATATATATATATATATTATATATTTTTATTAAAAAATGTAGGGTAAGTATAAATATGAGATGGTGAAGAAAATATTTTGCAAAATGCTATTAAGTTAGGTAAAAAAAACCTCTAATATGGTGAGTTCAAATTTGAATATATAATTAGATAATGAAAGTAAATACATGATATTGATTTACATTACAAAATGGCAATGTTTGTTGATGTATAGTGAAATGGAATTTGAGAAACCATAGTTTTGTGCAATCGAAAATCTTAGTTTTATGGAAGTTGAAAACCATAGTAATATACAATTTGATAACCCTAGTTTTGTGGAATTTGAAGAGTGTAATTAGTGGTTAATGTTTCTTGTTTTGCTTGATGCCTTATTAAGGGTTTCGAGAGTCTCACTAGTGCCAATTTGTACTAAGCAATGGTGGCTAAGGCTAAGTGTGGAAAACCTAGTTGATAGTTGAAGTGTGTATACCCTCATTTTGTCCTAAGACGTAAAAAATTTCTATTTATGTACTTTCCTTGGGATGTTATCTTTGTTTATTATATTTATGATATGTTATGAACTAATGGAATATTTTGTTGTTTGGACCATTGTGACTAATTTATACCAACACACTATGGGAGACTCCCATAAGTGACAAAATTAAGCATCACACATAAGTGATATAATTAAGTGATTGATCCAGGTCCGGGTGTGACAAAGGACACTTCCAAGACCTTTTACTTTCCTGATGTGTTAGATTGCATTTTTAAAAGAACATAAATGAATACATGTGCATGCTGTAAAGAAGAGGAACATATCAATCATCATCAACATAAAAACATAAGTCATTGATAATGGAGTTCATTTAGGAGGGACTACGTCTTCGGGCCCCGGTGTCAAGATGGTGCAGGCCACCGCATTAAGTGCTGTCAATATTGATGATGTACATAGAGATGATGTTGCTATCTTACAAGGAAAATGCCCTCACGCAGGAGTGGCACCAAGAGATGTTCCACTACAGGAACTCTCAGTCAAAAGACTCCTATCAGTATGACACAAACTCATGTATGATGAGCATCCTGCCAACATGGCATAAAAGGGATATCAATGAAAAAACATGCATGACGACAACATGAGTATCCCATCAGCATACAACAAAGGGATCTCAAGACATATAGGACGAATAATGACAACAAGTACATCACATAGACGATTCTGCGTCACATCAAGCAAGAATCATAAAAATGAGTAAGAGACAGGATCCCACATCAAACATCAAGCAAGGACCTGTGCAGCACAATGCATAGCAAAAGAAGTACATGAACACTGCATATACCTCACAACCAAGGGCCATTTGAAGAAGCGGATGTCAAACTGCTGAAGCTGCTCATGCCATTGATCTCACGACATCAATCGCATGGAAATGGTTGCTCACACATAAATGCTGACACCTGCATTCCACTTAAAAAAGTGGCTGAAGAATAGAATGAGAGAATGAGAGTTCTGAATGCACCATCAGATTTGTGATGTCGTATAGTGAAAAATCGACTGTCCAATTTTTGAATTATGAGAAATTGAGAATCTAGGGCTCAAGGAATCTTTTAGATTCCCCCTAGATTCCTCAAAGATTTTTCTCCATGGGTGGACTGGAAATTTTCAACTCGAAAAGTTAATTTTACCTCGCCATTGCGATCCCTGCGGAAAACCATGAAAAATCACTGTAAACTTGACTATATTCTGACATGGACAAAAATTACCTCGGGAAAATTTCAAGGATCATGGTTCTGCTCCCTCTTTCTGCAGCGATCATGGTTCCACCCTCATACTAAAAATGGTAAAAAAATGTAGAACTATGATGGAGACACGGACAACGCCATCACGTTCGTGGTGTCGAGAAGTGCTGAAACCATATAAAATTTGTCAAAATCTGACAAAGTGAAATTTCACCCCTCCTGCAAAATGCTGCCTTGAACTGCGTGCCAAGACTCTGCCTCCTCTGTCTCGAAACCCATGCCCACTCTTGGTTCCTCCATCTGCCTTGTTCACTGTGCAAAATGAAAGTTTATAGCATTTTTTAGGTGGAGTTTTCAACAAATTCGTTTGGGCGAATTGGTAAAGGGATCACATTATAAGGAGGAAGTTGGGTGGTCAAACCCCGACCCCTCCATTTTAATACACAAAACTGTTTTAAAAAATGAAATATATTCCTTTTGGGGGTTGGGTCCACATTGGGCAGCTCGCCCCTTAACCCTTGCAACCCATTTCCATTTTGGAGGCGCGCTTTGATGTGGTGGTACCGCATTAAGGTGGTGCGTTGGTTTTTTGTTGGGATGTATTAAATGTCAATAGATATGACATGGGGCTACTGCATCGTGGCGGGCCAGCCATGTGGCTGGCATGGGTTCGATACCCTCCAGCCTTCCTTAAACCCTCACATGTGGAGAGGTTTATTGGGGTGTGGGCCGGGTCCACCGAAGGTGGCCCGCCCATCCCCTTAACATTCGGTTAATGTTTTATGTAGCGTGTGTGGAGGGCTTGGCGGGGTGATGGCTGCCGAGCCAAACTTAAATTAATTTATCTTTTTTGGAAAGGTTTGGGGTTACGCCGATGGGGGTCATGGCTCGTCGACGTTATAAAAAAAAATTGTAATGTAGTTTTTGGGGTGGTGGGGGTGGTGGCTCACCACCTCGTTTATAATACTTTTTATTTTTTATTTTTTAAAGAGGGGGTATTTATCAAAGTTTTAGAAAATAAGGGATATTGGGAAAATTCACGAGGCCACAATTTCAACCGATTTCGGGAGCTAGGTTTCATGCCTCGAGGTCAGTCAATTTGTAGGACACTTAAACCTGGCCCACAGCCCAACTTTGACCAAAACTTTGACTAGCTCGTTCTCCCTCATACAAGCTCGGATTGACAAAGAGTTCGCACCTTCGCGATTAGAATGACGAGATCTATGCTCTGGTCCTAGGTCGACATCATTCTAAACATTTTGATTTTTGATCATTCATAAACCCTCTTTGTCCTGTGTGTCTCTGGAGCCACCTAGATCAATCCTCCCCATTGAGGAGCTTTTGGTCCTCCAAAAGCATGAAAAATAATCTGCAACTTCTCTGTACCTTGTCTGCATCACAAGCGTCCTAAAAAAGTCTCGCTTCCATCTCCTTCACCTTTGTTCTTCGGAGCCTTAAGCGACGAGTCGACACCTGCTACCTCTGCAACCTGTAGTACATTGTTTTGCAAATTACATGCTTGACTTTTATGACCAACTAATGACCCAAGCATCCCACACTTGCCACGAGTTTATAACACATACTCGGTGGTCAAGTTTACAACAAGATGGACACAATACCCCAGCTACGAAAACAAGGTCAACATATCATTGTTGCTTCAACAAGTGATGGAAAACACATCATCACTGCAACACATGATTTACAAACATAAGGGCAAACATTATTGTTTTGACAAGTGATGGAAACATAACATCACTTTCACAGTTTAACATGCGACACCAAATAAGACCAAACATCATTATTTCCAAACAAGTGATGGAAAACACATCATCACTTTTACATCTTAAAATGCAAAAAAAATGATTTACAGATGTACGACCATGAAATGATGACATGTCTAGAAACTATTTTTCACTTATCAATGTGAATGGGTCACCTCCTTGTGGCGGTTTTTCTTGTCGAACAACTGCTTCACCTAGTTCACGCACCGACACTTTGTCTTTAAGGCGCTGCTCTGGATGGAGCCTCCAACAAGTGGCTCTTTGATGGCCACTTCTATCGCAATGACTGCAGTAGGTTTTCTTCCTCCATATATGCTTAACCTATTTCTTTTCATGCTGTTGAGAGGGTCTTTCACGCCTCATCCTTTTGTGTGTTGCCATTCTTTTCCAACACTTAGAAAATGTATGGTTATGTAATCCACAAAAGGTGCATGTTTTTCGATGCCATGTTTTACATTCATCATTAACAAAATGATCATAATCGAAATGAACATTCGCACGTCGAAAGTGGTTATACATTTCCTTGCTGTCTCTGGTGTAAGTATGGTGATGAGAGCTTGCCTTAGCTCTCTCCCTGCAATGGAAACTGCCATGGGATGATGGGGATGTGTTCCCATAATTTTCTTTCCTCGAAGATTTTGACGATGTCTCGGAAGCATATGACACCTTCAAACATTCTCCCTTTGTGTATCTTGAGCTTGCAAATTGAGGTCTCTGCATAACCTCCAATGGTTGAGTTGTGCATTGATTATTAATACCAAGGTTTTCTTCCTTCTCGTGCCTCGTCCTGGTAAGGAGCCTCATGTTTGTCCCTGTAATTGGGATCTCCACATCTCCAATAGAAATCATACTATGTGAAGACGAAACCGAAAGGAAATCAACATCTTTTACCTCCTTTGTCGATTTGGAAGGCACTGATGAGGGCCTCTCATAATCTATTATTGGTGGTTCGCTAGCTGTCTCGTCGCATTCCCCAACTTCCTTTCTGACTTACCCAAGTCCTACCTGATGAGGTAATTCTTCTACTCTGATGGGGTTGACAATGCCTTGGCCATTCATGCCCAAGCCTCTTCCTTCATACCCCATTTTATTCAACAGTTTGGAGCCAATTCCTGTGGTATGATTTTCGAAAACAGCGAAATCATCATCAGGAAACATACATGAATTTAGAGAATTACATTTACCTCACATGGGTCATGCTGCAGCTTTTCCAAGGCCTCGTCCTTTTCTTGCAGCTGTTGTAGCAAACTTTGTTTTTCCTCTTTCTCTTCATGTAGATGCATCTTCAATTCAGTGTTCTCTGTTTGAAGATTATGTTTGTTATGCTTCAGTTCTTCCAGGGCCTCTTCCGTGGCTTGCAACTGAAGCTGCAATCGCTCCTTTTCCTCTATCTCTTTCTGTAGAGTTTCATACATTATCTCTACATTATTTGAGCATGGTCTTGTACATCGCTTTTTCATCCTGTTGGGTGTGGAGCATGATTATTTAGAGGTCTTTGTTTTCAGCCGAATGTATACCCTAGGAATATTATACACCCCTCCACGCGAGGGGGTGTGGGGGGGACTTGTCTTCCTCGCGGGGGTTCAGGGGTGGGGCATCCCCCATGGTTGGGGGGTCCGGGGGCCAGTGGTCCCTCGGCGGGGGTTTCGGGGGTAGCGCCCCTGAAGCTAAAAACAGATGTAAAATTGCCTTGTAAAAGTATAGTAATTTCTAGTCAATCTGGGCCATTCATTAGGTAGATGATCTGACAATAGAATTTATGTTTAGTTTAGGGTTTTTTGCCCCAGAAGGCAACCCATCGCTTTGTATGAGGGCATTGTATTGAGGCTATTTAATAGATGTGTATTCTCCGAGCGAGAAACAGAGAGGCGAGACTGTGAGAGAAAAAAAGAGGATATTACAACGGATCTGATGTAGGTTGTGTCTCTTCATTTTGCTGGATAATAGAAAGGAAGGACTGGTTGTTTGAGGTGGACACAGCCCAAACTGGGTGAACCACATATATCTGTGTCTCTCTGGTTTTATGTGTTTGTGTTTTTTCACATATTATATTTCTTGCATTTCTCTGTCATATATATAATTTTTCTAACACATCCTCTGTCGCTACGCATTCCATTGTTCACACTGCAATTCACATCAATGCAAAGACCACTTTGATACCACTTGATCCAGGTCCGAGTGTGACAAAGGACATTTCCAAGACCTTTTACTTTCGTGATGTGTTAGATTGCATTTTTAAAAGAACATAAATGAATATATGTGCATGCTGTAAAGAAGATGAACATATCAATCATCAGCAACATACAAACATAAGTTGTTGATAACGGAGTTCGTCCAGGAGGGACTACGTCTCCGGGCCCCGGTGTCAAGATGGTGTAGGCCGCTACATTAAGTGTTGTCAATAGTGATGATGTACATAGAGATGATGTGCTATCATACAAGGAAAATTCTCTCATGCAGGAGTGGCACCAAGAGATGTTCCACTACAGGAACTCTCAGTCAAAAGACTCCTATCAGTGCGACACAAACTCATGTATGATGAGCATCCCGACAACACGACATAAAAGGGATCTCAATGAAAAAACATGCATGACGACAACATGAGTATCCCATCAACATACAACAAAGGGATCTCAAGACATACAGGACGAATAATGACAACAAGTACATCACATAGACGATTTTGCATCACATCAAGCAGGAATCATGAAAATGAGTAAGAAACAGGATCCCACATCAAACATCAAGCAAGGACCTGTGTAGCAAAATGCATAGCAAAAGAAGTACATGAACACTACATATACCTCACAACCAAGGGCTATCTGAAGAAGCGGATGTCAAACTGTTGAAGCTGCTCATGCCATTGATCTCACGACATCAATTGCATGGAAATAGTTGCTCACACATAAACGCTGACACCTACATTCCACTTAGAAAAGTGGCTGAAGAATAGAATGAGAGAATGAGAAATCTAAATGCACCATTAGATTTGTGATGTCGAATAGTGCAAAATCGACTGTCCAATTTTTGAATTCTGAGAAATTGAGAATCTGGGGCTCAAGGGATCTTTTAGATTCCCCCTAGATTCCTCAAAGATTCGGCTCCATGGGTGGACTGGAAATCTGCAACTCGAAAAGTGAATCTGACCTTGCCATTGTGATCCCTATGGAAAACCATGAAAAACGACTGTAAACTTGACTATATTCCGACATGCAGAAAAATTACCTCATCAGGAAAATTTCAAGGATCATGGTTCCTTTCCCTATTTCTACAGCAATCATGGTTCCACCCTCATACTGAAAATGGCCGAAAAATGCAGAAATTTGATGGAGACACCAATAGTGCCATCGTGTTCGTGGTGTCGAGAAGTGTTGAAACCATATAAAATTTGTCAAAATCTGACAAAGTGAAACCTGCAAATGCTACCTCAATCTGAGTGCCAAGATTCTGCCTCCTCTGTCTCGAAACCCGTGCCCTCTCTTGGTTCCTCCATCTGCCCCGTGCACTGTGAAAAATGATAGTTTATAGCATTTTTCAGGCAGAGTTTTCAATAAATCCGTTTGGGCAGATTGGTAAAGGGATCACATTGTAAGGAGGAGGCTGGGTGGTCAAACCCCAACCCCTCCATTTTAATACACAAGACTGTTTTAAAAACCAAAATATATTCCTTTTGGGGGTTGGGTCTGCATTGGGCGGCCCACCCCTTAACCCCTACAACCCATTTCAATTTTGGAGGCATGCTTTGATGTGGTGGTACCGCATTAAGGTGGTACGTTGATTTTTTGTTGGGCCGTATTAAATGTTAATAGATATGACATGGGGCCACCGCATGGTGGCGGGCCAGCCACGTGGTTGGTGTGGGTTCGATACTTGTCGGTCTCCCTTAACCCCTCGCATGTGGACAGGTTTGTTGGGGTGTGGGATGGGTCCACCGGAGGTGGCCCGCCCACCCCCTTAACATTCGGTTAATGTTTTATGTAGCGTGGGTGGAGGGCTCAGCGGGGTGATGGCTGCCGAGCCAAACTTAAATTAATTTATTTTTTTGGAAAGGTTTGGGCTTAGGTTGATGGGGGTCATGGCCTGTCGGCATTATAAAAAAAATTTGTAATGTAGTTTTTGGGGTGGCGGGGGTGGTGGCCCGCCACCTCATTTATAATATTTTTCTTTTGATTTTTTAAAGAGGGGGTATTTATCAAAGTTTTAGAAAATAAGGGATATTGGGCAAATTAACGAGGCCGCAATTTCAACCGATTTCGGAAGCTAGGTTTCATGCCTCGGGGTCGGTCAATTTGTAGGACACTTAAACCTGGCCCACAACCCAACTCTTACCAAAACTTTGACTAGCTCGTTCTCCCTAATAGGAGCTCGGATTGATGAACCGTTCACACCTCCGTGATCAAAACGATGAGATCTACGCTATGGTCCTAGGTCGACATCATTCTGAACATTTTGATTTTCGAGCATTCATAAACCCTCTTTGTCCTGTGTATCTCTAGAGCCACCTGGATCAGTGATGCCCCATAAGCAAAGTACATAAGTGATGCTTTTCAAAGAGAGACACATAGTCAACATACCATAAAATACCTACAATAAGTGGCATAGTTAAGCATTAATGCACTAAAGCAAGCACACAATCCATGATACACAAGTCCAAAGTCAGATATTTATATTCAATTTGGTCCAACTAAAATTTCTCATACAAAATGGAATCTTGTTTCCAACATATATAATGGCGACTCAAACCCAACAACAAGAGAATGAAAGCTAGTGCACTAGACACAAAATGACAGCTTGTGCTAAAATGCCACATCATGGATAATGTACTTAATGGCTCTTTAAATCACCATTTCCACCCTTGGCACCTCCAAGTGCATCTCTAAAATCTATCCTCCTCTTCGATATGGAGGAACGTCGGGAAGTGAAAATTTTAGGGACGAAATTTCACAAATGGGTTATTTTTGGGACATTTTTTAAAACAATATTCACTATCTTTTTTTAAAATCGCTTATTTTTTACATATATATGATTCAATGGATGATATTCGCCAAAAAATTACCGATTTTAATAGTTAAATACGTGTTTTTTTAATTGAATATTCGCCTTTATTCTATACATATAAATTTTCAAACCAGAATAGTCGCCTACAATACTATATATAGGAAAAATAGTAAATCCTTAAAAAAATACCCCGACATCAGGAATTCTTTGGTCCAAAAATACTATGCCCCTCCAAGATTTTAAATGGAAACAATAACATATCCACTCATTTTCCCATAATTAAATGAGTAAGCACACTTAACAAATACAACTAGAATTCAAATCTTTAAAACTGACCTCATACATGAATGTAAATGTGATATCCACTGGTTAACATTTTTCCCCTTTTGTAAATAATTGTAATTACTTTAAAATATCTTATAAAGGGACACATATTCCATTGCTTGAGGTAGGAGGGTTTCCTAAGGAAATGGTTGTCTTTTAAATATCAATCTTGGTTGGCTAAAAGGTATTTAATGTGTTGATTGTGCATTGAATGTAATTGGAAGAGGAAGGATTGGTCCAAGTGTCCTTCAGCTCGAACAACAAGGAAAGAAAAGGACAAAAATTAAGAACAACATGGGTTGCATTGCCAGGAGGTGACTGATGTGAAACTTGTCGGGATAACAAAGGAAATTAATCTCTTAGGTGATGGAGATATATGTTCATTGAAGAATACATGATTTCCCTTTTCTCTCACGAGCACACAAGCGAAGAGGTATTGGTAAAAAATGTGACATTTAAAGCTATTGTGTGTGAAAGAACACAAAGTAGAAAGAGAGATTGAGTAGTCTCTAGAATTGAATCGACTCCAGGAAAAGGAGCACCAACTGAGGAACCTTATGAGTGAAGCTTTTTGTGTTAATTGTTTAAGGAATTGTGGCTTGCGTGTAAGGATGAATAACCCAGTGGAAGTTGGTGGATTGATGAACCTATCAGATTTGGGAAGAATCGCTTAGGTGTTGTAAGGGGTGAAGAACCAGCAGGAGTTTCCATTGGGCTAAATCCCTAGTGCTTGACTCATTGAGGAACCACCTCAAGAAGTGATTTCCTTACCCTTTAACAGCTTGGCCATTGATGGAACTTACTAATAGTGGACTCTCTTCTCTTGAAAGTGAGATAGAGTTATTTGTATTGTGAAATGTTGGCATAACCCTATGTATCCCTGAACTGTGTGAATCATAATGAGCTAGCTAGTGGATGAATGCCACAGTGGCCTTGCGACATCTAGTCTCAGTTCTGTTAGTTGACTAAAAAAACTTAGAAGCACCCCACCTCAAGCTTTGGAATCTAGCTCTAGGGTGATAGTTGCAAGTAAGGTTTGGCTGCAATTGCCTATGATTGGGTGGTTGTCCCGATCTTAGTTTCCAACTTTAGTATTAATTCTAGATAAGTTTTTGTAACTACTTATTTTTATTGATCTCATGTTAAGTTGTAAATCATTGTTGTATTTATTGTATGAATGGTTCTTGGTTCACTAATATTGCAATGGTCTTATTTTGATGCATGTGTTCAATGTTGTTGTGATTTTGTATCATTGTTCTTTATGGGTGATATACCTGTGTGGGTACAATACACATTGGGTAACACTATTTGCATGGTATGAGGATTGGATGCTCTCTAGGTGGCTTCAGGCATGTAGTATTGAATATTGAGCGACCAACTATGTGGTCCATGCTTGGAATTCCTGTACTTAAGAATGAAATGCTTGTAGAATTATATTATTGTTGCTTACATGCCTATATTTATGGCTTATGTATGTAATCATACCACAAAGGCGTATTTCTTGTTTGACCGTGGAATGTTGATCTCCTTGTTGCCTTGTTGGTATCATATCCTTTTTGGTTTCTCTTATAAGATTGTTTCACTTGCTTATCCTTCAAGAGAGGCCTTGGGATTTCTGCATTGAGACCGATTTGTTCCTTGTAAGATATTGAGGACCCAAGGAATCACAGATCTTTCAGAGATTGGATGGATAGGTCCCTGATCTGAAAGGGTAAGTCCTTGGCCTGAACGGGTAAGTTCTTGGCCTAAATGGATAAGTCCCTAGCCTGGATGGACAAGTCCCTATCTTGTATTGACAGGTCCCTGAACCGTGCCTTGTATTTATGTCATCAAGAACTTAGAGAGAGTGTCCTTGAAGCAAGATCATGAGGGATGGCACTAGAACATGCTTCATAAAGCTATAAAGGTGACAATCAAGCTTTGGTGCAACTCCAGACATTTGTATAATAATTGTGTTCAAACCATGGTTTATCTCTTCATAAATGGCTCTGTGTGGGTTCTGTATCACACAAGTATCAAACTTAACCACCACAAACTCGACCAAGTATTTATAATTGAGTGCATAGGAAGGTTTCCTTATCCTCTTACAACCTAAATGCATTTCATTGTAGTGGGAGATAATGAGTAGGAGAACTTATCTCCTAAGAACATCCTTTCAACCTTATCCATGAGCTTGGATAAGTTTATCGGGTCATACGATGGTCATATAGAAATCCAGGTTGTTAACCATATGTCTGCAACGCATAACCAAGGGGGAGGCCAGCATGATGAAGGGTTGAGATTTAGCATAAGATATTGATGGTTGACAAGAAACTAGGATGACGTAATCTTGGAGGTTACATATTGAAAGCACACAAGAAGTCGCACAAGGGAAAGCTCGGGATGACGAGGACTAGGCTAGCATTGCAGGGCCAATAACGTGGAGTAGGCCAAGATTAATTAGAGGTCGTGCATTGGTCATCATGAGAACTGAATCCCATTGGAGAGGGGATTATCATGCCATAGGAAGTGGCAAGATGGACTTGCATAGAAGAGAATTTGATCAACAATCGACAAGAACTTTCATCTCTCAGAGTTTGTCTCTCACAAAGCATCCTTGCACAACTATTAAGGAATGGCCAGGATGAATCACCACCAGTTCAACGTGGCATGAGAACTGGAATTCGTGGACCAATTTGGGTTACTTACAGTATAGAGGACTAGAGCCTGGAGGTTGGTCCCTGGGTGATCCAAGATATCAAAGATATGCTCAAAATGAAAGTGCTCAAAATCTTCTGAAATTAGCGCCAAATCATAGAGTTCGTCATTATGATTCCAACGATGCTTGAATCTCCTCAATTTGACACCATATGGGTAAGTTATCATGTTCTGAAGTTTTGGCTAAACAACAAAAAAGTCAAAGTGCAGGATTCACTGTCTAGTTCATACGTTGACGTGGTGCTGACATCATCATTTGACTGGGCAGTACGGATGTCAAGGGAGAGTGAATTAGAAGTTAACATTTAGGCTAGTCACATGAGGACACATGGTGTGTTTCTATTGGTTTGAAGGCTTCAAATATGGTCCAATCACAGAGTGACACATGGCCCAATCCCAAGGAACCATGTGGCAGTCTGGATGGTACCAAAATTTGTTGGAACAACCAATGAACCTCCGATGGATTCAACCTCCCAACCTCTGATTCATGAAACAATCTCCTGACCAACTAGGCTATGAAACGTCTTGTTAAACCATGGGCACAATATTATATTTAATGTCATATGTGTTGGCGGTTGGGGTTAATGGGTGGGCTCGTATGACCTGGTCCATCGTTTTTGGCATATGTCATGACCTTCGACGTAATATGTGGGGGCGGGGAATGTGGCACATTGTCCATGATCAAGGCCATATGTATGACATAGGGAACCGAGAGCGGGTTGTTTGAGTGGGGGTGGAGGCCCATTAAAAATAAATAAATTAATATATAAAAACCAATGCAATCAATAACGGGAGGTGTGGCTCAAACCCGTGAACTCCGCCATGCTACTCCTATGCCCTAACAATTAGGTTATGAACATTTTGTTTCCAAATGTGCAAACATTTTGGATTTGTTGTAGAGTTTTTACAGACAACTTGGAAGAAATAGGCATAACTTGTTCATTTTTCAGCCCTTTTGAGCTCAAGAGCCTAGATAGGGGTTTTTGAGCATTATGGACACAATGGCAGTGTTATTTTTTCATATTGAAGCTTGTATGTTTATGTATTGAAAATTTGAGTACATAATAAAGTAGTCAACCCTAGAAGTTGGACTCGAAGACGTAGCCCAAGATGGGTGAACTCCGTAATCAATTTTATTTTGTTTGATGTTGCATGTTTGTCCACTTTTAACAGTCAAAATTCTGCAAATTTACTTAAGTTTATGTACTTTTGCAACCACAGTCCATTGCCTCAAAGACATGGAATAGCTTGCAAATTATTTAATGAAACCTTCACTTTTCATTTTTGGATCAGTTTGGTATCAGAGCATGGTTTTTGTGAATGCTTGACAAAATTTGCAATGTTTTTGAATTCTTACAAAGTCTAGATTGAGAAGAGGAGAACGAGAACTTGAATAACCTAACCCTCAAGTTGGCTCATGAAGACCACATACTCCACAATTCATGGCACATGAAGAAGGACAAGGACAAGAACTGATGTTTGAGGATGAGAGAGCTTTTGGAAAACATTTCTTTGATATGACTGATGTGGTGAAAGTGTTGCATAATGAAATAACAACACGGTTGCAAGTAGAAAGTTCTAATCAACCAAATGATGATGGTGGTAATGGGAAAAATTCTCCACCACCTCCTCCTCCTTCACCTCCATCCTCACCTTCTTCTTCAACTCCTTCTTCACATATACCTACTCCTCCTACATCTACAATAGGACATGTTAAGTCTCATTTGCTTAAGCTTGATGTCAAGTTTGAATTTCCAATGCATAATGGAGAAGTAAATGTTGAAAATTTGGATAATTGGGTTCATCAAATTGAAGTTTATTTTAGGATCCAAAAGATTGATGATGATGTCACAAAGATCCAACTTACTTATCTTCATTTGGAAGGTGCAAATCTTATCTGGTGGGAGGCCAGAACTCAAGAATATTTGAAGGAAATTGGTAAAAATATATATTCTTGGAATGATTTTATAGTTGTATTAAGGAGGCAATTTTATCCATTAGATTATATGCAAAATAAAATAATGGATTGAAAATTTTTTAGACAATCTAAAGGTCAGAGTGTCCAAAGTTATACACAAGAATATAGAAAAAGAGCATTAATATTGGGTGTTGATTTGACCTCATAAGATAATCTCCTTAAATATATAGGTGGATTGCATAGTTTTTTGAGACATACTATACTTATGTTTAATATCACCAATCTAGATGAAGTATGTCTTCAGGCTACTCATTTAGAATCAAGAGGCAAGAATGTTCCTCAAGATTCTAGCAAGAAATCCTTTAAATATTGAGACAAAGGAAAGGGGAAATTTAAAGGAAAAGGTAAGAAGAATGCTACCATCAAGAAAGATGGAAAGAAACTTACTTGTAAACATTGTTCAAACGATGGCGATGATGATGACCATTGTTGGAAATTACATCCCAAATTGAGACCAAAGAAGTTTAATAACAAGGGGAAACAAAAGACTACTACTACTACAACTCAACAAGATTTAGGTTCTGATTCAGGTGATGGAACCAAAATCACAACCATGGGGATGAAATGTATAGCTTCTAATGCAAGTACTAGCTCTTCTAGCAAACATGTTGAATCTCAAAATGATAAAAAAAGAAGTGAGATTTTTCATATAAGGGTCATTACAAAACATAGAAAGGTTGATACACTCTTCGATAGTGGATCTCAAGTCTATCTTATTTCTAAAGCAATTGTCAAGAAACTTAATTTAGATACCACACCTCATACAAAATCTTACCCTTTGGCCATCATTGCTAATTTTATAGATGAGGTAGAGCTTGATGTTGCACCACTTGATATTTTTGGGATTTTCTTAGGGAGTCCATATTTATATGACCGAAAATCTATATTATATCATCATGAGAAAAAATATCATATTTTCAAAGATGGAGTTGAGTATATGTTAGAGCACATTGCAAGAAGATGAACTTATCTCTTGTTAGTGCAGGTCAAATTAAAAGGCTTGTGAATGCTATTAAGACTTTTGTGTTGTTAATGATTACAACTAAAGATACTGATGAATTTGAAGCTTTATCAAGATATGATTCTAAACTCAAGCATGAATTGGTTGAATTTGTTAATACTTATGACAAGATGTTTCAAGAACCTAAAGGATTACCTCCAAAAAGAGGAATCCAACATGAGATACAACTGCAGTAGGATGCACCACTTCTGAATATTGGCATGTATAGTATGTCAGTTTTGGAGAATGATATTAAGAAGAAAATACAAGAGCTTCTTGAAAAAGGGGCCATCATACCTAGTACATCTCCTTGTGGGTCTCCTATTGTTTTGGTTCCGAAGAAAGATGGTCCATGGTGCATGTGTGTGGATTTATGAGCTTTGAACAAGATTATGGTAAAGAATCATTATCATCTTCCTCACATTGATTATTTTCTATATCAGTTAAATGATTTTGTTTATTTTACTAAGTTAGACTTGAGAAGTGGTTATCATCAGATAAGTATTGTTGAAGATGATATTTGGAAAATTGCTTTCAAGACAAAACAAGGATTGTTTGAATGGTTAGTTATGTCATTTGGGCTTTGCAATTCACCTTCCACATTCATGAGAGTTATGAATGATGTATTTCGACCATTCCTTGATGATTTTGTCATAGTCTACTTAGATGATATTCTGATTTTTAGTAAGACTCGTGAAGAGCATGTCAAGCATGTAAAGCAAATTTTAGATGTATTGAAAAAGGAAAAGTTGTATTTGAATAATTCTAATGTCAATTTGGGAAAACCTCTTTGGTTTACTTAGGTAATATTGTAGGAGGTGGTGAATTAAAGATTGATCCCTCCAAAGTTGATGTTATTGTGAATTGGCCTAAACCCAATAATGTAACAGAAGTTAGGATCTTTTTGGGAGACCCCTATATTGGAGAAAATTTATCGCTAACTTCTCATTCATTGAAACAACATTACATGCTTTGACAAGTGTGAAGTAGGTCTTTTAGTGGAGAGGAAAGAAACATAAATCCTTTGACACTTTGAAAGAGAAAATTAGTACAACACTAGTTCTAGCACTTCCACACCTCAAACAACCATTTGAAATTCAAACTGATGCAAATGGATAAGCTATGGGAACAATATTAATGCAACATTGTAATCCAATATTTATCATTATGAGGCCTTTTCCAATGCAGTAATTAAGTATCCAACTTATGATACCTTTGCAATATCTACAATTGCAAACCAAGCTACAAAAAGCTAGACATTTCAGATGGATGGGATTTCTGCAACAATTTCATTTGGTTATCAGGTATAAGAAAGGTATTTACAAAAAAGTTTCATATATGTTATAAAGGCCTATATTTAATGCATCTATCATTCTTAAGCATAACTCAATCATGCAAGAAAGTTATATTGAATAGTATGCTCAAGATGAATATTTTAAAGATACTTATGCAACTTTGAGTCAAGGCAATCATGTTGAAGAGTTGGACTATCATATTCATAACAAGTTGTTGTATCATATTGGACATTTGTGTATTCCACAGGGTGAAAGAGTTAATGTCATAAGGGAAGCCCATACTTCTCCTATTGTTGGTATTTTTGGTGTAGGAAAAACAATTGCTCAGCTACAGAGTTATTGTTATTGGCCTTGTATGAATGAAATTGTATCAAGATATGTAAATGGATGTTGTATATGTGCTACTAGCAAGCCAAGTAATAGGAAATTGGGTATGTACACTTCACTTCCTATCCCTTCTCATCCTTGGGAAAGTGTTTTTATGGATTTTGTTGGGGGACTACCAATGTCTAGAAAATGTCATGATTATTTATATGTTGTAGTGGATCGTTTCAACAAAATGTGTTTGTTGATGCCTCGTAAGAAACAAGTCATAGTTGAACAAATTGCAAACATGTTCTTCCAAAATGTATGGGTTCATTTTTTGTTGCCTACTTCGATTATTTCTGATTGAGATTCTCAATTTATTGAGAAGTTTTGGTCAAGTTTATGGGAACTCAAGGACACAAAGTTGAAGAAGAGAACAACATTTCGTCCAATAACCAACAACCAGACAAAAGTAGTGAACACAACAATAGTGCATCTCCTTCAAGGATATTGTGGTAAACATCCTAAACTTTGGGATGAGCATTTGCATTATATCCATCATGCCTACAATCGTGTCAAACATTCATCTACACAAGTATATCAATTTGAAGCTTGTTTGGGTTATTTTCCAAAGTCTCCGTTGGATCTCATCTTTGGTAAATATGTTGCAATAGATGGACATAATGATGTGGACAAAGTCAAGAATTCCATTGAACAAATTCAACTAGCACATCAAAGGGTACAAGAAAAACTGGAGAATATCCAAGCTAAGTACAAAGCATGACATGATAAGCAGCAGGTTGATCATGATTTCCAAGTGGGAGATCAAGTTTGATTGTACATCAACAAGGAAAGATTACAAGGTGAAGGTAAAAATATCAAACCAATAAGAAATTGTCCTTTCAAAATCTTGGAGAAGATTAATAACAACGCTTTCTGATTAGATTTCCACCTTACACACAAATTTGTTTTGTTGTGAATGTGGAAAACTTGAGATTGTTGAAGCCTCCTATAATCGTTGATCAAGAAGAGAATTTTCAGATTCCATCTATAGAATATTTTTCTCCTCAATATTTAAATGATTTGCAAGAAGACACTATTCTTGACAAGAGGAAAATAACTTCATACAGAGGCAATGTGGAGTATCTCCGTGTAGGGCTCAAAGGTACCAATCTAAGCAAATTAAGGTGGACAGAGATCGGGAAATTGAGGGAGTTGTACCCTCATTTGCTGAGTAAAAACAGACTTTTGGTGGTCCAAAAGCTTCCAATAGGGAGGAGTGATCTAGGGGATCAAAAATATGCTAAAAAATGAAAGTGCTCAAAATATTTTGAAACTAGTTCCAAATCACAGAGCTTGTTGTTCTGATTCCAATGATGCTTGAATCGTCTCAATCTGACATCGTATGAGGAAGTTATCGCGTTATCAAGGTTTGGATAAATAATAAAAAAAGTCAAAGTGTAGGTTTGCATGTATAGTCTATAAGCTAATGCGGTAGTCCATATGTTGACGTCATCATTTGACTGGGTAGTACAGATTTAAGGGGAGAGCCAACTAGAATTTGACATTTGGGCCAATCATGTGAGGACATGTGGCACATTGCTATTGGTTTGAAGGTTTCAAAAAATGGGACAATCACAGAGTGACACATGGCCCAATCTCAGGGCACCACGTAGCACTCTACATGGTGCCAAAATTTATTTGAAAAACCAACAATCCTCTAGTGGATTTGACCTCCCAACCTTCAGTTTACGAGACAGTCACCCGACTAACTAGCTTATGACACGTCTTGTAAAACCATGGGCATAGTATTATATTTAATGTCATATGTGTTGGTGGTTGGGATTATTGTGCGGGTCGATAGGCACATCCAACTAACATAGCCCATGGTTTTTGGCATATGTCACGACCATCAGCATAATATGTGGGGGTAAGGCATGTGGCACACTACCCACGTCCAAGGTCATATGTATGACATGGGGAACTAGGAGCAGGTGGTTCGGGCAGGGGCGGAGGCCAGTTATTTGTTTTTTAATATATAACAAACCAACGCAATCAACCACAGGAGGTGTGGGTCGAACTCATTACCTCTGCCAGACTACTCCTAAGCCCAACCAATTGGGTTATTAAAATTTTGTTTCCAAATTTTCAGAGTGTTCTGGTTTTGTTGTAGAGTTTTTATAGGTGGTTTGGAAGAAAGAAGCATAACTTGCTCATTTTTCAACCTTTTTTAGCTCAAGAATAGTCTAAATAGGGGTTTTTGATCATTTTGGACACAATGGAAGTGTTATTTTTGTAGATTAAAGATTTTATGTTGATTTATTGAGAATTTGATCATATAATAAAGAATTCACCACTGGAGGCTGGAGTCAGAGACATAGCTCAAGATGGGTGAACTCTGTTATTAATTTACTTGCATTTGATGGTGTATGTTTTTCCACTTTTAACTATTGAAATTATGAAAATTTACTGAAGTCTGTGTACTTTTGCAACCATGATCCATTGCCTAAAAGACATGAACTAACTTGAAAATTGTTTAATGAAACCTTCACTTTTCATTTTTGGATCACCGGGAGTTTAAAGGTGAGGCGCAAGCTGAATGGAGAAGCATTATGTAAAGCTCAGACACGGTGGAGCACACATAATTTTGTCTATCTGTTCATTGAAGTAGTTTGACCCCACCATACACATCAACCTGAAACTCCTACCCTATAGCAAATTTAAATAAGCGGGGAAGGGTCGGGGTTACATGCCCAGTTAATAAGAATGTCTCGGTTAGCAGAAAACCCATTAGATGAAACATGAATATAAGTATCTATGTATTTTAGTGTCAGTGGTCAATGTAAAAGGCTCAAGGAATGATCTATATATATATATATATATATATATATATATATATATATATATATATATATAGATATATATATATATATATATATATAGATATCGAGAGAGAGAGAGAGAGAGAGAGAGAGCAAAGTGGGATTAAAATAATGAACAAGTCCACAACTAATATACGTGTGTCGGGTGGCGTCAATAGGTTGGCTAGGATATCCACTTGAGTGACATGTGGCCAGGTTGTTGATGTGGCATGTAATATCCCCAATTATGATTTTCAGCATTATAGATGAGTTTGGGGAGAGGTCGCAATTATGGCACCGAGACTTAGGAGGCAAAGAGAATATTGCGGCTTTAGTGGAAACTGGGGACCACAAGGAAGAGAAATTTGGTCCAAGGAGGGAACACAAACTCTTGGAAGAGAGAGGAAAGAGAAGGGAGTGCGAACTAGGGGAGAGAGAGAGAGTGGGGACCATAAGGAGAGAAGGAGCCATGAATTATAAATAAAGCAAGAGGCACTCATTTTTGTCCTTCATTCATCTATTCATAAACTTGTCTTTGACATAGCATGCTTAAGCAGAAGCCAAGTCTGCAAGTGTTTTTTACCACACAAGTGTCTCCAAGCAGAGATCTCAACCCTTGCTTCAGTGGACTTCGAGTGCCAGCCCAAGGAAGGAGTTCCATCATTTTCCAATAGCAGTGGGAGTGCGAGTTTGTGTGGAGGAGACACTAGCAGCAACATAGGGAGTGCGTAGTTCTTGGAGGAGACACACTTTTTAGGAATTTACAGGGTAAGTTCCTCAGACAAGACACCAAAGGACATTGCTCATAAACAGATCACAAATCAATACACCAGTATTCTTGACATGGTTAAAACCCTCAAAGAGGGAAACAGTCCACGACCTGAGCCAACGCGGCCACTTCAGGTAATTTATTAATAAAAGAATGAAAATTTACATAAGCTTCTCTCATGAATAGTTACCCTACAAATGACCCTCCATGCTCTTTAAATAGAGATCATGGACCAATCGGGTGTTAATCCATGGATCAAGTGTTGGTAATACCGAGGAGAGAATGAACCATTAAATCACTACATATCGTGACCATCAGATTGTAAGTTACAAAAGTACATAGTAAAGAAACACACTTTACCTAACTCTATAATAGACCAAGCTATACTTAACTATTTCCTATGTGTCAGAATATCCTAACATCCCCCCTTAAGAACAACTTGGGATAGGATTGAAGGATGTACACATATGACACAATAGGAGAAGGAAGGAGTCATTAGAGCCTATCCCCCCTTAGTGACAACTTCCTGAACTCCAACCATAAATCAAAGTTCAGTAAACTTCGCCTCTATGAGAGCCTTTGTAAAGATGTCTGCAACTTGATCATCTGTTGAACAATATTGCACTTCAAGAACATGGTCATGAATGAGTTTTCCAATGAAGTGCATGTGTAGTTCAATGTGTTTGTTGCGCTGATGTTGGACTGGATCTTTGCATAGTTGAATGGCACTTTGATTATCACACCAAAGTGTAGTCAGATGCTACTACTGAAATCCAAACTCTGGCAGGATCTGACGAAGCCACAGGGCTTCCTTACTGCGGCACCATGATACTCTGCTTCTGCTGAAGAAAGATAGATGGCACTTTGTTTCTTGCAAACCCATGTAATAGGTCCTAAACCAAGAGTGATCACATAGCCTGCAGTAGACTTTCAATCATCAGGGTCACTAGCCTAATCGGAATCAGTGAAACCAACCAATAGAGGAGGTGCTTCTGCATTGTAATGAATCCCAAACTGAACTGTACCTTGAACATAACGAAGTATTCTTTTAGCTATTTTCCAATGACTTTCATGTGGGTTTTGCATAAACCGAGCAATAAGGCCAACAACAAAGGAAATATCAGGACGAGTATGGGTCAGATACAAAAGTTTTCCTACAAGTTGACGGTATAAGGTAGCATCAACTTCAGGGGAAGTACAAGTAACTGAAAGTTTGGCTCTAGAATGAAAGGGAGAAGGGGCTGGCTTACAGTCTTCCATGTGAAAATGGCGTAGAAGATCACAAGCATACTTGGACTGGGAAAGGGAAATACCTTCCTTGGATTGCAAGACTTGAAGACCAAGAAAATAATGCAAGTGTCCTAAGTCTGTCATTTCAAAATTCTTTTTAAGGCTAGAATTCACATGGTTTATAAAGTTGGGATCATTACCAGTAAGGATAAGATCATCAACATAAAGAAGAAGAATGATAAGAGACTTGCCCACTTTCTTGGTGTAGACAGTATTGTCAGAATGATACCTAGAAAAGCTAGTTTCTAAAAGAAAGCTATCCATTTTGGCATACCAAGCCCAAGGGGCTTGCTTGATACCATAAAGGGATTTCTTAAGCCGACATACAAGGTTGGAGTATTTTTGTATAAAGCCAGTAGGTTGTTCCACATAGATTTCTTCATGCAAGTCCCCATGCAAGAAGGCAAATTTAACATCCATCTGATGGACTTCCCATTTGAAAGAGGCAGCAAGGGAAAGAATAAGGTGGATAGAGTTCATTTTGACAACAGGGGAGAAGGTTTCAGTATATTCAATGCCTTAAACTTGTGAAAAACCCTTAGCAACAAGACGAGGTTTATGTTTATCAACTTTCCCATCTAGTCCATACTTGGTTCTGTAAACCCATTTTCATATAACAAGTTTTCATCCCTTTCGAAGAGGAACAAGATCCCATGTATCATTTGCCAATAATGAACGATATTCTTCATTCATAGTTGTGTCCCAATTTGGATGGACTGAAGCTTCTGCAAAGGTGTCAGGATCATAATTCGCTGAAGCTTGAGCCAGTAAAGAAGAGGCTCTATCGAACTGAGAATGCGTACGTCGCTGATCTGTAGGATCACTAGCAAGAGCACCTGTTGCATCCCGAGTAGCATAGACCCATTTTGGAAGCTGAGGAGCCAAAGGAGGATCCTGATAAGGTGGGGGAGGATTTTCATCCTCACTGTCATCATCTGAAGAAGAAATATTTTCAAAAGTAGAAGGGATAGAGAGAGTTGGCACATCTGTCGAACTAGGCTCGTAGGCCGATATATTTTCAGCAAACTTTACATCTCTTCTAATGATAACATTTTTGGACTTAAGTGGAATAAGTCTATATCCTTTGACATCTTCAGAATATCCAACAAAAATACATTTTTCACTCTTAGGTTCTAAAGCTTTATGTTTCTCATTTGGATTATGGGCCCATGCTTCACTTCCAAAAACACGAAAGTGACTTACATCTGGTTTAATTGAGCTCCATGCGTCTTCTGGAGTGATATTCTTTAAAACCTTAATAGGAGTGCGATTTACTATGTAATTTGCACAGTTAATTGCTTCTGCCCAAAAATTAAGACTAAGTTCTTTAGATTGAAGCATACAATTAGCCATTTCCTTTAAGGTGCGATTCTTCCTTTAAACTACACCATTTTGTTATGGAGTATATGGAACAATATGTTGCATTTTAATTCCATTCTCAGTGCAAAAGTTGATGAATTTTTTGTTAGCATATTCTCCGCCATTATCAGATCTTAGCTTAAGAATTTGATGTCTAGATTTTTTTCAACAAAGGCCTTAAAGGCCAAGAACATGTTAAATACTTCACTCTTGAGTTTTAAGAAGTATACCCAAGTGTTTCTGGAGAAATCATCAATGAAAGTTAAGAAATACTTGTAGCCAGAGAATGAAACAACTGGAAGTGGACCACATAAATCACTATGCACAAGCTGTAAAGGGGTTGAGGCATGCGAAGAGGCACGTTTTTCAAAACTATCCTGATGATGTTTTCTGAGTACACATCCAAAACAAACACCTTCTCTGCAAGATACCATTGGAAGACCAGTCACCATATTTTCTTTACATAAATTTTGAAGGGAGCGATAGTTTAAGTGACCAAATCAATCATGTCGAAGTTTTCTCACTTCATCATTATGAGCAACAAATACCGAGGGAAGATTTGATGACCCAAAGTTGTTAAACTTATACAACCTTGTAGAATCATTAACAATGCCAATAGCTAAAATCTGTTAGGATCTCTTATGTCCTTAATTACATCATCGTGAGGTGAAAATTCAACGATTTTACCTTCACCTGAATGAGTTATCTGATATACAGATCGAAGATTGCAGGATAAGCTTGGAGTGCATAATACATCATTAAATTGTCCATTGTATAGATAAACAGTTCTAGTCCCTACAACACTAAGAGATCTATCATCACCAACATATATATTTTTGGTGTTACAATCATTTAAAGAAGAAAACATGGCTTTGTTTTTGGCCATGTGATAAGAAGCTCCAGAATCAATGAGCCACTCATGAGAATGAGAAGAAGAAGATACATTTAGTGCATAGCCAGACCGAGATGCTTGACAACCACATGAAAAAAGTGTTATTCCTGAAGATGAAGTTGAAGTTGAAGAGTGCTCCAAATGGATGTTATGCTTCTTCATTGCTGCTTCCAAGGCTTCCATCTTCTTAAAGCATTTGGATTCTAAGTGGCCATTTCGATTACAAAAGTGGAAATGTCTATTAGTCTTCTTCCCTTTGTTTTTATTTGCCTTATCATTTTGTTGAAATGATTTTTCATTTTGAGACTGAAATTGCTTAGGACCCTTGTCTGGTTTAGGACCATTCTTTTTAGGATACTGCTTATTAGGATTCTTTGAATTTGGTTGCTACTGGGCGGCTAAGGTTTTCTTAGAAGAGTTTCTAAGATTAAGAAAACTAAGATATAAGAGCTTTTATTATTCTCTTATTAAAGAATCACAAAAGGCATCAAAAGAGGGGGGCTTGTAGTCTTGTCCTTGAGAAATAAAGGCTTCTCTAGTAGAATGGAAGGTGGAAACAAACACAAAGTAGGCTGGTCCCAACTTAGTAAGAATGGAATAGATAAGGCTGTCATCTTCTTTCTTAACCTTAACACCTTCCAAGAAAAGTCTAAGGGTCTTGAACTTGGACAAAAAATCTTCAATGGAGGAAAATTATTGGGGTCCAATGTAAGCAACCCATTTTCGAGTTGATGGGCTCTAATTTCATTTTTAATTCCAAAAACTTTAGTGATATGTTTCATTGCTTCATTAGGAGTATCAAGTTCTGCGATATGGAATCTAAGGTCTGGAGAAATAGACATCCCTATCAACCCATGTGCTTGATCTTGCCTATTTTCCCATTTGGCTACATTATCTCCATTTTTCGGTTTGGTTTCTTGGCTTGAGGATATTTTGTAAAGACCTTTACTTCTAAGTAAATCTACAATGTAGGACCACCATTGGAAGTAGTTGGTGCTGTCAAGAATAACTTGGCATGTATTTTCCATTTTGAGAGAAACTGAAGCTGTAGATGATGAAACTAAGTGTTCCAATGGAAAGATCTCAAAAAATTAGGCCGATTAAAAAAAAACGACTCTGAAAACGGCTTCCGGATGAAGAAATTATGGCTTTTTGAAGAAAAGTTGTTGAAGACGCTGACGAAGTGCGTGAATGTGAGGAAATGAATGATAATGTTATATTTAAAAAAAAATCTGCCCCCTTTCCAAACTTAATCTAATTAGCTCACTCTAAAAAAAGATTATGTGACTCACTTTTATAAATAAGTGAAAGTCACTTTTACAATGGTACTTTATGAGCTACCCACTAAATTGTAACTCAAATAAAAGATAAAGAGACTTTAGAATTATAAGTGACTTGCTTTTTATAATGGGTGAGAACACTTTTACATAAAGTAACTTTAAAACATAAGTTACATGTGCTTTTTGAAAAAGTAACTCAACAAAAAGAAAGACTTGAACTCAAGACCTAATTCTCATAAAGTAACTTCGGACCAAGTGAGCTAGTTTGAAAGGTTAGTAATTTTTGGAAAAGAGGAAGTGGGGGGTTTTTTTTTTTAGTCACTGAAGCTTTGGGGTGTGTGCTTACTTGAAAAAGCTCTTTTTTGCCTACAAAACAATAACCACAAAACCCAACATGGACATACAAAAAAAACAAACCTTACATCTTGAAGTTATTTTTCGCTGGAAACTAAATATTTTTCTCAATGTTTCTGATTTCCCGAGATCACACTAAGGCATGGCGGAAAAGAGCATATACATGAGAAAAATCCTTCCTTTCTATTTCTAATTTGCCTAGATCGCACAAAGTCGTGGGGCAAAGAGAATACACAGAGATGAAGGGTATAGATCCGGTAATAAAAAACAGAGACCTAAATAAACTGAAATAAATAGAGAGATGAATAGCTAGAACTGCAAATAAAGACGTATACCTCCAGATCTTAAAAATGATGTAGCTAGGGCTACCAGAAACCTTTTTGCATGAAACGAAAGGGGTTCCTCACTGGAACAGATGCTCCTAAGACAATAGAGCAGTCCTCTCGGCCCAAAACCAGTCAGAAACAATAGATCTAGGAAATGGCAGTCGGATGCAGTTGTATCGACTTCAGATTTGGATCACCAATGGATATGACCCTCAAATAGCTCTGATACCATGTAGGAATTTACAGGGTAAGTTCCTCAGAAAGAACACCAAAGGACACCGCTCACAAACAGATCACAGATCAATACACTAGTATTCTTGACGTGGTTAAAATCTTCAAAGATGGAAACAGTCCACCGCCTGAGCCAACGCGGCCACTTCAGGAAATTTATTAATAAAAGAATGAAAATTTACATAAGCTTCTCTCATGAACAGTTACCCTACAAATGACCCTCCATGCTCTTTAAATAGAGATCATGGACCAATCGGGTGTTAAGCCACGGATCAAGTGTCGGTAATACCGAGGAGAGAAGGAACCGTCGAATCACTACATATCGTGACCGTCAGATTGTAAGTTACAAAAGTACATAGTAAAGAAACACACTTTACCTAACTCTATACTAGACCAAGTTATACTTAACTATTTCCTATGTGTCTGAATATCCTAACACACTTGCGAGTCGAGGAGTGAAGGGAGTTGGGTCCTAAAACTTCAAGTGGACTTTGGGGAAGTGTTGTGGTGGCTTTTCCAGCATTTTGGCGGAGCAGAAAACACAACATCCGCTACATGCTCCATCTTTTTCTTATGGAGGAGGGTCAAGCATTTGGGGTCAATTTTGGAGCGTCTAAACTAGGACAAACCCTTTATGGTTTTTTATATGTTTTTGACAACGACCTCAGAAATAATTTGGCAAATTTTTTTGTGGAATTTGAGGGGTCCCAATCTAGGCAGCAGCTAGAGGAGCTAGGGGAAATTTGGGTCGAAATTTCAACGTCAACATTTGGCCAATTTCTTCATGGGTTTTTGTGGGTTATTGGTGGAGAAGCTGGGGTTAACTTACTGGAATGTTTTGAGCACTGAAGGAGGCCCTAGCAGCAGATCTTGAAAACTTGCAACATATTTTGGGCAGTTCAGCATAGAGCCAAGAGATAGAGCAGCAACATATCTAAGGGGGACTTCTTATTTTTCATTTGGGCTTAGCTAGCTTGCCTTGAGCAAGCCCATGTGCACTCTTTCCATCACCTCATTGTACCCTCTTCATATTATAATAAAATGGCTCAGCAACGCAGGTTTTCGCTTTAAAATGGTGTTTTGATGCTTGAGTATTTTTCTGTGTGTTTTTTGCTATGTTATCTTTGTTTATCATTGTATATTTACATTAGAAATATTACAATGGTATCAGAGCCATAATATTGGCCCAGCCTATGGGAAACCCTTCATTCTATGACAAGACCAGAATAAAAAAACTAAGAAATCATACGAACCAAAGAAAGTTTAGAATTAAACAACATGGCGTAACCTTGAATAAGGTGATTAGTATGCAACAAATAACAATTGATGTGGGAGAGAAATTGATTCATTCTGCAATTGGGAATCTGAATATGATTACAACTGATGTGGAGTTATTGGGAGAAAACTAGAGGGCTTAACAATCATTGGGTCATGGCATTAAGGCGTCCCTCCCTTTCTGGGAGTTCTGTGAACTAAGAAGCATGCACAAACCAATGGTGATTCATTGGAATTTTGCGGGGATGATGAGGAGGATTAAGGAAGAAGACGAGTGAGTAGTTCAAGGAGCCATGTTTGGCAAGGAGACAATTGAGCATACACCCATTGATGAGATGACATTTGTTGTTGAGGTATTCATTGATTACGTATCCCGGGTTGTGATCGAGTTCTTAGGTGATAGTAGCACACCATAGGTTAATGAGGTGCTGGGAGAAATCTCCATTGTTGATGAGGAGCTTATAGGTACAGGGGCATCCAGATCTATGACAGAATTCTTGTACGATAGTTACCTACAGTTGACTAGTGAGCATGTCTTGCATGTGGGGTTGTTTATGGCGGAGCAGTTGGAGGCTTATGTTGAGCCCGTGATGGAGGAGGATGTGTAGCCATCCTTTGGGATAACTGTTTATGAGGGGCAACATAGAGACCACAGGTTGGGATTTTAGCCCAATTCGCTTCAAAGGTGCACTCACAAGATCTACAGTGTTATCAGCCCATCCCAACCCATTGGATAGAGAGAGACAAAGCTACCTAGTCAGATCTCATGTGTTTACCTAGGTAGTGAGATGAGCCGATTAGAGTTGCATAGGGTGCAACATCCACATGTTTGGGTTGTTCTATGTGTAGGAATTCCTGCATTCTATCCCTCTCTTGGGGTTGGATGGCGAGAGATTCTGAGTTGGTACGCTATGGAGTGGGGTATGGAGATGGTGGTGGACCTGGGTGTAGCTACATAGGAGCTTCCAGGCACTAGAGATACCAGCAGTGTAGACTGGCATTGGGTTTCTTGTGTGAGTACCTATCATTTCTTAGGTATGTCAGTTGGCAACAACTTGGATGATACAGTTGATACAGGAGGATTCTCCATTTGCTCCAAATCCAAAGGTTTTAGCTGTTATTAGAAATAATGCCAAGTAGTAGAGCCTGTCGCTCTGAATCCTACACTACTTTTGGTTTCTAATTTGGTCTCCGGATGAGGGAGAAACCATCCGTCAAAGTTGAGGTGCCGAAGGGGCCTTGCTAGCCATGTGGCGTTTCTGTATATCGACATGTGGAATCATCTCCAGTTGAAGGGAACTTGTTGTGTTATGGTTGATTTTATAACCTAAGGCTAAAATTCATGGTGCTATGGGTTATGGTGTAAAACTATGGTGTAAATGGCAGATTTATGGGCAAAAGGGTTATATTTAAACCTAGGTACAAAAAGCTAAGGTTTAAACTATGTTACAAAATCCAAATATTATGGACACAAAGGACTATGGAGTGCACTCCAAACAATGTACTAGGTGTTTCATCAAGAGTTGGGATAAAATATTTCTCTGTGTGGTCTGGCAGGAGCAAGGCAGGTTCTCATGTGTGGGACATACTCGTGATACTTGGGATCCACCTAGGGGATACATACAATGGTCAGAGATGAGGGCCAGATGGGTTCTAGCAGACAGTAGTGCTACATAGTGACATCTTGTTAGGAGAGGGAGTTATGAGCTCCCATTATGTTTGGGGGATCCAGAGACTCAGTTGGTGGGTGGATCACTCCCCTTTGTGATGAGTAGTGTCATGGTAGAGAGTGATCCAGTTCACTTTGGGTTTGACACATGGGGGATCACTGATACCTCCACGGTAAGGTGAGGCAGACTTATTTTGTTATGGCTCAAGGTCTAGATTGGCAGTGGAGGGGTAGATATTGCCATCATGGGGATGCCTGGGAAGGATGAGGTTGGCTCTTGCAAATCTTTCACCATTAGGCCTCATAAGAGGAGGATACAATCTGTACATGGTGGGTAGAATGTTATAATCAGTGTAGCGCAACTTCAACATGGTGTCACCACTCTGAGATTAGCTACTCTTCACAACTCAATAACCTTTAGGGATGAGCTGGCTACTATAGGGGGAGATCATGCAGATCTTCCATTGGGCTTTAATGACTCATCGATGGCATGGGGGACTTCGTTAGCATGGCAGGCGGGCCAGTAGGATGATATCAAGAGAAGCTCACGTGAGTGAGACACTATCTCTGCAAGGATTGGGTGGTATCTTCGAGAGTAAACTCTTGGAGTGCATGGGATGGCCTACATGGTAGGAAAACTTCACGAGGAGTTGGGCATGATGTCGCATTATCATGATCTCCACCTCATAGATTGTATACAGGGGACTTATAGTACTTATACCGGGCATGATAATGGGCGGAGCGAGGGGAGCTTCAGGTGGGACGAGATGGGTTAGGATCCTAGTATTGAGGGATTCTTTCATGTCAGGATAGTGCAGAGACCTGGGATGACTCAGTGGAATGTTTGGGACCCTGGTATTACTGATGGTGATAGGGGTGATCAACAAACAGAGGAGGCGTTGGTTCAGGCATTACTTGAGGACAAGCAATTTTTGGCAGGGAGGGTTGTAATATCCCCAATTTTGGTTTTCATCATTAGAGATGAGTTTGGGGAGATGACACAATTGACTTAGGAGGAAAAGAGAACATTGACGCTCTAGTGGAAAGTGGGGACCACAAGGAAGAGAAATTCGACCCAAGGAGGGAAATCACACTCTTGGAAGAGAGAGGAAAGAGAAGGGAGTACAAATTAGGAGAGAGAGAGAGAATGGGGACAAGAAGAGAAGGAGATATGAATTATAAATAGATCAAGAGACACTCATTTTGGTCATTCATTCATCTATTTAGAAACTTGTCTTTGACATAGCACGCTTGAGCAGAAGCCAAGTTTGCAAGTGTTGTTTAGCACACAAGTGTCTCCGAGAGAAGATTTCAACCCTTGCTTCGGTGGACTTCACGTTCCATCCCAAGGAGGTATTTCCATCCTTTTCTGATTGTTCCAGCAGTGGGAGTGTGATTTTGTGTGTAGGAGACACTAGCAGCAGCGCGAGGACTGTGCAGTGCTTGGAGGAGACACACTTGGGAGTTGAGGAGTGAAGGGAGTTTGGGCCTAAAACTTGAGGTGGAGTCTAGGGAAGTGTTGTGGGGGATTTTCTAGCATTTTGGAAGAGTAGCAAATGCATAATATGCTACAGGCTATATCCTTTACTTGTGGAGGAGGGCCAAGAATTTGGGGTCAATTTTGGAGCGTCAAAACTAGGACAAATCCTTTCTGGGTTTTTGACAAGGACCTCAGAAATAATTTGGCGGAATTTTCTGGGCAAACAGGGGTCCCAATCTAGGCAACAACGAGAGGATCTAGGGGAAATTTGGGCCAAAATTATGAGGTCAACATTTGGCCAATTCCTTTGTGGGTTTTTGGTGGAGAGGCCGAGATTAATTTCCCGGAATTTTATGATCACTAGAGGAGGCCCTAGCAATAGATATTGACACCCAACAACGTATTTCTAGGCAATTCAGTGCAGAGCCAGGTCATAGAGAAACATCATATTTGAGGAGACTTCTTACTATTCATTTGGGCTCAGCTAGCTTGCCTTGAGAAGGCCCATGTGCACTCTTTCTAGCCCCTCATTGTACCCTCTTCATACTATAATAAAATGGCTCAATAACACAATCTTTGGCTTTAAAATGGTGTTCTAATGCTTGAGTATTTTTCTGTGTGTTTTTGGCTATGTTTGCTTTGTTTATCATTGTATATTTCCATTAGGAATATTACATGGCACCTTTTGATTCATCAGAAGTTTAATTAATCATATCTCTTGATTCGGAGGATGGATTGAAGTAAAATTTTATATCACTAGAATCGTCTTGCGAGATAGACATAATGGTAAGGTCTAGTTTTGGTTTTAAGCTAGCTGAAAAGATTGAAATTTTTAGACCCCATTTCGATAATGGTGCCTTTGATCTTGGATTAACACTGTAACCACCTCCTTTTAACCGACGTTTTGGTGGGGATTAGGAGGGGGTATGTTATAGAGTGGTATCAGAACATCTAGGTTTAACACTTCTACTCGATGGGCTCTATCATGAACAAGTAACAGTAGGACCCCTACAAAAGAATTTTATATTATTTTTTATAAAATTAAGAAACAAATGTTAAGGTGTTAAAAGTCGGCATGTGGTGGATTGCATGCATGTATGAGTGTTGTGCTTAGCTTGTGATTTGAGTAAATAACACGACACTAACGATTGATATGAATTCATTACTATTGATGTGCTAACCTGCAATGTATTATTCTGCTAATCTTTCACCAACATATTTCCAACAATGATCCAAGGTGTTAACATTTGTTATATATTTGAATTTTGTTTAAATCCAACAGTTATTTGTGTGTGTAACAACACATAACATAAGATGAAGGTCAACCAGAAAAACAGAGGATGGTAGCACATAAGCTCTATAGGTCATGAAATTAACAACAACATGATAGGATATATTTTTAATCACACGCAACAGGGGAAAGAAGAAAGATTAGTTGACCAAGGGGAGGTGTAGACTCTCTTGACTTAATGGATACCTTGAGGAGTCTAAGGATTGAGATTAGGAACTAGAAAGAAGATAATGAGAGGTTTGTATGGGATCAGGAAAGCTAAGATGAGGTAAATGCAGTCATACTTCAAAGGCTCTAATATTTGCAAAGGCAAAGGCAGTATGAGCTGGGGGCTAGTCATAGAGACAGGTAGAGCCCTTTTTCATCATAAGAAGAACATAAGGCGAAGATGGTAGAAATTCAAAGAAAAGGCACAGGTGGGAAAGTGAAGACACCATGAGAGGGAATGCACCATTGAGTACCCCAGAGAGAATAAATAACACTCATGGATACCATTATGGTGAAAATTCTAGTTATTCCGCGAGGAGATACTATCACCTTTCTCATCATCACCATCAAAGAAAGAAAGAAAGAAAGGGACCATATGCTAGAGGAATTTAAGAAGGAAAAACCATCCTCATTTGATGGAGAGATTAAGAAATCTCAATATACAGAAGCTTGGCTGCTTGGAAAGACTAATTTCTTCACAATCCATAATTATTTTGAGAACATGAAAGCAAAGGTATACACCTATAGTTTGAAGGGAAAAACATACATATGGTGGGAATACCTGAAGAATGTCAGAGGCATAACAAAAGAGGGGTTGAGTTGGGATGAATTTGAAAGGTTGGTTAGAAAAAGTGTTTATCTGATAGCTACTATGACAACAAGACAAAAGAGTTCTATGAACTCAAAATAGGGAAAATGATAGATGAGGATTATGTCACCAAGTTCCTAGAATTGCTAAGATACGTGCCATATCTTAAATATGAGAAGACCAAAATCCAAATATTTATTAGTGGGCTGCCTCTATCATTCAGAAATCAAATTGAGATCCATGAGCCTCAGACATTAAATGATGCCATTAAAAAGTTGAAAAGCTACTATACTCGATCGAAGTGTACGAAAAAATTTAAATTTGATTGGAACTAAAAAAGTAATGCCAAATTCAAGGGAAAAAGTTAGAAAACAATTAAGGAATCACATATTGTCCCTGCTACCCAAGAGAGTCAATGAAGGGCCAACACTGAAAGTAGAGATTTTTAAGCTCAAGAAGGAGCCAAGAGTTACGAGAAGGGTTTGAATAAGTGTTATATGTGTGGAAAAAATAATTTGAGAAAAAATTTCCCACAACGCAAACATGTTGGCCCGAAACTGTACAACACAAAGGAATCACAGACTGTGGGAGATGTTGCATCTGGTATGCTCAGGATCTATTCAATGTTAGAAAATGGACAAGCATATTATCAAGCTTCCATGATTGAAATGGATGGTAATATTTTCAATCAAGCCATTACTGTTTTGAATGACCATGGTTCTAATTATAACTATGTTATACTTAAGCTTTTGAGAAGATGTCAATTGAACCAAGAGCCACATTGGGAATCCTTTCCAACTCAATTAGCCGTGGGAATAAAGAATAATGTAGAATATTGGGTGAAGGAATGCCAAATTAAATTAAATGGGATGCCAACAATGGAAAATATCAATGTATTACCATTAGGTGTGTATAGCATATTGTTAGGCATGGATTGGTTGTATGCACACATGACCAAACTTGATTGTTTTGAAAATAAATTGAGTGCCTAGATGAGCATGGAGAAAGAAGGATGTTGCAAGGGAATTGAAATCATACCTCAATGAGGCTGATCACAACCATGAAAGACAAGAGAAGAAGCAAGAAAGGTTTCCATTTATTTGTTGTACACATTTCCAGCAATGAAAAAACCATTAACAACATTAAGGAAGAGGAGAGAAAACCGCTGAAGCAATATCCGATGCTGCAGCAGCATGCAGATGTATTTCCAACAAAATTTATTGGATTACCTCCTCATAGAGAGGTATACTTCTCCATCAAATTGATGCCAGGAGCAATGCCAACATCCAAGGAACCATACAGGATGAGTACACCAAAGCTGGTTGAGTTGAAATTACAGCTTAGGGAGATGTTGAATAAAGGCTTTATAAAGCAAGTGTATCTTCATTAGGAAAAATAATCCTATTTGTAAAGAAGAAAGATGGTAAACTCAAATTATGCATAGATTATAGGCAATTAAACAAACTAACCGTCAATAACATATATCCATTTCCATAGATTGATGATTTTTTCGATCAACAAAGAAGTACAACAGTCTTTTCCAAAATTGATTTAAGATCCTGCTATAATCAAGTACATATAAAAGATGAGGATACCCACAGAAAACTTTCAGAATGATATATGGACATTATGAATTTGTGTTAGTTCCCTTTGGACTTACAAATTCACCTACAACCTTTATGTGCCTTATGAAAAATGTATTGTGCCCTTATTTGGATAAATTCATCATGGCCTTCATGGATGATATTTTGGTTTATTCAAGGACCAAGGAGGAGCATGAAGAGCAGTGGGCAACAATATTGCAATTTCTAAGAGAGAATAATATTTATTGAAATCTTATTAAATGTAACTTCTTCCAATCAAAAATTTATTACTTGGGGCACATTGCCTCAAGGGAGGGAGTAGAAATTGACCCAGAGAAGGTTAAGGCTATCATGGAATAGCCAACACCTAGAAATGTGGCTAAATTTAGGTCCTTCATGGGACTCACAAGCTACTATAGAAGATTCATTAAAAAATTCTCCAATATAGGCCACCCAATCACTTCCTTGCAAAGGAAGGGAAAGAAATTTGAATGGACAATTGATTTTGTAGCAAGATTTGATCAATTGAAGCAGTTGTTGACCATTGCACCGATATTAAGGATAGAGGATCCTAAAAATTATTTTATTGTGTGCATGGATGCCTACAAGGAGGGACTAAGTGGAGTGTTGATTTAGGAATTTCATGTGGTGTGCTATGAATCCTACAAGTTGAATGAGCATGAGTCTAATTATGTAACTCACAATATGGAATTAACTGCCATTATTATGCATTGAAGATTTAGAGACACTACCTTCTTGGTCAAAAATTTACCTTAATGACTGACTATGGAGTATTGAAATATTTATTTGAGTATCCAAATTTAAATGCAAGGTAAGTACGATGGTTAGCCATGCTCAACAAATTTGATATCTTTTGATGGTGCTGGAAATACATCAACCAAGGGGTTCTCCCTTATGTGAAGTCCTAATTAGACCTCACATTGTTTGGAGTAGGAGCCCCAACCATAAATATGGTTGGTTTCCATTATCCTTAGGGTTGTTTCTTGGCTGCCATTATTAACACAAGCAAGTTGACACCGCGAGGCATACAATTGCGATGTATGTAAGGTACTTTCACAACAAGGAGAAAGAGAGTGAGCCTCTAGAAGAAATGTAGTAGTACCATCCTAAAAGAGACACACAAGAGTATAAGAGGATGACAAGTTAGTATGAAAAGTAGTTCACAATACAAACATGATCATAAAACCAAATATAACACATCTTCAATAAGATGAGTACCAAATCCACTGAAATAGTTCAATTTCCTTAGTACATATGAAAGAAACATATACTACAAACATCTAAAGAATAGTTCTATGACATTCAAAATACATGCATGAAAATGTGTTGGCTCATCGAGCTTCAATATTAAGTGGAAGTACCAAGATATACAAGTATAATGCTTCCACAGTAACCCCAATAGTGGAACATTAAGTCACCACTGGCTCCTCTAAAGAAATATCTTCTCTCGTATGCCAATGCTAAAGAAGCTAAGGTGAAAATTTCAAGTCCCCAAAGTCATTTTGCTTGAGTTATGAGGGTGTATTTATACCAAATGGGGTGAATCTCCATCTCTCATGTGACTCTTGACCTCCCTCATGACTCTTGAGCCTCTAAAAAGACTTTTAAAATTCTTGCATGACCTATGAGCTTCTATATGAATTTAGGACTCAATAGTGAGTCTTCATATTCCATGTTGGACCCTTGGTCTCCCACATCTTTTACATTTTCTCATTTTGGGAAATTACACAATTACATTCCGAAAATGATTTGGAAAAACATTATGACACATGTGACTCTTGAGATGACTCATGTACAAGCCATGACTTGGCAATGATGTCATGGAACTTCATGATGATGTGTCAATGCCAAGTTTCTCTTTCCATTTCCTCCTTGACATCTTCATGATGGATATTTCATGTGCTTTGTCTTCATCCTCCAAGGGGATAATTAATATGGAATCTTCTATGTGATCTAGATCTTGTAACTTATGTCACGAGCTAGTCTCCCTTCATCTTCATGCTTGAAGACTTCTTCATGGTTCCACCTTTACAAGTGTCTTCTAGCATTGTCTCCTTCTCTTCCTTTCCAAGCATGATATTGTCACGTCAAGATATAGTACTTGCAAGTGAAATCCAGTCATGATAAGATGACATCATTTTGGAAATATCCAAGTATATTTCTCTTCATGAAATCTATTGACTGACCTGGATCTGGGTATTAGACCAAGAGGAAGGATCAGGGATTGTACAGTGCATAGTTCTAGTGGGAAGGAGTGAGGGACTTAGGCTTGCAACTAAGCAATGTGTAGTTCTCGAGGCCTGAGAAGCAAGATTGCATAGTTGAGGGTCATAGTGAGGTAGGTTTTCCCACTGTGACTACGTAATGAACATTTCTGGATGGAGAATGAGCATCTGGATTGCGCAATTTCATAGTTGAGGAAAGCAGAGAGAGAGATTGTTGGCTGCAACAACGCAATGCACAAAAAGAATATGAGTGGAAGGCTGAATTGCGCAATTTTGGGGAATAGGAAATTGATCTTGATCATTGTGACTGTACAATGCGCAGTTCTAGAAGGCAGGGATGCAGGCTGAGACTTGCATTTGCACAATGTACAATTGAAGGGAGTAGAGTGAGCTTAGGTCGATCATTCATGAGATCTTCCAGAATTTAACTAAGTGTGGGGTCAGTGAGACAAAGATGAAACCAAGGTTGGACTTGAACATCATCTCACACTCATAAAAATCGATGACACAACACTCAAAATCAACATAATCCCCTTAATGCGATGACAAAACAACATTCTCCTCCAAGTGTGACACTTAAGATATACTTTGTGACGGCAGTGATGACACTAGTACGGTAGTGCATGAAACTTTGGGAATGAGTCTAATACATGTCTATATGGTAAATAGGACCCATCAACACCAAATTTGCCTCTTGAAATGAAACCAAAACTTTGCTTTCACAACGTGCGACATTTTAGATACACTAGTTTGCGACACAAGTGACAACATTAGTGAAACAGTGCGCAAGACTTGGGGAATGTGTCTAATGCATGCCTTCACGATGGATAAAATGTAGTAGTGCAAGAGAATGCATCAAAAATTCCCTTCAATGATGTAAAAACAACTCCCTCTGACCATAGACAAAACTTGCCTAACCGGAATATGACACTTGCAACCATAAGAAAAACATGAAAATGACACTTGCAAAAGCTAAAGAAAGTGAAAGCGACACATGTCATAACAAAGATGAAACAACCACTCCACTTGTAGAAGTGAAAGAAAGTGAAAATGATAGTCACAAAAGTCAAATTGACACTAATGAAAACCAAAGCACACAAAATTGACAATTGAGAAAACTCACTCGGGAGATAATACGATCACAACTGATAGTGAGGGCACTGTAAATCCTAGGATTGTGCACTATATTTCAACAAGGACTACGCAATATTTATCTCCAGGAACTAATTAATCGTTATCCTTAGATACATGCACTATCTGTCAACAAGGATTGTGTAGTATTTATCTCCAGGAACTACGTAATCGCTATCCTTAGATCTTGTGCAAGCACAACCTCTTGGGAATGCACAGTCATCAACCATAAAGAGTTGCACAATTACTGTTTCTTGCCTTTGCGCAGTCACTGTCAGCTAGGATTGCACAGGGTTTGACTGTGTAATATACACATAAGTTGCTAGGCTTGCTTGTAAGAAAATCTCTTTTGAATGCATCGAAAGCTAGGCATGTGTAATAAAGTGACTCTAATGGTTAAGAAACATCAACTGACCATGAAGTGACTCTAAGAAATCAAGGAATGATATATCATAGGATCACAAGTAGGCTCCAAAATTCAAGTGTAAGCAAAATTTTGGATGGTGTTTGTTGCAACAAAAACACTTGGCGACATGATGGTAGAAATCTAGCTTCTCTGCTAAGGTTTTATCTTTAAGTGAAAGGTCTTAGTCTTTCAGAAAGTATTGATTCACCATGTAGATTGCCCCGAATTTTTCAATTATCTTAGTTAAAGATATACTCCCTTCTATTCCTTTCTCAACTTCAAACACATCAACATAAGACTAGTCATACCTCAAGCTTTTCGATAGGGGATAAGGATAATAAGTATAATAATATTTTAAAGCAAATTCCCTAGTGTTGCTCTACTACCAGTGAACCTAGACAGTACCTTGGTGGAGTCACCTCAAGGAGACACAAGCATCACTTCATTGCCAATAGGCATGTTCAGTAACCTGACGAAGTTGCTTTCTTCACCTCTCTATGTAGGAAGCTTTTCTCTTCTTCACCCTTTATTTTATTTTCTGAAAGATATGCTTGAAGCATTTATTGAATATTTGTAGTATGGGTGGAAGAGGGATCCTGACTTATTGAGAGCCAAAGAGGTTGTTCCTTGTTTAAGGGATTTGAAAGATAACTGAAGTTATATGCTCGTTTTAACTTTTTTTCTCATTTCCCTTCTCTACTTGGCTAAGTCGACATGTCGAAACACTATTCAACACAAAATTAAGTCAGAATGAAGATCCCAATGAAGATATAGGCTTTCTAGTTCAACCAAAGGATTTTTGTCTTAAACAAATCATATTTTTTATTCATACATCATCGAATTTAAAGATATGTAAACCCAAAGCAAAGAAGATGATTACAGTTTAGTCAAGCATTGTTTGTCACCATAATTTCCCTTTTCAAGTTTTCCCACATTGTCTTTTGAGCCAAAAGAGATGATTTTTCATGCAAAGTATTATTGAAGAAAACACGAAAGAAAAGACATGACAAAACAGAAAACAAGATCAAAAGAACAAAGCAGATGGAGAACTAAACTAAAAACAACATGTGTGACAAAAATATGAAAATAAAACAAATGCAGAGACTATATGGAGAGCGAGTGCAAGTGAAACTAACATGCAACCAGACCTACTCCTAATCTAATGATCCAGATTGGATCCTCAAATAATTCCATGATTGTTAAGAATGAAAGACAGACTTCAAGAAATCTTATAGCTATCAGAAATAACCTCTGAATAATGGAATTTGCAGCTAGCATGGAGAAACGAGGAACTTCGGTCAAAGCGTGCTGACCATTGGCCCATGGAGACCGCGCATGGTGCAAAAATGGCAATTGGAAAGCTCAGATCCAGAAATGGAGGCTGTTTTTGATACACGATTAGCGCTAATCATGTATCACTGGGAAAAACCCCTCAAGAAGGAAAGGCCCCGAGCGCTCAGTCACAAGGGAAACCAGAAAACCGTGGGAAAGCACTAAAACCAACAAGGCGGGTCCCGCATTCAAAACCGGCGGAATATCGGAGGCATTTCGGGCAGTAAGCGGGTTTCGTCGAGGACCCAACGATTCCATACACTGAGTGACGCGTGTTCGGCAGGGAGAGAGAAACCGCCTACATCGCGGATTAACAGTCGCGCAACTCAACCGCGCGATATAAGCGAAGACCGTGGGATCTGGGGTCTCCAGATCAATGGTGGAGGTTCAACCCGGTGAATGACCGATCTCGAGGGAGAAATAAACTGTGGCACATAAGATTTGAAGTATGATTTGACCAATGAATCGATAGAAGGATCCGTTTCATAGGCATCTGGGAAGTAACAGAAAAAATGACCATTCAGGAAGAACAGACACTTAGTGCGCAAGGAGACATGTGGCCACCTCTCTGCGAAGTGTTACGTAGCAATGATGATGTAGGGTAGAGGAGTCCCAGCGGACAGAGGCAGGCGATCCAGAGAGCTGGGAAGCCGAAACGAACAGTCAAAGGAACGAACTAGCTTTAAAGCCACAAGCTGATAGAGACAGGACAAATAGTGAGGCAGAGAAGCAGTGAAGAAGCCGAAGGCCGAGAGACATAGAAAGAGAGGCAAAGTTGCAGAGGATAGAGAAGCTGAGCTGACCATCAGAGTAAGGGCAGCATCGAGTAGACAAAGACCAATTGAGGTTGAAATTTGGTAAGGGGAGTCTGTGAACTCTAAGGACTTGGGAATTCCAAGTGCCATCCTACTGATCATCCTCTGTCAAGTGAGACTAAGATTGAGCTCCTTATTGTAAGACTCTGCTTTTAAAAACATAATAAAAAGGCCACCATTGAAGGCTGGACCAGGAGATGTAGCCCAAGAGGATTGGTTGAACTCCTTATTAAATTTTGTTGTGCTTATGTTTGCTTATTGTGATCTCTTACTGTTTCAAGTGTTTGTGTATTTCACAATCTTATCGATCCATTGCATAAGATAACATAGACACACACACTCGCACCTGAGTTTGTAATACCTTCATTAATTTCCTGAGGTCACCTAGGGATGTTTTCAGATCAAGTGGTATCATAGCTATAGGTTGTTAAGGTTAGACAAGCTTGTGCTGGATTTAGTTGTTGAATGCTAACTATATCAAAGCTCAAATTAGGAGAAGGAGAGTTGGTCAAAGCTAATCCTAAAATTGGAAGAGTCTATCCTAAGAAGAAAATGTCGGAGGAAGGTTCTATGGGCCCAGACCCTCAATTTATAGATAGTTTCATGGCCATGAGATCCATGGTAGAAGAAATGTATAAGGACTTTAGAAAACATAAAGATGAGGAATCATCAGGCTCCAAACAAGATAAAGGAGAAGAAGAGTCTCTCCTCCATGACCACTCAAAGGCAAAGGGAAAGAAGAAAAATTTCTCACACCTCCTAATAGCCTTAAGCATAAAAAGAAGACATCTTTGATTAAACTAGATGTTAAATTTGATTTACCAATATATGATGGAGAGTTGAATGCAGAAAAGTTGGACAATTGGATCAGACAAATTGATGTTTATTGTAGAGTGCAGAGTATCGACTCAGACAAGAGCAAGATTCAGCTAGCCAGCCTACGCCTTGGGGGCACTACCTTGGTTTGGTGGGAAGGCAGGACCCAAGTTGACATGAAGAGACATGGTAAGAATCTTTCTGTCTGGAGTGAATTTGTTTCTGCAATCAAAAAGTAGTTCTATCGACTGGCCTAAATGTAGCAAGCCATGATGAGCTGGAAAACTCTTCGCCAATTGAAAGGGAAAAGTGTACAGGGTTACACCCAAGAATTTAGGAAGAGAGCTTTGATTCTAGAAATCTCTTTAGACTCACTTGAGACTCTGTTGAAGTACATCGGTGGTCTACATAGCTACATGAGGCACACTATCCTCATGTTTAATCCCACTAGTATAAATGAGGTATCTATTCAAGCTACACATCTAGAAGCTAGAGGAAAGAATGGGAACCCAGAGGTTGGAGGATCATCCAAGCCCATTGCAAGCAAGAATAAAGAGAAAAGAAAACAGAAATGGAAAGAGAGGAAGGCCAACACTGCATAGAAAAGAAAGTCTTCATGCACTCACTGTAAGAAGGATGGGCATGATGATGAGCATTGTTGGATTCTACATCCGGAGCTGAGACCTAAGAAGTTCGAGGGCAAGAAGAAGAAGACTGCTGCAGCTATTCAGAAAGATTTGGGGTTGGATTCAGGAGATGAAACAACCATTGCAGCCACAGGTATAAAAGGTAAGCATTCTGAAGCATCTACTAGTAATTCTGCACAATCTACTATTGATGAAGAAAATGAGAGGAAAAGGCATGAGCTTTTCCATATTCGAGTTATTTCCAAACATCAAAAGATTGATACTTTGTTTGATAGTGGCTCACAAGTAAATTTAATTTCTGAAGCAATTGTAAAGAAGTTGGGATTACTGACTACACCTCACAAGAAACCGTACCCATTAGGTTAATTAAGTGATAAAGGACAACAAAAAGTGATTAGACAATGCAAACTCAAGTTTTCTTTTGGGTCAACATTTGTAGATGAGGTTGAGTTAGATATAATTCCTTTGGATATATGTGGAATTGTTTTAGGAAGTCCTTACTTGTATGACAGAAAAGCTATTTTCTATAGAGCTGAGAACAAGTATCTACTCGTTAAAGATGGAATAGAATAATTTGTAAGAGCCCATAAGCTCAAGAATAATTATACTCTCATAAACTCAGGGCAGATGAAATGAATTGTAAATTCATGCAAACAATTTTTACTGATGGTTGTAAAGGAAAAGAAACCTGATAAAACCAATGTATTTGAGGGCTGTGATGCTAAATAGCACGCTAATTTAGAAAAAGTTGTTTCAGAGTATGATATCTTGTTTCAAGAACCTAAAGGTCTACCACCCAAAAAGGAAATGGTGCATGATATTAATTTGCAGCAAGATGCTCCATTGCCTAAAACAATGTAAACTTTGAAACGAGAACTCTGGCCAAAAAACTCCAAAAAAACATCAAAAACAGTGCTAAAAACGAAAAGTGTGTATATTGGAACGATGTTTTTTTTTTTAGGTGTCAACTTTGAACGTGTTTTAAAAATGGCAGTGACTACGAAATTTACTACGAAATTTTCGTGCAAAATATAGCTTCAAAACGAAAGTGATGATACTGGAATAATGATTTTTTTTTTAGGGTCAATTTTCAAACTTTTTAAAAAATGCTAATAAAACCAATTTTTTATGTCTCAAACAAAGTTAATTTTTAAGGAAAAAACACATTAATGTTTCTGGTAGAATATCATTTTTCTTTCCTAAGTATAAATTTAACATGTTTTCAACCACAACATGCTAGATACAAAAGAAATTGAAATTTTTTCAACTATAAAATTAAAAAACCATGACATTATGAACAAATTATATCACTGAATGAATTCAAAAGTCTTTATTTGTATACTGAATAAAATAGACATTATATCTCTAATTTGATATTGCATTGTAGATATTTAAACAATAAAATTTATCATACTTAAGACATAATCCAACAACATAAAAATGCTTCATAACTTCTCATTTAACAACATATGGAAAACATTAATTTTATTTGAAGATATGATGCATACATCAGTTATATAATCTGTCTTAAACAATTATTCAAAATCACTCATATTTTCTTGCACACCATCACAATTCACATCTTCAGATGAGTGACTGGATGCTGACAAAGATGTTCCATAGTCTTCTCTTTCATCAACTAGTGCCCCATCTGAGTCCACATGCATGCCCAACATTCCAGGTTTCAAAAGTCTTCTAGATCTACGACTGGTTTCAGCAGACTCCCATGTCAACACTGTTCCTTCTGGTAACAACCTTTTCAGAATCTCTGTCCTCTTGAAGCGAAGAGTTCCTCTCTTTGTTAAATTGAAGTCATAAACAAGTATGTCAACATCCTCCAATTGTAATATGTCTGTGCGGCGGCGATTTATATTTGTACCCTTTCTTTTTCTTTTTCCACCATTTTTTTTTGTCAACTACCATCTCTGGCTTATACACACCATTGAATGGGTGTGTATTTGTGGCATACCAATGTACTTCAACACTTGTAACATCCTCATTTTTTGTAAAGACCTTTATAACTTTAGCAACCCAAAATGGATAGCCTTTGGGATCTCCATCTACTAGCACTGCAATCATGCAACCCTCCTTAATATCATGTACTGAACCCCTATAAAGGTCTTCCATGGCTTCACGTTGTGCACGAGATCTTCTGGAACCAATATACATCTCTCTTTCCATTGCCTGTGAAGAATTTATAATACCTTGAGTTTGTTGCTGTTCAACAATGTTTACTTCCTCTTGTTCATTCGACACATTTTGTGGCCAAATAAATGGATTTTTCAAAGGTATATCTTCATTTGTTGTTGTTGAAATGATATCACTTTGATTATTGAAAAATGACTCCCACCAAACTGAATCAGCAATGTCAAAGTACTCATATGTATATCTAATACATTTTTTAATTTCTTCTAGGCAATCAGAATAATTTATATGTCTATTCTGTCTGCGTGCATTCTGAACTTCACCAACTGATTGTAATAACAATATTTTTGATGCAAATATTGGACGATCTGGAATGAACTTCAAAAATTGCAAACCTGATGACGGTGCCCATTCTGTAGTAGTTGAAAACTTCTTGCCCCATATTAGTGTTTTCCCATCAATTTTTTTTATACAAAATTGATGTTGGAAGCTAATATCATTAAGTTGTTCAATGCATTTCCCCTCACCATATGATCCTAGAATAAACCTTCGCATGTCAACAGTTTCTTCCAACACTTCAAAAGCAGGCTGTGGCATGTATGATTTCTTAATACATTCAATTAGTGATGGCAAGCTCCCAACTTCCTTCCTCCTCAATGTGACTGAAAAACGACTGAACATCTGATCAATATGGTCATGAGTGTGCCCAACAAGAAGGAAACCAACCTTTACCTTTTGAAAAATTCTCAATTCAACAAGCATGTTCAGATACCCAAAAACAACCTGATTTTTGTTTTCACGGCAAGTGTTGTCCAATTGTAGATACAAAACTTCAGGAAGATTACCAGACCAATGAGAAATCACATCATGAATTATGGTTATGGTCAGATTTGCATCATTATGAATATTTGGAGCTGTGAAGTACACCCTTGGAAACATTTTCCCATTGAAGACCATACAATCGACCAAGTAAAACTGAATAAAATTTTCCTCTTGTAGATTTTTGGGTGTGCGAACAAAATGTGGTAAAAGTGTTTTCTTCTGGTCCATACCATCAATTATCAAACCCAAATATTTATTTGGATTATCATAACACTTCTTTCGATGCTTATACAACTTCTTCCTTTCATTTGTTTGTTGTTCGCGATGCTCCTGAAGTTCTTTGACAATTAAATCTACACAACATAAAAGAAATTCATTAAGAAATATGTTTTCATAGTTGATGACTATACAATTTTAAAAGTAAAAGTTATGAACACTTACCTCTTTCTGAGCCTTCACATTTGTCCCTTTTTGATTTAAGAGAAGCATATGTACTGCAAATCCCCATCCTTGTCTTTTTAGGAATACGAAAATTATTGAATTCTTTCTTCCATATCTTCACAAATTATTGATATGTAATAAATTGGCCCTGTCCCTCAGCACTTTCTGCATATTCTTTGTATAAGTTGTAGATTTCTCGTCTTGAAAAATTATCTGGAATATGTATTGTCTCTCTATTTGGCATACACTCTCCATGCTTTGAAAAGAAATCTTTCATCCATGACATTGCAGTATTTGATAATGGCCCAAATTGTCTTTTATAACGTACTTCTGAATAAAATGTGGGATCCTTTTCCAAATTTTCTTGAATTCTCGAGAGACGAAAATTCCCAATTGAATGAAACATTTTGAAAGCTTTTCTACACAATAATAAATTCCTAATATGATAATCATAACCTGACAATGTAGATTGCATGCAGCCAACTAAATATGAGTTTTGCATGCTTTTATTCATTGACAAATATCTCTTCCTGCTTTCTAATGCAAATGTGAAATCCATATGTTTCAAGCAGTTTTTTTGGCAACATTCACTATAAATGAGAGCATTGATAGAAATTCTTCTCGTCAGATATTCTGCTCTACCCCTTGTATAACTAGAATAGTTTGCATTGATACGAAAAGGTCTGCTCCTACTCCTCGATACAATATTTCTTGGCAACATCTCCATCATTGGATCATCATTTTTATAAGGATTTTCATCATCATTAAGAGGAATGTTATCCACACTATGATCAGCTCTGATTTTCAAATTTTGACTGAGAGGATACCCTTCATCTTCCCCTTCTTCAGTGCTACTGTCATAGTCCTTAGAATTCAGACTAAATGGAAAATCTGACTCGATGTTTAATGGATATTCTTCCTCATGTACATTGTCAGTGCTACTCTCATAGTCCATAGAATTAGGACTACGTTGAAAATGTGGCTATTTACTTATTGAAGATGCTACATCCTGTCATTTGTCACTGCTACCTTTATACTAATTAGAATTAGGACTAATTGCATCATCCTGTTCTTCATCACTGCTGCTCTCATAGTCCTTAGAATCAGGACTAAGAGGACATTGTGATACTCCAATCTTTTGAAAATCATCATCTCGTGCTTCATCACTGCTGCTCTCATAATCCTTAGAATCGGGACTAAGAGGACATTGTGATACTCCAATCTTTTGAAAATCATCATCCCGCGCTTCATCACCGCTGCTCTCATAGTCCTTAGAATTAGGATTAACTGGACACAATGACACTCCATACTTTTGAAATTCATCATCATTCTCTTTATCACTGCTGCTCTCATAGTCCTTAGAATTAGGACTAAGTGGACACTTTGACACTCCATTCTTTTGAAATTCATTATCACACTCATCATCACTGCTGCTCTCATAGTCCTTAGAATTAGGACTAAGTGGACACTTTGACACTCCATTTTTTTGAAATTCATTATCACACTTTTCATCACTACTGCTCTCATAGTCCTTAGAATTAGGACTAAGTGGACACCGTGACGCTCCATTATTTTGAAATTCGCCATCATGCACGTCAAAACTGCTGCTCTCATAGTCTTCAGAATTAGGACTAAGTGGACACCGTGACCCTCCATTCTTTTGAACTTCACCATCACACTCTTCAAAACTGATACTCTCATAGTCCTCAGAATTAGGACTAAGTGGACATCGTGACACTCCATTCTTTTGAACTTCACCATCATGCTCTTCATCACTGCTGCTTTCATAGTCCTTAGAATTTGGACTAAGTGGAATCTGTGACTCTTTATTAATTTGAAATTCTCCATCCCCTCTTTCATCAGTGCTGCTCTCGTAGTCTTTAGAATCGGGACTAAGTGGAAGAATTGACTTTCTATTCATAGTGGAAGAATTCCCGCTATATTCATCAATATGAATAGAGTTGTTACGCGATGAAGATGTTGATGGTGTATAAATCGAAACTTCACCATCAGAACAATCCATCCCTTTCAAATAGAAGATGTTGAATGATACAAATGGAGTCTCCTAAGAATATTATATAGCTTAAAGAATGAAATATTCCCTCCAAAATTATTCCCTCCAAAAATTTTCGCGAAAATATTTCCCTCCAAAAATTTTCGCGAAAATATTTCCCTCCAAAAGTTTGTTAGATTTATTTACCTTTATTATTTTATTCTACAATTGATTGAAAAACGTAAACTAAATTTTTTTATGAAATCAATCACTGAAATTCAAATTGTAAACTACAACTTCTATATTAATTATTCTAATAGTTAAAGTATATAATATTTACTAAACAACTAATTTTTTTTTTAAATTTTTATAATATATTCTAAAACAAATTAATCCCACATTCAATCCATTGTAAAATAACTCTACAATATTCGCTCTATAATAATTTAAAACAAATTATCCCACATTAATCGTACAGAAAAACATCTTCGTAATTTCACTTATATATTAAATTTCGTTATCACTATTACTTACCTCACATCCAGGTTTTCTGAAGTTCGTTGAAAGACTTGTGAATTTGTGGAGCAGCTATATTGCTATCAACAACATATTCAACGAAGAATTATCGCAATTGAAAGGTAAGTTCAATTTTTTTTCAAAATTTTCATATTAAATTAATTTAACGAAGAAGATTTTTTTTTTAAATTAATAACTTTTCCAAGCAAACAATTATGTCAATCGTGAGCATGGTGGGCCCAATCAAATTCAATCACCCAATAACCGTGGGTAGGCCGTCGTCGTGCCCCCTTCCCCCAACCCATTACCGATCTTTCCCATTCACCCATGCCCTCTTCCCCCTTCTACCCTACCCATGCGCCAGCCCTTGCCACCACCAACTCACCCACCCATGCACCCTTTCCCCAACTCTTCCTTCCCTACCCCACAAATCTCCTCCCCATAAGCCCACCCCCTAACTCCCATTCCCCTCCAATCTCAACTCCTCCCCCCCTTCCTTAACGTCGGCCCCATGGGCCCCACCCCCTAACTCCTTCCCCCTCTGTTTCCTTCCCCGTGCCCCCTCTCCCTCCACCCCCTTCCCTCGCCACCCGCACCCCCACACCCTAACTCCGACACCCCTGGCCGCCGCACCCCACGCTATCCCCCATCCCCCCCTTTCTGGTTGCCCCCTATACCCCCCTCTCGCACCCCGCACCCCATCCCCCATACACCCTCCCCCACCCCCCCTTCCCCCCGCGCCCCATCCCCCTACCCGCGTCCGCCCCCACCCCCCCTTCTACCCCTGCCCCTGCCCCCACCCCCACCCCCACGGAAGATATGTGAATATACAAAAGTTGCGCATATACGGAAAATATGCACATATACGGAAATTGTGCATATATTCCATATATGCGCATATACGGAAATTGTGCATATACAGAAGATATGCGTATATCTTCCGTATATGCGTATATTTCTTATATATGCATATCTTTTGTGTATGAATATATGGAAGATATGCGCATATCTTCCGTATATCTCTAACTTTCTTATATGTGCATATCTTCTATGCGCATATACGGAAATTGTACATATACGAAAGATATGCGCATATACGGAAATTGTGCATATACAGAAGATATGCGCATATCTTCCGTATATCCCTAACTTTCTTATATGTGCATATCTTCCGTATATCGACTTTTCATTCGAGTCCCAGAAAGCCATGCAATTTATGATACTATGCAATCAAGATCCTTGAAAGCTCAAAGACAGGTTATTACAAGGATACACATTACCAATGACAATGACTCCAAAACAGTCTCATTCAATGCCCATAACAATCTGAAACTGCTACAATATACACTCATAATTTCTCAACCTCACACATGTTACACAACTTGATCCAACCTGCCTGACATTCTCCTGTCCTCCCATGAAATAATTATTTATATATTCAATATAAATTAAGTTTAATTCATATAATTGATTCATAAGCATAGAAATGTATCTTTGTTAGAGTTCTAATACAAGTTTACATAGTAATCCATAGCTTTTGTGATCAGTTAATTAATTCATGATCAAATGAATGAGTGATCAACCACAAGGGAAGTTTTCATATATTGTGCATGTTCATTATATAACTAAAATTTTGTTAGTTTTGCAACATCAATTAGATTTGTCTCCTTGTCTCCTCATCTTCCACAAATATTAACAATTTCTAATTTATTAGTGTTATGCACCCTAAACTTGTAAATAGATAATTATATCCATCTATCTTAATGCCAGAGTGATGCTTAAGAAAAATGCATATACTTGGTTAGTAGTTCTTCTCAAACTCATATTTTTGTGAAGGCTTATGCATGGCTTGTCATTTTTAATAAATATAGGCAATTCAATGTTCATTTATTGGGACACATTTTAATCATCTTGTATGAGGGCACTTATGTTGTTGACTTTTGTATAACGTGCTCAAAGATAAATATGTTTCTTTCTTAATATCTAGTGGTTAGCTTTGACCTGGGATCATAAAGATTGACTTCAATAATTTCAATGTCTTAATTATCGTAACATTTATCTTCATAACAAAATAATTATCTTAACATCCAAAGTCATACCATATAAATACATGCACGATAATGCACTGAGATTTTGCAAGCTTCACTTAATTCCCTTAATACATCTTTTTTGGTCTTGACCATGATATATTACAACTAACCTTAGACCTTTTTTGCCTAAATATGTTTGTTCTACATAATATTTCATAAATTTAATAAATTTTTTAATTATGCATCATTTATGATTTCCTACTTAATTTGAACACTTGAAATTTTGAAAAGTCCATATTATGGACTTGAAGTTTTAACACTTACTATATGCATTATTTCCATGTTATTAGATCTAGCAATATTGGTTTTTGTTAATGTTATTAAAAATTAACAACATTACATATTTTTTCCAAGTTATTAATGATATAGATATTCATTTTATATAATTAAGTTTAACAATATTATAAATCATTTTCTATGATTCATGTTATTTTTGTATGTTAATTGAGTTAATTTTCATGTTGTTAAACTTAATAAAAATATAAGCTTTTCTAAGATGTTTGTTATCTCTCAAATTGTACACGCATGAAAAAGCCCCATAACATAATGCATAATATGATATAAACCTTTTAGGAATATCACCCATTGTCACGACAACAACTTTTGTTCTCTCACTTTAGAATTTTAGATTAGCTCTCCTTTGACTCAAGGGAAGCTTAGTTAAAAGAGCAAAAGGTGGTGTTAAAGGAAGGCTTAGTTAAAAGAGTGTCATGTTAATGGTAGCCTCAGTGAATTTTTTTTATAGATATTTAAGGTTTTTATGGAAAAAGGGAAAATGGTGATGGGGGAAATAAAGAATAGTGTAAATGTCTTTCTAGATTTATGGAGTCCAGCAAAATCAAATGACAAATAGGATCATGAAGAAAACTTTCTTAAGAAAACTATTTAATGCTTTGTTGATTACAACGAGAAGTTAGAACCTCTTGGCTAAGTTAACCCCTCAACTAATCAAGGAAAATCATGAAATCATGGCCCCATTAGAAGGGATCCCTCCAAAGAAAATCCCTACTACAGAAATTTGGAATATGGCCTAGCAATGAGAATTAAAACTATCACAAACTAATAAAGAAGAGGTGTAAGAAGAACCTTTGCACATCCTCTTTCCAAACGAAAAAAATATCTTTCAAATAGATCGACTTTGATAACTTTGTAGTAATCTTGAATAATCATAATTATACATTTAATGATGTAGAAAAACAAACCAAGAAAAAACTACTTTGAAAAATATAAAAATAATAAAAAATTAGAATACAATCAACTGATAAAAAAAATGACTCTATGTCACCACTCTACAGGCTCATCAAACTACAACTAATAATGATAATGAAAAAAAAAATGGTATAAAAAACCCTAAAGAGTTTACATTAATTTCTTGTTTTAATGTTTCCATGTTTATAGTGACTTATATAATGTTTCTATAATGTCTTTTGCTTTTGCATTCATACCATTAATGATTTCTGGAATAGTTTACCTAGCATTTTTTAACCCTTTTTTGTTACATTTTAAAATGTAAAAGTAGTTCTAATGTTTTCAAACCTCTCATTTATCAATAATCTTGCTATTTATTAGTAAATTTTTGGTGGTTGCAAAAATAATAAGATGTCCAGGGATTTATAAGAATGTATTCACTTTCTATATTGCAAATTCTATGGATGATTATTGTGAAGGACATTTGGGAAATAGAATGAATAATAAGAGCATAAGTAATTAGCCACATCATTGCTCTTTTTATTTCTTGGATTTCCAGTTATGTTTTCTGTCTCAACCAGAGATGGTCATGCTAAAACCTTGACAACCCTGCTAACAATATGCACCCAGCTATATAACGATTATTTGACTATATAAGCAGAGATATATAGTGTGGAATATCTGAACAGGAAGCATTGTATATCTATATCTGCACTACATGCATATATATTGCTTGTATGGCATTACACAACCACAATGGCTGAGTCTAGCTGTGCCACACTAATATTGCTTGTATGGCATTACACAACCACAATGGCTGATTCTACTTGTGCCAAAATCACGGTCACCTATCAGACACTTTTAGTGTCTTCTTAGAATTAAGCAACCTGCCCTCAGACCAGCTGTCAACTTAGAAATTAGATCCTGAGCAACCTGCCCCAGACCAGCTGTCAGTTTACAAATAAGCAACCTGCCCTCAGACCAGCCATAGGATTATGGCAAGTTCCATGAGATAAGATGGCTCAATGGCATCTAGTAACAACAAGCAGATGTTGTTTATTCATATCATACATAATGGGTGCAGAGTATAATCGATGGTTGTCACTAAAAACCTCTATTTACCAAAGCTTACGCAATTTATGCATGCGAGTTTGTAAAAATTTGAAATTTTCATAGAACCTGCAACTTTGCCAGACACTGCGTTACCAATGTCAAGATTATTATATTAGGGATTACAGAGCACTATTTCTTCATCAAACAATCAATCCCCTTGCAATGGCTTTATTGGTCTCCAAATGAGTAGTCTCATAAACAGGAAGCTCTTTTTGGTACACGCTCATGTTCATGTCGATTTCTGCCAAATTCTCCAGCTCAAACAGGTCAGAACTTGAACAACTGACATCGTCATCGTCTTCCTCCTCTTCGTCTTGTTTGTCAAGACCCTTAATTACCACAACTTCCATAATGCTCCTTGATTTTTGATACTTAGTAATTATGTCCTTTGTTGCTGCTGCATGCCAGTCCTCCTCAAGAATATGAAATTGCAATTCTTTGCTGAGCAGTGAAAGCTTGTATGCATCTATAGATGGATATGTATGTAGATTATTAATAGGATTCAACTTATGGAGATACTTGTCCCCAGAGGGGTTAGAGTCCTCATCCAAAGTTCCACTTGTTGGATAGAAAGTCATAGATCTTTGACTCATCCCACTACTGTTCTTCGATCCTCTAGATGTTTTACTCAAACATGGCCTAGATTGTACTGAAGAAGAAGATGAGTCAACAGAGGTGGGTTTTTTCTTAGAAGAATCATATGAATTGGAGTCACTTACAGACGAAAATAATGAAAGCTTCAATTTCTTGGTACTACCAGCCATAAACAGCGAATTGAGAAAATTTGCGAGCTTCCTGCCTGGAGAAGTTGGCTTCTTGAAATCCTTCCGAGCTTGAGAGTTTGACTTTAAATTAGCCTGATAATCTACAGGGATGAAAGGCTTCTCCGTAGAACAAAAATCCCCATCTCTAACAGATGATTTTCCATGTAAAGCTCGAGTGCATTTTCCACCAACAGCCCATTTCCCTGCTCTGTCTTCAAAACCCATATGATGTAAATTTCTTTCTATTTTAGCAGTAGCAATAGATGAAGTTTGTCTGCAGAGAGATTCTGCATCTGAAGAGAAATATGGGTAGTTGGAGGTGGAATCACTTGTATATGTGTTTCTTCTCTATATGCGCATATATTCCATATATATGTGCCTCTTCCGTATCGGTGCATATACAAAAGATATGCACATATACAAAAGTTTTGCATATATGGAAGATATGCAATACATAAGATGCACATATAGAAAATTTATGTGACTTCCGTATATGCACATCTTTCGTACATGCACAAGTTCTATATATGAACGTATCTTACGTATACCCATAGACATTTTGACAATAGTATTGAACCTTGTTGCTAATGGGCTCTCTTCTCTTGAAAGTGAGATGAAGTTCTTTGCATAGTGAAATGCCTCCCAGGAGGCTTGCTAGTGATTAGTTTTTGAGAGCAAGATCTGCCTATGAGGCTGAAGAAACCACTGGAAGCTTCTGGTTGATGAACCTATTTGATTTTGGAAGAATCACTCAGGTGCTTATGAGGAATCTTGAACCACCAGGAGGTGCCTTAGAACTTTGGTCCTTCAACAATGATGCCTAGGCAGCTCTCCCAATCAACAATAACAAATTTCTTAATGGTATTCTAATCCCTCTATTCTCCTTGGCACTAGTCCCACCTTGATGTTAGAGGTCGGGGTCTAGGCAGGCTTGGAGGTCGACCCCTTTAATGTTATGAATGCATAAAACATAATCAACATGTTTTTCTTCAATATGTTTTGTCTAGACAAAATAATACAACATGTTACAAATATTCATAATTGAACTAATACAACATGTTACAAATATTCATAATTGGTGAAATTACAAGCATACGTATATGTGTTTATATAAATAACAAATTTGTAATTTGTAAAAGAGATATTAATTTATATTTTGTTTTTCTTTCCATAAAATTATTAATGTAAAAATCCAATGATGAATGTTTCTCTTATAAATTTAATGAAAAATTAAGTTTTGAGCTACTAGATAATTACCTTGAGAGATTATATTTTGACTTACTTCATAGTGAGCTCTACATGGTAAAAAATATAAATATTCATTATGTTAATAGTTTGAAATGTTGCACCAATTCTTTACATATAAGGTTTGGTTTTTTCTAATTTCATTATTTTAAAAATAAAAAACAATCAATTTTCTTTGTGAAATTAGCCTCACAATTATATTCCTTGTCCACAATTTTTACGTATTTATTCCTCATTTAAATGGAAATATTGCAGCAATACAAACAATTATCTTATACTTTCTTCTTAAAAAATATCATTTAAAAAGAATTCAAAATCCATATAATTATGGAAAAATTAATATATATGTGTACAATTTTCTACATTCCATATTTAATATAGATTTAAAAAAAAAGAAAGAAAATGATATATGTGTGTGCGCGCGCGCGTGTGTGTGTGAGAAAGAGGTGTCCATATCTAATATAATTAAATCTACACCTTTACTTACTTTAATTCATAACTCAGTTGCCTTAAATACTAAGTAAATTATTTATTGATTATTTATAATAAGACATTAAAAAGAGAGAGTAGAAATTGGTTGTCTATGAGCTTCCAAGAAATAATCCACAACTATATTAGCTCAAGGGTGCTTTTTCAAAATCAAGTCATTACAACAATATTCATCAAACTAACAATAATAATAGTTCTAGTGAAGCATGTAAGATAATCCCAATTGAATATTTATTTCTAATAAAATATTAAAATATATAACATAATTATTATAGGTATTCATGAAATATATCCATTAATTATCATTCCTTATTCCTTATTTTGAACATAATTAAAAATAACAAAATATCTCATTAATCTAAATACAATTTTAAAATATGCTTCTTATTTAAAAATAAATAAAAAACATTAAATAAATGTTTACATTAATTTTAATTCTTTATATTAAATGTAATTAAAAATAAAAATAACTAAATAACTCTTAACCTCAATACAATTTTATACCATGTTATTATTTGAAAAAGAAAGGGAAAAATATGGCCAAAAATTTCATTTAACAAGAAAATAGAATAACTTAATTTTATACCATGTTTTTATCTAAAAAAAAGAAAGGAATAACATGACTAGAAATTTCATTTAACAAGAAAATGGAATGACTTTTCCAAATCTGTTGCGTTAAATCCATTTGTATATTATAATTCCTTTTTAAATGAGAAAGGCAAAAGGACGGGCACAGAGAATAATTTTTCAAAAATCACAAATTGGAAATGACTTAAAATGCGTTGACACTTTGTTTTTTCTAAATCAGAATATGTATTAATAATCATTGTAGACTTCAAATCTGAAATCACAAATTGGGCAAATTGGAAATGACTTGGAAATGTGTATACCCTTTTCTTTTTCTAATTTAGAATATATATAATAATCATGGTATACATTAACTCGACCCTCGGGCTATCCCTAATTTCTAAATGGAACGATCTTCCTCACGCTACGGCTTCAAATGACGTAGAAGAACGAAACGAGATGTGTCCACTCTTTTCCGTGAGGTTAGAAGATGCTCACTTCAAATTAAAAATCTTCTTAACATTCTCCCTCGTCAATTAAGATTGAAAGCTTTCAGAAATTCAATTGTCCATCCATTATTCATTCCAAACGTGAAACCATCTGAAAGCTTTAAATTTTAAAATGAAATGAAATTAAAGGTGAATTCAAAATTAAAATTGAAAGCTTTTTAAAAATTAAATTTGTTGGCTCTTATTCCAAACGTGAAATCAGAAAATACATAGAAAATTTGCACGGTTATTCATTGAAAGACCAAAATAATATAAATAATTACTGACTTGGTCTGCTTTGTGATTTGTGTGTTAGACATTATTTTCCAAAGCCTCCACAAAGGCAATGGGAATTGGCTCTAAACAGTGATTGCGATTGCTTGCTCTGGTCAACGAGGACGTCTTTATCTACAACTAATTCCTATTCAAATTTAATTTATACATAAATCTCATTGTAAATATTACTCCTAATTTATAAATTAATAACTTTTCAAAATCAATATATCTCACGCTCAGGATCAAAACGATTTTAAAAAGAAGAAAAAACAAAACTAGATGTGCCCACTGCTAGATGCTAACTTCAAATTAAAAAGCTTCTTAACTTTATTGGTGTGGGTATCGACAAAGTAATGCAACAGATCATGGATCGCATAGATGTAGTAATGATGCAATAGATCATGGTGCCTCTAAAAGATGTAGTAATGAAAATAAAGCCTATTGTTAAGCAGATCTAGAGAGACCGCCAGGCAATAAAGAAGAACAAGAATGATAAGGGTTCCGCTGTGAGTATATGGCTTAAATATTTGAATGCCCTTCTCCAAGAAGCATCATAGGTGGCACGACGTAGCACAATACCAACCATGTGTAATGTTATAAAACCAGCTTGAAGATCTATGATTTGATGACGTCGCACAATACCAATAATGTGTAACTTTATCAAACCAGCAGGAAGATCTATGATTTGATTTTACACATCAAAGAGCATCTCAAATTGTCTCCTTTGGTTGAGTTTGTCCAACTTCCAGAGCTATTAGAGGAACAAACTCAGAACCTCCAACAGGAATTTCAGCAAATTAAGGAAACATTAGAAGCACAACCTTCGTTCTGCAAGCAGTTCCCATGGCGGTCCTGCTCTAACCGGCTGCGCAGAGATGAAGCGTATCGACGAACCTTTTATAGTGGGACAACAGGAAGCCTTTTCATTTCTTGAATATTTGGTTATGGAATATGTGGAGGCTAAGAATATTGGCATGCTTGGCAAGGTTTGATTTCAGCACCACGTTGGCATCCCCAATAAATAAACTATTGGTAATATCAAGCTGCACAGTGTCCTCTGCAACAATGGTGGTATAATCCAAATAACAACCGATGCTCCTCGTCTGAGTCAATCCACCGAGCTTTAGTTTGATTCCAACTCCTCCGAAGCCTGTGGCCTTGTTATAATAGTGAACTCCTGTGAGGATATTGGCTTGACCTGTCACTGCAATCCCCACAGCAGCCGAAAAGATGACAACGTCCGTTACAGCGTTGTCGTTGCCCATGAGGCTTATGCCCACGCCGCTGAATTTCTTCTCGTCGGGGCTTCCACCGGCGGTAATGCGCTGCCCCAGGAAGGAATTCCGGATATATGTCTCGTGCCCGCCCTGAACCATGATGCCAGACGACTTGAAATGCGAGATATAGCAATTATCGATGTTCAAATTTTGAATTTGGGCGGGGCGGGTTCACCAGTTCAAACTTCGAATTTGGCGGGGCGGATTCACCAGTTCAAATTTCGAATTTGAATTTGAATTGTTCGGTTAACATGGAGTAACATGCTTGCTCAGCGCGTCACATCTCAGATGCCCCGTCCAGATGCATAGCATAGCATGGTATGGTTTTATGTATTGTACATGGCGGTTATCCATGGTATGGTTTACCGGAAAGCGCTTGTCCAGAAATATTCAGGTGTGTCAGCGTGATTGTACTACCGTCTATGCCCACGGAATGACAGTAATGTAAGGGAGCATTTATGGAACGTGTTAGTGTAAGGACATAGCATTTATAATGCTATAGGGTTGGAAATAGGAACTGCCGACACTCTCTTTCTCACTAGAACAAGCAAAAACCGGACTCTCAGTCTTGACTCTACCCCTGTAGCTCACCAGAACAGGCAGAAAACTCACTCCCGGGCTCTGTAGCTCACCACCAAGCTACAAACAGGTAGGTTCATTAATCGAACCCACTCCCTGATCTGATTATATATGTATTTTGTTTCTGAGCTGAAACTAGGCTGTCTTGAATCGAATGTCCTGGAGCTCTATCTCTTTGGGCGGGCTATATATAAATGTATTTGGCTGGATATAGGCTACCATCATTGACAGATTTGCATTATCCAATACGCCAAGGAGTCAACGAAACGAGATTACATTCTAGAGAGTCAGCAGATCTTTCAAACTCTAAAGGATAACCTTAAAATGCTTCAAGCTACGATGAAATGAAGGGGAGACTAGCATTACTCCGAACTAGAATTTGCAATCGGAGATCCTTATAAATAGACCACTTTTATGAAAAAGGTATATAAGAAACTATCTTATGAGTGTTATGGTCCCTTCGCAATCCTTCAGCAAGTTGAATGAGTAGCCTATTCTCTACAATTACTAGCAAGCGTCAAGGTACATAACCCATTCCATGTTTCTAATTTAAAGAAGGAAATTGCAGAGGATTTGATAGTTTCATAATATTTACCTCCCCTTGATGAGGAAGGAAAATTGATCCTGATAGATGAGCATATCCTGGTTTCCAAAGATGAAAGGTTAAGAAACAGGGTTCTTAAAAATATCTGGTGCAGTGCAAAGATCTGCCCATTGAAGATGCCTCTTGGAAGAAACCTAACAACTGCCAACATCCTTCATTGTTTACATTGATACAAACACATTCAGGAGAGCCAGACTTCCAATGAGCTCAATTCGTCTCACAAGCAAAACCAGAGCCAAATAAATGGTAATTTGAATTTACTGATGAAATTTCATGGTATGACATGTTAGTCAAAGGACTTTGTTTTCGTCGATTTAGAGGATTTTATTAGCCAGCTCATCCAAGAAGTTCAAACCTCTTGTCTGAGATCAAAAATAATAGTTTTTGGTCAAATTAAAGCTAGAATTTAGTTTGTGGTTCTAGAATAGAAAATAGCTGTAGAATCGAACATAGCTGCATGCATTCAAAAACAAGGTTTTCTCTAAAATTAAATCTGGAGGTGTGGAACTTGAATCCAATGTAGTTACAAGAGTTCAAAAATAAGACTTTTCCTAAACCTAGAGCTATAATTGTGGAGCTTGAATGCAAGGTCGTACTTATGGCTTTCACCTCGTTTCTTGGCAACAACTGTGTTATACAGAAAAATTTTGGTCTAGCTGAACCAACACTATATTCATTCAAGATTAGTTTGTCTTTACAATTGGGAGTGGCTCACCTGAAAGCTTTGGTTATTCTGTTTATTGTGTATGTGATTGGAAGTTTAGTCTTAAATTTCTTCAATTTTTCACTCTAAATTGTCTTCCCAAGCTTTTTAGTTCATAAACAAGTACTCAGCATTCCATCTTTCCTATGAGATTTTAAGGAAAATATATTGTGTGAATGTCTGCTGGATGGATGCTTTGTTTGTCCAACTCAGTTAGAAAAAAAAAGGTAGATCTGAAAAGGTTTGAAAACACAATATAGTTTAACATTGGACTATATTAAGTGCACAACCGCAAATGATACTTCCCTTCATCCAATGGAAACTATCTAAATAAAGGATAAAATTAGACAACCTTGAGACTTAGTTCAATCTCTAAAAGGGATCATCATTCTAAATTTAACACATCGGAAAATGGAAATCAGTGATTCCAATGAAAATTTTCATTGATATTATACATGCTAACGAGGTTCATTCATTTATAGGTCAGTGGAGAGGTGACCATATTTCTTTAGTGCAGATGATAAGCTTAATCTGAAAATGAGGAACCCTTTCATGCAATATAGAGCATTCTCTACTTTTTCATAAATTTCCAATCTCATCTAGTGTTCTGATTTTCTAGACTCGTCCGTACAAGGGAAGAATGCTCAGAATTGAAATATGGAACCAATGGCACTCAAACTAAAGGAAATTGATTTTTCTTTGGCAATGAAACACTGTTCTTTTGTACCCACTGCTCAGTCCAACTGTAGGATGAAACTTGACCTCCAACTGAAGTAAAAACTCATCCTCTTTTCTGAATATTAGGGGCTACAGTCTACAACTCGATTGGCTAAGAGTGTGCTTATGAATGGCATTTTCTTAGTTTGTGGCCATTCAATCACGATGAAACATATTCTCTAGGACTACACGTTTGTTAAGAGGACTTTGAAATATATTCAAGAGCAACAGTCAGTTTTGCTTCAAGGGCAACTCCATTAGGAAACAACTTTGTTCAGAGATTCACATTACATAGCACACGTTGTTTTCTCTGAAATCTGGCACTGCCTTAGAATCACTACTTTGTTCACTGTTTGGAGATTATGGTAAAAAACTTTCCATTCTTCTTTACAACACAATATCTTCTTTATGTTCATGTTTATATAATCAGTCTCATTTTCAAAATATTTACATCCCTTCCTCTCTGTTTCTAAATCCCTCAGTTTATTGGATAAGAAGATATAGTATTTCTTTGCCTTTAAAGCATGACATTAGATATCTGGTGTCAATTTCTACAATGAACTTACCTCACATATTGAGAAATCAATCCCGAAGTATGCCTCAATTGTGTCAGTCTCACACATCTGAGTTGCTATATTGCATTACCATTGCTTTATTTCAAACCCAATCATCACTCATATATCAAATTTACTTGTTCCACTAATTGTCAAGTGAACTACATTCATTGATCTCAAATTACCCGAGAAGAATAGTGGGGGCTCTACTCCCCTTGCAGATTCAAGTTGGCTGGCCACACCATTTTCCTACAGTCTAATTTGCAAGTAGGTAAACAGGTACTGCTCCATAGGCTAGGCAGTCAATGGTTTCTTTGCCTGGAGATAAACTGCTTTCTTGCCGGGATAATAGATAGCTGGTTGGATAGAGAGACTGGACCTTCTAGAGAGACTAACTAGTCAATTAGCTAATGAGCTATCTGAACTTTGAAGACAAACCTTGCTTATGGGAAATTTAGAAGAGGCATGAAAGGATAGGTTGATGATGCTTTACAGAAGAAAAAAATGAAAATACAATAAGGATCCCATGGGCTAGTTTAGGTTGGGCTAGTTTCATGTCAAGATTAGCTTTATGTTGGATGGAAGAATAATCAAATTCAATTGTGTGATGTTGTCATTAAAAGTATCTAATGTTTGATCAAGTCTAGATGTTCCATAGGAGAGTTTCAATCCTCAACCCTTCACCAAGAAATTTAAACCTAGAACCTGATAAATGTTGTTCGAATAGGGGAAATGGGGAAAGAAACTAAACATACATTTAGTTATAAAATTGACCAAGAAAAGCACATAACTAACTTGAAACCAAACACACAAATAGATACACAGGATTTACGTGGTAAAACCTCGACAGGGTGTCAAGGAAACATCCACGGGGCAAGGGATTGGAATCTCTATTAATTCAACAATGATTCTCCACGATTACATTTCTTGGGCATTCACTAGTTTTATACCAGTCGCCTCCGTTACATAACTACTATTTCAGTATAGAACTAACTAGTTACATTTTACCCAAAATTACATAATTCATTGTCAAACTAACAAACTCCACCTTGACAACAATTTTCTTAATCCCTTGCCCATGCCCATTCATCATCTTTTCTGCAAGCCAAGAGAAGCTAAACACCATCGCAGCTTCTCTACTGTAACTGGCTTTGTGAATTTGTCTGCACAATTCTCTCCCGTATGGATGTTGTTGGGAAAAGTATCCAATACGGAATGACCCTATCCCACTCTAAGGGTGATAGTACCTCAGCAACAATCAAAGCAAAGCTATTCGAGATTACTTCTTTATGAGATGTAAGAGAGGGGAGAAAGAGATCCACTAACCGTTATCTTCCGCTAATGATTGATCCAATCTTCTCTCTTTGCTACTTGCTCCCAGCTCCTTGCTCTTTCACTGGCCCAGCTACACCAAGATCCTGCAAAATGACAAGAGAGGGAAACTACAAGAAGCATACATTCATAATTGATTCAAGGATTAGAATAAATCAAATATACAAGTATCAATACGCCATTGAGACACATGCATATAGAAGAACTTCAAATGCTTTATTAATGGAAGAAGTAAAGTTTAGGAAGTGATACAACCATAAAAGGCCCAATCCAGCATCACCTCCCAGCAGAAAGAAATCTCCTCTTCACCTCCTTCAAGCAAATCACCCAATAGTTCTATACTCAAACCAACAGCACTTCCTTACATTCACAAGATTCCAGCCTCCTTAGACCTCATGAGAGGGCTCTATATATAGGAGTTTTGGAGAAAGGATGAGTCAGCTTGAGCTTGGCATGGAGCTGACTAGTGTCCTCTCCCACTTCAGTTATTCTTCAGTTCTTGAGTCCACTTGGAGGTTCTTGCTTCCACTTGGAGATCTAGACCCTCTTACTCATCATTAGGCGAATTCTCTGATCCAAGTGTCATTTTGGAAGCTTCCTGTGCATTGACACCTTGAGGAATGACTGTGCCACTTGGCCAAACTCGCCCAGCGCAGGTAGCCTTCATTACTGTTGACATTCAGTGCAGGTACAGAGTGGAGCAGTTGACATTCAGCGCAGATGCTCAGTGGAGCAGTTGACATGATCCAGAATTAGCTTGTTTTTTAGTGTTTTCAGGTGGAGAACTGATATTCAGTGCTGTGGTTTGCTGACCTTGTTCCTCTAGGGGTAAGAACAACATGTTTAGGGACTTTAGATCCCTTAGATTATGGACATTTCATGCTTCATGCTGTAAGGCACAAAAATGTCTATAACAGTTGCCCCCTAAAGTATGAGGTCGTTTATCGGGTGAAATGCTTTATCAGGAGGATCCAAAGTTCATTCAATCGCTGAGAGGTGACCTGTAATACAATACAATACATTATGATTCATTCTGCTTTCATGATCTAGCTGAGGCGGGCATTCCCATGCTCAGCTTTATAAATTCATTTTGGTACATAGAACAGACGATCGTCTGATGGTAGACTGATAATTCTCTGCTGAAATTATCATCCTTTGAGTAGGATGATCATCTGCTGCAATGATGTACATGTCAAATGTCTTTATATTTCCTGAATATATATCGCAGCCCGGATGGATGGAACTAGATCCGGGGTCTTCAAACTCGTTCGATCTTCACTCTAAGTACAAGTCGATCCATGTGAGAATTGCGCTGAAGTCGAACATGGAAAGACATCGCTTGATTACCGGTCAATGATGTAAACCGTTAACAAGCGCGAGAGGAATCACCAATAATGACAATGACCCTCAAGGTACTGCAGTACAATTCACGTGGTGTGAATAAAGGACTTGGCGTCGAACACCACGCAAAATCTTCTGGTCGAAGGTCATTGATGTATACCTGTCACCGGAAGTGAGAAACTTGCCATTGAGGCATGCAAGCTTCAAAGTACTGAGGGGGGTTGTTCCTAGATCAACTTCTTGGATAATGAGCTGAAGTCGACAAGAAGCGATCCGTCAAAGGAGGGCCTTAATGAATCCCACATCGGTGACACGGAACGGAGCTAATGATTTTAATGGAGGTGAAAACAATCTGTGAAATATGATTCAGGGTGGCGATCATGGGTGGATGAAGGATAATGTATGGCAGTGGATGGGACACGGTTGACTCTTTCTGAACAACATCTCTTGAACATATAACGACACTGATGTGATGGATCGGTAGCATTACCCCAAATGTGGATGGTTTGGCGAAGACCATGGTGATGAGACCGGTGAATGAAACAACCCAACCCGATGTGATACGGAGGACAAAGTGTCATGTTCAAGAGCGACTTGCTACCATTAAAGCTTTGAGGTTCTCCCAATTTTTCCCCAGTCATTTCTGACCAGTACCTCTTTATTTTTGTCAAGCTTGAGGAGGATAACATATGCTTGTTCTATAACCTGCCCTTCGGACAAGCCCATCGCTATGTTTTAACGAGCCTAGCGATAGGGAAACTCGTTCTCGTCTAAAGACAAGTTTGTCGCTATTTAATCATTTTAACGAGTCTAACGACAAGGAAAACTCGGTCCTTTTCATTTTTAGAGAGTCTGAAAAGGTACAGAAAGTTAACTCCAAAATTCCTTTTTCATCATCTAATCCCTTAAGTCCGAAAAAGTATAAAACAATATAGAAGGGATGAGTTTTCGATAATTTTAACGAGCTGAATAAAACAAGCGCTCGACCTTTTTGTGTAATAATCCCTCAGGTCCAAAAAGATTAAAATCTAGAGGAGGGATAGCTCTTCCGGTCACTTTAACGAGCTGGAAGGCCAAAACTCGGCAAACTTTTCATATTTTACGAGTCAGATGAAAAGAGCTCAAAGAAGACTCATCTTTTGAGGAACGAGTGATAAACAGGGATAGCAGCAGATTCCAGGTACAGGTTGGAATTTTCCAATCACGGCAGTGTCACAAGGATGGCTAAGTGAAATCACTCTTCGCAGCTGTTCCTCAAAATGGGTAAACAATCATATGGAGGTGAACGATTGGCCAAATGAAATGGAGGTGGTGGGTGCAAACACGACCAAGGCTTTTTATGGCTAATAAATTTACGATCACAATGGTTATTTACCGGGGCATGTTCATTTTTTAATGAGCTTGAATGCTCAATCTTATGTTTATTTTTTAACGAGCATGAACTATGTACTAAAACTGCTCGGATCTCACTTTTCTATTTTTTTAACGAGCATAAATTCCGCGGTAAAACTGCTCGATCTTATGTTTATTTTTTAACGAGCATGAACTATGTGCTAAAACTACTCGGATCTCGCTTTTCTATTTTTTAACGAGCATAAATTCCGCGGTAAAACCGCTCGATAATACCAATCATAAGATAAGAAATGTCTCCTGTGAGATAGCTTTTTTTATGGAGCTTTATCTCACGAAGCTATGCTCCTCATATCCTTTCTTTATGCAAGTTCGGAAACGGCTAATCCCAAAAACAGATAAATAACCGCTCTTAGCTTACACTCCAAAAGGTTTGCATGCCCCCAGGTATAAAGTACAATTTCAAGGCTGCCCCTACTTATCCGATAAAACATTTGTTTTAAAGGGTGAGGCTTGCCTCTTTCTGGTTACCCAAAGATTGTTTTGTTAACACCATCAAACGAAAACATTTCCTCAGCACTGTCTACCGAAGTAGACAATGCTGAATGACCTTTGTCAAACAAGTAACCTTGACAAAAGAATCCTGTTCCAGAAAAACCCCTCTTCCATCATCTCCTTCTTCTCCATGGGAGCTTGGCTTTTGGCAGCTCTACCTTACGAGGAGGAAGGAGGGGACGGGGTACGGACTAGTCATATTCTCCCGCGGAAATTCTACCTTATACCTAAGGTTTCCTCTGCCCGAAGCAGACCAGGATGCATGCCCCCTGGGTTCCAGTCCCATCTTTCCGAATCACTCGCACTCATCGGGAAGGAGGACTGGGGGTGGAGACATTTCTTGATTGAATAGACCATTCAGGGTTGGTATTTGACTATTTGCGATGCGTGATCCCGGAAATGAAAGTTGGTCTACGAGCTTGACCATTCTTCCTTCGTGTGGAAAACACATTACTCTAAAGAGTGAGGAGACTATAGCTCCCATGCAATATATATAGTCTCGTCCAAGGAGTAGGTTATAATCGAAGGGTCCTTGAACGACCATCACGTTCATTTGAACGGTCTTCCCTTTCAATGTAACAGGCACATTGGGGAGGATCCCTAATGGTCGACTGGTTCCTTTATCAAAACCCGAGAGATTTCTTATCTCAGGCAAAAGCTCCGGGGAACCCAGTGCTTTCCAAGCAATAGAGGAAAGGATACTCACAGATGCCCCTTCATCAATGATAGTTCCAGCCATTACCATTCTGTAAATTTGGACTATGATTCTGAATGGTACACTGGCTGGTAACCGGGGTCTGCCTAGTTGGTTCCAATCAAAGGACACAACCAGGTTGCTTGGCGGTGGGACCGAATACACGGCCGGATATGACCCTGACGATGTTCCTTCCTGTGATAAAGGAATGGGCGCATTGCCCTGATGCTCATCAGAGTCGGTGTTGATGAAAAGAATCTGGATGGTGCCATCCTTATTCTCTTCAGTGAGGGTGTCATTTGAAGATGAATCTTCATTGACGGTGTCATTTGAAGATGAAACCTCCGAAGGTAGAACCGGGTCAACTGCCGTTTCGACCTTTAGACTTTTGTCTGGTCTGGATTCAGTAGATTCATTTTCAATGACTGACGCTTCAGCTGACCACTTGAGCGGGCCAGCTGTATTTTCAACCAACGAAGGACTTGGCACGAGTTTTTTGTATCTAGGAGGAAGTCTCAACGGTGAAACCGGGCGATCTTCCAAAACTCTCTTCGCTTTGTCTAAGAAGGGACAACGGTGGATGGCGTGATCGCCTTTACACAGTTTGCAGGGGGATCTTGCTCCCCCTCTTTGTCTTGAACCTTCACTTTCGCTGGTTGACGGTAAGCATTCAACATGGCTATCAGAAGTTGATGCTCCCGAATTGTGCAAACGAGGGGACCAGTCCCTTAGTATCCGGGGAATACAGGGACAATCTCTATGGAAGTGGTCTCCTCTACATATGACACATGGCGATTTAGGCCCAGTCTGTGCTGTGTGTGGATTTTTGTTAGATGTCTTTTGCTTGCCCCCAGTCGCCTTAGGCTCCTTCTTCTTCTTTTCTTTCTTCTTCTTCTCCTTCTTCTCCATGGGAGCTTGGCTTTTGCCGGCTCTACCTTGCGAAGATGAAGGATTGGAGGAAGAGTTATAGGAAGTAGAAGGCTGGTGGGCAGCTCTAGACTGATCTAACTGTTGACTCGACTGTTCAGGAACCATGGTGTTCTGAACTACATTGGTTGAGAATAAGCAAATTGGCAGGCCAATTGTCAGTCCTGGAAGCGACAATGTGGCCATGTGGGGCGCACCAACTTCTCCCCAAGAGGAGAAAGGACTAGGATTTCCATCATTTGGAATTCCTTGGTTGGGGCGTTCCATGTTCTCAACCTAAAGATCAACATAGGAATAGGAGGTGATTATGTTCCGTTTAAAATAAATTTTATAACGACGCTTTAGACACAACTTGCTTTTTCACTTTTTAAGAGTCGAGAAAAAGCTAAAGATGACTCTAGTCTCCTTCGATGTTTTAACGAGCCCGAAGTGACAAATGCTTGGATGGACTTTTTCAGTTATAGAGTTTGAAAAAGGCCAAAAGAAACTGCTCTGGAGTTCTAGGCAGAGGGTGTGCCAAACTTTTCGCAAAACCACAGAATACATTTTACGGTACGAGTGGTCGATCTTCATGAATGCTGTGTTCACTGCATTGCGATCAGTAGGGCGGCCGAAACGGTTTCCTATGGATAAAGGCTTTATTCCTATAGGGGTCTCCCAATATATACGCGACGGTACGTGGGAGCACAAGTCCGTATTGATACTTATCGCTTCACCGTGGAGGAATCACCCAACCACTCAACGCTAAGATATCACGTTTAACGACGCCGAAACACGTCTCTAGCTTAGACCTCTATGTGTTTGCGTTATATTTCAATGCGTTGTTATGTAAATTCAATTTATTTTAAGGTTGATCTTGTTTAGCAGTTTTCCTTTATGGATCACCACGAGATGTATGATAACACTCCTAAATGCAGTCTAAGATGATAAGCAAGCTTTTCAATCTTTCAACTTTGAAAATCTTAACTACTGAGGGAAAAGAAAGACAACATCTTTTCACACAGATCATAGAGCACACACTAATGCACTTTTTCCTAAATCAACATGCAAACTGTCATAATGCACATGCACAATGCAGGTATTTCTTTTCTCTTTCTTAATGTTTGTGCGATACAAAAAGAAAGCTGTTGTATAACTTTGAATTCAATTTCAAGTGAAAGCAAACAAGTTTGTCCAAAATCAAAAGACACCTTAAGATTTACTTGTTTCGACACTAGAAATATATAAATTCAAACCATATGATGAAAGCAAAAGCTCAATCAGCTATGAACAACAAACAAACTAACTCTTAAGATCAAAACGACACTTTATCACAGTTCTAGATCTAAGAGGCCACAGCAAGACTAGTTCACTTTCGTTATGGGAAACTGCAAATGATGTAAGAAATACACAAAGAACAAATACAATTTCTTTATACAACCGAGGCGGAATAGTGGCGAGGAAAGTTGGTTTCAGATAGGTACATTGACTGGTAACAGGCTGCAAAATAAGGGTGAAAACAGGGCAAGAAACAGCAGGAAACCCCAGTAGCACAAGGCAAGACTGGTTCAGCGCAGGTAGTACACTGTCAGTTTGACATTCAGTGTAGGTATCCCCTTCGGGAACTGCCCTGAAATGCAGACAACCTTCACACAGCCTGCACTGAAGAACAAAACTTTCGTTTCTCTTGGTTTCCGGGTCACAGATTGCTCAAAAATTCACAGTTTTTGGCCAAATCAGAAGCTATCAGTCAAGTACACACTAAGGGATGAAAAGGAGGATGAAAAGCTATCACTAAGAGCTTATCAGAGTCCTTGTGGATCAGCTCTTAAAATCATAAACTTGCCCAGAAACTGAGCTAGAGTAGCTGCCCTCTACTTTGCACTTGAAAGATTCAAATGAAGTTCGATTCGGTACTCCCTGTGTTTATGAAATGAATAGCAAAAACACAAACAACCAACAAGATACGATCCCCAACGGAGTCGCCAATTTGTTGTTGGGAAAAGTATCCAATACGGAATGACCCTATCCCACTCTAAGGGTGATAGTACCTCAGCAACAATCAAAGCAAAGCTATTCGAGATTACTTCTTTATGAGATGTAAGAGAGGGGAGAAAGAGATCCACTAACCGTTATCTTCCGCTAATGATTGATCCAATCTTCTCTCTTTGCTACTTGCTCCCAGCTCCTTGCTCTTTCACTGGCCCAGCTACACCAAGATCCTGCAAAATGACAAGAGAGGGAAACTACAAGAAGCATACATTCATAATTGATTCAAGGATTAGAATAAATCAAATATACAAGTATCAATACGCCATTGAGACACATGCATATAGAAGAACTTCAAATGCTTTATTAATGGAAGAAGTAAAGTTCAGGAAGTGATACAACCATAAAAGGCCCAATCCAGCATCACCTCCCAGCAGAAAGAAATCTCCTCTTCACCTCCTTCAAGCAAATCACCCAATAGTTCTATACTCAAACCAACAGCACTTCCTTACATTCACAAGATTCCAACCTCTTTAGACCTCATGAGAGAGCTCTATATATAGGAGTTTTGGAGAAAGGATGAGTCAACTTGAGCTTGGCATGGAGCTGACTAGTGTCCTCTCCCACTTCAGTTATTCTTCAGTTCTTGAGTCCACTTGGAGGTTCTTGCTTCCACTTGGAGATCTAGACCCTCTTACTCATCATTAGGCGAATTCTCTGATCCAAGTGTCATTTTGGAAGCTTCCTGTGCATTGACACCTTGAGGAATGACTGTGCCACTTGGCCAAACTCGCCCAGCGCAGGTAGCCTTCATTACTGTTGACATTCAGCGCAGGTACAGAGTGGAGCAGTTGACATTCAGCGCAGATGCTCAGTGGAGCAGTTGACATGATCCAGAATTAGCTTGTTTTTGAGTGTTTTCAGGTGGAGAACTGATATTCAGTGCTGTGGTTTGCTGACCTTGTTCCTCTAGGGGTAAGAACAACATGTTTAGGGACTTTGGATCCCTTCGATTATGGAAATTTCATGCTTCATGCTGTAAGGCACAAAAATGTCTATAGCAATGGACCTTTTGAAGAGCTACTTTTTTGCCATCGATCACATGTCTCAGAAAATGATACCTTACATCAATGTGCTTGGTTCTACTGTGATAAGCAAGATTTGTCGCCAAGTGAATAACACTTTGACTGTCACAAAGTATATTCAATTTCTCCTGCATCCTTCCAATCTCATCGAGGAGAGCCTTTAACCAGATTGCTTCTTTACTGGCATCTGAAGCAACTATATATTCAGCTTCAGTAGTAGACAATGCAATTGTTTCTTGAAGCTTTGACATCCAACTAATTGCTCCACTTGCAAGAGTAAAGACATAACTTGTAGTAGATCTTCTTTGTCTAAATCACCTGCATAGTCAGCATCTATATATCCGCAGACTGATCCTTCACTACCATTAAAGACGATGCAATGGTCACTTGTGCCTCTTAGATATCGAAGCACCCATTTCACTGCTTGCCAATGTTCTTTACCAGGATTTGCCATGAACCTGCTGACAACTCCAACTGCATGTGAAATGTCAGGTCTTGTAGATATCATTGCATACATTAAGTTGCCTACAGCATTTGCATATGGTACATGAGACATATACTGCTTTTCTTCATCAGCTCTAGGACTCAAAACCGAAGAAAGCTTAAAATGGGAAGCTAGTGGAACATTAACAGGTTTCACATTGTTCATAGAGGACTTTTCAAGTACTTTCTCCACATACTTCTGCTGTGATAACCAAAGCTTACCATTTTTCCTGTCTCCGTGTATCTCCATGCCCAAGATATGTTTTGTTGCTCCAAGATCCTTCATATCAAACGTCCTAGACAGTTGATCCTTTAACATGTTGATCTCTTCCATGCTTTTGCTTGCAATAAGCATATTGTCAACATACAAAGCTAAGATAATGAATATGCCATTGAAACTTTTGAAGTATACACAATGATCATATTCACTTCTTATAAAGTTCTGGCTCACCATGAAGGAATCAAACTTCTTGTACCATTGTCTGGGAGACTGCCTCAGACCATACAATGATTTCCTGAGCTTGCAAACTAATCTTCTATTGTGACCTTGTACAAAACCTTCTTGTTGTTCCATATATATCTCTTCATTCAAATCACCATGTAGAAATGTTGTTTTAACATCTAACTGTTCTAACTCAAGATTAAGTAATGCAGTTAGTGCCAACACAGTACGAATAGAAACAAGTTTTACAACTGGAGAAAAAATCTCATGAAAGTCTATACCTTCAACCCGAGAATACCCTTTTGCTACCAGTCTCGCCTTCTACCTTTCAATACTTCCATCAAATTTCCGTTTCAGTTTGAAGACCCACTTGCATCCAACAACACTTCTCCCTTCAGGAAGCCCTACAAGATCACAGGTATTGTTCTTGGCTAAGGAATCCATTTCTTCTTCCATAGCCATTTTCCATTTTTCGCTATCTGTATCATCTACTTCCTGATAAAAAGAAGGTTCCCCATCTTCAGTAATCAAAGCAAAAGATGAAGCAGAATCTTCATACCTTTTGGGAGTTTTCCTTTCCCTTGCAGACCTTCTTAAAGCAACTGGTTGCTGAATGGTTCAGAAACTTGAACTGGTTCAGAAGCTTCAACGGCTTCCTTTGTGTCTTCAACACCTTTTTCTCCAGAAGTCTCTCCTTCCTTTCGATTGTCATCGAATGGTCTAGCCTCCAACTGAATTAATTGATTTGGCGATACCTGTTCCTGTTCAATTCTTTCAACATTTGATTTTAAAAGAAAGGATTCATCAAATGTTACATCTCTACTAATGACCCACAACCTATATCCTTTCACTGCATAGTCATACCCAACAAAGACATAACATTTCGACTTTGGATCTAATTTTGAACACTGATTTTTCGGAATAAGAGAATAAGCATCACAACCAAATATCCTCAAATGTGAATAATCATAAGACTGACCTATCCAAACTTCTTCAGGAATTTTACAATCAATTGCTACTGAAGGTGATATGTTAACTAAATAACAAGTAGTAGATACTGCTTCTTCCCACAACTCCTTTTGCAAGTTAGCATTGTTGATCATACTTCTGGCTCTTTCCATAAGAGTCTGATTCATAGGCTCAGCAACACCATTTTGCTGAGGAGTATAAACAACAGTTTTGTGTCTAATAATTCCCTCATCCTTACAGTATTTTTTAAATTCAATTGAAGTGAACTCACCACCATTTTCAGTTCTTAAACATTTAATGGATTTTCCTCTTCTTTTCTCTACCATTGGTTTAAATTGTTTAAGGACATTTAATACATCAGCTTTCCTTTTTAGCATAAAGACCCAAACTTTATGGGAGAAATCATCAATAAACGTTAAAAAATATAGAGCACCTACATATGACACAATAGGGGATGGTCCCCACAGATCATAATGAATATAGTCTAAAACATCTTTGCTATTATGATTTCGAACTTTAAATCTCTGTTTACACTGTTTTCCATACACACAATGTTTACAGAAATCTAACTTCAAGGATTTCAGATCGGGAAGAGATTTACATTTCATCAATATTTGAAGACCTTTCTCGCTCATATGACCCAATCGCTGATGCCATAGACGAGTACCTGCTTCTTCCTTTTCTGATGCAACTGCTGCTTCAGTGACCTGAGTACTTCCTTTTAACCTGTAAAGATTTCCGACCTTTTTTGCTTTCATAACCACTAGGGCTCCTTTAAAGACTTTCAAGATGCCATCCTGACCTGTAAACTTATAACCATCTGAATCCAACACTCCCAAAGAAATCAATTTTTTCTTCAAATCAGGTACATGTCTAACACTAGTTAATGTTCTAACTGTGTTATCATACATCTTAATCCTGATATTTCCCATCCCAACAGTCTGACATGACACATTATTACCCATAAACACAGAACTACCGTTTACATTTTCATATGAAGTAAACCAATTTCTATGTGGGCACATGTGATGAGAAGCACCAGAGTCTAACAACTAGCTATCTAAACCCTGAGAGACATTACATTCAGGTGAAGTTTCATCTATCATACATAATTCTTCAGCAAATAAAACTTCGTCTATCATACCTGAATCGACTTGATTCGCTTCCTTCTTCAGGTTATCGGATTCCTTTCGTTTCCAACAATCTTTTTTCAAGTGTCCAATTTTATTTCATTGCCAACATTTTGCCTTACACTTCTTTCCCTTCGATTTTGATCTGGAAGACCCCCTTGGTTTTTCTCCTCTTTCCTTTGAGTGTCCTCTAGTTACCATGGCTTCTGATGCAACTGTTTCAGTTTTAGTACTAGATTTCCTTCGTACTTCTTGAGACAGGAGAGCTCCCACAACTGATTCAAACATCAAAGAGTCAGCAGTGCTCAAGCTGATTGAAGTTACGAAGTGATCCCATGATTTGGGCAGAGAACACAACAAGGTTATGGCTTTATCTTCTTCCTGTATTTTAACTTCCATATCTGTTAATTGACATATAAGTGTATTAAAAACATTCAAATGTTCTGCAACGCTTGAACCTTCTTTCATTCGAAGACTGTATAATTGTCCTTTCAGATAAATTCTGTTGGTTAATGACTTTGTCATATAGAGTTTTTCAAGTTTTCCCCATAATCCTAAAGCCGTAGTCTCTTCAACAATATTGAAGAGAACTTCATCCACCAGGCATAACCGGATGGTACTGAGAGCTCGGGTATCCAAGTCCTCCCAGTCTGAAGTAGTCATGGTTGCAGGTTTCTTAGCTGCCCCATCCAATGCTTTGTGCAACCCTTGTTGCACAAGCAGATCCCTAACCTTCAGTTTCCAAAGAGAAAAATTGCTCTTTCCGGTGAATTTCTCCACCTCGAATTTTGCATTTGACATCTTGGCCATTTTTCTAGGGTTTCAATCTAGGGTTTTGTTTCCTTCTTTTTCAAAAAAAACTTTAATTCCCCTCTTTAAAACACCCCTTCAACAATTTTTTTTCTTTTTATTCTTCAAATCAATGAAAAAACTTTGTTTTTCTTTCTTCAAAAAAAAAAAAAATATTTTCTGAAAAACCTTTCAACAGTTTTATTCTTCAAATTAATGAAAAACTTTGTTTTTCTTTCTTCAACAAAAAAATTGATTTCTGGAAACAAAATTCCACTGGTTTTTGCCCAAATTAAAAAATTCTGAAGAATATTTTATTTTTCACAAATACCCGGATTCAGATAGCAGATGGCTCTGGCAATTGGCTCCCTCTCTGCTCCTCTCTGCTCCAGCACACACCACGCAGGGGCACAAGTTCGATGGTTCCACGCAGAACACAGACCACCGCAGTTCGATGGGTCTCTGGCTAGCAACACGCAGAGGGCAATGGCACTGTGGCAGTGTGCAGTCAACACAACTTCCTTGCACGACTCAGGCACCTTCACGCTCGCAGTGTCCTTTCTGCTCCAGCACGCAGACAGCACTGGAGTCTGGTCTTCACGGCTTCACGCAGAGGGTTTTGGTCACGCAGGCCACCCTTCCTTTCACGCAGAGGGTTTTGGCATTCTGGACTTCACGCAGGCAGACCACCCTTCCTTCACGCAGAGGGTTTTTGGCGTTCTGGTCTTCACGCAAGCCACCCTTGCTTCACGCAGAGGGTTTTGGCATTCTGGTCTTCACGCAGGCAGATGAGTTTCCCTCCTCATGCAGGCAGATTCCAGATTCTTCCCCTGCAATCAGCGGACAACCTTTGTTATGAAACCAGCTTAAGAAAAAGATAGAAAAGATAAATCCACGCCTTAGAATTCAGCCTCTTCGATGGGGCAACCTCCTTTACATTACATAAATGAACAATTCTTGGATGATACAAATGAAAATACCTCCTTTCTATATATAGGAGTCTAAGTGGTCCCAATACAATCAAAGCCTACATAACAATAATATTGTAGGGCACAATAGTAACAATGGTGGGCTTCTATGTGGCATAATAGTAACAATATGGGCACTACATGGGTACATCAATATAATAAGTGGGTTATACTAATAACAATAAGGGGTTACACTAGTAGTATAGGGGCCTAACATGCCCCTCTCCTTCAAAAAGCGTTGTCCTCAATGCTTGAGTAGTTCTTGATGCTTATATATAAAATTCTTGTCCTCCCATGTGGAATATTCAGCGGGTAAGCTCTTCCACTTGATGAGATACTCTGAAATTGATCAATTTCGTAGCTGGCGGGTTCTTGTTTCTGTGACTGCTCCAGGTTCCAATATGATTTTTCCTTCCTCTTCAATTTCTGGCAATATTGCTTGAATTGGGATCTTTTGCAACTTTTGAATAAGTGGCCATACTTCTTCGTTCTTCTTCCCTTCATCCGTTGCTTCATTTATCCAATTTGGTTGGATAATATAAATAGCACAAAACAATGCTTCCACATCCTCATCCTTGAAGCGTCTTCCCATTCGGTAAGGTCGCCATTTTTTAAGTGCATGTAGTATTGCCAACATTTCCTTCTCATTAATAGCTTGCTTGAGATGTAGCAGTAAAAATACCCAATCACTCACATCAAAAAATTTTTCACTACGATGTTGATCTACCTGTTGTTTCATTTGATTTTGCACCGAAGTGGCGTTATCCTTTAAAAGTTGGAGAACTTGCTGTTGATGCTCGATATGATCTTTCTCTACTTGAACCTTTTTCTTCTTGATATGTCCTTCTATCTTTTGAGGAGTGGTAATTTCTTCCAGTCCTTTACAAGATATGGTCGGATTCATTTCTTGATGCTCGATGTGATCTTTCACTTCTTGAACATTTTTCTTCTTGATGTGTCCTTCTATCTTGATAGTTTGAGGAGTGGTAATTTCATCCATTGAATTACAAGATATGGTTGGATTCATTTCTTCTTTCTCGATGTGATCTTTCACTTCTTGCACCTTTTTCTTCTTGATATGTCCTTCTATCTTGAGAGTTTGAGGAGTGGTAATTCTTGCCAATGCTTTACAAGATATGGTCTGATTCATTTCTTCTTTCTCTAGGGTGGTGTCCTGACATATATCCTCTTCTTTTGATGTTTCTTGATCCTTTTCTTCCTCCTCTTCATATTCTATGTAAAATAATTTCTTCTCAGCACACCTATGACCTTTACTGCATTTTCTATCACAATTGTAACAAAGCCCTTTTTCTCTTTTTTCTTCCAATTGTTGTGGTGTAACCCTTGTAGGTTGTGGAAGGCTGGGAGAAACAACACTTCCATCTTTATAATTGTGAGGGGTATGCTTCCTGGTTTCCATAATTTTGCTTTCCATTATGTCACAAAGCCCTTTTACTCTTTCCAATTGTTGTGGTGTTGCTCTAAAGAAGGTTTTCCTCTTTATATCCTCATAATGTGCTATCATTTCCTCCGTGAAAATTGACCACGTAACAAGTTTTTTATGAGAACAAAGCCCTTTGTACCATAAAAATTGATCTGGTTCTAAATATGAAGATGCAATACATACCTTTTGTAACAGTTGTACACCATGTATATCAAAATATTGCTCCATCTGAAGTATCCAATTTACCGGATCCTTGCCATCAAACTTCCTCATCTTGCTTTTTCTTGATTTTAGAAGCTCTACCTTGAAATGACTGTAACTCTGTACTTTCAGATCTTTAAGTTCTGAAATTGTGACTTGTAGTAGCCCTCTGTGTCCTCTTTCCAATACCACAAGTCTGATCCAAATTGGATTCTCCAAGAAAACGTTATGCACAATCTCCCGCAGTGACCTGATTATAGACTAGTTCAGTATAGCGAACTTGTATGAAGTGCCACGTGTCACTGTTTCAACCTTTGACTTTGAAAAATATATAAACAGAAACTACAGTCCGTCCTCTTTCTGTACCTTCTTATGAAATTTCAATCCAATGCTCAGAAAGAAAGTTATGACGCTTTTCCCCAGGTCACCGGTTTTGAGTGTAATTCAGGAGTCTGCAAAAAGACCCACTTCCGCATATCATATCTCCGAAAATATTGCGCGAAAAGATCTGAAATTCGGACCCAAGGTTCAGAGCCAATTCTTCTCAAATGGGGTTTTTTTTCGACTTCTGAAACGTCACAAAAAAAATGTTATAGCGAAAATTCCACGATGACCTGTTTGGAGCAGCGAAACCCTAGAATCCAAAGCTCTGATACCAAATGTTATGAAACCAGCTTAAGAAAAAGATAGAAAAGATAAATCCACGCCTTAGAATTCAGCCTCTTCGAGGGGGAAACCTCCTTTACATTACATAAATGAACAATTCTTGGATGATACAAATGAAAATACCTCCTTTCTATATATAGGAGTCTAAGTGGTCCCAATACAATCAAAGCCTACATAACAATAATATTGTAGGGCACAATAGTAACAATGGTGGGCTTCTATGTGGCATAATAGTAGCAATATGGGCACTACATGGGTACATCAATATAATAAGTGGGTTATACTAATAACAATAAGGGGTTACACTAGTAGTATAGGGGCCTAACAACCTCCCTTTTCTTGACTGGTCTGCGACAGGTTTTGCAGGTCCTGGCAGTGAGCGCAATTCACGCAGGCAGCACGCTTCAATTCACGCAAGCTCCCTTTTCTCCAGCAACGGGCACAACTTTTAATCAGCACGCAGATTAATGCGCCTCCACTCTACGCAGCCATAAACCTCCCTTCACGCAACAATGTGCTCGCCTTCACGCAGAGCCTCCACAACACTAACTTGGCTCCATTACCAATTGTTGTTCAAATAGGGGAAATGGGGAAAGAAACTAAACATACATTTAGTTATAAAATTGACCAAGAAAAGCACATAACTAACTGGAAACCAAACGCACAAATAGATACATAGGATTTACGTGGTAAAACCTCGACAGGGTGTCAAGGAAACATCCACGGGGCAAGGGATTGGAATCTCTATTAATTCAACAATGATTCTCCACGATTACATTTCACAGGCATTCACTAGTTTTATACTAGCCGCTTCCGTTATATAACTACTATTTTGGTATAGAACTAACTAGTTACATTTTACCCAAAATTACATAATTCGTTGTCAAATTAACAATAAAGATTAAACCCCACTAACAAACAAAAATAATTTTCACATTTAAATATGTCCTGTGCTTTAAATTCACATAAACATGGTGAAGTTTTCCTTCTATTTGTATATTTTTCAACATCACTTGATAGTCACGTAATGCTAGGGAAAATAGAAAACCATTAATCAGCATTTGTAAAAGTCAGTCTGCAATAAAAGAACAGGGTGGTTCCATGAAAATAATGAATGAGGGAATTAAACAATTGTCTAGACAAGTCAGTGCAGCTTGACAAAATGACTCTCCCTGCCCTTGAATGTGGCAGAAGATTGTATATTTTTCAACATCACCTGATAGTCACATGATGTTATGGAAAATAGAATACCATTAATCAGCATTTGTAAAAGTCAAAGCCTGCAATAAAAGAACAGGGTGATTCCATGAAAACAACGAATGAGGGAATTAAAAATTTGTCTAGACAATTGAATGCAGCTTGACAAAATGACTTTCCTTGTCCTTGATTGTGGAAGAAGACACCATAATCAAATTCACCATGAATTCACTGTCCTCTTCAAATACACTTAAAAATGCCTATTATCTGCTGAAACTAGTGATGTGGATGCATTAGAGTACATGCATCACTTCAGAGTAACAGTGTAGCAAACCTCATTTCATACTTCAGAAGATAACTGCTCTCTATCATCTCTTTCAATGTCATGCCACAAGATTAATCTTGTGAATAAACATCTCTATATAACATGAGAGGATTAATCTTCTCAACAATAAACATCTCTGTATAACACAAGATATCACATAGTAAATTATAAAGGGTTTGCTTTATCTACCTTCCTTAAACTGTCTTTGATTGAATCTACTGAACCTCCCCAAAGTTTAATCCGATCTTTAGCTTGTGAAGCCTGCAATTTATGGGTAAAACCAGCAATATACTAAATTCCTCTACTATGGAGAAAGTGCATACAAAACACAATCTACAGATTGCCTCTCCTATGTAAGCTTATTTTACAGATTTTGCCAGTAAATCGTGATTCCAATTTTCCCAAGTTTTGCTTCAAATGAATTTACTTTCTCTTGAAAATACTTCCATTCATCAAATTTATTTTATATTCATATTTGCATGGTCAAGATATTGATCACCATACTACCAAAAAAAGTTTAACCAATGAACCTCTGCTTCTTCTACCCATTAGATGTCTTTTCTGGAAATTTGTGGTATTGCAAACCAATCTTCTGCTGTGGAAGTTCATGACTATGAATTATATTACATAGTATTTTGAAAATATCCCAAAAAGAAGGTGAAAGTTAGACAGTCTCCATTAGCGATGAACGTGAAAGAAAAGTGCCTCTTTTTTTTTAACGATGGTGTTGATTAATTTTCAAAATTTTAACGTGGATGCTTTTTTTTTTCTAGGTTGTTCTACAGTTTTGCTTCCAACCAGGATTGTCCATGCATTGAACCTCAATGTGGAAGACATAAATTCTCAGCCAAGCACACAATGTGGTATTTTTCCAAGCATGCAATTCTCATCAAAGCGCACAATGTGGGCTTTTGCCAAGCACACAATGTTTATCTATACAAATAACTTTTGTTGTAAAACGCATCATGGAAGTGATGGTCAAGGTTGAAGGCTTGTATTTTATCTAGTCCATGGTTTTCCAACTTCCAGTTGTACAACAAGTGATAAAGCCGTGATAGATTCATTTACCTTTTGTATAAGCATCATTACATGAAATGATGCTCTGGAAGCACAAGGGAAGTATTATTCAACACTGTGGCAGTTTCCACGGTCTTGAGGAAACAATTCTAGCATTTTGTAATAAATTGAATATAATGAAATCCATTGCAGTGAATTTTTTGCTAGCAATCTGTTATTTTTCTAAACTTTTGATGTTCAGCTCCACTCCATTTGGTAATCAATAAAATACAAGTTTATGAGTTCTTTGATGGAACCTCAGAAAAAGGCACTATTGTGAGTAATTTGCATCTGTCTGGAAATCAAATTGTTGAAACAATTGCAGGATTAGGAGCTAGAACAACTGTGAATAATTCATGACATTAAGGTTTCTGCTCAAATGTGCTTTGAACAACAACGTTTCTCAGCTGCAGGTGTTTAGGGATTCTAGATTGTTAATCAGTTGGATGAATGGTAGAGGACAGCTGCACAAGATTCTTTAAGACTTTGGGTGATCATTTAAAATAAGTTGCAAATTCATTTCAGCCTGTTACTGACACTGATGTCTTTGGAGACCAAAATATGACAGCAGCCGCATCATCAAAGAGGTACTACAAGTAGTTGCAGGGAAAATTATAATCAAAGAGAACATGATATAGTGTTATATGCTTCCTCATTTTGTCACTGCTGTAAACTTTCAGTGGATTGCTTTGTTTGCTAATAATGTTCAATTTGTTTTAAATGGAGGCAACAAATATTTTGGGTAAAATATGAGAAAATGTGATTTGCAGAGCTACAACTTTTCATTTAGCTGGAGAGCCTATTTAGGGGTTAGTAGGTATTTCGTGTTTGTTGTTGAATTTTTGTAATCTTTTTTCTGGCAATTTTGTGATTGATATAGTTTACTCAAATTAGTAATTGTTTTATGCATTCTTTTAATATTTTTTAAGATTTGGGTGGTATGGATTTTCACATTTATTATTTTGTTATTTTGGTCAGTGCCTATGATATTATTTAGAATAATTGACGGGTGAAGAATTTTTAATTTGGCCAAAATGGAGGCCAATATCTATTTTAAGTGGGCTTTTGACAATTGTTGCTAGGTTCTCTGAGTCATCTTCTCAAGTGCTATGTTGATCTCCTTTCTGTGGTAGATCCATGTTTATATTAAAAGAATAGTAATATCTTAATGACATAGTGTCTCAAACCAATGTTGTTGTATTTCATTGTTAACAAGTAATATCTGGTAACCGGTGGATGTGTTAATCAAAGTTGCTTCATAGCTTTAAAGGTTTGGATCACTGATTTATATGTATCTAATATCTTTCAAGTAAATAATTGGATGGTTGGTTTGTACATTGGACATATACAAAATCTTTAAAACAATGGGGTAATATAATGGTCACTTATACATAAAATACAAGATATTTATGCTGACCCTATTTCATTTTAATATTTGATTTATTGCAACGTCATCATAATCATCAATTATTAGTCCATCCAAAAAGGTAACAAAATTCTGTGAGGCATTCCATATATGGCTTTTTCAATAACATACAGTTATAAATAAACAATAACATACAGAACAGAAACTAGCCAGGTGTTCCTTTGAAACAAATATATACAAAGCGAAAGCTTGGCATTTTCATCTTACATGCTATAGTCTCATCTCCTCTCCATTGAAATCATCCCACAAGTGATTGAACTCAAGTAGGCTTCTCTTGACCACAGATACTTGGGACAAAATTGTGTCGCAATGATCTAAAGTCATTAAGAGAAATCTGAACTTAAAATTTGATATATTCTAGAATTCTAGAATCTAAAATTTGATATATATGAACCATTTTGGAAATATTCTAAAATCCTTTCCGATATCAAATATCAAATTCACATGAAATGAAATGAGATGTGAAAGATGCCAAGTTAATCTAAGAAAAAGCAAGAAGATAATTACTTAGTTATTACTACGATGATACATATTGCAAAAATCGATTCATGGTGAAGTGATAAATTTTTTTTTTTCATTTATGCAACATGAAGGTAAGTCAAAACATTTAGACAATCAAGCATATGCAAAAAAAGCAAACATTTTTAGTTATAAGAATATGAGAACAAGAGATTGGAAGCAATCTATATTCTTCTGATTGTAGGTATCTCTGAGATCGTCTGAGAATATGAGATTGACAGCAATCTATATATCTCAGATCGTCTGGTTGATAATATGGTCTGTGAGTCAGCTATGTTTCAGAATCTCTGAATAGTTATATGTCATAACAAACATTTGTATGAGATATGCCTGTATAACAATTACATGTATATCCCATTCTCCTACTAAACATGACTATGGACCTTACAACACCAGGTGTTTACCATAGCTACTTCTCTACTCTTCCTAAATGAATGAATTGTGTGAAACAGTAAGATCTCAAGGCTGGCCAAACTCAGGGCTCAAACATAGTTTGGAAACATAATTTGGTCAAACTCAGGGCTCAAACATAATTTGGTGATTAGTCACCCATGTTCTAGCCACTTGCTTGCTTTCTAACATGTTATATATGCATTATCAGAATCCAGCACGTCCCAAGTCATGTCCATGTCCAAAGAAGGCATTCTGATAAGAGGATCCACTTCATCAACATCAGTCCATATTGAAGCTGGCACTGACAATGAGACTGAAGCAGAGATTGATGGCATAGTGCTGAGTACATCTATCACAGATCTACAAGGCATTTCAGAATTAGAATTCAGTGCAGTAATCACTGAAGTTTTATCTCCCTCACAGTTGCATATATCAGGACTTTCTGATTTCACCTCAATGAGTGAATTCTCCTTGGAAGGTGTCACCGTGATGGTCTTTTGATTCAAAAAATTATGGCCCAACATTTCTTCATGTGATGGCTTATTGGATGTAGATAAACGTTCACAGATTGCTTGCAGTTTAGCATCTACAGAAGTTTGCAGAGCAGAAAACTGTCTAGATTGATTGCTAATGGATGTAATTGAATCCTGATTGGATGTAGAGGATTGTTGAAATATTAATTTCAACCTGCCGTGCAGCAGCATTAAACGGCAACCGAAAACCATTTCCGAAAACCACTGAGCCTTATCGCACCACCTTTCGCGCAATGTGGTTTCTGTCAGAGGGCCTCCGACACAATCCGCTCCAGCCACGCATCCACTGTACGAACCTTAAACCACCAATCTCCCGGGCATTAAAAATCGTTTGTTTTGTGTGAGTTAGGTTTGCGAAATGCGTCCGATCAAGTCAACGGACATGGATCTTTGTCAACCTGCCTGAACCTTATTGCCTGACCGCGCACGTGAAGGAATTAATGTAATTAATGGTGTTTCGTAAATTGTAAGAAAAAGTTGGTAAGTGTTTTAATTTTTGTTTGCACGGATGTACAACGAATTAAAGAATGGTATGGGCAAGTCAACGCCCTAGTTTTAATGCTTTTGATATATGTTTTTTTTGTGAGTGCGCTCATTTATATATGAATTGAGCATTGCACACGGAGATAAAAAGAAAAGGGTTCGGAGCAGTAAAAAAAAAACCAGGGGGAATGCACAGCAGTGTATAGATTGTGTGTTGACTTCTTTGTATTGAAGCATGCGCGGGTTGAAGTGAAGTTTTTTTGGAGCAGCAAAAAAAAAAAAAAACAGGGGAGCACTGCAGTGCGGACAAATTAAAAACCAGAGCAGGGATAAAATAAAAGGATTTGTGGCAGCAAATAAAAATCTGGAATTCCTTCTTACAGGTGCTTGTAGTTTTGAAACGAATGGGAAGGCAATGTAATTTATTTATTTATTTTGAATATGTAATGTGAAAACCCAGAATCTTAAATGTAATGAGAAATCTCATACAGAAGTGAATGTGAAAGTCTTTTTATTTTACAACAGTAAACCCATGTAAGAATTTTTATTAGACAGTAGTGAATGTAAAAATTTTACAGCAGTGAATGAAGATTTTACACAGCAATGTAAAAATCATTTGTAAAAGAGGCAGAGTATTAGTTTTTGGTAAAAGTTTTGGTGAATCCCTCTGAGAAAGAGGAAGAAATATGTATCAGGTTTTTTATTAATGAATATAAAGGTTTTAAGGGTGTGAAAAATCTCTGTTCTCAGAAATTTTATTTGGCTTCCCTGTGCAAAAGATCTTGTGGCAAGAAAAAACAGAGTATTGCTCTGTATTCAGTTAATTTGTGTTTGAAATTACCTGAAATACCCAACATGGTATCAGAGCTGATCCAGGCTCTTTGAAGGTGTCAAAGAAGCTGAAGGAAGGATTTTTTTGCTGCAACAACTTCTCCAACAGAGTGAAGTCTCAGGCAAAAGAATCCAAGGTATTTCTCAGATTAATTTTCTGTGTTGTTGTTGAAGAAACAATCAGTATTTTAAATACACAGTCCAATATTTGAAGCATAGTTAAGAATGGCAAGGTCAAAGAAGAAAGTCTCCAATCCTCCTAAGGATGTGTCTCCCTCTACTACTAAAATAGAAGACAATCTGTTTGAAAGCATTCTATTTGAGGCTCCAAGGTTCAATGGGAACTTTTATATATGGGAAATAAAAATGAGGACTTTCTTAAAGTCTCAAGGGATTGAAATTTGGGAATCAGTGATTGATGATAGCAGGATGGATAGAGAATCCAAGGAGTACAATGCAAAAGCAGCAAAGACAATCTTGGATGGATTGCCTGATTCTGTAAAGAAGAATCTAGGAAAATATTCATCAGCAAAGGATATATGGGACAGACTTCATGACCTTCATGCAAAGGGAGCACTGACCATGACCATCAGTCAAGAAGGAAATTCTGAACCCATCATAGAAGCTGAAAATGAGAAGGTTGACCTCATCAAGCTTCAAGTACAAGAAAGGGATGAAGAGCTTGCCAAGCTTAAGAAGGAACTTGATCAAAGCAAAAGGAAACATCATGAAGAAGTCATATCCATGACAAATCAATTGAATAAAGCAAAGAAGCAGGAAGATGCCTTGTCAAGTCAACTTGAACAAAGGCACAAGAGAGTGAACAAACTTGTAGAAGAGATTGGACAGTACAAGGTAGAGGTATCCTCCCTTAAGTCTGAATTACAAGAAGCCAGAAAGCAGGCACAAGGAGCTGAAAAGAAAATGGAGAGCAGTCAAGCAAAGAGTGAAGAAATCTTCAAAATGAAGTCAGATATTATCTCCCTTAAGATAGTAGCAGCTGAAGCTACTCGTAGCAAGGAAGAAACTGAGGAACAACTTGCAAAGAAGAATAATGAGTGTGAAAGATTGGAAGAAGAGATTGTCCTCCTCAGGAAAAAGGTTGAAGGGATGAACAAAATCATGAAGAGCTCTCAAGCCTTGGATGACATGCTTAGCTATCACAGATCTCCATTTGATAAATCAGGACTCGGGTATGTAGGTGAACCCTCAAACAAGAATGAAAATGCTTTAAGCAAAGGAGATGTGAAGAAGCCAAAAAGAAATTGTGATGCTCCTAGTTCCAGCAAAGGCAAGGAGAAAGATCAAGGCTACAATAGAAGAAATTCTACTCCAAGTAGAAAACCAGCTTCAAGAAGAAATGTTGATGATGTCAAAGAGGCAAGAGGCAATGGTTATCATCAAAGGATCTCAAGGCAGAAAAGCTTCAGAAGTACATCAAGGAAACCTCCATCTCCCAGGTACCAAAGTTCATTTTTTGGTTATTTTTATTCTTGCTCAAACTTTGGTCATATGGCAAAAGAATATAGAGCATTTCATAGAGATAGATGTTATGGTCTCCGACAACCTCCAAGAAACAATTTTACAGGAAGAAATCATGAAACCTTATTCATGAACAATGTAGAATGTTTCAAGTGTCATAACATTGGGCATATGGCACGTGATTGTAACTTAACATGGGCTCTTACACAAGGTAGACCCATGCAAAAGAAGAAAGTTACACAAGTATGGAGAAGGAAGGAAATTCAGTCCGAAAGTCCTTTGAGCTCCCCAGCCAATCTAAACTTATTTTGAGAAGACTCTGCCAAAAGGAGACAATGCATACAGTTAGGGGGAGCCTGTAATTTTTGATCATAATTGTTGAACTAGATTAACAGTCATTCTTTGATGAAAATCTTCTTATAGGGGAGAGATATGAAATTAAATCTACCATAAAAGCAGAGAAGAAAAGTCTGCAGGGCATGGAGATTGCGTGGAGGATGTATTGCAGCGCAGCAGAGCGCAAATGAAATCTTTTTGTTAATCCCTCTGAAATGTAATACGCAGCGGTGTTGAAAAATGTAATGTTTTTTCTTTGTTTTTTATCACATATGCAATGCAATATGCACAGAAGTGTGGAGAAGAAAAAGGGGCAGCGTTGAAATGTGAAGTGCAGCAGCGCGGTGAAAAGAAATGTTTTTACGCACAGCAGTGCGAATGTAAGTGCAGTGAAGTTTTTGGTTATTGTCCATTTTGAAAACAAAAGGAAGAAAAACACGCAGCAGTGTGCAGAAGTGAAAATGTTTTTTTGTGGTAATGAGAAGAGGGAAAAACGCAGCAGAGCGTAAATTCCCAGTGTTTGAGAATGCAATGAATTTTTTTTACATAGCAGTGTAGTCCTTTGAAGAAATGGGAATCCACGCAGTATCATGAGGTAGTTTTTGTTGTTGAAGAAAAATGTGAAATGTGCAGCAGCTCGAGTATTTTGTTTTGAGAACACATATAAAATGAAGGAGGAGCATGTAATGTAGAAAACGGAAGCACACATCAATGCAATCATGAAACTTTTCACACAATAGTGAAAAGGGTAATGTAAGTCTTGTTTTTGTTGTTGGAGAATATGTAGTAAAAACACACAGAAATGTGAATATGAAAAATGCAGCAGCATGAATATTTTTTTTGTTGAAGAAACGAAATGTAATGGGTAGCAACACATGTAAAAGAAATTTTTCTTTACAGCAGTAAATGTAAGATCTTGTTTTCACACAGCAGTGTAAATTTGTAAGCTGGGACAGAGTAATTGTTCCAGAAGAGACAGAGTATTTTGTTTTTGAAAAATGCACAACAGTGCAGACACAGCAGTGCTTCAGCAGTGTTAATTTTGAAGACAGAGAGAGAGTATTTTTCAGAAGAGACAGTGAAGTTTATTTTGTTTTGGAACTGCACTTGAAGCAGTCTCTTGGTGAATCCCTCTGTCAAGAGGAAGATGCTTTTCAGCATAGACTGGTGAATCCCTCTGGTTAAGAGGAAGATGCTCTTCAGCATAATCTCTGGTGAATCCCTCTGTGTGAGGAAGACTCTTTTGTAACAGCAGTTTTGTAATCCCTCTGTTAAGAGGAAGACCTTTTTTTTTGTAACAGGCAGCAAAAAGGATTCTGAGGTATGTTAAAGGTACTAAAAGGTTTGGGATTTTATATACTGTCTCAGAATGTTCAGATTTAGTTGGATACACTGATAGTGATTGGGCTGGAAGTGTAGATGATCGGAAAAGCACTTCCGGTTATGTTTTTCACATGAGTTCAGGAGCCATTTCATGGGCTTCTAAGAAACAACCTATTGTGGCGTTGTCTACAGCAGAGGCTGAATATGTGGCAGCTACAACAGCAGCATGTCAAGCAGTTTGGATGAGAAGAATGTTGAGGAGCTTAGGTCAAGAGCAGGCAAAAGCAACAGTGATTTTTTGTGACGATAGCTCAGCTATTGCATTATCTAAGAATTCGGTGTTTCATAAGAGAACGAAACACATTGACACAAGATTTCATTACATCAGGGAATCGGTGAACAATGGTGAAATTGTTCTAGAACATTGCAGGACTCAAGAACAGGTTGCAAACATTTTGACCAAGCCACTGGACTAGAAAAGCTTTGAATTCTTGAGAAAATGTTTGGGTATGACTGAATGCCCAACAGTTGAAATTAAAGGGGAGTGTTGAAATATTAATTTCAACCTGCCGTGCAGCAGCATTAAACGGCAATCGAAAACCATTTCCAAAAACCACTGAGCCTTATCGCACCACCTTTCGTGCAATGTGGTTTCTGTCAGAGGGCCTCCGACACAATCCGCTCCAGCCACGTGTCCACTGTACGAACCTTAAACCACCAATCTCCCGGGCATTAAAAATCGTTTGTTTTGTGTGAGTTAGGTTTGCGAAATGCGTCTGATCAAGTCAACGGACATGGATCTTTGTCAACCTGCCTGAACCTTATTGCCTGACCGCGTACGTGAAGGAATTAATGTAATTAATGGTGTTTCCTAAATTGTAAGAAAAAGTTGGTAAGTGTTTTAATTTTTGTTTGCACAGATGTATAGTGAATTAAAGAATGGTATGGGCAATTCAACGCCCTAGTTTTAATGCTTTTGATAAAAGTTTTTTTGTGAGTGCGCTCATTTATATATGAATTGAGCATTGCACACGGAGATAAAAAGAAAAGGGTTTGGAGCAGTAGAAAATAAACCAGGGCGAATGCACAACAGTGTATAGATTGTGTGTTGACTTCTTTGTATTGAAGCAAGCGCGGGTTGAAGTGAAGTTTTTTTTGCAGCAGCAAACAAAAAAAAAACAGGGGAGCACTGCAGTGTGAACAAATTAAAAACCAGAGCAGGGATAAAATAAAAGGATTTGTGGCAGCAAATAAAAATCTGGAATTCCTTCTTACAGGTGCTTGTATTTTTGAAACGAATGGGAAGGCAATGTAATTTTTTATTTATTTTGAATATGTTATGTGAAAACCCAGAATCTTAAATGTAATGAGAAATTTCACACAGAATTGAATGTGAAAGTTATTTTATTTTACAGCAGTAAACCCATGTTTGAATTTTTATTCTACAACGGTGAATGTAAAATTTTTACAGCAGTGAATGAAGATTTTACACAACAGTGTAAAAATCATTTGTAAAAGAGGCAGAGTATTTAGTTTTTGGTAAAAGTTTTGGTGAATCCCTCTGAGAAAGAGGAAGAAATATGTATCAGGTTTTTTATTAATGAATATAAAGGTTTTATGGGTGTGAAAAATCTCTGTTCTCAGAAATTTTATTTGGCTTCCCTGTGTAAAAGATCCTGTGGCAGAAAAAACAGAGTATTGCTCTGGATTCAGTTAATTTGTGTTTGAAATTACTTGAAATCCCGAACAAGGATGGGGTTGGCCTATCAGTATCATGACTCAATTGCAGTTGATGTTTTAAACCTGGAAAATTCAAGCGAGCATACTCACCTCTTAACCCGTAAGCAACCCTGTCATAGGCCAATGCTGCATCCTCCGCTGTATCAAAAGTCCCAAGCCAAAGCCTGTTTCTGCTTTTGGGTAATCTGATCTCTGCCACCCATTTTCCCCAGTGTCTCTGCTTGACTCCTCTGTATAGCTTGGTGGGCTGATTGCTGCATGGTTTCGGGCCCCGCTTAGCAAGATGTTTCATTGGCCAAGGCCTCCGGCCGAGGTGGTCCATTGTACTGCTCCGTTGTGCCAATTCTAGTTTTGGATCTGCAATAGCAGATGGAAACCATTGGAGCTGCTCGATCTCGTCTACATGTCTTTGCAGAAGCTGAAAATGGATCTGAGAAGGTGTTAGTTGACAACTAGCAACCATAGGCTGCAGCTCACTTTGATTCCCCACAAGAAAATTCACAAACTGCTGTTGGTTAGTGTTGCATTCTAGCCCTCCAAAACTCGGGCATGGACACGACAGACTATCTCTACCATCACTATTTTTCACTGGGGATTAATTTTGAATATAAATTGCAGAAGTTAGATGACATGCCTGAACCTACATAATACAACTGACGATTTGCTACATCTGGATTGATGATATTCACAGTAGAGTTATAACTAGGCCTTCTCATAAACTCATAAAGATCCACAAGAGAGGAAGTTGAACCAGGATTTGATTTAGAGTTCTAAGTTGGCTCTAATCTTGATTGTCTGATATCTGATTCAGCGGCTTTCACAGATTCTTCTCCAAATGATATAGGATCAGAGCACAAAACCCCAGAACTCAGAGCATGCAGAGGTATATCTATAGCTGCTGCCATGTTAAAGATCGATGGATCTCAATGATATAATTACTGAGGTCACTAATCTATTGAAAATAACTCAGAAATTCTGATCTGATTCAAATTTATCTGATTCCTGACAAATTTAGCAATCAGACAAACGAGTAGCTTCTTAGCTATCTTTGGTGAGGAATATGTGCCTGACTTTTACTGCTAGATGGTAGAAATCTTAGCAGCACCACCAACCTTTGGTTGAGTGAATGGGATAAAACTCTTCTACCTTAGCGTTTTGTAAGTTAGAGCTGGCAAAGCTCAGGGCTGAATGTAACTCCAGGCACCCATTTCTCTCCATCGCTTGGGAACTCTGCACCAGCCACTTAATTTCTTGATGGAATCTGCCCAATGATTTGAACGTCGAGATTTTCTACCACGATTGCACTCGAAGCCTAATCATCTAACAAAGACCTTAAAATTTACAGAACTGAATGCATGCTTACATTATCATGTAAAAAAACTGTGAAGTAAATGACAAGAACTCTTCCATCCACATTACAGGAACAACCCCCACCACAGATTACAGAGGTCTACAATAGGAAAACAAAGATAGAAAATGAAAGTCCAGTGATTGGTATAAATGTTTCTGAAGACAGAAAATGAAGACAGAAAAGCAAGCCCAAAGGAGGATCAGAAAAACAACCCACAAATCATAAGCAATTCAATTTACCTAGTACCAGTAAAACAATGCTGAATTCATATGAAAGCCCAATAACAAAAGTTTCTCAGTACATGAATGAATCCTCTTAGAGATCTGTACCCTTATCTGTATGTATGCACCTAACTAAACTTACACTTAATCTACATTTAGAAGACTGCTTAATAAAATGAAATTAACACATGCGACTGTGTGTGCCCTCTTTTACTTAGAAATGATATGCAATCTTCTAGAACTGGAATCTAACAATAACCTTAGCTTATCCTAACTATAGATAGCACATGCATTCATGCATGCGCCTTCAATGGTGGAAGCCTAGAATCCTAGATATAGTGATGTGCCCAGTGTTGTATGCATCCATTGTGTGTGTGATGTTGCTGTAACAGAAAAACGCTTATATCAGTAACACATGGAAAATGCTGTAGAAGACTATCTGAGGTACACTCTTTAACAACTTCTCACTGCAGTAATAATGCAAAAGCTAATTTAAGCCCAAACAAATTTTCGCTTTTGGATTTGCCACCAAACAAAATCTTTCTTTGGTTGGAGACATACGTTCTACCACCTCCCTCCCCTAAGGAGGATTCAGAAAAACATGGAACATCCTGCAGTCACTCTAGAGAGTTAAGGACCTCAATAGGATGGGAAATCTGCCCCCAGAGGAGAAAAAGAATATCCTCATAAAAGTTCAGGATATGTTGAAAAGTAGTTTTAAGTGTAGAAGATCCAGTCCTCCATCATTCTATCCAGAATCCCGATCTGGAAGCTCCTAGAGGCATCCTAGCGTAGAGCCAGACAGGGAGGCCATCGAATAAAAAGCCCCGGGAACCCTCCTTTGATCAAGATTGGCTTGGGTATCCCAACGTAAGATGAACCTAATAGGTGACTTGCTTCAAAGAGCTAGAGTAGAGTTTACTTGTGCGTGTCTGTGGAGTGGCTGAGCGAAGTATCTCTGAGATGGTTGCTCAAATGATGATGTGTTCAAGTGCTAGGCCTGTAAGGCTAGTATTCTTTGCTGGTTAAGGCTGAATGTTGTCCCATCTGCTATGTGTTGGTATCAAAGGTAGTCAACCTCAATCGCGGCTTCACTTTGCCTGTATTTGAGCCCAGATTTTGCAATTTCTTTGGTCGCCACACCACTGCTCGACCAGGTAAGTATCATTTGCTTCCACTACCAAAAACAACTAGACTACCATATCACTAGAGGATTGGGTTCGATGAATGAACCTGCCTGTTTTCCGCCTTATTCTGGTGAGCTGCAGGAGCCGAGTCGAGCCCCGGAGTGAGTTTTCCGCCTTGTTCTAGTGACCAGGTGAGCTGCAGGGGAGTGCCGGGTCGAATTGGCTAGGAGCAGCCCGCGGTTATTTCCGAATTCGAATTAGAATGTGCATTAACTCCCGGCGGCAAGATAACGATGGACTCTACAATTCCTGTCAGACGTCGACTTTAATGCGGATGGTGGCAGAGGGCGGAGGAATTGCCGGCAGCCGGAGTCAGAGCTTTTTCCGGACGGCGATGGAAATCGGGAAATTCCTCTGCCTGGGTAGACTACTCCTTAAAAATAGTTTATGGGATTATTATTTCTTTGCTTTTCGCCTTTTGCAATTTAATCATTTTCTTGTTCAAATTGATGATGAGTTGGCCCAACTTTCTAACAATCCCCTTGCTAAACAATAATGCCAAAAAACCAATGCGAACATATTCCCATAACTTTCTCTGATGTCTTTGAATGCATTACATTCCAAAATGAAATGTTTTTCTGATTCCAGTGCCCCAGACCCCCAGACGTGCAAAATGTACACACCCATTATTCCCAATCTTCTTTAGTCCTTTTCTACTGTCTTGTTTCACACTGAAGTTGATGCGAGTTGGTTCTTAATTGAGCAATAAGAACCTTTGCCTTCCATAGAATGCTAGCTCCAATGAACTCTTTTTGTTGTAGATCACATGTAGGGTTGAATTCCTCAATGTAGTGCTTCTTCCTACCTAACTCTTTTCCCCATACCCGTTTACAAACTTCTCCATGACAAAATTATTTAGCTCCTTGCTACTTGTGGGACAAGTATTGAGTTATTCATCTTCTCCTATTGAGTTATTCATCTTCTCCTTGTTTGTGTTTTTCAAGGTTCTCCTTGCCATTTTGCATTCCTCATCAAACTAAGCATTTATAGGAAAACAATTTGATTATGATTTCTTATTTTTTGCTCTTTTCCACTTCTCAAGCACACTTTGAATTATATTTGTTAACTCATGATTGTTGAAGCTTTTGAAACCAATTTTCTCCTTCTGAATTGATCTCTCTAACATTGTCTTGAAGATAGTACAATTTCTTGTATTAGAAGAATTTTGCCCCTTGATAGTGATTGCCGAGAGCATTGGGTTTTTCTCCCATTCTGCGTTTCTTCTAACCATGATAACTTTATATAAATTGGGTTATTGTATGATTTTAAGTCCCAAATATGCTCTCCAATCTTAACTTCATCTATCTTTTCTATCAAGCTTTGTGAACACATCACATAGTCAACGACACTTGCCCCATTATATGTGTTGCAAGTGAAGTTCCAGACCTTTTCCATCTATCTAGACCATTGCAAATAATTAAATTGAAAGCCCCACACAGTGTAAATGACTCCTCTCCAAAATGATTGCTAACTTTGTCATCTTTTGAACACCTCACCCATTGGGGATTCTCCTCTTCAGTGAGCCAAATAGGATTGTGATCCTCCTTACAACAAAGAATACTAGCTTGATGATTTGGTTTTCTAGCATTGAAATCTCCCACTAAAATAACTTCTCCCTGCAGAGAGTACACGACAATATCTTTCTTTAGAGCTGCATAGGGATCCTTGTTGTCTAGCCCCTTATTTTTGTAAGTTTTTGAGATTTGAGGGGCAAAATCACATGCTTCAATTCTTATATGATTCTCATTCTTTGATATTTTGAACCATAAATATTGTCTATTTGCATCTTCTTTGATTAACCAAAAGTGACGATCTTCTTTTTCTTTCACTAAAACTAGTATTCCCCCATAACCTTTGCCATTTTTTGCTACCTTGTTCCAAACTGCTAACTTCAAATAATCGTCAAACACAGGGGTTTTGCAACCATCATGTTCATGAGTTTTCGTGAGACAGATTATGTCTCTACCTTCTGCAATAGGCCCTAACCGAAGCCCCCTCCTCCAAGGGTAACCTCTACAATTCCAACAAACTAAACTTAGGTAGACATGGATAGGATTTGACTACTACACAGTTTGGCACATAAGACTCGAATTTGATTCTTCACCCCTTTTCATCCATGTTGATCTTTTTGTTTTCCTCCCTATTATCGAATTCTTCGCTTTTTCTTCACTGCCGGCTTGCTGCCCTGTTTTTCTCGGAATCCCAAACACTGCAATAATTGCTTTACCATTGTACAACCATGCCCTTCTCCCTTCATTTCTTGCTGCTCTGATTTTCTCCACTTCTTCCCTTCTCTCCTCTTCTTTTTCGCTAGTTAAATCTTCATCTAGGAAGAAGTGTGAGCCTTTCAAGAGTTTCTTTTTGCCCAAGAGTTGATGTTTGTCTTGCATGCTTAACTAGCAATTTCACTAAATGTTATAAAGGAAATATTGTAAGTGGATAGTTTGGAAGAAGAGCATAAATGAAGAGAAAATGCTCTAAGTGCATTTTGTGTGTCGTTCAATGCAATTGTTGAGTTCTTCATAATTCTTGGAAGGATTGGCTTTGAATATTTTTGGAGTGGATATAAACAAAGATGTTTCGAATTGGAGTGAAGAACAGGTTGGTTTGAAAGGGGCGAAGGCGGGGTTCCAAGCTTATATGTATGTGTCGAAGAAATGCTTAGCCATTTGTATCAGCAATGCTCAATATTATGGGTGTTTGTCTAAGTGATTTGTTCATGAGCGAGATGGTTTGTTGATTGTAAAACATGGTTGAATTGGAAGTGGGAAGTGGTAGCCACATCTAGGTTTAAGGGAAAATGTTGAAGTAGTGGAATATGGCTTAGAGGGGGAGGGTTGGACGATTTTTTGTTTCTTTTTTCTTTGGGAGTTTGTACAAACTTTATTAGCATGCCAGAGTTCCTGTTGGCATGCATTTATTTATTCTTTATTTACGACATATTATGTTCAAGCACATTTATCATTAGAAGTAGTGGACATTTGTGGAAGTAATTGCAATGCCCGCTCTCTTTACATTTTTGTTAGTTGGGTACTGTCGAGCATTGCAACTACTTATCCATTTTAGAAGAAAATGATGGTCATGTGGATTGTGATAAATCCTTTAGTTTACACAACTAGCTACTTCCCCTCACCCAACTTACCCATAAACTCGGCATGTGACTCATCTCATCATCCAATCTAGGTATGAGTTAGCTATATAGAGTTTCGTTGAAGCTGGATAACCCAATCCCTTAAAAAAAAACCGCCTTGTCTCATGAGGAGTAAGTGAAAAACCTCCCTGCCTACTTTTTCTTCTCCATCTCTCTTTTTCCTTCTAATGTGGAACATCATATCACATTTTTCCGAGCTCTTCTCCTTCCTTAATGGTCAACCTTTTTTTTAATAGCTTTTGATAAAGAGAAAACTAGGATATTATTTTTCTTTTGGAATCACTTAGTTGTTTATTACAAATCATCATTCTCAGAAATAAACTTAAAGTTTTCTGAGATTTAAAATGTTGGAGTGCCATACACAAGTTAGTGCTGGTTGAATAAATTCAGCATGCCTGAATAGTATAAATGCAACAAACCTCAAATCTTATATTTCAACCTAATATTCAACTTAATATCTAAACACAACAAGAAAAACATATATCAAGTTCATCAATCCCTAGTTATAGAGAAATAAGCAATATGCCTCCTATTCACATTCGTTGACACTACCAATTTTAAACATGAGATACCTGAGATGAAGGGCAATGAAGGGTGCCTTTCCCTGAATTGTGGCAAGAAGAGTTTGTGCATGTTTTCTCAATTAGGATCAACAAACTTTAGAGCTTCATAATTGGCATGACAACAAATCTTCTGAATTAAATTAGGAAGGTCATTATTTGCAAGACAAGAAGCAACATGAGTGAAATATGGAACATTGTGTTTTTTAGCAAAGGAAGCACACTACCAATTTTAAACATGAGGTACCTAAGATATTGTAGGGAAATGAAGGGTACCTTTCCTTGAATTTTGGTGAGAAGAGTTTGTGGAAGTTTTCTTAATAGGATTAGTAAAATTTATTTATGAGCTCTTCTCCTTCCTCAATGGTCATCGTTTTTTTTAATAGATTTCGATAAAGAGGAAACTAGGATATTATTTTTCTTTTGGAATGGCTTAGTTGTTTATTATAAATCATCATTCTCAGAAATCTACTTAAATTTTTCTGGGATTTAAAAAGTTCAAGTACCATATCACAAGTTAGTGCCTGTTGAATAACTTTAGCACGTTTGAATTGCAGAAAATGCAACATACCTGCTCAAATATTATATTTCAACCTAATATATTGGTTGGGTTCCAAAACGTGTCTTCCCAGTATTCAACTTAGTATATAAACACAACAAGAAAAGAAAATATCAAGTTGACCAATTTTCGTAGTCCTAGAGCAATAACCAATTTGCCTCCTTTTCACATTCATTAACACTACCAATTTTAAACATGAGATACCAAAGATGGAGGATAATGAAGGGAACCTTTCCCTGAAATCGGGAAAGAAGAGTTCATGTAGGTTTTCTCAATAGGTTCAATGGGTCAGCAAACTTTAGAGCTTCATAGTTGGCACGAAAATGAATCTTTTAAATTGAATTAGGAAGGTCATTATTTGCAAGACGAGAATCAACATGAGTGAAATATAGAACATTGTGCTTTTTTAGCAAAGGAAACACCACCAATTTTAAACATGAGGTACCTAAGATGGAGAAAAATGAAAGGTTCCTTTCCCTAAATTCTGGTGAGAAGAGTTCATGCAATTTTTCTCAATTGGGCCAGTAAACTTTAGAGCTTCATAGTTTTTTTACAAGAATATTGACAAATTACAATATTCAAATTAGGTTCACATCTATAGCCACTATCTAGAAACCTAAACAATGAAATAGGTTATGTCATTACATTTACATTTGTACGAAGGAAACATTCATCGGAATCTTGGGCATCATTCTCACGGTGACCCCTCACAAAATGATTAGTTCCTTCCCAATCTCTCTTTGAGTAAAGGATTTTGCATATTGCCATAAATTATATGTTTTATGAATGTAGCTATAGACCATAGTCAAATGATCTAGAATTATTTTCATGAATTAAAAATCGAGTTGAATTATTGGTTGTGTGACAATGGAATTAACTATTTAAAACCCTATAGCATGGCTCAAAACCAAATTGTGTTAGCAATTACTTGTGGATCAAGTGAAAATGGTGTCAAATTCTATTTATTCATGGCCATAGAAAGGAAGAATGGTTCACAAAGTGCTTAAGAAATAATAAACTCACATCCAGAAAACAACAACAAATATTTAAGAATTGTTCTTTTTGGCCAAATTTGGGCACTTATTACCATACTCCAATTTATTGTCTAGGACATGTAGGTCTCACGTTACCCAAACTCATCTATCATGGATTTTTCAAATACATTTTCTTTTTTATTTATAATTTATAATATTCAACCAAAACTTGCATTCAAGAATAAGAGTTGTGGTGAACTTTCACATTTGTTTCATAGTCCTAGTCCAACCAACAAGTACCATAGTCCAAACAAAAATATTTTCAACAATTTTTTGTATGTGTTTCTATATTTCGAATAGGTTGTGACTTTTTGGCTCTTAATTACTTGGAAATGCTTGGCTTAGAGACATTACTTAAATGATGAAAGTTTTTGTAAAAATTGTATTCATCAGAATTGGCTATATTAAAAATATAAATCCATTGGTTCTATACATTCTCAATTTTTGACCAAAATAATCGATTGCTTCAAAAAACTAAACTGCGACCATCTCATGGAGGAACGCGATTTCTAATTTTGTATATTGCAAAAACATATGTAAATAAATGCATTTTTGGGCTCATCAAGTTCCATGATTTGTTACAAGAGGGAAAATGAAACCTATGTTGAAAAGTGTATTCATAACCGTATATTACATATAGCGAAGGGGGCATCCAAGAAATATATGTTGAGAAAACATTACAACAAATTGCAAAGGTACATGTAATTAAATCCATATGTAACCTATGTTCTAAAGTGTATTTGAACATTGTAATATTACATATAGCAGAGGCATATGAGGACTATATGTTGAGAAGACATTATAGCAAATTGTAGAGGTACATGTAATTAAATCCATTTATGATTTAGAAATTTTCTCAATTTCTTCAAGGATGATGTTGCAGCCTGATGAGAATTCAAATCTTTCTTCCTTAATGATGACAGACTTCAAGCATGGTATTTCTCTAAATGTTTCCATCTTCACTAACAGTGTGAAGAGGTGATCTGTCTAGAGTACTTTGGAGACAATCTCCTTAATTGCATCTATGTCTGAAGGTAACTAGTGGAAATATTTTGCACTAATGCCAGTTATGATAGATGTTGCATCTTCAAAAGCAATTGCTGAAAGCAACTCTCCTGTGTGATCTTGTATGTCGATTTTAAGTAAGTATCTATAATCACAGTTAGTTACATCAACGTTGCATTTTGGACAGTGCCATGTGTTTACATTATTGGGAATGAGTTTTTTCATGCATTGTTTCCCAACAACGATAGAAGGATAAGAAAGATAATAAAAACTCTCCATCTATATTTTTTTTATTGTAGCCTTCACTTGGAAGGGTGCAAATTTCTTAGAGGTGTTGAAGTTGGAAAGTTCTATAAGTGTTATTTTTAAATGTAGTTGGGTAGAAGAAGGTGCCTATCCTGTAGTCAAGGATGGAGAAGTTGAATCTAAGCCTTCATTTACGAACCATGCTTTTAGAGTGTGGTCCTTTTTGATATTAGGGTTAACAAGAACAATGGATTTTTGATGTAGTTCCAACATTTTTTCCATTGAATTCAAGTCTTTCATGACCAAAATTGATTATAAAAATAGGATTACTTCCTGTGGCACTCAAAGAGTATATGTCTTTTTATTCTACATCAAATCCCCCCGCCCTCCCCCCTCCCCATAAGGTGGCATCCATGCTATATCCATATCTATCTTGAAGCTAGATTGTTTATTTAATAGCTTCAGATCCATCTTTTCTATGTATAATGCACAGAGGGGAGATGTCAGTAACAACACCAACAACAACAACAATTAGGTTGATGCATGTTGATTTGGTTTTATTGATCGATATTATGTTGAAATGCATCATGGGAGAAAATGCTCTTTCTCTTAGGACATGTTCTACAGTAGATGTTGCATTCAATAAAATCTCTCATTCATTGTTTAAGTGGTCATATTTCTTGTTAACCAATTTCACATTGCCTTTTGAGACAATGTACACATGTCCAAGATGGATTTTATCAAAGAATGAATCAAAAACGTTGTTAAAGAAAGTGATATGTATCTCTCCACCTTTTGCATCATATAGGTCAAAGCTGAAGACTTTGACATAGCCATGTTACTTTTGAAATTGACAGAGAGGGGTATTTCTTTGTGCACATCATTTTATGGACCAATTTGAATGGCAAGCGTTTAGTGCTTTGATGGGAATATGGACTGGAGTGATGGATGGGGAGGGAAGATAAGGAAGGGGGAAATGCCTTTTCAATGGATGATTTTGATTTGAGGAGGAGGCAATATCTTCTTGACAACTAATTGAGATAGAAAAATTTGTTGACTTTCTAACCAAAGGTGTAGAGGGAGCAATGATCTTGAAGTGAAATAGCATGATAGACTTATATGGAAAAAAAAGACTCATAACAATAATTGTTAGAATGGAAAGTAGTTCGAGGCAGACATATGTATAGTTTAATATGGAAGCATGAGATGAACTTACATTAATGTGCTAATAGATGCACAACTCTCCTGTGTGCTAATGAGGTTATTGAATTACGTTGGAGGTATAATTCATTTCATATGATTTCCATCGGAGATGGAAGTACGATATCGTAAGGTCAAACTTTAGATTGAGTGATAGGGTCAACAATTTGTAGCAGTGGTTGAACATCACTTGACGTAGAGAGCATTGAGGAAGTAACATTTTCAATGAGTTGTGACGTTATTTTCTAGAAGTGGAGACAGGGGAATAAGTAGTATGTAGCTTAGTTTAAAAGGATGATACTCTTCAACTTTGTAAACATGTAAAGAATGTTAAAGACAAGTGGCATTTACATTTTCCAATCTCATCAGGATCTATTTAGTGGTTGTGAAATAAATTTCTTGTTATATGGAGATCATTTGAAGTCCACATTTAATATCCAACATCTCATTCTTTACAATGGACTCTAGGTGTGAGTTGTTGTTACTCATATTATTAGATTTTACTTTTACATGTTTTGTCAATATGTAATACTAATAAATTTGATGCATTTTATCCCTCATTATTTGTGGACCATCATAGATGGGAGGAGTCTAAAACATGTTAGATATGAGAGCTTAATGTTGGAAACAAGTAAACAAAAGTATCCTGGTGAGGAAGAGATATAATGAATTTTCTTTGAATTTTTGAAATGGCCGTAAACATTTTTAAAATTATGGAAAAACAATATATTTGAGTATTTATCAGATATACATTCTCTGATCCTTTTGATATAGCATTTTACGTAGTTAAAATTTTTTCATATAAAATTGAATTTGAATTCAATTTCGATAGTTATATTTATTATTGCTCCTTTTCATTTATTATATTTCTTCAATATTAATATATCTAAAAATGAATATCATAATAATATATATATACATACAAAAATTATATATTAATAGTCATCCACACACATAACATACTCACACATTTGAAAAAAATAACACTTTGCAATACAATTTGTTTTTTTCTAATAAAATAATTGATATATTCGCATGAATGATATTTGAAAACTTACTACACCCATTAGAATATTAGAGGAAACAACACTCACATTAAAATAGAAATAAAACATAGCTCACACCCACTTAGACATCTCATATTAAGGTTGTGATTGACTAGTGGTTCTTATATTGTATTTTATTAGCATTACTTTTAAGTTTTCAAATAATCCTTTTTAATTTCATATATAAAACAAGGAGGGCCGCTGAGCAGCAAGTCCCTGCCTTGAGTGAGTGCAAAACATATAAGAAAGACATAACAATTGCTTGATGATCTTGCCTCTTGCCGCTGGAAAGACATAACAATTGCTGGGATTTGTAGGATAAGCAGAGTCACATGCTACAATATACATGCAAGCCAGGCATCAGAAAAATATAACAGAAACAGAATGATTATTTTCTGTTTTATTATCAACTGCTATCTGAGAAATCAGATACGCATTCTTTTGTCTACTATCAGCTACACCAGTGGGGAACTTAATTAATTGTTTGGTGCACATAATCAGTTATTATAACCTTGAAACAGCTTGCAACAAAAGGGATCAACATCCAGATACTCCAGGTTTGTGCATCAACTTTAACAAGTTGGATGAGACGTAATGCTTTAGATAGAAAAAAAAACATAGAATCACAACTCTAATAACTCAAGCTTATCACCTTTGCAGCATTGAAAACCACATTTCTGCAATCAGGGAGAATGCTAACAGACCACGGAGCTATTTTATAGTGCTGACCATTAAAGATGACTCTACCAACATTATTTGAATCAAAATTTACAAGAAATGTAGCGGCACAATTTCCAGCTCCTGCATAATATGCATAAGCCTGAATAGACAACACGTAAGTCAGTTCTGTCTTGCATAGCATCCTTTAAGAAAGTAGGAGAAACTTCTCTATGTCTACACCGAAAATATATATGTATAGTGCAGTCAAAGAAAACAAGTCTTACTTGGTGGAAGTGCCCAAGGGACGTAACAACAGGATCACCACTAACTAAAGCAGTCTCACAGAGCTTTATGGCTTTGTGTAATTCCTTAAGATGACCCCATTTTAGCTGTCTAATCAGCCCTGCCAAAGACAAAGAGTCGAAAGCAATAGGTTGTGTTCCAAAGGTCATAATCCATTTCACTATTCACAAGGCTGGATATTGAAAGGAAAAGGCAAGCATTAAGTAAGACTTGAAGAAATTCACATCGTAGCAAATGAACAGTAATTCAAGCTTTCTGTTGTTTTTTAATCTTCTGACAATGTTTTTTCTATTGCAGTTGCTTTATATTGAGCCCAAGAACAGAAAAGGCATTACAGCAGAATTCAATTCCCTTGCCAAATAAATAGATAACCTTATAGATTGCCCAAGGATGACATTCAAGTCCTGAAAAAACTTCTCTCAATTCTGCACTACTGTGATACAAATTCAAGTGAAGATTGTCAGAAAATATCACATCCAAGATATAACGTACCATATTCATCTATGGGTGCATCATAGTCATAGGAGGTTGCAATGAAAGGCCCACCTGCTAAATAGATAACCTTATAGATTGCCAAGGATGACATTCAAGTCCTGAAAAAACTTCTCTCAATTCTGCACTACTTTGATACAAATTCAAGTGAAGATTGTCAGAAAATATCACATCCAAAATATAACGTACGATATTCATCTATGGGTGCATCATAGTCATAGGAGGTTGCAATGAAAGGCCCACCTGCTGTGTGGCCAAAATTTGTTCCTCCATGGTACTGGACAAATCCGAATCATACATAATTGAGTAAAAACTTCCATATATGAAGGTCACTTGCTAGGGCGGTCCAATTGTTAATGTGAAAATCCTACCATGTAGTAGTTTACAAAAGATCCACGCTTCACTAAAAAGCGAGCAACTGCAAAGGCCAGATCTTCCACCGGTCTACGAGGAGTTGCACCTCCAAATTCAGTATACCTAGAAAATCAGAGACAATGTTTCGGATACTATAAGTTCAAATTACATTTACAACTGATTATAAACATTGCTGCATATCTACATTTTTCAATTTGTTGCAATGAAGACTTTACTGAAGAGCCTAGAATCTTCATCATATCAGTTTATTGAAGGACGAATTTGCAAATTAAGCGCAGCGACCTGGTGGTTGAGGACTGTATGGTTGCCAGATTTAGACACCTGGTGGTTGAGGACTGTATGGTTCCCAGATTTAGACACGTGATTAGACAACTATAAACGCAACCAGATAAAAATATTGTTAAAATTGTGATGCAAAAGTAAATCATTCTACCTGTGTTATTCTGTTATTTCAAATTTCAGAAGCAAGTAATCGTAATATTTTCTTTGCCTGTGGATGAAAGCAAAACTTATCAGATAAATTTGGTATTTTAACACTACAAAGTTCCAAAAGAGAACCATATATCACGACTCCAAAACAAAGTTCAAAACAGACATTTATGACGACTGTGCGTAGTTCTTAGTGTTCCCCAGGCTGACAATGAAAAGCCATAAAGTTTCTGAATTTTGACTTTTACGGCTCACGTTTGGTTGCGGAATTTTGACTATGTCAGCGTGATCTAGCATCAACAAATTTATGATTGCAAAACTGATAAAAAGAGCCAGAATTTTAAAATTGATTTTGAATGTTTACAACAGCTGTGTAATATTTTCTGGCACACCAAGTTGATGACAAAAAACCAGATAAACCAATAAAAAGCTCATCCCGCAAGGCTCATAAATAATATATCAAGCTACAGACAAAATGAATAATGAGATCAGCACTGCCTAACTGTCAAAACTTCATATCAAGTCGCCTTTTACATTTTTGGACATTTCATCATCAAAATTCCAGGTTGTATTGGTTAACTTAGAAACCCAATTTGGACATTTTATCATCAAAATTCCAGCTTGCATTGGTTAACTTAGAAACCCAATTTGGACATTTCATCATCAAAATTCCATTCTTCTGGCAAAGAAATATAGGTTTCACTGGTATCAGGTTTCAAAAAAATATTCTTGAAGAATGCCTTCAGGAATATCCATTGTTGCTTGCCCTGCCACATTTCCCACGATAGTAGTGTTGATGCCTTCAGAAATACCAATTATATTAGCCGAATTGGCCACATCAGTAGTGCTAAGTGCAGATCATGTATTAACATCATCAACCCCTTGAAGTGAACACCAGTTATCAAAATAACTGCAATTATAACCTGAATGCAAATTCCAAAATGCAATATGATTTTGATTAGACTGAACAATAGACAGAAATTCTGATATGATGTTCTCAGAATTGATGCCTTGCACCTGATCATGAAATGGTACAAGCGGTGTTTCAACTGAGCTGATATGCATATACCCTGGCATAGGTGACTCACCAGATCTACTTTGTAAGGGTGGTGTCATGAAGTTCTCAGAATTTATATATGAAAAACAAGCTTCATATTTGGCAGCCGTTGGAATGCATCTAATTTTAAGACATTAAAAAGGGCAATTGTTTTCATAGACTATAATTTCTATATACATGTTACAAGCAATGCGAATTGCAGCACCAAAAATCAGTCAAAGACCTCTTTAGATAGAGAGAATATGCAACGCTAACTATCGATTTAATTGGTGCAACATTTTCTTATAATTTGACAAGTTCATCCAGAGACACAGTCACCAAGTGCCCAGATGAAGATATTATGCTATAAACATATAAGTGGGTATTGATAACAGAGTTTACCACAGGGTCTGGTGCATCATCTTGTTTGCACATAACACAAGGTACACACGTATCCGTTCCCGCAGCCATCTGAGCAGCCCAATTCATATATTGCACTTCAGCAGACCCATATTCCATTTCTTCAGGTTTATACTCATTTTCTACGTGTAAGAACACTTTGTCATTAGTCACTATATTAGGAAATCAAACCATGAGTATATACAAAGTTCAAACTATCCATGCGGATCACTCTTTTCTGCAAATATAATGAATCAAGCAATTGACTACCAATCAAAATTTAACATATTTTACCATGAGGGATGAAAGTATACCTGGGCCATAATAATTAGTCCACCTTGCGATTCAAACAGCCCTTCACTTTTCATCATGTCGACAACCTTTTTTGTGAAACCTTCCATTGCATTCTGTAAAATACCCAAACACGTGATCATAAAATGTAACAAGAATGATATGATTTGAATGTTGAAGTCGTAATTTCAACACGCATGTACTACTCCAAAACCACCACAGTGAAACCACAAACCGCCCAGAGCATATCGCACCGCTTTTGTGTAAAAGCTGTTTCCGTATTTTTGGCTCCGATGCGATTTGGTGCAGACGCGTGTCACTCACCTGACATCAGCCAACGTAATTTATCGGGAGGTAAAGCTCAGCATTAAAGTGGCTTCCGATATCTTTCTCCACCGTCGGATTTACTCCATCGCTCTCCACCGTTGATCCACCAAAGCTGCATACGAGGTGCATTAAAAGGCTTGCGTGGATTAAATTTTTGAGTTTGACCGCCGTAGAAGAAGAGTTATGGAATTTAATATTGATACGTAGATTTAGGTGGCCCTTTTAAATATGGGTATGGGCACGTTTCAATATATTTTTTTTATATAGCACGTAAGTTTTTTTTATGTAAAAGGTATGGAGCATTTAAAGATAGGTATGGTCGTTTTTTTATAAAACGTAATACAAAAAAAAGGGGAGCTCGTATATATGTTTTGTGTGTTGACTTTTATTATGTGGTTGTTGCACACGGGAGGAATAGAACAACTGGTGTTCGCAGCAGCGAGAGAGAACCAGAGATGTATGCACAGCAGTGCTCAAAATATACTTAGTAATGTTCTGTTTTGACTTTTGTAATGAAACGGTGAAAACGCAAGGTGAAATGAAAATGTTTTATGTGCTGAATGTTTAGTAATATCCATGAGCGCATTTGTTTTGGATGCAAATGTAATTTGTTTTGTTTTACAGCAGCCTGTAAAAAGAGTTTTACACCAGTGAATGTAAATGGAGATTTTACAGCAGTAAATGTTAATGGGAATTTTTCCAGCAGTGTAAATTCTCATATGGAGACAGAGTGAATGTTTTTTTTGTTTTAATGAATAGAAATATTTTATGGTGAAATACTCTGTTCCTCAGTAAATTTTTTTTAAGTCTCCCTGTGCATAAAAGATCCTGGAGTCAAAGAACAGAGCATTGTCTCTGTGTTTAGTTTGAATCTTGGTTTTGGTATTTTTCCCATCAAAAATACCCAACATTGAAAGCATGTGACTCATTGACACTGACAGTTTAGAGAACATTGCAATGACCATAAGAATTCAAAAGAAATTAAAGGGTATTCATAGAGGTCAACCTTGAAAGGCTCATTATCTGTTCTGAAACTAATGCCAGGAACATATTTCAACCAAACTGGAAAGCCTCTGCGGATATATCAAAAGATTCGTGTCCAATGTTATAAAGACCTGGTAGATTTGAGTAGAGAGGACCTTGCAGAAAATCAGTCAAAAGGAAATATACCCGAAATTCCATTCTGCGTAAACATAAGGGCCAATGCGAAGATGAACGTAAAGTCCTGCCTCCTCCAAACGAACGAGCCTTCATGAGACCAAAAGCACAACGCTAGTCACCCGAAAGCTCTACGTCTCCAAAGCATTAAACGCGCCATATTCACCATCCAAGCGGGACCAAAATAACACTAACTTATATAGATCTCTACGGTCCTTGTTCCTGCCTATGCCCTTATTACCTTTTCTTTTGATGCTAGTGATGCCTTTGAATTGGGTGTGAATGAGGTCAACTGGATTTGTGACAGCTTCATTCTCCTCCTTCGCTTTTGGTGCCTCTACCCCTAACACTGAGGGTTGTTGGAAATTTTTGGTAATTTCAAACACAAATTAACTGAACACAGAGCAATGCTCTGTTTTTCTACCACAGGATCTTTTGCACAGGGAAGCCCCAAATTTTTTTTTTGAGCAAAGCAGAGTTTCTCAGCCAAAACAAACTTGTATTAATTTATAAACTGCCTAATACAATTTTCTTCCTCTCTCTCGGAGGGATTCACCAACAACTTTTACCAAAAAAAATTACTCTACCTCTTTTACAAATGATTTTTACACTGCTGTGTAAAATCTTCATTCACATTTACTGTTGTAAAAGGGGCTTTTACATTTACAACTGTAAAACAAAATTCTTACATATGCTATAAAAATTTCTTACATTACATTTCAATCTCAAAAATAAAACTCACACAGTCATTCTTCATTCGCTCTTGCTTCCCTTCGTTTGAGCAATACACAAAAATTACATTTCAACCCTGGGGTTTTTCTTATGTTTCGCACTACTATGCATTATACACCATTTCATTACATTACAAAGTCTTTGTCTGCGTTTTACTTACCTTTACCCTTGCACTGCTGTGCAAACCTCTGGTTTTTCATTCCTCGCTTCTGCGAACCCCAGTTCCTTCTCCTCCCGTGTGCAATGACAATACAAAGTCAACGCATACAACCAAAACTATATTGCGTACATACCATATGGGTTAACAATAAAAAAAATTACATGCCGTAAAAACTTTAAATACTTTACCTAAGACTATGACAGTTCAATAAATGCATTTAATAAAAGCCGGCGGTAAAATAAATAGGAAACGTTCTGGCAGGTTGAAGGAAATCCATGTGCGTTGACCTGATCGGACGCATTTCACATCCTTCAGCCACACAACCTAATCGAAGTTTAATGTTCGGGAGATGGGTAGTTTTGGGTTCGTACACAGGACGCGTGGCAACAGTGGATTGTGTCAGAGGCCCTCTGACAAAAACCGCTTTGTGCGAAAGGTGGTGCGATATGAGACAGTGGTTTTGGTGGAACATCACTGCAATAAATGCGCGCAGATGAAATTAATGTTTCAACACTCCCCTTTAATTTCAGCTGCTGGGTTATTAGTCATACCCAAACATTTCCTAAAAAATTCAAAACTCTTCTGGTCCAATGGCTTGGTCAAAATGTCTGCAACCTGTTCCTGAGTCCTGCAATGTTGTAGAACAATTTCTCCATTGCTCACCAATTCCCTGATGTAGTGAAACCTTGTGTTAATGTGTTTCGTTCTCTTATGAAACACATAATTGTTGGATAATGCAATAGCTGAGCTACTGTCACAAAAAATCACTGTTGCTTTTGCCTGCTCTTGGCCTAAGCTCCTCAACATCCTTCTCATCCAAACTGCTTGACATGCTGCTGCTGTAGCTGCCACATATTCTGCCTCTGCTGTAGACAATGCTACAATGGACTGCTTCTTAGAAGCCCATGAAATGGCTCCTGAACCCATGTGAAAAACATAACCGGAAGTGGTTTTCCGATCATCTACACTTCCAGCCCAATCACTATCAGTGTATCCAACCAAATTTGAACATTCTGAGATTGTATATAAAATTCCAAACCTTTTAGTACCTTTAACATACCTCAGAATTCTTTTCGCTGCGTGCCAATGTTCTTCCTTTGGCCTCTCCATGAATCTGGAAATTAAACTAACATCAAACATTATGTTAGGCCTAGTTGCAGTTAAATACATTAGGCTGCCAACTATGCTCTTGTACAAGCTAGGATCAAAATCCTTGCTGCTGTCCTCTTTGCTGAGTTTTAATCCCATTACTGTGGGAGTGATTGCTGCCTTGCACTCTTGCATATTAAATTTGGCCAACACTTCATTTACATATTTTGCCCGTGAGATAAAAATCCCATTTTCATTTTGATCTACTTCTATTCCTAAGAAGTATCTCAGCAAACCCATGTCAGTCATCTCAAATTCTTCTTTCATGACTGTTTTGAACTGTTCAATGAGGTAGTCATCATTACCTGTAAAAATCACATCATCAACATATAACACAACAATTAGCAATTTACCATCCTTTTCTTTGACGTAGACAGTGGGTTCTCCCTCACATTTGTCAAATCCATTCTCCAGTAGATAGGGATCTATCCTACTGTACCATGCTCTTGGCGCTTGCTTCAGCCCATAAAGAGCTTTCTTCAATTTGCACACTTTGTGCTCTTCGCCTTTCTTTTCATAACCTAGAGGTTGTTCAGTGTAAACCTCTTCCATTAACACTCCATTTAGGAATGCTGAATTCACGTCCATTTGGTAAACTTTCCACTTGTTTTGAGCTGCTATGGATAGCACTGCTCTCACGGTTTCCATTCTTGCAACTGGTGCGAAAGTTTCCTCATAATCTTTCCCATACTGCTGCTTGTATCCTTTGACAACAATCCTTGCCTTGTGCCTTTCTAACTTGCCTTCAGCATTGCTCTTGGTCTTGTAGACCCATTTAACTCCAATGACTTCTTTACCTTTTGGTAACTCAACTAAATCCCATGTCTTGTTTCTTTCTATGGCATTGATCTCCTTATCCATAGCTTCTATCCATTTCCTATCCTTAATTGCATCTTCGAAATGAATAGGGTCATCAACATGACAATACAAGGCAAAAAAGGAATTCATTCCTTCATCATAAATGTCACTTAAATTTCTGAACTTCTTACCTCTTTATTTGGTGTGCAAGTGCTTGAAGATGCACTTGAATTTCCTCCTTGTGGTGTGCTTGGAGAAGCACTTTCATTTATCCTCAAGGGCGTTCCTTGCTTTCCTTGTGTTGGCGCTACTGTTTGGGGATGTATTTCAGCCACCTCCTCATCATCTTCATCATGAGACAAACAATTGTTAACATTCATTGTTTTCTCTATGCTTCCATCCCAAGCTTCCTCCTCAATGAACTGAACATCTCTGCTGACAAAAAACTTCTTGGTGGATGGGATATACAACCTGTAAGCTTTGGATTCCTCACTGTATCCAATGAAAATACATTTCTCCCCTTTGTTGTCCAACTTCCTCCTTAGCTAATCCGGAATGTGTGCATAGGCCACACATCCAAAAATTTTCATGTGGGTGACTCCTTGCCTTCTCCCACTCCATGCTTATTCCGGCACTTTGTTCATCACTGCTTTTGTAGGACACCTACTCAAGATATATACTGCACAATGTACAGCTTTAGCCCAATAATCATTTGGCAAATGCTTTGCCTTTAACATGCTCCTTGCCATATCCATGATGGTCCTGTTCTTCCTTTTAGCAACTCCATTTTGCTGCGGGGTGTACCTAGCTATAAATTCCTTGTGAATTCCATTTTCTCTACAAAACCATAGGAATTCTTTGGAGATATACTCACCTCCTCTATCTGTTCTCAAAACTTTGATGCGCAACCCACTTTGATTTTCTACAAGTGCCTTGAAATTTCGAAATTTTTCAAACACTTCACTTTTGTTCTTAAGGAAATAGACCCAAGTTTTTTTGGTGAAATCATCAATGAATGTTAGAAAATATTGGTTGCCTGCTAGTGATGGAGTTTGCATTGGTCCACATAAATCTGAGTGGACAATCTCTAAGGGTGCCTTTGCCCTTATACTTTTCCCTGATGGAAAACTTTCTCTGTGTTGTTTTCCCAAGATACAACCTTCACAAAGGCTGTCCGGTTTCTCTATCATTGGTAATCCTCTTACCATTCCTTTTCTGCTCAACAAGTTAAGACCTCCAAAGTTGAGATGTCCAAATCTCAAGTGCCACAACCAATTTTCATCCTTCGGCACGCTTTGGAAAGCCTCTTGGGTAACTGCTGCAATTACTTCTTTGTTTTTCAAATCTGCCCTTATTCTGAGAGGGAACATCCTATTCCTTGTCATCTTTACTTCAGCAATACATCGTTTGCTGGGTGCTCTATCCATGATGGTGCATACATCATTCTCAAAGAAAACATTGTACCCCTTCTGAACAAGCTGTCCAATACTCAAGAGGTTACATCTCATTCCAGGGACATAGTAGACATCTGCTATGGTTTTCTTCTCACCTTTCTTTGTAAATATTTTTACTTCTCCTTTTCCCATAATAGAAATTTTGCTATCAGTCCCAAGTGTGACTTGTGATTTCACACTCTGATCTAAGTTTGAAAGCAGGGCTATGTTTCCTGTCATATGGTTACTACAGCCGGAATCTAGAAACCATATATCATCACTATTTGTTTCAGCCATGTTAGAAGCTAAAAACACATTATCTTGGCTGATATTTTCTCTAGTGATATTTGCATTTGGTCTATTACTCATATCATGCTGCTTTTTCCTACATTCATTTGCATAATGCCCATATTTTTTACAATAATAACAATGGACATTGGATTTTTCACACCTTTGTCCTTGAGCATGATGTTGTCCTCTTTGTTGGCTGCTGCCTTGGCCTTGGTTCTGATTTGGATCGTTGCCTCTTCCTTGAGCATTTGCTGGACTGTACCTTCCACTTCTGTTTTGGCTTCTACCTCTTCCTCTCTTGTTTCCTCTGCCTTGACCTCTTCCTCTTCCAAAGGACATCTGGGCCTTGAAAGCTTGCTCTAGAGATGAGTTTTCATTTCTACTCAACCTCTGCTCATGTGTTATCAGTGATGCATGAAGTTCATCAACTGAAGAGTTTGAGAGATCCTTTGTCTCTTCTATGGTGGTGACAATCACATGGAACCTTGAGGGTAGGACTCTCAATATTTTCTCCACAATCCTCCTTTCTTCAAGAGTCTCTCCATGAGTCCTTATCTGTGTGACCAAACCAAGTACATGTGTGAAGAATGAGTCAATATTGTCTGACTCCTTCATACACAGATTCTCAAAATCTTTCCTCAGCAATTGTAGTTTTGCTGTCTTCACTCTCTCCATGCCTTGATAGGCTGTCTTGAGACTTTTCCATGCTTCTTTGGATTTCTTGGCTGCTGCTATCCTTGGAAACACACTCTGGTCCACTGCTTGATACAAAAACACAAGGGCTTTTGAATCCTTCTTCCTATTACTCTTCAACAGATCCTTCTCTCCCTGAGTTAATCTGTTAAATTCATTTTCATCCGCTGGTTCTTCAAACCCATATTCAACAAATTCCCATAGATCTTGTGAGACAAACAGGGCTCTCATGGTTATTGCCCAGTAGTCATACTTTTTCCCATTAAACTGTGGGAGCTGGGTATTAAACATATCCATGCTAGTGCTTGTGCTGGCCATTCCTTGCATTCTCAGCTATGCTTCTAAATCCTTGACTGTATATTTAAAATACTGATTGTTTCTTCAGCAGTAACAAAAAAAACTTTGAGGAATACCTGGATTCTTTTGCCTGAGACTTCACTTTGCTGGAGAGGATTTACTGCTCCAACAAAAGGAACCTTCCTTCAACTTCTTTGAACCCTTCAAAGAGCTTGTATCTACTCTGATACCACTGTTGGAAATTTCTGGTAATTTCAAACACAAATTAACTGAACACAGAGCAATGCTCTGTTTTTCTACCACAGGATCTTTTGCACAGGGAAGCCCCAAAAAACATTTCTGAGCAAAGCAGAGTTTCTCAGCCAAAACAAACTTGTATTAATTTATAAACTGCCTAATACAATTTTCTTCCTCTCTCTCGGAGGGATTCACCAACAACTTTCACCAAAAAAAATTACTCTGCCTCTTTTACAAATGATTTTTACACTGCTGTGTAAAATCTTCATTCACATTTACTGCTGTAAAAGGGGCTTTTACATTTACAACTGTAAAACAAAATTCTTACATATGCTGTAAAAATTTCTTACATTACATTTCAATCTCAAAAATAAAACTCACACAGTCATTCTTCATTCGCTCTTGCTTCCCTTCGTTTGAGCAATACACAAAAATTACATTTCAACCTTGGGGTTTTTCTTATGTTTCGCACTACTGTGCGTTATACACCATTTCATTACATTACAAAGTCTTTTTCTGCGTTTTATTTACCTTCACCCTTGCACTGCTGTGCAAACCTCTGGTTTTTCATTCCTCACTGCTGCGAACCCCAGTTCCTTCTCCTCTCGTGTGCAATGACAATACAAAGTCAACGCATACAACCAAAACTATATTGCGTACATACCATATGGGTTAACAATAAAAAAAATTACATGCCGTAAAAACTTTAAATACTTTACCTAAGACTATGATAGTTCAATAAATGCATTTAATAAAAGCCGGCGGTAAAATAAATAGGAAACGTTCTGGCAGGTTGAAGGAAATCCATGTGCGTTGACCTGATCGGACGCATTTCGCATCCTTCAGCCACACAACCTAATCGAAGTTTAATGTCCGGGAGATGGGCAGTTTTGGGTTCGTACACAGGACGCGTGGCAACAGCGGATTGTGTCGGAGGCCCTCTGACGAAAACCGCTTTGTGCGAAAGGTGGTGCGATATGAGACAGTGGTTTTGGTGGAACAGCGCTGCAATAAATGCGCGCAGATGAAATTAATGTTTCAACAAGGGTGGTGAAACCCCTGCTACTTCTAGGCCAACTGGGTCAAGATCAACTGAGTCCATTGGGTATGAATCGAATCAACAACCACTTGTTAAATAGGTTATAGATATCGATATAATAATAAAGGGTGCTGGACGAAGTGCTGGTGCACGCTATGATTCTTCAACCGCCTCTGTATATGCATAGACTCGGTCAAATGCTACTGCTTAAAGCCTGTTTTCTAATCATGCCATGAAATCCTGATCAGTTGGGGCTTGGATGGGCCAGATATCTAAGAACATTGGGCTTGCTCAAAATTGCAAAAACAATGTCAAGCACAAAAACAATGAGGGAAGATGGTAGTGCATACAGAATTCTCAAATTCCAGATAAGCACAGACACATCAGAGCCACCAGAAGTCCATTCAAGCCCAATCAAGGCCTTGCATTCCCAAACCTATTTTCCCCATTTTCTGCTTATTCTACTTTAATAGTGTAGAACCTAATTTTTTTTTGGGTATTTTGCTGTAATCATGACAAAAATAGATAAAATCGTTCAATTTGTAAACGCTGACCTCGATTCCGGGTTTTGCAGAAATATGTATTCCAATAAGAAAGAAGACAACAACAATGGACATGGTAATACACAGGCTACCAGGTGGTAATAAAAAGAAAAAACTAATAATTAAAAGTTATATAAAAAAATATTAAATAAAATAATATAACAATTAGAATATATAAAAATATAAAAGTCGCTGCAGCTGGACTTCATGCTACCGCATGAATACCAAGTGTCACCTTACATTCGCTGTAAGATCAAAGCTCACTTAAACTATCATGTAAACCATCTTTCAAATTCATTTAATCGAAATGAAGTATCTGTTTGCTTGACTCATTCTGTCCACCTCTAGCTAGATGAGGACGTTCAAATATCTGTCCATGCTAGTGATTTCAATGCTCTTTTCTTAGGTTTCCTTGCAGAAGTTGTTGAAGGGATTGGAGGCTTGCAAGGTCATGGTCGTGCCTGTGCGTTTGGAATTAGGGGCATTGTGGCGAACTGGGAGCAGTGCATGGAGTGGCGAAGACACTGCATTATCTGGGTTTTTCAGTAGAAGGAACATCCACGCATAGGAGGATGAGAGAGTGTTGTAGGTGGCCGAAGTGGACAACTAATGCTTCTTTGACGAAGCTCAAACAAAGGATTGACAGGTAAAGAAAAATATTTGCTGTTGAGTTTGAGCTTTTTGTAATAATGAAATTATACTAATGTCATGGAATTGCAATGATGGAGGCAATTTTTCGGTTGCACAGAGTTGGGATTGCGATGCAAACGATAGAAGTTCGGTTTGAGCACCTGAACATTGAGGTAGATGCCCACGTCGGAGGCAGAGCCCTTCCAAGTCTTTTGAATTTTCGTATTCGGCTGCTCGAGCAAGTGGGATTACAGAAGTTGTTGAAGGGATTGGAGACTTGCAAGGTCATGGCCGTGCCTATGCATTTGGAATTAGGGGGGTTGTGGCGAACTGGGAGTAGTGCATGGAGTGGCGAAGACACTGCATTATCTGGGTCTTTCAGTAGAAGGAGCATCCATGCAGAGGACGATGAGAGAGTGCTGCAGGTGGCCGAAGTGGACAACGAGCCGTTCTTTGACGAAGCTCAAACAGAGGATTGACAGGTAAAGCAGAATATCTACCGTCGAGTTTGAGCTTTTTGCAATGATGAAATTATACTAATGTCATGGAATTGCAATGATGGAGGCAATTTTTCGGTTGCACAGAGTTGGGATTGCGATGCAAACTATAGAAGTTCGGTTTGAGCACTTGAACATTGAGGCAGATGCCCGCGTCGGAGGCAGAGCCCTTCCTACTCTTTTGAATTTTCGCATTCCACTGCCCAAGCAAGCGGGAATGAGGGAATCTATGCCAGTCGAAATTTATGTTGTATGGAGGATGTTAATACTATATGGAGGTATGTCCTTCATAGTCATCCATCTGCCTCTATTAATGCATGAATTACGCTCGCCATATGCTTGAAATTCCTGGAACCTTATTTATGGCCGTGTGAAGAAGGTGAAGGTCTAACAGGAAGCCGGTTTGAAGCCCCCTGCCAACTCAGTGCCCACCGGCATACCCGAGGTCTCTACTAGAATGAGGTCCAACTCTAGGATAATCCGTTCTCTCCAGCACTCCAGCTTCAGTTCCCTTATGATCTTCTTCTTCTATAATCTTCTTCTGTTCTCTCCAGCTTCAGTTCCCTTGTGATCTTCATTTGTTCTCTCCAGCTTCATCTGTTCTCTCCAACTTCAATTCCGGTCCCTTCAATTTCGGTTCCATAGACACCATAGTAACATGCAGTAACATGCAACAACGCCACAGTAGACACAGCAACAATATGTGGCAACTTCAGAGAATAAGCAGCAACAGGTGGCAAGAGAGCAAGAAAGCTCATCAGTCACAGCAAAAAGGATGTACCGATTCCAATAGACAATACCTGGGAGCTAGCTAGCATTTTATATTGGTAGACTAATGTTAGCATTAGTCTAACAGGTCCAAAAAAAATGAACAACAAATGAATAACACAAAGCCAAGATAATATATGCTTTTCAGCCTCTGACCTTGGGAATAGGCCAAATAAGATAGTAAATGACTATTTATCTAAAAACTTTCATTAAGATAGTAAATGATTATTTATCTAAAAACTTTCATTATACTGGATCAAATGGCAGTAGCAAACAGCTCGCAAATAGGTCAACTAATGTTAAGTTCATCCGTTCTGATTACTATAGTCCCTGGCCATTGCCAGATGGTAGGGACTAATAAGTCAAATGAGTTGGTGGCTATTTTACATTTCATAAGCAAACTTGTTTTATATATACATATATATATATATTTTAATTTTACATAACTGATTTTTTTCCCCATCAAATTGAAATTGAATTTAATTGTGGTAATTATGATTTGTTATTGGTTTTTCTTTCTCATTTTATTATATATCTTCAATATTAATATATTTAACCATGAACGAATGTCACAATAATACAAAAATTATTTAACTATATATATATATATATATATATATATATAACAATTTTATAGTAAAAATTATTTTTTATTTGTTTTTAAATAAAATAATAAGTATATTCACATAAATGATATTTAAAAACTTATTATATTTATGGAAATAGTAAAGGAAATGTTGAAGTTTCTAATTTTACTTAATTTAAAAACCTTTCATGCATTTTTTCTGATTTATTCCTATCTATTTGTTATTTTTCTTTAACAAGTTATTTACAAAGTAAATACTGAAAATAAACACCAATGCATGCTCAACATATTACAGATCAGCAACTAAAAGAAACAATAACAAACACACCACATGACACCATTATTTTTGGACCAATGTCCTCGAAAAAACCCAATGCGAGAAAACCGACACAACTATATGAGTGTTTTCTTATTAAGCAATATCAGAGTACAATCTGGGTGCTGAAACTGGCCAAGCCAACAGAGAATTTCCTTAGCAGATATACCTCACAGTTTGAGAGAAATCTCCTGGCTGAAACCCCTGAAAACCCTTCCGGCAGCTCCTCAGCACAAAACTGTTCCTGCAACCCCAACATCTGCCCAATCTAGATTGCGTCAGCCCCTCTCTGTCTCACGTTGGCCTTGCGTCAGCCCCAGGAGGCCCTATGTCAGCTCTGGGAGCCTCTGCATCAATACGTTAGCCCCTATGGTGCTCTGCGCAGCACTTGGCTGCCCATGAATGGCCCTGCATGAGCCCTTGCTGCCTCTGCATCACCCTCCTTGGCTGCTGCACTGCTCTTCCGGCACAATTTCTGCCTTCTCTATTCTTTTGTACTTAATGCCCCTCAGTTGCTCTCCCGATCACTGATTCTATCTCTCTTAGAAAACCCCACTCTAGAGAATAGAATGACTGATCATCTGGTGTGTTCTCTAAGTGACCCTCAAACCTCCTCTTATACTTTTCTTGTTGACAATTCAACAACCGACATTAAGTCCCTAATCAATGACTAAGATTAGATATGGCTTGATCCATGTCTTTTGGACCAATCTAACACAGATTCATATTAATGCACATTAATATTTTATTTTCCTTCAGTTTAGACTTAGGGACTCCATTAAAAATATTAATTATTTTAATACCTACTGATCTATTTAGAATCTTCCCAAACCCTTTCTGGATATTGGATATCTCATGTGCCCCAACCTCTCCACCAAATTTCATGGCTAGAGCACATCCGATGCTACCCCAAATCAACACTCCCTCTTAGCGAGGACTGTGCTCTAGCAATACTCCTCACTGAGTATTACTCTGATCATCTAGCATCGGTACTTGTGCTGATGCTAAGCCTTCTTGCCCATCATCCTCTACGCTGTTGCATCCTGTATTGCTTCCCGTGGTTCTGTCACTGCCACTGCTGCATCTGTACTACATCTCCCTCTGCATCCATGTTGTTGCTGGTCCTTTCTCCCAGCATTGCATCTGCACTGCACCTCATCTCATCATGTTGCATCATGCTGCCCACTGCTGCACTGCAACTCAATTACTGAGAAGTAAGTAACTGATCCTCCAACTGACCTCCCTGTTGGGCTAGAAACACCCACTAATGTTGAAGCTCCCTCTGCCACTGACAAGTGCTCCCTCTCTTTGACCTTTGCATTACTGCAACAACTCCCTGCATCTCGCACCGTTTCACACCTCTCTGTGCCTTCCTACATTGGTGCAACACTCCTGTGCCTCTCGCACTGCTGAAGCCTACTAGCTCTATGTTGTCTCGTGACTCCTGCATTGTAGCTCCCTTTGACGCTCCATCTGCATCCGTCTCTACCCACTAAGCCAATTCTGCTACTCCTCGTCGGGGCTCCCGTAGCAAGGTCTAATCCAAGAGGCTGGGTACCTCAAGGATCTTGCCCCTCATCGCTTGTAGTCCCCCTGACTATAGCTCAATGTCTCCCCACTTCTGCTCAAGTGGTGCGTGTGCACTCATGGCACAATCATCGTCTGTCAAGACTTCCTTCTTTGCCCGTGTTGGCGCTGCCTTAGTCTTAGAAGACTCTCCCTTACTCTTCTTCTTTGGGCACTGGGTCACATAATGACCCATCTCCCCACAGTGGAAGCACTTGATCTTGGAGAGATCTTTCTTCTTCCTCTTCTCTTACTTTCCCTCAGATGTTAGGGCCACATTGTCCTCCTCTTGTTTGACCTTGATCCCTTTGTTGTTGTTACCTGTCTTCTACTGTCATCTGATCTCTTCTTGGCGAAGAGCCGCCCAAATCTCATCCCAAGGTAGGAGAGTCCCTCTGCCCAGGATGCTCTGGACAAACACTTCCCACTCTTCTGAGACAACATTTAGGGTTGTCCTCACCATAAGCTCTTGATCCGGTGTTGCTCCTATAGCAGTCAACTGGTCTCGGACCTCATTAGGTTCTCCGAGGAAGGTGTCAATCGATTGACCCTTTTTCATTTGATACAACCTCATCTGGTTCTCGAGAAACATTCTTCTCTGCACATAAGTATGCTGGTACAGGTTCTTGAGAGCCTCCCAAATCTCAACTGTCGTTTCCTTCACGGCTATATGTGGTACCACATGATCCTTGACCCCGTCAAGGATAATGCACTTGGCCTCGCCATCACCTCTTCATACTTGCTATTATCATTAGGGTCAACTGGGATAGCTACTACCTTTAAGGCGAAGTTCTTGACACGATTCCTATCAAGCACTGATAAGATTCTGGCCTTCCAGACTACGAAGTTCGATGCTTCATCCAGTCTATCCTGGTCTCTTACCCCATGTAGTGCCATGATGCTCCTCTACTTCCCTCCTGGAAGTTCTCTGTTCGACTCCTCTGAGTCTCTACTTCTCATCTAGAAGTTTTCTTCTGGACTCCCTCGAAGTCCTGATTTCCCTCTTGGAAATCCTCCTGCTGCTTGTCGAGATGCCCCTTAATCTGATCATCTTGTGCAATTGCACTGCTGATCTAGGTTCCTTAGCTAGAAACCCTCGGTAACAACTCCTTTGGCCTTGCTCTTTCAGGTATTGTTCTGAATATAGTACCTCACCAGTTCCACTCTACAATATTCCTGCAGCCTTCTAGACCCCAACAACTACCTCTCTGTGGACTGCGTCAGCCCCTCTCTGCCCCACGCTGGCTCTGCGTCACCCCAGATGGGTCTACGTCAACCCTGGGATGCCCTGCATCAACCCTCTAGCCCTCTGCGTTAGCAATGCTAGCCTCTCTGAGGCTTTGTGCAGTTCCCGACTTCTTCTGCGTGGCTCTGGTTGGCTCCGCGTCACACTTCCTTGGCTTCTGCGCTGCTAGAAACAACTTCTGTCACCTTGGGACAACTATTTTTTGCTACTATTGCTCCACTTGGTTGATGTCTTTTAGTCCTACTGTGATCTGCAATCACGCTCTGATACCATGTTGAAGTTTCTAATTTTACTTAATTTAGAAACCCTTCATGCACTTTTTCTGATTTATTCCTACCTACTTGTTATTTTTCTTTGACAAGTTATTTACAAAGTAAATACTAAAAATAAACACCAGTGCATGCTCAACATATTACAGATCGACAACTAAAAGAAATAAGAACAATCACACCACATGATACCATTATTTTTTAACCAATGTCCTCGGAAAAACCCAATGCGGGAAAACTGGTGTAGCTATTTGAGGGTTTTCTTATTAAGAAATATCAGAGTACAATCTGGGTGCCGAAATTGGCCTACCCAACAGAGAATTTCCTTAGCAGCTATACCTTATAGTTTGAGAGAAATATCCTGGCTGAAACCCCGAAAAACCCTTCCAGCAACTCCTTAGCACAAAATTGCTCCTACAACCCTAGCGTATGCCCAATTTGGACTGCATCAGCCCCTCTCTCTCTCTCATGCTAGCCCTGCGTCAACCTTTCTTGGCCTGCATTAGCCCCAAGAGGCATTGCATTAGCTCTGGGAGCCTCTGCATCACTACGCTGGCCTCTCTGGTTCTTTGTGCAACACTTGGCTGCCTTTACGTGGCCTTTTGTGAGCCCTTGCTGGCTCTGCCACCCTCCTTCGTTGTTGTGCTACTCTCCTGGCATAATCTCTGCCTTCTGCCTTCTCTGTTCTTTTGTACTTAATTCCCGTCAACTGCTCTCGCAATCATTGATTCTATCTCTCTTAGCAAACCCTGCTCTAGAGAATAGAATAAGTGATCATCTAGTGTGTTCTCTAAGTGACCCTTAAGCCTCCTCTTATACTTTTCTTGTTGATGATTCAACGGCCGAGATTAAGTCCCTAATCAATGGCTAAGATTAGATCTGGCTTGATCCATGTCTTTTGGACCATTCTAACACAGATTCATATTAATACACATTAATATTTTATTTTCCCTAAGTTTAGACTTAGGGACTCCATTAAAAATATTAATTATTTTGATATCTCCTAATCTATTTAGAATTTTCCCAAACCCTTTCTGAGTATTGGAGATCTCATGTGCCCCAACTTCTCCACCAAATTTCGTGGCTAGAGCACATCTGATGCTACCCCAAATCAACAGGAAATACCCACACTAAGATAGAAATAAAACAAATTTCACATCGACTCACACATCTCATATTAAGGTTGTGATTAACTTGTGGCTTTTTATTGGTAGATACGTCCAAAGAAAATGCACATAAAACTATTTGGAATAATGCTTACAATAATATATAGGTAGGGTTGGTTTGTTGCTTGTTGGAATTTTGTTGAGAGATTTTCTCAAAAATATTCTCCTTGTTTGGAATCTGTTGGATATCATGAGCACTATTTATGTGGCTTGTAATTTGGCTTTGAATGTAATATATGAATTATTGTGTGTGAAATATGTGTCCTATATTTGCTCCTATAATTTCCTTTTTGGTATTAGAGCCCATATGGGCCCGACTCCCTTAAGGGAAGGGTTAGGGACATGTGAGATTCATTATATTCGATGCTTTGTAAATAACTTAGTTAGGAATGATTGATTTGCTTGGAAAAGCCGCAAAGTGTCGGATATTCGTTTTGTGCATTTGTCACTGTTTAGAGAAGTTGTCATGTCTCCATCCGGGATTAGAACTAGGGACCATAGATCCCTGTTGATTATTGACTTAAATATTTCCATCGTCTATGTGCTAGGAGTGACAGAGCTGCATGTGGGTGCAGTATTACTATGAACCAGTCCAGTGTTGTTTGACTCCCTCAAAGTGGAGCAGTGAAGGGATTCGATCAGTTCATGGTGAACATGATGTGAAAGTGAAGGATGACTTAATGAATATTTCTTAGCTAAGAGAAGGGTTATCTATTGATGGTGATGACACTTTGTTTTCTCTAGAGGTAAGTATAACAGAAGCACCCTCTCGGTGTTAGGGATTAATTGAAACAATGTGGTGTCTGGGTAGCTCATAGATTGTCACTTCAATCTCATCGCATTAAATAGTACAGTGGGTGCCAACTAGTGCAATGCTATTGACATAATGGATAGCTCATGCACATAAGCTTTGTCTCTAGGAAAGTTCCAAGCAAGTGCTCAATATTTGAAGTTCTATCAGTGCTTTTGTAGTTTCTACGTATATCTCACATAGTATGAAATTGAGGACAAATGTTGTAAGCCCGTATGGAGAAAATTTTGGATGGCTGCAAATAAAATTATTTCGGTTACTTTGGCGGTGGGGTTTTCAACTATGGCGCAAGTGTTCACATTATTTGCGTGCTTTGATATCTTTGGGGCAAAAATGCAATATTAACCATATGGAAAAGATGATGGAGGTGCAGTTACATTATTATTACTATACAAAATTTGGTGCTGGTTTGAGTGGTTGTCTGGTTAAATTATATTTTTTTTTTGGAAATTAAAGGTGCATAACCAATTAATGAACAGAGAAGCATAGTGCAAATTAGTGGTTCTCTACGTTCTTCGATACTGAGAGAATGTATCACTAATTTTGTTGTGTGAGCCTGTTATAAGCTTATGGGTCTTGTCGTGCTTTGGGCTTCAAGAGCATTAGTTACAAGTTATGTTATGAGATCCATGTGTGTAGAAAGGTCAGTTGCATAATTGACTGCTATATACAGTCCAATATTGAGATTGTCCTTCGGGTCATCGAGAAACGTCAATTATACAAAGTTCATTAAAGATGGTCAGAGGCGTTTATGTTTTAAATGGAGTTGAAGTGACAGCTAGAAGATGAGGTGGTGAAGAAAGAGCAGTATTTGTGAGATTCCAAAGTGGATGTGAGTGTTGATGAAGACCAAGCAAATAGATTTGACTATATGTAATATATGATTCTTGTAAAAATCTTTGTAATGATATAATGTAAGCATTAAAGGGGGGACTTGGAATAATGCTTACAATAATATATAGATAGGATTGGTTTGTTGAAATTTTGTTGAGAGAATTTCTCAACAATATTCTCCTTGTTTAGAATATGTTGCATCTCACGAGCACTATTTATGTGGCTTGTAATTTAGCTTTGAATATAATATACGAATTATTGTGTGCGAAATATGTGTCCTATATCTATTTCTCTAATTTCTTTGTAAACTTTCATGACTCATTATTTAAATAAAATTTTCTATACTATTTTATTATTATGAACATCACTTTTAAGTTTTCGAATATCGTTTTTATTTTCATTTAAATGAGTTGTGGCTATTTTACATTTAATAACCTAACTTGGGTCACAAAAGCCAAAAATCATTTTTGAAATCCATTTGGGAAAATCTTCACTAGAGGACAAAACTAACATTATGAGAATAATTCAGTGGAATAAAACACATTTTTAAACTTTATTATGAATTTGATATTTTAAATAAAAAGGGTGTAAGTAAAGATGACCCAAGAGTGTTAATATTTTTTAATTATAGCATTTATTATTTTTTCTTTAAATATGATAAGAAAATATCTATGAATTTTATTAGGTCTTGTTTATGGTGTGAAGTATATGGTTTACGTGGGGAGGTTGTATATTATGGTGTGATTCTCTCATACGATAGATAGCCTTCTTGATGACCGTTTTATGGTTTAGGTTAAATTTCCTCTTTCCCAGGTATGTATTAAAGCAATTGACTAATACTAAATAATATTATATTCAACCAGATTTATTCATTATAACTTTATAACTTTATGGTCTATAAGGTTATATTATAGTGTTAATATTTCCTCATAAAACAATTCTTGTTAACGAGTGGCTTAGGTCAGCGTTAACTATAACTTTATGGCCTATAAGATTATACTATAGTGCCAATATTTCCTTGTAAAACAATTTTTAAAAGGGATTTTTGAATGACTAACAAAGCACATGCCCCTAAGCGTAGGTGTTCTTTTTGCTTGTTTTTTTGTTTTGATTTTCTGTTTGATTTGGGCCACTCTCTTGTCCGGGGGAGGGAGGAGTCCTTTTGTTGGGCGTGGAGCCTGATTTTCTTTTGTATTCAAAGGTTTCAACTAGATGTATACCCCAGGAAGATTGTACACCCCTCCACGCGAGGGGGTGTGGGGGGGACTTGTCCCCCCCGTGGGGGTCCGGCGGGGCTAATCCCTCCCGGCTGGGGGGTCTGGGGGCCAGCAGTCTCCCTGCCCCCGAAGCTAAAAATAGATGTAAAATTGCCTTGTAAAAGTCTAGTAATTTCTAGTCAATCTGGCTCGTTCATTAGGCGGATGATCTGACGGTAGAAGTTATGTTTAATTTAGGGTTTTTTGCCCTAGAAGGCAACCCCTCACTATATATGGGGGAATTGTATTTCATTTATGTAGATCTGTATTCTGAGTGAGGAAGAGAGAGGAGATTGAGGGTGAAGAGGGTGTTACAGCGAATCTGCTATAGGTTGTATCTCTTAAGTTTGATGGATAATATAATAAAAGAAGGACTGGCTGTTTCTCCGAGGATGTAGCCCAAACTGGGTGAACCACATATATCTGTGTCTCTCTTGTTTTATGCGTTTTTTGTGTTTATATTTCTACAATATTTTATGTGTTCCATTGCTTCGTAATATATAATTTTCTAACAACTGGTATCAGAGCCAAAGGTCTATTTGGTTGATAAACTCGCAGGAGAGAAGGGTTCTTGGTTCGAGTGGGAACAATGACGGAAGATGGTAGGTTTACAGTCGAAAAATTTAACGGTCAAAACTACCAGCTGTGGAAGATGTAGATGGAAGATTATATGTATCAGAGAGATCTATACCTACCATTAAGTGGAAAGACAAAGAAGCTTGCGAGTATGATAGACACAGAATGGAACATTCTTGAAAAAAAGGCACTTGGAACAATACGGCTGTGCCTAGCGGTGTTGGTAGCGTTTAATATTTCAAAGGAAATGACAATAGAGGGTTTAATGTTGGCATTGGCCAAACTATATGAAAAACCCTCGACCTCAAATAAGGTATTTCTTATGAAGCGTTTATTTAATATGAAGATGTCAGAAGGTGGATCTATTGCAGACCATTTAAATGTTTTTAATACTGTTACAAGTCAGTTAAGTTCTGTAGGGGTTAACTTTGATGATGAAGTTAGGGCTTTGTTATTTCTGTGCTTATTGCCAAAAAGTTGGAATGGTTTAGTTATGGCCATTAGTAACTCTGTCTCTAGATCTAGTACTTTAAAGTTTGATGATGTTGTCGGTGCAATCCTTAGCGAGGAAATGCGACGGAAAAGCTCTCGTGAGACATCAGGTAATGCTTTGACTGCAGAGACTAGGGGAAGAAAAATGGAAAAAGGAAAGGGCTCGGGATATCTCAGTAAGTCAAGAAAAGGCAGATCCAAGTCTAGATCGGGGATAGAGTGCTAGAAATGCAGGAAGAAAGGACACCTGAAGAAAGAATGCAAGTCTTGGAAGGGAAAAGAAGGAGACGCGTAGCAAGAAAACAATCATGAAGTGAATGTAACAGGTGATGTGTTGCAAGATGCTTTGATTCTTTCATTAGAAAATATTATTGATTCCTGGGTGGTAGATTCAGGGGCCTCATTCCATGCCACACCTGATTGGAAACGTTTCATGATTATGTTCAAGGAGATTTTGGACAACTTCAATTAGGTAATTATAAGCCCTGTAAAATCATTGGAATGGGTACAATTTTCATAAAACAACAGAATGGAAATCAATGGCTATTAAAGGAGGTAAGGCATGTTCCAGATCTAAAGAAAAATTTGATTTCAACAGAGCAGTTGGGAGGTGAAGGTTGTGTAACTACTTTCACAGATAAAACCTGGAAGGTCACTAAAGGATCCCTGGTAATAGCGAAAGGAGAAAAGGTTGGTACATTGTATTTATGCAATGGTATTTCTAATTCTGTTAATTCTTTAACCTCTACAGGAGAAGATACGGCATTGTGGCATCATAGGCTCGGGCACATGAGTGAGAAGGAGATGCAGATTCTTCACTCAAGAAATTTGTTGCCAGGTTTGAAGCATGTTGATTTAAAATTATGTGAGAATTGTGTTTATGGAAAATAGAAGAGAGTTAGATTCCTTAGAGTTGGGAAAGAAAAGAAAAGTGAAAAATTAGAGCTTGTGCATACAGATGTATGGGGACCTACTCAGGTATCATCTCTTGGTGGCTCTCGTTATTATGTTACTTTTATTGATGATGCAACCAGAAAAACTTGTATTTATTGTATTCAAAATAAATCTGATGTATTTGATACTTTCAATAAATGGAAAGATTTGGTTAAAAATGAGACAGGGAAAAGGTTGAAGTATCTCAGATCAGATAATGGAGTTGAATATTGCAGCAAAGAGTTTGATAGGTATTGTTCAGAGAATGGAATTTGCATAGAGAAAACAGTTCCAGGAACACCACAAGAAAATGGTGTGTCAGAAAGGATGAATAGGACAATCATGGAGCGTGCAAGGTGCATGAGATTGCATGTAGGATTGCCTTTACAATTTTGGGCAGATGCTGTAGATACTGTTGTTTATCTAATAAACAGAGGGCCTTGAAGTTCGTTGGATGGTGGTATTCCAGAGGAGGCATGGACAGGTAAAAAGGTAAACTACTCTTTTTTAAATACGTTTGGTTGTGAAGCCTTTGTCCACGTTGACAAAGAAAATAAAACAAAGCTTAAGGCAAAATCAAAGAAATGTAATTTTATTGGATATGGTGTTAATGATTTTGGTTATCGCTTATATGATTATGAAAATCACAAAATCATTAGGAGCAGAGATGTAGTATTCAATGAAAAGGTTTTGTATAAGTATTAGCTAGAGGAAAAGAAACAGGAAAAAGAAAACAGAGAATACACAGTGCTTGATGATATCACAGGAAAAGTGATGGTGCCTAAAATTCATAATGATCAACAGCCAGAACAACAACCATAACAACAACAAGCACTTCAAACACCTGAAATTGGTGTTAGAAGATCTACCAAGTTAAGTAGACCCTGTGAACGATACTCTCCTTCATTATATTATGTATTGTTGAATGATTTTGGTGAACTAGAATGTTATGAAGAAGCAGTGCAGGTGGAAACCATGAAGAAGTGGGAGCAAGCCATGAAACAAGAGATGGACTGCTTAGCACATAACCAGACTTGGGACTTAGTCAGGTTGCCTACAGGTAAAACAACATTGCAGAATAAATGGGTTTACAAGTTGAAGGAAGAAGATGGAGGTAGAAAAAGGTATAAAGCTAGACTTGTGGTGAAAGGGTTTGCACAGAAAAAGGGTATAGACTTTGATGAGATATTTTCTCCTGTTGTTAAAATGACTTCAATCAGAACTATTTTAAGTCTAGTAGTAGCTGAAGATTTGCATCTTGAGCAGTTAGATGTAAAGACAACCTTTCTCCATGGGGATTTGGAGGAAGAGATATATATGCAGCAACCACAAGGATATGAGGTGAAAAGGAAGGAGAAACTAGTGTGCAGGTTGAAGAAGAGCTTGTATGGCTTAAAATAGGCTCCAAGGCAGTGGTATCTAAAATTTGACAAGTTTATGTCTGAACAAGGTTATACTGTATGTCACTCTAATCATTGTGTTCATCTGAAAAAGCAAAATGATGGCAACTATATTATATTGTTATTGTATGTAGATGACATGCTTGTTGCAGGTTCTAACATGTAGGAAATAAATGTGCTCAAAATGAAATTGGCAAAATCATTTGCAATGAAGGATTTGGGTGCTGCAAAACAAATCCTTGGTATGAGAATAACTAGCGAAAGGAAGAATTGGAAATTAACATTGTCTCAAAGTGAGTACATAGAAAAGGTGTTGAAAAGGTTTAATATGTAGAATTCAAAACCAGTTAGTATACGATTGGATAGCCATTTCAAATTAAGTAAGGAGGCATGTCCCAAGACTCAGGAAGAAATGGTTCATATGTCTAAAGTTCCATATGCATCAGCAATTGGAAGATTAATGTATGCAATGGTCTGCACAAGGCCTGATATTGCACATGCAGTGGGAGTTGTAAGTAGGTACATGAACAATCCAGGAAAAGAACATTGGATGGTGGTGAAGTGGATTCTTAGGTATTTGAGAGGTACCACAAATCAAGCATTATGCTTTGGTGGTTCAAACATTACTCTACAGGGATATGTTGACGCAGATATGGTAGGTGATAGAGATAACAGGAAGAGCACAACAGGTTATGTGTTTACTGTAGGTGGAACAACTGTCAGTTGGGTCTCAAAACTACAAAGTGTTGTTGCACTCTCAACAACAGAAGCAGAGTATGTTGCTGTTATAGAGGCTAGTAAAGAAATGATTTGGTTACAAAGATTTCTGGATGAATTGGGTAAGTAGCTGGAGTTGGGCAGGTTATACAGTGACAACCAGAGTGCCATACATCTTGCAAAGAACTCTGCATTTCATTCCAAGACTAAACATATACAGCTCAAGTACCATTTTATATGGTCAGCATTGGAAGATGGACAGTTGAAGCTGGAAAAGATACACACTAGCCAGAATCCTGCAGATATGTTAACAAAAGTTGTAACCAGTGAGAAACTGAGAATCTGCTTAGTTTCAATTGGTCTTCAAGAAACTTTTGACGCCTTGCTCTAGGCCTTGAGTTAGATTTATTTCTTTCAAACCCTTGTGTGTTTTTTTCGAGAAGCCCTAGCTTTTACCCTGGGGAGGGAGGAGTCTTTTGACGCCTGCTTCATATCTGGAAGTATTAGGTCTTCTCGAGGCGTTCATTTGTTCTTGGTTCTTGTCCTAGGGAGGGAGGAGTCCTTTGATGCCCTGCTCTAGGCCCTGAACCCTAGATTCCTATTTTTTGATGTCTCTCTTTTTGTGAGTTCTTTCATCTTGGCGAAGGAATGGTCCTTTGACACCTTACTTCAAGACTAAAGCATTTTAGGTTGATACCAAGATAGCAACATTTGTATGAACAAAGAACCAAATAATAGCGGTAGAGGAATAGCCCCAAAGAGAGGAGGACCAGACTCAAGAAGAAAGACTTATATCCAACAAATTATAGCAAAGGCTGAATCAGAAGTATCCTCTCGCACAGCCGTGAGACCAAGGGCATGGTAAGTGAAGTCCGAGGGACAATCAGTAGATCAACTAGTGCTGTCTACAACATTCTTTGGTGATTTGACACAGCAAGTCCCTCAAGTAGTTGAGGAAAAATCCAGTAGTATACCTGACCAGGGAAACCTTACACTGGTAATAGAAGGAGAAGAGGTCACAAGCAGAACATCGATAGGGTCAAACCACTCCAGCAAGGGAAAGGAGGTTGTAGCCAAGGGATCAAGTCATTAAGACGTAGGAGACAAAGGGGTACTTGCATCACCATGGGGCCGGGGAAGTGCTGCTAAAGAAACTCGAATCTGAGTGGTAAGGAATCCTTAGCCATTGTCCATAGAACCTATTGAAATTCCTAGAAGTTATTGGAAGATATTTATGGCTCCCACAACTTCCACCATCGAGTTTTCGATTGGGGATCTGGGAGCTGGTGTGCCCATAAAGCCTATTCCATTAGTAGCCTTACCAAGCTTTCATGGGCTTGTTTCAGAAGACCCCGACACATTTTTATTCAAATTTGACATAGTGTGTCGGGGGTATGACTACATGACGAATGGCCAAAAGTTAAAATTTTTCCCTGCTACATTAAAAGGAATGAATCTATGATGGTTCATGGGCCTTGGAGGAAGCTCTATTTCCACATGGGATGATATGCAGACATCTTTTCTGGAAAAATACCAGGATTACTATAAATCCTGGAACATCAAGGAGGAACTTTTCAAGTTCACACAAAAAGAAGATGAGAGCTTGGAAGATTGTGTGGAACAATTCAAGTATACCTTACAGAGGTTAGGTCACTCCGACCTGGATAAGGAAATTTTAAAAATTATCCTCCTCTGGTCTTTTCGTGAGGACTCGATGGAACTATTGAACATCATGGGAAAGGGAGACATCTCTAAGGAAAGCTTGAAAGTTATCTACGAACTATGCATTCAGTGCTCAAGAGGGCTTGCAAGAAATAGACAAGGGATTCGCTTAGCAAAGGGGTTTGGTAGGGGTGTTCCGAAGGCAGAAATCGGAAACCTGCTAGACAACTTGAGGATGGATATCCTCAGCACTCTGTCGGCACAGATGGATACTCTGCAAGTAAAATAGAAGCAACTAGAATTGGACAGGACCATGGCGATATTATGCCCGAAGTGTAGAAAGAAGAACCCAGAGAGGGAATGTCTACTAAACTCCATGGAGGAATGTGCAATTTGTGAGATAAATCATGCAACAAACTCATGCTCCTCCTTGCTAGGCCTGAAAGCAGTATTTCAAGGGACAGGGGAAGACACGGAGCAACTGTACCTCATGGGGTCTAGAAAGCCATGACAACCTCGACCACCGATGGGAAATCAATGTATGTACTCAGATCCATCTGAGTATTTAAATAATTTTAATATGAATCCTTAGTCCATGCCCTATCCTCCCATGTGGCCACAATACCAGTTTCCACCTTGGCAGCAGTGGAACCCTCAAGCTAGTTCAAGCTCCCCATGGGCTCCAACTTGGCAAGGATCCTCTCCTGGGCAGTTTCCTCAGCCGATACCACAGCCACAACTCCAACTGCCCTCTAATGTGCCTCTTGGTCATCAACATGCCCGTCCTCAGCTTCCAATCCAACCTAATCCGAATCCTAATAATAAGGGAGCTCATCAAACTGACATTCTTAACCTACCTTCATATATTATTTCCACCACATATTTGTATGAAATGAATCTACGATCAAGGTAGATAGTCAATGTCCAACCTCCTTCGGTTATCATTGAACAACTTCATAGTGAAGGTAAGGAATCAAAATTAATTAATAAAGAGCCAAAACAAACTAATAGAAACCAGGCACCTCCTACAAAACATCATCAATCTGAACCACCTTACATGGAGAGAGTAACTTTGAATAAATCAAGCCCTCAAGCTGAAATTGATTTATTAGGAGAATTGTAGAACTTATTTGTCAAAATTCCCTTGTTACAAGCTATGAAGTATGTGTCAATATATGCAAGGACTCTCAGGGAATATTGTTCAAAGAAACTTGCAAAGAAATCTAAAGACCCCCTTACCATTCATGTTATGGGAAAGTTATCAGATTTCATGATGGGAAAGTCAATGCTTGAGAAGTATGGAGATCCAGAGAACCCAATTCTGACAGTACAAATTAATGGGGTATAGATTCTGAATGTGCTAGTAGACCTAGGTGTGACCATCAATGTTATCACCACTGAAACCATGCATGCATTAGGTCTTCGTAACTTGAAACATACACCTACAATATTGGAACTCACAGACTGGTCTACAGTCAAACCTATAGGGAAGTTGGAAGATGTAACAATTTCAGTGGATTCATGGCATTATCCCATAGATTTCTTGGTTTTACATACGCAATCTTCGGTGGGTGGCCATCCTTTGATTTTGGGTAGACCATGGCTGGCTACTGCAGATGCTTACATTGGGTGCCATTTAGGGCACATGGTTATTTGAAATGGGCACAACACTAAGAAACTAGTGTTATACCCACCTGTAGAACCAAATCCATCCATAAAACCAGTAGGTGGCAATCTAGGAAAGAACCTGAAACAGAAAATGAGGAATTGAGACTAGTCCTCACTATTGGACAGGCCCTTCAATTGAAAATGGAATTGGAAGATGATGTAATCACCTCCTTAATGGATGATCCTTGCTCTGTTTCAGATTCATATCAACAAATCCTAGAATCTATCCTAAGCTGTGAGACTCAGGAAACTATTGAAACAACAAAAGGATCATAGGAGCTACCTATTGATGCACGCCATGAAAGTTTCCCAGTGGAATTAGAACTAGGAAAAACCCTGAATATTAATCCAAACCGTCATAATCCCAAAAGAAGCAACTTGTATATGTCCTTCGGAAACATAAAGAAGCTTTCACCTGGGATTACTCAGATATGAAGGGGATTCTTGCTAATTTATTTACCCATCACATATACATTAATGAAGATTGTCATCCTATGAGACAACCTCAGAGAAGAATGAACCCTGCATTGAAAAATGTTGTGAAAGAAGAGCTTCATAAATTACTGGACATAGGTTTTATTTACCCCATCTCAGATAGCCAATGGGTTTCCCCATTAGTAATGGTCCCTTTGACAGTGCACCCTCAGTCTACTATCTTGCAGGCTACTACTGTCTTGCACCTATACCAACGTTATTTTATCACTTACCATTCACGTTATCTTATATAGAGACAACGATTTGTTGGGCTCTTCATTTTGTGGGGGTAGCCAACTTTGAAGAATGTGATAACTTTTCCTTGCAAGATTTCCTAGACATCAATTCCACTTTTGTCCCTTTGATCTTTGTTGATACGATTAGAGACAATTTGTTTGTTGTTGCATTCAGCTGGTGAGTCACTTTGGTGCTTACTATTGCAAAGCAGTTGATAAACTAACTAAACTGTGGACTACTTCTCTTGGTTATGTGATTAAGCCTCAAGTTTAAATTTCCCTTAATATGCATCCCCTTAGACTTTGGATCTATCTCAAGGTAATTAGCTGCAAGAAAGATTGCAATGTGGCTGGCTTACAATTAGGTGGAGAGTTGAAGTCCTTCCTTCATTTTTCAGTCATCATTAAACACATAGATCAATAAGTGTACATTGCTTATGTGTATTGCCTTATGGAGTGTGATGAATCTTGTTACATTGTGAATGGTGCAATATCTTATGTGTTTGTAAATGTAAATGAATGTCTGAGATTTGACCCTCATTGTGTCTTTGTTATTATAACGGTGTCATTTATGCACATGAATTTTAAAGTGTGCTTAGAATACACTATTCATTATTATGTGCATGGTGAATGTTATTTGTTCATATTCAATCAACTGATTTCCAAATTTATGGGTATACTTAGTTTAACCAATCCCTATGGCAGTTATTCTGTCAAAATTAAGAATTTAGGTATTAGGAATTGGGCCATGAGTCTCCTTAAAACTATAGGAGGGTGGGTGCATAATAGTTGTATTTATGCTTTATGAACCTAGCCTAGGTTTCTTTTTAGTCCATGCACACCATGTTTTCAAGGTCAAGAGGAAGTGGCATAACATGACTTTGTTGACATGTTAGTAGGTCCAACACTTAGTGGGCACTAGTGAAACCATGTTGTGTGTATAGACACCAACCATAATCCATTGACCCCAGTGATCAAATCTGAGGTAAGGGTAGGGTTTATACACTTGGCCAAATGTTATTTTATTTTGGGTGAGAATCCTAAAGGTCAAGAGTGTGGTCTAGGTAGAATTCAGAGTGTTGGGAACATTTTTAGCTTCCCATCGCTGAGATATTTGTACCCTACAACACCCTAAGAGTGTAAAAATTAATATAAATTTTCTACTACTGATGTATTTGAACTGAAAACAAGAGATTACAAATTTCCTCTACTATTTTGTGAAATGGAAATCACAATTTAGAAACACATGCAATGACATGCAACCATTGAAAAAAAACAAGAACATGATTATTTATAGGGAAACCCAAACAGGGAAAAACCCTTTCACTACTTTTCATTAATCATATGAGAATGAGAAACTATTACAATGTCTTGCTTCAATCCTAAAGCACACCCTTCACTGTAAACCTGTTCTCCTATTGATTGTCCTGCTATGGCCAACACTTAGTCAATTCAAGGCCCCATCTTTCTCCTATTTCCTTGCACAATTCCTGAGGAAATTAACTCCTAAATAATAGGGGAATTCACTATTCCCTTGTGAAAATCCCAAGTAATTGATCGTCTGCCTCAATGCCCAACATGTACACTCAACTAGTATACAATTAATAATTACAATGTGCCTTTTCCTCCACTTTAGTTTGGCAATTCAAATTCCATGCATGTCTGGGTTATTTTTAGTTGATTGACTAGTTTAACCGAGAGATCATTGAGTTAACAACAATTCTACTACTCAATTGACTCAACTAGTTGCTTGAGCTCAATTAACTGAGTCAAACTGAAAATAACTGAATTAGATTGCTAAATTTTAGCAACACTACATGCACAACTCTACTTCTAGCCTATAACTAGAATTTACTAAGTAAACAAGTAGAGAAGGCCATGTCACACAAGTTAACTTCCATCCAAGTCATCTTGTTGATTTGGAAAATAGAATTACTAAATTTGACTAACAAGTCAAATTTAGTCTTTCTTGCTACATTTTCTAATACTCCCTCTTAGCAAGAAAGGGATTTTGAACCACCCATATCCTATGCTTGTGGAATTTGAATTTGCCTCTTGATAATGTCTTTTTCAATATATCTGCATCCCGCTTCTTAGTTGGAATGTACTGTAACATCATAATTCTCCTCTACACACAATTATGCAAGTGATGGTACCTGATATCAATGTGTTTGGACTTGTCATGAAATACTGAATTCACAAAGAGTTTGATACAACTCTAATTATCACAATAAATCATTGCCAAATCCATTTGTTGATTGAAAATATCCACAATTATTTTCCTCATCCATATGGCCTCACATGCTTCTTGACTTGTAGCCATGTATTCAACCTCTATTGAGTTGAGTGCCACATACCTTTATTTCCTACTATACCAGGAAATAGTTGCAGACCCAACACTGAAGATAACACCCAAAGTACTTTTCTTGTTTGATGGACTCGTCCCTCAATCTACACCAGTGAAGCCTTGGAGATTCACTCTCTTTTTCCTCCTCTACCATACCCATTCTTTGTTGTGCCTCTGAGGTACCTCAACACTTGATTTTTTTCCTTCCAATAAATCTTGGTGGGCTTAACCATTGCTTGAATCAACTAATGAGATGCGTAACGTATGTCAAAACTTGTGTTCACCAGATACATCAAAGATCCCACAAGATATTTGTAGATGGTAGCATCTATGCCTCTCCTAAAGAAGCACTCTCCTTCCTCCAGTTTGTAGCTAGAGGTGTGTCCATAGGCTTCCAGTTCTCCATGTAAAATATCTAAAGTATTCGGAGGTGTACTTTCCCTGACTCACAAACATCTCACCATCACCCTTCCATACTTCCAGCCCAAGGAAGTAATGTATCAATCCCATGTCCTTCATCTCCGAATCACTACTCATCTCCTCTAAGTATTAAGTCATCAACATACACTACCAAGATACACAACTTGACATATACCAAAATGTGATAGAGGTTGGCATCTGGTTCACTTTTGGTGAATCCTAATCAACTGATATATGTATAAATTTGAGTGTACCATGCTTAGGGTGCTTTCTTGACACCATACAATGCTCTCTTGAGTCTACACATGTCTCCCAGTCATATGTCTCAAATATCTTTGGTTGCACTATGCAAATTTCTTCCACAACAACACTATCGAGAAAGGTGGTATTCACATCCATTTGGTGGATCTTCCACCCCATTTGTGTACCTAATGTTATAATTGTTATGATCAAGGAATATATTCCCACTGATGCAAATTTTTCATCATAGTCCACTCCCTCTACCTAAGAGAAGCCTTTGGACACAAATATAGCCTTGTACTTCTCGATGCTTCCATTAGTTGTATGCTTTACTTTGTAGATCCATCTGGAACCAACTACTAACTTGTTCTCTGGCCTCGACACCACCTACCATACATTTTTCTTCATGATGGAGTCACACTCCTCCACCATGGCATCAACCTACATTGGTTGAGAAATTGCTTCCTCAGAAGACTTTGATTCAATGAGCTCTATAATGAGATCCGTATACCCAATTCACTTATCTCGTGACCTTATCTTCCTGTGCTAAGATGAAGGAGCTCCCACATGCTCCCGTGCATCTTGTACCAATCTGTTAGCTTCTCTGGTTCTCTTCCTCCCCTCTACAAAAGATTCTGGTTGAGTGGGTGCCTCCACTCAACCTCTTGTTTACTCCTCTGCATGTGGCTGCTCCAAAACCTCCTAAAGCTCTGCATGAAGCTCCTCCTTAGGAACTATAAGCTCCTCCTATGATGAATACTCAACTCTCACTCTAGAGAGCATCTCATAGCCTTCTCCTCATCAAATTTGACATCTCTCCTCATTACTATCACCCTCGGTGACGAAAAATACACCCTATAGTTATGTGGTGTCTCTATGTATCCTACAAAGACTCCCATCTCAGTTGCAAGCTCAAGTTTCTTCCTACTATCCTTGGAGACATGAAAATACATAGTAGCTCCAAAAATTCCAAAATGAGATATAGTTGGCTTCCTCCCATAGAAAGCTTCAGGTGTGATCATGCCAAGTATTCTATGAGGACTCTGGTTCTACAAATAGACTGTGTTGTTGCATGCTTATTCCCATAGGTGTAATGGCAGCCCCTGATCATGCAACATGGCTCTTGCTACTCCCACTATTATTTTGTTCTTTCTTTCAACTACCCCATTTTGTTGTAGGTTATGGGGTGTTATCAATTCTCTTCTAATACCATCTTTGGCACAAAAGTACTTAAAGGTGCTAGATACATATTTTCCTCCATTATCACTTCTCAGGGCTTTCAATTTCTGACCAGTATCCTTTTAAACCAATGCTTTGAATTCAACAAATTTTGAGAAAACTTCATCTTTCTTTCACATGAAGAAGATGCAACATTTTCTTGAAAAGTCATCAACAAAAATAACATAATGCTTGTGTTTTGTTGTAGAGGTTGTAGAAAATGGTCCACATACATTAGAGTGGACTCACTCCAATATTACTCCAGCTATGTTATCTCAGACCTGGAAGGTGGATTTGACACATTTCCCCAATGTGCATCCCTTGCAGACATCATGTTGGTGAAGGGTGCATTTTGGGAGATCGGTGGTAATTTGTTGCATGATTTTTAAGGCCCCATGGTGTAAGTCTCCCATGTGTATGTGCCATATTTCTCCAACATCCCAACTCTGCACTTCTCCTACCTTGCTACTTAGTGCAACACAAGCTTCCACCTCAAGCTTGTATAGGTTCTTCACACAAACTCCAATTTGTTTGACTTTCCTGATAGCTACATGTCTCAGAAGGATTTCCCTTCAATGAAAACAACATCACAGCCATGATCGTCTAATACAACTATAGAGATCAAGTTCTTCTTCATCCAAGTACATACATGACATCTTTCAAATGAAGATGGGAGCCTAACTCCCTTTTAAAAGTTACAGTACCAATTCCTTTGGTATTGTACCACCCATCATCCCCAATTTTTATGTGCATCTAGAGATCCTTCTCCTCTAGGCTACTAAAGAATGTTTTACATCATGTCATATGGAACCAGGCACCTAAATATATATACCACACACTCCCCATTATAGTGTTTTCCATACATGCAATCAGGGTGAAGTCTAATTCGAATTTTGAGGCAAGTGCTTCACCTCCTGCTCCTCTTGAAGGCTTCTTGTTATACTTCTTGTGCGAACACTTTGTTGCATAGTGCTTGAATTCATGGCAATGAAAACATTTTATCTTGCTCAAGTCCTTCTTCTTGCCATTGTTCTAGCTAGTCTATGGTTTGCTTTGGGCCTTCTTTCCCTTTCCCTTCTTTCCCTTTCCAACCAAGGGAAAATTATCTTCCTCCTCAGATTTGGATGTTACTCCATCTCTAGTGTTCCGTTGAATTTCTTCCTACACTAAATCAGATCGAAGTCTCTCCCAATTTGGTAATTTGTCCCTTCCATTTACAGAGTCCCAATAGTTGTGCCAGGATTTTAGAATGCCTAAGAGGGCTAAGATCATTAGTTCTAGAGAGGGAATATTTTCTCCAACTCCTCCAAGCTCATCTCGACACTGAGTGAACCCAGAGAGTAATGTGGAATGGTTTCTCCTTTCTACAATCAGATATTTTTGAGCTTGCCCCTTGATGCCAATCCTATTGGTGTGTTAGGATTTAAAGTAACTTTTCCTTCCACTAATATTATTTTTTAACTTGCGGAGGTGGAGGATTTTGACGATGGAATATTATGTTCTTCTAAGAAATTTGAGTAGGCCTTTTACTTAGATGCTCTAGGTAAAACAATTTGTTCATATGTTGTTAGATACGATCCAAGAGGAAGGTTTGTAAAGTATAAATAATTGTGGTTGGATCAATATATTATTTTTCAGCCATATTTTAAAGCAAAATATTTAGAGGAATCAAATTTATGTGTCATTTTTACTACTTCTTCGTCCTTGAAATTTTCAAGAGAAAAGCTTTAGGATCCGTCTTGAGGCCTTAAATGACCACATTTTTTGGTCTCAACCTTATTATGGACCTTGATTCCATAATTCACATACCTGTTGATAACAAAAGATTTCTCAACAATAGTTTATGTGGTATGATGTCCCAACTGGACCTCACAAAATTTGGTATGAGAGGACCATTAAATTTTTGGCTCGCCTCCCATGCTTAGTTGTGTGTAAGTACTATGATATGTGTGTGATCATTACAATGATGGGTGCACCTATGGGGCTAGTAGCTATACTGAATGCAAGAATGCAATAATTTAACCTATTTAAAGGGGGAAATTGATGAGAAAATTTGAGGTGATGAGTAGAAAATTACATATATCCACATTTAAGGATTGTTTATTATAAACCTAGAAGGAATTTCACACTTAGCTTATCAAAACAAGACATAGAATAGTCATTGACCAAACCAATAAGTACCCAATGTAGAAGGCAACCAAATTGAAACCAAGTACAAGGGATGATACTTCCCAAGGATCAAATGTGCAATTCTTCTTCTCCAATAAGTCCTTATTAAGTACCTTTTGAATCTGAAATCCATTGCAGGTAGCTGTCAAATTCATTAGCTAATAATTGAGGAGAACGTTAAGAGTATCTAGCCTATCCATTGGTTCTCATAGTTTATTCTTTACCTCTTTAAACTGTTGGAAATAATACTGAGAGGGGGGGGGGAGGGTGAATCAGTATTAGCAAATCAATAATCTTTTCATTTCCTTTATCAGATTCATATACGCTACTTCAGTTAATGATACTCGCGTGTATACGCAACTGTGATTAATGCAACTAACGTATATATAGTAAACTTATGATTCAGTTAGTTCATCTTCAATGAGTGCATTATAACAGTATTAACCATATGAACAGTAAACAGAATAGATTATCACACATAAGAAGCACACATGAACACCATGATATAAGGTGGAAACCCAATGTGGGTGAAAACCACCTGCTGCAATTCATCTCTATCTTCTTTTAATAAGAAACTTCTTTTTACAATATTTTTGTACTGGTGCAGTCTTATACCAGTATGCAGGCTTCTACCTGCAGAAGGCTACAACCTTCTCCCATTCTCCAGCTTCTCCTAGAAGGGAGCTATAACCCCCTTAGCTCTTGTACTAGCTGATGTACTAGTATGTAGGCGCTGACCTACAGAAGGCTACAACCTTCTCTTTTCTTCCGGGGACCACGTTTCATAAATTTTCAGACTAGATCCATCAATCAAACATCAAGTATATCTGCATCAACCAATCTCCTTTGTACAAACCAATACTAAATCAACCAATCACTTCTTAGAATGTTCTAACCAGAAAATAGTAACAGTAACCAGAAACCAATCCCGAACCCATAACACTGCAGTAATAAACAACAGCAGCTAAAACATATTTTATGAGACGTACGCTACTTCAAAATGTAGAAACCTGCGTACATACACTGCTGTATTAAGGCCAACCAATGTATACGCTGTCTTCACCTACTCAATCGGTGTGTATATGTGCCTCTGATGTGTCGAACCTGCGTACAGATCTATAAAAGATAATTCACTCTTTTCACTTATTCAGACATCAGTTATACCCAGATTATCAGATTTATAGATCTAATCATGCGCCAAATATAACAGATCAAAATCACAGAAAGATACTACTGTTCAAGCCTTAAGATCTTGAGCCCTCAATAGAACTTATCCATGTTTTAGCGCTCAGGTTCCTCCTTGGTTCAAATCCAACAATGCACCATAACCCAATTCCAGATCTTGCTCTTCATAAGATATTCAATGCTTCAGAATTACTCTTGCCTAGTGATCTCCTTCCCCTTTTATAGTCTTAGGCCTTACTCAATACAATGGTCCAAAACCATTTAGAACTAATACTAGAGACTCAATACCTGGGTTCAACACTTTGGACGCAATACCAAGGTCCAAAACCATAGGTCTAAATACCAAGGACCAAATAACATGGACTAAAAAATCAGTTTTGCCACATGTATGCACTTTTATGTGCATCAAAGTGCGTGCATATGCATACGTGCTTTTTGATTGATGATCCCGCATGTATACGTGGCTTGGTTAAGAGGAAACTGTGTATATATCTTTTTCCTTCATTCTGAGAGCCTGAACTGAGATCTGTCATTTGAGTGACTTGCCATCAAGGACAACACCTGTGTCATAGTGCCAATCCTGTGTCATAATGCCAACAATCTCCCCCTTTGGACTTGATGGCAACCCCAAGTTACTCAAATTCATTCTCCCCCTTTGTCATCAAGGGAAAAGGGTTATGCTCCCCCTCAGTACATGCTAAAGTCTCTGCTCTGTTATGCTATCCATACTCCCCCTGACTGTAGGCAAGGTCTGCAAGAAGATGTTCTACAAGAAGATACATGACTTTATACATCATAAATGACCTTCCTATCACCAAAGACTCATACATACATCCATCTCCCAACAAAGTGGGAATACACCAATATTGACTCATCCACCCAACCAAATGGGGATACACCAAAAGTTTACACAAGAACATTACATCATCCATCCCAGGCATAGTGGGGAAACCAAAGTAGGCCGTTACATGACCTTGATAAGAAAAGAAATACATGACATAGAGACGAAATATCTACAACAAGACTATGATATTTATCAAAAACTATCATCAACAACATCTGTCAATCATCATTCAGACCAGCAACCATAATCTCCCTCTGCACCTGTTCTACCTGAAACTAAAACAACTGTGAACTTGAACCAAGATCTTCTATGATAATGCCAACAATGCATTATTAGAAGAATATTTTCTCCCCTTGAACCTGTGCCAGATGGTCTCTGTCAGACCCATATCAGACTCTTTTCACCCTGAGCCTGGCCCACTGTTGTCTTCAAACCAACATATACGCGACCGTATCCACATAAACTAGCGTATGTATGTGGATCCTCCCCATGAAACTCGCGTACAATCACTTTTCTCTGAGACAGACAAGTTTCAATAGTAAGATGATGCATAAACTACTCCCAGCCTCTGTCTGAGGTATTCAAATGTCTCTCTGGGCAATGGCTTGATGAGTATATCAACAACTTGTTCTTTGGAGGGGACATACTCCAATTTGACCTTTTGTTCAAGCACTTGTTCCCAGAGAAAATGATATTTGATAGGTATGTGCTTGGTCTTTGAATGCATGACTGGATTTTTTGAAACACTGATTGCACTTGTATTATCACATAAAATGGATATAGGTGGAGTACAAGTGATTTGAAAATCTTGCAAAATTTGCATCATCCAAAGGAGATGTGTGCAACAAGATGCAGCAGCCACATATTGCGCTTCAGCTGTAGATAAAGCAATTGAACTTTGTTTCTTGCTGAACCAAGATACTAATCTGGAACCTATAAAGAATGCACCACCACTAGTGCTTTTTCTGTCATCCACGCTTCCTGCCCAATCTGAATCTGTATATGAATGAAGTGTGAGATCTGTATCTCTAGGATACCATAAGCCATAGTTTTGTGTCCCTTGAAGATATTTGAAAATTCTTTTAACTGCCTGAAGGTGTGCTTCTTTTGGATTTGCCTGGAATCTTCCAACTATTCCCATTGCATGCATGATGTATGGTTGGGTACCTGTCAGATAGAGAAGACCACCAATCATGGATCTATAGGTTGGTTGATGTACTGCTGCTGAATCATCATTTGTGCTGAGGCTGCATCCTATTACCATAGGGGTACATACTGATTTTGAATCTTCCATGCCATATTTCTTCAAGATCTCCTTGAGGTACTTGGTTTGTGACAAAAAGATACTGTCTTTATTTTTTTGGACTTGTAAACCAATAAAATATGTTAGCTCACCAAGCAAGGACATTTCAAATTCTTTCTGCATCACCGAAGCAAAGTTTTGACTCATGGTTTCTTCATTGCTACCAAAGATGATATCATCAACATACATGACAAGTATTAGCAATTTATCATTATCAATTTTTACATATAGATTGCTATCTGCTGATCCTTTTGAAAAACCTTGTTGATGGAGATATTTTTCCAGACGATAATACCAAGCCCTTGGAGCCTGTTTAAGGCCATAGAGTGCCTTCTTAAGTCCGCATACAAGTTTTGGATTATTTCCAAGGATGAATCCATCTGGTTGCTCAATATACACTTCTTCTTCCAAATCTCCATTTAAAAAGGCAGATTTCACATCCATTTGAAATACTTTTAACTTCTGAAAGCTAGAAAGAGCAAGAACATTCTTATGGCTTCAAATCTAGCAACCGGTGCAAAAGTTTCTTCAAAGTCTATACCTTCTTGTTGAGCATACCCTTTACAAACAAGTTTGGCCTTGTTTCTAATAACATCTCCATTTTCATTCAACTTATTTTTGAATATCCATTTTGTCCCTATGACATTCTTATCATTTGGTCTAGGAACCAACTCCCAAGTGTTATTCTTTTCAATCTGCTCAAGTTCTTCATTCATGGCCTTGAACCAACATTCATCTTTGCATGCTTCACTTACATTTCGTGGTTTAGTGGAGGAGAGAAATGCTAAACAACTTGAAGCTTTTGAAATTGTTCTTCTTGTTTGTACACCTGCCTCTTTCTGTCCCAAAATTTGAGTTTCTGGATGATTCTTCTGAACGTACCTGGATGGAGTCTTTTCTTCTACCCTTATCTGTTCTTTTGGTGCCTCAGGGGTTTCTTCTTCATCATAAGTCTGATTTGATGTTGAAGGATAGTCTTCATCATCTTCGAAATCTTCGGATTTTACCTGCCTAGGAATATTTCCTTCTTCATCAACCACTACATCAATACTTTCAACAATTTTTCCAAGTCTTTTATTGTAACATTTATATCCTTTATTGTGGGGAGAGTAACCAAGGAGAATGCCTTCCTCTAATCTAGGTTCAAACTTGCCAAGGTTTTCATCAGTCCTTTTGATGTAACATTTGCTTCCAAAAATTTGAAGTATTTTTACCGTAGGAGTCTTACCATACCAAAGTTCATGAGGAGTCTAAGTGATGTTCACCTGGACATTTGTCTTGTTGAGAATAGTAACAACAGCAAATGCAGCTTCACCCCATAAGGTTGCGGGAGTTCCAAACTCATCAAGCATAGCATGAGCCATTTGTTGAACCATTCTGTTCATCCTTTCCACTACATTTTGCTGAGGAGTCCTTGCAGAAGAGAATTCCCTTCTTATTCCATGTTCTTCACAAAAATTGAAAAATTCATCCGAGGTAAATTACCCTCCTTGATCAGACCTGAGATATTTGATTTTGCGATATGATTCGTTTTCAACCAAGGCTTTGAATGCTTTGAATTTTTCGAAAGCTTCGTCTTTATGCTTCAGAAGCCCTATCCAACACATCCTGGAAAAGTTGTCAATGAACAATATGAAGTATTCTTCTCCTCGAGTTGACCTTTTCCTAGATGGACCACATACATCAGTATGGACAAGTTCAAGTGGCCTACTAGCTGATCCTTCCTTCTCAGGGAAATTAGTTCTGGTTTGCTTACCAAACTGACATGATTTGCATATTGTATTGTCTGGAATTCTGATGTCAGGGAGATCATGAACCGCCTGATATTTGCATGCTTTCCTTATCTGAGAGAAGCTTAGATGCCCCAATCTTCTATGCCATAGCCAGTGTTCATCATTCTTGCTTAGATAGCATTGTTGTTGTCCTCCCTTGAGTATGTATAAATTATTTGGAGTTCTTATGCTTTTGATCACTGTTTCACCTGTATCAAGCTCATGAACAATACATCCATTTGATCGAAACATTACCTCATTTCCTTGATCACACATTTGACTGACACTCAATAGATTGTGCTTTAAGCCATCAACATACATAACATTTCCAGCTTTGACCTTTTCTTTAAAAAAAACAGAACCTTTACCTATTATGAGAGCAGGGGTGTCATTTCCAAATGAGACCTTCCTTTCCTTTTCTAAGGCACTATATGACCGAAGTTTTTCTTTATCACTTGTCATATGTTTCAAGCATCCACTATCGATGTACCACTGATTTTCCTGCCCTTCTACGTATAAGGCTATACCAAATCTTTCTGGTTGCGGTTCTTTCTTTCTCCATGTTTTGGGACTTGATGAATCTTGCTCCTTCTGAGTTGTTTGCCGAAACCTACTCCTGCATTCAGAATCTTCATGACCGAAGTTGTTACAAATAGAACATTCTATTTAATTTTCAAGAGCAGAAAAGTTATTGTAGGTCCTTTTCATGATCCAAGTCATACTCCTTTATTTTTGTGCTTCTCTAGTCATGATGGTCTTGTAGGCAACACATTGAGCAACTTTGTGTCCAAAGTTATGACAAGAGAAACATTGGCCATTGAAGAAATTCCTGCGACTATCAAACCTATTGACCAAATGATTACAGTTTCCATTGGCATTCATTCTTAACGAAAATTGAGAATGATTTACCTGCGGTTGATGGTAGCTTCTGTTCAATCTTGAAGTAGATTTCCCCTGATTTACTTGGTGATCTTTGTTCATCCTCGAAGTAAATTTTCCTTGATTTACCTAGTGATTTGCATTATGCCTTTGTTATTGATTGTCAACCTGTTCACTTCTCCTTGCTACATCAAGATAACTTTCGGAGGTGGAAGGCTCCTGTGCTTGAGATGTTTCTTTAGTATATCCAAGACCTATCTTGATTATAGGAGAACGCTGCACTTTGATAATATCATCTAAAGTTTCGGATCCTTTAGAAAATTTAAGATTAAGAGCTTTTGTTTTCTCAATATCTTTTCTAAGTCCCACAATTTCACATTCTAACTTTTCATTGTGTTTTTCCCTTTCAGCAAGTTGGAATGTGATTTTCTATAATCATATTCTTTTCTTCTAAACAAATTTTGAGTTTAGAAATTTCTTCATAAAGACCTTCTTCATCTATAGCATCCATGAAATCATCATCTTCAAATGCCATCAAAAGTCTATAATCATTACATTGTTCATCTTCATCACTAATTGAAAATCCATCACTGTCTTCATGTGTATAATAGCTCTTCTTACTTACATTCTGTTTTCTGTTCCATCTAACTGGTTCCTTACCTTTGTCAAGCTTATCTTTATGAGGACACTTGGCTGCATAATGACCGACTCTTCCACAAGCAAAGCATTTGAAAGGTAGCTTACCTCTGAATCTTCCAGAACCTCGTTGAAGGTTCTTGACAAAGTTTGATTCTTCCTCTTCTTTTGACATATGTCCTGACTCATTGTAATTTCCTTTTCCTGAAGCTTTGAATGCAGCTTCTCTCCTGTCTGATGGTCCCCCTTTTCTCATTTTGAAAGCAGTTAGGATTCTGTGCAGCTATGACATGGTAATGCTCTATAGATTCTCCTTTTCTTCTATGGCCGAAACTTTTGATTCAAACTTATAAGACAAAGATCTTAGAACCTTTTCAACAAAGGTAACTTCTTTTATTTCTTCACCCAAGTTTTTCATACGATTAACAATCTCATCTATACATAAGAAATAATTAGCGACACTTTCATCATTGTGCATTCTAAGATTTTCATATTGAATTCTAAGAGTTTGTAGTTTTGCACGTTTTACCTGATCGTCCCCTTCATAGCTCAGAACAATCTTGTCCCATATTTCTTTTGTGGTTTTGAGCTGCATAACCTTGACAAATTCTGATTGAGATAAACTTGCTAATAGAGTATTGATAGCCTTTACATTTGTTTCATACTACTTCTTACCAGTCGTATCTGTAGGAGTTGCTGATGGAAATGTGTATCCTGCTTCCACTATATACCAAACTTTTGTACCAAGAGATTGAAGATAGGAAATAATTCTTACCTTCCAATAGACGAAGTTTCTCCCATCAAAAATTGGTGCCCTGATAGATGCCTCTTTTTTGTAGTTTCTCATGATGATAGATCTTCCTCCAAGCGATCAAGCTTCTTCTGAAGGACCTGCTCTGATACCAATTGTTGGAAATAATACTGAGAGTGGGGGTGAATCAGTATTAGCAAATCAATAATATTTTCATTTCCTTTATCAGATTCATATACGCTACTTCAGTTAATGATACCCGTGTGTATACACAACTGTGATTAATGCAACTAGAGTATATATAATAAACTTATGATTCAGTTAGTTCATCTTCAATGAGTGCATTAGAACATTATTAATCATATGAACAGTAAATAGAATAGATCATCACACATAAGAAGCACACATGAACACCATGATATAAGGTGGAAACCCAATGTGGGTGAAAACCACCTGTTGCAATTCGTCTCTATCTTCTTTTAATAAGAAACTTCTTTTTACAATATTTTTGTACTGGTGCAGTCTTATACCAGTATGCAGGCTTCTACCTGCAGAAGGCTACAACCTTCCCTCGTTCTCCAGCTTCTCCTGGAAGGGAGATACAACCCCCTTAGCTCTTGTACTAGCTAATGTACTAGTACGTAGGTGCTGACCTACAGAAGGCTACAATCTTCTCTTTTCTTCCAGGGACCACGTTTCATAAATTTTCAGACTGGATCCATTAGTCAAACAACAAGTATATTTACATCAACCAATCTTCTTTATACAAACCAATACTAAATCAACCAATCACTTTGCAAAATGTTGTACCCAGAAAACAGTAACAGTAACCAGAAACCAATCCTAAACCCAGAACACTGCAGTAATAAACAACAGCAGCTAAAACATATTTTATGAGACGTACGCTACTTCAAAATGTAGAAACCTACATACATACGCTGCTGTATTGAGGCCAACCAGTGTATACGCTGTCTTCACCTACTCAACCGGCGTGTATACGTGCCTCTGATGTGCTGAACCTGCATACAGATCTATAAAAGATAATTTACTCTTTTCACTTATTCAGACATCAGTTATACCCAGATTATCAGATTTATAGATCTAATTATGCGTCAAATATAACAGATCAAAATCACACAAAGATACTACTGTTCAAGCCTTAAGATCTTGACCCCTCAATAGAACTTATCCATATTTTAGTGCTCAGGTTCCTCCTTGGTTCAGATCCAACAATGCACCGTAACCCAATTCTAGATCTTGCTCTTCATAAGATATTCAATGCTTTAGAATTACTTTTTCCTAATGATCTCCTTCCCTTTTATAGTCTTAGGCCTTACTCAATACCATGGTCCAAAACCATTTAGAACCAATACTAGGGACCCAATACTTGGGTTCAACACTTCGGACACGATACCAAGGTCCAAAATCATATGTCCAAATACCAAGGACCAAATACCATGGACTAAAAAATAAGTTTTCCCACATGTACACGCTTTTACGTGCATGAAAGTGCGTGCATACGCATACACACTTTTTGATCGATGATCCCGCGTGTATACGCGGCTTGGTTAAGGGGAAACTGTGTATATATCTTTTTCCTTCATTCTGAGAGCCTGAACTGAGATCTGTCATCTGAGTGACTTGCCATCAAGGACAACACCTGTGTCATAGTGCCAAACCTGTGTCATAATGCCAACATAAACGTGACAATTTCCTACTCAAGTATAAAGGATAACTCATATGTCTTTTGTTTCTTATTCTATTTTTATGACTACTCTACCTATTCTCTCATTTGGACATTTTCAGTAACAAGTTGATGAACTAGTTGTTGCATTGAGTCCAATCGGTCCTCACTTTGGCTTAGGCAAGCTAGTTGTAGTTTATCCATAACTAAACTTATGAAATTAGTCTAGACAACTTCCTTTTCTTTCTTTTTTCATAGCATGATAATATCCTTCCTCATTCTCTTCCACCTCATAGAAGTTTCTCTAGAGACAACATGAAATAGTTGAAATACCTAAATATCCAATACATCTTTTGGATCATATGCTAGTTGAGTCGGTTTAAGTTATTGTGTTGAGGTAAAATGCCCCTTCATTTTCATTGATTTATAATTGTGTATTTTCTTATGTGTTCTTATGTTATCTTTTTAAAATATACATATTTCAAATTTTGTTCAATTTATAAGTTTAAAAACATAACAAATACATATCATCATACAATAAAAAAACATGGGAAGTATACTTTTTACTCAATTTGCATAGGATACAATGTATTGCCTTTGTGTAACAAATATCATATTGGGAAAAATATCCTTGGATGTAGCACTTTATATGGGTAAGAAAAACTCTCCTTTGAAGGGTGTTGGTCATTGCATTATTTCAAATACATAATTTTCAATATACTTAAAATAAATACGATCTTTCAAAAATGTTTCTTATATCCATAAGACATAGATTAAGTTCAAATAGCAAATGAAGTCATAAATGAAGGAAAATGGGTAGTAATTATAAATGGAAAGCTATTATTATGGATAGAGACCATAATGATACTAATGATTTGGAATTTAGGACATTATCAACCCATTTTTAGAGTCGTCATGGATTTACGTGGCATAGAAATTGTTTGCTAAGTTTTCTCTTTTTGGAGCAAACATTTTATGCTTCGTGAAAACATGAACTACATATTATGACCTAGTGATATAGGCTTATATGTCATTGGGAAAGGTAGATCTAACCTGGAATGTCAACCTTTTTAAAAGATAAGAGGATAGGTTTCGTCTTGTTGATATAAAAACCAAACCGAAAAATTGGGCTACGTATGCCAATGAAAAACAAAGAATTACAAACAAATATTATGAAGGAATAAGATAAAAAGAGATTGGTAAGGGAAATTTTTATTTTTTAGATATAGTCCAACATTATTATTTGAGGGGAGAGTCTTCAAAGGGCTTCCATGAGGATAAGATTTTCAAATATGATGATACACTTACATGATTATCTAATTTATCTGTAATTTTATTTCCAGTTCTTCTTATGTGGGTTGGGATGATCATCAAAATGGAAGGAAGGAGAAATTATACTCATATGAGTAGGATTTCATGTATCAAAATACAAGACATTATTCTAGTTTAGGTGCATTCTAGGATTCATTTGATTATGTTTATAACAAGTTGAGAATCTCCCACCCCATAAGTTTGGTCTAGCCTTGAGTCTAGGAAATCAGTAGTACATCTTGCAAGGCTTTCAATTTTACTACATTATTACTATTATATCCCACAAAACATATATAAATGTAGATATGGGATCCCAAATTATCCATGAAGATACACCCATATCCCACCTTGCTTGGGTTACCTTTTCAAGTGCCATAAAAAAATGAGCTTTAGAAAATTAAGGGGAGGAGGGATCTAAGAGGAGGGAATGGAAATTGTAGAAGAGAAGAGAAGGGGGGAATATTAATTCCTAGAATAGATAACTAACTATGAAGTAGCAAGACCTCCTCACATAAGACGTGCTAGTCTTTTTGTATTGAGGTCTGCATGATAATTGATTCCTTTACATTATTTTGAACTATGATCCAATGAAAGTTGTGAAGGAGGGAGAGATTCTTGAATATGTGATAATTCCTCTCTTTCCAAATATCCACAAGAGGACACTTAGAAGGGTATTTCAAATGAGGCTCAAGTTAGGATTGTTAAAAGGATGAGCCCTCCAATTGTTAACAATGCAAGGGAGACTAGATATATCACGATTTTATCTCTTCATGCTAGCTTGTAGATTTCTCAATAGATGATTGCAATAGGGAGAAATCTTGCAGAAGTGCTCCACATTTCAGCTTCATGAAGGCACAAATAATAGCAAGAGATGTCCCTATGATTTCATTTCTAAATGTTATTCCAAGTTAAGGTTTTCCATTTAACTGAGGGCCACAAGAAGATGCAAATTTTGAGCCATATATTTGTTTGATAGATGCTACTCAAAATGGAATATTTTAGAAATTCTTTGAATCATAGTTCCAAGATATATGCTTCATAGATGGAAGGGAATCCATCTCGCTGGTAACCCCATTCTAGTTATCTACTAAGTTCTATATTAGGATGATTCTTTACTACATCTTTAAATAAAATTTCAACCAATCCTCTTGACCTGTGACTTTATTCCATCCTTCACAACCATGCATGCAAATGAAACAACTACAACTCGAACTTATACCATTGGATGTTAAAGAAAATGTTTTCATTGAATTGTTCTAGCAGTTCTAATGTCAATGTGCAGAAAATTTGTAGTTGTAAATACAATTTCACCTCTGTCGTCTATATTTTGTGTAATAAAAAAAATAGCTCCCTTCTTTACACCCCTCATTGTAAATTCCATTCCATTCTTCCTGAATTTAATCACATTGAATTAAGTAATATGTGTGAATCCATTTCTTGGGCTCAAACTATATCAACATAGAGTGAATACGATGGTTGTATTATTTGAAGAGGCCTTCACTACATTGGGAAAACAATAATCAAAACCATAGCACCATAAATGTCATAGGTTTGGTCTCGTATAACATGACCTTAGACCTTTAGAGACAATGCAATTTAGTTATAACATGTGAAAAACTTGATCAATTCAATTCTAGTACTTGTAATTTAAGTTTAGTACTTGTAATTTTTCAGACAACACTTGCTATAACATAGTTTTAGATAACACTTGTTGCATAATATGTTTGGTTCAATGAAAAAAGTACACAAAGAAACAAGATTGAAATTAGTGAGGTCCATGATGTTGCTTTCCTTCCCATGACCTTCAAGCCCACCTGACTGAATTTGTGACCCAACCAACTGGGAAAAACCTTTCCGACATCCTAGCCCTATGGAACCTCCACAAATTCCCTAACCCTCTGTGCCCAAGCCCTAATTTCCACCCATAATGTTTTCAAACCATGTGCTCAAATCATCAAGTTCCTATCACCTCTCTTAGCCTCCTTAGAGAACCCTTAGTATCCAAACTCTTTCAACTTTATTCCTCTCCTCTCTCCCCAAAACTTCAACAAACCCAAATATGACAAAATGACCAGAGTTCCTTCTCACCATCCTCTCCTTCTAAGACTTATTCCCTCTCCTTCCCCAAAATATTTATTCCCCATTAATGGTTCACCTACCCATTCTTTAAGTCCCATAACTGACATTCTCTCCCGCCCCCACCAAATAATAAGAATTAATACATGATAAATAATTAAACAATTTTAGTTATTTAATCAAAGTCAAAGAGTCATGAGAGGGCCAAAATTAATTTAATATTAAATTATTCATAAGGTTATACTTAAAATCATAGTCAAGCTTAATCAATGTTAACGCTAATCATAAGCTTAATCATTAATCAATCATCTAGCATAATAGACCATAGAATACTAGCATATCCATGTGAGTTATGGGTATGTAGATATCATACACATACCTTGTATTTATACCTCAATGCATTTTGTTTTTCCATTTAGTCCAATAGGTTCCTTTTTTAGAGAAACATATCAAGCACTAACATTTATTAATGACTTCTAAATATAAAAATCTCCAAAGTGGAATGATATTTGTTTATATTGGAATTGTAGTCCACTAGTTTTACCTATTAGGATTTGTAAAGGCACTTCAATAAATTTAATATATCAATTCAAATTACACAAGTGACACCATATAAAGAGAAAAAATTAAATTGAGGTTGGTTATTATCATATTTTCATTGAAATTATACATTTTTTTTTGGTTAAGTCGGGAGAAAGAAATCTACTTTCACTACGGAAAAGGGGCAAACAATAAGTTATTTTTTTAAAAAGGAAATTCCAAATACATTATCACATTAGTTTAGTGGTTGTCATTTATTAATATAAGTATGAAATTGAGGAATGGAAATGGCATCCAAACAAGAGACCATGAAATTAACAAACCTTGGACTTTGTGTGAGATCTCTACCTTATACCCTAATTTTCTTAGGAGTTTCTCCTATGATATGGTGAAGCATGTATCCCAACATAGACTAAATTAAATTAACACCCAATTTTGCACTAGTATAGATATTATATCTTGTACCAAATGGAAGTAGTCCATTGTCATGGCCCTCCATATCAACATTTTCTTCAATAAATATCTTAGGCCTAAAGGTAAATGGGCTCTTCCATATAGTTAGGTCTTTTAAAATGGCTTGCATATTATATCCTTTAGATATATTATGACAATTAATTGTTAATATTTTATGTTTTTCTATGAAAAATCATTAGAGAAGTGGGTGAAGATGCAAAGGGCCTTTTTTTTGATATATTAATGAATTATAGATGATGAAAATCAATGTCACTCATCACTTTATCTAGTTTGTCTTGTGCTAAAAATATAAACATACCATTCCATAGGTGAAGATATTAATAAGATCCCCTAGAGGAACTATTAATGAAGATGATCCCAAAAAATAAGCACAACACCCTTTGTCAAAAGTATCTTCATCCCAACATGATCTCTCACACTACTATGTGATATTGCATATATTTATTTTATTGGTGCTTACAGATCTTATGTCACCCTAAACATAATACATCCTCCTAACAATATTTTCACTCCTTACATATAAATCTTAATATTAAATATCCATTAACCTTTGCAATAATAGTAAGTAAAATATGCAACAGGAAAAAATCTAATTCTTCTAAATGAGAACCAGTTGTAATTTTAACACCCTTTATATATTCTGTACAACCAAATTTTTTTTTTTTGAAACTCTTTTTTAAGTCGCCTATATGTATTTTCCTATAATTGTTCAATAATTTGTGTGTATTATCTTAATATTAAATAAGCATTAAACTTTTCCATAATAGTAATGGATATAAAAAATGAAATCCAAAAAAATCCAATTCTTCTAAATGGGAACCAATTATAACTCTAACACCCTTGATATATTTGGCATGCTCTAACCCCTTTATATATTTTGCATGAACAAAGGTTTTTTTTGTTTCCAACTCTTTAAATTGTCTAAATGTATTCTCCTATAGTTGCACTATACACAAGTTTCCCATACCCCATTGAATTTCCTATTCTCGATACTCGCTCAATTCATTCAAGCAAAGAGGAAACATAACCAAAGGGAAAATATGTAGAGTGGTGTGGAGATTGATAGGAGCCACAATAACTATTGATTCAACAGAGAGGAGCCCATAACCAAATAGAAAAAATTTAGAGCAGTGTGGATATTGCCAGGAGCCATAGTAACTATTGCCCCTCCTCACCACGACACTGCTAGCAGGGTTGCAGGATTTACTCTCAGCATCCATGGGGTGTAGAGTCTGGAAGGAGCCCATAACCAAAGGGAAAAAATGGAGAGCAGTGTGGAGATTGCTAGGAGCCACAGTAACTATTGATTCGGTAGAGAGGAGCCCATAACCAAAGGGAAAAAATGGAGAGGAATGTGGAGATTGCCAGGAGCCACAATAACCATTGCTCCTCCTTCACATGACATTGCTAATGGTGCTGTGGGATTTACTCTTAGCATTCATGGGGTGCAAATTCTGGAACAAAGTATTCATGAAAAAATAACAAAAGCTCAAGTCTTGTTCACTCCTTCTTTCTCTCGTTTTCGCTCTTCAAACATGTCAAAAACTTAGATTTTTCTAAATGTGTTGATCAATTGCATGTCCAAGATATCCCGTTGGCCTCCAAATCCCTTAAAAACCTAGTGAGGGAAACCTGACCAAATATAGGAATGTATTTCAAATATAGGGTGTGTAGGGTTTGTGAATAAATGTACTCCCTTGAAGGATGTTGCCACTTCCATACCCATAAATCTAGATTCTGGAAGGAGCCCATAACGAAAGGGAAAAAATGGAGAGAAGTGTGGAGATTGCTAGGAGCCACAATAACTATTGATTCAACAGAGAGGATCCCATAACCAAAGGGAAAAAATGGAGAGCAGTGTGGAGATTGCTAGGAGCCACAATAACTGTTGCCCCTCCTCACCATGACACTACTAGCAGGGCCGTGGGATTTACTCTTAGCATCCATGGGGTGTAGAGTCTAGAACGAAGTGTTCATGCAAAAATACCAAAAGCTCAGGTCTTGTGCACTCCTTCTTTCTCTCGTTTTCGCTCTTCAAACACGTCAAACACTTAAATTTTTCTAAATGTATGGATCAATTGCAAGACCAAGATATCTAGTTGGCCTCCAAATCCCTTAAAAACCTAGTTAGGGAACCCTGACCAAACATAGGAATGTATTTCAAATCTAGGGTTTGTAGGGTTTGTGAATAAATGTACTCTGTTGAAGGATGTTGCCACTTCCATACCCAATTTGTAGGATTTAGGTATTAAGGGCTTGACTAGGATTTGTAAAAGCTTAGCCCTATTTATAGCGGGAAAATCCTCAAATTTTCCTACTTGTTCTCCTTCTCAAACCTTGACTACACTTTGTAGTCTTGTATGCAGCTCCTCAACACATAAGCTCCTCAATACTTCCAAATTACCCTCTAATGGTAGCGATTTCCACCGGAATTTGGTCACGACCCTTCTTATTTTCTTCTTGGATTCTCAACAAAAGCATTTTATTCCATATTTAGCACAACCATTGCCTTGTGAGTAGATAATGTAATGTTGGGACTATCAGTAACGAACCAGTGAAAAACACTTCGCTTATGTTGTAGTAATCTGCAAGCTGCAATGGTGTTTTGGAATGCATGTAGGAAACACCATTCACTACATAACATTGTTTTCCATCAATGGTGGGTGCTTGGTTTGAGAGGATTATTGTTTGAGTAATTTTTATTTTCTCATAGTGGAAAGATCCTTGTGGATTTGGACGAGCTGCACTAGCTGTCAAGTTCCATCTATACAACATTGGCCATTCAAATTTTGAGAACTTGATTATATAGGATAGGTGTAAACTCCTAGATATTTTAAAATTCAACTTTGTTTAGCTGAGATTATTTGGGGCTTTCTTCTTCTTGAACCTAACCTGAACAATACAGTTTGGAACATGCTTCGGGAGACTTGAACCTGGATAGATGAGATGGCAAGCCACAATCCCAACTACTCAAACCAAAAAACCATTAACCATTCTTTGAAATTTATTTTTAATAGCTATCCCCAATTTCTATGATGATATTTTATCTATATTTTCTGGTAATCATAAAACATTATCAATCATACAGATATACATTCATCTATCTATCTATTTGTAAAATCTATAAGATTATCTCACACATGCATTATGCTAAAACCAAAGTAATCAGGGCAAGAACCAAACTTGATGGTTCTGGCCTGGTTCACAGACCAATCAATATCGGTTGTTGGAACCCCTGGAATTGGTCCAGAAACCTGCTTCTGGGAATTGTTGTAGTGGAAAATGCTAGTATTAAAAATAACAGGACTTTTGAAACAAGTTGATGCAATAATGTAATATTCTTGAGGTGGCTGATCCACGGTGACTAGAATAGAGTAGGAATCGCCAGCATGAATGTCAAGAGAATCATATACATTTTGAACAGTGTGAGATCCTTCTACCTCCACAAGCTTCAATTTGTGACCCTGAATCCTGAAGTTCAAAGATGATGACAATCCCACATTTGAAATTTAGAGGCGGTATGTTTTCCCTGCAGATTAACAGATGGGTCATTTTAGATACATCTCAAGAGAAGAAGCAATGGATTCAACATCCATCAGATAAAATCAAAATAAACTGGATCTTGTGAATTGTTGAAAGGCTAGAAACACATGTACTAAATCTACCAAACTGCCTTATGATAGAGATTAGCAATAAGTACCTTGTTCCATTGTAATTGCTATTTCATTTGGCAGTGCATGACCATGAATATGAATAGCATCAGGATTACTAATAGATCTGAACACGTGAAGTGTTCTTCTAAGGATCTTCCCAAAGATAGAATATGGTCAAATTGATGCATTGCAAGAGAACATTCCAGTGGATAGGCTGAAGTTGAACATACCCAGTCTCTTTAATTTCAAGAGATATACATGTTTCAGGGATGGATTAATAACTTACTAAAGCATTGGTTTTGTACTAGTCACCTATAAGAAGAGTGATATCACCATCAGGCGGAGGGAATGGAACAAGGATCAGGGCCCTACTAGCTACATTTAGTCCTCCAAATCCCCCTGTAGCTTTATGCAAATACAATGATGGAAAGTAATAGTAGCTACCCATATGGTCCTTCAGCTGGAACTTGTACATAATTTTTTCCCCTAGTATGGGGCAGTTTGTGCGAGGTACTCCATCTTGGTACGAATTTCTCTGTTTGCTGGATGCCACTCCTGTACCAAAACTTGTTTAAAGACCTCAATGCAATATAGCAGATCAAAAAAGAAATCCATGAATCTCAGTCGGCCAATCCACAAAGATAGAACCCAAAGAATTTACCAAGTTGATAAGAAATCTTAATCGAGGTTGTTAAAGACATTCAGAAAGATATTATCATTGGTGATGTTGGGTGTGGAGACTAATTATCTTCTATATTCAATGGTATCACCGCATTGGACCCCAGTTCGTGATGGGGTGGAAACACCATCTGTGTATGTATGCCACCAGGGGGTTCCAAAGGGGGCGACGACGATTATTTGGAGCCTCCTCTTGGTGGGGGATCGAGGGAAACGCCCCCGAAGCTAAAAATAGATGTAAAATTTCCTTATAAAATGTTGTAATTTCGTAGTCAACCTGGGTTGTTCATTACGTGGTGCTCTGACAGTAGAAGTTATGTTTAATTTAGGGTTTTTTTTCCTTATAAGGAAACCCCTCGTTGTATATGAGGGAATTGTATTGCGTCTATGTACATCTATATTTTGAGTGATAAAGGGAGAGGAGATTGTGTGAGAGTGAAGAGTGAATTACAATGGATCTACGGTAGGTTGTATCTCTTCATTTTGTTGGATAATATAAAAGGAAGGACTTCCTGTTTCTTCGTGGACGTAGCCCAAATTAGGTGAACCACGTATATCTATGTCTCTTTTGTTTTATGTATTTTCTGTGTTTATATTTCTGCAATATATTTTATGTGTTCCATTGCTCTGTAATATATAATTTTCTAATAGGTGACACTGTGAATATGGGGTCCAAGAAATTGTCCATTTATTAAAATCCCCTACAACAATAACAGAATGTGTCTCAGAAAAATCCTGGCAAACCATATGTGAGCTACAACTATTGGCATTGAAACATGCCTGCGATTTTTTAAAACTGTACCTGCTAAGGAATACTAAGAGGCCGTATTGTGCCCCATGGAATGTTCCATGTAAAATATCTATAGGGATCTTCAGCTAGAGAATAGCAAAAAAATGCCATGATGAAAAACAACCTCAAGGAACCCATTGAATTCTTGTTGAAGATCCTTGGCCCTTTTTCTAGGTCTTTATTTATATGTTTATTGGTCTCTAGCAAGATGGGCTTCTTCAACAATGGTTTCTTTTACTTTGCGTGGTAAGAAATTGGCTTCTTAAGAAAATTGGTTGCATTCTCATATATATTAGATAAAAACAGCATAGATCTTGCAATGCATGATAGTTATAACAAAATAAATTCTAATTAAACTGAATGGATCAATAGTCCACATTCCATAAACTTGGACTGAGATAGTAGAAGCAATCAATACCTTACTCCAACTTTTTTGTAAACAACCCAACACAAGCCAAGCCTTAAAATTACACACCAAATGCACAAATTCTTGGGAAACTCTTTACTCCATTCTACCTCTGGCCTGTAGTTTTTTTATTATAAAAAATGTACCTGTGATTGTGTTTGTGGTTGTATTGATCTACAAGCCTGAGATGAGAATTAAAATTTTGGCTCAACTCTTGTGCTTAGTTGTGTGTGCTCATTACAATGATGGGTGCACCTATGGGGCTAGTAGCTATAATGAATGCATTAATGCAATAATTATAACCTATTTAAAGTGGGTAATTGACGAGAAAATTTGAGGTGATGAGTAAAAAATTACATATATCCACATTTAAGGATTGTTTATTATAAACCTGGAAGACATTGCACACTTAGCTTATCAAAACATGACATAGAATACTCATTGACCAAACCAATAATACCAGGTGTAGAAGGAAACCAAATTGAATCTAAGAAAAAGGGATGATACTTCCGAAGGACCAAATCTGAAATTATTTTTCTCCAACAAGTCCTCATTAAGTACCTTTTGAATCTAAAATCCATTGCAGGCGGCTATCAAATTCGTTAGCTAGTAATCAAGGAGAATGTTAAAAGTATCTAGCCTATCCATTGGTTTTCGTAGTTTATTATTTACCTCTTTAAACGTGAAAATTTCCTACTCAAGTATAAAGGATAGCTCATATGTATTTTGTTTCTTATTCTGTTGTTATGACTGCTCTACCTATTCTCTCATTTGGACATTTTTAGTAACAAGTTGATGAACTAGTTGTTGCATTGAGTCCAATCGGTCCTCACTTTTGCTTAGGCAAGCTAGTTGTAGTTTATCCATAACTAAACTTATGCAATTAGTCTAGACAACTTCATTTTCATTCTTTTTCCATAGCATGATAATCTCCTTCCTCATTCTCTTCCAACTCATAGAAGTTTCTCTAGAGACAACATGAAATAGTTGAAATACCTAAATATCCAATACATCTTTTGGATCATATGCTAGTTGAGTCGGTTTAATTTATTGTGTTAAGGTAAAATGCCCCTTCATTTTCATTGATTTATAATTGCGTATTTTCTTATGTGTTCTTAAGCTATCTTTCTAAAATATACATATTTCAAATTTTGTTCAGTTTATAAGTTTAAAAACATAACAAATACATATCATCATACAATAAAAAACATGGGAAGTATACTTTTTACTCAATTTTCATAGGATACAATGTATTGCCTTTGGGTAACAAATATCATATTGGGAAAAATATCCTTTGGATGTAGAACTTTATATGGGGAAGAAACACTCTCCTTTGAAGGGTATTGGTCATTGCATTAATTCAAATACATAATTTTTCAATATACTTAAAACAAAATATGATCTCTCAAAAATGTTTCTTATATCCATAAGATAGATTAAATTCAAATAGCAAATGAAGTCATAAATGAAGGAAAATGGGTAGTAATTAGAAATGGAAAGCTATTATTAGGGATAGATACCATAATGATACTAATGATTTGGAATTTAGGACATTATCAACCCATTTTAAGAACTGTCAAGGATTTACGTGGCATAAAATTTGTTTGCTAAGTTTTCTCTTTATGGAGCAAACATTTTATGTTTCGTGAAAACATGAAGTACATATTATGACCTAGTGATATAGGCTTATATGTCATTGGGAAAGGTAGATCTAACCTGGAATGTCAACCTTTTTAAAAGATAAGAGGACATGTTTCCTCTTGTTGATATAAAAGTCAAAACCTAAAAGTTGCGCTATGTAGGCCAATGACAGACTAAGAATTACAAACAAATATTATGAAGGAATAAGATTAAAAGAGATTGGTAAGGGATTTTTTTTTAGATATATCCAAAATTATTATTTGAGGGGAGATTCACTCATCTCTTGAGATAGGAGAAACTGAAACAAGGGAATCTTTTGCTCAAAATACAAGCTTTATGTTTGTTGCACAAGACTAAAAAACTTGAGTGCCATGGGATTCCAGAAATTTGACAAAGCATAACCTAGTAGTATGACTATTTATGATGGGTTTGCATACATGCCCTAACTGTCTTAGTAAAATTCTTGAATATAAGAAAGCCTGCAACTTGGAATAATTTGTAGAATAGGGGAATGAACTCGGTAGGTAATACACTTACGTCTGTATGGGCCATAAATGTAGGCTTTACATTGATGAGACAAGGTCAAAAAGGCATTGACAGATGAACTCTTCATTGTTCATTGAATTTTAAACATGTACACACTGGGCAACAGATATATTGCATTCATCATTGGTTTTGTAGATCTTTGGTACACTAGGCATTGAATATTGTGTTATCACTTTCATCACTGCTTCTGTAGATATTCTATCTTAGGACCTAGACAGAGTTATGATGGGAGCTGCAGGTCTGTCTATTATTTTTATACATATGCGGTAATCTTAAGATTCATAGTGGAGTTTTGTTGGGCCAGCTATGCAACCCTCCTCTCAGAATGGACATCAATGGGGTTGAATCTAGAAGGCCAAGTACTCTTTTCATGAATGTAGACATTGAATGGCAGCAGAGGATCAACACTAAGTACATGGAATCCTGAATCCTACAGAGCAAAATATATGCGAATGGAGTGGCATCTCATGTTCCTTTGAATACATGGTTATTGGTATATTTCTGGATTCCATAGGACTCTTAGGTAAAGTTCCTCGACAATTTGCAACTCTTAAATCTCTCTGATCGCTTGTAATGTCTGTGACCAATCTCACTCGTACACTTCCAAGAGATATTGGAGATTACAACAACTTAGTGTTGTTAGATCTATGTGGAAATAAACTAATAGGAACTATACCCTCTGAAATTGGTAACCTCAATAATCTCCAGAACCTTACTCTTAACCACAATGAATTTGAAGGAACCCTCCCTCCAAATATTAGAAATTGCTCTAGTTTGGTTGATTTAATTATATATTATATTTGATAACCAATTGAGTGGTGAGAGTTATGTTAAAATTGACAACTAGAAGCAAACTCCATGTGGGTCATCTTATTTATGGCAGTTAATATTTTTCTTGGATCCATCTCATTGAGAGGTGTAGGATTGATCTAAATATCATCCGATCCTGATAAGTATTCATGGATATATGAATTTATTTGTGTTATGGGACAATTCGTCAAGGTTGGCCAACAACCAAATAACCCCCACGTGTGCTCAACGTTTTAGTATAAAAGGAGGTGGCTTGATAGTCATTTGGACACACACTTCTCTCTTGATTTCTCTCCACTTGTTTTGGGTTTTAGTGGTAAGAGAAATCTAAGAGGAGGAAGCCCTAAACATAGGCCTAGAAGGAGACCTTATACACAGTAAAATAAGGATTCCCTATCCATTGTTATAATGAAGCCTAGCCACAGTCCAAGAAGGAGATCTAACACGGTGAAGGAGACCTAATAACTGACCCCAACATAGTTTTATCATGCTCTAGCTGCAGGTCATATCATGCACTAGCTAAACACAGTCATGCCCTAATCTATACGTTGTTTTGGAAGGGTTTGCGACAACCCTTAGACATGACAAAAGGGATGCCTTGGCCGCAGTAAAGAGGATTCTATAGTCAACCTAAAGAGGCTCCTATACGCTACCCTTACCTACTCCTATATGTTGCCCATATCTGCTCCTATACATTGCCCATACATGCTCCTATATATTTACGCAACAAGGCAACCCTAATGCAGACTTCAGGAGGCCTTAAAGGAGCCCTAGTCATAGATCTAGTAGACGTAGCTGTAGCAAGAGAAAAGCCCTAACTATAGCATAAGGGACCTTATCACAGTGTGAAGAATGAATGTGTTTGGGTGTTGACATGTGCAGTTAGTTAGGCATTTGGATGCCACATCTGTGTTAAGGAGATAGGTAAAAGTGTTGGGCTTGAAAATACCTCAAAGGGTCATCATGGAGGGAAACATATCTAGGTAGGAACACAATAGTCATTAAGAGAAATTCTAGGCCAGTTTTGATGAGCTGTTAGGGATTGTGCTTAGTACCCTAACCAAACCTAGAATTACAATAGTATAAAAGTTCAAGTGTTGACATTTTTATAGATTAAATGTTGTATCTTTAATGATGATTGTACATCTGGGATACATTTGCTAAGAGGTATTCTATGTGCTAGGCCGCAAGCCATAGCACCATAGCTAGGACTTCTAATGGCAGTCAAGGGTGTGCAACACAATTGTATCAAGATGCAACACAAGGAGATGTAGCATGATGGACACAGTAAGGTATAGTTTGAAGATGCAACACATGGAAGTGAAACATGATGAAGTGGTGCAGTGGTATGATATGTGCAACATGATGATGAAGAGAAGAATGTTGGGTACAACACAATGAGGTACAACTCAGTAGTGGTGCATCTTGGTGTAGCTCAGTGATGATGGACGTGGTATGATGGTGCAACATGGTGAAACACTATGATAGCTATATCAAGGTGATGGAATGACCTGAGTCCATATCAGTTACCTCATGAGACATCTTCTTATACAATATCTATGCTCTTATCTTGTCAAGTCAAAGTGTTGACTTTTGTTGTATATGTACTCTCTCTCTACTGAACTATTGAAGAAACATATAATAAGAATTGATAAAGGGTTTCCCCACATTAGGGTTTGTCCCTTGCTAGCACCACATTTTGTGTCCTCTTGTCTTGGCTTGTCTTCTGTGATTTATGTTTATGTTCTATCCACAGTTTATTATTATGCTGATGTGATTACTAATCTAGAAAATATATTGAGCTAACTATGAAAATTGAAACACATTTCTCTAATCATAGAACATACCTAAAATTAACAAATTAAGATACCACCTGAGCTTGACAAGATATAGAACTTGAAAGTTCTTTTAGGAGGTGGGAATCCAAAAATTGAAGGTGAACTTCCTCTTGAACTTGGAAACTATAAGAATCTTACTATTTTGGGGCTTGCAGAAATAAGGATTTCTAGAAAAGTCCATCCTTCATTTGGATCATTGAGAAAACTAAAAGCACTTGAACTTTACACAAATATACTATCAGGATCAATCCATATTGGCTGAGCGCTTGTTCTAAACTTGTATATCCATAGATCTACAGAAATAGTTTGTCAGGTATCAATGCCCTCTTGGCCTATCACCTAAAGAGGAGAAAACATTGCTCTCCTATGGGTTATTTCTACCACTAGAGGATGAAAAGAAAAACTTGTAATATAGGACTGTCTTGAATTGCTAGAAGAAGAGTTGGTTGATGGAGCATTTTTCTGTCTCAAGGGTGGTCTACTACTACCATCTGGGAGTTGAGGGTTTCCTCCTCGAAAGGAGAGCCCTGTCTGGAGAGAATGGTACTCGTTCAAGTTACATATTTGGGAAGTTCTTAGAAAATAGTTGAAGACTGTTTCTGAAGACATTGGAAAGGGATATCTCATTCAATACACAACTCCCTTGGGAGATCCTTCATATTTGGTATTATGAGATTACAACTTCTATTCCAATTAAATTAGTCATGCATAACTATTCCTTTCTAAATTTGCACTATCTTGACTATCAAGGTTTCCTATTTTAAATTTGTTCAATGTTGCATATGTTTTTGGAACAGCTAAATTTATTTTATATTGATAACTTAAAAATTAAGTGATGAATATTAGTCATCATATTGGTAATATTACAAGTATAAAATCAGATTCTGATATGATCTTTGATGGGAAATGTATGATAGAAAAATTGAAGAGCTTTGTGTAACTAATAATTTCAACATTCTATTTTTTAGGCCACCTTTCTTTGAATCAGTTCACTTCCCTTTGGCATGTACACTTTTTATCACCATTCATGACACATAATTTTTTAGGCTTACCCTTCTCTCAACTTCACATCTGGCTCGTGGTGTCTGTGAAACAGATAATGCACCTCTAAATTTTTTCGTTGCATGACCAAAAACTATTTTCTTCCATGAGGTTGTTAAAAAAACTCCTTGCCATGTGGGGTCAAATTACATTAACAATTTTATTTGTGTTATCCCTCCCTGTTTCTTAGTTCTCTGCGATGTGTATTATTCCTCAGTTTATTTTCAATCATCATTGATGTGCACTCTGAGTGGCCCTCATCACGCAAGAAATTTCAGTCAACTTCAATCTATTTCCCTCATGATCTTGCTTTGAAGAGTTGGAAACAATCGTTGCAGGTCATTCTACTGAGCATTGTGGTTTAGTTTTGAGCTAATGGTTTTAGATTTACAACTCACTATTTTGAGGTTGTCTATAATACAGGGCTTCAGAAAAGGTGAGCTTGTTACAACCATTCAGATTCGAGTATGAAGTTCATCATATAATAGTGCAAAATTGTTAAACAATTTAATTTAATTATTCACTCATGGGAAAACAATGTCATTCATGTATCATGTTTCTTTTCTAGTATTCATAGTCAATCAAGTTTGTTCTTCAAGAACTTTATCATGGATCAACATTTAATAAAAATTTAGGGCTTAAGATGTTGTGGGCATAATTATTTATCTTTCCAGTCTCTCGCATCTCATGGGCCCTTGCTAACAATCTTCACAACTCTGCAAAATTAATCCCTCCTTAATTCTCTCTTGCACACATCTTCTGCAAAGGGCCTTCTCATTCAACATCTTACCCTCCCCTTCCTTCCTACCCAAAGAATTCCCCTGGGATGTGAAAACATAGAGTAGCTTCCCACCCTTCATCTCTTCCCACTCTTCATGTATTCAATCAAGGAGTTTGCACATCCAATAGAAGATTGGATCAACCATCAGAAGAAGAGCTCAGATGGGTTCCACCATCATGTTTTCATTATCAACGATTTCTTCCATGGATGGACTTGGAACACAATTGCGAAGCTCGACATTTCCAGGATCGTATTCTACCCTATTGTTGCTTTTTTTGCTTCTGTCATTCTTGCTCTCTAGAAATACATGTCACATGAACACGTATCAGTAGATAATGATGCAGTCCATATTCTTGAACTACCTCACCCCATTAGTTTTCCTTGATATCAAGTCTCCCCCCTTCTCCGTAGGTACAAGAATTCAGATAGTGTCATTAAATTTGTGAGATATAACATGGATTTGAATGTGGAAAGTAGGGGTACCCTTATCAATCCTTCTATGATCTAGAAGATGTTTATATATATCATTTGCGTAAGGTTGTTTTTGGTAGGCCTGCTTGGTTTGTAGGTCCTCTGCTTCCTCCTCATGTTTTTAGGTTGGAGCGAGGAACAAACATGGTTGACAACGGGATGATGGTAGCAGGGTTTGGTGTCAGTCTCCTTTTAGCCTTCATCCTCTTGGGCAGTGCCTATCATGCAACCTTCCACTATGTTGATGCTTTTTGCTTTCAAATTTTCTTCTGCCATCAACTTGACCAGTCCTTATCCCTCCATCAACTTGGTGGGCTTGATCACCATGTAGTATTCCTAGATCTTGGTGATCCACTTCCCTCTTCTTCTATCCACATCTAGCTAGCAGATCATAACATTCAAAGAGACAAGGGGAACATAGGTCACTATTAGAGCTTGCAGTGTGTATTCCCTAAAGGACTTAAAGGCTTTAACCAAAGTGTAGGCATGTTTCTCCATGATGTTATACTTTGATGTTATACTTTAGTTCAACATCTACGAGGTCCTTGCATAAGAAGGAAATGGGTTTCTCATGACCTTCATCATTCTTATGTAATAATACTGTAGCTATAGTATGCTAAGAAGTGAAAGGGAGTTCATAAACTCCTTCGTATAATTGGGACTTGTTCAAATAGGAGTTAATCCCAGAGCTTTATTTATGGCCAAGAACTATTCTTGGGAAAGAACATCCCAGTTTATATCACTATCCTTCTTAAGCATGGCTATCATATGTTTGGTAAGTTTAGCAAATTTAGGGATAAACCTCCCCACCCTCCTTTGTTGGATGAGCTCTTTTTCCTCTCCATTATTGAGAGCTTGTTTACTCTTCCTTGCCTTTGGTTGAGCTAGGTTGACGTGGGGTTGGTGGAGCAATCAAGAAATTCCTTAGCATGCTGATTTTATCGAAGAAATACTAAATCACCTTCTATTGACAGTGTTGGACCCTCCAACATGTCAATGGGATCTCCCTGGTAAGAAGTCCCAAGTAGACCTCAGACTGTTTGGTGTAGGAGTCCTAGCAGTGCGCTATAAGGTAATGCCTTGACCATGATGTTGCAGAGAGGTAAGTAAGATAACTCTATCAGTAGCAAGGGTATGACCACTGCGGTGAGTCAAGGAAGATGCATGAGAGGTTCTAACACAAAGGGGGTGGGATGAGTACACCCCTTGACAACCTTTATCAGTACTCAGCTGGGAAGGTAACACACGAGCAAAGATGCATCACAAGCTCGAAAGCAGAGCGGTAAAAAATCCAAAGTGATCGTTCAACAAACAACACATTTGCAACAAGATTCTTATAATTTCATATGTATTAGTTCATACACAAATATGTAAGTTAAATAACATATATCATTAAGGCAACTGGAACAGTCCAACTACAATGACAACATATGCATGAAAATTTTCTCGCTCTTATTATATAAAGAAGTGTAAGTTCCAATCATACAATACATCCATGTAAACCTGCTACCCCATCAATGAAACATTACTGCCAAATCTGCTTGCTCCTCCAAAGAGATGAACTAGCTCCGTGCAGTGGAGAAGCCAAGGCATGTTACAATACTATCCAAGATTTCTTCAAGATAGTCTTAATAACAGCTTGGCTGACCAAAATCCCATACAAGGATTTATGAGGGACTATTTATAGCAAAGGGTGAGGTGACCCTTAACATTCCCCTTTGTGACCATTCAACTACCCTCATGACTCTTCACCTACTCTATGACTATTACATCCACTGTTGAGACTTGACTTACACTTGACATGACTCAACATTACAATCCAGATGTACCGATGTGAACAATGGCTTTAACAAGCCAAACTAGACTTCATTCTCACTTAGACAACTATAGAAGTACAAATGCTCGACATCCTCATGATGATCAATAGTAACATATTGTTACCAAGATTGGTAGTCCTTGAGAGTGTTCGTGTGTTCCATTGTGAAATCTGTCTGAAACCTGAAACTTGTCTCCATAGAATTTGGGTACAATGATTAGGCTCCTCTGTCCAACTCATCTGAAAGCATGTGCATCATTGTCCTCAATGTGGCTAGACCAGAAACATACTTGCGCATGATGATTTCATTGATAGGCAAGTCTGGGCTGGTTTCGGTGTGCATCAACTCATCAAAAATTCAAGCTCCTATCAGACCTACTTCTTTGTCTTCACCTGGGCGAGAGTCCCAAGTGATGGGATCACATGTGTGTACACCACAACATCCATGCTCTTGAATACTCGTGCATGGGCAGCTTATATGCTAGTGATGAGTTGCGGTAGGTCTTCATAGTTCCAGATCTAACTCTGGATACATGCTTGCAGCTCGACCACATTCGAGCTCATCTTCTTTGGCAAGTGAAGTGGGGTGCCCTTGTACTTTATAGTCCATGCTTGCATGTTATCAACAACAGCATGCATGTTCTTCAAAATGTGTGCTCTTCTCACACATCACTGCTGCCATCCATAGAGATGGATGACTACTTGGTGCACGGTACCAAACTTGGAGTACAATGCTCACATAACTGGGTCAAGGTGTAATACTTCATCTAGTATTTCCTTCTTTAGTTCTGCTCGTGTGGACATTGTCACCAAGTCTCCTACTTTCTTGGCCACCTGTAGTTCCTTCGTTAGTCATTAATTCTTAGCTATGAGGAAGTGAACACTTGAGCTAGTGGCTTCAGCATACACTCTAGTTGCATTGGCCAAAGTAGCTAGATTCTTGTGCACATCAGTCACGATCACCTATTCTTCAACTAACGTAGGAGATGTTTGGTCCTTTGGAGTCGATACTATGTGAGACTACACAACTCTGTGATGAAATTTGTCGAAGGAGATATTGTGCACCTCTGCTTCCTTCTGACCACCAAGGATCTTAGTGCCTCCTTGGCCATTCGAGACTTGCTTATCACCTGGATGCATTGAAGCGGGTGATTCGACCTATTTGTGGTGAGGTATGAGGTTGGTTTCCTGTTCCAACTCCTGCTGCTCCATGTCTACATCCAACTGTTCAAGCACCTGTTCTATCTCATGAGGAAAGTCTTGCCCCTGTGATGGTTCACCTTATTTGCCTAATGCCAGCTATTCAGATGAATCAACAACTTGTACGGGCATTTCTTCACATGTCTGTACATGATGCACCCCATGTTGTATCTTCCTCTTCTATGCTTCCTTCTCCTATTGGTGTGGCTCTTGTTCTTTCCAGAGTTGCTCCCTTAGCTCATGCAACTCCTTCTCTACTTCTTCCATTCTCTTCTTATCCCTCTACCTTTGTGCAATGTTCTTGTCGCACTGCTACCTCTTTTCCTGAATAGCTATAGCTTCTCATTCTACGAGTGTATCTGCTCGAAACTTGCAACTTTTCTCCTCCTCCATGTGGTCGGCAATATTCCTCTTCCCTTTGTCACACATAGGTCTGCTTGGCTCTGCTCCCTTTATTGCTGCTACTACTGCTGGTGATTTTTGTGATGCTACTTCATGCTACTTTGCTAACCACTCTACGAAGAAGCCAACCTATTCATTGGGTCCGAAGGAATTGTAGCAATACCTCCATGAGTCTTCCTCAGCCCAATGAAATGCCCCATGGATCCAGTTGAACTGAACTCTCATATAGTGATCCTTCACAATGCAATGTGGGTCATACGGGTTGAAGCTTCAGAGGTTGAATGGGTACTTCTTCATCTGTTCTGATTCGATATCCACTTTCTTGATACTCTAGATCTCATATAACCCAATCCGCAATGGAAGAGTGGTCCAAGGTGCCTTCTTCTTCCACTACATCCTAGCTATCAATCCTACTTAGATGTGATATGCTACTTCCTACATGACAATTACATTCAAGGGAAACTTTGGCAGAACATGCGGAGGATTCTCCGCACTGAACATTCAGATGAAAATGCCAGATAGTGAGGCATACCAATCTGCAATGCCTAACAACGCCTCCATTGCTTCCTTTGACATGCAGGGTGGATCCTATTCGAATATCATCTTCTATACTAGGCTGATAAAATGGTCAAATAGCCATATGATTACTCCTCTAAAGCTGCATTCGAACAAGAACTTGAAATACATGTTCAGAAAAATCTTCGCTGGTGACCATGCCCACTGCAAGTGCAGGAACTCATGTCGGGCACAAACTGCATCTAGGATGTAGGTGGACATGTAAATCTATGCATGCATACCCTCGGGCAACTGTCAAACCTTCGTGATTTGTTCCTTTAGTTGATGAGCCAATATGTCAGACCAGTTGAATGGTCTTCCTTCTCTAGCCAATTGGTCCGATGCAATCACCCAACTTCGAGGAAAGGTTTTAATGCTTTCTTGGCCACTCAGTTGACATGCAAATATGACCAAGTATTGGTATGGCTTCCTCAATATCTTTGTCTTGTGGATCTGGTTGGGTGTCATCCTAAAACGAGTTGGCTCCTTTACCCAATCCTTCATAATTGATCCAAAATTGGATCCTTAAACTCTATTAAAGCTACCTGAACTCTGTAAAAGCTCATATCGAAGTTTAAAGTCTTATGGATGTCGAAGCCTATCAAAAATAACCTCTGAACAATGACAATTTGTAGCCAGCACAGAGCAACGAGGACCTTCGGTCAAAGCGCATTGACCGGTGGCCCATGGGGACTGTGCATGGCGCAAAAATGGCAGTTAGGAGGCTCAGACCAGAAAACGGAGGCTGTTTATGATGTGCGATTAGCACAAAGTGATAGGCAAAACCCCTTGAGAAGGAAAATCCCTGAGCACATGGTCACAAGGAAAACCTGAAAACCATGGGAAAAGCACTGAAGCGATAGGCGGGTCCTGCGCTTCAAAACCGGCGGAATATCGGAAGCATTTTGGGTGGTAAGAGGAATTGTCAGATGACCCAGTGATGCCATACAGTGACTAATGCGTGTCTGGTGGACGAGAGAGAAAACCACTCTCATCACAGGCTAACGTCCAAGCAAGTCAATTGTGTGATATGAGTGATAACTGTAGGATCTGGAGGCCCTAGATCTAATGATGGAGATTGTGCCTGATGGGAAACTGGATTTGACGGGAGAAAATAAGCTTCGACACATAAAGGTTGAAGTCCGATTGGACCGCTGAGTTGGTGGATGACTCATTTCACAGAGTAACCGAAGTAATGAATCATTTGAGTGAGAGCTGGCTCAGCTCGTGAGGAGACAAGTGGCCACCTCTTTGTGAAGTGCTATAGTGATGATGACGTAGAGCAGGGAATTCTAGCATAGAGGCAGGTGATCCAAAGAGCTGGGAGAGGAAATGAATAGTCGGGGAATAAAATGGTTCTAAGAGCCATGAACAGAAAGAGAGTAGAGGAGAAAAAAAAAGTGCACAATGAGAAGATGCTGAATGCACAGAGCGTCTGGGGAGTCACTCGGAGGTCGAGTGAGAAAGCCAGAGAGCTCAATTGATAGCAGCATATTACTATTGGAGTTGCTTGGAAGTCGAGTGACTCATAGAGGCACGCAAAGGCCGAGCGAAAGAGTTAGGAAAGCTAGAGAAGAGAGCTGCAAGCCACAGCCAGAGCCAAGAGCCAGAGCGAGCGCTAGAAGCGAAAGCTGAGAGCCAGAACTAGAGCTAGAGCCACAGAGCTAGAGCTAGAGTCAGAGCCATAGCCAGAGCAAGAGCTTGAGCCAGAGCCAGGAGCCAAAGCTAGAAAGTCGAAGAGCTCCAAGAGCCAAGGGATAAGATGGTGTTCTGAGCCCAATGTTCCTGTATAAAACATTGGAGTTAAGTGTAGGCACTTGTAAAAGAACTATTGCCATAATCCCATAGAGCCTAATCGAGTTGATTAGAGCTCAAGGAGACGTAGCCCAAGATATCGAGGTGAACTCTGTATTATCTTGTCGTCGTATGTGTTTGTTTTTATTGCTGCTTTAACTACTGTTATATGCACTTATATATCAGTTTAAGTACCTTCCCATATCAACACAAACAACAGATTTTAAAGTAAATAATCAGCTGAAAACAAATACAAGCATACACCCATATTGTCAAGCATTTCTTATTTTCGCATTGGTTAATCAAATAGACTTGGGAAAATTTTAAGCTTTGGAAGTGGGAGAGGTTCTTGTAAGTTAGACAAGAAGCCTAAGCACCCCATTTTTAGATCAGGTGGTATTGGAGCTTAAGATTGATTAACCCCACCTTCAAAGAAGGTTGTATCAGAATACTTGATTAACAGGGAAAAGATTGCTTGTCTGAAAAGTGTTTGGAGAGTCAACGATTGATTACCTCATCAATTGTATGCTTGGTTGTAGACTGAATATTGTTTGAGTTTGCAGAGGTGAAGGGAAAGCTAGTGATAGCTCAGTCTAGGAAGGACAAGAAAGAAGAAGGGTTGAAGGCATTCTTCTATCCCAAAGGACCTCAGGGCAATCCTTGAAGCACAAAAGGTTATTGCAAGAGGTTACTGGATAATCTCTTTAATAGTCTTGTTTGAAGTTCTTTTGTGCATTTTGAAAATGACAACTTCTACAAGTGATTTCTCAAATTCTTCTTGCACCTGAAGTTCCTTTAATGGGGACATGAAGCAAGACTTGTCCACCATGATGGATATGGTGAGAGAAATGTATGAGGATGGAAGGAAGAGTAGCATACTTAGAGAGCAGTTGAATTCCGTGGAGGAAGAGAAGCAGATGCTTTCTGACAAATTGCAGGAAATGGAGAGGCAACTTCATATTGCAAGTATGAACCTGAAAAGGATGCATGAGTTGGAGTCACAACTCTTTGTTGCGAAAGAAGCCTTGGCCAAGTATCAGCTTGAAGAAGAGGTAAACCATTCCTGTTTGTCTTCAAATTCTTCTAAGAATGCTTATATTGGTTCTTTTGAAAAGCATACCAGAGGCATAGGTTCCAAGCTAATGTCCAAGATGGGATATGAAGGAAAAGGATTGGGCAAAAATGCACAAGGTATTGTTGAGCCAATAATGGTTGAGGAAAGGCCTAAGTATTTGGGTCTTGGCTATGGACACTCTTATGGAGAGAGCTCCAAAGTTACCATGAAGGCCATTGAAACAGTTCCAAAAAGGAGTTTCATTCCAGGTCCTCTACCTTAGAAGTGTGAGGATTGTATTGAGGAGGAATGCAATAACTCAAAACATCATTCGCATGATGAAAGTGTTCAGAAGCATACCCTTGAACCAGAGAGTTGTGGAAACTCTGACAGCCTTGAAGAAAGTGAGAGTGTTCCAAAGGGAGCTACTTCTTCATTTGTCTCACCTCCTCCTGAAGGTAATAAAGGTGAAAGAGGTAGGTATAAATCTAGTTCTAAACACATTCCTTTTGATTTTGTAAAGCATGGAAAAAGAATTGCATGTTCCTTTTGTGGTTTGGATAACCATTATGTTTCTAGATGTTGGAAGAGGATGGCCACATATGGGAAACTTTTGAAGGAAAAGAAGCAAGTAGCCAAAGGTCCACAGGACAAGGAAAATCATGTTGTCAAAAGGATGCACGTGTGTTGCACTTAATGCCATAAGCAAGAACATCTTGCTGGAATGTGTTGGACTTTGAATCCAGTGTTGCTTCCACCAAAGCTAAAGGATAAAGTGGAAAAAGAAAATGGCAGGAATGGAATAATGATTCCAAGATTGATGTGGTTTAGGATGATTCACATATTGATGCTGATGTGCAAACAAAGGAGGGACCTTTGAAATGGATTGGTAAGAAATGGTTAGAATTCTTATCCAATTAAGGTTGCATGTCTAGTGATGCATCTGTTTGCATTTCTTTGTGGAATAAATGCAAGTTGCAGGATCTTACCAAATGGTAAATAGAAAGAAGTTGAGTAGGAAACTCACTTTATTGCTGCAACAGTATGTTCATTTCAGCTTCGAAAGTATAGTGTACTTAAGTGAAAGTTGATAGATGGAATGCATGCCTAAGCATGAGATGCATGTGATGCCAACTTGGGAGAAGTTAACTTGGTTTCTAAAATGGAGATAAGGATGAAGTATTTCATTTTTTGGAAAAGAGTCCTAAAGGTATTTTTCCTACATGCTTGACTTGAAGGGTCGTTTGTTGTAAAGGCATGTTTTATTGGCTTGTCATTTGTATGTAGATGTAAGACATGGAAGGGTTCACAAGATGTGAAATCTGTTTCTTTGTTGAAGTAGGAGTTAGCCCATGCAGTTGTTGTCTGTATGTCTGCTGTTGTTAGCAATTGTTGTTGGCAGCTTTTCAAACAGGCATAAATGAAAGTTTTGTGGAGGAGATGTACTTCACATTTGTTTGAGCCACCTTGGATCAAGGATCAAGGCAAAGAAGCTCAAACTACCTTCTGTAAACTTCACAGCAGAAGTTCTGCATGAAGTCAAGGAGGAAAATCGTTCTTCCTGAGATGACCAACCCATCCAAGAAGGGAAGTGGTTAGAGATTTTGGCTCAGAGGCACTATGCGAAGGCAAGTGTAGGGAGGCTGAAAGAAGAGGGTGTTGTTACTCTCATTTACTACTCAGATTAGTATATCAGTCTTTTGGTGGACCAAAAGTTCTTTTAGTGGGAAGGCGTGATCCAAAATTGGATCCTTAAACTCTCTTAAAGCTACTCGAACTCTGTAAAAGCTCATACCGAAGCTTAAAGTCTTATGGATGTCAAAGCCTATAAAAAATAACCTTTGAACAATGACAATTTGCAGCCAGCACAGAGCAACGAAGACCTTCGGTCAAAGCGCATTGACCAGTGGCCCATGGGGACTATGCATGGTGCAAAAATGGCAGTTAGGAGGCTCAGACCAGAAAATGGAGGTTGTTTTTGTTGCGCGATTAGCCCTCGAGAAGGAAAAGCCCCAAGCACACGGTCATAAAGAAAACCCAAAAAACGTGGGAAAAGCCCTAAAGCGACAGGCGATTTCTGCGCTCCAAAACCGGCAGAATATCAGAAGTGTTTTGGGTGGTAAGTGGAATTGTTAGAGGACCCAGTGATGCCATACAGTGATTGATGCGTGTCCAGCGGATGAGAGAGAAAACTGCTCTCATCATGGGCTAACATCCGAGCAAGTCAACCGTGTGATATGAGCAATAACCGTAGGATCTGGAGGCCCCAGATCTAACGACAGAGATTGCACCCGATGGGAAACTGGATTTGATGGGAGAAAATAAGCTTTGGAAAATAAAAGTTGAAGTTTGATTGGACCGCTGAGTTGACGGATGAATCATTTCATAGAGTAACTGAAGTAATGAACCGTTTGAGGAAGAGCTGGCTCAGCTTGTGAGGAGACAAGTGGCAACCTCTCTGTGAAGCATTATAATGATGATGACGTAGAGCAGGGAATTCCAGCACAAAGGCAGGTGATCCGAAGAGCCGGGAGAGGAAACGAATAGTCAGGGAACGGAATGGTTCTAAGAGCCACGAACAGATAGAGAGTAGAGGAGAAAAAAAAAGTGTACAGTGAGAAGATGCTGAATGCGCAGAGAGTCTGGGGAGTCACTCGGAGGTCGAGTGGAAAATCCAGAGAGCTCAATTGACAACAACATATTGTTGTTGGAGTTGCTTGGAAGTCGAGCAACTCACAGAGGCATGCAAAGGCCGAGCGAAAGAGCTTAGGAAAGCCATAGAAGAGAGCTGCAAGCCACAACCAGAGCCAAGAGACAGAGTGAGCACCAGAAATGAGAGTTGAGAGCTGGAACCAGAGCCAAAGCCATAGAGCTAGAGCTAGAGTCAGAGCCACAGCCAGAGCAAGAGCTAGAGCTAGAGCCAAGAGCTAGAACTAGAAAGCTGAAGAGCTCCAAGAGCCGAGGGATAAGATGGTGTTCTGAGCCCAATGTTCCTGTATAAAACATTGGAGTTAAGTGTAGGCACTTGTAAAAGAACTATTGCCATAATCCCAGAGAGCCTAATTGAGTTGATTAGAGCTAAAGGAAACATAGCCCAAGATATCATGGTGAACTCCATATTATCTTGTCGTCTTATGTGTTTGTTTTTATTGCTGCTTTAACTACTATTATATGAATTTATATATTAGTTTAATTACCTTCCCATATCAACACAAACAACAGATTTTAAAGTAGATAATCAGCTAAAAACAAATACAAGCATACACCCATATTGTCAAGCATTTCTTATTTCCACATTGGTTAATCAAATAGACATGGGAAAATTTTAAACTTTGGAAGTGGGAGAGGTCCTCGTAAGTTAGACAAGAAGCCTAAGAGCCCCATTTTTAGATCAATAATGTCTTTGAAGTTAGCTCTGCTACTGGGCAAGCTAAATGGACGAGTCATGACAATCACGAGATCTGACATATGATACATCTAATAATAATTGTGTGCCCAGAAGGTTTCAAGCTTTGTCCCACTAACACTAGTCAAGGTCATCGTATCAGGACTAGTGTGAGAGACGATCCAATGAATCATGTCCATGCATGGGAACACGAGGTATCTACATGCAATCTGGTACAAGCCGGACTTGTGAATGTTCACGTACACTTGATGGTCTTTGAGTTCTTTCCCAAAAGTGTCTGTGAATGTTTCATTAACCTCTTGCCACTTTAGTTTGATGTACTTGTCTAGATACAACTTCGTATCTTCATAGATCCGCAGACCAAAGGACACCTGCTCAACTACTACTCTAGATGCAACTCCATCAATGTTGTGTGATCCTGTTCTCTTGGAAGCGATTGAGACAGATGAACACCTAAAAGATCTGGAAACAAGTAGCATGCATGGCAATAAATATGTCAGTGAAAATAAAGCAAATCCAAGGGAGGATACAACACATACCTAGGAAAGTGATGAGTAATATTTCACAAATTTTACTTGGAGTTTGGGTGACAGGCTACGAGAACTATGAAAAAGGTAGTCTCGGCTGTCTGGGAGGCAGGACTGGCTGCTGGATCTACAAAATGTACAATCTAGTCAGGCAACTGGCTGCTGGGATTGTGCAATGTGCATTCCAGTCACGAAGCTGGCTATTGGGATTGCACAATGTGCAATCCAATCAGGCAACTAACTGTTGGGATTGCGTAACGCACAATTCCAGCTAGGAGGGACTGCTGGCCCAGGGACAAATTTGTGCAATTTCTTGGGCCAAGCAGCCACTGTCCTCCAGAAATCGTAAAATAGTCCTAGAGGCCTGTGCTGAGTAGGAATGCACATTTCTGGAGAGGAACATGAACCTTCCTTCCCCAGATTCTGCAATGCAGCCTTGGTGAAGGCAAAGCTCAGGCCAAGGTTGGTCTAACTCGCTAAAGGGAAACTGAAAGAAAATAAGACAATGAATGCTTGGTGATGCTAAGTGATATCAGACATCATTCATAGTGCATGGTAAACATGAATGAAAGATTCAACAAATAGATCAATATGCATGTGGGTGAGGGAGTTCGCTGGTTCAGTGAACGTTTGTCCAAAATAGTTTCATGCATGCAATAGCAATGAGATACCAATGAAGACTAAAACAAAGCTAGAAAAAGCTAGTATACATGTAAATGAAAACAAGCATTCAAAAAAATCAAGCAAACAACACTCACACAAGCGAATACACAAAAAGCGACAGAAATGCTAAAAAACACAAGTTGAGGCCACTTACCCATGAATAGCTGAGACGGATGTGTCAAAGAGTTGTGGGTATTTTGTGGGATGTCAGAGCTCCAAGATTGATGTGAATGAATGAGCTCTAATGTGTTGAATAAATAAGTTTGGTCTCATGACATCCATGCCACAAATCTAGGAAATAGAGACACTTGGATGAAAACTTCTAGAACAACTTTGAATGTAATCCCCAGCTGCTAAAAATTGCTCCCTGAATCATGGGATTCCTTTTGCATGTTGCCTCTTTCTATTTCGAGAAGAGCAAGCCATGCATGCATGCAAATCAAGGTTCCTTGGTCCTTGATGGAACTGGTCAACTCGACTGTTCATGCATGCAGTTGCTTAACTGCTCATGAAAAATGCACATTCCTAGCTAGGAGCTAGGCTGACTACCCAGGAGGATTGCACAATTTCTAGGTAGAGAAGTTGGTTGCTGCCTAGATTTACGCAAATCCTGGGCTGAACAACCCTACTGGGGAAATTTTCACAAATGCTGCTGAGAGTGTTGGCTGGCAGCATTGCACAATCCTGGAGCCTAGTATGCTACCAGAGAGGATTGTGCAATTTCTAGAGGGGAGGATGGACATCTTCCAGAAATGCACAATTTTCATGGGGAAGTTGCTTAGCCTGCAGCTAGACAAGTCAGGATGAACAACCTGTGAGGGGAATGGACTGACTGTGATTATCAGGCTATCTTTGTGCGAGGAAAACACTGAAGCTTGAGTACTTGAAGAAGCAAGACAAAGTGTTGTGAAAGGTTGGTAGGGAGGCTCCAAAACAGGCTAAGGAAAAATTTTGGAGGGTGGTTGTAGCCACTACAACACTTGGTGACACACTGGTCGAACTCCAACTCTCTGAGTGGACCTTGTTCATGAAAAGCAAGTCTAACACCTTCGGAAGTATAGTTCAGCTCTCAACTCATCTTGGCTTCACACTAGCTTGATTGTAATATGTAGCATCTTCCAAACCCTTGTTCGATTGACACACATTCCAAGCCAAGGCAACACAGTCGTTTCGATTGGGGTTGAGGGGTATATAATTACACAAGTAGTATAGTCATCAGAGTCTTAGGCTCATCTCTGGTGTTGCTCCACTGCCAGTAGGCCTGGACAGTACCTCGGTGGAGTCACATAGGAACACAAGCATGGCTCCGCTGTGAGTGAGCCTAGTCAGTGCCCCGACAGAGTTACTTGCATCACCTCCCTACATAGGAAGCCTTTCTCTTCTTTTGCCTTATTCATTTTTCATTTTGAATTTTTTGACTTTTCAATTTTTCATTTTGCACTATGCATAGCACTTATTCATTTCATAGGCAGAAGAGGGATCCTGACTTATTGAGATTAGAAGGGGTCATTTTGGCAGAGAAGTAGTTTATTGTATCTCTCACGTGTCTATCAATGTTTTCACCCTCACCTTACTCTACTTGACTGAGCTGACAAGGGTTAACCTAAAAGCAACCGACTAGAGAAAGTGACACTAGTTAGCATGCAAGTGTTGTGTTATCACCAAGGTTCACTTCAAACAATACGTATTTTCCTTCGACGTATCATGGACTAAAAGTAGCAAGCTCATCATACAAAGGCAATATGACAGATAACGAAGTAGTGATAGCTGTACAAGCCCTCTTGTACTTTACCTAGCTTGCTTCAAGAGTCATACATGGTTTCATGCAAGACTAACCTAGGAATGAAACAAATGAACTAACAAACATCAAAGCAAAGCAAAAGAATAAGCGAAAGTGAAAGTAAAGGAAGTATGAAAACAAGCAAGCAAACAAACCAGCAAACAAAGCAGGTAAGGAGACAAGCATGCAAGCAAACAACTGAAAGAAAACACTACTCCTACTCCTACACTAACGGTGCATGGACCTGATCACGTGGAGTGATATGTTGGTGAAGGCTTGGTCCGCGAGCAAGTAGGTTGTGTGAACCAGTAAGCAATAAATATATAAACATTAAGACATCCACACTTCGCGTTTCAAAGTGCCCATGGGGCATAAGGGAGTGCATGTGCATGACGGGTAGTCTGTAGACTTATCGTGGTGCTGTGTGACAATACGTGTAACTTTGAAGCACAAGCACACTCTTGAATATGACATGCAAGCAAACAAAAGAAACAAAGATAACTTGTGTTGCGAATGAGTGCTTGCAACGTAATACTCCTCCAATGCATCAACAATGGGATCGCGTTGTTCGAGTGGAGGAAGTGTGATCTGTGTGTGAGATGGATTTTCAATGCATACAAATGAGTGATGAGGAGCCTTGGGTTATTGAAAAATTTCATGATCGGAAGTGAGACTAACTCTAAGAGAGTGAGGACCTAACATAACCATCAGATTAGGCTAAAGTGCCTCGACGGTCTTGGGTGTTTCAATTTCATCATTAGATAGATCATCATAAACTAGTGGCTTCGAAAGATCAACTATGATAGATTCATGATCATGATAAAAAATGGAAGTAAATGGATAATGACGCCACGATAAAAAAAGTCAATTAATTCTTCAGCATCCTCATGATCAGATAAGTCAAACAAAGGGGTAGACGAAAATTGAACAAACTCATATTTTGTTTCTCCGGAAAAGACAGATGAAGGATCAAGTGGATCTTCAATGAGTAATTTATCTCCTCTGTTGTCAAATGATGGACTAACATCTGGTGAGTCCTACGTGTGATCAACAATGGATGCATCCATGGATGAAGACACACATGCAGAATCATGGATGGTAGCTTCACCAAAGAGGTTAGGAAAGAATGGAGGCATCTCAAATGGAAGGGAGTCATCCTTCACTGAGTATTGATGCTCAAGCTCCCACTCATACTCTTCATGAATGATAGTGCATGTTGGTTGTGCAACAGCATCTCTGTCAATGGGTTTCTCCTCATTCACAAGGAATGAAGAGTCCGGAATGGATGAACAAAAGATAGCATCATTCAAAGGAACACCTGATTGCGAAGATGGAGGTCATAGACAAGAATGCATATGAGAACTTGAAGGACTCACAACCAAATCTGAATGAAAATTAAGTGAAGTGATGTTGGGATATTGTGAAAGATGAACAAGTGTGTGAGCATGCTCTTCAGCATCACTTGACAGTAGTGGAGCTGTTGAATGAGAGGAGCGAGGCTTGATTTCAAGCATTCTCTTGGGACAGACATATTTCTTAAGGAAATACTCGAACCAGTCCCAAAGATAAGCAAATTTCATCTGGCTCCTTGCATCTTGAAATTGTAAGTCACGAAAGCATTGCAAAAAATTAATAACTGATTCATGCAGAGTCCTCTATTGCTGTAACATTTTCTGGTCAACATGGTCTGGATCAAAATGATATAATGTTTCTTCAATAAGATCACATAAGTTCTCAAATGAGTGCACTGTGTTAGCTAGTAGGCTGAGCAACCAACGAAATGGAGATTCACAAAGTGTGTATGCAAGCAAAAAACTAGCCTATTCATCAGAAAAATCATCTTCCTCATGAATCATGGAAAGAAATTTATGTAAGTGCTCAAGCCAGGCCACTTCTCCTTCACCATCATTTGTCTAAGTGGACAAGACATTGAAAAGCTTGCCCGTGATGGAGACATCTTCATGATTCGAAAATCACTGCAGGGGAAGAAGAGTGCAAGACTCCATGAAATATGTGCAAAGGTTCAAAATTGGATGAGAGGACACAACTTCTCATTAGGCCCTCCTTCTAAAGCTAGAAATGTTGATGGTGCTAGACCCGTGAACATGTCAAGCGGATCTCCCCGGGAAGAAGTCCCAATTAGACCTTAGACTATTTGGCGTAGGAGTCACAACAGTGGGTTGTAAGGTAATGCCTTGATTGCGATGTCTCATAGAGGCAGGCAACATAACTCTGTTAGTAGCAAGGGTTTGACCGATGCGGTGAGTCAAGGAAGATGCATGAGAGGTTCTAACACAAAGGGGGTGGGATGGTTGCACCACTTGATAACTTATATCAGTACACAGTTGGGAACGGAACACATGAATGAAGATTCATCACAAGATGGAAAGTAGATCAGTCGACAATCCAAAGTGATGGTTAAACCAGCAACACATTTGCAAAAAGATTCTTATAATTGCATACGAATCAGTTCATACACAAATACATAAGTTAAACAACATATATCATTAAGGCAACTGCAACAATCCAACTACAATGACAACATATGCATGAAATTGTGCTGGCTCTTAATATATAAAGAAGTGTAAGTTCCAATCATACAGTACATCCATGTAAACCTACTAGCCCCATCAGTGAAACATTATAGCCACATCTTCCTGCTCCTGCAAAGAAATGAACTACCTTTGTACAATGGAGAAGCCAGGGTGCGTTACAATACTGCCCAAGATTTCTTTAAGATAGTCTTAATAGAAGCTTGGTTGACCAAAAGCCCATACAATGAGTTATGAGGGAATATTTATAGAAAAGGGTAGGGTGACCCTTGAAATTCCCCTTTGTGACCATTCAACTATCATCATGACTCTTCACCTAATCTATGACTGTTACATCCACTATTGAGACTTGACTTACACTTGACATGACTAAACATTATAATGTAGATGTACCCATGTGAAGGATGGCTTTAACAAGCCAAACTAGACATCATTCTAATTTAGAAAACTATAGAAGTCCAACTACTCAACATCCTCATGCTGATCAATAGTAACATATTGATGCCAAGATTGGTATTACCTGATAGTGTCCGTGTGTTCCACTATAACATCCTTCTGAAACCTGAACCTTGCCACCATAACATTCGGGTACACTACTCAGGCTCCTTTGTCCAACTCATCTGAAAGCATGCGCATCATTGTCTTCAATGTGTCCAGACAAACAAAATACTTGCACATGATGTCTGCACTGATAGGCAAATCTAGGTTGGTGGTGGTGCGCATCAAATTGTCAAAGTATGAGTCGAGCTCTTGTCATACTTGCTTCTTTATCTTTTCCTGGGCAAGGGTCCCAAGTGATGGATCACATGTATGTGCACCACAACATCCATGCTCTTGAATACTCGTGCATGGGAAGCCTGTATGCTAGTGATGAGTTGCGGTAGGTCTTAACAGTTATCGATATTACTCCGAATACGTGCTTGCAACTCGACCGCATTGGCCCTCATCATCTTTGGAAAGTGAAGGGGGACCCCCTTATACTTCATCATCCATGATTGCATGTTATCATCATCAACATGTATGTTCTTCAAGATGTGTTCTCTTCTAATACATCACTATTGCCATCCATGGAATTTGATGACTGCTTCATGCACGGTACCAAACTTGGAGTACAATGCTCGCATAATTGTGTCAAGGGAAAATACTTCATCTAGTATTATCTTCTACAGCTCAGCTCGTGCAGACATCGTCATGAAGTCTCCTCCTCGCTTGGTCACCTATAGTTCCTTCGCCATTATCTCATTCTTAGCTATGAGGAAGTGAACACTTGAGCGAGTGGCTTTGGCATACACTGTAGTTGCACCAGCCAAATCAGTTGGATGCTTGTGCACATTAGTCATGATCACTTGTTCTTCAACTAGCACAGGAGATATTTGGTCCTCCAGAGTTAGTACTCTGTGAGACTACAAAAATCTATGATGAGAATCGTTAGAGGAGATATTGTGCACCTCTGCTTCCCGCTGACCACCAAGGGTCTCAGTGCCTCCTTGGTCATTCGAGACTTTCTCATCCTCTAGTTGCATTGAAGTGGGCGAGTCAACCTCTTTGTGGTGAGGCATGAGGTTGGTGTCCTGTTCCAACTCTTGCTGCTCCATGTCTACATCCAACTGTTCAAGTTCATGTTCTATCTCATGAGCGAAGTCTTGCGCCTGTGATGGTTCCCCCTATTTTCCTAATGACAGTAGATGAATTAACTACATGAATGGGTGCTGCTTCGTCTGTCTGCACATGATGTGTCTCCTACTATATCTGTTGCTGCTACTACTGCGATTCCTTTTCCTATTGGAACAACCCTTGTTTTTTCTAGAGTCTCTCCCTCAACTCATGCAACTCCTTATTTTCTTCTTCCATTATCTTCTTATCCCTCTGCCTTCATGCGATGTGATTGTCGCGCTGCTACCTATTTTCCTGAATAGCCATAACTTCTTGTTTTGCGAGTGGATCTGGTCGAAACTTGCAGCTTTCCTATTCCTCCATGCTATCAAAAATCTTCCTCTTCCCTTTGTCGTGCACATGTATGCTTGGCTCTGCTACCTCTGCTGCTATTGGTTCTGCTGGTGCTTTCTGTGATGTTGTTTCATGCTTCTTTGCTAACCACTTTATGGCGAAGCTAACCTATTCATTGGGTCCAGAGGAATTGTAGCAATACCTCCATGAGTCTTCCTTGACCCAATGAAATGCCTCATGGATCCAGTTGAATTGAACTCTCATGCAGTGATCCTTCAAAATGCAATGTGGGTCATACGACTTGAAGCTTCGGAGGTCGAATAGGTACTTCTGCATCTATTCTGCTTCGACATCTGCTTGCTTGATACTTTGGATCTCATATAACCCAATCCAGAATGGAAGAGTGGGCCAAGGTGCCTTCTTCTTCTGCTACAGTCGAGTTGTCAATCTTGCTTAGATGTGATACACTACTTGCATGAAAATTACGTCCAAGGCAAACTTTGGTAGAACATGCAGAGGCTTCTCCGCACTGAACATTCGTATGAAAGTGTCGAATAGTGAGGAAAACCAATCTACAATTCCTAACAATGCCTCCATTGCTTCCTTTGACATGCAGGGTGGATCATGTTCAAATATCATCCTATATGCTGGGGTGAAAAAATGGTCAGACAACCATATGATTACTCCTCTGAAGATGCATTCGGACAACAAAATGAATTACGTGTTCACAATAGTCTCTACCGATGACCATGCCCACTCCAAGCTCACGAACTCATGTCAAGCACAGACTGCATCTAGGATGTAGGTGGACATGTTAATCTCTTCATGCATACCCTCGGCCGACTATCGAGCCTTCATGGTTTGTTCCTTCATTTGATGAGCCAATATGCGCTACTAGTTCCATGGTCTTCCTTCTCTAGCCAGTTAGTCCATTGTGATCACCCAACTTTGAGGAAAGGTTTAAGTGCTTTCTTGGCCACTCAATCAACATGCAAATATGACCAAGTATTGGTACACCTTCCTCAATATCTTTGTCTTGTAGACTTGGTTGCGTGTCATCCTGAAATGAGTTGGCTCTATTACCCAATCCTTCATAATGTCTCTAGAGTTAGCTCTGCTACTGGGCAAGCTGAATGGAGGATTCATGATATTCACGAGCTTTGACATTTGACACATCTCATAGTAATATTGTGTCTAGAAGTTTGCAAGCTTCGTCCCACTGACACTACTCAAGGTCATCGTCTTAGGATCAGTGTGAGAGACGATCCAATGAATCATGTATTGCACGGAAACATGGGGTATCTACATGAAATCGGGTGCAAGCCAGACATGTGAATGTTCACGTACACTTGACGGTCTTCGAGGTCTTCCCCAAACATTCCTGCGAATGTTTCATTAACCTCTTGCCACTTCAGTTTTATGTCCTTGTCTAGATACAACTTTGTATGTTCATAGATCTGCAGAACAGAGGACACCTGCTCAAACTGCTGCTCCAGTTGCAACTCCATCAATGTCCCGTGATCTTGTTCTCTTGGAAGCCATTGAGATAGATGAACACCTGAAAGCTCTAGAAACAAGAAACATGCATGGCAAGAAATATGTGAGTGAAAACAAAGAAAATATGGAGGAGGATAGAGCACATACTTGGGAAACTGATGGGTAACATTGCACAAATTTTACTAGGAGGTTGGGTGACTAGCTACCAGCACTGCACAAAAGGAACTCTAGGATTTCTGGGAGGTAGGACTGGCTATTGGATCTACGAAATGTGCAATCCAGTCAGGTAGATGGTGTTAGTGTCAGTCTTTCCAGCCTTCCTCTAGTGATCAAACATTCTCTTACAAAGTGATTTTAAGGTGTCAAGGTCAAATTTTATCATTTCAGTGAGTCTTCAAGTAAAATTTGGTCACTAGGTATTAGGTCTAGGGTTTGCTTTCACTCCTTTCAAAGTTGTCCAAATGTCGGTCCATGTCACCATTCAGTTGAGCGTACCATCATTAAGAGGATTTTCATCATCATGTTAAGTTCCACTGGGTCATTTTACACCTTGTTCATGCTTCAGTTGCGCCTAGGTAAGGTTCATTTCCCTCTCCTAGGGTTTTGAAGGCAATTTCTCTTGGACGGTCAAATCATCAGAAAAACTTGTATCCTGATGTTGATACACCTTCCCCTATCCTTAATGTACCTTATTAAACACTTCCCATCACTGAGATCCCCCAAATTCCTCATTTTCGCACAAACCCTAGTTTCTTGCTACAACTTGGCAATTTTCTAGGCTAGACCTGTGTTTTGCCCTTTTTGACCCCTTTCCCACACTCAATCTCTGAAATTCCACTTTCCCCTACTTTCTAACATACCTCCCCACCTAGCAAAATTTCCTCAAGAATTTAGAAGCCCCCTATCCCCTTCATTTCGCTTCATTTCGACAAATCCCTTGTTTAACACATCGGGATAGGTTTCACTCAAATGATGTTTTTGAGCAATAAAAAATGAATTTAGGAAAAATGAGAGAGGCTTTGGTCCAAAACATGCCAAGGAAGAAAAACCTCCTTCACTTTTTACAAAGGTGTCATGGTTTTAGAGAAATGTCAAAACTACAATTGCCTCGGGAGAATTGATGTACCTCTGAAGTGACCTTGGGAAAATCAAGGTTTCTCCTATCTTGGCTGGCCAAATGACTTTCTTTATGAGTCAAATGATAACTAGAAATAAATATATTTCCAATGAGCTATCATTAGTTCAATCTGGAGTTGAGGAAGGCATTCAAAAGTTGACTGCAACAGCACTCTGCCTTGAGGCAACCTCATTTGGCACATTTTGACCAGTCTTGGGAGATTTGATCTTTGAGAGGGCAAATGAACTCCAAATTGCAAAATTCCAGTTGGGTTGGAACGTAGACTCAAATACTTTCCAGAAAGCTATCCTGCGCCCAATTTTGACACCCGGAAGGCCTCCAAAAGGCTCCTGTAAAAAGGCACAGTGCACTGGGAGAAATTTTCCAGTGTAAATTTACACTGGCGCGACGCACTGGGGAGGTGCGGCACACTGGGCTAAAAGGCCTGAAATTCATTGAAATCTTCCTACAAATTGCAAATTCTTCATTCCACAAGTAGGTAGAGCCTTCATTTTTGTGTTTCATTCTAGTTTGTGCTAGGGTATGGTGGTTGATGGATGGTAACGTTTCAAACAAAAACTCAAACCATACCATGTTAAAATCTTCACATGAAAGTTGTTGTTTAGGGTTTTGTTGGGTGAAACTATGTTCATTTAATTCTATTGTAGTACTTGCCCAACTATTTAATTTTTCAATCCGAGGTCCGTAGACTTACGAGACACATGCACTATATATGCAAGACTGAAGTGGAACTAATCTACTCTAATCTAAATTACTGAAATCAAATTAATCTAAGAAGGCATTGAAACATTAACTATGAAAGCAGGAAATTGCATAAAGGAAAAGAAATACAACATGTGAAGAATTGAATGACAAACAACATATGTGAGCTCACAACAATAAAAATATCTTATATTACAAAAACCAAATTACAAATCATGAAAGCATAACAATAAAAATGAAAAACTAAGAATTCCTTTCCATCATTCATTATCAAAATGAAGAGAGAGCACTCTCTTATATACATGAGGAAGATAACCTTCTCATAATTACATATCCAATATTCTCTCAAGCACTCTCAACTAATTTCCCATTATTACAAGATATGATCCCACAAATCTCTCAAGCATTTTTAACTACTTTCCCATTATTACAAAATATGATCCCTTTGAATCCTCCATAAATCTCTCACATATCTTGGATAAGATATGCCAACCAAATCCTCCATGATTTTCTCCTTAGGAATTGGATAATATATGCCAACCAAATCCTCCATGCTTTTCTCCTTAGGAATTGGATAAGATATGCCAACCAAATCCTCCATACTTTTCTCCTTAGGAATAGGCTTGCATAATTATCTCCTTAATATGGTGGAGGAGATATTAATTCTTTACATATTTCCTACACATCACAAAACTCACATATTCTTGAGATATATATATAAATATGTGTATTTTCTAATAATTAATCATAAATTCACTTGTAATACAAAAATGAATAAAATGGAAAATAAGAAGGTGAAACCCAAATGTATGTATGAAAATGATATGATAAAAGGTTAATGGGATGATGAAATGTAAGGAATAATGAAGAAAAAGGTGGATGAAAATATGACATTTCTGAGTCCCAACATCCTCCCCAACTGAACTTGTTGCATGTCCTCATGCAACCATGCATGGGTATCTTTTAAGAACATTTGGCATCTTCAACTTTGGCTTTACATGATGATGACTTTTAATATTGAATGTTTCCAGGATCTGTGAAGGACATGAGTAACAATTTACATTTTCTTATGGTTGGTTCTTGTGTGACAACCATGAATACAAAGAATGTTGGTTCTTGTGTTAACAACATTCATTTCATTTTCTATTCTCTTTTCTTCAATAATAATGTAAACACTCACTGGAAATCATAATGTGCATAAGAAAGCCCTTTTGTAATATTAATGAAGCATGCTAATATTGTGTATGAAGCAAAGTGCAACAAAGTATCATTGGAAAATAAATGTTGGTGAATGGTAAATGGAGTGATAGTGGTGAAGAAATGGGATCATGGTAGTGAATATGTAGTGAATATAGTTCTCTCCCCCCCCCCCCTCAACTGAATTGGTTGCATGGCTCATGAAAGGAAATGTAGCATGGTGAGGGAATTTTCCACAATATTCAATTTAGCATATAAGGAATTGCATGATTAAAGATTAGAAAACAACATACCTCTACTTACCCAAGAATGATGAATTATGCAATAGGAATGTAACTGCTGCTGCTGGATCAGGAAAATGTGATTGATGTTGTTGTAACTGGATCCTGAGAAATGAAGGAATCTAAACTGCTGATGCTAAATCATGGAAAAGATAAATGCTGAAAGTGGAACTGTGGTACTCTCATAGATTAGAATGCATACTGCTGTAACTACTGAGGGAGTCGTGAAAAAGTGTATAGTCTTCACCCGCTACAAACCCGATGGTACAATTCTAAACATGCGAATGAATGTGTCGATGTCGAGCATGAATAGAAATCATTGGATTACCGGCCATTGATGTATGCTGTTAACCAATGCGAGGCAACTCACCATTGATGTCAATGAGTGCCAAGGTACTAGAGTACATCTTGCAAAGTGCGAATGGATGTGTCGAGGTCGAGCCACTTGCAAGATCTGAAGATCAAGGGACATTGATGTATTCCCATGATCGCTAGCGAGAGAGCTTGCCATTAAGGTATGAAAGCCTCTAGGTACTCAAAAGGAACTCTAGTCTATTTCCCAGATAAGGTGTTGATGTCGATGGGGCAAGACTTGTTGAAAGGTGGGCCTTAAGGAATCGCACATCAGTCAACGCGAGTTTGTACAAAAATATTTGGTAGGACTAGAAATGGAAAGAACTCACGGACAAGCAGTGTGGATCAGCATGGCTAGGAAATCAAGGCAATGTGATCATGGAAAGGGAATGAGTTTTATTCAGAAGGCAACTAGAAGGCAAAAATAAACTGAAAAGGATAAAGGGATGTATGCGATTCAGAAAAATAGGCGTGCATGAAGTCGTGAAAGATAAGGAAATGGAAGATGGCTGCAACATAGGGAGATATTTGAGTAGTCATGATGCAAAAGGATCTTTGTGTAGTGGAAAATGTCATGATATGTGTAGTGAAGAATCAGTTCCTTCAAGCGTCCAATGATGCATGTTTCATTGTGATTTCAAAAAATCACTTTTGCATTAGATTGTCTTCACTATGAAAAACTTAGCACAATTCCTGCATAAAAATTGTCACCTTTGTGTGCCATCTCCATTGATCATTCTTGTATGAAGTGACTCAAAAACAAATTAGCTCATTTTCAAGAATTTATAAAATATCCATTTTTTTTTTATTATTTTTCGAAGTTACACTAATTGTGGATGAAAAGGGTGTCGTATCGTAATGCTGAGCTTTCTGCATAAGCTTCTCGTTGACCTACACATAACACCAATCTAATTTCAATTGTTAGTATATGCATCCTAACTCTTGCCCACAAATTCACTTTAAAATAAATGATAAAATCCAACATACTTTTATTTCCCCCCAACTAAAATCATTGCATGTCCTCATGCAATTTGCTCATTGATTGTGCAACATTTGTTCAAAATGTTTTTATTGATTTGCAGGAAAATTGATTGAAAACATTTGAAAAGGCTTTTGTATTTCTTAGGGAACAAGTATTATAAATGAATGAGGGCAATTTTTTTTTTTTTTATTTTTATTTTTTTTTAAATTTTAGAAATTGGGCCATTTTCCTTATTATGATCAAAACAATAACACACACTCAACAGAAGCAAGAAAATGGAAGCGATAGTAATATGCTTTTGTCAACATTCCATATGCAGTCATATTAAATCAAGGCCAATATCTTTTGCATGCGTTTCTAGATTGGAGACAAACTGATGAAAACAACAGAGAAGAGCAAATTATAAAATTTCCATATTTTACATGATACAACAGATGATTATGAGTTCATGTAGGGAGCAAAGGACTTAAAAACTTGCTCATAAACTGGTCGCTTGTAATCCACAGCATTTTCAATAACTTCCTGAGGTGACATCCACGAACAAAGGGAATGCTTATGTCTTCGCATCATACTAAATTCATTAAAGGCACCAAGGACTGCAGAGCCTACTTTAGGTTGGGCTAATCCATTTCCTGCTAGTGGCAAAAGCATTGTCCTCTAAAATCAAGAGACCAAGACATGATTTTCGCTTGAACTTTACAAAGTTCTAAAGACCCCAATAATGGGCCACTTGAAAAAAAGGTTAAAAAAAAACTCAGTTTCCTTAGGCCCAGGATGCTGCCACATCCTAGTTATGAACTTCATGTTCGCACTTCACAATTCGTCCTTTCGGATATCATCTTTGCTTATAGAATTTCTGTTTTTATTAATGAAATCGATGATGTCCTCTTCAACAAACTTCTCTAATGAATCAACATTGAAATCGTGAGAGTCAGAATATCGCTCATCAAAAGGCTTAAACAGGCGAACGAATGGTGGGTTTATTGGAGAATCCTTCAAAGGAAGGAATGTAGCATCGGATGTATGACCAAAATCATATTTTGAACAGATTGTCTCAGTAACAGTAGTGAAATTGGTATATGCCTCACCCTCAAAGTTTAAGAACACGCCAACTATGAATACTTTCTTGTCACCAATAAGTTTAGTGGCTTCTTCTGAAGATTTGATTTCCACAGATGCGGGACCAGCCTACTGTTTCAAGTACTCCACAATACCATCTGCGTCACGAGGACCTTTATACTCCTGAACACTTGACCCTCCCTTCCTAATGATCTTCAGAGTTGGAAATCCCTTAACATCATATTCACTAGCCAAAGCTTTATTCGTTTCTTCATTAGCATCAACGTTAGCCAAGACAATGGGCTGGGCATGGTTTTTAAGACTAGCTCCAGCTTTCTCATACTCAGGAGCAAGACGCTTACAATGACCACACCAAAGGGAAGTTGGGCCAGATGAAGGATTTGATCGAAAAACGACCTGCTTGTGAAACCATATGCTCATATAGAATGTAAGGGCACCGCCATACAGAACACAAGGTTACTACAGCACCGCACAGAGGCATAATGACAAGACAGAGGCATAATGACATTCATTGCCAGTCAGAGCTCGGATGGGCTCATTGGTTGGGCTCGAATGGGATACTCAGATACTAAACCGGGCTTGGTTTATCAGCTACTCAGCTTGGATTTGTTTTATTCTTTGTATATACAATGAATGATGCATAGTTGTTTTTGATTTTGCTGGTTTTTTTTTTTTTTTATGTTTTGCGTTGTTTTGTTTTCATGAATTATTATTATTATTTTTTTTAAGTCTAAAAAAATGGAATTAATCCTATCTTTGAAAAACAAAAATGGTAATCCTATCTTTAAAAACAAAAATGGTTAGTTTTTAATTTTTTTTTTTTTTAATTTTTAATTTTTAATTTTTAATCAATGAAAAACTAAAGTTGAGAAAGAAACTAAACTTTCTCTTAATTTTTTTAACAAATGGACATAATAATTTGCATCTCGAAAGATGTTGGTGATGAAGCATATTGCAAAACATGAATTTATTCTTGAAATTAGTCTAAATCATCCCTATTTTCTGATCCTCGAGATCATACAAAGACGCAGGAGGAGAGCATACTTATTCTAGGTAAAAGCAAAATTGAAAATGAAAGCAAAATCTAAAACTGAAAGCCTACCTACTCTATACTAATTATAATTTACAAATTAGTTACGTGTAGTTAAACTTCCAATGAAGCCACTCACGTAGCAGTAACAACAATAGACCCAGCAACAATTTTTCAAATGAAAAATGAAAATATTCGAGAGTGAATGAGTCTAGTTGCTCTAACTGCAAATCAACTAAAAATTAAAAAAATGAATCTAATCTAGTACTTACCTGGAACCATTGTTCGATAAAGCTTTGCTAAGCACAGTTTCTCTCACTTAGATCATGTTGTAACTCTTGTTCTTCTTCTCTGATATGCTGCTCTTCTTCATCGATCTCCTGTTTGAATGATTGTTCGCCATCAGATACGCAGGATTCTTCAGACGTTGAATCTTCATTTATTTCTTGGGGAGTAGTTGAAGCTTTAATTCTTGTCAAGATCTCTTCTAAGGAAGAAGAGATCCCGACTTCTGCTAGGATCTGAGTGAGTAGTTCCAAGCTGAAACTCATTGTTAAATCACAAAAAAAAAATCAGCACGCTAAAAATTGAATTAAAAACAAAAGGACCACAGAAATAATCTTGAATTCAATACTTAATTAAACTCTCTTACAAGGACTACTCATTAATTGAGTAATCGAATGCTTCAATTATAACCATGAACCATGAATTCATCAAACGTTCTTCATAGTTGTGAAAATCAAACACACCTGCAGAAATTGAAATTCACACTTGCATAAAAGTAAACACACCCTACATGCCCTGATCCATAAGAGGTCGAGCCCGTTACGGTATCTCGAATGCGATGCGTAGGCTGTTCCCCACGTCTCACCACCTTAACACCTCGGAGTTAGGAACATGTCTAAACACACTTGCATGAAAAATCAAACTAAACTTCAATCCATCGTGCCTCCTCGACAACGGCGCCAAAATGTTGGGTGAAACTATGTTCGTTTAATTCTGTTGTAGTACTTGCCCAACTATTTAATTTGTCAATCTGAGGTTCGTAGACTTACGAGACGCATGCACTATATATGCAGGACTGAAGTGGAACTAATCTAATCTAATCTAAATTACTAAAATCAAATTAATCTAAGAAGGCATTGAAACATTAACTATGAAAGCAGGAAATTGCATAAAGGAAAAGCAATACAACATGTAAAGAATTGAATGACAAACAACATATGTGAGCTCACAACAATAAAAATATCTTATATTACAAAAACCAAATTACAAATCATGAAAGCATAACAATAAAAATGAAAAACTAATAATTCCTTTCCATCATTCATTATCAAAATGAAGAGAGAGCACTCTCTTATATACATGAGGAAGATAACCTTCTCATAATTACATATCCAATATTCTCTCAAGCACTCTCAACTAATTTTCCATTATTACAAGATATGATCCCACAAATCTCTCAAGCATTTTTAACTACTTTCCCATTAATACAAAATATGATCCCTTTGAATCCTCCATAAATCTCTCACATATCTTGGATAAGATATGCCAACCAAATCCTCCATGATTTTCTCCTTAGGAATTGGATAAGATATGCCAACCAAATCCTCCATGCTTTTCTCCTTAGGAATTGGATAAGATATGCCAACCAAATCCTCCATACTTTTCTCCTTAGGAATAGGCTTGCATAATTATCTCCTTAATATGGTGGAGGAGATATTAATTCTTCACATATTTCCTACACACCACAAAACTCGCATATTCTTGAGATATATATAAAAATATGTGTATTTTCTAATAATTGATCATAAATTCACTTGTAATATAAAAATGAATAAAATGGAAAATAAGAAGGTGAAACCCAAATGTATGTATGAAAATGATATGATAAAAGGTTAATGGGATGATGAAATGTAAGGAATAGTGAAGAAAAAGGTGGATGAAAATATGACATTTCTGAGTCCCAACAGGTTTTCACCAAATTCATTTCCCCATCCCATTTCTTCCTTATTTCCATCATTCCTAAGTTTCCCTACTCCCTAAAAACATCAAACCCCTATCCCAAATTCTCTGTCCCAAAATTCTCAAATTCCAAAACCCAAACAAACCCTGCCAAAACTCTCTTAACCCTATACATAAAACCCCTCAAACCCTCCTACATTTCCCTAATAAAATTTGTCCCAATAGTCCCTAATCCCTCACTATTTTTCCCTCCCCTTACTGTCCCTCATGTCATTTTTTTCTCTTGGTGACAAAGGTCAAGCACATCATCAAAGGCATTACAAGACAATGTGACATATCAACACCTATTTGTCCAAGATAGTTTGTCCACCAGCAGACATGACATCTGATCCGTCATATGATCATGAAGAAGAGACACATAGTGATTTGCTAATAGAGGTACATGCACCCAGGAGGCCTCATAGAGGTGGCAAAACATCCGTGAAGACCAGCAGGCTGCCCAAAGAAGCCTAAATGAGAGGACACCCATTCAGCAAGAGATAGAGGCTAATCGAGAGATTTGGCTCGATAGGATCAACATCCACTTAGAGAAGCTATTGGCGAAAGAAAACAAGGAAAAGTACATGCTCAGGCACATGAAAAAGCATTATTGGGCACGAAATCATGTTTGCAAGGCAAGAATTAGGAATTTAAAGGCAAAACTAAAGAAGGCAATAAGGAAGCAAAAGAGGCAAAGGGAACTTGATCGTCTTCAGATATTGGCCGAAACCTCTTTAGCTCAGCATGGAACTTAATGAAGAAGCTCCAGCCCAAATTTCAAGAAATTTGGGGCATTTTTGGCATTTTTACAAATTTTGGTACAAAAAACAGGGTTTTTCTCCCTGTGCGCCGCGCCACGTGGGCGCTTTTGCTAGGGAGCTCCAAATTTCAAAAAATTTACATTTTTAGATTTGGCATGAAAAATCATGACTGTTGGTGCATGGCCAAGAAGTTTGGGCAAGTTTTGAGTCCTCAGGAGGTTAAAAACATCCTAAAAATGACCTCTCTGACCCTATTTTCACACACAGGAAGCAGTCTTGGGAGGTTGAGGTTTTGGAGGGGAAAATGGGCACCAAATTTATAAATTCCACTTGGGTTGGAAAGTAGACAGGTAGTGATTTCCAACAAGCAGACTTGGGCTCAATTTGGACTTCAGGAAGTGCCTCAAAATCAGTTCCAAAGTGGCGCGACGCATACAGATTTTGGCGCGGCGCACAGAGGTTTTTTGCCCAATTTTTCACCTTCCAGCTCAGAAATTCGGTCATCTTGACTAGTTTTTCTTCGTGATGTAACTTTTGATATATATTGATGTAATTGGATGAACATGATGTAATTTTGGTACTTATTTACTTGTTCTAGAAGATTCATTCACCAAAAAGTGAAAATTTAATGAATGAATCAGTTTCCTACCTTATAGAGGCAAGTTGTTTTGACTGCCTAGATTTTAATGCTTTGCTTAGAATTGGTTGAAACAGCTCCTAGAATGATGAGATCGACCCCTAGAAGCAAGGGAATAGGTTGGCTTGCCTATATTATGTAATTTCTTAGTCATTTTCATGGTTGGACTCTTGGGAAAAGTTTGGCACTCTATTGTACATTCACTTCTGCATTTTTGGCTAAGGAAAGACCAGGGTTTTGCAGCACTGTTTGGGATCCATGTGGCTTTATGTTTTTGATGGTGTTCTTTTCTAAGTAATTGTAAGTTCATTAGTGTTATGTGTATCATTTTCCTGTCTCTTCTTCCGAATTTGAACAAATGAGTGATTAAAGTAGAATCCATTAACTGCTATGCTCTGCCTTTGAATTTGTTTAAATTTCCATGTTTTCATCTGTTTAAGGAGAATTCTTGAGACTCTCTTGCTCTCCTTAGCTCCTCACCAGTCCTATCTATCCATTCACTCAATTTAAAGCATCAAAACAATTGCCTTCCTTGCCCCAATCAGAACTTTGCGAAAACTATGCCTCATCCCCAAGCCCAAAATTGCCTTTCCCTGTTTCCAACACAAAACCCCCAAAAAACTCAAGACAAACCCTTGTACTTCATACCTAGCTTAAAATTATCTTTTATTTCAGCGATCTCGAGCCCATCGCCTATCTTTTGCTGAGATCAACCCGGAAAGAGCCCTCTCCTGTCCTCGTAGGGCTAGCTACGAGGATGAGCGTGGTTTGATGTGGACCTAGAACCTTGTCTTTTCAGCCTGAGGCAAATCTAGTCTCTAACAGATGGCTACTGGGATTGTGCAATGCACAATTCTAGCTGGGAAGGACTGTTGGCCTAGGGACAAATTTGCGTAATTTCTTGGGCCAAGTAGCCATTGTCCTCCAGAAATGTGCAAAACATTCTTGGAGGCTAGTACTAGGCAGGAATGCGCATTTCTGGAGAGGAAGGCGAGCATTCCTTCCCCATATTGCGCAATGTAGCCTTGGTGAAGGCAGAGACTGGGCCAAGGTTGGCTCGACTCACTATCAAGAAACTGAAAGTAAATAAGACAGTGAATGCATGTTGATGCTAAGTGATAGCAGAAGAGATTGAAAGTGCATGCAAAACATGAATGAAAGATTCAACAAACAGATCAACATGCATGCAGGTGAGGCAGTTTACCGGTTCGGTGAACGCCCGTGCAAAATAGTTTCATGCATGTGACAGTAGTGAGATAGCAACGAAAACTGAAAAAGAGCTACAAAAAGCTAGTATACATGAAAACGACGACAAGAATTCAATGAAAACAAGCAAACATCACTCACACAAGAGAATACACAAAAAGCGACAGAAACGCTGAAAAAGACAAGTTGAGGGCACTTACCCATGAATAGTTGAGTCAGATGTGTCGAAGGGTCTTGGATGTGCTATGGGACATCAGAGCTCCAAGATCAATTTGAATGAATGAGATCTCATGCATTGAATAAATAAGTTTGTTCTCATGACGCGCATGCCTCAAATCTAGGAAAAAGCGACACTTGGAGGGAAACTTCTAAAACAACTTTGCATGTAACCCCCGGATGCTAAAAATAGATCCCTAAATCATGGGATGCCTTTTCCATGTTGTCTCCTTCTATTCTAGGAAGAGAACGTCATGCATGCATGCAAGTCAAGTCCCCTTGGTCTTGGATGGAACTAGTCAACCAGACTATTCATGCATGCAGTTGCTCAACTGCTCGTGAAAAATGTGCATTCCTGGCTAGGAGCTGGGCTGACTGCCCAGGAGGATTGCACAATTTCTTGGTAGAGCAGCTGACTGCTGCCTAGATTTGCGCAAATCGCAGGCTGAATAGCCCTGCTGGGGAAATTTGCGCAAATCATGCTAGGAGTGTTGGCTGGTAGGATTGTACAATCTTGGAGCTCAGCAGGCTACCAAAGAGGATTGCACAATTTCTGGAGGGAAGGCTAGTTTCCCTCTAGAAATGTGCAATTTTCAAGGGGAAGCTGCTCATCCTATCGTTGGACTCAGTTTGGGTGAACAACCTATGAGGGGAATGGACCGACTGTGATCGTCAAGTTGTCTTTGTGTGAGGAAAACACTGAAGCTTGAGTACTTGACGAAGAAAGACAAAGTGTTGTGAAAGCTTGGTAGGGAGGCTTCGAAAAAGGTTAAAGCAAAATTTTGGAGGGTGGTTGTAGCCGCTACAACACCTTCTTATGTTTGAGAAAAGTAATAGCATTTATAACTTAAACCCTCTTAGATCAATTTTCACTCCTTGAGAAGATACAATGTGGCCCAACAACTTTCTCTCTACCATTCCCAAGAATGACTTCTTTGAGTTAAGTGAAATGTTGAACTTTATACATATAAGAAAAACCCCTCCTTCAAGTTCTCCAGGTGGTATGTTGCCTTCTTGGATAATGCTTTCATATAATAAAATATATCACCATGAACTGGTCCTTGATGTCTGTAAAGGCATAGTCCATGGCTCTTTTAAAATTTTCCTTGCATTCATCAATGGAAATGGCATCCGTACATAGGAAAATGTACCCCACAGAGTTGTAGATGTAATTTTGAGCACATCTTTTGGGTCAACCCTGACTTGATTGTAACTAGAAAACCCATCCAATGTGGAAATACTTTCAACCCAAACTACCTTCTATAGCATCTGATCCATTTTAGGCAATGGGGTAGTTGTCTTTGAGAGATGTGTTGTTTCAATTTATGAATTCTACACAGAACCATATTTCCCCATTTTCTTCCTGACAGGTACCAAAATTTCCACCCAAACATAATACCATACTGGGATGATGATCTTGCACAATTTCTTTCTTTCTAGACGAGAGGATGTAGTAAAGGGCTTAGCTATCTCTATTTCTTTTGGAATTGTTTTACATCATCTTTGACAATGATTTGATGCTGGAAGATAGATGGATCATAAGTCTTCAAGTCCTTCTACGTCGAAGAAAAAATGTCCTTTCATTATTTGAACAGATTTATGTATTATCCTCTTTCTGAAGAGGATGGATTTTTGGACATCTTGATAAACTGAGCATCTTCTTGCATGTCTAAGTTGCAATCTTCGACCTCATAAACTCTAGTTTTATGGGGGGTTTTTAGGGGAACATCATTCAGGTCAAAAATCATTTATAGTAGAACCAGCCCTCGGGGAATCAAATTGGTCTTTAGTTGGATCACTTTATATATTCCCATCATCTTAGGGATAGGTAGGTCAGAGGATTGGCCAGTGTCTAGTAATTCTTATTCCTCCTCACCATGTCGATGTTCATGTTGTTATACTCATCCACCATGGTTAGGAATCTCTTGATCTGTTCATCGTACTTGAACACCTGTCATTGCTTAACATTGTGAGGGATTGCAGCTCTGTGCATAACCTTAACAGAGTAGGTAATGGAGTAGGATAGATGTTCAATATTTGGAGGCCTGAAGTTATAGTAGACTTTGCTAGGTTATCAGCTATGTGATTCACCTCCCTAGGCACAATGGTAATGTTAACAACATCAAATAAATTGTCGAACAGGTCCCATACCACATGTTTATATTGTCTTAGCCTCGGATGCTTGGTCTGACAAATTTCCCTGACCTATTTAACAACTAGATCAAAATATCCAAAGATTTTTAGCAGCTTTTTGCCCATATTATTTGTTGTCTCCAAGCCCAGAATCAAAGCCTCATATTTAGCTACATTATTAATGCATTCAAATTCGAGCTTGAACCCATGGGCCATGTGGAAACTCTTTCCCCCAGTATGAGGTCAATAATACTCCTGCCCCATTTCCATCTTTGTTGAATTTGACATCGAAGTGAAAATTCCAAAGGCTAGAAGGGTCTGGGTTTTCTTCTTTATACATCAAATATTCACATCCATTTGTAGGATCTGATTCATAACTGAGGATAAAATTTCTAATATTGTCAAAGCTGTAGGAAGGGAAGTTAGAAGGATGTTCAGGGTCACTAATAACATAATTCATTTTGGGTTCTCTATATAAGTGACGTGTATCACCTCCAAAAACATGTATAGTGGCATATGATAAGTCAAACTAAATACTGCCACCCATAGAAGTCCCCCCAATGTCTATAAAAAACATACCTATGAAGTGGGGGGAACATCTATAATCACCACATCCATTATCACAAACTTTCTTGGAATCTATACCATATCCACTATTAGGTCTTTAATCATACCCAAGCACTAGACCCTCTTGGAATCAAATGAGTTTGTTATCTATATTTTCTTTGGAAGCCAGACCTTTGTCTCAAATAAAAAATAGAGGAGATGGCAACAGGGTTGGAGGAAAGTGAAGAGTCCTTCATCTGGGTCATCAGGGATCCACCTAGTAGTATGGTTGTTGATGAATATGGCATGCTTCCTTAAGGTTTTGAAGAGAGAATGAAGCGCGGAGGCTTGGTCATTAGAGGTTGGGCACCCCATCTCTTGGTCCTCTCACACCCATATGTTGGAGTTTTGCTTAACCATTATGGGTGGATTTCTACCCTGGAGAGCATCACAATGGGAGTCCCACTGATAATGTGGCCCATGATTATATATCAATACTATATTGATTCATTATTTGTTGATTATCTCAAGGTGGGAATTATGTTTTGTGAAGGTGACACCACAATGCCCAATAGAGATGACTTGATAACTGCAATGAAACAACTTATGAGAAGAGAAGGAGACGAGATGAAAAGGGAAGAGGAGCTGAGCAAGGAAGTGAAACTAGCAGTGCAAGAAGGGGGATCCATATCACATTCCAGGTAGATAGAGTTTGTTTTAATCTTGTCCTAGGATTATGCTAATTTCATCTTTTTAGATCGGGACTTTTGCTACCCATATTTGCAATAAAATCCATATTTATTCAGATGTTGTTTTATAGAAAGGAAGATTTCAAAACGTAGGAGGGTTGGCTCAGAAATGTATGAAGAAATTATAACTGATTTAGTATTTTGTGATTTGAAATATGAATTATTATGGCCAATCATTCTGGTTTAATAAAATGGAGTAAAAAATAATTGTTCAAAAAATATCATTTTTTTTTATAGAAAAAGAAGAGGATTCATTTTAGTTTTACAAAAAATAATCAAAAGTTATTAAAATAATATGTTCTGTTTAAAAAACAAATGAAGGATTCTACAGTTTTGAATCTTCTTAGAAAAATTATTTCAATCACTTCAAAAGTTGAGGCTATACATAAATTTCTCATAGGCATGTAGAAGACATGTCGTGTTTCAACTAATTTACATGTTGAACTCATGTAAAAGTAGGATACAATGACCCTCTATGATAGAACTTGATCATAGTCCTTGAAGAGGTGAAGTTGTAAAACTGTTGCCTTGCACTTTTTAGATTTTCTTGTGTGAAGCCCTTCTTGGGCAGCACCAATTGCTTCATAAAGTTGCCTATCTCCAAGAAAGCCAAACTGCTCTCAAGAAATGGCATCTGTGATAATTTTTTATTTTATTCTAGAGGCTAGAATATTTGAAACAATTTTGTACACACAGTTGCACAAAGAGATGAGTCTAAATTCTGCAAAGGATTCTAGCCTATCTTTCTTTGGAATCAGGGTACAATGAATGTTGAATTTAGGGAGCTTGCCAAAATACTGGGATGACATTAATATTGATTTTACCAATGCCAATTTTTTTCCAAGTGACAAATTTTTTTTACTCCAATGTGGAATTCGATCTTACAACTTTTCCAACAGCCATCCCAATCTTTTTTCTTGTAGTCATTGGGCTTCAAGTTTTAAACCCATGTATTTGACCCCACATTGAAAATAAATAACATATATGGAAATAGAGAAGGCCCCTTTGTTCTTATTCTTCATTCAAACCATTAAAACAAGTGGTTGATTTGGAATTTTATTTCCATCTATGAACCCATATTGAAACTTTCCAAAATCTCTCTCAGTTTACTTGCTTTCTAAACAGATCCATTTATAAACAACAAGACATTGTTCACAAATAAAACACGATTCATGGTAAAAGAGATCCCTATTTTAATTCAATTTAAACCATTTAATCTCTTGGATTCTCTTATAAATCTAATTAATCCCTTCAATACCAAGAGAAAGAGTAGAGACAAAAAATGTCTAAAAAAGGAATGTGTTGAATGATTGATCGAAAGAGAAAAAAATGATACGCTAGATTTCGAAACGTAGGAGGGCTGGCTCAGACGTGTTTGAAGAACTTATAGCTGATTTAGTATTTTATAATTTGAAACATGAATGATTACACCATCATAGGCCTATCATTATGGTTTCGAAAGAGGTAGAGTCAAAAAGCGGTTGTTAAAGAATATCATTTTGTTTTTAGAAGAAGCAGAGGATTGATTTTGATTTTATGAAATATACAATACAGGTTCCTTTGATAGGTCTTGCGGAGGATGGGTTCTTGCAGAGGATTCAGATTTCCCATTAATTTTTTGAGGATGCAATATGGGTTCTTCTGATAGATCTTAAAAATGTTGTCAGGTTGGACCAAGGCCTTGGAGAGACATACTCATGTCGAACATGTAGAAGGCCACTGTTCACAGGTACCTTTAGGACACCTACAAATTCCATTGTTGGGCATCATATGGTCGAAGGTGAATAGCTGGTCAGGCATATAAATGCAGAAGCTAATGCATTGTCTCAAAATCAATATGGAAATATCTTATCCACGGACCCATTTACTACTCAACGATGGAATTCTGCTGGCATGGGCATGTTCAGGTTTGTGCTCTTTTATCTTTCAAATTGAACTCTTTTATCTTGGTTTAATTTGGGCAGCTTGTTATGCTTGAAATCAACATTTTTGACTATCAACATAGCTCATTCTAATTTCATTGCATATTGCTTAAATGGTCATTTCTATTATGTTTGCTTCTAGAAATACCTCGATTGGTTGTGTTATGTAAAGTGATGGACACATAATGTAAAAGTTATAATTGGTACTTCAATGGTCTTTAATTGATTTCATGTTATTATTTGTGTCATTTCTTGTCCAGCATTCCACAGTTGTCGTAATTGAAGAAGAACTATGGTATTTTTAATAATGTCTAATTTATGCATAAATACAAATGAATTTGGATCATGTTTTTATTAGGGTTTGACTCTACCCCTGGGCTTTTATTTTACACAGGGTTGTCTAAATCTACCATTTATGTTACCTTATCGTCTCAATAATCTCTTGGAGCTTTCCAAGTGTAACTGTTACTAATTCAGTTACCTATCTCCAATGCATATCTGTATGTTATGGTATCTAAATAATTGTATACATAAAGTGGTAGACAGTGATAAATCAAACATAGTGAGATGTTTTGTGACTTCTTTCGCAAAGTTCACATCTCTGCACTCTGTTGCTCATATCAATACAAAAAATATTGATGCAATCAAGGTTAGTAGCACTCATCTTCTTGTATATCATCTTTAGAAATTGTATAATTTTATTTTAGGAATGAGTTTGGAATGGAGAGAAAGGGTTGAATCTGATCTTCAAGTGTTTAGGGAAATTCATCCATGACATGGAAAAACAAATTTGAGGCTCATGCATTCATGAAAAGTAGTCAACTTTTAAAATAACTTCCATGTAGATGAGATAAAATGAAGCATACACATCTTGATATAATTTCTAAATCTGTTCAACATTGTTGGTTTATAGATGCAATTGTATGGATTTGGCTTGATTAACTATCTTACAAATTAAGTATTCTTTATGGAATCACTGTGCACCTCTTGTTTCTACTAGTGAGTATGCAGTAATATTTATTGATGTGAATGATAAGCCAAAGACTTTAGTGGACTAATCAACTATATTGATAAGAAATCCATAGACACATGGAGAACATGCTGGCTTGATCCTAGAGGCCACCAAGTAGATCAAGCTAAAAGGTTTTTATCATAAATTTAAAAATTAACTAGTGGTTCCTTCCCTTAGGAGTTTGTTTCATGGTGTTCACTACATATTTTTGTCACCCACAAGGTTCACATCGAGATTCTGCTATGAGATTAGTACAAAAGTTGGAAATATACAACTTCATTGTCTAATGTACACATGGTGAAGGCCTAATTGGATAGTCTAGAAACCACTATGGAATTGGCCTTCTTGTAGATGCTATACTAAAGATTACATTTTTCCATAGAAGGATAAAGGAAAGGTGTTTCTTATACACCACATGAAAGAAATCATTCCCATAGTTTAGAAGCATAGAGGAGTCTTAACCAAACATGGATATGCTACACTACAATGATTGTGATCTTTATGTAAACCCCTCCCTATCCACTCCAATAAAGGCAAGTGGTTACTATGTTGATGCAATTTCCAAGAATGGTTATGAGGATGTTATTCATAGGGAGAATGCACTGAAGTTGTGAATGCAAGTGTGAAATCTAACTCTAGTATTGAAATTTCTGTTGGTGGACAATTACTATCATAGGAAATGGGAACTCAGGTTGGGAGACACGCTTTGATTCTCAGTAACTTTCATTCGAGGATTTCCATAGTTCAAGTGCAACAATCACAAAAATGAAAAAAAAAATCTATTTCATGCCTTTGGTTGGAAAATAGTGGACATAATCATATGTAGCACACCTTTTCTCGGCCTTTAAGGATAATGGTTACCACTTGTTGTTCCTTAGTGCACATGTAATTTCTTAGGGATATCTTTCAAGGTAGTTCCTTGTTAATGTTAAGCAGGATGGCAAGGCTAGACCCAATGATCATCTTGTGATCCCTCCACATGGGTTATTCCTATCCCTATATGGATAAGTAATATGAAAGGCTTATCATGAATTCAAGATTTCTTGAATTTTTGTTTGGAATCTTATTTGAATCCTAAATAAATTGAGGTGCAGTGTATAACATTAAGTGTTTCTAGGTCTTGTTTCATTCCCCTTCATTCATTGTTGACACTGACCAAAGCTGCCTAAATGCTAAGTTTAAAGTCATCGTTGATTTGAAGCCTATATTCTAAAATTCCTTGCCTCTTCATTTCCACTGGCATGTCCACATAATAATTTATATGGTTGAATATAAGGGATAGAGACTAGAGTGGAAATATCATCCCTCTGTTGGAAATCACTAGATAGGGACTTTTTATACCCATATTTGCAGTAAAATCCATATTTATTTAATTGTTGTCTTATAGAAAGGAAGATTTCAAAATGTAGGCGGGTTGGCTCAGAAATGTATGAAGAACTTATAATTGATTTGGTATTTTTTGATCTGAAATATGAATGATTATGACCAATCATTCTAGTATAAAAGAATGGATTAAAAAATAGTTGTTCAAAAAATATCATTTCATTTTTAGAAAAAGCAGAGGATTCATTTTTATTTTATGAAAAACAGTCAAAAGTTATTAAAATAATATGTTCTGTTTAAAAAAAAAAATGGAGGATTCTACAATTCTGAGTCTGCTTAGAAAAATTATTTCAATCACTTCAAAAGTTGAGGCTATACAAAAATTTCTCATAGGCAAGTAGAAGACATGTCATGTTTGAACTAATTTACATGTTGAACTCATGGAAAAGTAGGATACATGGCCCTATGTGATAGAACTTGATCATAGCCCTTGAAGAGGTGAAGTTTTAAAATTGTTGCCTTGCACTTTGTAGATTTTCTTGTGTGAATCCCTTCTTGGGAAAAACCAATTGCTTCATAGAGTTTCCTATCTCCAAGATAGCCAAACTGACAAATACATGCTTCTTTCCTATCTCATGCGAAATGGCCAAATACATGCTTCTTGCGTGGGCTTCTCCCTTAATTGAATGACATGGCACATTAAAGTGCAAGAATGTGTTTCTCCTACAAATGTTGTCCAATTCATTACTCTATAATTTCTATTTTAGGGAGCCCCTTCCTATGTATGGTCAGAAACAATGTCACTGGAACCATGTCTGACTTTACTTCTTCTACAACTTCTGCCCCTGGAATTGCCACTAGACAAGTACTTTTTCCTCAAAGTTCCTAGAATTATCCATGGATATTATTGCTGCTAGGATGTGTTGGAACTTCTCCAACTGCCAAAAGCCTCATTCCACAAGCTATGTGATGATGTTCTCAATGTAACATTTTTCTTTTAACATATAATCACGAACAATCCTGCGGGGATTTTCAAGAGATTTCAAGACATGGAACATGGTTGGCCTCTTGGATGGTTGAGGATTGAGACAAACCTTGGCTATTACAGCCACACCCCACACTTCCTCTAGTAGATCCTCATCTAATATGAGATAAGAATAAATGATTCGAGGAAGATTATCCTTGTCATAAATGTCAATCAATGGCAAGGCATGGTCTAGCCACGAAGAGTCACCAACTCACATGTGATTACATTCAACGTTGGTAATGTTCCCTAAAATGATCTACATTAGGAATTTTCCAAAATAGTAAACATCATGTGCACATGTAGTGGGTGGTGAACCTAAGTCCCCCTCGTCCCATGAACTGCATTTATTCACCTCAAAAACATTATAAAATTATTAAAACCCCAATTCCTATATCTACAACATAATGAAATTTGTGTATTCTATGATTACAAACCCATATTATGGAAATAACAGAGCTTATATATCTTGAATTCTTCATAAATATAAAGTAAATTCATCCAAAGATTGTTGAACAAGTCAAGCAATGATTGAAGATGAACAAAAGATGATGCTAGAGCTTGGGGTTTGCGGTCCAGGGGATACTAAGCCATAACTAACATTTTTTGAACAAATCAAAAGGAGCACAGGAAAATTCTGAATATATCATACCAAAGGCCATGGGATACATACTAGGAAATGGCCAAGAGCCATGAAACTAAGCAAGGTTAAGAGTCTCCATCTTGACTACCTATAAAACTTAAGCTACTAAGCCGTACTTCAAATTATATCCATCATGTCATATAATGATGGAATGGAGTGTGACATCTATATATTTAGAGTTAAGATGGATGTGTTGTAGTTCCATATCAGTACTATATCCTTCAATGGCTTCCTCTCTTGAAATTCATATTATTTCCTCATTTAAAGATGCATGTGTCATCACTTTTGAAATGAGATGAGGGAAATGAGTAGAAAATTCATCTTTTAGAAACCTATTATCTTGGGTGGGGATTTTACCCTTGTTTTCCATTATGTAAATAATGATAAATCCATGATGAGTTGATTTGGGGCAGACCTTTAAGAAGGTATCATTATCAAATGAAGGCTAGAAATCTATAAAGTTATCCATTTGAATGATATATATATGATTATATTTGTCTAGATGGGATATATAGGATCACCGTAGAGGCAAAATTGAGAGAACCATATTAGTCTTCAAAAGGGGTTGTATTCCATTCATATGGCTAAGCATTCTCTCGAGGAGTAATTGTTGATATGTTGTGGTTGTTTACTTCCTGTAGCTGATTCTGAGTTCACTGTATTTTGGCATTTCTGTGCTAGTGTATGTATCTATATACATCAGGTTCTATTTCCTTATATGCCTTGTATATTTCATGCTGATATTAAGACTGTTAATGTTAGAACTATCATATAATTTCTTGGTTTTCAATGTAATAGAATTTTTTTTTTATCAGCTATCATTATGACTATTATCTAGTTCTATATTGGCTGAGTAAGGATGAAAGTTATTTCTTTGTTCTGAAGTGTTTTCATGGGCATATATTTTTATCATCATATGTTATTTTAAACCAAAACCCAAGAAATTCACCTACAATTGTATCATCACCAAACTAGTTGACAAAAGGCTTCACTGGGAAATTTATAACAAACTGGAGAAATGTGGTACTTAAATTGGGAGATTGCCAAGAGGGACTCTTACATCCCTCTGAATTCTTTGATCACAATGCTAACTGTTTTGATTATTCAAATAATGAATTTAGTTACTATGAGGCATTAAAATGTGAGGGTGAGAATGGCTACTCATTCCAACCTGGCTATGACTTATGTATGTTGAGAATGTTTTTGAAGTTCATCTTCTTGTTTAGGTTGTCTCTCTAGAACAGGTCCACTAGAGCTTTGAACATCTCCTTGGCTGTCATCTTTTTTACCAAGTGAGGTCTCAAGTGATTATTCACGCATCCATGATGACCCCCTAAGATCATATGTCCTTTTTTATGGGCTGCCAACTACATTGCATCTATTGGTTGTTGAATCTCCTAATCAACAATCTCCTAAATGCCATTCTCTTTCAGCAGCAAGGTAACCCTTGCCTTTTAGGGCAGGAAGTTAGATGCTTCATCCAACGTATCCTCAAATCTTCTATCTCTTGATCTGATTAAAAAATATATCATGTGCTAAGTCATTTTAGCCAAAAGAATAAAAAATATGACGTGTGCTAAGTCCTCAAACACCGACAAAAAATTATTCATCTTTTCCAAACCCTTGATTAGTACAGTTTCCCTCTAAAAAATGATTTCGACCAATTACTGCTGACTGATATGGAAAATTGTTGTTCTATACAACCTATTGGCTCCCATACACTGTGACTGCTACATGAAACCTGTGCCTCCCCTGCACTCTATTGTACAACTCACCTGTCACCTACACCCTTGTATAACCTTGGTGGTTGCACTCGGTGCCCCTGTAATCATGTGTTCGTTGCAAAGTGTAACTGTGGAAGTGCTGCTTGTGAATGGGACCACTGGTAAAAATGAGTAAGCTGATTCCTCCAAAATATTTACACTAAAATCATCGAGATGGATAAAAAATAATATATTGATCCAATATAGATCACAACATGGCCCTCTATAAGAAGACTCTAGTGGTGTAAAATCATAAAATAAAGTCTGGTGCTAAAAAAACCATGGAAATAAAGACACTATGGTTAAGTAGACAAATGATATTAAAAAAATAGAGTGAACACATGGTAAAGAAACAAAATTTAAAAGTAGACTGACTCATGAGTTTCTACAAGGAAGTTTTATGAACTATAGTAAACTTGTAGAGTGATGCTAGTGCTTCTTTTCTATCAGAACCTTGTTGTTTGACCATAGCATTATTCTATTCTTTTCTTCTATAGGAAAAGTATATACATTGCTAATCAAAGTATGAAGCTTTAAACCATATTTGTTTTGGAAGGATGGCCAACTGGTTGAATGGATAAATTCAAACATAGAAAAGGTAGCACATGAGGTAGGGGTTGCTAGTTAGCTATCTTTTCTTGTTTTTTTCATTTTTTTGTCTTGTAGTAACTGAATGTTATTTTTCTATTTTGGATGAAATCTAACTTTAATTGATTTCATTTATCCATCATGATGTTCCTTTGGGGAAGCGACAAAAGGTTTACAAAGAAGACACATTTAGGAAGGAGAAAAGCAACGATAATTTGCAAAGAGTTCCAAATGTAGAGGAAGGTAATAGAGATCAAGATTTGAGTGTAGTGATATCCTCTGCAAATGGCCTCAAATCTTCGGTGGTAAAGATATCCAGAGAAGGAAGAAGTGAAATGAATAAAAAAGTGCACCATGTAGAATAGATTGAAGCTACTAGGTTTCATGGAATTCCTAAGCCAACAACGAAGAAGAAATTTATGGATGTAAGTACACATTATTCTGTAGATAAGATGGTAAATAACTCTCCTAAACGTAAGCCTACAAATAAAATGGATAAATACAAGACAATGCTAGCTCATAGCCATAGTGGATTGGAGATCAACAAATTTGAATGTATGAAGGCAAACAAATCCACACTCCCAAAGCCTAGAGAGCTGAGATATGGAAACGGAGGTCAAAATAACGCACAACTTGGAAAAGACATGTCTTAGTTGTCAACAAGACAACTATAAGGAATACTACTTCCAGTCATGAATTTGTCATGGGTCACAACCCTGCCATCAACATTGATGGCAGAAGGGCATGTAGAAAAGTTGTAGGAAGTGATGCTTCATCTTTATTTTCTTCTGTAGAGGTGTCTCATAAGCCCTCACCTTTCACCCAAGGGAAACCTTTTTCTGCAGTAAATGCAGACCAGGGATCAAAACAAAAATCATCCAGATTAAAGAGCTCAAGTCAAAATTTAGAAAATAACATTTTTCGACATGAGAAGACATCCGAAGAGAGAGGTCCCCTGAAGATAGCTCTGATCACATACAACCATACAGATGTAATTGTATATTTCAGCCTTCTTCGAAGGTATGCAATCTCTGTTCTATGCTCGATGAGGTTACTTATGAAAGATATTTATATTTATCTTGGGACAACAAGTGGGCTTGTATGTTTTGACTTGATATAACTTGAGCTTGTAGGCATTAATTATTGGAGAGTACCCTATTGTAGAGGAAGCTCTAATTTGAAGGAATTCTCACCAATCTATTGTAGAATCTAATATTTGCAATAAAAGAGTGGGTAGAGGGGATTCACCTTTTTGACCAATATCTTACCATGTTGATTCATAAAGGGACTTTTAAAATTGTAAATAATAAATTCAATGCATTATAAGTACTATGGGGAGTTGTAGGGTACCAAATGGTTTATAGGTATTGAGTGGAATTTAAAGGATGTCTAGTAAAAATAAAGGCTTGATTTATTTAAAATTTGTACTGGGAGGGGGGTTTGAAAAAATATTTTTGGAGGTATTTATCAATACCCAGTGAAATTAAAGGTATTCTTTAATATTCCATAATGCAGGTGCTATGTCACAATTCATTAGGTGAAGGCCCCATGGGAGTGGATGAAGCTTATGATGTTTAACGCAATGAAAGTGTTGTTTCTAAGGATATAGTCATACTTTACCACTAACCTATAAGGATCTAGGGCTATGATCACAAATCATATGCATATGTGTTATGTTACACTAAAGAGCATAATTGTAGATGATATTGGCCATATGTTTCACAAATGCAATAAGAAACTTATAGGCATTGATATATAATTCCTTCCTTGTTAAACATAGAGATGACAAATGGCATCTATATATTCAAAGTTAATGTGGATCCATGCTAGCGCCATATAAATACTATTATATCCTCAAATTTCTTCCTCTCTTGAAATCCATGTCATTTCCTCCTTATTTGAAGATGCAAGTGTCGCTACTTGTAAAATGGGATGAGAGAAATGTGTAGCAAAATCATATTCTAGAAACCATGATATTTGGTTGGGAGTTTACCCATATTTCCCATTATGTAAATAGCTATAATGTCACGTTGAGTAGATTTTTGGCACACCTTTAAGAAGGTATCATTATAGAATGGGGGCTAGAAATATAAAATGTTATCCATTGAATTAGGTATATGATTATATTTGTCTAGATGGGAAGTGTTAGTGTCAGCCTTTGAAGCCTTCCATTAGTGATCAAATATGCTCTTACAAAGTGGTCTTAGGGTGTCAAAGTCAAATTTTGTCATTTCAGTGAGTCTTCAAGTAAAATTTGGTTACTAGGTATTAGTTCTAGGGTTGTTTTCACTCCTTCCAAAGTATTCCAAGTATTTGTCCATGTCACCATTCAGCTTAGTGTACCATCATTCAAATATTTGTCATCATCATTTCAGGTTCCAATGGGTCATTTTACACCTTGTTTGTGCTTCAGTTGTACTTGGGTAAGCCTCATTTCCCTCTCCTAGGGTTTTGAAGGTAATTTTTCTTGGATGGTAAAATGATCAAAAAAACTTGTGTCCTGATGTTCATACACCTTCCCCTCTGCCTAATATACCTTCTTAAACAATTCCCATCACTGGTATCCCTCAAATTCGTCATTTTCCCACAAACCCTAGTTTATTACTACAATTTGACAATTTTCTAGGCTAGGCCTGTGTTTTTCCCTTTTGAACCCATTCCCCTCACTCAATCTTTGGAATTCCACTTTTCCCTGATTCCTAACATCCCTCCCAATTTCCTAAAATTTTCTCAAGAACTTAGAAGCCCCTTATACCCTTCATTTCCCTTCATTTCTACAAATCCCCTGTTCCACATATCGGGATAGGTTTTCTTAAAAATATATTTTTGAGCAATAAAAGATGAATTTGACAAAAGTGAGAGATTTTTTTTTCCATCATTGACCCAGGAAGAAAAAACTCTTTCAATTTTTACACAGGTTTCATGGTTTGGGAGAAATGTCAAAAACATCATTGGCCTCAGGAGGATTGATGCACTTCTGGAGTGACCTTCGGAAAATCAAGATTTCACCTAGTTGGGATGTTCAAATGACCTTCTTGATGATTTAAATGATATCTAGACATAGAGAGCTTTCCAATGAGCTATCATGAGCTCAATTTGGAGTTGAGTAATACCTTCAAAAGTTGATTGCAATAGCACTCTAGATTTAAGCAACCTCATTTTGCACATTTTAACCAGTCTTGGGAGATTTGAATTTTGATAGGGAAAATGAACTCCAAATTAAAAAATTCAAGATGTTCTAGAAAGTATACTTGACACGATGTCCAACGAGCTATCACACACAAAATTTGGAGACCGGGAAGGCCTTAAAAAATTGTCTGCAAAAAGCCGTTGTGCATCTGGGAGGCGCTACACATTCGGCTAGTGGCGCTGTGCATCAAGCAGTTTTCTCTTGTGTTAATTTCGCACTGCGCATCAGAGAGGCACTATGCATTAGTGAGTAGGAACTGTGCATTGGCTAGTAAGAGTTCAAGACCAAAAAAATTCACCTCAAATCATTCTCATTGCTGCATTTCTCTTCTAGTCAAGTAAGTAAACTCACTTTTGATCTCAGATAGGGTTTTTATGCTTTACTTATGGTTTTAGCCTCCTAAAACACAAAACCCTAGTTTTCTTCTACCTAATTTCTCATCATTTCAAGCTCTTGTCACTTGTCTCCATTTTCCCATTATCATTTGCCCTAAATTCACCTTTAAGTCCCATCTTACTTAACCCATATCATCTTCCCCTATTTCCCTACAAAAATTAATCCCTTCACCAAGCTCTAAATCCCCGCACATCAAACACTAGTTCCTTATAAACCTCACTTACCCTCTCATTTCATCTCACCATTTTTTTCCTTCTTATAAAATCTCTTCATACTCATATTTTCCTCACATAACTATCCATCATTCATCAAATCATCCCGAAGAAACAAAAATGGAGCGAGACAGTGAGTTTGAATATGAGGAAGACACCCTAAGTGATAGCTCTAGAGAGAGGAATTTGCAGCAGAGAAAGCCTCACAAAGGTGGTAGAATAATCATGGAGGAACCTATCAGCATGAGTGAACTAATTGCTTGCCCACTAACCACCTCACGCTTCAGACATCAGTCATGTTTTGACTTTTGTGAAATGGTAGAGAAGCATCTGGCTCCCTTGACTCTAGTTGAACAAGAAGTGGTTAATGAGAGATAAATATGGCTTGAGAGGGTAAATATCCACCTTGAGGGTCTTCTAAAGAAAGCCAATAGAGACAAAAATATGCTTAGGCATATGGCCTACCATTACTTGACCCAGAATAGGATAGGTAACATGAGAATTAAGCACCTTAAGGAGGGGTAACAAACTTGAGATCTTGGCTGATGTTACACTTGCCCAATAGTGTAACCAATGAAGTAAATTTGAGCCAAAACTGGGTAGATTTTGGAAAAAAATTGTAAATTTTGATTTTTTGAATTAGGCAACATAGGAAATTTTGGTGGATGTGCACTGCCACCAGTGTTGCGCATTGGATTGGATCACTCTTTTGCCAAATGGCTTGTAGTTTTGGATTTAGCATGAAAAAAAAACCGAACCTAGAAAAATTCATCAAATTTGGAGGAGATCTTGCCCACCAAAACAGTAAAAAACACTCAAAAAGTGCCCTCTCTGCCACTTTTTGCACACACAAGAACGAGTCTTGGGAGAATCCACTTTTGAGGAGGCAAATGAACTCCAAATCAGAACATTCAAAGTGTTCCGGAAACTAGACAGGTAGGGCTTTCCAACAAGCTATCTTGGGCCTGATTTGGATGAGTGGAAGGCCTCAAAACGTAGCATTGAAGCGGCACTAAGCATCAGGCTCAAGGTGTTGTGCATCAGGCAAATTTTTGTCAATTTTGCCTAAAAGTAAAATTTCACCTAGTTTCTTCAGCAGTTGACTTCTTCTTCTTGTCTTGGTAAATGATGTATTTGATGTAATTATGGTTGAAAATAACCTCATAGGGTAGATACATCAAGTTCCAAGTGGTTTTGAGCTGTAATGAATTGGTTCCCTAAGTTTTAGATGCAAGCTATTCCACTGCCTATTTTCTTGTTCCTAGTTTAGATGTTGTTGAAACAGTTCCTTGACTCATGGATTCGACCCTTGATGGATAGCTCAAATGGTTTTGAGGTCTATATGATGTCTTTTCTCAGTGATTTGTAAAGGTTGTACTTTGGTGGAAGTGGTGGCATTTATTGAACATTTGTATCAACAGTTTGGCAAGGAATAAAACTAGGTTTCACAACTATTTTTGTGGGATTCTTGTCACAGTGAGTTTATGTATTGTTTCTTCTTCTGTAATGAGTTTTTCTTATGTGTTATATGTTTCAAAACCTTTTCTATTCTTCTAAACTAAATGAATCAAGATAAATAGGAAAACATACATTGATAACAGTGCTTTGCCTTGGGAATGCATTTAGTTCTTAATGTTTTCAGCAATTTGAAGAGGGTTCATGGTCTCCACATGTCCTCCTCAGCCCATCAGTAGTATTGAACCACCCATCTCACTTGATTACTAGTGCATGAACACTTATCTATCTCGCTGCACAGAACATGTCTGCATCCCTGATTTAATTTCCCGGACCTACGCTGCCTGCTCCATTTGATCCATCAACCAAAACCTAAAAATCAAACCAGAAACCATGAGCTACCATACCTAGCCTAAAAGCTACATTAAATTCAGTCATCCCAAGCCCTAATTGCCAATATCCTAATTGAGATTGACAAGGAGAGAGCCCTCTCCTGACCTGGTAGGGCTAGCTACCAGGTTAAGCGTGGTTTGATGTTACCCTAGACCTGCCTTCCTTCAACCTGAGGTAGATCCAGGCACTAACATAGTGGCGACCATACTAGGGAACGTAGTTTTATGTTCCTCAACAAAATGTATCAAGTTTAGATCTGATTGTTGATGGTGGACAACGATCAGACATAGGAAGGCTGAAATCATTCACCTAGCGACTCCAAATCAGTTTTGAGATTAGATCCAAGGACTCCACTAGAGGATGAACCTGACCAGCAGAAACATGAAAGGACAATATGGAAATATCAGGTATTCAAGTTGGAATTTCATCCAAGACATTATGTTCTTTGTTATAAATTATTTCTTCTCTTTTCCCGAGAATGTCAAGAAGGCTTTAAAAAGTATATTGTATTCAAGTAAAGATCTTAGATCTGCATTTGATTCCTTCTCTTTGAAGATTGTGAATACCAAATATTCGCATACCTTCGATCTTGATCAAGACCCTTCCTCTGAATCTTATGATGATCGTCCTCAAATTGATAAGCCTCAAGAGACAAAGACTGATTCTACACCTTCTATACATATTCCTATACCTTGTAAAATTTCAGATAGATACAAGCCTCTGATTTTACCTCCTATATCCCATGCTTTCCCTAAAAATCATTAGCTATATCTACCAAGAATTGATGGTGAATGTGATAACATCACTGCTGAGAGACATGTATTGAATTTTGAGTTTTTTCTTGACCTTTTCGAAGTTTATGAAGAGGATGTCAGTGTTAGGATTTTTTCTCTTTCTTTGCAAAGCAAAGTCAAGAGTTGGTTCAAAAACCTTCTTGATGCGAGCATCTTAGATTTCCAGCAGTTCATCAAAGTTTTCCTTGACAGGTGGGTGGTCAGACACAACCTTTTCTTGATTCTAGAAGAATATAACCAGTTGAAAAGACACACAGGGGAGATAGTACAACAATTTTCTACCAGGTTTAACCAAGTTTATTTTTTGATGCCAGTTAATATAAGACCTCCTCCTAGATCCGCTCTCTTGCACTACCCGGATGCCTTTGATCCGGAAATGGAGTTTCAACTGAGAGAAAGGAACCTTGCAACACTTGAAGAGATGCATAATAGTGTAGTAGATGTAGAGGCTAATTTGCTGATTAGAAGGGCAAAGTTGAACGAAGAACAGATGAAGAACATAGATCCAGAGGAATCAACATCTTTAGAGGTAAAGCTCAACATTTTGGTAAGTGCAGTGGAAGAGATGATGCAAAGGATCGCCACAAGGAATGAGTATAATGTTAAAAGCCATGGCTCACTGATTGAAGAAGAACAAGTTGTTGATCCAAAACATTTTCTTTATTATCCCAGTTGTCATAGACCTGATAATGATTGTTTTATAGATCATCTTCGAGAAGAGAGATCTGTTGATATGACATGTATGCTTGATGATGTGTTTTATACTGATGATTTGCCTCAGTTTGATCAGTACGATGATGATTATGTCCTCCAAACAGAAGCTAGTTTTGCAGATAAATCAACAGTTGGTTTGTGGAAGGAGGAAGTTCACTTTAAGCAGCTTGAAGACAATGATAAGATGATGCATATCAGCTATGGAAGTGAGGAGGAAAAGTGCCACAAATTTTGAAGTAAGTGAAGGATCATTGCCTTTTTGTTTTGCTTCATTTCAGATCATCAGAGACAACTTTCATTCAATCAGAAATCAACTGTCGATAAGTTTTGATTTAGACCATCTAGAGGGCAATGAGATCCTTGTTCAAGACTTCTCTTATCTAGATTTGTAATCACCAAATGCCATTGATTGTGAAGTTGCAGATGAAGACTTGGAAGCTGGGAAATATGATCAAATGATGCAAGATGATTCCGTACCATTCTATTTTGAATCATTTTAGTTTTTGAAGGGAAATTTGCATAGTATATGTTCAATAAAGGATGAACAGCCTATAGAAAATCATGCAATCTCATTGGAACTGTTGACACCTAATCCGAAACGGATGGGTGAACTGGACAGTCATCTAGAAGATGAACTGATCCGTTTTTATTTTTGTATATATAAGCATGAGTTACCTAATGAATAATATCAATCAGTTTTGTCTCTCGTTCAATGTGGAGTTACCCTGGCCTGACATGGTATCAGAGCACAGGTCCCAAAATAGGTTGTAACTCCTGCCCTGAGCACTGTGCTGCTCTGTCCTGCTCCACTCTGTCTTGTCTGTCCTGCGCTGCTCTGTCTCTGCCTGGCGCAGAAAGAATCAATGCCTGGCCTGACATGCCTGGCCATGCCTGAACGTTTCATTCTCTGCGCATCCTGACTGTGTGAACGTTTCACTCTCTGCGCATCCTGACTGTGTGAACGTTTCATTCTCTGCGCATCCTGACTGTGAAGAAAGCGTAATGTGTCCCTTTTGAAACCGTGAGTCTGCGGAGGAATTTTGTTTCTGTCGTAGGCGCATACAGTCATTAGAATTACTTCCATCTACAGTCTTCTCTCTTTTCGCTTTGATTACACAATAGTTCACCCATCCTAACGCTCCTTGAGGACGCTTTGCCTAGACTTCGTATTCGGTCATGGCAGCCATGTCTGCGGTCTCTAAAATACCCACCACCATTTTCTCAAATTTCAATTGAGTGTTGCTACAAGACCTGTGGAAGACCGAGATTGAGAGGGGCTGCAATGGAAAAGGATTTGCATTGCAAGAGGACTGTATAAGAGCTGTGGAACGGGTGCTCGAGACAGTAACGGTTGGGGCCGTCATCTCATTTGGTGCCTCCACGAAGGAATTAATTACTCAAAGGATGCAAGCCGGGGCCGCTGGCCATTCTTGGCAAGTTTTTGTTAGCCACCATAGAGCGCGAGGGCATCCGGGGTTTGTATGCTGGGCATTCCGCGACCATTTTGAGAAACCTGCCCACCGGCGTGCTCAGCTTTTCCTCTTTTGAGTATCTTAAGGCTGCCATGCTGAGCAAAACGAAGAAGCCCCATCTGAAGCCATTTTAGAGCGTCTGTTTTGGTGCGTATGTCGAGGTTTATTGTATTGATAAATTGTATTGAAACCAATACCGATGCCATAGAATTATATATTGAGACCGATGCTGAGGTTTTGTATTGATAAATTGTATTGAAACCGATGCCATAGAATTATGTATTGAGACTGATGCCGAGGTTATATAAACTGTATTGAAGACCAATGCTTGAGGTTTATATAAACTGTATTGAAGACCGATGCCGAGGTTTATATAAACTGTATTGAAAACCGAAATTCTAAAGAAGGAATAGGCTAGGAAAGTTTTTTTTTGTCATCAGAAGTTCCTTCTATCAGCAAAATTTTTTCTTTTCAGAAGAAGTTTTTTTTATATAAAATGCATTCAATCATCTCTATGGTCGGAATAGTTCTCACTGGCAAGGAGAACTATTCTGAATGGTCTCGGATGGTAAAACACACCCTCATCTACAATGAGTTGTGGAAGGGAGTATGTGTCGGAGAAGAAGACAAAGACCCTGTGCAGCCTACATCAGACAAAGAACTCGCCATATGGGAAAACAAGAACAACAAAGCCTATGCATTAATAGCAGCATCTGTAAATGAAGAAGTAAGTCATCATATTTCATCCTATTCCACTGCCTTTGAAGCTTTACAAAAGCTGAAAGAACTCTATGATACACATTCTGCACTTGAAGTTGTTCAGCTCATGATTAAACTTTTCACTCTTGAACTGAAAAATAATGATCCTCTTGCTCTTGCATCTGAAATAAAGTCTATAATGCATGATATTAAATCCACTAAGGTTGAGCTGGATATCTCTCTTATTGACTTTCTCAAAGCACTCTATCCTACCTACTCCAATTATCTTGAGTCTTTACAAGCAAATGGAAATCTTAAAGATATAACCTTTGACTCTCTTGTGAAAAAGTTTGCTGAAAGAGAGAAAGCCTTTGGAAAGAAAACAGTCCCTGAATCTTCTGAAGAGACTGTTTGCCTTGCTCATAAAGAAAAGCATCCTGCTCAAGATTCTACAAGAGGAAGAGGTGGACAAAGAGGAAGAGGAAGATACTTCAGAGGCAGGGGGGGCAGACATTCTCAAGAAGAAAAGGCAGATCTGCATTGCATTCGCTGCAAACAAAATGGATCACATGATGCTTCTACATGCAAGCTACCATGGGACAAGGTTGAGCAGAGAAGAAACCAACAGAAAGGTAAAACTAATGACACAGACAAAGGTAAAGCACCTGAATCCGCTCACTATATTGAGGCACAATGTAACATTGGAGTAAATGAAGATTTGTTTAATGCTTCACTTGCTTCTTCGAAAGATGATTGGTTGCTTGATTCAGGAGCAACCTGTCATATGACTCATAGGAAAGATTTCTTTGAAGATTTCACTGACAATGTTGATGGAGCAGTATACTTTGCAGATCAGTCAAAAATCAAGCCATCAGGGCTTGGCATAATCAGGCTTAAACTGCCTGGTCTTCCAGACTTTCTTCTGGATCATGTTCTATATCTCCCACAACTCAAGAGAAACTTGTTGTCCCTGGTCCACATCCGCCAGCAAGGTCACTCCATTCACATGTTTGATGGCAAGCTTGAGGTAAGAAAGGCATCTGACCACTCACTTGTCATGAGGGGTATAGAAGAAGAAAGACTTCTTAAACTGCAAGGAACCTCTGCTCATGCACAACATTTCTCATATATTTCTCATCATGAAGAAGGTGCACTTCCATCAAGTTTATTATGGCATGCTAGATTTGGACATTTAAACTATGATAGTCTCCGCTTGTTGAAGAAAAATGGTGTTGCTGGTTTGCCTTCAATTCCTAGAAAACATAAACAATGTGATGCTTGCATTCTAGGAAAGCATAGCAAACAATCTTTTCATGATTCACATTCAAGAGCACATAGGAAGCTTGAACTTATTCATTCAGATTTATGTGGTCCAATGCCTGTTCCTTCTGCAAATGGAAATAAATATATCATGACATTTATTGATGATTACACCAGAATGTGTTGGGTTTATTTTTTGAAGAACAAATCTGATGCTTTTCAAACATTCAAGAATTTTCATAAATGGATTGAAAATGATGCACAATCTCATATTGGGTCTATTCACATTGATAATGGAAAAGAATATACATCAAATGAATTTGAACACTATCTTTGCCAACATGGGATTAAACATCAAACAACTGTGCCTTATAATCCTCAACAGAATGGTGTAGCTGAAAGAATGAACAGAACAATTTTGAATATGGTATGATCCATGCTTTTCTTCAAAAATGTAAAGACAATGTTTTGGGCTGATGCTGTTCTATGTGCTGCATATATAAAGAATAGATGTCCATCTAGTGCTATAAGAAACAATACTCCTTATGAATTGTGGTATGGACATGTTCCTTCGGTAAAACATCTTAGGATATTTGGTTCCACCTGTTATGCTTTAATACCAAAGGTACATAGAAACAAACTTTGTGCTAGAAGTCGTAAGTGTATCTTCCTGGGGTATTCAAACACATCTAAAGCATACCGCCTTTATGATGAAGTAAATAAAAAGTTTGTTTTATCTAGAGATGTCATTTTTCTTGAATCATCCAAATCTGACAGTGTTGTTGAGCGGTAACTTGATCGCTTGGATAGATTCACAAAACCGAAATCATTCCAAGAGTTTGATAATCAGATTCCACATCTTGAAGGGGGGATTCCTATACTAGATCAACATGTGGAATCTTCTTTTGAAGAAAAATCTCCCCTGCATGACACTCCAACAACGGATGATGCTTTAAGTGATGTAATTGATAGAATTGGGAGACTCAATCTTGATTCAGACCCAACTCAATCAACAAAACAGCCTGGACCATCTCAGAAAGGTCCCCCAAAGTGGCTGACAAAGACACTTGAAAGTGTTCATCCTGATGAAATTGGAAAAACAGGAACCAGAAATACAAACAGACAAGATGGAGGTGATGTAGATAACTCTAATTCACCTGTTGATATGGATGTTACTTATGATTGTGAATTGAACTTGTCTACAGATTTTGAACCAACTTCCTTCAAAGAAGCTGCTTCTCATGATGAATGGAAAGAAGCGATGCAGAAGGAGTATGATGCCCTCATAAAGAATGGAACTTGGAAGCTGGTTGATCCTCCATTTGGAACCAAACCAATTGGCCGCAAGTGGGTCTACAAGAACAAGTACAAAGCTGATGGCTCACTTGACAAGCACAAAGCTAGGCTTGTGGCAAAAGATTTTGCACAGAAGGAAGGGGTCCATTATGAGGAAACTTTTGCTCCCACAGCAAAATGGGCTACCATCCGGACACTCTTTGCACTAGCTGCTCAGAACGGTTGGAAAGTCCATCAAATGGATGTAAAAACTGCATTCTTGAATGGAGATCTAAAAGAGAATGTTTTTATGTCCCAGCCTGAAGGATTTGCTGTGAAAGGACATGAACACAATGTATGCAAACTTGTGAAGTCCTTGTATGGCCTCAAACAAGCACCATGAGCCTGGTATGAAAAAATAACTGAGCATCTTCTGAAACTCAACTTCAAACATTTTGATCTTGATGATGCAACTTTATTTGTCAAGAAAGTTGGCAAAACAGTTGTATATCTTGTAGTATATGTAGATGATATTTTAATGACAGGGAACAATGAAAGCTATATTGCATCCATAAAGAAAGAATTAGGAATTTTTTTTGAAATGACTGATTTGGGCTATGTTCATTACTATCTTGGCATTGAAGTAACCCAACATCCAAAGTCCATATTTCTTTCTCAAAAGAAATACATTGGAGATTTGTTAAACAGATTTGGCATGACAGAGTGCAATCCCCTTTCTACTCCAATGGAACAAAACTTGAAGCTCACATCTATTGAAGGAAAGGAATTTGAGGATGCAACAAAGTATAGACAGCTTGTAGGAAGTCTCATCTACCTCACTACTACTAGACCAGACATTTCATTTGTTGTTGGAATCCTCTCCAGGTTTATGCAAAAGCCTTGTGAGGGACATTGGTCTGCTGCAAAAAGAGTTCTAAGGTACTTGAAGGGAACTCAAGACCTTGGAATCAAGTATACACAGGTGGACGACTTCAACTTGATTGGATACTCTGATTCAGACTTCGATGGAGACAAAGAAACCGGGGTATCTACTTCAGGATATGCTATGAGTCTTGGATCAGGAGCTGTCTCCTGGAGATCACGCAAACAATCAGTACCAACAGATTCCACAATAGAAGCAGAATACGTGGCAGCAGCTGAAGCAACGAAAGAAATTGTGTGGCTCAGGAAAATTCTTGAAGATTTGCAAGTAAAACAAATACAATCTACTCCACTCATGATTGATAACACATCTGCAATAAAGTTGGCCAAGAATCCAAAGTTCCATGATCGTACTAAGCACATCAATACTAAATATCATCTGATCCGACATCATGTTGAGGCCAAAACAATCCATCTCCGTCATTGTTCCACAAACGAGCAAATTGCAGACATCTTCACCAAAGTGCTTGGAAGAGAAAAGCTTGAAAGATTCAGAACGATGCTTGGACTCACCAACATCCCTTCAGATTAAGGGGGGGAATGTTGACACCTAATCCGAAACGGATGGGTGAACTAGACAGTCATCTAGAAGATGAACTGATCCATTTTTATTTTTGTATATATAAGCATGAGTTACCTAATGAATAATATCAATCAGTTTTGTCTCTCGTTCAATGTGGAGTTACCTTGGCCTGACAGGAACCAATAAAAAATGGGTTACAATAGTCTTTTCAAGTTTTTCATGATCTAATAGCTGATGTGTTGGTTGATGTCTGCAGTGAAATCCCCTCTCCATTAGCTACCTGTGAGCTTGAAACAAGTATTGATACAAACTTGATCTGGCAACCGATTTCTTTGTCATTTTCAGTAGGAGTCTCATCACAAAGCTTAGATGAAAGTTTGCATTCATGGTATGAGGAGGATAAAAGTAATCCATTGGATAAGCTAAGTCCCAGTGGACATGAATTTCAAGATCCTTATGCATTATTTTTGGAGTCGAATAGAGAATCCATATTATTCAGTGGATATGTTTACAAGTTTTCATGGAAGTTGCCTTTCAATAGTTCTCTCTTGTTGTTCATAAGAAAGCGCTTGCGAAGAATTCAAACAACAGCTAGAATGCTTACTTGGTTGCATTGGTTATTTCATTTCACATGATCAGGTGATGAATGGAACAATTAGAGTAGGTTTTATTGAATAAGCTCCATTTTGAGTATATTTTCTAGTTTTTCAGTTATGTTTTAGTATTGAGTCAGTTTCAAGTCAGTTTGTGTCTTTGAGTCGTCAGTTTTTAGTCATCCATTTCAGTTTGTGTTTTTGACTCCTTGCCCAATGGATAAGGCTACTTGGTCTACGGTGTTCTTGGCACCTCCAAGGAGCTACCATCCCCATTGGATCCAATGTTAGTGTCAGCCTTTGAAGCCTTCCATCAATGATCAAATATGCTCTTACAAAGTAGTCTCAAGGTGTCAAAGTCAAATTTTGTCATTTCAATGAGTCTTCAAGTAAAATTTGGTTACTAGGTATTAGGTCTAGGGTTTTTCTCACTCCTCCCAAAGTATTCCAAGTATTGGTCCATGTCACCATTCAACTTATTGTACCATCATTCAAAGAGTTTTCATCATCATTTTAGGTTCCAATGGGTCATTTTATACCTTTTTCGTCCTTCAGTTGTACTTGGGTAAGCCTCATTTCCCTCTCCTAGGGTTTTGAAGGTAATTTTTCTTGGATGGTCAAATGATCAACAAAACGTATGTCATGATGTTCATACACCTTCCCTTATCCCTAATATACTTTCTTAAACAATTCCCATCACTGATATCCCTCAAATTCATCATTTTCCCACAAACCCTAGTTTACTGCTACAATTTGACAATTTTCTAGGCTAGGCCTGTGTTTTTCCCTTTTGGACCCCTTACCCTCACTCAATCCTTGAAATTTCACTTTCCCCTGATTCCTTACATCCCTCCCTACTTCCTAAGACTTTCACAAGAATTTAGAAGCCCCTTATCCCCTTCATTTCCCTTCATTTCTACAAATCCCCTGTTCCACATATCGAGATAGGTTTTTTTTCAAACTATGTTTTTTAGCAAGAAAAGATGAATTTTACAAAAGTGAGAGAGGTTTTTTTCCATAATTAACCCAAGAAGAAAAATATCTTCCCGTGCTTACACTGGTTTCATGGTTTTGGATAAATTTCAAAAACATCATTGGCCTCAGGAGGATTGAAGCACTTCTGGAGTGACCTTGGAAAAATAGAGATTTTACCTAGGTGGGATGTTTAAATGACTTTCTTGATGATTTAAATGATATCGAGACATAGAGATATTTCCAATGAGCTATCATGAGCTCAATTTGGAGTTAAGTAAGACCTTCAAAAGTTGACTGCAATCGCACTCTGCATTTAGGCAACCTCATTTTGCACATTTTGACTAGTCTTGTGAGATTTGAATTTCGGTAGGGAAAATGAGCTCCAAATTGAAAAATTCAAGATGTTATAGTAAGTGGACTCGACAAGATTTCCAATGAGCTATCACACACCCAATTTGGACACCAGGAAGGCCTTCAAAAGACATCTGTAAAAAGGCACTGCGCATCAGGGAGGCGCTGCACATTAGGCTGGTGGTGCTATGCATCAGAGGGGCACTGCACATCAGGCAGTTTTCTCCTGTGTTAATTTACACTGGCACTGCGCATCGGAGAGGTGCTACACATTGGTGAGCAGGCACTACGCATTGTCCAGTAAGACTTCAAAACCACCAAAATTCACCTCAAATCATTCTCATTGCTGCATTTCTATTCCAATCAAGTAAGTAAACTCACTTTTGATCTTAGATAGGGTTTTTATGCTTTACTTATGGTTTTAGCCTCCTAAAACTCAAAACCTAGTTGTCTTCTACCTAATTTCTCACCTTTTCAAGCTCTTGTCACTTGTCTCCATTTTCCCATTACCATTTGCCCTAAATTCACCTTTAAGTCCCATCTTACTTAACCCATATCATCTTCCCCTATTTCCTTACAAAAATTAATCCCTTCACCAAGCTCTAAATCCCCTCACATCAAACCCTAGTTCCTTATAAACCTCACTTACCCTCTCATTTCATCTCACCATTGTTTTCCTTCTTATAAAATCTCTTCATACTCATCTTTTCTTCACATAACTTTCCATCATTCATCAAATCATCCCAAAGAAACAAAAATGGAGTGAGATGGTGAGTTTGAATATGAGGAAGACAGCATAAGTGATAGCTCTAGAGAGAGGAATTTGCAGCAGAGAAAGCCTTAGAAAGGTGGTAGAATAATCAGGGAGGAACCTATCAGCATCAGTGAACTACTTGCTTGCTAACTAACCACCTCACGCTTCAGACATCAGTCATGTTTTGATTTTTGTGAAATGGTAGAGAAGCATCCAATTCCCTTGACTCCAGTTGAACAAGAAGTGGTTAATGAGAGAGAAATATGAATTGAGAGGGTAAATATCCACCTTGAGGATCTTCTAAGGATAGCCAACGGAGACAAAAAGATGCTTAGGCATATGGCCTACCATTACTTGACCCAGAATAGGATAGGTAACATGAGAATTAAGCACCTTAAGGCAAGATTAAGGAGGGCCTTAAGAAGCAAAAAGAGGGGTGACAAACTTGAGATCTTGGCTGATGTTACACTTGCCCAACAAAGTAACCAATGAAGTACATTTGAGCCAAAACTAGGTAGATTTTGGAAAATTTTTGTAAATTTTGATTTTTTGAATTAGGCAACACAGGAAATTCGGTGGATGCACAGCACCATCGGCGTTGCGCATTGGATTGGCTCACTCTTTTTCCAAATGGCTTATAGTTTTGGATTTAGCATGAAAAAACAACCAAACCCAGAAAATTTCATCAAATTTGGGGGAGATCTTGGCCACCAAAACGGAAAAAAACACTCAAAAGGTGCCCTCTCTACCACTTTTTGGACACATAGGAACCAGTCTTGGGAGAATCCACTTTTGAGGGGGAAAATGAAGTCCAAATCAGAAAATTCAAAGTGTTCCAAAAACTAGACACGCAGAGGTTTCCAACAAGCTATCTAGGGCATGATTTGGATGAGTGGGAGGCCTCCAAAAGTAGCCTTGAAGCGGTGCTACGCATGAAGCTCAAGGCACTGCGCATTAGGCAAAGTTTTGTCAATTTTGCCTAAATATCAAATTTCGCCTAGTTTCTTTAGCATTTGACTTCTTCTTCTTGTCTTGGTAAATTTTTCATGGTAAATGATGTATTTGATATAGTTATGGATAAAAATCACCTCATAGGGTAGATACATCAAGTTCCAAGTGGTTTTGAGCTGTAATGAATTGGTTCCCTAAGTTTTAGAGGCAAGTTGTTCCACTGCCTATTTTCTTGTTCCTAGTTAAGATGTTGTTGAAACAGTTCCTTGACTCATGGATTCGACCCCAGATGGATAGCTCATATGGTTTTGATGTCTATATGATGTCTTTTCTCAATCATTTGTAAAGGTTGGACTTTGGTGGAAGTGGTGGCACTCGTTGAACATTTGTATCAGTAGTTTGGCAAGGAATAAAACTAGGTTTCACAGCTATTTTGTGGGATTCTTGTGACAGTGAGTTTATGTATTGTTTCTTCTTCTGTAATGATTTTTTATTATGTGTTATATGTTTCAAAACCTTTTCCATTCTTCTAAACTAAATGAATCAAGATAAATAGGAAAACTACATTGATAACAGTGCTTTGCCTTCGGAATGCATTTAGTTCTTAATGTTTTCAGCAGTTTGAAGAGGATTCATGGTCTCCACATGCCCTCCTCAGCCCCTCAGTAGTCTTGAACCAACCATATGACTTGATTGGTAGTGCATAAACACTTATCTATCTCACCCCACAGAACATGTCTGCATCCCTGATTTGATTTCCTAGACCTAAGTTGCCTGCTCCATTTGATCTAGCAACCAAAACCTAAAAATCAAACCGGAAACCCTGAGCTACTATACCTAGCCTAAAATCTACAGTAAATTCAGTCATCTCAAGCCCTAATTGCCAATATCCTAATTGAGATTGACAAGGAGAGAGCCCTCTACCGACCTGGTAGGGCCAACTACTAGGTTAAGCGTGGTTTGATGTTACCCTAGACCTGCCTTCCTTCAGCCTGAGGTAGATCCAGGCACTAACAGGAAGGTTCGCATAGAGTGACCTTGTAGGAATTAATTATTGGAGAATACCCTATTGCAAAGGAAGCTTTGGGTTGAATGAAATTTCATGAACCTACTATAGAATATATGCTCTAATTTTTTTATTTTTATAATATTTTTGCTTGATACAATTTCTTATGATGGATGGCATATGATATGTAGGAAGATTTTCAGTCTATAGAATATATTCATGGCCTTGTGTATGGTAAAGAAGATTCCTAAACCTCAAATGAAGACAATCTGCTATTCAAAGTTAACAAAGATATTTTGGATATTAGAAAGTCATTTGTATCATGCTTATGCATGGTAAAATATCTATATCCTCTAGAACAGGTATAATAAATACTTAGCATAGAAGAATTTGCAGCTGATGGCATCATTTGGATTCTTGGCTACCATTTCTATTATGCCCTATGATCACAAGCATGGGGCTCACCATTTTGAGCTGGAGAATGAAAAGGAAAGAAATTAAAGAATGGTCAGTCTTTTAAGTTTTGGGATTTACTTTGGATCTAAAATGGATACTCAAGAAGTGGTAAGTTATTTCAATGAAAAGGATTAAGTTCATCTGTCACTGTTTGAGATGTTTGCATTTTATAGGTTTTTCTAATATAAGTATTGTATTTTATGCTTAGTTCAAGGAGTTTTCTAGCAAAATGTCTAATAATAATATGTTTTTTTGGCAGTTGTCACACTCAACACTTCTATCTGAAGTGGTAAGTAATAGGTATGGAGCTCATTAAAGCATTTAGTTTTGAAATTAAGTCTTTCCTTGATGTTGCTGAGAAGTCAGAGCACACATATATTCTTCTAAGCACTTTTTATGCTTGTACAGGTTTTTTTTTTAGCAAGCTACATGGTTTCAATTATAACTGGATAGAATGTGGTGCAATATTAGGACAAATTTTACTATATCTACTTATATTTATAACTTATACTAAAGATCTGTACCACATAATCATAATACACTTCATTTTTTAATAATTAAAAAGCGTCTTCACTTCAAACTATTTGGTTCTACTTACCGCCATTATTATTTATAAAAAATGGTTTATGTTAACTCTTACCTTCAAATATAAGTTAACATTTGAGGATATGTGAATATAAGTTAATTGTACTGACTTTAAAGGCTCTTTGGGTTCATGAAAAGAAAGTGGCAACATCTACTTATGTGGGTAACTTGTGTCTTTATTATGTTTTAGGTTTCCAAAGGTGTCATGACATGTGTTCTACAAGAAGTGAAAAATTTGTATCATCTATTGGAAAATGATTTCCACCCTTTAGGTATTGTTGATAGAGTTCAATCACTGCTAGGTAGGCTCTCTTTGATCCATCAAACTTTGGGTGATCTTATCAAACTTTGATCCATAATAACTTTTTTGGAGAGATTGGTAGTTCACATATAATCTGAAAAGGCCTGCTACTTTACATGGAACCATTTAACAATATAATCTATCATATCATGCAAGGGTGAACATCAAGAAATCTCATTGTCCTTCTCACTGCTTCTGATTTATCTTTCTATTATGTTGTGGTAATTTCCTTTCACACGGAAAATTTGGTACTTTTTGGGCCTTGGAATATCTAAGAGTTGCAATGGAAGAGTAGAGGAATATAAGGAATTGGGGAAATTCATTTTTGGAATTGCACAGGGAGGGATTTAAGAATTTTGAATAAGATTTCTGAAATTGAGTGCAAATTTGTATTTTGCTATCAGTATTGTTTTTATGTCATTATGCCTCATATACTATTATGAATTGGCTACTTGTTATTATGTACTCTAATGACATGAGAACTAAAACAACATAGTCAAATTTCCTTATGGGAAATAGAACAGTCTAGCAGATACCAAAAAGAAGTCTTTACCAGATGGTGCATCAGTTGAGCTTTATGCTGCTAGTAAGTAGGGTGAGGGTGTGAAATTTTGGCAAGTAAAAAAAAGAGACCTTTAGATCCCATTCCAAAAAGTTGCATTGGGAATTGACTCTTTTCAATAACCACTTCTACTTATCAAAGTTGATAAGGAGGGGTGTTACAACATCAACTCTGTTGAAATATGCAATATTGTTTTGTCTAAAATTCATCGTGTAGCTGCAATTTTTTTTTTTTAAATCAATGGCTATAAATGTAATTTTAAGGATTGCCATAACTCTTCACATAATTCTTTAAAGTGTGTTAGCTCAATGGAAGAGCACCCGCCTTACATGAATTAATCAACGATTTTGTAGTTTATTTTTAATTAAATGTTTTTTATATCGATTTATTTCAATGGTGAGATATTTCTAGATTCATTGTCTTATATTGTCTCTAAAGAGACAAAAGAAATCTTTAAATACAAATTTTATCGTGTCTAGAGAGACAATAGCTAGTATTAAAGACATATTGTCTCTAATCCGAATGTTGTCTCTAGAGAGAGAAAACTGAAATTGTCTCATAAGGGACAATAATGCTTGTGTTATATATTATCTTTATAGAGATAATAATCTTTACGAAAATATTTTTTAAGACAAAAAATTTTAAGACAGTAATCTTTAAGACAGTAATTTTTGAGACACCCGCTTAAAGACAATATTTAAGACAATACACAAGTTTTTTTGTCTTAAGTTAGGACAATTTACCCAAAAATTGTCTTAAAACCCTCCTTATTGTAGCAGTGAAAGGTAAAATACATTTGTATATGTTTGCAACATTTTATGGTTTTATAGCTTCCAAAAATTTTGTTTAGTAGATACAAATTTGTCTTATTAATGTCAAAACAGATAAGTTCCCATATTTAGATATCAATGGAAAATTAAAAAAAAGGCTATAAAAAATAATGGAGCATTGCAAATTAATATATATATATATATATATATATATATATATATATATATATACACACACACACATATACATATATTCCTGTATCCGAATCCGTAATAAAACTATTGCTTTACTCTAAAGCTATGTTTTTGTATGATGTATCCATGCAAAGCTATAAACATATTCTAAAACTGATACCCCCTTAAAAAAAATGTAAGATGTTGCTATGTATATTTAGTTATGCCCATGGGGAGAAATTTGTGAATAACTTTATTAAACTCTTGGATTTTTCACTGACCAGAAGTGAGTGTTAATTTTTTTTTTTGGAAAGGCCATCAATTTCTTACTTTTGTTCCCTATATGTTTTTGAAAAAGATAGATATGAGAAAGATAAATAGGTAGATTTACTTGCCAAAATGTTATGATATAGGGGTAGAAATTTATGATTCTTCAAACTAGTTTTGCATTAAGCCAATTTATTAAGTTCATGCATTCTCAATAGACATAGATCTTACCAATATCTAGATGCTCAACAAGTTGGAAAAAGAGCTTTATAGAAAAACATTACATAATTAGTTGTGGAGTTTCCAATACTAGATGATAAAAAGAAATAATGTGATAAAGAAATATAGTCTTCCACCAAAACCTCTCATGGAAGGGGAAAGTTGTATAGTCCATCAAAGAAAGCCCGTGACTTATATTTTTTTGATGTCCTATCTGTCATGACTATGTGAGTGTATTATTTTAGGTTTAGGAAAGGGAATTTGTAATGCTTAAGCCATTTAAAGTCACTCTTATGATTCATTTTAATTTTATTTGATATTTTGACTCGAATTATTTATATAGAATAATATCTATATTATGTGATTTTAAATTTAAGACAAGTAAGCATATTTTTTTTTATCTAACCTTCAAAATAATTTTAACCTATATACCACCTAGTTAAAAAAATATATCAAATTAATAATCAATATCTATTAAATTAAAAAATAAATAAAAATAAAAATAGAGAAATTCACGTGATGTTACCCGCAATTGTGCCATAAATGAGCTAAAAAATATTTTAAATCTCCACATGAACAAATAAAATATACATTTAGAATATAAAAATGTTATCCAAATATCGATTATATATTAAAAAAATATATATATTATAAATATGTTTTATATTATTAACAAGGAGCCACTGTTGTGGCGCTAGTCCCTGCCGGTTAACAGAATAGTTTGGTGAGTTATTATTATGAGATTTAATTTGCGTTATCATGAGAGCTGGTTTCCATTAGTAGTGTGTTGTACACATGCTTACTTGTATTAAGATTTAATGAATTGGATGGCCAATTGTTGAATGAACTTTTTGACTTTATGCGAAGAGTGAAATATAATGAACTTTGGCTTTGTTAAGTAAGAATTGTCAGAAATGTCATTGAATTGATAAATGCTTGTTACAATTTTATTATATGTCAAATTTTTTGTTTCATATTACAAATCTATCCATCTATTTAAAATAATAATTTAATTTGTATGTTAATACATTAACATTTATATTTAAAATAATCACTTGTTTTATTATTTTCAATTATAAAGTAATTTTTAAAAGACATTGGTCCTATATTTTCTTATTATGATTAAAATTAATTTTCAAAAGACACTTGCCATATATCTTGTTATAATGTTGAGTTTGTATTTCTTAAAATAAGATTAGTTTTAGATATAATTTTCCAATGTCTCATGATTTAAAAAATGCTTAGATTAATAATTAAAATATAATAAAATTAAATAATAATTAATTTTTTATAGCCATGATTTTAAAATATAATAAAATTAAAATATAATAAAATAATAGGAAGGTGTTAAAGCAAGTTATGTATTTTAATAACCATGGTGCAGAAAAGATAGAATTTTCTTATTTTTTTACATTTGAATATTATGGAAATATTGATAAAATGATAATGACCAAATAAACATTATTATGAATATAAATTTGTTAATTAAATCCGTGGTGGAGAGTGTTAAATATTTACATAGATTATTCTCGAAGGTCAAAGAAGGACTTATGCATTTAAAAATTATAGTTATGGAGTCTTGAAGCCATGATTGCAAGATTACATATCTAGTAACATATTTGGAGATAAATGATATGATTCAGGTTAATCTCAATGATTGAGGAATTATTCCATGGTCAAAAGAACAAAAGATTTATTTCTTTAAAAATATTGTTTATCATAACTTTAGTGTGAACTTTAAATTTGTCCAATTACCAATTAGCAAAGAAAAGGACGTAATTTGTTGCAGTTAATTAATAATTTGTTGTGATGCAAAAGGACATGACTTTTGGGCTTTTTTATAGTTTTGTGTTAGTAAATATAGGATCTAAGTACAATAATAAAGTTTATTTTATAAATTAAAAATTAAAATAAACAAATTAAAATTAAACAAACATTTAAACTTTATGAGTTGAAATGCATCTAATTTGTAATTAGTAATTTGTTGCATTTAATTAATAATTTGTTGTGATGCAAAAGGACATGACTTTTGGCCTTTTTTATATTTTTGGGTTAGTAAATATAGCATCTAAGTACAAAAATAAAATAATTTTGATAAGTTTATTTTATAAATTAAAAATTAAAATAAACAAATTAAAATTAAAAAAACATTTAAACTTTATGACTTGAAATGCATCTATTTTGGAATTAGTAATTTGTTGCATTTAATTAATGATTTGTTGTGATGCAAAAGGACATGACTTTTGGCCTCTTTTATAGTTTTGGGTTAGTAAATATAGCATGTAAGTAAAATAATAAAATAATTTTGATAAGTTTATTTTATAAATTAAAAATTAAAATAAACATATTAAAATTAAAAAAAACATTTAAACTTTAAGAGTTGAAATGTAAATTGATGTAATTTGTAATTAGTAATTTGTTGCATTTAATTAATGATTTGTTGTGATGCAAAAGGACATGACTTTTGGCCTCTTTTATAGTTTTGGGTTGGTAAATATAGCATCTAAGTACAATAATAAAATAATTTTGATAAGTTTATTTTATAAAATAAAAATTAAAATAAACAAATTAAAATTAAAAAAACATTTAAATTTTACGAGTTGAAATGTAAATTGATCATGATCTCCAAGAAAAAATCCATTATCTTTTGGTGTTCTATACTCTTGCTTTCTGCAATATCATAGTAATCGAATTAAAATATATAATTTAAAATTTAAAATGATAAGATAATACATTGTGTAATGATATATTGAATATATATAAAAATATATATTTTTTACATAGAGAACATTGGTTTTGGAGCGTAAGCAGTGGTAGTAGAATCCAAATTCAAAATATAATGCAATTCATGTTTATCAAAATACATTGATGTCAAGTCAAAGAAATGGCACTCAAATTTTGTGCTGTAACATTTTGTCATTCTGTCGGTACAATGTCATTTTGTCGGCAATGACAATACTTCATTCCAAGTCTCCATGTTTCAAAAGTTTCAGTTGAAGGGGATCCCATGGAATTTGCAGAAATTTATGCTTCTTTATACGAGCTTAGCTGCTGAATTTTAACAACAGCATTTCGAGACTTTCCTAGAATGGCTGCGACTGTGCGTTCATATATTACAACTTGAACTGTAGTTTTTGCAATAAGCTGACGAGCTGCTGTGACACTGCCAAAGGTGATATACAATGCCATGGAAATTAGTACAGAAATGGAGATCAGCAAAACCCCCATGATAGCAGCAATTGACAAAGTTTTGCAAATCTTCTGTACCTTCCAAATCTGGCAGAACTCCCTTGACGAAGAATTGCCTCCTCAAACTCAGAGAAATTGCCAATACTGTTTATATCGCGATTTGACTGAATTTTGAAACAAAGCATATAGTTAGTACTACAGGGGTTTTATTCTAAGGAATCAAAATGAAAAAGTAGTAACAAAGGAACAGTAGAGCAATTGTTGGCAAATGTTGGAAAATGTTGGAGAGAAATCAAGAACTGCATAGAAAATAGATGCACTTGAAATAAATAAAAATGTTTAAACAAAGCTGACCTTTGATGACCATGGGGCTGGTGAAGACTGCATAGTTGGATAGCTTGATGATGAATGGGATTGATCAATAAAGGATCTTCATAGCAAGGTATCAACAATTGAGCTTCAATCACTAGCCATTTAACACATTGTTATAAGCAAGTGATTATAAGCTAATTCGAACCAAAGTTTTGGGGTGGAAAGGTTTTGGGGTCTTATTGCGGGTTTCGCATTGCTTTGCAATGTTGACGAGATCTCTTTTGATTTGCAAAAACAAATTATTAGGAAGTGAGTATTGTATATACCTGAATCAACTGATCAGATTCGAAAGCAGACCGAGGAAGGTCTTCTCTTTGTAATATTCTAATATTGGCAGTTGTTGTGTGGCTGATATCAGAAGTCAGTGCAGTAGCCCTGCCAATTAGACAACAAAATTTCAAAATAAGATCAAGTTGCTGAAAGGTAGTTTATCATATGCAATTCTATTACTGGTTACAAAACTGTACCTACGGTCAATCTTCAGAGTCATGCTAACTAGCTGAACATGACAATGCAGAAGGAGACATCAAAACTGTGAGGTTACAAAGTCATAATACTTGTATTGCAGTAAGAGCATAATATGAAGAAACATATTCATATTACTTTTGCATTTGTTGTAGACGTGAAGGCCAGCATGTTCCTGCATTTTGTAATTTGCATAACAAACAGTTAGTTAGAATAAAATGATAACATTGTAAATTGAAGAGAGGACATATTTGAGACAAAACATCTTAAGGAGTTATGTGAACTAAAGCTTCTTGTGCAATCCTTATATCATGTACAATGTGTCAAAAGCTTGTTTAACATTAAAAACACTATTTGATTGACTAAAGCTGTATAAGAGTAAAATAGATCTGTAACATGACTTGTTGCAGTTTTCCAATCTTGACGAGATCTATTTTAATTTGCAAAAACAATTTATTAGAAACTGAGTATTGTATATACCTGAACCAATTGATCAGTTTCGAAAGCAGACCGAGAAAGGTCTTCTCCTGGTAATATTTTAATATTGGCAGCTGTTGTGTGCATGATTTCAGAAGTCACTGCAACAACGCTGCTAATTAGATAACAAAATTTCAAAATAAGATCAAGCTGTTCAAAGGTACTTTATCACATGCAATCCTATTACTGGTTGCAGATCTGTATGTGTGATCAAAATTCAGATTCACGCTAACTAGGTAATGCTTTTTAACGAGATCTAATACGAACATTGGCTCAAAATATTCCAGAGTGCTGAGGACGGCATGTACTGTGGTGGTCTTATTGGCGGACAACTGTCCTTGGTCGAAATGCTGGAAAGTTACTCGGCTTGGGTTTTACCCTGTTTGCGCCCTTTGGGTTATTATTGTTACTTGGTTGTTTAGCTCTGCAGTCTCTGCGATTTTTCCTTTGTATTTGTTGTATTGTCTGCGGTGAAAACAGAATGCGGTTAACTGTATAGCAAATGTTTGGTTGCGGTTCTGTTGTTGCTGGGTTAACTGTATAGCAAACGTTTGGTTGGGGTTCTGTTGTTCCAGGTCCAGTTTGTATGCCTCGACTGTCTGGTATTGCTTTGTTAAGTTCGGCTACTGTATTGTTTAGATGTTTGTTCCTTTGTAGATTGGCATTTTCCAGTGGTGTTGATGTTTGTCACAGTATTGTCTGTTCGTTTCCCTCAAGAGTCCATGGTTATTTGAGCATTATAAGTTAATGGCATTCTGGTTAAATACTGAGGGTTTCTCTTACCTGCATGGGTTTTATGGAAATTTCCGTAAATGTCGGTTTCGAGCACCATGTCATTGCCATTATCTTAGTATAGAACAAATGGGCAAAATGGTGCAAGAAAATGCAAACAACCAAGTAGAAATTGTAGGCACGGGTTTCAGAAAAACCTTTAAGTCCCCTTGCCGAAGAACTCCAAAGGTAGTTTCTTGATAGGACCCTAATGCGGAAGACAAGGTCTGTTTAATGAATATGGTGGAAAAGACAAAAAAAACTTGCAGGTGTGGAAAGAAATACCAACCAACAGTTAGGGAATGTCGAAAGAGAGATCAATGAGGCGATGTGTAACAGACAATGCAACTTCCACGAGTGGGGATATGGAACCGCTTCATTAGGATGTGCCAAGGACAGCATAGAGGAAATGGTTCTGTAGTGCCCGTTTTTATTGCATGGGACTTGGATATCCTGGTGAGCAAGTATGCATTCCAATAGATTTCCATGCGTCCCAGTTGAGAATTTATGTTGTTTAGGCCAAAAATACAAATAAGACTGGAACTGATATCTAATGGTTGAGTAATGCAAACATTGCACGTTCACCTGAAATAGAGAGCAGTGCCCGTTTTTATTGCATAGGACTTGGATATCCTGGTGAGAAAGTATGCATTCCAATAGATTTCCATGTGTCCCAGTTGAGAATTTATGTTGTTTAGGCCAAAAATACAAATAAGACTGGAACTGATATCTAATGGTTGAGTAATGCAAACATTGCACGTTCACCTGAAATAGAGAGCTATGTACTATGAATCTTAGTGGTTTTATGTATAATGTTATCTATAAATTTTTAGTGGGAGACAGTGACAACTGCAGAGCCAAACACTGACCTTCGGGTTAAATCTATCTGTCTAATTCATTGATTTTTTTTATAAAAAGAAGAATATTATTCAGCATTGCTGTGAAAATTTATATTATTCATTACTTATGTGTGAAAGATAAAAATAATTGATCCAAAGAACAATACCTGCTCTCGAGCATGTTTAGTAACTCGATGCAAAAAAGGTATGGATCCCAGTAGCAATGACAACATGTTCAAGTTCACGCTGTTTGCAAGTAGAGCCAAAATAAATCCTTCATCAACCTGCGGAAGCATTAACAGATATAAATAAAGACACGAAAAAATGCAAGAAAATAGTAAGAAAGCAGATAATACGGTGATGACTTACAGCATTATTCTGCAAATTATTATTGTTCGAAGATGATATTAAATAAGGACAAGAAAATAGGAAGAAAGCAGATACTAGATGTCCAGAAATCTGCCCCATTGTTGTTGGCTACATGGAGAGTACACGACACAGGAACGAGGCATAATCCTCTGCTCCTAGCATCGTATTTCGCCTGATCTCCTCGCCTGTCCTGAACAAATTATAACATCCTTTAAGTAAAGTAAATGGAAAATTTCATGGAGAAAATGACTTTAAGATTCTGTTCTTCAGACTCCTTTTTAAAATTATTCCAACAGAAGATTGTAAGTCCCCTTCAAATTTTGTTATAGAAGAGCCAAAAACACTACAGTGATTACAGACACTACTTAACAGGGGATGCATACTAAAATAAAATTGAACCTCTCGTGTGTGTTATTTTTCATTATATCGAGAGGTTCATTTTCTCAAAATTTGCAGAGAGCATTTCATTGTTGATTAGCGGAATTTATTAAACATGAAAAACATTGTAACCTCAGTAAGAAAAAGATTTGAATTACCTTCTGGCTTGAGGGAGGGAATGCCTTTGAGATAACGTGAGCTGAATACCTGCAAAACACTGCAGAGGTTCAAAAGGATTATAGCAAAGCTTTGTAAATTTTATCGTTACAGAAGAAGAAACCCTAAATCATCAAATCTCTAAAGAAATGTAATAAGAAATAAGAAGTAAAGAAAAGGATTGGATTAAGACCTGATCAATCTTTAAAGAATCTGCTTCAAGAAAACGTGCATCCGCACGAACAATATCTCTAAGTTTGATGCTGATTATGTCACCAAGAACAAGCATTGCTGCATGTTCTTCATTCCATTGTCCATCTCTGAGAACTTGTTACGTTCAAAGTCTTAAGTCATTGACCAAAGAATTTAAAACTGCAGCAGCCATGATCTTAAGAGGATTCTGAACATCCAATTCCATGCCTCCCCTCAAAAACCAGGATAGAAAACTGAAAATATTGGGGCTGCCACTGATACAAAAGATAGTGAACAGACCTTGCTCTTTGGAGCGAGCCAAGTCATCAGTGCTGCAACAACATTGCCAGCATTGTTTTCCTCTATGAAACTTATGTTTAGATGAGATTTCTATTGCTTGTACAGGTAAGAGAAACATAGGTAAAATAAAACAAAACTTTCGAGCCCAGAAGTTTCATTTGACTTAGTTTATAATGCTATTATAATGAAAAATCATGTCGGTCAACCAACGGTCAGCAATTGATCAATTGCATATAGTGCCAGGGAAGGACTAATAATAGCAAATGCATTATGCCATAATTCCATTTTCAAACAACATATATTCATTTTAAAGTCCATATAGTTTGGTGCTATTTATAAAGTCTAGCTTCAAGCATGTTGCAGAATGCATTCGAAGAGACATGTATAAGGACTTTCTAGCCTTGTTTCCTGAGTCGTTACCTACAGTATGCAAGAAACAAAAACTAACATAGCATTCGGCTATAACATAGGAAGGAACAGAAATGACTAGCTAATTCAATATACAATTTGTCATTTAACTTGAGTAGATAATAAGTGCCAGATACAAAATTATTGCTGATCTGATGTTGCATTTGATGTATTCAATGATATAAAGCATGATGCAGAATGCGTTCCATTCGAGATAGAGAACAGAAACAGAAACAGTACAAATACACATGCATAAAGACTTTCTAGCCTTTTTTCATCAACCATTGCGTTACATATTCTTTGTAAATGAGTCAAAATTGCAAGTCAAATACTTGTATTATAGTAACAACATAATATGAAGAAACATATTCATATTACTTTTGCATTTGTTGTGGATGTGAAGGCTGCCATGTTCTTGCATTTTGTAATCTGTATAACAAATGGTTAGTTAGAACAAAATGATAACATTGTAAATTGAAGAGAGGACATATTTGAGAGAAAACATGTTAAGGCATATGTTCATGTACCTTCCATTTGTTAGTTGACATGTAATAGTTCACTATCTTCATTGAGTGTGAACTTGCTCTGAATTTTGAAGTCACGTAAGATGTAAACAGTGGTAGCTTTCTGTTGCAAATATGTTTCATATGACATTGATTTTAAATCAGGAAGCAAGTCATGTAATAACGGCTCCCTGATAATGCACTGGACAAAGTTATTTGTAATGGATTCTATTACAGCATTTATACAATGCTTGTAAAGGAAAGGGCAATTATCATTGCATTGTGAACAGAAAATTGTTGCATTGGCTATTGCTATGGATGAATTCACTGGGAAGTTACAAATTGCACAAACAGGTTCGAAAGGAGTTGAATATGGATTTGTTGCGATCAGAATACCTTCGACCTGTTTATAAAACATTCAAGTGTTAATTTACATTATTACATGGCAAATGCAAAGGGAGCAAAAACATTATTATTGCTATACTTACAGCATAGGTAGATGTAGTTAGTTTTCTGAGATTGTTGAGTGCATCTGTGCTAAGTTCAGTCATGAACGTTGACTTTGATGCTCTGAATATTGTTTCTTTTGTGTTTACCTTCTTTGTTAAATTTTTGAAAAGGATGAGCGGAAACTGTCCTTTTTGCAATTGTTTTTCCATTGAAAGGAAAAATTGTTCATATGTGTCAAAGAGTTGCAACTACAAAACAGAAATTGTTATGTATTGAAAAATACAAAAAGTAATATGCAAATACATTGTTCGTATGCATTGAAAAATTGCAATTGCACTAGACAAATTACAAAAACTATAGACAAATTACAACAACTATGTATTGAAGCGATGCATGTTATCTACTGAAAATTAGGAATAAGTAACATCTGAATACATGCAGTTGCATTGTCGTTTTCAGAATCTCCATCTTTGATATGAAGTATGTAATGCAATCCAACTCGTTTGGCAAGTGTAACGGCGGCAGCGATTGTGCCAATTGGGTACACTTCTTTTTTGTTTGCAAATCGCCTAATGGTTGTATTGGGAATGAAGCAATATTCTTTGCAAACTTCAGGTACAGTTACTATGATACTTGATTCATTAAGCAATATTATTTTGTCATAGTCACCGCGATCATATACAGTTTTAGGCAATATTCTGAAATTTGTAATTGAGATGTTGTTGCCTTGCAAAATTTTGTGTTCATGTCGCTCCACCAAATGTGCAGGTACACTTAACATTATAGTCATCATTCCTTGAGCATCTGTCAAATCAGCTCGCAATACTTGACGTGATTTGTTTGCTTTATCAAGGAATGCAGTATAGACAACCATTATGTCTCCAACAAATAGCTGCCCAATTTTACGACTATTGAGATCTTCAATTGATACTTTAATTGGCAGTATCTGTTTTTGCCTATTAAAATTGCTTAGTTAGAAATTGCTATAAACATTTGTAGAATAGTATGTTTCTCCTAGAGACTGAATAAGTAGAAATAGATTAGAGTTTTGTGTTTCATATGCATACCTTTTTGATGTATCATTTTGTACATTTGTTGAATGAAGTTTGGCTGCAATTGTTTCAGTTGGACTAACACAGGCAAACGCATGGTTTAATATGATGTGGATATTATCACGTGTATTTTGTGATAAGCAATCAATAAAGAAATTGTGATATGTAACTTGTACATGTCTTCTTGCTGCATTGTTTGGGGGGACTTACTACTAGTGCTTCCTTCACTCGTCCAAGATTTTCTAATTTATATACATTTAAATATAGATATGTAAAAAGAGAAGATATATATAGTAAAGATTAATCTGTTATATATACATTCAAATATAGATACGTAAAAAGAGAAGATATATATAGTAAACATTAATATTTTAAATAGAAAATTGCATATTTGTATAGTTGTCATACATACCTTTTCAAAGCAAGTGGTTGGTTTGCCTTCTCTAATTGAGTTATGTGCTCTATTTCTTCAGTTGTTTGTTTTCCTTTTTCAGGATTTATGCTATGTTATAGAGTAGCAACATATATTTAGTTCAATTTGAAAGAGCATATAGAAGTAAACAGTTGTTGTTGGGAAAAGTATCCAACACGGAATGCCCCTATCCCACTCTAAGGAGTGATAGTGCCTTAGCAACAAACAAGACAAAACTATCTGAGTATTCTTCTTTACGAAATGTAAATAGAGGAGAAGGATGTAACTAACCGATGTCTTCCGCTAGTTTGTCGATCCGATCTCACTCTCTTCTGTTTGCTTCCCGCTGCTTGTTCCTTCACTGGCCCAGCTACACCAAGTTCCTGCAAGATCACAAGAGAGGGAAACTACAAAAAGCATAGATTCACATTCATAACTAGTTTAGGATTAGAATAAACTAAATATGCAAATACAACAAAACATCATTGATATACATGCATATAGGAGAAACTCAAATGGTTTTATTGATGAAGTAATAAAGTTCAGGAAGAGATACAACCAAGTGAGGCCCAATCCAGCATCACCTTCCCAGCAAAAGGAATCCCTTCTTCACCTCCTTCAAAGCAAATCACCCAATAGTTCTAATCTCAAACCAACAGCAATTCTCTGCAAAATACCAACTTCCAGCCTCTAGATCTCATGGAGGAGAGATCCATATATAGATTTTTGGAGAGAGGATGAGTCAGCTTGAGATCTGACTAGTGTCCTCTCCCTCTGTCAGTTCTTGATTCCACTTGGAGGTTCTTTCTTCCACTTGGAGATTTGGAACCTCTTACTCATCACCAGTCGAATTCCCTGAGGCAAGTGTCATTTTGGAAGCTTCCTGGGTTCTGACACCTTGAGAAATGAACTTGCCACATGTCCACTCTCGCTCAGCGCAGGTAGCGAGTGTTTCCTTTGACATTCAGCGCAGGTAGCCATTGTTGGCTTTGACATTCAGCGCAAACAGCTAGTGGAGCCACTGAAATGATCCTGAATTGACTTGTTTTTGAGCAGTTTCTGGTGGAGAACTTCTGTGAATTGCTGTGGTTTGTCAGCCTTGTTCCTCTAGGGGTAGGAACAACATGTTTAGGGACTTTGGATCCCTTAGATTATGGACATTTCACGCTCAATGCTGTAAGGCACAAAAATGTCTATAACAACAGTTAACAAGGAACATTAAAACCATACAATGATACATATGTAAAGATAGAATGCATATATAGTAAACATTAATATTCTAAATGCAAATTGGCATATTTGTATTGTTGTCATGGACATACCCTAGTGAACATTATTATTCTAAATACAAATTAGCATATTTGTATACTTTTCATAGACATACCTTTGCAAAACAAGTGGTTGGCTTGCCATTTCTAATTGGCTTATGCATTCTATTTCTTCAATTGTTTCTTTTCGTCTTTGAAGATTTAGGCTATGTTATAGAATAGTAACATATATTTAGTGCAAATTAGAAGTAAAAAGTGAACAAGAACATTAAAACCATAGAACCATAGATATGTAAAAAATAAAAATAGAATGCATATATAGTAAACATTAATATTCTAAATACAAATTAGCATATTTGTGTAGTTCTTATAGACATACCTTTGCAAAACAAGTGGTTGGGTTGCGCTTTCTAATTGGCTTATGCATTCTATTTCTTCAATTGTTTCATTTCCTTTTTCAAGATTTATGCTATGTTATAGAATAGTAAGACATATTTAGTGCAAGTCAAAAGAACATATAAAAGTAAAACTTGAACAAGAACAGAAGATCCATAGGAAGGGAAAGGCAAAAAGAATATACTCTGTTTGTTTATGTTGCATGTTGTTGTTCTTTTTTCTTGGTCGTTCTGTTCAATTGAAAAGGCTTTTACTAGCAGAATCTGCATCCATAAATAGATGAGGTCATATCTGCAAATTTATGATAGGATACTTGTGTTGGTTAATTGACAAGGCTATCTTTGGCATAACTTGCATTGATCGACACAGAACGCCATATATGTAAATGTACAATAGAATGCATAGTATGTAACAGAGGGACAGTAGAGGAATTCTTGGCAAATGTTGGAAAATGTTGCAGGGAATAATTAATAATATTAATATTAATATTAATGTAAACACAGAATAAAAAATGACGATTCCACATTTGAATTGCAATATAATTGAATGAGAGAAAAAATATAAATGAGCCAATACAGCTTAAATATCTATATTTTTTAAAACAATCACAGAGTAACTCTAGTATAAACCTAGAGTAACTGGACCATAAACGTAGACAATGCAAAAATTAAAAGCCTAACAAATTGACAAAAAGCAATGAATAGAAAAATTGACAAAAAGCAATTAGTAGAATAACGACGTGCCTGCAATGAAGCCAAGGGTTCAAATTCCTTGTCGTGTAGACCATATTCATGCACAACACAGCCTGTACAAGTACCATGAGAAAATGTACAAATGACGAAATTGGTTATCATAGCTGAAGGACAAGAGATATTGTATCATGGTCAGACCAATATGTATCCAATACGAAAATTGTATATTTTATATTAGCTAGATTTTCCCAAACATGGTCAATCAATGATTTGTGCATGCTATTAGTTTTGTCAACTAGGAAATGCAGATTGTAGTTTTGCATGTAGATTTCTAGCTGCTTTGTTTTTTGATTGCAATGTACCATATCAATATTGAAGTCCCCTAATATAACTATGATATTGTTTAGATCTAAGTGGTACAAAGCTTTTGCAATGACATTGAGGATATTGTTCAGGTTTGCACTGTGACAAACATCAACGCTACTGGAAAACGCCAAACGACAGAGGAACAAACATCTAAACAATACAGTAGCTGAACTTACCAAAGCGACACCAGACATTTGAGGCACACAAGCCGGACCTAGAACAACAAAACCATAACCAAACGTTTGCTATACAGTTAACCGCATTCTGTTTTCATCGCAGACAGTACAACAAACACAAAGCAAAAATCCCAGTGACTGCAGAGCTAAACAACAATAAACAACCAAGTAACAATAACAACCCAAACGCCGCGAACAGGGTAAAACCCAAGGCGACAGTACATGTTGTCCGCGTACCTGCGACAGGTGTCCGCCCATAAGACCACCACAGCGCATGCCGTCCGCGTGGGAGCCGTGGGACCACGTGGCCTCCACCTCAAACCACGCGAAGCCAGCAATAAGACCCCAAAACCTTTCCTCGCCCAAAACCTTATTTCGAATTAGGAAATTTCCTTAATATTTCGGAAAATCGGCTAGGTCAACGTGCGGTCAGCGATCTATCAATCTATCTATCGATCATTGTTAATTGCATTTGTGAAATAAAATAACTGTGAGGCTATTTCAAGGTAAAAATTTTCCTGCTATTCGATATCAGAGTATGGTTATAGTATATGGATCTAAACAGAATTCAAGGCTCAAGGAACCCAAACAAGCCATTGAGAACTAGATACAAGGAGTGCATAACTGTAGTTCCATAAGGCTTGTCAAGAAGATCCATTATTATGTGATACTGGAGGTATGATTCATATAAATGATGAACATGTAATATGTTTAAAGGACAGCTTTGGCAAACACAGCAACAGTATGCTTGAGCAAATTGTCCAAAGACTATTGCCAATTGTGGCACGTGAAAAAAGATGCCCAAAAATTACAGATCTTTGATGATTGACAAATTGTGGTGAATTGGATGAATGGAACAAATTCATTGGATAATTATAAATTTCAACGTATATTTGAGCAGATTCAACTTGCTTGAACATAGTATTTAACACATTATCTTTTAACATGTCTACAAAGACAGGAACATGGAAACTGATGGACTGTCAAAAGCTAGATTACACTTGGTAGCATGACCTTGGATCATTCAAGAGAAAGTGGAAGGGCAGCTCATGGAATGTCTTGACACACTTTTGATATAATCATATGGGACTGTTTAAATGTGAATATCTATATCTATATTTTTTTGTGGCACTGTTTATGAACATATCTAGGACCTAATTTTTTATGACACAAAACTGGTTTCAAACCTGCAATATATGTCAGAATGACCATGATACGGCTGTCATATTCACATTTTTGAAAACTGTTTATGAAGCAAGCTATCTTCTCAGCCATACTTTTATCAGTTCCTATGCTTAAGGATATCTCTATATCTATATTTTTTTATGGGACTGTTTATGGACATATCTAGGAGCTAATTTCTTATGAGACAAAACTGGCTTCAAAGCTCTGATATATGTTAGAATGACTATGATAGGGCTGCCATATTGACATTTTTGAAAACTGTTTATGAAGCAAGATATGTTGCCAGCAATACTTTTATCACTTCCTATGCTTAAGGATATCTGTGAAATGCAAAAACATATATAGTAAGTGTAATTTTGTTTTCATAATAAAATTATTTTTTCTCTCTGAGGAGAATAACGTAGTTGAACATGATATCAGAATCAATTTGGTTATAACTAGCTAACATGAGATTTTAATCTAAGGTTTAAATAGACAAAATGTCTTGATACATCACTATACGGAGCTAGTTGGATGCTAAGAAATTGACAAAAGGCAATTAATAGAAAAATTGACAAAACGAAATTAGCAGAATAATGCCGTACCTGCAACGAAGCCAAGGGTTCGAATTGATTCTCGTCTAGACCATATTCATGCACAACACAGACTGTACGAGTACATGAGAAAATATGCAAATGACGAAATTGGTTAACAAAGTCTCCAGAACTGCCTGGAAAAATACTTGCAGGTCTTTATTCCTCTCTCAAAACCATAATACATTCCATTAATAAAAAGGCAATATGCAGCACATACATAAATACTTGCAGGTCTTTATTTCTTTCTGCAAACCACAATACATTCCATTAAAAACCCAATATGCGCCACAAACAGTACAAATAGTTCAAAAACCGTAGTTTATTTAGATCTTCATGTGCAAAAACACTTCAAACTACAAAAGACTGGCGCTCAATCTGTACCAAGAATCACAGCTTCACCCAGGTCATCTCGGCCCAAATGACAACGAAGTCACATGCTAGTCGAAACTGACATTTACAGAAGTTTCCATAAAACCCATGCAGCTAAGAGAAACCCTCAGTATCACGGAAAAGCTTATAATTTTCGCAAAGGAAACATTTCATCCAATATATAAACGACAGCAAACGAAGAACATCTAGCACCAGTATAACAAACCTTCAATTCAGCAGTTCTTAACAAAGCAAATGAACTTAACAGTAACTAAATGAACTTAACAGAGTTCTTAACAAAGAAACCTTCCGCTCTAGGAGTAATGTCAGAGTCGAATATTCATACATCCATAACAGAATTACAAAGTTAAAAAAATATTATGCACCAAAGTAAGCATACACATAAATTATACAAGCGAAAAACCTTGAATACACGCCTAAGGAACAACAGTCTGCTCAAGCCTCACAACTCGTGAAACCAGACCCTCGAATTTAACACAGTAACACATTCCACTAATAACAATACATTCCATCAATAAAAAAAAGGCAATATGCGGCACATAAATACATAATTACTTGCAGGTCTTTATTTCTTTCTCCAAACCACAATACATTCCATTAAAAACCCAATATGCGGCACAAACAGTTCAAAACCCCCAATTTATTTAGATCTTCATGTGCAAAAACAGTTCAAAGTACAAAAGACTACTGCTCAATCTGTACCAAGAATCACATCTTCACCCAGGTCGTCTCGGCCCAAATGATAAGGAAGTCAGATCGTGGTCCAAACCGACATTTACGCAAATTTCCATAAAACTCATGCAGGTAACAAAAACCCTTAGTATCAGGGAAAAGCTTATAATTTTCGCAAAGGAAACATTTGATCCAATACATAAACAACAGCAAACTAAGCTAATTCAATTGGTAAGCTCTCGTTTTCTGTCCTTCTCAGAAACCATGCCAACCTTCTTCCTATCTCTGCCTTGTTAACCAGAATGCCATTAACTTATAATGCTCAAATAACCATGGACTTTTGAGGGAAACGAATAGACAATACTCTGACAAACATCAATGCCACTGGAAAATGCCAAAGGACAGAGGAAAAAACATCTAAACAATACAGTAGCCGAAGTTACCAAACCGACGGCAGACAGTCGACGCATACAAGCCGCACCTGGAACAACAGAATCGGAACCAAACGTTTGCTGTACAGTTAACCGAGTAGGCAGGAACCGCATTGTGTTTTCACCGCAGACAATACAACAAGTACAAAGGAAAAATCGCAGACACTGCACAGCTAAACAGCCAAGTAACAATAATAACCCAAAGCGCGCGAACAGGGTAAAACCCAAGCCGAGTAACTTTCCAGGATCTCGAGGAGGGACAGTTGTCCGCCCATAAGACCACCACAGTACATGCCAACCTTCTTCCTATCTCCGCCCTGTTAACCAAAATGCCATTAACTTATAATGCTCAAATAACCCTGGAGTCTTGAGGGAAACGAACAGACAATACTATGACAAACATCAACGCCACTGGAAAACACCAAAGGACAGAGGAACAAACATATAAACAATACAGTAGCCGAACTTACCAAAGCGATAGCAGACAGTGCAGGCATACAAGCCAGACCTGGAACAACAGAACGGCAACCAAACGTTTGCTATACAGTTAACCAAGCAGGCAGGAACTTGATTGTGTTTTCACCGCAGGCAATACAACAAATACGATGCGAAGCCTACAATAAGACCCCAAAACCTTTCCATCCCCAAAACCTTAGTTCGACTTAGGTTACATTGTCAATATATCGAAAAATTACCGATCGCATATAGTCCCCGGCAGGGACCACGCAATAACTGGACTGTAAACCTAAAGTAAATGGACCATAAACCTACACAATGCAAAAATTAAAAGCCTAACAAATTGACAAAAAGCAATTAATAGAAAATTTGACAAAAACCAATTAGCAGAACAACGTTGTACCTGCAACGAAGCTGAGAGTTCGAATTCCTTCTCGTCTAGATCATATTCATGCAGAACCCAGCACCAGAACCTTGAATTTAACAGAGGAGTACCTAATTCTTTCTCCAAACCACAATACATTCCATTAAAAACCCAATATGCCACACAAACAGTTCAAACAGTTAAAAAACCCCAATTTGTTTACATGTTCATATGCAAAAACCCTTCAAACTACAAAAGACTGCCACCCAATCTGTACCAAGAACCACAGCTTCACCCAGCTCGTCTCAGCCCAAATGACAGGGAAGTCACATGGTGGTCGAAACCGACATTTACGGAAATCTCCATAAAACCCATGCAGGTAAGAGAAATGCCATTAACTTATAATGCTCAAATAACCATGGACTCTTGAGGAAAACAAACAGACAATACTGTGACAAACATCAACGCCACTGGAAAACGCCAAACGACAGAGGAACAAACATCTAAACAATACAGTAGCCGAACTTACCAAAGCGACACCAGACAGTCGAGGCATACAACCCGGACCTGGAACAATAGAACCACAACCAAACGTTTGCTATACAATTAACCGAGCAGGCAGCAACCGCATTGTGTTTTCACCGCATACAATACAACAAATACAAAGGAAAAATCGCAGAGACTGCAGAGCTAAACAACCAAGTAACAATAATAACCCAAAAGGCGCAAACAGGGTTAAACCCAAGCTGACTAGCTTTCCAGGATCTCGAGCAGGCAGACCACCATAGTACATGCCGTCCGCTTGGAAGTCACGGGACCACGTGCCGCTCAATATGCACCAAGAATCACAGCTTCACCCACGTCGTCTCGGCCCAAATGACAACGAAGTCACATGGTGGTCGAAACCGACATTCACGGAAATTTCCATAAAACCCATGCAGCTAACAGAAACCCTCAATACTGTGACAAACATCAACGCTACTGGAAAACGCCAAACGACAGAGGAACAAACATCTAAACAATACAGTAGCCGAACTTACCAAAGCGACACCAGACATTCGAGGCACACAAGCCGGACCTAGAACAAAAAACCGTAACCAAACGTTTGCTATACAGTTAACCACATTCTGTTTTCACCGCAGACAGTACAACAAACACAAAGCAAAAATCCCAGTGACTGCAGAGCTAAACAACAATAAACAACCAAGTAACAATAACAACCCAAACACCGCGAACAGGGTAAAACCCAAGCCGAGTAACTTTGCAGGACATTTACGGAAATTTCCATAAAACCCATGCAGCTAACAGAAACCCTCAATACTGTAACAAAAATCAATGCCACTAGAAAATGCCAAACGACAGAGGAACAAACATCTAAACAATACAGTAGCTGAACTTACCAAAGCGACAACAGACACTCGAGCGATACAAGCCGAACCTGGAACAACAGAACCACAACCAAATGTTTGCTACACAGTTAACCACATTCTGTTTTCACCGCAGACAATACAACAGACACAAAGGAAAAATCGCAGAGAGTGCAGAGCTAAACAACAATAAACAACCAAGTAACAATAACAACCCAAACGCCGCGAACAGGGTAAAACCCAAGGCGACAGTACATGCCGTCTGCGTACCTGCGACAAGTGTCCGCCCATAAGACCACCACAGCGCATGCCGTCCGCGTACCTGCGACAGGTGTCCGCCCATAAGACCACCACAGCGCATGCCATCTACGTGGGAGCCGCGGGACCACGTGGCCTCCACCTCGAACCACGCGAAGCCAACAATAAGACCTGAAACCTTTCCTTGCCCAAAACCTTAGTTCGACTTAGGAAATTGCCTTAATATTTCGGAAAATCGGCTAGGTCAACGCGCGGTCAGCGATCTATCGATCGCATATAGTCCCCGGCAGGGACTAATAATGATTATGATTAATGTACCTTAAGATCTATATCATCTACGAAATTTTAAGTAGGTTAAGAGGTTAAATTGTAATATTTTATTTCTATGTTCATAAAGAAGTGAGAGAACTTTTTCCAAATCAGTTTTGTTGAGTTAAAGATCAAAAATTTGGTAATATGACAAATATTTTGAAAATTATACAGAAGGTGAGTATAAGATGGACAATCTAAGCAAAAAATAAATTCACCTTCCCACGTTGTTTTGGGAATCAAGCAATGCCTAGTTTCACTATGAAGCTAGTGAAACGTAACTCTAATCTTGGAAAAGTTTGCTTTATTCTTAATAATAGTCAAGACAAAGAGATAATTGTGGTTTTAGAGATTGGGGTTGATCACCTCCTTATAATATTGTAGTTTACTTTTTCCGTCCAACTCTTTATTTACTCACAATTTCTCCTTAAATTTGGCACTAATAATATTTTTAATATTATTTGAATTTTTTTTCTCCTCCCTTATTCTCTAATTGTCTAGCCAAGACTGGGATCCATATGACACCGTCACTTGAGTTGAAGGTTGGGGTTTTTGGCTAGAGTGAGAATAAATTTTAGAAAACTTCTTGGCATCCACATTGTATAACTTCGACTTGTACATAAGGTAACTAGTCATATCCCTGATTTCAAGGGTGGAAATGATTGCTTCAATTAGGAGGATAGGGTAGGGATTATCTCCTTTAATATTGAGGTTGTAGGTTATAAACTTCTTTTGGATCTATTCAATCTTTCTCCATGACTCTCTAGATATACTACAATCTCATACCTCACATCCATATAAGATTACAAGAGTGATGAGAGTCTCAAAGAGGAGCATTTTTTATCCCAAGTCCAAATTTTTGTTGACTTACAACTATTTTCATGTCCATAGTAATATTTCTAGCCTCCATTTATCATTTTTTCAATATTATAATTCCATTCAATCTCTTGATGGATGTTAATTCCCACAATTTTATATGAAGAAACTTCCTCCAAGGAGTTATTTTCATAAATGAAAGTATCATATATTATATTTTTTGGATTTAATTATCACGAATTTAGTTTTGTTGGTATTTGTGGACATATCAATCTTCAACTAAAAATCATGGAGGCTGAGTTGCTTGCGAAGGCCATAATGGCTCCTTGCCAAAAGAATAATATCATCGACAAAAAGGAAAATAGTTGTGCCCATACCACTAAGAATGGGGCCAACATAACTTGCATCTTCTAAACACTCGTATACCTTATTGATGTATATGCCAAAAATGTTAGGGGATGAGAGACATCCCTCCCTGACTCTAATATTACATTTAATTTATTTTGAACAACCCTCAATGGTCCTGAGCTTGGAAATAACATTAGCATACCCCCTTCTCATTTATAAATTTGATAGAAATTGCAACTGCTCAAGAAATTAAACTGAAATCAGGAGATACAAATTCTACTTTATTGATATGCGAAATGAAAATCACAACTTAGAACAACATGCATAGATATGAAAAAATAAAAACCATAAGTACACAATGATTTATAAGGGAATCCAACTGGGAAAACCCCCTCAAACCTGTTTGTATTAATTAATTGAATAAAGAATCTATTACAATTTGTTGCACCTGCTCTGAGCACAACCTGCAAGAGTAAAACTATTCTCACAGCCGAATGGGAGATTCTAACAAACACTTAACCAATTTCTCCCTCCTCTAGTGTAGGTTTTAACGCCATACAGAAAATACCTGCATAAGAATTCTAAAAATAGAAAATAAACAATAACGAGAGCATAAAACATAAAATAGATATACACAGAGATTTTTCCTTAGATCCCAAAATCGGGAATACCAGATTGATTTTTCATTATATTCCTTTCAATGTTACAACACATATATATACATGTTGAAGCATCCATAAACCCCTATCCATTAACCATAGATTAGATCGTGACCATTGTTCCCTTGGCAGGAAAATTTCACTTTGTGTGTCACAGTCTATCCTTATAGCTCATTATTCTAACCCCATACTTGAACACAATCTATGCAACCAAACTTCTTCCTTGCTTGCATGGGTGGAAAGAATATAACACACACCCAACATCTAGCTCATATTTATTTGCGTAATCCTGAGAAAATTTGAGCTCCTAAACAATAGGAAAGTCCCCATTTCCTTGCACAATTCCTAAGGAATTGATCTCCTGATTGCATGCAACAACTGTACACTCAACTAGTATACACTAAATATTACACTAGCCTTTGTCCCCTCCACCTTAACTTAGCAATTTGAATTCCATGAATGCATGAGATGTTTTGGGTTGATTGATTAGTTTATTTACATATCTTTGAGTTATATTGATGTCTCACTACACAACTGACCTTCAATTGACTGTATCAATAGTTTAAGGTCAGGTCACTGAGTACAACTGAAAATAACTAGACTAGATTGCTAAAATTTAGCAATCAACACATGCATGAATGAAATCCAAGCTTCTAACATGAATTTACTTAGCTAACTAAGTGTCAAGAGCCATGTCACACTAGTTAACTGCATCCAAGTTGTCCCAATGATGTGTAATGTCAATTTACTTAATTTGAATAAAGCTAAAATCAAATTTAGATTTTCTTGCTAAACTTTCTAATGCTCCCTCCTAGAAAGAAAGGGATTTTTTACCACCCTATCATGCACCTATGGAATTTGGATTTTTCTCTTGAGAATGCCTTCTTCAAGATGTCAGCATCTTGCTCCTCGATTGGAATGTACTATAGCAAGACAATTCTCATATGCACACAGTGTTGCAAATGATGATATCATATATCAATGTGGTTAGACCTGGCATGAAATACCAGGTTACTAGAGAGATTAATGTAACTATGATTATCAAAATATATCATTGTCAGATCCATATCCAGATTGAAAAGACCCACTTGTATTTTCCTCATCCAATGGCCTCACATACTACTTCACCTCTACCATTTATTTAGCTTCTGTTGAGTTGACTGCCATAGACCCCACTAGCTTCTTGTAAATGGTAGTATCAACCTCTTCACCAAAAGTGGCATTCTCCTCCCTCCAATTTGTAGTTATAGATGTGTCCATAGGATTACAATTATGCATGTGAAATCTATAAAATATTACATAGCTATACTTCCCATGAGACACAAACAATTGACCATCACGTTGCCATACTTCCAGCCTAAGGAGGTAATGCACTAATCCCATGCCTTTCATCTCAAATTGACTTCCAATATCCTCTTTGCAAGAGCAGATTAGAGTCTCGTCACTTGTCAATATTAAATCATCAACACACAAAACAAGAATAAGCAACTTACAATCTACCATAATGTGACAGAGGTTTGCATCTTATTCACTATTTTTTAAATCCCAATCCAATGAGATAACTGTCAATTTGAGTGTGCCATGCTTAGGGCGCCTGTTTGAGACCATGCAATGCTTTCCTAAGTCTACGCACAGGTTAGTCCTGATTGTATGTTGCAATTCCTTTTGGTTTCTTTATGTAAATTTCCTCCTCAATAACACCATTGATAAAGGTGGTCTTCACATCTATCTGGTGGTCATTCCACTCGAACTGCATAGATAATGAAATAATTGATATGATGGAGGAATACCTTGCTAGAGGGGAAAATGTTTCCTCATAGTCAGCTACCTCTACATGATAAAATCCTTTGGCCACAAATCCGACCTTGTAGTTCTCGATGCTCCCATCAGCTGCATGTTTCACTTTATAGATCCATCTAGAACTAACCGGTGATTTCCATTATGGTCTTGACACCACTTCCCATACATTTTTCTTCATGATGGATTCATATTCTTCCACCATGACATCAACTCAAACAAGTTGAGAAATTGCTTTCTCAAATGAAGAAGGCATTGCCTCAATGAGTTCTATCATGAGATCTATGTCAGGAGTGTACCTCTCATGTGACCTCCTCTACTTATGTTATGATGCAAGGTCTCCCATATTCTCCCTAGGATCTTGCAATAATATGTCTTCTTCTTTGGTTATCTTTCTCCCTTCTTTGGATGTTTTTGGTTGAGTGGGTGTCTCCACTCGACCTCCTCTATGCTCCTCCATTTGTGGCTACTCCATAACTTCTTGAAGCTCATCTAGCAGCTCCTGCTCTAGTGGGTTATTGAGCTTTCGTTATAGAGAGAACCTCGTAGCCTTCTCCTCATCAAATTTGACGTCTCTCCTCACCACTGCCATCCTCAGTGAAAAAAATACATCAGATAATTATATGGAGTTTTGATGTTTCCTACAAAAACTCCCAACTATGTTGGAGGCTTAATTTTCCTCCTTGAATCCTTGGAGACATGAAAATAAACTAAAGCTCCAAAAAATTTGAAATTATACACTCCCAGAGAAGGCTTTTCAAGTAGATTGTTATGTTACATTCTTCTGCCCATATATGAAATGGAAGCCTTTGATCATGTAGCATAACTCTTGAAACTCCAACTATACTCCTATTATTCCTCTTAGAAACCCCATTTTGTGTTGAGTTATAGGGTGATATCAGTGCTCTTCGAATACCTTCTTTTGCATAGAAATCCTTGAACGCGTTAGAAACAAATTCACCTCCATTGTCACTCATGAGAGCCTTCAGTTTCTCCGTAGTCTCCTTCTCAACTAATGCCTTGACTTTTATATATTTTAAGAATACTTCATCCTTCTTTCGAATGAAGAAAATCCAACATTTTCTAGAGAAATCATCCATAAAAATTACGTATTATTTATGTTTTGTTGTGGAGGCTGTAGAGAATCATCCACAAAAATAAGAATGGACTCAACCCAAGATTGCATCTTCTCTAGTATCTCAGCCATGGAAGGCGGATTTGACATATTTTGCCAATGTTCAAACCTTGCACACATCCTGCTAGACAAAGGAGCCCTTAGGGAGTTTGGTGGTAATTTGATGCATGGTTTTTAAGGCACCATCGTGTAGATGACCCAATATCTTTTGCTGAATTTCTCCAACATATTTTATGCCTTGTTGTTCAATTTAGAAGAATCTCCCACCTTAAGTTTGTATAGCTTCATCAGTCTACCTCTAATTTGATTCACTTGCTCGATAGTTGTGTGTATTATAAAGGCTTTCCCTTTATTGAAAATAACATTATAGCCTCTATCCTCCAATACTGCTACAAAGATCATGTTCTTCTTCTGCTGAGCTACAAACATAACATATTTGAGGTGAAGAGGGGAGGCTTTCTCCCTATGAAAGGTGACAGTACCAATACCTAGAGAAATTTACCTCCCTTCATCCCCCAATTCAATATGCATTTGGAGATCCTTCTCCTCTAAGCTACTGAAAAATTCCTTACTCCCTAAATATCATTAAAATTTTACATTTTTTTGTAAGGATATTGTTATTTGGAACCATTGACATTCTTCTCATTGATGGAAAAGGAGAAGCAATGAGGAACAATGAAGGAGTAACAAAGGAAACAAAGTAGTAGCAACAAACATTAAAGGAGAATGAACGAGGAACAATAAAGGAGTAGTAGCAAGGAACACTAAAGGAGTAACAACAAGGAAATGTATGCATTAATGAAAAGGATCAACAATGCAAAGGAGCGGAGAGAGAATGGTTTGGCATAGTTGAATGAAGATGTTGTTGCATTTGGGTATATTCATGTTGATGGCCTTGATAAGTCATGATGATTTGATGTAATGCAGGGTGAACACATAAAGGAGTTGTGATATACATGTTAAAATTCTTAGATAATGTTGCAGAGATTTCTATGTTGAAGAATTTTTTGTGATGCTAAATTTTTGTTGACATGAATCATTGTGATGCAAGCAAGGGAAGGACTCCATGATAGCAAAAGAAATACTCCATGACAATGAAAACAAGGCAAGACTCAAGGTTCTTGAGGAAATTGCATGAAGAAAATATGGCTTTGATCATATAGATGGATTTGGAGAGTGATTGTTGCATACATATGGCTTGTATATTTTTCATATGTTGTGTGCATATTATTTGCATTGGAGAGTGCTTGCACTGTGTTCATGTGTTGTGATGTTATAATATTTCCTTTTACATTATTTTTATATTCGTGTACCTAATCATTAGAGATGGCTGAAATATTATTTGGTGGAGCACTTATTTATGTGCTAATATTCAAAATATGAAGATCTTGGAAATGAATGAGTGGAAGGAAAAGAGTCAAGCATGTTCACTGCATCTTCTTATGTGGAACACAAACCGCTAGAAAACTTTATTTACAAAATATGTTGTTTCTGGAAGTCAACGATGATGAGAGAGTTAGAGAGCATGTGACAGTTGAGTGTTTGTGGGTTAACTGGCACACATGAAACTGATGTGAAATATATCTGAAGGGGATAAGAGGAAGTAATAAAAATGGAGATATGTAGAATTGATGACCAGGTAAACCAACATATTATTTTCATTTTGTATGAGGGGATTATGGTCTCCTTTAAAGTTGTGGCTTAAGAAATATTAGGTTGGAGCCTATTGAGGTAGGAGCCTCTTGTGGTTTGTATCCTACAGAGAACATATGGGATTTGGATCTTCCATGCATGTTGTAGCTTGCAGAAAAATTTAGGTAGAAGCCTCCTATAGGCTAGAGCCTACAGAAAATCAAATGTAGTAAGGGAGTAGGAGCTTGCCTTTGCATCACAACAATAAAAAACTCATAGTTTTCTCCCTTTATGGGTTTCCACTTATATCTAGTGTCCATATGTGTTGTTATTATGTATTGATGTGATGTTTTTGGTTTACTTATTACTTGGTGTTTTCATATTAAATTTGTTGGTCATTATATTTCAATCTACTCATTTAATGGTTCAATTAATGAGCTTAAATAATATCAAATTAATGTCCATCAATGTACTAAATTTATTCACCCCCCCTTCCCCCACTATCATCAATTGGTAATAGAATCAGTTCCTTTTGTGTACACCTAACATCTTGAAGGTAGATTTGGTGAAGTCATGGATTATCAAAGTGTACATGTTCTAAGTGCAACAAAATTTCATGAATGGAGAGATAAGGTAAAATATGAACTGATATGTTATGGACCTCGTGTATGTAAACTAATATGTGATGATTAATATAAAGACCCTCCCTCTGCACAAGAGAAACAATGGAATGCAAAGGTAAAATGTGTTATGTATAATAATATTCATAATAAGGATCTTGATACAATAATATCTTTAAATTCTTCTAAAGAAATATGGGATAGGTTGCAGCTCATTCATGAAGGAGAGACTAGTAGCGCTAATACAAAAAAAGAGAAGAGAAAGAAGAAGAAAAAAAATCTCTATCAAAAGAAAAATGTTCAGTCAAATGATGTCTATGCTAGTGTGAATCAACCTGATTTCCATGAAGAAAATATGCTTGAAGAAAAAGCTAAGCTTGGAATAGCCTTGACTCAAATAGAAAGATTGAAGAATGAAAACAACGGCTCAAAGAAACTTACACAGATATGTGATGAGAGAAAGCATGAGTACAAGGAATAAATTGTTAATCTGAAGACACAATTTGAAGAGGCAAGGAGAATAGAAAGGATGATGAATAGAAAGCTAAAGAAGAAAGAGGTACCATGTGAAATATTAGTCTCAGATCAGTTCACCTAGAAGAGAGTTATATGAAAAGGAAAAGTTGTGTAAGTAGCTAGAAGAGGAGGATGTCTCCATAAAGAACTTAGAAAAAGGAAAGAATAAAGGATAATGAAGTAGCAGTAAATAGAGCTGGAGAAGAAGAAGCTAGCTAAAACATGATTTGTAAAGCAGTAAACAAAAAAAATAAGAAACATCAAGAGTGAAAGAATGATATGAAGAAAAGGTTATTTGGAAAGATTTCATTTTCTACTGAAGATAAATTGAGAAAAATATGAAGATCTCAAAAGGATATTATTTTCCCCTTTGACAGATATCAAGTGTTTTTCTTGCTATGACCCTGGACATGTTGCAGGAGAATGTAAGACAAAGAAAATAATGCATTCATTTACTTTGTACAAAAATAATTTTTATGGTTATTTTTATCTATGCAATGAATTGGACATAGAGCTATCAAATGCAAAAGGTATGCCAAACAAAGTAGAAATGACTCAAGGATGTTAGAAAATCAAAAAGGCAAAAACAATTTCTTATTCTTAATAATTACTTGTGATGTTCTTTATTTTTTATTAGGATTATTTACATCTTCTTTCTTTTAGTTAATCAAGAAATTACCAAAGCAAAAGCACATAAAACAATGGAGACCATATGTAGGCACTATGCCAGGGAAGAACCCCCCTCGAGGGGAAAACTCAGTCAAAATTCTATTCCTTTCAAGAGTATTATTTGAGACTCTTCACCCTAGACAAATACCAAACCTTCCCTCCACACCACGTCAGCCTCCCAGATCTTCAACCTCTCTTCCAACAACTTCGACTATGTAGCATCTTTCGGTATAAAGCAGCTTCCAGCATCAACAAAATTTGGAAGGCTTTGATCTCCCAATCTAGTGCACGAAACAAAGAGAGAGAGAGAGAGAGAGAGAGAGAGAGAGAGGAACCAAAATTTTATTTTTCTTCTTCTACTTAGACTCCACCCAACTCTCACTTCCTTCATCTTCCCGTCTTCATACTTCGTACTTCCCAGCTTCCTTAGAGATATCGAACTTTCTTGAGACGAAGTGATCCAAATGAATTCGAGTTTCTTGTGTTTATAAGTTTCATGTGAGGTCTAATAAGTGTCCTTAGGCTGACTTGATTTCTTATAGGCCAACTTGATCTAGAGGATACATAAATTACACTTGACTCAATACTTAACATTTTTACATGATTCAAAAGCCCAAGAAGGGTCTCTTTAAAAGTACAATGACTCTATTGACCCACAATAAATTGTATAAGTCCTTAAAGGGGACTTTGACCTAAAACATGGTGACCCAATCATGAAACTCGTTCTTTAATAAGTCACAATAATAATAATAATAATAATTCTTTTATTTATTCTTTTGACAAGTGATTATAAGATGACTCAATAACATTAAATAAAGACCGAACCTAGTTACATTTTCTGTTATGAAACCAGCTCACAAAAAGATAGAAAAGATAGTTGAACGTCTTAGAATTTAGCCTCTTCGAGGGGGCACCCTCTTTTACGTTACACAAATGAACAATTCTTGGATGATACAAATGACAAGACCTCCTTTCTATATAGGAGTCTAACGGGTCATAATATACTCAGAGCCGACATAACAATAATAATGTAAGGGCACAATAATAACAATAGTGGGCTTCTATGTGGCATAATAATAACAAAATGGGGACTACGTGGGAACAACAATATAATAAGGGGGTTGTACTAATAACAATAAGGGGTTACACTAGTAGTATAGGGGCCTAACATGCCCCTCTCATTCAAAAAGTGTTGTCCTCAATGCTTGAGTAGTTCTTGATGCTTCTGTATAAAATTCTTGTCCTCCCATGTGGAATCTTCAGCGGGTAAATTTTGCCACTTGATGAGACACTCTAAAATTGATCGATTTTGTAGCTGTCAGGTTCTTGTTTCTGTGACTGCTCTAGGTTCCAATATGATTTTTTCTTCCTCTTTAAGTTCTAACAATATTGTTTGAATTGGGATATTCTGCAACTTTTGAATGAGTGGCCACACTTCTTTGTCCTTCTTACATTCATCCCTTACTTTGTTTATCCAATCTGGTTGGATAATAGAAATAGCACAAAACAATGCTTCCACATCCTCATCCTTTCCTGAGAGTGCATCTGCAACAAAAATTTTCTTACCTTTTCTATAGATGATGTCAAAGCCATAACCCAACATATTTGTGACCCATTTTTTTTGTTCTTCTAAAGATAATATTTGTTCTAAAAAGTATTTAAGACTATCATGATCCATTTTTACCTTCAAGTGTCTTCCCATTGGGTAAGGCCACCATTTATTAAGTGCATGTAGTATTTCCAACATTTCATTCTCATAAATAGCTTTCTTGATATCTAACCGTAAAATACCCGATCACCTACATCAAAACATTTTTCACTACAATGTTGATCTACCTATTGTTTCATTCGATTTTGCACCAAAGTGGTGTTATCCTTTAGAAGTTGGAGAACTTGTTGTTGATGCTCGATGTGATCTTTTACTGCTTGAACCTTTTTCTACTTGTTATGTCCTTCTATCTTGAGAGTTTGAGGAGTGGTAATTTCTTCCAATGCTTTACAAGATATGGTCAGATTCATTTCTTGATGCTCGATGTGATCTTTCACTTCTTGAACATTTTTCTTCTTGATATGTCCTTCTATCTTGATAATTTGAGGAGTGGTAATTCCAGCCAATGCATTGCAAGATATGGTTGGATTCATTTCTTCTTTCTGGATGTGATCTTTCACTTGAACCTTTTTCTTCTTGATATGTCCTTCTATCTTGAAAGTTTGAGGAGTGGTAATTCTTGCCAACGCTTTGGTCAGATTCATTTATTCTTCCTCTGGGGTTGGTTCCTAGTGTATATACTCTTCTTTTGATGTTTCTTGATCCTTTTCTTCCTCCTCTTCATAATCTATGTAAAATAATTTCTTCTCAGCACACTTATGACCTTTAGTGCATTTTCTATCACAATTGTAACAAAGCCCTTTTTCTCTTTTCTCTTCCAATTATTGTGGTGTAACCCTTGTAGGTTGTGGAAGGCTAGGAGAAACAACACTTCCATTATTATAGTTGTGAGGGGTAGATTTCCTTGTTGCCATAATATTACTTTCCACTATGTAACACAGCTCTTTTACTTTTTCTAATTGTTGTGGTGTTGCTCTTTGTATCTTCATAATGTGCTATCATTTCCTCCATGAAAATTGACCACGTAACAAGTTGTTTACGAGAACAAAGCCCTTTATACCATAAAAATTGATCTGGTTCTAAATATGAAGATGCAATACATACCTTTTGTAACAATGGTACACCATGTAGATCAAAATATTGCTCCATCTGAAGTATCCAATACCGAATCCTTGCCATCAAACTTCCTCATATCGCCTTTTCTTGATTTTAGGAGCTCGATATTGAAACAACTATAACTCTGTAATTTTGGTTCTTCTAGTTTTGAAATTACGATCTGTAGTAGCCCTTCATGTCCTCTTTCCAATGCCACTAGTTTGATCCAAATTGGATTCTCCAAGGAAGAGTTATGCCAAATCTCCCACAGTGACCTGATTATAGACTAGTTCAGTAGAGGAAACTTGTGCGACGTTCCACATGTCACTGTTTCAACCTTTGGATCTGAAAATTGTATACAAGAAACTATAGTCTGTCCTTGTTTTTTTACTTCTTATGAAATTTCAATCTAATGTTCAAAACAAAAGTTATGGCTATTTTCCCCAGGTCACCTGTTTGGAATGTAATTGAGGAGTCTTCAAAAAGGCAAACTTCCTCAGATCATATCTCTGCAAATATAGCACCAAAAGCTCTGAAATTCGGACTCGAGCTTGAGACCAATTTCAACCCAAATGGGTGTTTTTATTAGCATCTGAAACATCGCAGAAAAAATTTATAGCACAAATTCCACGATGACCTATTTGGAGCAGCAAAACCCTAGAATCCAAAGCTCTGATATCAAATGTTATGAAACCAGCTCACAAAAAGATAGAAAAGATAGTTGAACGCCTTATAATTCAGCCTCTTCAAGGGGGAAACATCCTTTACATTACACAAATGAACAATTCTTGGATGATACAAATGACAATACCTCCTTTCTATATATGGGAGTCTAAGGGGTCATAATATACTCAGAGCTGACATAACAATAATAATGTAAGGGCACAATAATAACAATATTAGGCTTCTATGGGGCACAATAATAACAATATGGGGACTACATGGGCACAAAAATATAATAAGGGGGTTGTACTAATAACAATAAGGGGTTACACTAGTAGTATAAGGGCCTAACATTTTCTAACACTCCCTCTTAACTTGGGAGGTATTCATCATATACAAGTACAAGGAAGATCTCAACTATATGAACCATGAGGAAATTTAGGCACCACAATGCCATGGACTATATTCCTGGCCAGGGCAATCTATCCATTGGTCTCTTAACAATTTAGGCACCACAATGCCACAGACTAGATTCCTTACCATGGCAATCTATGCATGAGGGAATAAAGTGGACTCAGGCTTTCAGCCTCTCTAGGTACCATTAGGCTTACTTTCTAACCACCAACCCTAATATCCAGGTGTGTATCCAAAAAAAAAGCTCTATAATTAACACCACCTTTTCCAACTTCGGGACCTATACATGAACACAAAGTTTTGACCATATGTCCTCCCAGGAAATGCTTCACTCACAAAGCCTTAACACTGAAAACATATTAATAGGTGTAGATTGTTTCTTACTTAAGGAATTTCATGACGTTTTCACTTGGAGCTATGAGGAAATTCTAGGCATTTATGTTGGGTTTATCAAACATTAGATCAAGACATATGACCTTTATAAGCCTACTAGGGGAAGACTATGACTAATCGATATGAAGAATGAAAGAAAGTGTAGAAAAGTTCCTTAATGATATTTTTATTATTCAATTCCCTTGACCAAATTGGTTTCAAATCCCATTATATTTTAAAATAAACAATGTGTAATTAAAGTTTGTATTTATTGTAGGGATGTTAACAAATATTTCAAAAATGATAATTGTATTAACCCATTCATTGATCAAATTATCAATCAATGTGCTAGGAGTATATATTCTCCTTCATGTATGGATTCTCTAACATTTAATAATTATCAAATAGAATCTTAAGAATAACAAGATTTTGATTATCTCCCCTTGGGTTACATTTTCCATCATAATATGCTATTTATCCTTAAATTTTTAGGGAGACTTTCGAGTGGGCTATGTCATATTCTCTTAATGTAACACCCATTATAACCTCGTATTATATTGTGAATATTTCTATTTAGTTGGTGAATTGAGGTTTTTTATAGTCCTATTTGCCTATGTTATGTGTTTTGAGGCCAATGCACAACTAAAGTTAAGGCCCATGTCCCTAAGAACATGTTGTGAAGAGTAAGAAAAATACGATTTTTGCATAGCAATTTAGAGACAAGAATGGAGGGATAGAGCTCCATATGATGAAATTCAGGGGGCAGTGGAACCCATGACTAAGTCTTCACAACATGAAATCCCATAAGTTTGTTAGACATATAAAACCTAGATTATGAATATAGAATAGATGATGAAGTATTCAGGTTCCAGGGTAAGTAATTATTATTATTTATACTTGGATTGTTTCAAACATGCAAACAAAGAGTTCTCCTTTCCTTGTCCCTATCATTGACCTTGTCTAAATAAACCCATATTTTCTTTGAGTAACCTTAGGAAATGATCTATGAGTAAAATATACTATGTGAAGTTCTTGATTTAAGGAGGAAAGTTACATTTTGAGGAAATTTTGGCTAGTGGATTGGGATTAGGCTACATATTTGAAGGTGAGAGTCTAATTGAAACCAACCCTTTGACCTCATAGTTATACATGGAAAACCTTATTAAAATTCCAAGGCTAAATTTCCCTAGTTGCTTGGGGTAAGCTTGGAGCTAGAAGGAAAAGTGTTGAGCATAAATTCCCAACATAAGGTTGAGGGAGTGCCCGAGGGCCTTCCAATGGAAGTTGGAACTCATAAAGCTACCATCTTTTGAAATTTCCTAATTAGTTTTCACTTCAATCCCAATATGGATTATTGGGATATCATAATGGACTATAGAGTTAGTGAAATGGTACATTATCTAGGTTTTTTAAGGTGAGGAATGTAGCATTGTGGCTCGGAAGGTTTCTAAGGTTGTTACCTCGTATAATTATCGAATCAATATTGAATGCATGATGAAATTGGCTCTAGGAGAGCGCTTAACCCTATGGCATTAGGCCCCAAATCTGAGGTCACCCACTATTAAGAGTTCTAGAGTACTCTGGCCTATGGCTGGGAGGAATGTCTAATATCACGTGTCTAATTCATAGATGTTGGACATTATATGTGTGAACTTATTATGTATGATCATGTAGAAACTTGTGTAATTTAGCATGCATCTGTCAAAGCTCACCAACAATTATGTAGGAAAGATAATCAATGACATCAACAAATCATCCTTACGAGTCTTCTTTATCCATAATGCATAAGAAAAGAGAGATAGGAGGAAGGAGAAGTATCCACTATGTGCAATGGTCCAAATGTTCAAAATTAATGAGTATGTAGAAGCATAGCCTTGGTAATTATTGGCATAATAGAAATTAGGAAAAAGTTTAAAGATGGAAATTTATTTTAAAATGTACACGTAAATCACAAAATGTCTACCAATACTTTTGGAAAGTATTCAATTTTTTAAGCATTTTATCTATTTATATAAAATTTTGGTGATGTTTAAGGAAAAATATTTGTATTCTATAAATATAGGTTAGATTATTTCAAGAAATAAGAAGAAGATTGATTGTTTTTTTTTGGAAAAACATGGAAAAAACTTAACCCTATTTTTTTCTCTCATAAAATTGCTTTTTCTTATTAATTATTTTAAAATAAAAATTCATAAAGTACATAAATATTGATAAATCACTTAAACCAATTTTCAATATTTACATTTAAAATTTTAAAATTACATATGGTTTTAGATTTAAATTACGAAGTTAGAAAAAAAAATTGTCTATAAATTGTTAATAAAATAATACAATATTCTATTTAATATTTCATGGCTAAATAACAAGTGAAATTGATAAAATTATAGATAAAATATCCTACTTGAACCTTTCTCTTGAAACAAATTCTCTCCATTGAAATGGGAAGACTACCTACATTTGGTGGAACTTGCTTACAATAATGGGTACCAAAGATGTTTGTAGGTGAGTCTATTTGAAGCCTTATATGGTAGAAAATGTAATACACCCATGAATTAGGATAATCTTATGGACAGAGCCATTTTTGGTCCATAATTTCTTGGAGAAACAAAATAACAAGTGGTACAAATTAAATAGAATTTGAAGACTTCCCGTGATAGATAGAAAAGCTACGCTGATAAGAATAGTTTAAAAAGGAATTTAAATTTGGTGATCATGTCTTCTTAAAAGTGAAGGCAAAGAAAATTTCATTAAAATTAGGTAGTTATGAGAAGTTGGAAGCTAAATATTATGGACCATTAGACATCCTAGGACCATTAGACATCCTAGAGAGGGTTGGTCCAGTCACATATAGGATTACATTGTCAACAACCATGCATATTCGTAATGTGCTTCACATTTCTTACTTAAAAATCAATTCCCATATACTAATAATCTAATTGATTGGAATATGGTTCAGATGGAGCCCAAGGGAGACTTCCAGACCCAACCAGTATGAATTTTAGAAAAGAAGGTTAAAGTGATTTAGAATTGATCCATTTCCATGTTAAAGGTGTTGTGGATCTTTTTTAGTCTTGAGGATGCTACATGGAAGCATGAAGATATATTGAGGGAAGAATACCCTCATATTTTTATTTAATCATATTGAATATATGTGTATATATAATGCACTAATGATAGTGCATAAATAATATGGAGGGGGGTGTAAAAACCCTACTAAATACTTATATTGTAAATACCATGTACATGCAAAACTTAGGTTGGTGAGTTAGTGATGAGCCTCAGTATTGTGACAAGAATGTTGCAACTCCCAAGGCTACCTACTTTAATTATCAACCCAGGGTTTGTAAAAACTTAAGAGGTATCGGCACTATATGTGCAACATAGAATGTGTCCTTCATTTGTTGACATGATGCAATGGAGTGTATGTACTGAAGTCAAATCCTAAACTAATTTCACAAAATGAAATGTTCGAAATGGAACCTTAACCTATTGCAAAAAATAAAGTTAAAGGAAAGAAATCTATTTTAATTGCATAAAGGTCATGAACTAAATGTAAAAGAAACCTAGCTTAACCCTATTTATCACATGTGATGATTTAAACTAACTGAGCATGAAATCTGATCCAGAGAGTACTAGTTTCTGTGTGCATGTGTCAATATAAAAGAACTCATTTTTAAAATCTTTTTGCTTTATAAATGAAAATGCTAATCTTTCCTTGATCTTTGGCAGGGGAGATGAGTGTGGAGAAAGAGGGTTAAAATGGTCTTGATGGAATGGAGGTCAAGTAGAGGCCTAATCCTAGATTCAATGATGATTTTTCTTAATTCGGGCTTAAAACAGGCTTTCCTATAGGATGTTATAGGATTTCCTATAGGAACCCCTAATTTACTAGAGGATGTTACAAATTTACTATACGAAATTATAATTCATCGAATGACCAGGAAAAAATCTACACTTATTAATATGTTTTCATTGTTAAGGCTTTGTGAGTTAAGCATTTCTCAGGAAGACATATGGTCAAAACTTTGTGTTCATGTATAGGTACCGATGTTGGAAAATGTGGTGTTAATTATAGAGCTTTTTTTTTGGATACACACTTGGATCTTAGGGTTGGTGGTTAGCAATTAAGCATGATGGTACCTAGGGAGACTGAAAGTTTGAGTCCACCTTATTCCCTCATGCATAGATTGCCCTAGTAAGGAATTTATTCCGTGGCATTGTGGTGCCTAAATTGTTAAGATACCAATGGATAGATTGCCTTGGTGAGGAATATAGTCCATGGCATTTATGTGCCTAAATTTGTTCATGGTTCATATAGTTGAGATCTTCCTTGTACTTGTATATGATGAATACCTCCCTAGTTAAGAGGGAGTGTTGGAAAATGTAACTAGGTTCAGTCTTCATTTAATGTATTTGAGTCATCTTATAATCACTTGTGAAAAGAATAAATAAAAGAGTTATTATTATTATTATTATTATTATGGTGACTTATTAAAGCATGGGTTTCATACTTGGGATACCATGTTTTAGGTCAAAGTCCTCATTAAGGAATTATATGATTTACTGTCAGTCAATAGAGTCATTGTACTTTTAAAGAGGCCCTTCTTGGGATTTTGAATCATCTAAAAATGTTAAGTATTGAGTCAAATGTAATTTATGTATCCTCCACATAAAGTTCGGCCTAGAAGATATGAAGTCAGACTAAGGACACTAATTAGACCTGACATGAAACTCATAAATACAAGCAACTTGAATTCATTTGGATCACTTCATCTCAAGCAAGTTTGATATCTCTAAGGAAGCTGGGAAGTGCGAAGTACGAATCTGGGAAGCGAAAGGAAGTGCGATTTGGGTGGAGTTTAAGGAGAAGAAGAAAAATAAAATTTTGGTGCATCTCTCTCTCTCTCTCTCTCTCTCATTGTTTTGAGCCCTATATTAGGAGATCAAAGTCTTTCAAATTTTGTTGATGTCGGAAGATGCTTGATGGTGAAAGATGCTACATAGTTGAAGTTGTTGGAAGAGAGGTCAAAGATTTGGGAGGTTGAATTGGTGTGGAGTGAAGGTTTGGTATTTGTCTAGGGTGAAGAGTCTCAAAGAATACTATTGAAAGGAATAGAATTTTTACTCAGTTTTCCCCTGTAGGGGGGTTTTTCCCTGGCATAGTGCCTACATCTGGTGTCCATTGTTTTATGTTCTTTCGCTTTGGTAATTTCTTGATTAACTAAAAGATAAGATATAAATAATCGTAATAAAAAATCAAGAACATCACAGGTAATTATTAAGAATAAGAAAATCTTTCTGCCTTTTTGATTTTCTAACATCCTTGAGTCATTTCTACCTTTTTTGACATACATTTTGCATTCGATATCTCTATGTCCAAATTCATTGCATAGATAACAATAACCATAAAAATGATTTGTGTATGAAGTAAATGAATTGAATATTTTCTTTGTCTTACATTCTCCTTCAACATGTCCAAGTTCATAGCAAGAAAAACAGTTGATATTTGTCAAAGGAGAAAATAATATCCTTTTGAAATCTTCCAATTTTTCTCAATTTATATCGAGTAGCAAGTGAAATTTTTCCAAGTAACCATTTATTCATATCATTCTTTCACTCTTGATGTTGCTTCTTCTTTTTGTTTTCTTCTTTACAAATCTTGTTTTATCTACCTTCTTGTTATGCAGGTATATTTAGTGCTACCGCATTATCCTTTATGGTTGCATTTTTTTGAGTTCTTTATGGAGACAACCTCTTCTTCTAGTTGAACAGATCTCAGACTCTAATCTTTCACATTGTACCTCTTTCTCCTTTAGCTTTCTACTCATCATCCTTTCTATTCTCCTTGCCTCTTCAATTTGTGTCTTCACATTAACAATTTATTCCTTGTACTCATGCTCTCTCTCATCACATATCTGCATAAGTTTATTCAAGTCTTTGGTTTCATTCTTCAATCTTTCTATTTGAGTCAAGGCTATGCCAAGATTAGCTTGTTCTTCAACTATATTTTCTTCTTGGAAATCAGGTCGATTCACACTAGCATAGACCTCATTTGACTGAACACTTTCCTTTTTATAGAGATTTTTCTTATTCTTCTTTCTCTTCTCTTTTTCTGTATTAGCGCTACTAGTCTCTCCTTCATGAATGAGCTGCAACCTATCCCATATTTCTTTAGAAGAATTTAAATCTATTATTGTATCAAGATCCTTATTATGAATATTATTATACATAACACATTTTTCCTTAGCATTCCACTGTTTCTCTTGCGTAGAGGGAGAGTCTTTATAGTAATCATCACATAATAGTTTCGGTATACTAGGTCCCTAACATATCAGTTCATATTTTACTTATCTCTGCATTCATGAAAGTGTGTTTCACTTAGAACATGTCCACCTTGATAATCCATGACTTCACCAAATCTACCTTCAACATGTGAGGCTTACAGATAAGGAACCGACTGCAATACCAATTGATGAAAACTTGAATAAAATGATATGGGGGTTGAATCAACTTAGTACATTCATTGACATTAATTTGATTTGCTTTAAGCTCAATAACTAAAGCAATAAACAAGTAGAATGAAATATAATGAATAACATATTTAATATGCAAACAACAAATAATAAGTAAACCAAAAACATCACATAAATACATAATAACAACACATATGGACACTAGATATAAGTGGAAACCCATAAAAGGAGAAAACCATGATTTTTTTTATTGTTGTGATGCAAAAGCAAGCTCCTACACCCTTACTACATTTGATTTTATTTAGGCTCCAACCTATAGGAGACTTCTACCTCAACTTTTTTGCAAGCTACAACATCCATGGAATATCCAACTCCCATATATTTTATGCGGGATACAAACCACAAGAGGCTCCTACCTCAATAGGCTCCAGCCTGATATTTCCTAAGCAACAACTTTAAAGGAGACCATAATCCTTATATGAATATTATTATACATGACACATTTTTCCTTAGCATTCCATTGTTTCTCTTGCGTAGAGGGAGAGTCTTTATAGTAATCATCACATAATAGTTTCCGTACACTAGGTCCATAACATATCAGTTCATATTTTACTTATCTCTGCATTCATGAAAGTGTGTTTCACTTAGTACATGTCCACCTTGATAATCCATGACTTCACCAAATCTACCTTCAACATGTTAGGCTTACAAATAAGGAATCAACTGTAATACCAATTGATGAAAACTTGAATAAAATGATATGGGGGTTGAATCAACTTAGTACATTCATTGACATTAATTTGATTTGCTTTAAGCTCATTAACTAAAGCAATAAACGAGAATATTGAAATATAATGACTAACATATTTAATATGCAAACAACAAATAATAAGTAAAGCAAAAACATCACATAAATACATAATTACAACACATATGGACACTAGATATAAGTGGAGACCCATAAAGGGAGAAAACCATGAGTTTTTTATTGTTGTGATGCAAAGGCAAGCTCCTACACCCTTACTACATTTGATTTTCTTTGGGCTCCAACCTATAGGAGACTTCTACCTCAACTTTTTTGCAAGCTACAACATGCATGGAATATCCAACTCCCATATGTTTTATGCAGGATACAAACCACAAGAGGCTCCTACCTCAATAGGCTCCAGCCTAATATTTCTTAAGCAACAACTTTAAAGGAGACCATAATCCCCTCATACAAAATGAAACGAATATGTTGGTTTACCTGGTCATCAATTCTACGTATCTCCTTCTTTATTACTTCCTCCTATCCCCTTCAAATATATTTCACATCAATTTCATGTGTGCTAGGTAATCCACACTCAAGTGGCGGTGGCATATGGATCCCACTCTTGGCTAGACAATTGGATAATAAGGGAGGAGATGGTCTTACAAAATTAAGATAATATGAAAAATATTACTGGTGCCAAATTTAAGGAAGAATTGTGAGTAAATAAAGAGTTGTAGGGAAAAAAGAAACTACAATATTATAAGGAGGTGATCAACCCCAATCTCTAAAACCACAGTTATCTCTTTGTCTTGAATATTTTTAAGAATAAAGTAAACTTTTCCAAGATTATAGTTACATTGTCGTGAGCTTCATAGTGAAACTAGGTGTTGCTTGATTCCTAAAACAACATGGGAAGGTGAGTTTTTTTTTTTTGCTTAGATTGTCCATCTTATAGTCACTTTCTCTATAATTTTCAGAATATTGTCATATTACCAACCTTTTTGATCTTTTAACTCAACAAAAGATAATTCATGGGCCTACTTTGATGGATTATACAACTTTCCCCTTCCATGGGAGGTGTTGATGGAAGACTATATTTCTCTATCACAATATTTCTTTTTCTCATGTAGTATTGGGAACTCCACAAAGAATTATGTAATTTTTTTGAAATAAAGCTCTTTTTGCAACTTGTTGAGCATCTACATATTTCTAAGATCTATGTCTATGAAGAATCCATGAACGTAATAAATTGGCTTAAAGGAAAACTAGTTTGAAGAATCACAAATTTATGCCCAGATATCATAACATTTTGATCAAATCAAGTAAATTTACTTATTCATATTTCTCATATCTTACTTATTTACCTTTCCCATATCTATATTTTTCGTAACAAAAGTAAGAAATTGATGATCTTTCCAAAAAAATTAACACTTGCTTATGGTGAGTGAAAAAATGCAAGAGTTTAATAAAGTTATTCACAAGTTTCTCACTATGGGCATAACTAAATATACATAGCAACATCTTATAATTTTTTTTTAAGAGAGTATCAATTTTGGAATATGTTTATAGCTTTTCATGGATACATCATAGCTTTAGAGTAAAGCAATAGTTTTTATGACGGATTCAGAATACAATAATATATGTACTTATATATATATATATATATATATATATATATATATATATATATATATATATATATATATATATATATATAAATTTGCTATGTCTCATTATTTTTATAGTCCTTTTTTTTTAATTTGTCATTGATAACTAAATATAGGAATAAGATAAATTTGTATCTACTGAATAAGTATTATTCTTTATAAATAGCTCCAATGCCCAAAATATCAAATAAAATTTAAATAAATAATCACCATCATAAAAACTAAACGCTACAAAAAGCAGCCGCTTAATATTTTCGTACCCAGGGCAACGAAATAGTATTTACTTAAAATACACATTATTTTAATTAATTAAATATCAGAATAAAATAAAAGACAGCATTCCCTAAATTCAAAACATGATCGCTGCGATAATCGCAACATATTTAGTAATGAATCTCATTATACAATCTCAAATTTTGGGATGCAGACTAATCCATGCGCCCTTCAAGCTGAACGACAAGGAGGAAGAGGCAAACCATAGAGACAAGCATTGTGGCTGTATGTAGAAGCAGGGAATGAATCCAACAGTGCCCCTTGTGGAATCATGCCACACAGACGGTTGAAGCTCAAATTCAACTCACTCAGACCCTTCAGTTGGACCATCTTCTCCGGAGTTTTGGATGATTGCCTAAGCAGTCGGTGATGTCACCGGATAGGCTATTTTTGTTCAAAACAAGGATTTGAAGCTGGGAGGACTCGGGAATACAGGGGATATTCTTGGTGAGTTTGTTTTGGGACAGATCAATGGTTATAAGAGATGTTAACTTCATTAAGGACGCTGGAATAGATCCTGTCAATAGATTCTGATCCAAAGCCAATTTATAAAAATTAGCGCTCAACAAACCCAATGATTCTGGAATTCTTCCACTCAAATGATTGTTACTTACCAACAACTTTGCGAGCATTGTCATATTTCCTAACGAGGATGGAATCTTACCCTTCAGCAAATTATTTTGTATGTGTAGCGTTGTTAGCTACTTCAGATTTCCCATGGAGTCCAGAAGGGGACCTGAGAGCGTATTGTTGTTCATGGTCAACATGGATAGGAGTCTCAGATTTCCAATGCTTGATGGAATGAAACTAGAGAGCCGATTCGAATCCAGGTACAAGGAAGTTAAATTCCATATATTTCCAATGGATTCCGGAATAGGACCAGCAATCAAGTTTCCAGTAAGAGATAGCGACTGTAGACTGAGCAGTTTGCCAATGTCAGAAGGAATGGAACCGGTGAGTTTGTTGTTATCCAGAGTAAGATGGTTCAAGGCTAAAAGGCGAGAAATAGAAGCTGGAATTATTCCACCTATATTTTTCCACCTCATAAGGGTAAAGGTGCGAAGGTATGACAGGTTCCCGATGGATTCTGATATGCTTCCACTCATGTAAACGCTAGTGTTGCCTATGCCCATGGGATCCCCATCAAGAATGAGGCTCACCACCCGACCGCCATTGTTATCGTAGGACACACCCTTCCATTTGCAGCAATCATTTCCTGTCCATGATTTAAGAGCTTCGCTCGGATCCTCCATGATACCGGGTTTGAAAGCCAATAAGGCAACACGCTCTTATTCTACACATTGTGCTATCTTCTGTCCATAGCATGAGTTTAAGGACATCAGTAGTAACACAGAAACGAATGCTAAGATTTTTGACCTGGATTTCTCCATTGCAAAGCCAAGGAAATTGCAGAGGGTAATCAGAAACTTCTGGGCTCTTGTTGAAATATTACTTTCAACTGTAGTGTTTGCCGGAATTCGCCATTAAACAGCGACTGCAAAATCGTCATGTGATTCCCCGCACTGCCTTTTACAGAATGGTGGTAATTCTCGGGGGTCGGCGATCACACTCATCGGCTGACACGTACCCTGAGCGGTTTGCCAATACAACTTTTCCCCGGCTCGTAAAGTTCGGTAAAAGAGGCCGTGCAATATTGCCAACAACCGTCCGAAATTAATGTGACTTGAAAGCCTGTATGGTTTGACCGTGCACAAAAGTAATTGTGCATTAAAACAGAAAATCGAAACTAGATTTTTCCTTACACGATGCAGATTTTGTTTTTTGAGCAAGAGTACGATCTCCATTCCAGCCTATAAAACATTTCCTCCTACAACACATCAAACATTTAAGAACACAAAAAAATCATGGTAGAGTTGTTAAAAAGTAAACACCAGGTTTTGCTACGCACATGGAGAATGTACCGCAACATCCAGAAATTTCAGAAATTAAATTTATTTGTCTGCCCCTCCATATCTTGTTTAATTTCTAGTCTTGTCATAAAAAAAAATTTAATGAAAGAATGTATGTCTAGTTTATGGTTTTGAGTAGTTTAGTTTTTACTTTAGCAGGTGAAGTCGAGAGGTCTGGAGCCAAGAATCGTGGAAGAAATTCAGGTGGGCACTGTAAATGAGAGCTGTAATGTAACACACAGCAGTGAAAAGTAAGAAGTAAAAAAAAAAATTACACACAGCAGTGTTAATTTTCAGGAGAGACAGAGTGAAGTTTTTTTTGGAACTGCCTCTGAAGCAGTCTTGATGTAATCCCTCTGTTGGAGGAAGAATTTTGTAACAGTCAGTCTTGCTAATGAATACAAGTTTTTTTTTTGTGTGAAAAACTCTGTCTTCTATGTTAAAAGAAAAACAGAGCACTATTCTTTGTTCAGTTTTTTTTGTTTTTTGTTCTGGAATTATCAGAAATTCCCAACATGGTATCAGAGCTTGTCCAAGCTCTTTGAAGGTGTCAAAGAAGCTGAAGGAAGGATTTCTTGTTGCAGCAGCTTCTCCAGTAGAGTGAAAACTCAGTCAAGAAAGAATCCAAGGTATTTCTCAAGTTAGTTTTTGTGTTATTGTTGAGTACAGACAATTATTTTAAATACACAGTCAAGTATTTTGAAGCATAGTTAAGAGTGCAAGAATGGCTGGAGCCAACACTAGCATGGGTATCTGTAATACTCATCTCCCACAATTTAATGGGAAAAACTATGACTATTGGGCAATAACTATGAGAGCTTTGCTTGCTTCCCAAGACTTATGGGAATTTGTTGATGATGGTTTTGAAGAACCAGTAGATGAAAATAAGTTTAATAATTTAACTCAGGCAGAGAAAGATCTGTTGAAGAACAATAAGAAGAAGGATTCTAAATCCCTCTACATTTTGTATCAAGCAATGCATGAGAGTGTGTTTCCAAGGATAGCAGTAGCCAAGAGATCCAAAGAAGCATGGAAAACTCTCAAGATAGCCTATCAAACCATGGAGAAAGTGAAGACAACAAAACTACAGTTGCTGAGGAGAGATTTTGAGACTCTCTGCATGAAGGAGTCAAATAATATTGACTCATTCTTCACACATGTGATTGGTCTGGTCACACAGATAAGGTCTCATGGAGAGATTCTTGAAGAAAGAAGGATTGTGGAGAAACTATTGAGGATCCTACCCTCAAGGTTCGATGTGATTATCACCACCATAGAAGAGACAAAGGATCTCACAAACTTCTCAGTTGATGAACTACATGCATCACTGATAACACATGAGTAGAGATTGAGTAGAAATGAAAACTCATCTCTAGAGCATGCCTTTAAGACCCAGATGTTCTTTGGAAGAGGAAGAGGTCAAGGCAGAGGAAACAAGAGAGGAAGAGGCAGAAGCCAAAATAGAGGTGGAAGAAACAGTCCAGCAAATGCTCAAGGAAGAGGCAGCAATCCAAATCAGAACCAAGGCCAAGGCAACAGCCAACAAAGTGGACAACATCATGCTCAAGGACAAAGGTATGATAAATCCAATGTCCAATTTCACTATTGTAAAAAATATGGGAATTGTGCAAATGAATATAGGAAGAAGCAGCGTGATATGAGTAATAGAACTAGTGCAAATTTCACTAGAGAAAATATCAGGCAAGAAAATTTGTTTTTAGCCTATAATATGGCTAAAGCAAAGAGTGAAGATGTATGGTTTCTAGACTCTGGTTGCAATAACCATATGACAGGAAACATAGCCCTGTTTTCTATGTTAGATCAGAGTGTGAAGTCACAAGTCACACTAGGGACTGATAGTAAAGTTTCTGTTATGGGAAAATGAGAAGTAAATGTCTTTACAAAGAAAGGTGAAAAGAAAACCATAGCAGATCTTTATTATATTCTTGGAATGAAATGTAATCTCATAAGTATTGGACAACTTATTCAAAATGGGTAAAATGTTTTCTTTGTGGATGATGTATGCACCATCATGGATAAAACACCCAGAAAACAACATATTGCTGAAGTGAAAATGACAAGGAATAGGATGTTCCCTCTCAGAATGAAAGCAGATTTTAAAAATGGAGAAGAGATAGCAGCAGTGACATAAGAGGCTTTCCAAAGCGAACCAAAAGATGAAAATTGGTTGTGGCACTTGAGATTTGGACATCTCAACTTTGGAGGTCTTAACTTGTTGAATAGAAAAGGAATGGTAAGAGGATTACCATTGATAGAGAAACCAGACAACCTTTGTGAAGGTTGTATCTTGGGGAAACAACAAAGAGAGAGTTTTCCATCTGGATAAAGCATAAGGGCAAAAGCACCCTTAGATATTGTCCACTCAGATTTATGTGGACCGATGCAAACTCCATCACTTATAAGCAGCCACTATATGCTAACATTTATTGATGATTTTACTAGAAAAACTTGGGTTTATTTCCTGAAGAACAAAAGTGAAGTGTTTGAAAGATTTTGCAATTTCAAAGCACTTGTAGAAAACCAAAGTGGGCTGCATATCAAAGTTCTAAGAACTGATAGAGGAGGTGAGTATATCTCCAAAGAATTTCTACATTTTTGTAGAGAAAATGGAATTCATAAGCAGTTTACCACTAGGTACACTCCGCAGCAAAATGGAGTTGCCGAAAGGAAGAATAGGACAATCATGGATATGGTGAGGAGTATGTTAAAGGCAAAGCATTTGCCAAATGATTATTGGGCTGAAGCTGTACACTGTGCAACGTACATTTTGAATAGATGCCCTACAAAAGTAGTCATGAACAAAGTGTCGGAAGAAGCATGGAGTGGGACAAAGCAAGGAGTCACCCACATGAAAGTTTTTGGATGTGTGGCTTATGCACACATTCCAGATCAACTAAGGAAAAAGTTGGACAACAAAGGGGAGAAATGTATTTTTATTGCATACATTGAGGAATCCAAAGCTTATAGGTTGTATAACCCATCCACCAAGAAGCTTATTGTGAGTAGAGATGTTTAGTTCATTGAGGAGGAAGCTTGGGATGGAAGCATAAAGAAAACAGTGAATGTTAAAAAATCTTTGTCTCATGATGAAGATGATGAAGAGATGGCTGAAATACATCCCCAAACAACAACACCAACATAAGGGTAGTAAGAGACACCCCTGAGGAGAAATGAAAGTGCTTCTCCAAGCACACCACAAGGAGGAAATTCAAGTGCTTCTTCAAGAACTTGTACACCAAATGAAAGAGGTAAGAAGTTCAGAAATTTAAGTGACATTTATGAACAAGAGGCAACAAATGAAGGTATGAGCTCTTTGTTTGCTTTATATTGTCATGTTGATGACCCTGTTCATTTCGAAGAAGCAATCAAGGATAGGAAATGGATAGAAGCTATGGATGAGGAGATCAATGCCATAGAAAGAAACAAGACATGGGATTTAGTTCAACTACCAAAAGGAAAAGAAGTCATTAGAGTTAAATGGGTCTACAAGACTAAGAGTAATGCTGAAGGAAAAATAGAAAATCAGAAGGCAAGACTTGTTGTCAAAGGATATAAGCAGCAGCATGGGAGAGACTATGAGGAAACGTTCGCACCAGTTGCTAGAATGGAAACCGTGAGAGCAGTGTTGTCCATAGAAGCAAAAAACAAGTGGAAAGTTTACCAAATGGACATGAAGTTAACATTCCTAAATTGAGTGTTAATGGAAGAGGTTTACATTGAAAAACCTCTAGGCTATGAAAAGAAAGGCCAAGAGCACAAGGTGTGCAGATTGAAGAAAGCTCTTTATGGGCTGAAGTACGCACCAAGAGCGTGGTACAGTAGGATAGATTCCTATCTACTGGAAAATGGATTTGAAAAGTGTGAGGGAGAACCCACCCTCTACATTAAAGAAAAGGAAGGTAAAATACTAATTGTTGTGTTGTATGTTGATGATGTTATTTTCACAGGTAATGATGATTACCTTATTGAAAATTTCAAAACAGTCATGAAAGAAGAATTTGAAATGACTGACATGGGTTTACTGAGATACTTCTTAGGAATAGAAGTAGAAAAAAATGGAAATGGGATTTTTATCTCACAAGTGAAATATGTTAATGAAGTGTTGGAAAGATATAATATGCAGGAGAGAAAAGAAGCAATCACTCCCACAGTGATGGGATTAAAACTCAGCAAAGAGGACAATAGCAAGGATTTTGATCTTAGTTTGTACAAGAGCATAGTTGGCAGCCTTATGTATTTGACTGTAACTAGCCCGGATATAATGCATGCTGTTAGTTTGATTTCCAGATTCATGGAGAGGCCAAAAGAAGCACATTGGCAGGCAGCAAAAAGGATTCTGAGGTATGTTAAAGGTACTAAAAGGTTTGGCAGTTTATATACTGCTTCAGAATGTTCAAACTTAATTAGATACACTGATAGTGATTGGGCTGGAAGTGTAGATGATTGGAAAAGCACATATGGTTATGTTTTCCACATGGGTTCAGGAGCCATTTCATGGGCTTCTAAAAAACAGCCTATTGTAGTGTTGTCTACAACAGAGGCAGAATATGTGGCAGCTACAGTAGCAGCGTGTCAAGCAATTTGGATGAGAAGGATGTTAAGGAGTTTATGCCAAGAGCAAGCAAAAGGAACTGTGATTTTTTGTGACAATAGCTTAGCTATTACATTATCCAAGAATTCTGTGTTTCATAAGAGAACGAAACAGATTGACACAAAGTTTCATTACATTAGGGAATTGGTAAACAATGGAGAAATTGTTTTAGAACACTGCAGAACTCAGGAGCAGGTTGCAGATATTCTGACCAAACCATTGGGACAGAAAAGTTTTGAGTTTTTGAGGAAATGTTTGGGTATGACTGATAACCCAGTAGTTGAAATTAAAGGGGAGTGTTGAAATATTACTTTCAACTGCAGCATTTGCTGGAATCTGCCATTAAACAGTGACTGCAAAACCATCATGTGATTCCCTGCACCGCCGTTTATGGAATGGTGGTAATTCTCGAGGGGGGCAGTAATCACACTCATCGGCTGACACATAACCTGACCGGTTTGCCAATACAACTTTTCCCCGGCGCATAAAGTTCGATAAAAGAGGCCTTGTGATATTACCGACAACCGTCCGATTAATGTGACTTGAAAGCCTGTATGGTTTGACCGTGCGCAAAAGTAATTGTGCATTAAAACAGCAAATCGAAACTAGATTTTTCCTTACACGATGCAGATTTTGTTTTTCAGGATCAAGGATAAGAATGTAAATGAGATTTTGAGCAGGAGTACGATCTCCATTCTAGCCTATAAAACATTTCCTCCTACAACACATCAAACATTTAAGAACACAAAAAATAATCATGGAAGAGTTGTTAAAAAGCAAACACCAGGCTTTACTATGCACATGGACAATGTACCGCAACATCCAGAAATTTCAGAAATTAAATTTATTTGTCTACCCCTCCATATCTTGTTTAATTTCTAGTCTTGTCATAAATTTTTTTTTAATGAAAAGAATGTATGTCTAGTTTATGGTTTTGAGTAGTTTATTTTTATTTTTTTTTAGTAGATGAAGTCGAGAGGTCTGGAGCTAAGAATCATGAAAGAAATTCAGGTGGGCACTGTAAATGAGAGCTGTAATGTATCACACAATAGTGAAAAGTAAGAAGTAAAAAAAAATTACACACAACAGTGTTAATTTTCAGGAGAGACAGAACGAAGTTTTTTTGGAACTGCCTCTGAATCAGTCTTACTATAATCCCTCTATTGGAGGAAGAATTTTGTAACAGTCAATCTTTCTAATGAATACAAGTTTTTTTTGTGTGAAAAACTCTATCTTTTGAGTTAAAAGAAAAATAGAGCACTATTCTCTGTTCAGTTTTTTTTGTTTTTGTTCTGGAATTATCAGAAATTCCCAACAGCCTTGAGCATGAACTTTATGAAACCCACATTCCAGGAGAATCAAATCGAGTTGGTATTTAAATGATGAACGTGCTTTGTATGTTAGGGTTTCATCTTTGTATTTTAGGGTTTCAGATACAAACTAGTTGTCAGTTAGCTTTGATTATCAAAGAACGTTAAAATCCGGAAAACACCGATGCCAAAATGGACCAGTCCAAGTGTTTTAGGGTTTTTTGCCAAGTTGGAATTTGGTTATTCAATTTTTACCCAGCAATGCTGGTTTGAAGCTACAATTTTCACAATTCTCAAAATCATAATGAAATTGTAACCTATTTAAATTACACACTTTAAGAACATTTTTTTTCACTGGAAAAAACAATTACCCAGCCCTTCGACTTATCATTTCGTATAAACTTACGACGTGATTTTCATTGGAAATTTAATAATTTAATCTTTTGACTAATCATTTTTTTAACCATGAGATTTTCATTGGAAATTTAATAATTTAATCTTTTGGCTAATCGTTTTTTTAATATTTATTTGACGTGATTTGCAATGGAAATTTAATATTTAAAGCATTTTCTGAACTTTACGTTTCAAATACTAATTCCGTAGTATAGATGTTGTATTAAAGCATTCTGTAGTATAGATATTGTATTAAAGCATTCTCTAGACTTTACGTCTGAAATTCAGCAGTATAGATGTCGCGCATTTACTAGTCGAAGCCATTCTTTATCACTTTATATTTTTGTTCACAGCGATATATGTTATTTAAGTCATCTGGGTATTGCACTCGCCTAGGCCACACCATCCCTTAACATTACTAGATTTTTGCTCAAGGAATTTCGAATGGGTGACCTCCACATCAAGGAGACTTAAAAGTACACCCCATCACCCTCTATACCCCAGGTGGACAATTTAATTGTAAATTTTATTATTTAAATTATTTTTTAAACTTATATTCTAAACAAAAATAATAAAAAACTTTAACAACTATAATATATTTTATGGTTGTCTCTACTTTTTGTTTGATGATAAATTTTCCCAATATTTAAAAATATATTTTAATCAACACATTTAAATTACATAATATTTTATTGTTTTATTTTAATATATTTAAACATCTTATATTTATAAAAAAATATATTCCAATTTAAATTTTAAAATACAAAGACTAATTTAGAATTTAACATGTATTCAAATATTTGACTGTGACCAATTTTCCTACCTCTTATGTTGATTTATGCACCACGATATTCTAAAGGTATATTGTAGATTATGCTTTTTCTTCGTAATATTAAATATTTATTTATCCACCATGATTTGCGTACCATCACTATTTTCCGATGTATAGGGAGATTTTTTTTGAAAGGGAAGGTTCAAATAGGGCATTTTAACTTCTAGTTGAGGAATAACACATGTAATGTCCTCGTCCAGTGTCAGCATTGCCTGTAACACCCATAGCCCACGCTAGGACATTTCCATCCTTTGTTGGTGCAACCACATCCAATAACCCTTTATCAATTGGTATGGACAAATTTTCCTTTATATCCATTAATTCCAAAAATGTCTCTAGCCTCCATCCAAAGCATAATTATGTGTAAATACTACAAAACCTTATGACTCGGTATCTACCCTTTCATTATATTCCCAACATGGTGATATACACATCTAAATGGAATTTACTTCTTTCACACAACAATTATAATTTACAGGCAACAATTAAAATTAATACATAACATAGAAAAGGGTTCATAAGAAATTGCAACATAACTAAGTGAATGTTACAAAAATACTTATATGTTCAATGTCAAACTAGCTACAAAATTTGATGTTCCTCCCAGTCATAGACCATGGTGTTCATTATGTGAAAGCAATCGGTCACCCTCGAGCTAGGGCCTCAACACCATGGGGAAATTACTTGTCCAAATAGAGGTACATGTCTAGTACCATCAACCAACGAAGGTACCAAACCCAAAAAACGGCCAACCTATAGGCTCACGCCCACCATTAGTCTGCACCCAAGCATCACACACCCTTTTCTCCCCTGCAATCCCTTGGGTTGTGTCACAACCTTTAGTGTGTATTATTCTTAGCATGAATGGTCTCAACTTTGTGTATCTAGGAGATCTTGCTACCCTTCAGAGTCTTCAAAATCTTGCATCATACGCTGGTAGCCTCTAGCCTCGAAGCTGACATACCCCATTGTCCTGCACCTAAGGAGTGCACACCCATCTTTGCACCTGCAATCCCTCAGACTGTGTCACCACTTCCAAGGAATATTACTTCTAGTCAGGGACGGTTTCAATTTTTGGGCTCCTGTAGTTCATGCTGCCATCCTTGGTTGTCCATTCTCATTCCCCATAGCTAACTGCCTCTTAAGGAAAACATGCTTCTTTCATGTGCATGAATTTTCTTTTTGAAATTTGGCACCCTATAAAGTCACTTATGGACTTAGGTTATTTTCATGTGCCCCCATTTTAAGTATTTCTAACTCATATTAGCCTTTTTTATTTTCTTATGGAGTATTTCCCCTTGATACAATTCTTTTCTAATTAGCTATTATGTGTTTATTAGTATGCATAAGTTAAACATATTTGCAAAAATTAGGCACTCTAGACTCATAACATATAAAATCATATACACATAAAAACACTGGGCTCAAAACATATGCACAAACATACACATGCGTGCATTGCCCCCAAAAAGTGATTCTTAGCTCATTAGCCTAATTAATATGTTTTGACTTAGCACCCTAAGTTTTGCATGTACATGGTATTTACAATACAAGTATTGGGTAGGGTTTTTACATCCCCCCCTCTTATTTATGTGCTATCATTAGTGCAATATATGTACACATATATTCATTATGATTAAACAAAAATATGAGGGTATTCTTCCCTCAATATATCTTCATGCTTCCATGTAGCATCCTCAAGAATTAAAAGGATCCATAACACCTTTGACATGGAAATGGATCGATTCTAAATCACCTTAACCTTATTTTCTAAAATTCATACTAGTTGGATCTGGAAGGCTCCCTTGGGCTTCATCTGAACCATATTCCAATCAATTAGATTATTAGTATATGTGAATTGCTTTTTAAGTAATGAAATATGAAACACATTACGAATATGCATGGATGTTGACAATGTAATCCTATATGTGATTGGACCAATGCTCTCTAGGATCTCTAACTGTCCACAATATTTAGCTACCAACTTTGCATAACTACCCAATTTTAATGAAATTTTCTTTGTATTCACTTTTAAGAAGTCATGATCACCAAATTGAAATTCCCTTTTAACCTATTCTTATGAGCATGGATTTTCTATCTATCTTGGGAAGCCTTCAAATTTTGTTTAATTTTTACGCTTGTTATTTTTTTCTCTAAGAAAGTATGGACCAACAATGGCCATTTCCACAAGATTATCCTAATTCATGGGTGTATTACATTTTCTACCATATAAGGCTTCAAATAGACTCACCTTCAAAGATCTTTGATACCCATTATTGTAAGAAAGTTCCACCAAATGTAGGTAGTCTTCCCATTTCGATGGGGATGATTTTTTTCAAGAGAAAGGTTTGAGTAGGATATTTTCTCGATTTAACTTGTTACTTAGCCATGAAATATTAATAATAATATTCTATTATTTTATTAACAATTTATAGATAAATTTTTCTTTCTAAATTTATAATTTAAATCTAAAACAATATGTAATTTTAAAATTTTAAATGTAAATATTGAAAATTGATTTAAGTGATTTATAAATATTTATGTACTTTATGAAGTTTTATTTTAAAATAATTAATAAGAAAAAACAATTTTATGAGATAAAAAAATAGGGTTAAGTTTTTTCCATGTCTTTCCAAAGAAAAAACCATGGATCTTCTTCTTATTTCTTTAAATAGTTTAACCTAAGTTTATAGAATAATTTTTTTTTTCCTTAAACATCACCAAAATTTTATATAAATACAAAAAATGCTTAAAAAATTGAATACTTTTCCAAAAGCATTGTTAGACACTCTATGATATACATATACATTTAAAAATAAATTTCCATCTTTAAACTTTTTCCTTATGTCTGTTATGCCAATAATGATTAAGGCTACACTTCTACATACTCATCAATTTTGAACATTTGGACCATTGCATATAGTGGATACTTTTCTCTTTCCTCCTATCTCTCTTCTCTTATGCATTATGGATAAAGAACAAGAGCTGCATAGACGAGAGAATGAGTTGTAGAAGGAATAGATATAGTAGGGGGTGCAACATGCACAAACAAAATAAAATTGTGCCCATACAAGCTATAGATCCATCCCAACAGCTGGCATGGAGCAGACAAGGTGAATAGTTTTGCTGATCGCATGAAAGGGAATTTTAGAGCGTGTATGTCATTGTGCGCATGCATGCGATCCCACCTATTTGACACACTCACCAAGGCGAAGAAAAGAAGCAAGTCCGATTGGAGCCGAATATGTATTCCGACAAGTTGATGCACACGTCCACTAGCACATGCTTGGAGATCATCATAGACACTATGCAACAACATGATACCGGTTTAGTTGCACCTAGGATGACCATGCACATGCTATAAGAGGAGTTGGAGAGAGGCGACATATCAATGTACCTAGATGCAACGGATGCAAGAGTTCAATTTTAGTAGGATGTCACCATTGAGTGCACGGACACCATCACGGACAACCAAGGTTGGCATCAGTTTTCCACCATCGACCATCACAAGGATGTGAAAGAGTTGGTCCCACCACAATGGTTCGTGTGTTAGGGATGCCTTTCATGGCTTCCTCAAGCCATTTTGTCTCACATGGGTACATGTGCAGATTGTATGTAATGTCTTGTCAAGTGGAAGTTCAAGTGTCGATAGTTGAATGTAATAGTCATAGAGTAGTTGAAGAGTCATGAGGGAAGATGAGCAGTCACAAAGGGGAATGTCAAGGGTCACCCCACCCTTTGCAATTTATAGTACCTCATAAATCATTGTAGAGGCTTTTGGTCAGCCAAACCTCCAATAGGAGTATCTTAGAGAAAGCTTGGACATTATTGTAACAAGCCTTGGCTTCTCCACTATGCAGAGCTAGTATATCTCTTTGAAGGAGCAGGGGTAGTGACTGTAATGTTCTGCTGTCGGAACTAGTGGTTGGTCATGGTTGTATTTTATGACTGTAACTTTCACTTCTTAACATAATAGAGCAAACACGTTTCATGCATATGTCGTATTGTATTTCAACTATCTTCTTTACTTTAAATGATATAGGTATTTGTTTGCTTACACATGGATGTGTAGCTATTTTCTGTATATGTATGAATGAATCTTATTGAAACGTGTTGTTGAATCTTATTGAAACGTGTTGTTGGATTTCTAGCTTACATGCCCTCCAATTTGTGATGCATCATTGCTCGCATGTTCCCTTCTTAACTTCATGCTTTCACAGGTTTCCAGGGGTGCACTCACCTCACCCTTTGTGTGTTAGAACCGTTCATGCACCTTCATTGACTTGCTACATATGTCATACCCTTGCTACCAATAGGGACATCTTACTTGCCTCTGCGTGCAACCGCGGTCAAGGCAATACCATAAGACCCACTACTGGGACTCCTACATCAAATGGTTTGAGGTCTAGTTGGGACTTCTTACCGGGGATATCCCCTGACATGTTGGTGGGTCCAGCATTGTCAACATTTTGGCACTAGAAGGAGGGCCAGATGACAAGCTGAGTCCTCACATTTTTTTTGAATCTTTTCATATCTGTCATGACTAACTACAAAGTTTCTCTTCTGGGGTGTATGTCTTATTGAAATGACTTCATTATCTTGAATAAGCTCTCAGATAACTTGTAACATAATACGTACGATGGTGGAGGCTACGTAGCCTTGGTTAGGCACGTGGTCGATGTTGTAGGCTCATGCGAAAGACATGGAATATTTGAATAATACATGAACTGCACATTGTTTGTCTACACACTTCGAGGGCACCCAACGTACTGGTGTGCCATGCTGCCTGAAAAATCTATTCACTGTCTTTCTCATCTAGTCACAGAGATAGACCATGCTTTCAATCACTTTACCCACAAAGCACTCAACAAAGAAATTCTGGAATTATGAAAAGCACCTAATGAATCCGTTGAACAGTTTCACACACACTTTTGTAATCTTGCATAGCGATTTCCCAAAGATGAAATTGGTTGGGAATTTCTTGATGGAATATTTGAGTATATTCTTCACATATCCGAAATTCTGCTATTCTTGAAATCATCCGAACCCCACACAACACACATCGGTGATGGATCTGAAAAATCAAAAGTAGGCACAATTGTTGTCACAAGTCACTGTCTGCCTTCAGCACATCAAACAACGCCACCACCACAGGGTGATGTGGGAGATGATGCACCATTAGGGGAATTTTGAGGTCTAAAATGGGCCTCCTAAGTAAAATATAAAATAATAGTGGAAATAATAAAATAAGAATACATTACCTCATCAATTTTTAGAGGGAAAAAAAGAAAAAACTATTTTCTCAACTCGTATTTTCAACTTATATCCTTATGGGTTAGCTCAAATTTCAAGCGGGAACACTCATTGGATGCATAATTTGATTCCTCATCCAAGGAGTACCCATGTTGCATACTTTCGATGGACCCTGCTACATGAAAAATGAGAAATACATGAAAAACATGATTTCAATAACGTTTTTTCATGTATTTCTCATTTTTCATGTAGTAGGGAGCATCAAAAGTATGCAACATGGCTACTCGTTGGATGAGGAATTAAAATTTTGCATCCAATGAGTACACCTGCTCGAAATCTGAGTATAACCTTAGGGAGATAAGTTGAAAAAGTAGTTTTATTATTTTAATATTATTATTTTTTTTTATCTTTTTACCTTTTTACCCCAAAAATGTTGAATCGTACCCCATGGTTGACATCGTCATCTTGAATCCTATTGGTTCTTATAAATTTTATTTTGGTTGTACATTTTTCTTAAGAGGCCCATTTTAGACCTCAAAATTTCTATAATGACACATCTGTTGAATTGTCACATCCTCCCTCCCCACTTGCTCTTGATATCTGTGCAGATTTAACTTGCAAGCCTATTGGTTGTCATGTGGATTCATTCCCTCAACCGCAGTCCCCACATTCTATTGATCCTCTAGACTGTATTGTCTTGTGTTCTTCCATGCCAAACTCCTCACCTATTGTGAACAAGGATCAAGTTGTTGACGGAGTTGGTGTTATGCAACCAACCTGCATAATGATTCATTATGAATGTGTGTGGGAATATAAAGAATAGCCCGAGGTTAAGGATGACTCCTTTTCATACAAACCTCACTCGCTCTATCTTGACATCCCTTGTGATTCTTCCACTCCTGATTTCCCCTGTGAAAACTCATTTCCAGATGTTTCTACTTCTGATCATTCATACGACACGTTGGATGTCATTCTGTCATTACATTGCAGAGAGGACACATCTTCCTCTGAAAATACATCCAATCTTTCATCTGTCATTTCTGAAAACACAGAGGGTGAACATTCTTGATTTACATCTACCCCTCTGAATGATTCATCAAATCATGAGGATGTTGATAAACATCCCAAATTTTCTGATCGTGATTGCTGTGATCTTTCTACTTCTTCACCCGATCACCATGTTGATTCACTCTTTGTTAACCTGTCTAAGCCACTGGTCTACGATGATCTATTTGTCGATGAAGCCGAAACCCCGCAGAATATCGAGGCACTTCAACCCGAGCTGATGGTTATGTCAGGCCCTCACTGTCCTGAGGTTGGCTTCACTTTTGATCAGGAAATTATTGAAACAATCAAGGCTTCTCATCTCTCTCTGATTTGCATTCAAGATCAATCTAACACTCAGATTTCACTTCCTCCACTCAAACTACATGATCCCATCGCTCATGCATTGGAGGAATCTTACACAGCAAGCACACTTGCACAATGTAAGTGGTCTACCTTTCTCATGTTTTCTTTCATGTCACAGTTAAGAGAATGCCTACACTCAACATATGCACGTAGTGTAGCACAACACCATGGCAAGTCTGCAGAGTGCATGTCATGCACTTTCACTAATTTTGGTTCTGTGGACACTTGTAAGCTCGAAGTGTGTTTGTTTTCATCTTTATATCTTTCATGTTTGCTATTTTGCACAACTGTGTTCTTCGCAAACCATGCCTTCACCAACATGGGTCGACCAATGTGCCGGTGGTTGCATTGGAAGGATCGCTTCATGTGAGACGATGCATGCACTGTTAGCTTAGGAGTAGGAGTAGTGTTTTCTTTTGAGTTGTTTTCTTGCATGCATGTTTTCTTCTTTCTTTGTGTTTTATTTCTTTCCTGTTTGTTTGGTTACTTGCTTTGCATACACATTTTCTTCTTCTTCTTTCTTTGCATTTTATTTTGTTTGCTTGTTTTTGTTTGTAGGTTAGCTTCGCATGGAACGTTTGTGACTCTTGAAACAATATGGGTGAAGTACAAGAGGACTTGTACAACTATCAATACTTGGTTATCTATCGTCTTTCATCTTATGTAAGAACTTCTTGTCTTCAGTCCATCATACATTAATGGAAAATACGTACTCTTCAAAGTGAAGCTTGGTGAAAACACAACTCTTGCACGCGAACTAGTATCACCTACTATAGTCGGTTGTTTTTGGGTTAATCCTTGTCAGCTCATTCAAGTAGAGTAAGGTGAGTGGGAAAACCTTATCAAGCATGTCAAAGGTATATACGAACTACTTCTCTGAAGGAAAAACCTCTTCTTCTCTCAACAAGAGGGGATCCCCCTTCCACCTCTAAAATGAATAAGTGTTATGCACGGTTATGAAAAAAATGAAAATGAAAAATGAAAATGAACAACGCAAAAGAAGAGAAAGGCTTCCTACGCAGAGAGGCAACGCAAGTGAATCCGTCGGGGTACTGATTAGGCTCACTGGCAGTGGAGCAATGCTTGCGTTCCCGCATGACTCCACCGGGGTACTTGTGTTACTGCATCTTTAAAACATCTTGGTTCTGCTTCAATTTGAGACTTCAAAGAAAAATTAGTATAACCATATACTTCATTTAAAGATTTTGTCCTTTTTTGAGGAGGACTTGGACTTGATACATGACTTGAAGTAGCAGAAGATGATGGAGTGGATGTGGCCTCTGAAGTATTTTGATTACTCGATGGATTTGCAGAAACAAAAGATTCATCTTCTTGTACAACAATACTTGGAGTTTGTTGCTGCACATCATGTTTCCACTGCCATTCTTCTTTCTCATCAAATAACACATCATGGCTAATCATTAATCTTTCAGTTTGTAGATTGTACAATCTATAACCTTTGGTTTCCTCACAATATCCCATAAAAATGCATTTCACACTTTTATCATCAAGCTTTCTTCTCTTTTCTGTAGGAACATGAGCATAGGCAATGCAACCAAAGACTCTTAAATGAGAAATATTGGGTTTTCTTCCACACCATGCTTCATAAGCAGTAATATTTTGCACACTTCTTGTTGGGCATCTATTAAGTAGATAAACAGATGTAGCTACAGCTTCAGCCCAAAAAATGTTTGGAAGGTTTTTACCTTTCATCATGCTCCTAGCCATCTTAACATTTGTTCTATTCTTACGTTCTGCAATGTCATTCTGTTATGGAGTATAACTAGCTGTCAATTGCCTTTGAATGCCATTCATTTTATAATAAGAATCAAACTTATTAGACGTGAATTATCCCCCTCTATCTGTGCGTAATGTTTTTAGACAATAACCACTATGCTTTTCCACAAGAGCTTTAAATTGTTGAAATATGACAAATGCATCAGATTTTCCTTTAATGAAATATACCCATGTTCTTCTACTAAAATTATCCACAAATATAATGAAATACTTATTTTTATTGAGAGACAAGATTTGCATAGGACCACATATATTTTCACGCACTAGTTCTAGTGGTTTACTTGCTCTCCATGATTTTCCTACTGGAAGTGCATCTCTATGTTGCTTACCAAGAATTCAACCTTCACAGGCTTTATCACTGGAACCAATAAGTGGTAACCCTTTGACCATTTCTTGTTATACAACAATTTCAAGCCTTTTATATTCAAATGTCCATACCTTATGTGCCATAGCCAGGAATTATTATCATAAGCAACATTTAATGTTGTACTTGCTTCACAAGGGAGATTGAAAGCAAAAATATTGTTTTGCAACATATTAGTCTTAGCAATAATTTTACTGTGATCATTTTTATCATAGATTATGCATTGCTTGTCCTTGAAAACAATTAAATATCCCTTTTCAAGGAGCTACCCTACACTCAACAAATTATGTGCTAGACCAGGAACATATAAAACATCATTAATGTGCTTTGTTTTTCCTTGTTTTGTCTTCACAAAAATTGTTCCCTTACCTTCAGCTTCAACTGGCTTGTCATCTCCCAATAGTACATCAAATTTTGTAGATTCATCTATCTCTACGAATCCATCTTTTTTTCCTGTCATGTGATTGTCGCAACCACTATCCATATGCCACACCTCTTTGGAAACATTATTAGTTGAATTAGAATCCAAGAATAAATTGCCAACCTCTTCTTTTTCTTCAGAAAAATTAACTTCTTGTGTTTGTTTTTCCCAACAATTTCTTTCATAATGGCCAAATCTTTTACAACAAAAACGTTGAACTTGGGATTTATTAAATCTTTTACCTCCATCACTTTCATCATTACCTCTTCCTTTGTTGTATGCAGAAAAAAATCTTCCTCGACCTCTACCACCTCTGTATGTTTGTCCTCTTCCTCTTCGTCTTCCAAGAGTGTTATGGCTTTCCTCATGAGAGGAACCACTTTTGTCTTTGAAATTGTTTCCTCTTGCTTGAAAAGCTTGCTCAATAGATTTTTCAGAAGATCTATTGATTCTTTGCTCATGGGATTGGAGAGACCCCATTAGCTCATTCATAGACAACTGAGTTAGATCCTTAGAATCCTCAATAGCAACAACAACCCCATAAAAATTTGCAGGCAAACTTCTTAAAATCTTCTCAACTATTTTTTGATCTTTTAAATCTTATCCATAAGAGCTAGTTTCATTCACTATCCCCATAACTCTAGTGAGAAAATCTTGAATAAATTCAGAGTTTTGCATGCGAACAACACACACTTCACATATAAATCAACTCTCTTAACCTAGCTCTGATACCATGTTAAATCTAGCAAGAGCATGCATATGAAAACATAAACAAAACCAATGAACAAAAATAAGAGAAGTCTGATTCTCAATCCATGAGCTAAACTCTCATTGGAATCTCATATCTTCATAGGATCAATGAATACATTATTATATAGCCTACATATTTCTAATTTCATTATCCATTATCTAACTAATCTACTACCCCTAATAATTTGTTGAATGATAACTGACTACATCTATAAATTTTCTATCCTAATTCTAATAACTCAGAACACAAAATTTGCTGGGTAATTTGTTAGCAATTACATAGCTTTATTTTAAGCATTATCCTCAACAATAAAATCATATACACATAAACACATCGGGCTCAAAACATATGCACAAACATACACATGGGTGCATTGCCCCCGAAAAGTGATTCTCAGCTCATTAGCCTAATTAATATGTTTTGAGTCACCACCCTAAGTTTTGCATGTACATGGTATTTACAATACAAGTATTGGGTAGGGTTTTTACATCACCCCCACCTTTATTTATGCATTATCATTAGTGCATTATATGTACACATATATTCATTATGATTAAACAAAAATATGAGGGTATTCTTCCCTCAATATATCCTCATGCTTCCATGTAGCATCCTCAAGACTGAAAAGGATCCATAACACCTTTGACATGGAAATGGATCGATTCTAAATCACCTTAACCTTATTTTCTAAAATTCATACTATTTGGATCTGGAAGTCTCCCTTGGGATCCATCTGGACCATATTCCAATCAATTGTATTATTAGTATATGTGAATTTCTTTTTAAGTAATGAAATATGAAACACATTACAAATATGCATGGATGTTGGCAATGTAATCCTATATGCGACTGGACCAATCCTCTCTAGGGTCTCTAATGGTCCACAATATTTAGCTGCCAACTTTGCATAACTACCCAATTTTAATTAAATTTTCTTTGTCTTCACTTTTAAGAATTCATGATCACCAAATTTAAATTCCCTTTTAACCTATTCTTATGAGCATGGATTTTCTATCTATCATGGGAAGCCTTCAAATATTGTTTAATTTTTACGCTTGTTATTTTTTTTCTCTAAGAAAGTATGGAATGACAATGGCCATGTCCACAATATTATCTCAATTCATGGGTGTATTACATTTTCGACCATATAAGGCTTCAAATAGACTCACCTTCAAAGATCTTTAATACCCATTATTGTAAGAGAGTTCCACCAAATGCAGGTAGTCTTCCCATTTCGATGGGGATAATTTTTTTCAAGAGAAAGGTTTGAGTAGGATATTTCATCGATTTAACTTGTTATTTAGCCATGAAATATTAATAATAATATTGTATTATTTTATTAACAATTTATAGATAAAATTTTCTTTCTAAATTTATAATTTAAATCTAAAACAACATGTAATTTTAAAATTTTAAATGTAAATATTGAAATTTGGTTTAAGTGATTTACCAATATTTATGTACTTTATGAATTTTTATTTTTAAATAATTAATAAGAAAAAACAATTTTATGAGAGAAAAAAATAGGGTTAAGTTTTTTTCCATGTTTTTCCAAACAAAAAACCATGGATCTTCATCTTATTTCTTTAAATAGTTTAACCTATGTTTATAGAATAAACATATTTTTCCCTAAACATCACCAAAATTTTATATAAATACATAAAATGCATAAAATATTGAATAATTTTCCAAAATCATTGTTATACATTCTATGACTTACATGTACATTTAAAAATAAATTTCCATCTTTAAACTTTTTCCTTATCTCTATTATGCCAATAATGATCAAGGCTACGCTTCTTCATACTCATCAATATTGAACATTTGGACCATTGCACATTGTGGATACTTCTCTTCTCTTTCCTCCTATCTCTATTCTCTTATGCATTATGGATAAAGAAGGCCGTTAAGGAGGATTTGTTGATGTCGAGGATTATCTTTTCTTAGATATTTATTGGTGAGCTTTGATAGATGCATGATAAGTTACACATGTTGCTACATGATCATACATAATAAGTTCACACATATAATGTCCAACATCTATGAATTAGACACATGATATTTGGGAGCATAATTTATCACCAATTGGTTGTAAAGCTTAGACATTCCTCCCAGCCATAGGCCAAAGTACTCTAGAACTCTCAATAGCGGGTGACCCCGGAGTTGGGGCCTCACTCCACAGGGTTGAAGTCTCTCCTAGAGTCAATTTCATCATGCATTCAATATTGATTCAATTATTATACTAGATGCCAACTTTAGAAACCTTCCGAGCCACAATGCCACATCCCTCACCTTACACAACCAAGAGAGTGCACCATTTCACTAACTCTATAGTCCATTACGATATCCCACTACTCCATCTTGGGATTGAAGTGCAAACTAATTAGCAAATTTCAAAAAATGGTAGCTTTAGGATTTTCAACTTCCATTGGAAGGCCCTCGGGCACTCCCTCAACCTTATGTTGGGAATTTATGCCCAACACTTTCCCTTCTACCTCCAATCTTACCCCAAGCAACTAGGGAACTTTAGCCGTGGAATTTTAATAAGGTTTTCCATGTCTAATTATGAGGTCATAGGGTTGGTTTCAATTATACTCTTACCTTCGAATATGTATCCTAATCCCAATCCACTAGCCACAATTTCCCCAAAATGTAACTTTCCTACTTAAATCAAGAACTTCACATAGTATATTTTACTCATAGATCATTTCCTCAGGTTACTCAAAGAAAATATGGGTTTATTTGGACAAGGTCAATGAGAGGGACAAGGAAATGAAAAATCTTTGTTTGCATGTTTGAAACAATCCAAGTATCAATAATAAATATTACTTGCCCTACAACCTCAATACTTCATCATCTCTTCTATCTTCATAATCTAGGTTTTATATGTCTAACTAACTTATGGGATTTCATGTTGTGAAGACTTAGTCATGGGTTCCACCGCCCCATGAAATTCACCTTATGGAGCTCTATCTCTCCATTCTTGTCTCTAACTTGATATGCAAAAACAATATTTTTATAACTCTTTATAACATGTGCTTAGGGACATGGGCCTTAAATTTAGTTTTGCTTTGGCCTCAAAACACATAACATAGGCACATACGCCAAAAAAAGAACTAAACTTACCAGCTAAATAGAGATATTCACAATATAATATGAGTTTATTATTGGTGTTACATTAAGAGAGTATGACATGACCCACTCGAAAGTGTCCCCAACAATTTAAGGATAAATAACATATTACGATGGAGAAAGTTACCCAAGGGGATATAATCACAATCTTGTTATTGTTAAGAATCTATTTGAAAATTATTATATGTTAGAGAATCCATACATGAAGGAAAACATTTACTACTAGCACATTGATTGATAGCTTCATCAATGAATGGGCTAATACAATTATCAATTTTTGAAATCTTTGTTAACATCCCTACAATAAATACAAACTTTAATTACACCTTATTTGTTTTCGAATATGATGGGATTTGCGACCAATTTGGTCAAGGGAATTTAATAATAATAACATCATTAAGAAACTTTCTACATTTTCTTTCCTTCTTCATATCGATTAGTCAGAGCCTTCCCCCAGTAGGCTTATAGATATCATATACATCTTCATCTCATGTTTGATAAACCCAACATCAATGCCTAGAATTTCCTCATCGCTCCAAGTGAAAACATAATGAAATTCCTTAAATAAGCAACAATCTACACTTATTAATATGTTTTCATTGTTAAGGCTTTATGAGTTAAGAATTTCCCGGGAATTCATATGGTCAAAACTTTGTGTTCATGTATAGGCCCCGACGTTGGAAAATGTGGTGTTAATTATAGAGCTTTTTTTTTGGATACACACCTGGATCTTAGGGTTGGTGGTTAGCAAGTAAGCGTGATGGTACCTAGGGAGACTGAAAGCTTGAGTCCACCTTATTCCCTCATGCATAGATTGCCCTGGTAAGGAATTTAGTCCGTGGCATTGTGGTACCTAAATTGTTAAGAGACCAATGGATAGATTGCCCTGGTGAGGAATATAGTCCATGGTATTTCCGTGCCTAAATTTATTCATGGTTCATATAGTTGAGATCTTCCTTGTACTTGTATATGATGAATACCTCCCTAGTTAAGAGGGAGTGTTGGAAAATGTAACTAGGTTCAGTCTTCATTTAATGTATTTGAGTCATCTTATAATCACTTGTGAAAAGAATAAATAAAAGAGTTATTATTATTATTATTATTGTGACTTATTAAAGCATGGGTTTCATGCTTGGGCTACCATGTTTTAGGTCAAAGTCCCCATTAAGGAATTATACGATTTACTTTCAGTCAATAGAGTCATTGTACTTTTAAAGAGGCCCTTCTTGGGATTTTGAATCATCTAAAAATGTTAAGTATTGAGTCAAATTTAATTTATGTATCCTCTATGTATAGTTCGGCCTAGAAGAGATGAAGTTGGACTAAGGACACTAATTAGACCTGACATGAAACTCATAAATACAAGCAACTGGAATTCATTTGGATCACTTCATCTCAAGCAAGTTTGATATCTCTAAGGACGCTGGGAAGTGCGAAGTACGAATTTGGGAAGTGAAAGGAAGTGCTATTTGGGTGGATTTTAAGGAGAAGAAGAAAAATAAAATTTTGGTGCATCTCTCTCTCTCTCTCTTTGTTTTGAGCCCTAGATTAGGAGATCAAAGTATTTCAAATTTTGTTGATGTCGGAAGATGCCTGATGCTGAAAGATGCTACATAGTCGAAGTTGTTGGAAGAGAGGTCCAAGATTTGGGAGGCTGAATTGGTGTGGAGTGAAGGTTTGGTATTTGTCTAGGGTGAAGAGTCTGAAAGAATACTATTGAAAGGAATAGAATTTTGACTGAGTTTTCCCCTGTAGGGGGGTTTTTCCCTGGTATAGTGCCTACATTTGGTGTCCATTGTTTTATGTTCTTTCGTTTTGGTAATTTCTTGATTAACTAAAAGATAAGATATAAATAATCATAATAAAAAAATCAAGAACATCAAAAGTAATTATTAAGAATAAGAAAATCTTTCTACCGTTTTGATTTTCTAACATCCTTGAGTCATTTCTACCTTTTTTGACATACATTTTGCATTCGATAGCTCTATGTCCAAATTCACTGCATAGATAACAATAACCATAAAAAATGATTTGTGTACGAAGTAAATGAATTCAATATTTTCTTTTTCTTACATTCTCCTTCAACATGTCCAGGTTCATAGCAAGAAAAACAGTTGATATTTGTCGAAGGAGAAAATAATATCCTTTTGAGATCTTCCAATTTTTCTCAATTTATCTCGAGTAGCAAGTGAAATTTTTCCAAATAACCATTTCTTCATATCATTCTTTCACTCTTGATGTTGCTTCTTTTTTTTGTTTTCTTCTTTACAAATCTTGTTTTATCTACCTTCTTGTTATGTAGGTATATTTAGTGCTACCTCATTATCCTTTATGGTTGCATTTTTTTGAGTTCTTTATGGAGACAACCTCCTCTTCTAGTTGAACTGATCTTAAACTCTAATCTTTCACATTGTACCTCTTTCTCCTTTAGCTTTCTACTCATCATCCTTTCTATTCTCCTTGCCTCTTCAATTTGTGTCTTCACATTAACAATTTATTCCTTGTACTCATGCTCTCTCTCATCACATATCTGCATAAGTTTATTCAATTCTTTGGTTTCATTCCTTAATCTTTCTATTTGAGTCAAGGCTATGCTAAGATTAGCTTGTTCTTCAACTATATTTTCTTCTTGGAAATCAAGTCGATTCACACTAGCATAGACCTCATTTGACTAAACACTTTCCTTTTCATAGAGATTTTTGTTATTCTTCTTTATCTTCTCTTTTTCTGTATTAGCACTACTAGACTCTCCTTCATGAATTAGCTGCAACCTATCCCATATTTCTTTAGAAGAATTTAAATCTATTATTGTATCAATATCCTTATTATGAATATTATTATACATAACACATTTTTCTTTAGCATTCCATTGTTTCTCTTGCGCAGAGGGAGAGTCGTTATAGTAATCATCACATAATAGTTTCCGTACACCAGGTCCATAACATATCAGTTCATATTTTACTTATCTCTACATTCATGAAAGTGTGTTTCACTTAGCACATGTCCACCTTGATAATCCATGACTTCACCAAATCTACCTTCAACATGTTAGGCTTACAGATAAGGAACCGACTATAATACCAATTGATGAAAACTTGAACAAAATGATATGGGGGTTGAATCCACTTAGTACATTCATTAACATTAATTTGATTTGCTTTAAGCTCATTAACTAAAGCAATAAACGAGCAGATTGAAATATAATGACTAACATATTTAATATGCAAACAACAAATAATAAGTAAACCAAAAACTTCACATAAATACATAATAACAACACATATGGACACTAGATATAGGTGGAAACCAATAAAGGGAGAAAACCATGAGTTTTGTATTGTTGTGATGCAAAGGCAAGCTCCTACGCCCTTACTACATTTGATTTTCTTTAGGCTCCAACCTATAGGAGAATTCTACCTCAACTTTTTTGCAAGCTACAACATGCATGGAATATCCAACTCTCATATATTTTATCCGGGATAGAAACCACAAGAGGCTCCTACCTCAATAGGCTCTAGCCTGATATTTCCTAAGCAACAACTTTAAAGGAGACCATAATCCTTATTATGAATATTATTATACATAACACATTTTTCCTTAGCATTCCACTGTTTCTCTTGCGCAGAGGGAGAGTCTTTATAGTAATCATCACATAATAGTTTCCGTACACTAGGTCCATAACATATCAGTTCATATTTTACTTATCTCTGCATTCATGAAAGTGTGTTTCACTTAGCACATGTCCACCTTGATAATCCATGACTTCACCAAATCTACCTTCAACATGTTAGGCTTATAGATAAGGAACCGACTATAACACAAATTGATGAAAACTTGAATAAAATGATATGGGGGTTGAATCAACTTAGTACATTCATTGACATTAATTTGATTTGCTTTAAGCTCATTAACTAAAGCAATAAACGAGCATATTGAAATATAATGACTAACATATTTAATATGCAAACAACAAATAATAAGTAAACCAAAAACATCACATAAATACATAATAACAACACATATGGACACTAGATATAAGTGGAAACCCATAAAGGGAGAAAACCATGATTTTTTTATTGTTGTGATGCAAAGGCAAGCTCCTACACCCTTACTACATTTGATTTTCTTTAGGCTCCAACCTATAGGAGACTTCTACCTCAACTTTTCTGCAAAATACAGCATGCATGGAATATCCAACTCCCATATGTTTTATGCGGGATACAAACCACAAGAGGCTCCTACCTCAACAGGCTCTAGCCTGATATTTCTTAAGCAACAACTTTAAAGGAGACCATAATCCCCTCATACAAAATGAAACGAATATGTTGGTTTACCTGGTCATCAATTCTACATATCTCCTTCTTTATTACTTCCTCTTATCCCCTCCAAATATATTTCACATCAGTTTCATGTGTGCCAGGTAACCCCACTCAAGTGACGGTGGCATATGGATCCCAGCCTTGGCTAGACAATTGGAGAATAAGGGAGGAGATGGTCTTACAAAATGAAGATAATATTAAAAATATTATTAGTGCCAAATTTAAGGAAGAATTGTGAGTAAATAAAGAGTTGGAGGGAAAAAAGAAACTACAATATTATAAGGGGGTGATCAACCCCAATCTCTAAAACTACAGGTATCTCTTTGTCTTGACTATTGTTAAGAATAAAGTAAACTTTTCGAAGATTAGAGCTACATTTCACGAGCTTCATAGTGAAACTAGGTGTTGCTTGATTCCTAAAACACCATGGGAAGGTGATTTTTTTTTTTTTTTGCTTAGATTCTCCATCTTATAGTCACTTTCTCTATAATTTTCAGAATATTTGTCATATTACCAACCTTTTTGATTTTTTAACTCAACAAAAGATAATTCATGGGCCTACTTTGATGGATTATACAACTTTCCCCTTCCATGGGAGGTGTTGGTAGAAGACTATATTTCTCTATCACAATATTTCTTTTTCTCATGTAGTATTGGAAACTCCACAAATAATTATGTATTTTTTTTTAAATAAAGCTCTTTTTGCAACTTGTTGAGCATCTACATATTTCTAAGATCTATGTCTATGAAGAATCCATGAACGTAATAAATTGGCTTAAAGGAAAACTAGTTTGAAGAATCACAAACTTATGTCCAGATATCATAACATTTTGATCGAATCAAGTAAATTTATTTATTCATCTTTCTCATATCTTACTTATTTATCTTTCTCATATCTATATTTTTCGTAACAAAAGTAAGAAATTGATGATGTTTCCAAAAAAAAATTAACACTCGGTTATGGTGAGTGAAAAATGCAAGAGTTTAATAAAGTTATTCACAAGTTTCTCCCTGTGGGTATAACTAAATATACATAGCAACATCTTATAATTTTTTTTAAGAGAGTATCACTTTTAGAATATGTTTATAGTTTTTCATGGATACATCATAGCTTTAGAGTAAAGCAATAGTTTTTATGACGGATTCGGAATACAATAATATATGTACTTATCTCAATACTTTATATATATATTTATATATAAATATTAATTTGCTATGTCTCATTATTTTTTACAGTCCTTTTTTTCAATTTGTCATTGATAACTAAATATAAGAATAAGATAAATTTGTATCTACTGAATAAGTATTATTCTTTATAAATAGCTCCCATGCCCAAAATATCAAATAAAATTTAACTGAATAATTCATAAAAACTAAACGCTACAAAAAGCAGTCGCTTAATATTTTCGTACCCAGGGCAATGAAATAGTATTTGCTGAAAATACACATTATTTTAATTAATAAAATATCAGAATAAAATAAAAGACAGCATTCCCTAAATTCAAAACAAGATCGCTGCGATAATGGCAGCCTTATTTAGTAATGAATCTCATTATACAATCTCAAATTTCAAATTTTGGCATGCAGACTAATCCATGCGCCCTTCAAGCTGAACGACAAGGAGGAAGAGGCGAACCACAGAGACAGGCATTGTGGCTGTATGTAGAAACAGGGAATGAATCCAACGGTTCCCCTCGTGGAATCATGCCACACAGACGGTTGAAGCTCAAATTCAACTCACTCAGATCCTTCAGTTGGACCATCTTCTCCGGAATGGATCCCTTTAGTTGATTATTTGACAGATCAAGGAATTCCAGATTTGGCATATCACCCAACGATTTGGGTATGCTACCAGTAAGCTTATTGTTTGAAATGTGAACATAATCCAGGCTTGGATGATTGCCTAAGCAGTCGGGGGTGTCACCGGATAGGATTTTTTAATTCAACATTTTGAGAACATGAAATTTAGTTGTAAATTTAAAATAAATTTACAAATAAATAAATTTATTTGTAAATTTATTTATAAATAAATTTATTTGTAAATAAATTTACAAATAAATAAATTTATTTACAAATAAATTTGTAAATTTATTTGTAAATTTACAAATAAATTTATTTCTTTGTAAATTTATTTAAATTTAAAATAGAATTTAAATTTTAAAACATAATTGGAAGATTGGGATAGAATGAGATCGCCGCAGACTGCAACTTGAGCTAGGGTTGGATTTGGAGCTATGGTTTTGAGTTAGGGTATCATGGCAGGATGCATAGGCGGGAATGTTTCTCCCTCCTATAGTCAGGTAGTTACAGAGCGAAGTAAGGATGTGAGAAAGAAGCATTTCAGAAAATCTCTAAAGAAGGTATCAAGGCAATAAGAAAGGGAACATTGGGAAGAAACAGATTTCAGGATCAGGAAGGGGATCAACATGAAAAAAGTAAGGAAAAGGAGAATGGAGGCAGCTGTGAAAAACCTACTTCCACAAAGCCTAATGGGGTCTGCAAATCCAAGTCGAGCATTATTCCCTGGGTCATATTGAGCAATCCAACGATACAAGTGCAGGGATCCTATGAAGGAACATGCAATCATATGTATATTCATGGGGTTATGGACGATGGAGAGGGCATTAAACGTATGGATTAGGAGCCATTGGAAGCCAAAAGCGGGAATACAACTACATCTGGGTTCTAAGGGCTTCTTCACTATGGTGTTCACAAGCCTAGAGGACAAAGATAGAGTGTTCGAAGGGGGACCTTATTTCTATGTTGCGGCAGTACTCTACATGCGGCGATGGATGATGAACTTTGTTCTGGAACAGGAGACTTTCACATCAGTACCGGTATGAATCAGACTATACTCCCTTCCTCTAGATTATTTGCTACCATAATCTCTTAAAATAATAGGGAACAAGCTGGGGCATTTTCTAAAGATCTCAGAGGCAACTCTAAAACAAAAATACACATCCTTTGCCTGAATATGTGTGGAAATGGACTTATCTGGGGCCCTTTTAGAAGCAATAATTTTACAAGTGTATAATGAAGAATGGGTGCGGACTGTGGACTATGAGCATATCCCATTTAGGTGCCGCAAATGCCATGAACATGGGCATCTATTCAGAGACTGCCCAACAATCAATATGGAAGGTAATGGGAAAACTACTGTGGATAGAGATCAAGAGGGTTTCACCAAGGTTGGGGGCAAAGGGAAAGGGGGTAAACGTCCACAAAAGAAGTTAAATGAGGACAGACATACAAGACACAACAGTTTCAAGATCCTAGAGGAAGAAGAGAGGAACAAGGATACAGTCCAGAACATGGAGAACGTAACTGAGGCATAGGAAAAGGTAGCTGACATGGAGGATATCACAGTAAAAAACTAGTAAAAGGATGATCTACCAAGCTATATGGAGATTAGTAGGGACTATGAGATGACTCCAAGTGAAGTGGGAATGGAGGACCATGAACTACAGGAGATTCTAGATAGGGAAAATCCAGATCTAGAGAAATTTCTAGAACAAGGGAAGAACATAGGAGTGGACTCCATGCCAAAAGAGGATTATGATAGAGTACAACAGCTCTTTATATGGAGATTACAATCGTAGGGAGCTAGAGTCAAGAGAAATCATGAGAGCCAGGAGCCTAATGGGATTAAAATGATGGAAAACACACAGGCACAATCTGCAAAGAACTCAGGTAGGAAATGAGGAAGAAAGAGACAGAATGAGCTGCTGAACGAATGTGGAAAACTATTGATGAACTCAGGTAAGATGAAAGATTTCACCAGCTACTCCTTTACTAATCTTTCTTAATGAAGCTCATAACCTAGAATATTAGGGGCATAAGAAATAGAAGGAAACAAAGAAATCACAGTAATAGAATGAAAGAAGAAAAGCTAGATATGATTTTTATTCAAGAGACAAAATGTTTGATGGATAAGATAAGAGAAATTCATACTAAGTGGCTAATCAACTATGAGTATCTAGAGGTTAAGGAAAATAACTCGGCAGGAGGGATTCTCACACTGTGGGATCCATAGAAATTTGGAATCCTGGATGCTGAAGCATCAAGGAACTATCTTTCGGTGATACGTCAACCTATAGGTGATAAGGAGATATACATGATTACAAACATTTATGGACCTCAAAAGCAAGTAGACAAACTCAAGCTTCTCATCTTCCTAGAGGATCTAAGAGCAAGACATCCTAAAATGCCCTGGATCATTGCAAGAGATTTCAACATGATAAGATATCTTTCAGAGAAAAAAGGAGTTATTAGACAGCTAGGGAGAGACTGCATGGCCTTCTAGAGCTTCCTTATGAACATGGGGCTAGTGGACACTGAAACAGTAAATGGGACCTTCACATGGAACAACAAGAGGGGAGGGGATTCTCAAGTTACTTCTAAACTTGATAGATTTATTATTTTAGAGGACCTCCTTCTCACAGGCGCTGCCATGACAGCTTCCATTCTTCCCTTTGGAGGTTCGGACCACTGGCTTGTACAGCTGGAAGCCACCTTTATGGGCACACCGAGAAATAGACCTTTCAGGTTTGAAAATTCCTGGCTCTCTCACCCTAAATTCACCAGCAACATTGATAAATGGTGGAGAGAGGATTTGAACATTCAAGGCACTAAAATGTTCATGCTCCAACAAAAACTTAAACATATCAAATCCAGACTTAAAGTTTAGAACAAAAAGGAATTTGGCGATATCTTCAAAGCCAAAAGAGACGCTGAGCAGAAGCTCTAGGAGATCAATCAGATCAACATCACAGATGGCTTCATCAAAGAGTGGCAAAAGCTAGCTGACTCTTTGCAGGAAGAATGGGAAGATGTATGCTTGCAAGAGAAAATTTTTTGGAGGCAGAAATCAAGGATATAATGGATTAGAGAGGGAGAAAGAAATACAATTTTTTTTCGTAAATCCACTATGGATCACAGGGCACACAATAGAATCACAAAGATCAAAGATTCTCAAGGGATTGAGCTTGTCTCTCATAATGATATGGAATCGGTCCATGTACAACACTTCCTCAATATTGCAAAGGAGCCACTGGAGGATAGATCCAAGTTCATTGACCATTTCACTCAGCATATCCCTCAGCTAGTCACCACAGAGGACAACCACAATCTTAACAGGCCAGTGTCAGAAGTAGAGGGCAGTGAAGTGATTAATGAAAGGCAAAATGGAAAAGCACCAGGCCCAGATGGATTCAATGTAAACTTCTTCAAAGCTTGTTGGGAAATAGTCAAACAGGATATCCTCGAGTTTGTGGAAGACTCAAGAAAATCCAAAAAGTTTATGAAGGCTCTTAATGGTTCCTTCATAGGATCCCAAAACAAGAAAATGCCATGACTCTTGATGATTTTAATCCTATAGCCTTATGTAATGTGGTGTATAAAATTATTTCCAAAGTGATAGCCAATAGACTTAAGCCCCTTCTACCATCTCTAATCTTAGAGGAGCAAAAAGGCTATGTGGAAGGAAGACAAATCCTCAACAATATCATCCAAGCTCATGAGGTGCTACACTCTCTCAAAAGCAACAAAAAGGCTGGTATGATCACTCAGTTGGACCTAGCTAAAGCTTGTGATAAGCTAAGTTGGTCTTACATAAGAGCAATTCTAAGAGCCTATGGCTTTGACCAAAATTGGATAAGATGGGTTATGGAACTAGTCACCACGACTAGTTTTTCCATACTACTTAATGGAGCTCCATCAAGAACCTTCACATCCTCCAGAGGACTCAAACAGGGAGATCCGCTCTCACCGTTCCTGTTTGTTCTCATGATGGAAGGGCTAGGTAGAGCGATCAAAATGGAAAATGTTGAAGGACGAATTCAGTGCATCAAACTCACCTTGGATGGAGCAATAAACACACGTCAACAATTTCTGGATGATACAATGTTGCAGGGAATACCCACAGTCAGGGAAGTCAGAGCAATCAAAAACATCTTAAATGACTTTGCTATGGCAGCAGGCATAGAGGCAAGCCTCAACAAGTCCAAAGTATTTTTCTTTAACACTAATATTGCTATTCAGAGAAACATTACCAGAATTCTTGGGTTTCAAAGGGAACATCTTCCTTCCAAATATCTTGGAATACCTCTTACTAACAAACCTCCAAGCAAGAAAGTGTGGGAGCCAATATTAAATAAACTTTAGGACAAGGTAAAAAAATGGACATGTAGGTCACTAAATTTGGCAGGGTGCATTTTCCTCACACAGGCGGTCTTGCAGGCCATTCCCATCTTCATGTTTTCATCTCTTCCTGCTCCTCAAGGCATTAAGCAGTAGATAAGGAGCATACAAAGGGACTTTCTATGGGGTAGAGGGGAAGAGAAAAGAAGTGGGCATTAGTATCTTGGGACAAACTTTGCAAGCCCAAAAGCCATGGTGGCTTGGGGTTTCATGATCCTGAGACCCTCAACAGAGTTTTGGGAGCCAAACTTTAGTGGAGATGGATCAAGGAGTCGACTGCTCCCTGGGCTAAGCTCTGGAAACAAAAATATGCCAAGTATTGGCAGGAGAAGGATCACATTAGAATGCCAGGGCAAATCAGGGGCTCCCATATTTGGAACCTTGCCTGGGAAAATAAAAGTATTGCTCAACAACATTGTTTCTCGGAGATCCGAGCAGGGAACCTAGCTTGATTTTGGGAGGACAACTGGCAACATGAACCCAACCTTTATAAGGAAGAATTAGCAGCTCTCAAGAGTGACACAGATAACAAGGGCTACTTTTAGTAAAAGGCTTCTAGGACCAGGAAAGGAATAATGGAAAATGGAGGAATTGGAAGGATCTAGGATATAGTGATGAGAGTCCTCTAAAGGCCTAGGCAGACGCTCTCACCCAGGATCTAGAGCATAGAAGGATTTTGGTTTCCTCCTCACTTGACCAATTAAGATGTGGGAAGAACACCGAAGGTAACTTTAACCTCAAAGAGGCTAAATAGGAAGTTATAGGATTTAACTATTAGAATCCTGATCAAGTCTGGAAGAAACTATGGTAGAGCCCCCATTGGATGAAAATAAAGTTATTCATCTGGCTAGTGCATCAAAAGAAGATTTTAACTCGGGAGAATCTCTTAAAGAAAGGCTTCATTAGTCCTTCCAAATGTTACCTCTGTGGCTCAGACGAGGAGATGATGGAACACCCTCTCAACCTATGTCTTTTCACATCCAATGTGTGGGACTGGGTGGCCTCAATCTTTAGACAAACTAATAGGGGAAGACTCATTATATCCAACACTTTGAAGAACTGGAGGAAGAAATTTTCAGGGAATGATATTCTTAATAAAGCCTGGATTCTGGTTCTAGGCTTTGTCATCTGGAACGTTTGGAAAGAGTGCAATAATAGGATCTTCAAAAGAAAAACAAGCAAGCCCCAACACATAATTGACCAAATTCTAAGGCAACTCAAAGATACAGTAAAAAGGCTTGTTGAGGACACCTCCTAAGGATCCTCCTCTGCCCCAAGAGACGAGTATTATAATTTAGTTGGGTCTCCAGTCCATAAGGCCACAGGGACTAATAAAGAGAGTGAGCCAAATAAGTATAGAAGTTAACATGTGGAAGCCTCCTCCTTCTAGTTTCTTAAAGGTTAATATAGATGGAGCATCTAAGGGCAACCGAGGATTAGCTGGCTTTGGAGGTGCTATAAGAGATGATCAGGGGAAAATAAAGAATATATTCCATGGCCACTTGGGGAAGGCTACTAATAACATGGCGGAGCTTATGGCATTAGAGCAATGCTTGGAAATCCTGGTGGATTAAAATTTACACAATGTTATCATTGAAGCAGATTTGGAACTGATCATTAGAGCGACTAATAAAATATGCATTGGAACTTCTCCAAATAAAGTGTCAAAGCATTGGAAGCTTTTGCAAGTCTTTCACCGTATCTACTCCCACTTGCAAACCCTAAAAACTGTTAGATTTGTCCATGTGAAAAGGAAGGCTAACATGGTAGTGGATCGTTTGGTGAACGAAGGAGTCACCAATAGGGGCAGGGATTCTCGGCAAGCTTGTTACCTCCAGGCAAACTGAGGGAGGATTGTCTCTATCAGGCGAACATAGATATGGAGCTATGGATTAGCAGGTTGGATTGAAAGGGTTCAGGAGACAAGTAGGGGGATGAAGATCGCTAAAACTATATGCCCTTTTTGGTTTTGGCTGCAATCCAAAGCTCTGTTTTCTTTCGGTTGGATGGCAAATGGACTGGCTCAAGAAGTACCACAGATTTGATCATCCATTTTTATATTTCTTAGGTAGTGTTTAACAAAGATTATGGAAGGAAGGCTCAAGAACTACCCGTTGGAATGGATTAGTGGTCTCCACCTAGCGAAAAGAGTGCACATGCTTTTCCGTGAGACGAGCGATCCAAAAAACACAAGTGGTATATCGAGCGAGGTCTAAGTGGTTTTTGGTTTTTTGAGGTTGGCCCTCAATTCCACTCTTCATGCGACACGTTGCGGCGTGGAGGTGAGAGAAAACCACCATCATTGGGTGGTTAACCCTCGTGCAACTTGTCCGCTCGATATCTACGAAGACTGTTGGATCTAAGTTGGGTGATCATTGGTGGAGATTTGTTTGTGTTAAAGTTGGTTTTGTGTTTCAGAACCGAAAAGGTTTAAAAGGTTGTGCCTTAAGTTTTCGTTGAGTTTGTAAGAAAGTTTCAAATGTGGTTTATTGTTAGCGTTCTTGTGGACCCTCGAAGGGTCATTTGTGGTAACTTTGTGGGGCTCGGTTCTGTGGGCCTTGGTTCTTTTGATGCATGTCAGTACAACCAGAGGGTTGATTGCTTGATTTTGCCCAAAGTGTTTGGTTGGATCTCTCCGGTTGTCTTGTTCAGGCTTCTCATGGATTTGGGTGCAAGGTTCGGTTTTTCCCGCCGTGCTGTCTGTTGAACTTTCACAGAGCAGGTGTGGCTACATGTAAATTATGTACTATTGGTTAGATTAATAAAAGGTCCTATTCTTACTTGATAAAAAAAAATAAAATTAAACATAATTCATTTAAAATTATATTCTAAATAAAAATAATAAGAAACATTAATAATTATAACATATTTTATGGTTGTCTCCACTTTTAATTTGAGATAAATTTTCCCAATATTTATAAATATATTTAAATTAATCAAATATTTTATATTTAAACATTTTATATTTATAAAAAATTACATTCTAATTTAAATTTTTAACTACAAACCCTTATTTATAACATTTAACATGTATGTATTGAAATTTGTGACTATGACCAATTTTCCATCATCCCTTTTTTAACATTTCTTTCTATGTAGTATGGAGTATTAAATGTTGATTTATGCACCACGATCCTCTAAAACTAACTATAGTGTATATTATTTTTTTCCAGATCTCTTTATCTCTATTATGGTAGATTATTTTTCTTTTTTCAAATCTTTTATTTGTATTATGGAACATTAAATATTTATTTATTTACCATGATCTATGTACCATTATTATTCTTTAATGTATATGGATATTTTTTTGAATGGGAAGGTTCAAATAGGGTATATGTAATGTCTTTGGTCATTATTGACTTTGCTTGTAACACACTACTCCATGTCTATTGGTGTAATCATATCCAATAACCTTTTATAAGTTGGTGTGGACAAATTTTCCTTTATAATTGTTAGTTCCAAAAATGCATCTAGCCTCCAACCAAGGCGTAACTATGTGCAAATATTACAAAAACTTGTCACCTTAGTATCTACCCTTTCATTATATTCCCAACATGGTCATATACACATCTAAATGAAATTTAATGCAAATTCCTATCAATTTTCTTTCCTCACAGGGCACACCCTTCTTTGCACCCACACTTCCTTGATTATGTCACCACCTTTACCGTGTCTTATTCTTGACCATAATGGTCTCAACTCTATGTATCTAGGAGCTCCTGCTACCCTTCATAGTCTCCTGACCCTCGTACATAACCCATCAGCCTACACCTAAGCAGCACACACCCATCTTTGCACTTGCAGTCCTTCACAAGGAAAACATGCTTCTTTAATGTGCATGACAAGGTTTTCAATATGAAATTTATTTGTAAATTTAAAATATAATTTAAATGACAAAAAAATCACAATTTCAAGTAAAATTGTATTTGAAAAAAATAAAAATAAAAAATTAATAACTACAATATCTTCTACTATTAGTTTAACAATTGAATTATGATAATTTTTCTCATTTAAAAAATAAAATTTAATAAACATATTTAAATTATATAATATTTAATTATTTTATATTAATATATTTAAATATTTTATATTTATAAAAAATTATATTCCAGTATTCAAGTTTCTGTGATCCATAATAAATTAAGCAAAATCTTTCTGTAGAAATCACATTCTCTTATGTGATTTCTAACAAAAAAAAATTACTTGAATTATATTCCAATTTATATTTTCACTTACCACTCACTTATTAATTAAAATTTAACAAACATTTAAATTCTTAACTATCACCAATTTTGTGCCATGGAAATTTTCAATTTTTACATTTATTTCTATTTAGTAAACCACATTAAATGTTGATTTATGAACCATGATTATGTGAAGGTATAGGGTAGAATTTTTTTTTCAAATATCTTCATTTGTCTTATGGAATATTGAATGTTTATGTCTCCCTAATGATTTATGTTCTATTATCATCTCTGAAAGGAAAGGTTCGAATAGGGTATTTCATTTCGAGCTCAGAATAAATTTTTTAATTCAAATTTTTAAGATAATTTTTTAAATATAAAACTTATGTGTAAATTTAAAACTAAATCTAAATAACAAAAAAATTACAATTTAATTTAAAATTATATTTTAAAGATAAATAAAAATAAAAAATTATTATATTTTATATTTGTGGGACAATTAAATTATGGTATTATAGGTTTTTTTACTATTTTAAAAATATGCTTTATTAAATATATTTAAATTATATGATTTTTTATTATTTTCTACCAGTTTATTTTTAGAATTATGGATGTCTTGTGTTTGCATCTCACATTTACAAGTCAAACTATTCTTTATCAATTTCCATTAGAAAATGGGTTACACCCATATTTCTCATTTCATTTCACTTGCATTGAATTATTTATTGTTATTTTTTATTGGTATAATTTATTGTGATATGTTTTTGGTTAAGTAGTTGAGTTGTTAGGGATTACATCAGGCTTTACATGTAGCTTGAGTAACCATGACACGGGGCATCTAAGAAGTCAAAATCACTCGGAGATTGCATCGGCTAGGCCACACCACCCTTTAACATTATTAGATTTTTGTCCAAGGAGTTTCGAATGGGTGACCTTCACATCAAGGAAACTTAACAATACACCCATCACCCTCTATTCTACGCCACGTAGACAATTTATTGTAAATTTTATTATTTAAATAAAATATAATGTTTAATTTAATTATAAAATATTTTTATTATTTGTTAAATTATATTATTATTACTTTTAATTCAACGTTTTGAGAATATTAAATTTATTTGTAAATTTAAATTAAAATTTAAACAACAAAAAACATGATTCATTTAAAATTGTATTCTAAATAAAAATAATCAAAAACTTTAACAACTATAATATATTTTATGGTTGTCTCCACTTTTTGTTTGAGGATAAATTTTCCGAATATTAAAAAATTATTTTAATAAACACATTTAAATTACATAATATTTAATTATTTTATTTTAATATATCTAAACATTTTAAATTTATAACTATAAACACTTATTTAGAATTTAACACGTATTCAAATCTTTAACTATGATCAATTTTCTTGTATTTTTTTTTTTAACATTTTTCTTTGGAGTATTAAATATTGATTTATGCACCATGGTATTCTAAAGGTATTTTGTAGATTTTTTTTCTTCGTATTATGGAATATTAAAAATTTATTTATCTACCATGATCTATGTACCAGCATTATTTTTTAATGTATAGGGAGACGTTTTTTGAAAGGGAAGGCTCAAATAGGGTATTTTCACTTCTAGTTGAGGAATAACACATGTAATGTCCTTGTCTGCTTTTGAATTTTCCTGTAACACTCCTAGCCCACAATATGACAATTCCGTCACTAGGACATTTCCATCCTCTATTGGTGCAACCCCATCCAATAACCCTTTATAAATTGGTATGGACAAATTTTCCTTTATATTCATTAATTCCAAGAATGACGCTAGCCTCCATCCAAAGCATAATGCTATGTCAATACTAAAAAACCTTATCACGTGCTATCTACCCTTTCATTATATTCCCAACATGGTCATATATATGTCTAAATGGAATATACTTCTTTCACACAAAAACTATAATTGACACGCAACAATTAAAATTAATACATAACGTAGAAAAGGGTTCACAATAAATTGCAACATAATTAAGTGAATGTTAGAAAAATACTTATATGTTCAATGTCAAACTAGCTACAAAAATTGATGTTCCTTCAAGTCATAGAGCACAATGTTCATTATGTCAAAGCAATGGGTCACCCCTCGAGCTAGGGTCTCAACTCCATGTGTCAATGAATCGCCCAAATAGAGGTACATGTCTAGTACCATCAACCAACCAAGGTACCAAACCCTAATAACCTCCAACTTATAGGCTCATGACCACCATCAGCTAGTACCCAAGCATCGCACACCCTTTTTGCACCTGCAATTCCTTGGGTTGTGTCACCACCTTTAGTGTGTATTATTCTCAACATGAATGGTCTCAAATTTAGGTATCTAGGAGCTCCTGCTACCCTTCAGAGTCTTCAAACCCTTGCATCATACCCTGGTAGCCTCCAATGTCAAAGATGACATACCACATCATCCTGCAACACCTCAAAGGCATATTACTTCTAGAAAATAATGGTTTCAATTTTGGGGCTCCTGTAGTTTGTGCTGCCATCCTTGGTTGTCCATTTTTATTCCCTATAACTAACTACCTCTCAAGTAAAACATGCTTCTTTCATGTGCATGAATTTCCTCTTTAAAATTTGGCACCCCATAAAGTCACTTATGAACTTAGGCTATATTCATGTGCCCCCCTTTTTAATTATTGCTAAATAATATCACCCTTTTTTATGTTCCTATGGAGTCTTCCCCCTCGATACTCTTTTTGTCTGATTCAGTTTGCAGCTATTATGTGCTTATTAGTATGAATAAGATAAACACGTTTACAAAATTAGGCTCTCCAGACTCATAGCATATAAAATCATATACACATGAACATACTAGGCTCAAAACATATGCATAGACATACACATGGGTGCATTGCCCCCAAAAAGTGATTCTCGACTCACTAGCCTAATTAATATGTTTTGACTCATGGGCCTCTAAATTAGCCATAAATTAAGGCCCATGCTTATAAATTAAACATAAATTAAGGTCCATCTAACCATCCTTCGGCATATTAAACCTCTCTTCTTGCATTAGATAATGTATTTTTTAACTTTAATACATTCATTAGGAAGGTTTATAAATAATTGCATATTTGTATCTAATATTATTTATTTTTGTGTAATATTATGAGAATATTGGGCAGATTATGAAGATTTGGAGGAGGAGATAATTTAGGGACTTGCTCCCTACTATAGGAGGATCAATAATAAATAATAAACCAGCAAGGTATTATGGAATTATGGCACAGATTTTGGAACTCCAATGATTGAGAAAATCTAGGAATGTGTTCCCTGCCATTTAATGTAGATTCCTAGTATTGGGGACCAGATCCATTAATCAATGGATTTTGGTGAGGAAGGCTTCCTCCATTCATGGGGAATGATTCCTAATCATTTTGTATAAGTACCAAGTCAAAATTTCTTATAGGGATAGATTTTCATTAGTTTCCTTGTGGAGAGAACTTGTATTTCTATAGCTCCATTGTATTTTCGTGTAAGGATGTAATTGTATTGATGAAAATAAATAAGGTTGGTGTTATGTTCAGCTTCTAAATCTTGTTCTCCTCCATAGATCTCTAAGTTTCCTTGGGCTTGGCCATCCCCAGAGCCTCAGAGCCCTTTTGTATCATTTTCTTTCTTTCCTTTCACTTCTTATTCACATGCATCTCTTGTTTTTTTTTCCTTCTACTTGTACATTTAGTATTAATGACTTCTTGTTGTAGGATTGAGTTAAATAGTTAATGTAAGTTATTTTGCAGGATCACAAGCATCATTTCATCCTTGGTGCAGTAAGAGCCACATCATCATCCACTTTTCTAGATACAAGAAGAAGAGACGGCAAAGAATTTAGAAGAAATGGAAGGAGATGATGACAATGAGGAAGATCCTCTCAGAATTCCCATTGAAGACTCTAATGGTAGTGTGCACATGAAGAACATCCCTCCATCTTTTCTTGCAAAATTTTATGGGCTAAGGTCAGAGGATCTGGAAAGATTTCTCTTTTAATTTTAAATTGTTTGTAGATCTTATGGTTACTTATTAAAAACAAAAAAATTGAGATTGTTTCCGGCAACATTGAAGGATAGAGCTCTTAAATGGCTCATGAGTTTAGGGACTAATTCAATAATATCATGAAATGATATGAAAAATATATTTCTAGAAAAATATAAAGATCATGATCTTAAGGAAGAAATATTTAGAATGAATCAAAGAGAAGATGAGAGCCTTGAGGAACTAGTGGAGAGGTTCATGTATAACGTTAAGAGGGAAAGACTACATCATTTAGGATATGACACACTAAAATCCCTCTTACTTAGAACAATTAGGGATGAGTGGAATGATATCCTTGATCTCATGAGTAGAGGTGATGTATACCAATTATCATTTGAAGAAATTTGTAAAAAAAGCAAACACATATCAAGAGGAAGGGCAAGGGTAAGTCAATCAGCATCAAGATCGATAAGTCAAGCTAAACTTGGAAATTTGTTTGATGAATTTAAAACATAAATTCTTAGCAATCTAACGGAACAAGTAGAAATGTTAAGAATACAAAATGAGAAAAAATAATATGTTTGTTTTGTCCATGCAGAATCACATGATGTTAAATGTTGCTCCTAATTACCAATGTTGAAGGAAGTTCAACAAGAGGAAAATGGAGCAAGTCAATTGCCAATGCAACAATGTTATGTAGCTCCAAGAGGACCATGGAATCCTATTTACCCTGATATGATGCAAGATCCTAATTCAAAATTTCAAGCTTATGCACATCCTTCTCAAAGTAATTGGAACACACCCTTTCCTTGGCAACATTGCCCATCTCAACCCCAAAACCAATCTTGGCAACAAGGTTGTCAAGGACCTTATGGGAGCCATCCACAATATCCTCAGTATTTTCCTCAATATCCTTCATACCAAACTCCATATTATCCTTACCATTCACCTCCACTACAACCACAATCCTATCCACATCCATCTCAAATATCCACTCCCACTCAACTACCTGTACCACCATTTCGAAACCCACACGTTGAAGTAGCTCAGCCCACTTACAATGCTGAGGTACAACACTTCCAAACATCTCCTCTTGAGCTAAATGGTATTCAAAATAGCTCAGGAAGAGTATTGCAAAAAATGATTCTCTTGATGCCATTAAGGGAAAACACGCAGAAAAACAAGATTCAAATGAGAATACCACAGAATCATGGGCTACACTTGATGAAGAGCGGACATCAAAATTAGAGATTGAGAAAGCTCCCTCATGGTTACCATCAAATCCTCCATGTATTCAAGAGAACAATCAGGAAAAACAGGAATATTTGAAGGTCATGGTAGAAGAAGACATGAAGAATGATCTAGATAAGCAAGTGGACAAGAGGCATCACAACTATATTGAAATATGGTTCCAGACAGTCACTAAGTTGCAGAAATACTCTCTTCTTGAATTGTGCTTGATAACATCAAAGTCAAAGAATTTTATCAATTAAATTCAAGTACATGTCAAAGCATACATTTCAAGCTTGCACATTAGTTTTTCTACCATCTTGATGTGCACATGGCTCCATTGGAAGTGTTCTTATACTTGAAAGTGATTTTGTTTTTTAAGTAGAGTAGGGTAGAAAAAAAATGAAAAATAAGAGAAAAAAATAAAATCTTAGGTGAAAACCTCCTTTGAGACACCTGAGATTGGCTCATTGAATGAAAAATTTAATGAGGTGGTCAATGGGTTGGAAAAAAATAAAAAAAGGGGAAAAATGAAAATATCCTTGGTGAAAACCTTATTTGAGGCACCTAGGTAGACATACTAGTTGAAAACCTCATTGCGGCGACTAGTGGGCCTAGAAGAAAAAAAAAAAAACAAACAAACAAAACAAAATCTTTGCTCCATGTATCTCTCTGTTGAATGCATGTACTCTACAACATCTGCAAGCAAAAAAATCAAGTTGGTACCAAAAGCAAAAATTGGTTAAGCCTAAGTCAAAAGAAGTCAAATTTTGACTTTCTCCTCCTTTGCTCAAATATTCCAACAAGGCCTAGGCCATGCCAATCCATCACCCTCATCTATTTCCACCATACACCCATCATTCTCAAGCTTCTACCATTCAGTTATCTTGTTGTCCTAAAAAACTAAGGGAAGGCTCTGTTTTACTACAGGAAACTAAAACACATTGAGCATAAATTTGGTTTTGCCATAACTGGAAAAAAATGCATCCATTTGCTAAGATGTTTCATGGGGACATGCATATGGATGATGGTAACATTCTAAAGAAATTTTAGCAAATTCCAGTGCATAGTTTGTGAGAAATTGACCTCCATCATCGACAGCCATTTTTGAATTTTCCCGATATCCATGCATCCGTTTACAAATATGTTTCATGGTGAGATGCATATGGATTATGGTAACATGCCCAAGAAATTTCAAAAAATTCTAGTGCATGGTTTCCAAGAAATCGACCTCCATCACCTTCAGCCATTTTTAGTTTTTCTCGAGATCTGTGCATCCATTGACAAAATTTGTTTTTAGGAGAGGTTCATAATGATGATGGAAACATGTTCAAAATGTTTTAGGTCAATCCATTCTACCATTTGGGAGATATGGACAAAACAAGTATGCTACAAGAGGTTGTCCTGAATTTTGAAAATATTGTTAGCAGGTCAACAGGAGGAGGATCAGAGCAACAGAAGAGGATTAAAAGGGAGCTGGTCAACAGGAGGAGGATCAGAGCAACAGAAGAGGATTAAAAGGGAGCTACACAGTTCATTCTTTCATTTCTCCATTCCAAATCCTTCATCATTCCATCATTCCCTCCATTTTTCTACTAATTTAGCTTAGTTTGCAAGGGTTCTATGTTTTCTACAGGATTCCCTATAAACCTACAGGATTCCCTAAAAGCCTATAGGATGATCCTATAGGAATTACAGTTGTTTGGGAATCCCAAAAGAAGTAACCCTGGAGCAAGGGGATGACTTGCTTATTTCAAAAAAAAAAAAATTCTACCTCACCAACTCATCACCATGCCTCTCTCCACCATGATCACCCCTGCATTCATCCAATAAAATCAGTTTCTAAAAACTTACAGTTTTCGAAAAGAAAAAATGGACAAAAGAGGATGAAGACAGAGAACAAGGGGACAAAACTTGAAAGCTATACCTGTCATTTAACAATCCTTATACCCCTTCTCTACCCATTCCACCCATCCTCATGCTCTAGAAGTGAAGAAATGATTAAAAAATTTGAGGGAGAGGCAGCTATAAGACATCCTATAGGAAATCATGTAGCAACCTGTCCCACAAAACAAAAAATCACAAGTTGCATTTAGCTTTAGCATGGAGATCCATAAGTCAAAGAAGCTCCTCCAGAGCTAAGCAGCATCATCAAGATCATTAGCATCACCTTCTACTACCTGCAGATGAAGGAAAAACATATGCAGCAAATACAAGCAAGGACTTCACTCTCCAACAAACAACATCTACAGGAAGGCCAAGAAGAAGCTATAAGAGTAAATATGATGGAGAAATGGGTCAGATATTCTTTAGGAAGGTTTATATAGGTCCCCCAACACCTGCACATCAACATCAACTCAGCAACTTCATTGTCCAACAAACAACATCTACAGGAAGGCCGAGAAGAAGCTACAAGAGTAAATATGATGGAGAAATGAGTCAGATATTCTTTAGGAAGGTTTATATAGGTCCCCCAACACCTGTACATCAACATCAACTCAACAACAACATGGATGTCTCTCCAACAACCATTAGGTAGGTACATGTATGCAATATTCTTGACCTCTTCTCTTGAGCATATTATAGTTAGAAATTTGTTGTCAATGCATGAGAGATGAGGTTTTATAAGATAAGGATGGGTCAGTAGTCTCAGCCGCCCTCAACTATTTAATTGCATCTCAATCCTTCACTCATGCAATGTTGAAAAGTCAAATTATGAAGGGTGATGATTTCAAGGAATGAGGACAACAATTAAAAGCAGAACTTTTTGCAAAGGCCAAGTCACCAAAGCACTCCAAGCCCTCCATCCACTTCATATTCATTATCTATTCATCATTCATCCATCCCATTTTATTCTTGAAAAAAAAACAAACAGATCATCCTCTCCATTTTCACAAACCTTTACTATTCCCTTTAAGTCCTAACATCATCATCCAATCCCTCTTCATCATTTCTTATCACTCCCATACAGTTAAAAGTCCCTGAAAGAGGAGGAATCACCACTACAAGAAGACAGAATGTTGCTACAAGAAGGAAGAAATGAATAAATTATGCTAAACCCCAAGATGAAAAAGCTTAAGAGAGACTTAATCAAAATAGACAACTCCCTGGCCATTAGGTAGTCATCTAGGCCACAAGAGAGAAGAAGAAGGAAACAAAAGGAAATGAGGCATTCGCCATCAAATCAAAACTCAAATTGTAGTGATGAAAGGATGTTTTCCAAGAGGTCTCCAATATCTTTCTAGCTTTTTTCCAGTGCCTAAAAATGGGAAAAAGGCATGGGAGTCAAGTTGAGGCTGCCCTACACTCAGAATATCATTTATACTCAAAAAGGGTTTCTTGTAGTTTTGACACGAATTACTAGAGGATGTCCTAGTTCTCATCTAAATGAAGTTTGAAGATTTTAGGGGTGTCCAAATGGTGGAACAAGGTAGCAAAAGGTTGATAAGCATATGGAAGACTTTGCTAAACTGAAAAATATTCAAGAACCCATCTTGAATAAGGGAAAGAAAGCAAGCTAATGGTCTCAAGAAACAATGATTTTTCTTTGCACAAATATGTTTCTGGGCTTGTCCTTGCAGAAGTTACAACCAAGATTCTTAATGCACAAGAGAGAGGCCACCAGGGCCATGGATGTGGCACAATGAGGTCAGTAAGTTGCTGAGAGGATGAGCAACAGTTTCAGCACCAAGGTATGATGGGCGTCTAAATTAGACATATATGAAGGCTCATCCCTATAAATTAAACTTAAATTAAGGTCCATATAACCATCCTTAGGCATATTAAACCTCTCTTATTTCATTAGATAATGTATTTTTAACTTTAAAATATTTATTAAGAAGGTTTATGAATAATTTCATATTTGTGCCCAATATTATTTATTTTTGTGGAATATTATGACAATATTGGGAAAATTATGAAGATTTGGAGGAGGTAATTTAGGGACTTTCTTGCTACTACATGAGGATAATTAATAAATAATAAATCAACAAAATATTATGTAATTATGACACAGATTTTGGAACTCCAATGATTGAGAAAATCTAGGACTGTGTTCCCTGCCATTTAATGCAAATTCCTAGTATTAGGGACCAAATCCACTAATCAAGGGATTTTGGTGGGGAAATCTTCCTCCATTCATGGAGAATGATTCCTAATAATTTTGTATAAGTACCAAGTCGAATTTGCCTCTAGGGATAAATTTTCATTAGTCTTCTTATGGAGAGAACTCGTATTTCTGCAGCTCCATCGTATTTTGTTGTAGGGATGTAATTGTATTGATAAAAATAATCAAGATTGGTGTCATGTTGAGCTTCTAAATCTTGTTCTCCTCCATAGGTCTTTGAGTTTCCTAGGGCTTGTCCATCCTAGGAGCCTTGGAGCCCTTTTGTATAATTTTCTTTCCTTCTTTTCACTTCTTATTCATATGCATCTCTTGTTTTTATTTCCTTCTACTTCGACATTTAATATCAATGATTTCTTGCTGTAGGATTGAGTTAAATGGCTAATGTAAGTTCTTTTTCAGGATCACAAGCATCATTTCATCCTTGCAAAATATTTGGAAGGTCATAGTAATAATTGAGATAATAGGATTAGCTTTCTTATTCCCAAATCTAGATTTCTAGAACTTTTTTGTGGCAAAGAATAGTAAATTTCTGCTATTTTTAAGAGCATGCGAACGAGCTTCAATCAAGTTGGTTCCACTTGCATTAGATCAAAAAAAAATCTAGTTCATAAAAAGATTTTACCCCATTGCATTTTCGCTTGGTTAGGTTTGTCATTTTATAGATTTACTAGCTCACTAGTTCTCGAATTTCTAGATTTTCGACTAGTAATTTTGTGCTATTTTTTAGCATCAGTCAATTGGAGCGATGAGGAAATTCTAGGCATTGATGTTGGGTTTATCAAACATGAGATGAAGACATATGATATCTATAAGCCTACTGGGGGAAGGCTCTGACTAATCGATATGAAGAAGGAAAGAAAATGTAGAAAAGTTTCTTAATGATGTTTCTATTATTCAATTCCCTTGACCAATTGGTCACAAATCCCATCATATTAGAAAACAAATAAGGTGTAATTAAAGTTTGTATTTATTGTAGGGATGTTAACAAAGATTTGAAAAAATGATAATTGTATTAGCCCATTCATTGACGAAGCTATCAATCAATGTGCTAGTAGTAAATGTTTTCCTTCATGTATGGATTCTCTAACATATAATAATTTTCAAATAGATTCTTAAGAATAACAAGATTATGATTATATCCCCTTGGGTAACTTTTTCCATCATAATATGTTATTTATCCTTAAATTGTTGGGGACACTTTCGAGTGGGCCATGTCATATTCTCTTAATGTAACACCGATAATAACCTCATATTATATTGTGAATATCTCTAGTTAGCTGGTAAGTTTAGTTCTTTTTTTGGCATATGTGCCTATGGTATGTGTTTTGAGGCCAAAGCAGAACTAAAGTTAAGGCCCATGTCCCTAAGCATGTGTTATAAAGAGTTATAAAAATATTGTTTTTGCATATCAAGTTAGAGAAAAGAATGGAGGGATGGAGCTCCATAAGGTGAATTTCATGGGGCGGTAGAACCCATGACTAAGTCTTAACAACATGAAATCCCATAAGTTAGTTAGACATATATAACCTAGATTATGAAGATAGAAGAGATGATGAAGTATTGAGGTTGTAGGGCAAGTAATATTTATTATTGATACTTGGATTGTTTCAAACATGCAAACAAAGAGTTGTCATTTCCTTGTCCCTCTCATTGACCTTGTCCAAATAAACCCATATTTTCTTTGAGTAACCTGAGGAAATGATCTATGAGTAAAATATACTATGTGAAGTTCTTGATTTAAGTAGGAAAGTTACATGTTGGGGAAATTGTGGCTAGTGGATTGGGATTAGGATACATATTCGAAGGTAAGAGTCTAATTGAAACCAACCCTATGACCTCATAATTAGACATGGAAAACCTTATTAAAATTCCACAACTAAAGTTCCCTAGTTGCTTGGGGTAAGATTGGAGGTAGAAGGGAAAGTATTGGGCATAAATTCCCAACATAAGGTTGAGGGAGTGCCCGAGGGCCTTCCAATGGAAGTTGAAAATTCTAATGCTACCTTTTTTTGAAATTTCCTAATTAGTTTGCACTTCAATCCCAAGATGGAGTAGTGGGATATCGTAATGGACTATAGAGTTAGTGAAATGGTGAACTCTCTTGGTTGTGTAAGGTGAGGGATGTGGCAGTGTGGCTCGGAAGGTTTCTAAAGTTGGCATCTAGTATAATAATTGAATAAATATTGAATGCATGATGAAATTGACTCTAGGAGAGACTTCAACCCTGTGGAGTGAGGCCCCAACTCTAGGGTCACCCGCTATTGAGAGTTCTAGAGTACTTTGGCCTATGGCTGGGAGGAATGTCTAAGCTTTACAACCAATTGGTGATAAATTATGTTCCCAAATATCATGTGTCTAATTCATAGATGTTGGAAATTATATGTGTGAACTTATTATGTATTATCATGTAGCAACATGTGCAATTTATCATGCATCTGTCAAAGCTCACCAATAATTATCTAAGAAAAGATAATCCTCGACATCAAAATATCCTCCTTAAGAGCCTTCTTTATCCATAATGCATAAGAGAAGAGAGATAGGAGGAAAGAGAAGAGAAGTATCCACAATGTGCAATGGTCCAAATGTTCAATATTGATAAGTATGTAGACGCATAGCCTTTATCATTATTGGCATAATAGAGATAAGGAAAAAGTTTAAAGATGGAAATTTATTTTTAAATGTACATGTAAATCATAGAATGTATAACAATGCTTTTGGAAAAGTATTCAATATTTTAAGCATTTTATGTATTTATATAAAATTTTGGTGATGTTTAGGGAAAAATATTTTTATTCTATAAACTTAGGTTAAACTATTTAAAGAAATAAGATGAAGAACCATGGTTTTTTGTTTGGAAAAACATGGAAAAAAACTTAACCCTATTTTTTTCTCTCATAAAATTGCTTTTTCTTATTAATTATTTCAAAATAAAAATTCATAAAGTACATAAATATTGATAAATCACTTAAACCAAATTTCAATATTTACATTTAAAATTTTAAAATTACATGTTTTTTTAGATTTAAATTATAAATTTAGAGAGAAAAAATTATCTATAAATTGTTAATAAAATAATACAATATTATTATTAATATTTCACGGCTAAATAACAAGTTAATTCGATAAAATATCCTACTCAAACCTTTCTCTTGAAAAAAATTATCCCCATCGAAATGGGAAGACTACCTGCATTTGGTGGAACTATCTTACAGTAATGGGTACCAAAGATCTTTGAAGGTGAGTCTATTTGAAGCCTTATATGGTCGAAAATGCAATACACCCATGAATTAGGATAATATTGTGGAAATGGCCATTGTCGTTCCATACTTTCTTAGAGAGAAAAAATAACAAGCGTAAAAACTAAACCAAATTTGAAGGCTTCCCATGATAGATAGAAATTCCATGCTCATAAGAATAGGTTAAAAGGGAATTTAAATTTGGTGATCATGACTTCTTAAAAGTGAAGACAAAGAAAATTTAATTAAAATTGGGTAGTTATGCAAAGTTGGCAGCTAAATATTGTGGACCATTAGATACCCTAGAGAGGATTGGTCCAGTCACATATAGGATTACATTGTCAACATCCATGCATATTCGGAATGTGTTTCATATTTCCATGTCAAAGGTGTTATGGATCCTTTTTAGTCTTGAGGATGCTACATGGAAGCATGAAGATATATTGAGGGAAGAATACCCTCATATTTTTGTTTAATCATAATGAATATATGTGTACATATAATGCACTAATGATAGTGCATAAATAAGAGGCGGGGGGGATGTAAAAACCCTACCCAATACTTGTATTGTAAATACCATGTACATGCAAAACTTAGGGTGGTGACTCAAAACATATTAATTAGGCTAATGAGCTGAGAATCACTTTTGGGGGGAAATGCACCCATGTGTATGTTTGTGCATATGTTTTGAGCTCGGTGCATTTATATGTATATGATTTTATTGTTGAGGATACTGCTTAAAATAAAGCTATGTAATTGCTGACAAATTAGCCAGCAAATTTTGTGTTCTAAGTTATCAGAATTAGGATAGAAAATTTATAGATGTAGTCAGTTATCATTCATCAAATTATTAGGGGTAGTAGATTAATCAGATAATGGATAATGAAATTAGAAATATGTAGGCTATATAATAATGTATTCATTGATCCTATGAAGATATGAGATTCCAATGAGAGTTTAGCTCATGGATTGAGAATCAGACTTCTCTTATTTTTGTTCATTGGTTTTGTTTATGTTTTCATATGCATGCTCTTGTTATATTTAACATGGTATCACAGCTAGGTTAAGAGAGTTGATTTATATGTGAAGTGTGTGTTGTTCGCATGCAAAACTCTGAATTTATTCAAGATTTTCTCCGTAGAGTTATGGGGATAGTGAATGAAATTAGCTCTTATGGATAAGATTTAAAAGATCAAAAAATAGTTGAGAAGATTTTAAGAATTTTGCCTGCAAAATTTGATGGGGTTATTGTTGCTATTGAGGAGTCTAAGGATCTAATTCAGTTGTCTATGAATGAGCTAATGGGGTCTTTCCAATCCCATGAGCAAAGAATCAATAGATCCTCTGAAAAATCTATTGAGCAAGCTTTTCAAGCAAGAGGAAACAATTTCAAAGACAAAAGTGGTTCCTCTCATGAGGAAAGCCATAACACTTTTGGAAGACGAAGAGGAAGAGGACAAACATACAGAGGTGGCAGAGGTCGAGGAAGATTTTTTTCTACATACAACAAAGGAAGAGGTAATGATGAAAGTGATGGAGGTAAAAGATTTAATAAATCCTAATTTCAACGTTTTTGTTGTAAAAGATTTGGCTATTATGAAAGAAATTGTTGGGAAAAACAAACACAAGAAGTTAATTTTTCTGAAGAAAAAGAAGAGGTTGGCAATTTATTCTTGGCTTCTAATTCAAATAATAATGTTTCCAAAGAGGTGTGGCTTATGGATAGTGGTTGCAGCAATCACATGACAATAAAAAAAGATGGATTTTTAGACATAGATGAATCTACAAAATTTGATGTACTATTGGGAGATGACAAGCCAATTGAAGCTAAAGGTAAGGAAACAATTGTTGTGAAGACAAAACAAGGAAAACCAAAGCACATTAATGATGTTTTATATGTTCCTGATCTAGCACATAATTTTTTGAGTGTAGGGCAGCTCCTTGAAAAGGGATATTTAATTGCTTTCAAGGACAAGCAATGCATAATCTATGATAAAAATGATCACAGTAAAATTATTGCTAAGACTAATATGTTGCAAAATAGAATTTTTGCTTTCAATCTCCCTTGTGAAGCAAGTACAACATTAAATGTTGCTTATGATGATAGTTCCTGGCTATGGCACATAAGGTATGGAAATTTGAATATAAAAGGCTTTAAATTGTTATATAACAAGAAAATGGTCAAAGGGTTACCACTTATTGGTTCCAGTGATAAAGTATGTGAAGGGTGTATTCTTGGTAAGCAACATAGAGATGCATTTCCAGTAGGAAAATCGTGGAGAGCAAGTAAACCACTGGAACTAGTGCGTGAAAATATATGTGGTCCTATGCAAACCTTGTCTCTCAATAAAAATAAGTATTTCATTATATTTGTGGATAATTTTAGTAGAAGAACATGGGTATATTTCATTAAAGGAAAATCTAATGCATTTGTCATATTTCAACAATTTAAAGCTCTTGTGGAAAAGCAAAGTGGTTATTGTCTAAAAACATTACGCACAGATAGAGGGGGAGAATTCACTTCTAATAAGTTTGATTCTTATTGTAAAATGAATGGCATTCAAAGGCAATTGACAGCTAGTTATACTCCATAACAGAATGGCATTGCAGAATGTAAAAATATAACAATTGTTAAGATGGCTAGGAGCATGATGAAAGGTAAAAACCTTCCAAACATTTCTTGGGCTAAAGCTATAGCTACATCTGTTTATCTACTTAATAGATGCCCAACAAGAAGTGTGCAAAATATTACTGCTTATGAAGCATGGTGTGGAAGAAAACCCAATATTTCTCATTTAAGAGTCTTTGGTTGCATTGCCTATGCTCATGTTCCTACTGAAAAGAGAAGAAAGCTTGATGATAAAAGTGTGAAATGCATTTTTATGGGATATTGTGAGGAAACCAAAGCTTATAGATTATACAATCTACAAACTGAAAGATTAATGATTATCCATGATGTGTTATTTGATGAGAAAGAAGAATGGCAGTGGAATCATGATGTGCAACAACAAACTCCAAGTATTGTTGTACAAGAAGATGAATCTTTTGTTTCTGCAAATCCATCCAGTAATCAAAATACTTCAGAGGCCACATCCACTCCATCATCTTCTACTACTTCAAGTCCTGTATCAAGTCCAAGTCCTCCTCCAAAAAGGACAAAATCTTTAAATGAAATATATGGTTATACTAATTTTTCTTTGAATTCTCAAATTGAAGCAAAACCAAGATGTTTTAAAGATGCAGTAACACAAGTACCCCGGTGGAGTCATGCAGGAACACAAGCATTGCTCCGCTGCCAGCGAGCCTAGTTAGTGCCTTGATGGATTTACTTACGTTGCCTCTCTACGTAGGAAGCCTTTCTCTTCTTTCACCTTGTTCATTTTCATTTTTCAATTTCATTTTTTCATTTTTTTCATAACCGTGCATAACACTTATTCATTTTAGAGGTGGAAGAGGGATCGCCTCTTGTTGAGAGCAGAAGAGGTTTTTCCTTCAGAGAAGTAGTTCGTATATACCTCTGACGTGCTTGATAAGGTTTTCCCACTCACCTTACTCTACTTGAATGAGCTGACAAGGATTAACCCAAAAACAACCGACTATAGTAGGTGATACTAGTTCGCATGCAAGAGTTGTGTTTTCACCAAGCTTCACTTTGAAGAGTACGTATTTTCCATTGATGTATGATGGACTGAAGACAAGAATTTCTTACGTAAGATGCAAGACAATAGATAACCAAGTATTGATAGTTGTACAAGTTCTCTTGTACTTCACCCATATTGTTTCAAGAGTCACAAACGTTCCATGCGAAAATAACCTACAAACAAAAACAAGCAAACAAAATAAAATGCAAAGAAAGAAGAAGAAGAAAATGTGTATGCAAAGAAAGTAACCAAACAAACAAGAAAGAAATAAAACACACAAAGAAGGAATAAAACATGCATGTAGGAAAACAACTCAAAAGAAAACACTACTCCTACTCCTAAGCTAGCAGTGCATGCATCGTCTCACGTGAAGCAATCCTTCCAATGCAGCCACCGGCACATTGGTTGACCCATGTTGGTGAAGGCATGGTTTGCAAGGAACACAGTTGTGCAAAATAGCAAACATGAAAGATATAATGATGAAGACAAACACACTTCGAGCTTACAAGTGTACACAGAACCAAAATTAGTGAAAGTGCATGACATGACTCTGTAGACTTGCCATGGTGTTGTGCTACACTACGTTCATATGTTGAGTGTATGCATTCTCTTAATTGTGACATGAAAGAAAACATGAGAAAGGTAGACCACTTACATTGTGCAAGTGTGCTTGCTGTGTAAGATTCCTCCAATGCATGAGTGATGGGATCATGTAGTTTGAGTGGAGGAAGTGAAATATGAGTGCTAGATTGATCTTGAATGGAAAGCAGAGAGAGAAGAGAAGCCTTGATTGTTTCAATAATTTCCTGATCAAAACTGAAGCCAACCTCAGGACAGTGAGGGCTTGACATAACCATCATCTCGGGTTGAAGTGCCTCGATATTCTGCGGGGTTTCGGCTTCATCGACAAATAGATCATTGTAGACTAGTGGCTTAGACAGATTAACAAAGAGTGAATCAACATGGTGATCAGTTGAAGAAGTAGAAAGATCACAAAAATCATGATCAGAAAATTTGGGATGTTTATCAACATCCTCATGATTTGATGAATCGTTCAAAGGGGTAGATGTAAATCAAGGATATTCACCCTCTGTGTTTTCAGAAATGACAGATGAAAGATTGGATGTATTTTCAGAGGAAGATGTGTCCTCTCTGCAATGTAATGACAGAATGACATCCAACGTGTCCTATGAATGATCAGAAGTAGAAACATCTGGAAATGAGTTTTCACAGGGGAAATCAGGAGTGGAAGAATCACAAGGGATGTCAAGATAGAGCAAGTGAGGTGTGTATGAAAGGGAGTCATCCTTAACCTCGGGTTATTCTTTATATTTCCACACACATTCATAATGAATGATGGTGCCGGTTGGTTGCATAACACCAACTCCGTCAACATCTTGATCCTCGTTCACAATAGGTGAGGAGTCTGGAATTGAAGAACACAAGACAATATAGTCTAGAGGATCAACAGAATGTGGGGACTGAGGTTGAGTGAGTGAATCCACATGACAACCAATAGGCTTGCAAGTTAAATCTACACAGATATCAAGATCAAGTGGGGCGGGAGGATGTGACAGTTCAACAGATGTGTCATTATAGAACTTTTGAGGTCTAAAATGGGTCTCTTAAGAAAAATGTACAATCAAAATAAAATTTATAAGAACCAATAGGATTCAAGATGAAGATGTCAACCATCGGGTACGATTCAACATTTTTGCGGTAAAAAGGATAAAAAGATGAATAATAATAATAATAATAATAATAATAAAATAATAAAACTACTTTTTCAACTTATCTCCCTAAGGTTTTACTCAGATTTCAAGCAGGAGTACTCGTTGGATGCAAAATTTTAATTCCTCATGCAACGAGTAGCCATGTTGCATACTTTCGATGCTCCCTCTTACATGAAAAATGAGAAATACATGAAAAAACGTTATTGCAATCATGTTTTTCATGTATTTCTGATTTTTCGTGTAGTAGGGTCCATCGAAAGTATGCAACATGGGTACTCCTTTGATGAGGAATCAAATTATGCATACAATGAGTGTTCCCGCTTGAAATTTGAGTTAACCCATAAGGATATAAGTTGAAAATACAAGTTGAGAAAATAGTTTTTTCTTTTTTTTCCTCTAAAATTTGATAAGGTAATGTATTCTTATTTTATTACTTCCACTATTATTTTATAATTTACTTAGGAGGCCCATTTTAGACCTCAAAATTCCCCTAATGGTGCATCATCTCCCACATCACCCTGTGGTGGTGGCGCTGTTTGATGTGGTGAAGGCAGATAGTCACTTGTGACAACAACTGTGCCTACTTTTGATTTCTCAGATCCATCACCGATGTGTGTTGTGTGGGGTTCGGATGATTTCAAGAGTAGTGGAATTTCAGATATGTGAAGAAGATACTCAAATATTCCATCAAGAAATTCCCAATCAATTTCATCTTCGGGAAATCACTATGTAAGATTACAAAAGCGTGTGTGACACTGTTCAACGGATTCATCAGGTGCTTTTCATAATTCCAGAATTTCTTTATTGAGTGCTTTGTGGGTAAAGTGATTGAAAGCATGGTCTATCTCTGTGACCAGATGAGAAAGAGAGTGAATGGATTTTTCAGGCAGCATGGCACACCAGTGCATTGGGTGCCCTCGAAGTGTGTAGACAAATAATGCGCAAGTCATGTATTTTTCAAAGATTCCAAGTCTTTCGCATGAGCCTACAATGTCGACCTCGTGCTTGACCAAGGCTATGAAGCCTCCACCATCATATGTATTATGTGACAAGTTATCTGAGAGCTTCTTCAAGATAATGAAGTCATTTCAATAAGACATACACCCCAGAAGAGAAACTTTGTAGTTAGTCATGATAGATATGAAAATATTCAAAACAGATGTGAGGACTCAACTTGTCATCTGGCCCTCCTTCTAGTGCCAAAATGTTGACAATGCTGGACCCGCCGACATGTCAGGGGATATCCCTGGTAAGAAGTCCCAACTAGACCTCAAACCATTTGATGTAGGAGTCTCAGCGGTGGGTCGTATGGTATCGCCTTGATCGCGGTTGCATGCAAAGGCAAGTAAGATGTCCCTATTGGTAGCAAGGGTATGACATATGTAGCAACTCAACGAAGGTGCATGAACGGTTCTAACACACAAAGGGTGAGGTGAGTGCACCCCTGGAAACCTGTGAAAGCATGAAGTTAAGAAGGGAACGCGCGAGCAATGATGCATCACAAATTGGAAGGCATGTAAGCTAGCAATCCAAAGTGACAGTTAAACCAACAACACGTTTCAATAAGATTCATTCATACATATACAAAAAATAGCTACACATGCATGTGTAAGCAAACAAATACCTATATCATTTAAAGTAAACAAGATAGTTGAAATACAATACGACATATGCATGAAATGTGTTTGCTCTATTATGTTAAGAAGTGAAAGTTCCAGTCATACAATACAACCATGACCAATCGCTAGTTCCGACAACAGAACATTACAGTCACTACCCCTGCTCCTTCAAAGAGATATACTAGCTCTACACAATGGAGAAGCCAAGGCTTGTTACAATAATGTCTTAGCTTTCTCTAAGATACTCCCATTGGAAGCTTGGCTGACCAAAAGCCTCTACAATGATTTATGTGGTGCCATAAATTGCAAAGGGTGGGGTGACCCTTGACATTCCCCTTTGTGACTGCTCATCTACCCTCATGACTCTTCAACTACTCTATGACTATTACATTCAACTATCGACACTTGAACTTCCACTTGACAAGACATTACATACAATTTGCACATGTACCCATGTGAGACAAAATGGCTTGAGGAAGCCATGAAAGACATCCCTAACACATGAACCATTGTGGTGGGACCAACTCTTTGACATCCTTGTGATGGTCGATGGTGGCAAACTGATGCCAACCTTGGTTGTCCGTGATGGTGTCCATGCACTCAATGGTGACATCCTACTAAAATCGAACTCTTGCATCCATTGCATCCAGGTACACTGATATGTGTCCTCTCTCTAACTCCTCTTATAGCATGTGCATGGTCATCCTAGGTGTGACTGAACCGGTATCATGTTGTTGCATAGTGTCTATGATGATCTCCAAGCATGTGCTAGTGGTCGTGCGCATCAACTTGTCGGAATACATATTCGGCTCCAATCGGACTTGCTTCTTGTATTCGCCCCGGTGAGTGTGTCAAATAGGTGTGATCGCATGCATGCGCACAATGGCATACATGCTCCGAAATTCCCTTTCATACGATCAACAAAACTATTCACCTTGTCTGCTCCATGCCAGCTGTTGGGATGGATCTATAGATTGTATGGGCACAATTTTATTTCGTTTGTCCATGTTGCACCCGCTACTGTATCTATTCCTGCTACAACTCATTCTCTCGTCTATGCAGCTCCCGTTCTTTACCCATAATGCATAAGAGAAGAGAGATAGGAGGAAAGAGAAGATAAGTATCCACTATGTGCAATGGTCCAAATGTTCAAAATTGATGAGTATGTAGAAGTGTAGCCTTGATCATTATTGGCATAACAGACATAAGGAAAAAGTTTAAAGATGGAAATTTATTTTTAATGTACATGTATACCATAGAGTGTCTAACAATGCTTTTGGAAAAGTATTCAATTTTTTAAGCATTTTTTGTATTTATATAAAATTTTGGTGATGTTTAAGGAAAAATATTTTTATTATATAAACTTAGGTTAAACTATCTAAATAAATAAGAAGAAGATCCATGGTTTTTTGTTTGGAAAAACATGGAAAAAACTTAACCCTATTTTTTATCTCATAAAATTGTTTTTTCTTATTAATTATTTTAAACTAAAACTTCATAAAGCACATAAATATTTATAAATCACTTAAATCGATTTTCAATATTTACATTTAAAATTTTAAAATTACATATTGATTTAGATTTAAATTATAAATTTAGAAAGAAAAATTTATCTATAAATTGTTAATAAAATAATAGAATATTATTATTAATATTTCATGGCTAAATAACAAGTTAAATCAAGAAAATATCCTACTCAAACCTTTCTCTTGAAAAAAATTATCCCCATCGAAATGGGAAGAGTACCTACATTTGGTGGAACTTTCTTACAATAATGGGTATCAAAGATCTTTGAAGGTGAGTCTATTTGAAGCCTTATATGGAAGAAAATGTAATACACCGATGAATTAGGATAATCTTGTGGACATGGCCATTGTTGGTCCATACTTTCTTAGAGAAACAAAATAACAAGCGTAAAAATTAAACAAAATTTGAAGGCTTCCCATGATAGATAGAAAAACCATGCTCATAAGAATAGGTTAAAAGGGAATTTGAATTTGGTGATCATGACTTCTTAAAAGTGAAGACAAAGAAAATTTCATTAAAATTGGGTAGTTATGCAAAGTTGGCAGCTAAATATTGTGGACAATTAGAGATCCTAGAGAGCATTGGTCCGATCACATATAGGATTACATTGTCAACATCCATGCATATTCATAATGTGTTTCATATCTTATTACTTAAAAAGAAATTCACATATAGTAATAATCTAATTGATTGGAATATGGTTCAGATGGAGCCCAAGGGGGCCTTCCGGATCCAACTAGTATGAATTTTAGAAAATAAGGTTAAGGTGATTTAGAATCGATCCATTTCCATGTCAAAGGTGTTATGGATCCTTTTAAGTCTTGAGGATGCTACATGGAAGCATGAAGATATATTGAGGGAAGAATACCCTCATATTTTTGTTTAATCATAATGAATATATGTGTATATATATTGCACTAATGATACCGCATAAATAAGAGGGGCGGGATGTAAAAACCCTACCCAATACTTGTATTGTAAATACCATGTACATGCAAAACTTAGGGTGCTAAGTCAAAACATATTAATTAGGCTAATGAGCTAAGAATCACTTTTTGGGGGCAATCCGCGCATGTGTATGTTTGTGCATATGTTTTGAGCCCTGTGTTTTTATGTGTATATGATTTTATATGCTATGAGTCTAGAGTGCCTAATTTTTTCAAATATGTTTAACTTATGCATACTAATAAACACATAATAGCTGCAAACCGAATTAGAAAAGAATTGTATCGAGGGGAAAGACTCCATAACAAAATAAAAAAGGATAACATGAGTTAGAAATAATTAAAAAGGGGGCACATGAAAATAACCTAAGTCCATAAGTGACTTTATGGGGTGCCAAATTTCAAAAAGAAAATTCATGCACATGAAAGAAGCATGTTTTCCTTGAGAGGCAGTTAGCTATGGGGAATGAGAATGGAGAACCAAGGATGGCAGCATGAACTACAGGAGCCCAAAAATTGAAACCATCCCTGACTAGAAGTAATATTCCTTGGAAGTGGTGACACAGTCTGAGGGATTGCGGGTGCAAAGGTGGGTGTGCACTCCTTAGGTGCAGGATGATGGGGTATGTCAGCTTCAAGGCTGGGGGCTACCAGCGTATGATGCAAGAGTTTGAAGACTTTGAAGGGTAGCAAGATCTCCTAGATACATAAAGTTGAAACCATTCATGCTAAGAATAATACACACTAAAGGTGGTGACACAACCCAAGGGATTGCAGGGGAGAAAAGGGTGTGTGATGCTTGGGTGCAGACTAATGGTGGGCGTGAGCCTATAGGTTGGCCGTTTTTTGGGTTTGGTACCTTTGTTGGTTGATGGTACTAGACATGTACCTCTATTTGGACAAGTAATTGCCCCATGGTGTTGAGGCCCTAGCTCGAGGGTGACCGATTGCTTTCACATAATGAACACCATGGTCTATGACTGGGAGGAACATCAAATTTTGTAGCTAGTTTGACATTGAACATATAAGTATTTTTGTAACATTCACTTAGTTATGTTGCAATTTATTATGAACCCTTTTCTATGTTATACATATTAATTTTAATTGCTGCCTGTAAATTATAATTGTTGTGTGAAAGAAGTAAATTCCATTTAGATGTGTATATCGCCATGTTGGGAATATAATGAAAGGATAGATACCGGGTCATAAGGTTGTGTAGTATTTACACAGAATTACGCTTTGGATGGAGGCTAGAGACATTGTTGGAATCAGTGAATATAAATGAAAGTTTGTCCATACCAATTGATAAAGGGTTATTGGATGTGGTTGCACCAACAAGGGATGGAAATGTCCTAGCGTGGGCTATCAGTGTTACAGGCAAAGTCGACACTAGACAAGGACATTACATGTGTTATTCCTCAACTCGAAGTTAAAATGCCCTATTTGAACCTTCCCTTTCAAACAAACTCTCCCTATAGATCGAAAAATAGTGATGGTACACAGATCATGGTGGATAAATAAATATTTGATACTGCATAATACGAAGAAAAAACATAATCTATAATATACCTTTAGAATATCGTGGTGCATAAATCAACATAAGAGGTAGGAAAATTGGTCACAGTCAAAGATTTGAATACATGTTAAATTCTAAATTAGTCTTTGTAGTTTAAAATTTAAATTGGAATATATTTTTTTATAAATATAAGATGTTTAAATATATTAAAATAAAACAATAAACTATTATGTAATTTAAATGTGTTGATTAAAATATATTTTTAAATATTGGGAAAATTTATCATCAAACAAGAAGTAGAGACAACCATAAAATATATTATAGTTGTTAAAGTTTTTTATTATATTTGTTTAGAACATAAGTTTAAAAAATAATTTAAATAATAAAATTTACAATTAAATTGTCCACCTGGGGTATAGAGGGCGATGAGGTGTACATTTAAGTCTCCTTGATGTGGAGGTCACCCATTCGAAATTCCTTGAGCAAAAAGCTAGTAGTGTTAAGGGATGGTGTGGCCTAGGGGAGTGCAATACCCAGGTGACTTAAATAACATATATCGTTGTGAAACAAAAATATAAAGTGATAAAGAATGGCTTCGACTAGTAAATACACGACATCTATACTACCAAATTTCAGATGTAAAGTCTAGAGAATGCTTTAATACAATATCTATACTACAGAATGCTTTAATACAACATCTATACTACAGAATTGGAATTTGAAACATAAAGTCCAGAAAATGCTTTAAATATTAAATTTCCAATGCAAATCACGTCAAATAAATATTAAAAAAATGGTTATCCAAAAGATTAAATTATTAAATTTCCAATGAAAATCTCAGGGTTAAAAAAATGATTAGTCAAAAGATTAAATTATTAAATTTCCAATGAAAATCACGTCGTAAGTTTATACGAAATGATGAGTCGAAGGGCTGGGTAATTGGTTTTTCCAGCGAAAAAGAATGTTCTTAAAGTGCGTAATTTAAATAGGTTACAATTTCATTATGATTTTGACAATTGTGAAAATTGTTGCTTCAAACCAGCACTGCTGTGTAAAAATTGAATAACCAAATTCCAACCTGGCACAAAACCCTAAAACACTTGGACTGGTCCTTTTCGGCTTCTGTGTTTTCTGGATTTTAACGTTCTTTGATAATCAAAGCTGACCGACGACTACTTTGTATCTGAAACCCTAAAATACAAAGATGAAACCCTAACATACAAAGCACGTTCATCATTTAAATACTGACTCCATTCGATTCTCCTGGAATGTGGGTTTCATAAAGTTCACGCTCAGGGCCCAGAAGTTTCTGATTACCCTCTGCAATTTCCTTGGCTTTGCAATGGAGAAATCTAGGTCAGAAATCTTAGTATTCGTTTCTGTGTTACTACTAATGTGCTTAAATTCATGCCATGGATGGAAGATATCACAATGTGTAGAACAAGACCATGTTGCCTTATTGGCTTTCAAAGCCGGTATCATGGAGGATCCGAGCGGAGCTCTTAAATCATGGACGGGAAATGATTGCTGCAAATGGAAGGGCGTGTCCTGCGATAACAATGGCGGTCGGGTGGTGAGCCTCATTCTTGATGGGGATCCCATGGGTGCAGGCAACACTAGTGTTTACATGAGTGGAAGCATATCAGAATCCATCAGGAACCTATCATACGTTCGCACCTTTACCCTAATGAGGTGGAAAAATATAGGTGGAATAATTCCAGCTTCTATTTCTCGCCTTTCAGCCTTGAACCATCTTACTCTGGATAACAACAAACTCACTGGTTCCATTCCTTTTGACATTGGCCAACTGCTCAGTCTACAGTCCGTTGAAAAGATAATTTCAACTGCAACATTATTTTTTCTTTGCGATGCGATTTTATCGCATATCACAAATCACATATCGCATTATATGTGTTTTAAGGTTTTGTTTCTATGTCTGCCGATTGCGATTCTGCGATGCGATCTGATCGCAAATCGCAAATCGCACCAATATGTGTGTGCTCCATTTTTCTTCTTCCGCCAAATGCGATTGCGCGATGTGATCAAATCGCAAATCGCAAATCGCATGATGTACAGGCCTGCAACAATTTACGTGAAGTGGAAGTTTTGTTGACCGCCGTTTTTGTCAGTAAAATAGTAAATGTCAGTAAAATAGTAAATGTAATTTACAGTGGGTTGGTAAACATTGGTAAGATTTTAATTTTATTGTTTTTTTTATTATTCATGCGAGTATGGTATAGTTAAAAATGTATTGTTGTGTTTTTTGATATAATATAGTGTGAAGAACACATCAACATATATATGAAAAATTACACAGCAATGTAAATGTAATTCTCTGTAAGCAATGCACAACCATGTAGAGAAAGTTTTTTTTGTTGTAGAAATGAAATATGTAGCAGTGTGAATGAAATGAGAAGATTTTTTTTACAACAGTGTTGATTTTATTTTGTTAGAGATAGTGAATCTTTTTACTGCTCTGAAGAGTTGTTGGTGAAATCCCTCTGTTAAGAGGAAGATCCTTTTGTAACAGGTTGTTTTATTAATGAATGCAATGTCTATATGAGTTTTGAAAAACTCTGTTCTTCCTCAGCAAAACAATTTTTTTAGCTTCCCTGTGCTAAGATCCTGTGTGTTAAAAATAGAGCATCAGTCTCTATTCTGTTCAGTTAATTTTGTTTTGGAATTTATCAGAAAATTCCCAATAGTGGTATCAGAGCTTGTCCAGGCTCTTTGAAGGTGTCAAAGAAGCTGAAGGAAGGATTCTTGTTGTAGCAGCTTCTCCAACAGAGTGAAGACTCAGTCAAGAAAAATCCAAGGTATTTCTCAATATTTTTTCTTGTGTTGAAGACAATCAGTGTTTTTAAATACACAATCAAGTATTTTGAAGAGTGTAAGAATGGTTGGCTCCAGCACCAGCACTAGCATGGGTATCTTTAATACTCAGCTCCCACAGTCTAATGGAAAAAACTATGACTATTGGGCAATAACCATGAAAGATTTGCTTGTCTCTCAAGACTTATGGGAATTTGTTGAGGATGGATTTGAAGAACTAGCAAATGAAAATGAGTTTAATAGGTTAACTCAGGCAGAGAAAGATTTGTTGAAGAGCTATAAGGAGAAGGACTCAAAAGCCCTCGTATTTTTGTATCAAGCAGTACATGAGAGTGTGTTTCCAAGGATAGCAGCAGCCAAGACATCCAAAGAAGCATGGAAAACCCTCAAGACAACCTATCAAGGCATGGAGAAAGTGAAGACAACAAAACTACAGTTGCTGAGGAGAGATTTTGAGAATCGGTGCATGAAGGAGTCAGATAATATTGACTCATTCTTCACACATGTGATTGGACTGGTCACACAGATAAGGTATCATGGAGAGATTCTTGAAGAAAGGAGGATTGTGGAGAAACTATTGAGAGTCCTACCCTCAAAGTTCGATGTGATTGTCACCACCATAGAAGAGACAAAGGATCTCACAAACTTCTCAGTTGATGAGCTACATGCATCACTGATAACACATGAGCAGAGATTGAGTAGAAATGAAAACTCATCTCTAGAGCATGCCTTCAAGACCCAGATGTCCTTTGGAAGAGGAAGAGGTCCAGGCAGAGGAAACAAGAGAGGAAGAGGTAGAAGCCAAAACAGAGGTGGAAGAAACAGTCCAGCAAATGCTCAAGGAAGAGACAACAATCCAAATTAGAACCAAGGCCAAGGCAGTAGCCAAAAAAGTGGACAACATCATGCTCAAGGAAAAAGGTATGAAAAATCCAATGTCCAATGTTATTACTATAAAAAATATGGGCATTGTGCCAATGAATGTAGGAAGAAGTAGCATGATATGAATAATAGATCTAGTGCAGATTTCACTAGAGAAAATATCAACAAAGATAATTTGTTGTTAGCTTGTAATTGGTTGAAACAAAGAGTGATGATATATGGTTTCTAGACTTCAGTTGCAGTAACCATATGACAGGAAACATAGCCCTGTTTTCTGCTTTAGATCAGAGTGTGAAGTCACAAGTCACACTTGGGACTGATAGTAAATTTTCTGTTATGGGAAAAGGAGAAGTAAAAGTATTTACAAGGAAAGGTGAAAAGAAAACCATAACAGATGTCTATTATGTTCCTGGAATGAAATGTAACCTCTTGAGTATTGGACAGCTTGTTCAAAAGGGGTACAATGTTTTCTTTGAGAATGATGTATGCACCATCATGGATAGAAAACCCAGCATTGAAGTGAAGATGAGAAGGAACAGGATGTTCCCTCTCATGATAAAAGCAGATTTAAAAGATGGAGTAGAAATAGCAGCAGTGACACAAGAGGCTTTCCAAAGCGAACCAAAAGATGAAAATTTGTTGTGGCACTTGAGATTTGGACATCTCAACTTTGGAGGTCTTAACTTGTTGCATAGAAAAGGAATGGTAAGAGGACTACCATTGATAGAGAAACCAGACAGCCTTTGTGAAGGTTGTATCTTGGGGAAACAACACAGAGAAAGTTTTCCATTTGGGAAAAGCATAAGGGAAAAAGTACCCTTAGAAATTGTCCACTTAGATCTATGTGGACCGATGTAAACTCCATCACTTGCAGGCAGCCACTATATACTAACATTCATTGATGATTTTACTAGAAAAACTTGGGTTTATTTCTTGAAGAACAAAAGTGAAGTGTTTGAAAGATTATGCAATTTCAAAGCACTTGTAGAAAACCAAAGCAGGCTGCATATCAAAGTTCTAAGAACTGATAGAGTAGGTGAGCATATCTCCAAAGAATTTCTACGCTTTTGTAGAGAAAATGGAATTCATAAGCAATTTACAACTAGATACACCCCACAACAAAATGGAGTTGCCGAAAGGAAGAATAGAACAATCATGGATATGGAAAGGAGTATGCTAAAGGAAAAGCATTTGCCAAATGATTATTGGGCTGAAGCTGTACATTGTGCAGCATATATTTTGAATAGATGCCCTACAAAAGCAGTGATGAACAGAGTGCCGGAAGAAGCATGGAGTGGGAGAAAGCAAGGAGTCACCCACATGAAAGTTTTTTCGTGTGTGGCTTATGCACACATTCCAGATCAGCTAAGGAAGAAGTTGGACAACAAAGGGGAGATATGTATTTTCATTGGATACAGTGAGAAATCCAAAGCTTACAGGTTGTATAACCCATCCACCAAGAAGTCATTGTGAGCAGAGATGTTCAGTTCATTGAGGAGGAAGCTTGGGATGGAAGCATAGAGAAAACAGTGAATGTTAAAAGCTCTTTGTCACATGATGAAGATGATGAGGAGATGGCTGAAATACATCCCCAAACAGCAGCACCAACACAAGGACAGAAAGGGATACCCTTGAGGAGAAACGAAAGCACTTCTCCAAGCACACCACAAGGAGGAAATTCAAGTGCTTCTTCAAGAACTTGTACACCAAATGAAAGAGGCAAGAAGTTCAGAAATTTAAGTGACATTTATGAACAAGAGGCAGAAAATGAAGGTATGAATTCTTTGTTTGCATTATATTGTCATGTTGATGACCCTGTTCATTCCGAAGAAGCAATTAAGGATAGGAAATGGATAGAAGCTATGAATGAGGAGATCAATGCCATAGAAAGAAACAAGACATGGGATCTAGTTGAACTACTAAAGGGAAAGGAAGTCATTGGAGTTAAATGGGTCTACAAGACCAAAAGTAATGCTGAAGGCAAAATAGAAAGACACAAGGCAAGACTGGTTGTCAAAGGATACAAGTAGCAGTATGGGAGAGACTATGAGGAAAATTTTGCACCGGTTGCTAAAATGGAAATGGTGAGAGCAGTGCGGTCCATAGCAGCACAAAACAAGTGGAAAGTTTACCAAATGGACGTGAATTCAGCATTCCTAAATGGAGTGTTAAAGGAAGAGGTCTACATTGAACAACCTCTAGGATATGAAAAGAAAGGCCAAGAACACAAAGTGAGCAGATTGAAGAAAGCTCTTTATGGGCTGAAGCAAGCACCAAGAGCATGGTACAGTAGGATAGATTCCTATCTACTAGAAAATGAATTTGCAAAGTGTGAGGGAGAACCCACCCTCTACATAAAAAAAAAGGATGGTAAATTACTATTGTTGTGTTATATGTTGATGATGTTATTTTCACAGGCAATGATGTTTATCTTATTGGAAATTTCAAAACAGTCATGAAAGAAGAATTTGAAATGACTGACATGGGTTTGCTGAGATACTTCTTAGAAATAGAAGTAGAACAAAGTAGAAATGTATTTTTATCTCACAAGGGAAATATGTTAATGAAGTGTTGGAAATATTTAATATGCAGGAGTGCAAGGCAGCAATCACTGCCACAATGATGGGATTAAAACTCAGCAAAGAGGACAGTAGCAAGGATTTTGATCCTAGTTTGTACAAGAGCATAGTTGGCAGCCTCATGTATTTGACTGCAACTAGGCCAGATATAATGTATGCTGTTAGTTTGATTTCCAGATTCATGGAGAGGCCAAAAGAAGCACATTGGCAGGCAACAAAAAGGATTCTGAGGTATGTTAAAGGTACTAAAAGGTTTGGCATTTTATACACTACTTCAGAATGTTCATATTTGATTGGATACATTGATAGTGATTGGGCTAGAAGTGTAGATGATCGGAAAAGCACATCTGGTTATGTTTTTCACATGGGTTCAGGAGTCATTTCATGGGATTCTAAAAAACAGCCTATTGTAGCATTGTCTACAGCAGAGGTAGAATATGTGGCAGCTATAGTAGCAGCATGTCAGGCAATTTGGATGAGAAGGATGTTAAGGAGTCTATGCCAAGAGCATACAAATGCAACTGTGATTTTTTGTGACAATAGCTCAGCTATTGCTTTATCCAAGAATGTTGTGTTTCATAAGAGAACGAAACACATTGACACAAAGTTTCATTACATCAGGGAATTGGTAAACAATGGAGAAATTGTCTTCGAACATTGCAGAACTCAGGAGTAGGTTGCGGATGTTCTGACTAAACCATTGGGGTAGAAAAGTTTTGAATTTTTGAGGAAATGTCTGAGTATGACTGATAACCCAACAGTTGAAATTAAAGCTGAGTGTTGAAAAGATAATTTCAACTGCAACATTATTTTTTCTTTGCAATGCGATCTTATCGCATATCGCATTATATGTGTTTTAAGGTTTTGTTTCTATGTCTACCGATTGCAATTTTGCGATGCGATGAGATCGTAAATTGCAAATTGCACCAATATGTGTGTGCTCCATTTTTCTTCTTCCGCCAAATGCGATTGCGCGATGCGATCAAATCGCAAATCGCAAATCGCATGATGTATAGGCCTGCAGCAATTTACGTGAAGTGGAAGTTTTGTTGATCGCCGTTTTTGTCAGTAAATCAGTAAATGTCAGTAAAACAATAAATGTCATTTACTGTGGGTTGGTAAACGTTGGTAAGATTTTATTTTTATTGTTTTTTTTATTATTCACGGGAGTATGGTATAGTTAAAAATGTATTGTTGTGTTTTTTGATATAATATAGTGTGAAGAACGCAGCAGCATATATATGAAAAATTACACAGCAGTGTAAATGTAATTTTCTGTAAGAAATGCACAACAGTGTAGAGAAAGTTTTTTTTGTTGTAGAAATGAAATATACAGCAGCGTGAATGAAATGAGAAGATTTTTTTTACAGCAGTGTTGATTTTATTTTATGAGAGATAGTGAATCTTTTTACTGCTCTGAAGAGTTGTTGGTGAAATCCCTCTGTTAAGAGGAAGATCCTTTTGTAACAGGTTGTTTTATTAATGAATACAATGTTTATATGAGTGTTGAAAAACTCTGTTCTTCCTCAAAAAAACAATTTTTTTAGCTTCCATGTGCTAAGATCCTGTGTGTTAAAAATAGAGCATTAGTCTCTGTTCTGTTCAGTTAATTTTGTTTTGGAATTTATCAGAAAATTCCCAACACAGTCGGTGTCTCTCACCGGAAACTTGATCACTGGTCCTATTCTGGAATCCATTGGAAATCTATGGAATTTAACTTCTTTGTACTTGGATTCAAGTTGGCTCTCTGGTTTCATTCCATCAAGCATTGGAAATCTAAGAATCCTGTCCGTGTTGACCATGAACAACAATATGCTCGGGTCCCCTTCTGGACTCCATGGGAAATCTGAAGCAGCTAACAACGTTACTCATACAAAATAATTTGTTGATGGGTAAGATTCCATCCTTGTTAGGAAATATGTCAATGCTTGCAAAGCTAATGGCAAGTAACAATCATTTGAGTTGAAGCATTCCAGAATCACTGGGTTTGTTGAGTGCTAATTTTTGTAAATTGGCTTTGGATCAGAATCTATTGACAGGATCTATTCCAGCATCCTTAATGAAGTTAACATCTTTTATAACCATTGATCTGTCCCAAAACAAACTCACTGGGAATATCCCCTGTATTCCTGAGTCCTCCCAGCTTCAAACCATTGTTCTGAACAAAAATAGCCTATCCGGTGACATCCTCGACTGCTTAGGCAATAATCCAAAACTCCACTCGCTGTAGTTATTGTTCAACAATTTCGCAGGCCAACTACCCAATTCTTTTGGCGGGAAGTCAAGCCTGGATTTTCTTCACATTTTAAACAATAAGCTTACTGATAGCATACCCGAATCATTGGGTGATATGCCAAATCTGGAATTCCTTGATCTGTCAAATAATCAACTAAAGGGAACCATTCCGGAGAAGATGGTCCAACTGAAGGGTCTGAGCGAGTTGAATTTGAGCTTCAACCGTTTGTGTGGCATGCTTCCATGAGGGGAACCGTTGGATTCATTCCCTGCTTCTACATACAGCCACAATGCTTGTCTCTGTGGTTCGCCTCTTCCTCCTTGTCGTTCAGCTTGAAGGGCGCATGGATTAGTCTGCATGCCGAAATTTGAGATTGTATAATGAGATTCATTACTAAATAAGGTTGCCATTATCACAACGGTCTTGTTTTAAATTTAGGGAATGTTGTCTTTTATTTTATTCTAATATTTTATTAATTAAAATAATGTGTATTTTAAGTAAATACTATTTCGTTGCCCTGGGTACGAAAATATTAAGTGGCTGCTTTTTGTAGCATTTAGTTTTTATGATGGGGATTATTCATTTAAATTTTATTTGATATTTTGGGCATGGGAGCTATTTATAAAGAATAATACTTATTCAGTAGATACAAATTTATCTTATCCCTATATTTAGTTATCAATGACAAATTAAAAAAAAAGCAACTATAAAAAATAATGAGACATAGCAAATTAATATATATATATATATATATATATAAAGTGTTGAGATAAGTACATATATTATTGTATTCCGAATCCGTCATAAAAACTATTGCTTTACTCTAAAGCTATGATGTATCCATGAAAAGCTATAAACATATTCCAAAACTGATACTCTCTTAAAAAAAATTATAAGATGTTGCTATGTATATTTAGTTATGCCCACCGGGAGAAACTTGTGAATAACTTTATTAAACTCTTGCATTTTTCACTCACCATAAGCGAGTGTTAATTTTTTTTTGGAAAGATCATCAATTTCTTACTTTTGTTACGAAAAATATAGATATGAGAAAGATAAATAAGTAAGATATGAGAAAGATGAATAAGTAAATTTACTTGATTTGATCAAAATGTTATGATATCTGGGCATAAATTTGTGATTCTTCAAACTAGTTTTCCTTTAAGCCAATTTATTACATTCATGGATTCTTCATAAACATAGATCTTAGAAATATGTAGATGCTCAGCAAGTTGTAAAAAGAGCTTTATTTCAAAAAAATTACATAATTATTTGTGGAGTTTCCAATACTACATGAGAAAAAGAAATATTTTGATAGAGAAATATAGTCTTCCACCAACACCTCCCATGGAAGGGGAAAGTTGTATAATCCATCAAAGTAGGCCCATGAATTATCTTTTGTTGAGTTAAAAGATCAAAAAGGTTGGTAATATGACAAATATTCTGAAAATTATAGAGAAAGTGACTATAAGATGGACAATCTAAGCAAAAAAAAAAAAAATTCACCTTCCCATGGTGTTTTAGGAATCAAGCAACACCTAGTTTCACTATGAAGCTCGTGAAATGTAACTCTAATCTTGGAAAAGTTTACTTTATTCTTAACAATAGTCAAGACAAAGAGATAAGTGTGGTTTTAGAGATTGGGGTTGATCACCTCCTTATAATATTGTAGTTTCTTTTTTCCCTCCAACTCTTTATTTACTCACAATTCTTCCTTAAATTTGGCACTAATAATATTTTTAATATTATATTAATTTTGTAAGACCATCTCCTCCCTTATTCTCCAATTGTCTAGCCAAGACTCGGATCCATATGCCACCGTCACATGAGTGTGGGTTACCTGGCACACATGAAACTGTTGTGAAATATATTTGGAGGGGATAAGAGGAAGTAATAAAGAAGGAGATATGTAGAATTGATGACCAGGTAAGCCAACATATTCGTTTCATTTTGTATGGGGGGATTATGGTCTCCTTTAAAGTTGTTGCTTAAGAAATATCATGCTAGAGCCTGTTGAGGTAGAAGCCTCTTGTGGTTTGTATCCCGCATTAAACATATGGGAGTTGGATATTCCATGCATGTTGTAGCTTACAAAAAAGTTGAGGTAGAAGTCTCCTATAGGTTGGAGCCTAAAGAAAATCAAATGTAGTAAGGGTGTAGGAGCTTGCCTTTGCATCACAATAATAAAAAAATCATGGTTTTCTCCCTTTATGGGTTTCCACTTATATCTAGTGTCCATATGTGTTGTTATTATGTATTTAAGTGATGTTTTTGGTTTAGAAAATATATGTTATTTGCATATTAAATATGTTAGTCATTATATTTCAATCTGCTCATTTATTGCTTTAGTTAATGAGCTTAAAGCAAATCAAATTAATGTCAATGAATGTACTAAGTTGATTCAACCCCCATATCATTTTATTCAAGTTTTCATCAATTGGTATTACAGTCAGTTCCTTATGTGTAAGCCTAATATGTTGAAGGTAGATTTGGTGAAGTCATGGATTATCAAGGTGGACATGTGGTAAGTGAAACACACTTTCATGAATGCAGAGATAAGTAAAATATGAACTGATATGTTATGGAGCTGGTGTACGGAAACTATTATGTGATGATTACTATAAAGACTCTCCCTCTGCGCAAGAGAAACAGTGGAATGCTAAGGAAAAATGTGTTATGTATAATAATATTCATAATAAGGATTATGGTCTCCTTTAAAGTTGTTGCATAGGAAATATCTGGCTGGAGCCTATTGAGGTAGGAGCCTCTTGTGGTTTGTATCCCACATAAAATATATGGGAGTTGGATATTCCATGCATGTTGTAGCTTGCAAAAAAGTTGAGGTAGAAGTCTCCTATAGGTTGGAGCCTAAAGAAAATCAAATGTAGTAAGGGTGTAGGAGCTTGCCTTTGCATCACAACAATAAAAAGCTCATGGTTTTCTCCCTTTATGGGTTTCCACTTATATCTAGTGTCCATATGTGTTGTTATTATGTATTTAAGTGATCTTTTTGGTTTACTTATTATTTGTTGTTTGCATATTAAATATGTTAGTCATTATATTTCAATCTGCTCGTTTATTGCTTTAGTTAATGAGATCAAAGCAAATCAAATTAATGTCAATGAATGTACTAAGTTGATTCAACCCCCATATCATTTTATTTAAGTTTTCATCAATTGGTATTACAGTTGGTTCCTTATCTGTAAGCCTAACATGTTGAAGGTAGATTTGGTGAAGTCATGGATTATCAAGGTGGACATGTGCTAAGTTAAAAACACTTTCATGAATGCAGAGATAAGTAAAATATGAACTGATATGTTATGGAGCTTGTGTACACAAACTATTATGTGATGATTACTATAAAGACTCTCCCTCTGCGCAAGAGAAACATTGGAATGCTAAGGAAAAATGTGTTATGTATAATAATATTCATAATAAGGATCTTGATACAATAATAGATTTAAATTCTTCTAAAGAAATATGGGATAGGTTGCAGCTCATTCATGAAGGAGAGACTAGTAGCGCTAATATAGAAAAAGAGAAGAGAAAGAAGAATAAGAAAAATCTCTATGAAAAGGAAAGTGTTCAGTCAAATGAGGTCTATGCTAGTGTGAATCGACCTGATTTCCAAGAAGAAAATATAGTTGAAGAACAAGCTAATCTTGGCATAGCCTTGATTCAAATAGAAAGATTGAAGAATGAAACCAAAGACTTGAATAAACTTATGCAGATATGTGATGAGAGAGAGCATGACTACAAGGAATAAATTGTTAATGTGAAGACACAAATTGAAGAGGCAAGGAGAATAGAAAGGATGATGAGTAGAAAGCTAAAGGAGAAAGAGGTATAATGTGAAAGATTAGAGTCTAATATCTGTTCAACTAGAAGAGGAGGTTTTCTCCATAAAGAACTAAAAAAAATGCAACCATAAAGGATAATGAGGTACCACTAAATATACCTGCATAACAAGAAGGTAGATAAACCGAGATTTGTAAAGAAGAAAACAAAAAAAAGAAGCAACATCAAGAGTGAAAGAATGATATGAAGAAATGGTTATTTGGAAAAGTTTCACTTGCTACTCGAGATAAATTGAGAAAAATTGGAAGATCTCAAAAGGATATTATTTTCTCCTTCGACAAATATCAATTGTTTTTCTTGCTATGAACCTGGACATGTTGAAGGAGAATGTAAGACAAAGAAAATATTGAATTCATTTACTTTGTACACAAATCATTTTTATGGTTATTGTTATCTATGCAGTGAATTTGGACATAGAGCTATCGAATGCAAAATGTATGTTAAAAAAGGTATAAATGACTCAAGGATGTTAGAAAATAAAAAAGGCAGAAAGATTTTCTTATTCTTAATAATTACATGTGATGTTCTTGATTTTTTATTACGATTATTTATATCTTGTCTTTTAGTTAAACAACAAATTACCAAAGCGAAAGAACATAAAACAATGGACACTAGATGTAGGCACTATGCGAGGGAAAAACCCCCATACAGGGGAAAAATCAGTCAAAATTCTATTCCTTTCAATAGTATTCTTTAAGACTCTTCACCCTAGACAAATACCAAACCTTCAGTCCACACCAATTTAGCCTCTTTAAAAGTACAATGACTCTATTGACTGACAGTAAATCGTATAATTCCTTAGTGGGGAGTTTGACCTAAAACATGGTAGCCCAAGCATGAAACCGATGCTTTAATAAGTCACAATAATAATAATAATAATAATAACTCTTTTATTTATTCTTTTCACAAGTGATTATAAGATGAATCAAATACACTAAATGAAGACCGAACCTAGTTACATTTTCCAACACTCCCTCTTAACTAGGGAGGTATTCATCATATACATGTACAAGGAAGATCTCAACTATATGAAACATCAATAAATTTAGGCACGGAAATTCCATGGACTATATTCTTGACCAGGGCAATCTATCCATTGGTCTCTTAACAATTTAGGCACCACAATGCCACGGATTAAATTCCTTACCAGGGCAATCTATGCATGAGGGAATAAGGTGGGCTTACTTGCTAACCACCAACCCTAAGATCCAGGTGTGTATCCAAAAAAAAAGCTCTATAATTAACACCACATTTTCCAATGTCGGGACCTATACATGAACACAAAGTTTTGACCATATGTCTTCCTGGGAAATGCTTAACTCACAAAGCCTTAACAATGAAAACATATTAATAAGTGTAGATTGTTGCTTATTTAAGGAATTTCATTATGTTTTCACTTGGAGCGATGAGGAAATTCTAGGCATTGATGTTGGGTTTATCAAACATGAGATGAAGACATATGATATCTATAAGCCTACTGGGGGAAGGCTCTGACTAATCGATATGAAGAAGGAAAGAAAATGTAGAAAAGTTTCTTAATGATGTTTTTATTATTCAATTCCCTTGACCAAATTGGTCGCAAATCCCATCATATTCGAAAACAAATAAGGTGTAATTAAAGTTTGTATTTATTGTAGGGATGTTAACAAAGATTTCAAAAATGATAATTGTATTATCCCATTCATTGATGAAGCGATTAATCAATGTGCTAGTAGTAAATGTTTTCCTTCATGTATGGATTCTCTAACATATAATAATTTTCAAATAGATTCTTAAGAATAACAAGATTGTGATTATATCCCCTTGGGTATCTTTTTCCATCATAATATGTTATTTATCCTTAAATTGTTGGGGACAGTTTCGAGTGGGCCATGTCATATTCTCTTAATGTAACACTGATAATAATCTCATATTACATTGTGAATATCTCTATTTAGCTGGTAAGTTAAGTTTTTTTTTTTGGCATATGTGCCTATGTTATGTGTTTTGAGGCCAAAGCAGAACTAAAGTTAAGGCCCATGTCCCTAAGCACATGTTATAAAGAGTTATAAAAATACTGTTTTTGAATATCAAGTTAGAGACATGAGTGGATGGATAGAGCTCCATAAGGTGAATTTCATGGGGCAGTGGAACCCATGACTAAGTCTTCACAACATGAAATCCCATAAGTTAGTTAGACATATAAAACCTAGATTATGAAGATAGAAGAGATGATGAAGTAGTTAGGTTGTAGGGAAAGTAATATTTATTATTGATACTTGGATTGTTTCAAACATGCAAACAAAGAGTTGTCATTTCCTTGTCCCTCTCATTGACCTTGTCCAAATAAACCCATATTTTCTTTGAGTAACCTGAGGAAATGAACTGTGAGTAAAATATAATATGTGAAGTTCTTGATTTAAGTAGGAAGGTTACATGTTGGGGAAATTGTGGCGAGTGGATTGGGATTAGGATACATATTCGAAGGTAAGAGTCTAATTGAAACCAACCCTATGACCTCATAATTAGACATTGAAAACCTTATTAAAATTCCACGGTTAAAGTTCCCTAGTTGCTTGGGGTAAGATTGGAGGTAGAAGGGAACGTGTTGGGCATAAATTCCCAACATAAGGTTGAGGGAGTGCCCGAGGCCCTTCCAGTGGAAGTTGAAAATCCTAAAGCTACCATTTTTTGAAATTTCCTAATTAGTTTGCACTTCAATCCCAAGATGGAGTAGTGGGATATCGTAATGGACTATAGAGTTAGTGAAATGGTGCACTCTCTTGGTTGTGTAAGGTGAGGGATGTGGCATTGTGGCTCGGAAGGTTTCTAAAGTTGTCATCTAGTATAATAATTGAATCAATATTGAACGCATGATGAAATTGACTCTAGGAGAGACTTCAACCCTATGGAGTGAGGCCCCAACTTCAGGGTCACCCGCTATTGAGAGTTATAGAGTACTTTGGCCTATGGCTGGGAGGAATGTCTAAGCTTTACAACCAATTGGTGATCAATTATGTTCCCAAATATCATGTGTCTAATTCATAGATGTTGGACATTATATGTGTGAACTTATTATGTATGATCATGTAGCAACATGTGTAATTTATCATGCATCTGTCAAAGCTCACCAATAATTATCTAAGAAAATATAATCCTTGACATCAACAAATCCTCCTTAAGAGCCTTTTTTATCCATAATGCATAAGAGAAGAGAGATAGGAGGAAAGAGAAGAGAAGTATCCACAATGTGCAACGGTCCAAATGTTCAATATTGATGAGTATGTAGAAGTGTAGCCTTGATCATTATTGGCATAATAGAGATAAGGAAAAAGTTTAAAGATGGAAATTTATTTTTAAATGTACATGTAAATCATGGAATGTATAACAATGCTTTTGGAAAAGTGTTCAATATTTTAAGCATTTTATGTATTTATATAAAATTTTGGTGACGTTTAGGGAAAAATACTTTTATTCTATAAACTTAGGTTAAACTATTTAAAGAAATAAGATGAAGATCCATGGTTTTTTGTTTGGAAAAACATGGAAAAAAACTTAACCCTATTTTTTTCTCTCATAAAATTGTTTTTTCTTATTAATTATTTCAAAATAAAAATTCATAAAGTACATAAATATTGATAAATCACTTGAACCAAATTTCAATATTTACATTTAAAATTTTAAAATTACATGTTGCTTTAGATTTAAATTATAAATTTAGAAAGAAAAATTTATCTATAAATTGTTAATAAAATAATACAATATTATTATTAATATTTCATGGCTAAATAACAAGTTAAATAGATAAAATATCCTACTCAAACCTTTCTCTTGAAAAAAATTATCCCCATCGAAATGGGAAGACTACCGGCATTTGGTGGAACTATCTTACAATAATGGGTACCAAAGATCTTTGAAGGTGAGTCTATTTGAAGCCTTATATGGTCGAAAATGTAATACACCCATGAATTAGGATAATATTGTGGACATGGCCATTGTCGTTCCACACTTTCCTAGAGAAAAAAAATAACAAGCATAAAAATTAAACCAAATTTGAAGGCTTCCCATGATAGATAGAAAATCCATGCTCATAAGAATAACTTAAAAGGGAATTTAAATTTGGTGATCATGACTTCTTAAAAATGAAGACAAAGAAAATTTCATTAAAATTGGGTAGTTATGCAAAGTTGGCGGCTAAATATTATGGACCATTAGAGACCCTAGAGAGGATTGGTCCAGTCACATATAGGATTACATTGTCAACATCCATGCATATTCATAATGTGTTTCATATTTCATTACTTAAAAAGCAATTCACATATACTAATAATACAATTGATTAGAATATGGTCCAGATGGAGCCCAAGGGAGACTTCCAGATCCAACTAGTATGAATTTTAGAAAATAAGGTTAAGGTGATTTAGAATCGATCCATTTCCATGTCAAAGGTGTTATGGATCCTTTTTAGTCTTGAGGTGCTACATGGAAGCATGGAGATATATTGAGGGAAGAATACCCTCATATTTTTGTTTAATCATAATGAATATATGTGTACATATAATTCACTAATGATAGTGCATAAAAAAGAGGCAGGGGGGATGTAAAAACCCTACCCAATACTTGTATTGTAAATACCATGTACATGCAAAACTTAGGGTGGTGACTTAAAACATATTAATTAGGCTAATGAGCTGAGAATCACTTTTGGGGGGCAATGCACCCATGTGTATGTTTGTGCATATGTTTTTAGCCCGGTGTGTTTATGTGTCTATGATTTTATTGTTGAGGATAATGCTTAAAATAAAGCTATGTAATCGCTGACAAATTAGCCAGCAAATTTGTGTTCTGAGTTATCAGAATTAGGATAGGAAATTTATAGATGTAGTCAGTTATCATTCAACAAATTATTAGGGGTAGTAGATTAGTCAGATAATGGATAATGAAATTAGAAATATGTGGGCTATATAATAATGTATTCATTTATCCTATGAAGATATGAGATTCCAATGAGAGTTTAGCTCATGGATTGAGAATCAGACTTCTCTTATTTTTGTTCATTGGTTTTGTTTATGTTTTCATATGCATGCTCTTACTAGATTTAACATGGTATCAGAGCTAGGTTAAGAGAGTTGATTTATATGTGAAGTGTGTGTTGTTCGCATGCAAAACTCTGAATTTATTCAAGATTTTCTCACTAGAGTTATGGGGATAGTGAATGAAATTAGCTCTTATGGATAAGATTTAAAAGATCAAAAAATAGTTGAGAAGATTTTAAGAAGTTTTCCTGCAAACTTTGATGGGGTTGTTGTTGCTATTGAGGAGTCTAAGGATCTAACTCAGTTGTCTATGAATGAGCTAATGGGGTCTCTCCAATCCCATGAGCAAAGAATCAATAGATCCTCTGAAAATTCTATTGAGCAAGCTTTTCAAGCAAGAGGAAACAATTTCAAAGACAAAAGTGGTTCCTCTCATGAGGAAATCCATAACACTTTTGGAAGACGAAGAGGAAGAGGACAAACATACAGAGGTGGCAGAGGTCGAGGAAGATTTTTTTCTGCATACAACAAAGGAAGAGGTAATGATGAAAGTTGTTAGCGCTTGAAATTTCACCTCAGGCTGAGAAAGGTAAACCTCAAGGCAACATCAAACCATTTAGCCTCGTAGCTAGCCCTACGGGGCAGGAGAAGGCTCTCTCCGGTCTATCTCGGTAAAATCTTCAATGGATGAGATGACCAACAAGGTAACACTGATTTTAGGCTAGTAAACTGATCAAAAGGGGTTGATTTGGAGTTTTTTGGGTTTTTGGTGGCCAATTTGAGGAGAGGGCAATTTTGGGTGCGGGGATTGGACACAGTTTCTGCAGGGGGTTCCTTGGGGCGAGGTAGGAGACAGTATTGATGCCTTTAATTGAGGTGGATGGTCAGGAATGAAAGATGAGGAGCTAAAGAGAGCAAACAATAACTTTGAATTCTCTTTAGACATTAGAAAACATTGAAATTAAACAAACTTAAAAGCAGAGCATGGCAGGCATGAATTCTTACTTTAACACTTCATTTGTTTAATGTGTAGAAGGAAAAGAAAGGAAATGATACACATAACACACTTACAAGTACATTGAGAAAACACACCATCAACACATGAGTCCACAATAATCCCAAAGAGGACTGCAAAACCCTGGTCTTCCTTAGCCAAAAATTGCAGAGATACAGTGAAATAATACAATGATAGCTTCTCCCTCAAGAGTCCAACCATGAAAATGAGCAAGAAAGTACATAATATAGATGATCTAACCTCTTTCCCTACCTCCATGGGTCGAGCTCACTATCCTAGGAGCTGTTTCAACCACTTCTAAACTAAGCACTACAAACTAGGCAGTCAAAATAACTTGCCTCTATAAGCTAGGAAACCAATTCATACATTTAATATTTACCCTTTACATGAATGAATCTTCTAGAAGTGTTACATGAGAGTAAAAGTGCCTTACAAGTACAATAATTACATCAAAGAGAATCAAAATTCACTCCAAAAAGTCAAACTGAGTCAAATCTGCGTTTTTTGGGCTGTATAGTGCATTCTGGCAAAATCTGCCTGACGGGTCGTGCGCCCCTGCCTGACGGGTCGCGCGCCTTTGGAGCCATGTTTGGGGCACTTGCAGGTGTTCAAATTCAGCAAAAGTGGGCTTGTTGGAAAGGTATGCGAGTCTACTTTCCAACCCAACTGGAATTTTTGAATTTGGAGTTCATTTTCCCTGTCAAAAATCAATTCTCCCAAGACTGCTTTCTGCAATTCAAAAAAGGGGCAGAAAGTCATTTTTTGCTAGTTTTTTGACCTTTTGGAGGCCCAAAACTTCATAAAATCTCAAGTCCATCCATAGGCATGTGTAACTTTGCATGAAAAATCTGGAAATGCTGAGTTTTTGCCAAACTGAGTTGCCATGATGAAGGGTCGCGCGGGGGGTGAGACCCGTTAATGGGAAAAACCTGCAAATTGCCAAAAAATGCCAAAATTCACCCAAAATTCTCAAATTTTTTTGGGATTTGTGCTGTGGCTGGGCTAATTAGTGCCTTGATCTTTGAGGGAAGCCTCAGCCAAGATACGGAGTGGATTGGTCTTCTTTCTCCGTTTTAGTGCCTCGGTCAACCGCCTTTGAAACATCTTCATCTTTGCCTTGCACACATGCATTCTTGCCCAGTAATGGTTCTTCATGTTCCTCAGCAATTTCTTCTCTTGGTTGGCCTTAGCCAACAGCCTCTCCAAGTGTGCATTCTCCTGGATGAGCATGGACTCTCGGTCAGCGGGCAATGGATCACCGGGTCTTCTTCGGTTCAAGACTCGGTCACTACGAATCCTCCACAACTCATCAAGTGCTTGCTCATCTTCCAACTGTTTGTTGCGCTGCTCGAGGTATGTGATGGTCCATTGTGCCCCCTCTAATCTCCTCTGCAAGGCATCATTTTCAGCTCTGAGATGCTGAATGATCTCCTTTGCCTCTTGGCTAGGAGAACTGGCCTCAAGATCAACAAACTCAATATCGGGAACTCCTGATGGACCCTCATCAATCATGGGCTGTTTGCCCCTCTCTGGTACCTGTGCTGGTGAAGAAAGTGAGACCCCTTCCACCTGATGTGGAGATAACACTCACTGAGTCGATGATGAAGGCGAGACCCCTTCCACCTGTTGTGGAGATAGTACTCGCCTAGCTGCTGCAAATAAGGCCCTCGGGCCTTTCTGAAAAGTAACCAGAGGTGAGGAGCTGACATGTCTAGTGGCAGGGATGTCATGCTGCTGTGATGGTCCTCCCTCCTCGTGAACAACCTCATGATGTGGTGAAGGTGGTGCTGTGAAAAACTCATGAGAGATGAACTCCTCCCATGAGATGCCCTGCTGAGCCAACTGATGCAATACCACTAGCTGAATCAAACCATAATGATAAAGGCTCCTGTACTGCTGTGCCAGGCTCTTCCTCTGCATCATGGACACCATGTTCTCAATGTTCTGGTAGAAGAAAACAGGGATGTTCATCATCCTCACTCGGGTGAAATGCATCAAGAGGCGAATATGGTATGAATATACTTGTGAAAATCTGCCCTCACAAGTAAAATAATGCATGATGAGCCTCATGATGGGAGCATACTCACTCCTGAGAAATCTGAAGGGAAACACTCCTGTCAAGTGTCTCATGAGTGCTGGTCTAACAAAAGGCTCAAAATGAACACTGTCCAGCACCTTGCGTTTATTCCATACCTCTCCAACATTAGGTATCCCTGTGGCCTGTGCAATCACCTCAGGTGTCAATGTGAAATCTACCCCGGCAAGGTTGACATGTCCATCATGCAAGTGTAAAACAAACAGGCGAGCCAACTCTCTGTGGTGCTGAATACGAGAGATCCTCTCACAAAACTCATAACATGACATATACTGAAAGCAAGAGACTGCCATAGGACAGGCCTGTAATTCTGCTAAAGATGTGGGCTCCTCTCGCCTGTGATGTCCACCCTTTCCACCCTTATGTGGCCTCCTCTGTACCTCAATCTCGGACACTGATGCTTGGTCATCACTCTGCTCATATGTTTCGGTTTCTGACATGTTTGAGGAGCAGAGTGGACAAAATGTACTGCTGTTTCTGCCTTTAAAAGTGCTGAATTCTATGCTGTTTCAAGGGGACAAGGACATGAGGGAAATGTTAGGGGAGGGACCTTTTTACAAGGAATTGGGAATATATGAATATAACAGGGAATTTAAGGAAAACATTGCAAAGAATTATTGCATATAGGAATACATGTTTATAATCAGGAATATTGGGAAATCATTTGCAAAAATCATTGCATATGGGAATACATGTATAGAAAGTGAACATATGGGAATATGAATACATGCATTAACAGGGGAAGATAGGGAAACATATTTACAAAACTCTTTACATATTCACCAACAAATTCTTGTGTTTACACATGCATATGGTGCAGCAAGATTAGGGTTTGAGTTTTTTGATGCTTTGGGAGAGGGATAGGGTTTGCATTTTTAGTGATTAGGGAGAGGGGAGGGTTTGCATTTTATTTATAAAATAGTATGGGAAAATAGATATAAATACAAATGTGAGTGGAAAGGGGAAGGAGGGAAACAATTACAAAGGGAAAAAACCTTGAAACAACACAAACCCTAGCACATTTTAACCATTAATATTGCAGTCATATGAAGCCTCTTCCACTTGCACAATTTTATTCTTAAACACAAGCATGAGTGCCTTCAATCATAACCAACAACCAAATTGAAGTGTAGAGGGCCTACCTCAAACAACTTGAAGATTTGGAGGGAGTTTGAGCGATTTTGAGTTGAGTTTGCAGGGGAAACGTTGACGGGTCGCGCGCCCTACCCAACGGGTCGCGCGCGCTTGACGGGTTGCGCCCGTTACAAAACAACACTGCTGGATGCTCGCTGACGGGTCACGCGCACCTGACGGGTCACGCGCCTGGCCTGACGGGTCGCGCGCCTGTCTTGAGCCCGAATTTGACCAGATTTTGCCCAAAGCTCTTGGATACTTGCTCACTCTCACTTGCCAATGCCTTGGATGCACAATGAGAGTAAAAGGAGGGAGATTGGGTTTTTATAAACTCCATTTGAAAAAATTTCATGCTCAAACCCACTTTCTAAAGTTTCTCATTGACACTTTATAAAACTGACTTTTTGGCTTCCTTTGTCCTGAAATTGACTCATTTAGTGCTTTTGCTTGATTCTTTTTGCAGGGAGATCATCTGAGGGATCTTGGCAAGGGGACCAGGGTTACTGCTGCCCTTTTGAAGTCTTTTGAAATTTCATCACTTTTTACAAAAATTTAAAATGACCTTGGCTTTAAAAACAGAGTTTTTAAATCCAAGGTGAAAATTAACTGTACAAGATAAAAATATCGAAGAAACATCTTTACAATCCTCCCTCTGGCTTGCTGAGCACTTATGGACTTTCAGAGACATGACCTTGCAGAGATAAATGACCAAAACCCTAGACCTAGGAATTTGACCTCAAGACAAGCTAAGGAAAACTTGAAAGAACTTAATGACTGAAATGACCTGATCCAGCAATGCCAAGAGGGGTACAAAGACACCAGCTCCTCCATCAGGGTTATGGCATGCCTAATGGAATGCAAAACATGACACTGATGAGACACCTACCTATGCAAATGCAAAGAGTTTTGATCACTGATGGAGGGCTCAAGACCGACTCTAACAAAAGTGATGGAGGTAAAAGATTTAATAAATGCCAAGTTCAACTTTTTTGTTGTAAAAGATTTGGCCATTATGAAAGAAATTGTTGGGAAAAAAAAACACAAGAAGTTAATTTTTCTGAAGAAAAAGAAGAGGTTGGCAATTTATTCTTGGCTTCTAATTCAACTAATAATGTTTCCAAAGAGGTGTGGCTTATGGATAATGGTTGCAGCAATCACATGACAAGAAAAAAATATGGATTTGTAGAGATAGATGAATCTACAAAATTTGATGTACTACTGGGAGATGACAAGCCAGTTGAAGCTGAAGGTAAGGGAACAATTGTTGTGAAGACAAAACAATGAGAACCAAAGCACATTAATGATGTTTTATATGTTCCTGGTCTAGCACATAATTTGTTGAGTGTAGGGTAGCTCCTTGAAAAGGGATATTTAATTGTTTTCAAGGACAAGCAATGCATAATCTATGATAAAAATGATCACAGTAAAATTATTACTAAGACTAATATGTTGCAACACAGAATTTTTGCTTTCAATCTCCCTTGTGAAGCAAGTACAAAATTAAATGTTGCTTATGATGATAGTTCTTGGCTATGGCACATAAGGTATGGACATCTGAATATAAAAGGCTTGAAATTCTTATATAACAAGAAAATGGTCAAAGGGTTACCACTTATTGGTTCCAGTGATAAAGTCTGTGAAGGGCCTATTCTTAGTAAGCAACATAGAGATGCATTTCCAGTAGGAAAATCGTGGAGAGAAAGTAAACCACCGGAACTAGTGCGTGAAAATATATGTGGTCCTATGCAAACCTTGTCTCTCAATAAAAATAAGTATTTCATTATATTTGTGGATAATTTTAGTATAAGAACATGGGTACATTTCATTAAAGGAAAATCTGATGCATTTGTCATATTTCAACAATTTAAAGCTCTTGTGGAAAAGAAAAGTGGTTATTGTCTAAAAACATTACACACAGATAGAGGGGGAGAATTCACTTCTAATAAGTTTGGTTCTTATTGTAAAATGAATGGCATTCAAAGGCAATTGATAGCTAGTTATACTCCATAATAGAACGGCATTGCCAAACGTAAGAATATAACAATTGTTAAGATGGCTAGGAGCATGATGAAAGGTAAAAACCTTCCAAACATTTTTTGGGCTGAAGCTATAGCTACATCTGTTTATCTACTTAATATATGCCGAACAATAAGTGTGCAAAATATTACTGCTTATGAAGCATGGTGTGGAAGAAAACGCAATATTTCTCATTTAAGAGTCTTTGGTTGCATTGCCTATGCTCATGTTCGTACTGAAAAGAGAAGAAAGCTTGATGATAAAAGTGTGAAATGCATTTTTATGGGATATTGTGAGGAAACCAAAGGTTATAGATTGTACAATCTACAAACTGAAAGATTAATGATTAGCCATGATGTGTTATTTGATGAGAAAGAAGAATGGAAGTGGAATCATGATGTGCACCGACAAACTCCAAGTATTGTTGTACAAGAAGATGAACCTTTTGTTTCTGCAAATCCATCGAGTAATCAAAATACTTTAGAGGCCACATCCACTCCATCATCTTATGTTACTTCAAGTCCTGTATAAAGTCCAAGTCCTCCTCCAAAAAGGAGAAAATCTTTAAATGAAATATATGGTTATACTAATTTTTCTTTGTAGTCTCAAATTGTAGCAGAACCAAGATGTTTTAAATATGCAGTAACACAAGTACCCCAGTGGAGTCATGCAGGAACGCAAGAATTGCTCCGCTACCAGCGAGCCTAGTCAATGCCCCGATGGATTTACTTACGTTGTCTCTCTGTGTAGGAAGCCTTTCTCTTCTTTCGCCTTGTTAATTTTCATTTTTTCATTTCTTTCATAACCGTGCATAACACTTATTCATTTTAGAGGTGGAAGACGGATCCCCTCTTGTTGAGAGAAGAAGAGGTTTTTCCTTCAGAGAAGTAGTTTGTATATACCTCTGACGTGCTTGATAAGGTTTTCCCACTCACCTTACTCTACTGGAATGAGCTGACAAGGATTAACCCAAAAACAACTGACTATAGTAGGTGATACTAGTTCACATGCAAGAGTTGTGTTTTCAACAAGCTTCACTTTAAAGAGTACATATTTTCGATTGATGTATGATGGACTGAAGACAAGAATTTCTTACATAAGATGCAAGATGATAGATAACCAAGTATTGATAGTTGTACAAGTCCTCTTGTACTTCACCCGTATTGTTTCAAGAGTCACAAATGTTCCATGCGAAACTAACCTACAAACAAAAACGAACAAACAAAATAAAATGCAAAGAAAGAAGAAGAAGAAAATGTGTATGCAAAGCAAGTAACCAAACAAACAAGAAAGAAATAAAACACACAAAGAAAGAAGAAAACATCCATGGAAGAAAACAACTCAAAAGAAAACACTACTCCTACTACTAAGCTAACAGTGCATGCATCGTCTCACGTGAAGCGATCCTTCCAATGCAGCCACCGGCACATTGGTCGACCCATGTTGGTGAAGGCATGGTTTGCGAAGAATACAGTTGTGCAAAATAGCAAACATGAAATATATAATGATGAAGACAAACAAACTTCGAGCTTACAAGTGTCCACAGAACCAAAATTAGTGAAAGTGCATGACATGCACTCTACAGACTTGCCATGGTGTTGTGCTACACTAAGTGCATATGTTGAGTGTATGCATTCTCTTAATTGTAGACCACTTACATTGTGCAAGTGTGCTTGTTGTGTAAGATTCCTCCAATGCATGAGCGATGGGATCGTGTAGTTTGAGTGGAGGAAGTGAAATCTGAGTGTTAGATTGATCTTGAATGCAAAGAAGAGAGAGATGAGAAGCCTTGATTGTTTCAATAATTTCTTGATCAAAAGTGGAGCCAACCTCATGACAGTGAGTGCCTGACATAACCATCAGATTGGGTTGAAGTGCCTCGATATTCTTGCGGGGTTTCGGCTTCATCGACAAATAGATCATCGTAGACCAGTGGCTTAGACAGATTAACAAAGAGTGAATCAACATGGTGATCAGGTGAAGAAGTAGAAAGATCACAACAATCACGATTAGAAAATTTGGGATGTTTATCAACATCCTCATGATTTGATGAATCGTTCAGAGGGGTAGATGTAAATCAAGGATGTTCACCCTCTGTGTTTTCAGAAATGACAGATGAAAGATTGGATGTATTTTTAGAGGAAGATGTGTCCTCTCTACAATGTAATGACAGAACGACATCCAACGTGTCCTATGAATGATCAGAAGTAGAAACATCTGGAAATGAGTTTTCACAGGGGAAATCAGGAGTGGAAGAATCACAAGGGATGTCAAGATAGAGCGAGTGAGGTGTGTATGAAAGGGAGTCATCCTTAACCTCGGGCTATTCTTTATATTCTCACACACATTCATAATGAATGATGGTGCAGGTTGGTTGCATAACACCAACTCCGTTAACAACTTGATCCTCATTCACAATAGGTGAGGAGTCTGGAATGGATGAACACAAGACAATATAGTCTAGAGGATCAACAGAATGTGGGGACTGAGGTTGAGGGAATGAATCCACATGACAACCAATAGGCTTGCAAGTTAAATCTACGTAGATATCAAGAGCAAGTGGGGCGGGAGGATGTGACAGTTCAACAAATGTGTCATTATAGAACTTTTGAGGTCTAAAATGGGCCTCTTAAGAAAAATGTACAACCAAAATAAAATTTATAAGAACCAATAGGATTCAAGACGACGATGTCAACCATGGGGTACGATTCAACATTTTTGGGGTAAAAAGGTAAAAAGATAATAATAATAATAATAATAATAATAATAATAATAAAACTACTTTTTCAACTTATCTCCCTAAGTTTTTACTGAGATTTCGAGCAGGAGTACTCGTTGGATGCAAAATTTTAATTCCTCATCCAACCAGTAGCCATGTTGCATACTTTTGATGCTCCCTACTACATGAAAAATGAGAAATACATGAAAAAACGTTATTGCAATCATGTTTTTCATGTATTTCTCATTTTTCGTGTAGCAGGGTCCATCGAAAGTGTGCAACATGGCTACTCCTTGGATGAGGAATCAAATTATGCATCCAATGAGTGTTCCCGCTTTGAAATTTGAGCTAACCCATAAGGATATATGTTGAAAATACGAGTTGCGAAAATAGTTTTTTCTTTTTTTCCCTCTAAAATTTGATGAGGTAATGTATTCTTATTTTATTACTTCCACTATTATTTTATAATTTACTTAGGAGGCCCATTTTAGGCCTCAAAATTCCCCTAATGGTGGATCATCTCCCACATCACCCTGTGGTGGTGGCGCTATTTGATGTACTGAAGGGAGACAATCAATTGTGACAACAACTGTGCCTACTTTTGATTTCTCAGATCCATCACCGATGTGTGTTGTGTGGGGTTTAGATGATTTCAAGAATAGTGGAATTTTGGATATGTGAAGAAGATACTCAAATATTCCATCAAGAAATTCCCAATCAATTTCCTCTTCGGGAAATCGCTATGTAAGATTACAAAAGCGTGTGTGAAACTGTTCAACAGATTCATCAGGTGCTTTTCATAATTCCAAAATTTCTTTGTTGCATGCTTTGTGGGTAAAGTGATTGAAAGCATGGTCTATCTCTGCGGCTAGATGAGAAAGAGAGTGAATAGATTTTTCAGGCAGCATGGCACACCAGTGCATTGGGTGCCCTCGAAGTGTGTAGACAAACAATGTGCAGGTCATGTATTATTCAAAGATTCCATGTCTTTCGCATCAGCCTACAACGTCGACCACGTGCCTGACCAAGGCTACGTAGCCTCCACCATCGTACGTATTATGTGACAAGTTATCCGAGAGCTTCTTCAAGATAATGAATTCATTTCAATAAGACATACATGCTAGAAGAGAAACTTTGTAGTTAGTCATGATAGATATGAAAAGATTCAAAACAAATGTGAGGATTCAGCTTGTCATTTAGCCCTCCTTCTAGTGCCAAAATGTTGACAATGCTGGACCCACCAACATGTCAGGGGATATCCTCGGTAAGAAGTCCCAACTAGACCTCAAACCATTTGATGTAGGAGTCCCAGCAGTGGGTCATATGGTATCGCCTTGACTGCAGTTGCATGCAGACGCAAGTAAGATGTACCTATTGGTAGCAAGGGTATGACATATGTAGCAAGTCAATGAAGGTGCATGAATGGTTCTAACACACAAAGGGTGAGGTGAGTGCACCCCTGGGAACCTGTGAAAACACGAAGTTAAGAAGGGAACGTGCGAGCAATGATGCATCTAAAATTGGAAGTCATGTAAGCTAGCAATCCAAAGTGACGGTTAAACCAGCAACACGTTTAAATAAGATTCATTCATACATATACAGAAAATAACTACACATGCATGTGTAAGCAAACAAATACCTATATCATTTAAAGTAAACAAGATAGTTGAAATACAATACGACATATGCATGAAACGTGTTTGCTCTGTTATGTTAAGAAGTGAAAGTTCCAGTCATACAATACAACCATGACCAACCACTAGTTCCGACAGCAAAACATTACAGTCACTACCCCTGCTCCTTCAAAGAGATATACTAGCTCTGCACAGTGGAGAAGCTAAGGCTTGTTACAATAATGTCCAAGCTTTCTCTAAGATACTCCTATTGGAAGCTTGGCTGACCAAAAGCCTCTACAATGATTTATCAGGTACTATAAATTGCAAAGGGTGGGGTGACCCTTGACATTCCCCTTTGTGACTGCCCATCTACCCTCATGACTCTTCAACTACTCTATGACTATTACATTCAACTATCGACACTTGAACTTCCACTTGACAAGACATTACATACAATCTGCACATGTACCCATGTGAGACAAAATGGCTTGAGGAAGCCATGAAAGACATCCCTAACACATGATCCATCATGGTGGGACCAACTCTTTGACATCCTTGTGATGGTTGATGGTGGCAAACTGATGCCAACCTTGGTTGTCCATGATGGTGTCCGTGCACTCAATGGTGACATCCTACTAAAATCAAACTCTTGCATCCATTACATCCAGGTACACTGATATGTCTCCTCTCTCCAACTCCTCTTATAGCATGTGCATGGTCATTCTAGGTGTGACTGAATTGGTATCATATTGTTGCATAGTGTCTATGATGATCTCCATCATGTGCTAGTGGTCGTGCGCATCAACTTGTCGGAATACATATTCAGCTCCAATCAGACTTGCTTCTTGTCTTCGCCTTGGTGAGTGTGTCAAATAGGTGAGATCACATGCATGCGCACAATGACATACATGCTCCGAAATTCCCTTTCATGCCATCAACAAAACTGTTCAACTTGTCTACTCCATGCCAGCTGTTGGGATGGAAGTATAGCTTGTATGGGCACAATTGTATTTCATTTGTACATGTTGCACCCCCTACTGTATCTATTCCTGCTACAACTCATTCTCTCGTCTATGAAACTCTTGTTCTTTATCCATAATGCATAAGGGAAGAGAGATAGGAGGAAAGAGAAGAGAAGTATCCACTATGTGCAATGCTCCAAATGTTCAAAATTGATGAGTATGTAGAAGTGTAGCCTTGATCATTATTACCATAACAGACATAAGGAAAAAGTTTAAAGATGGAAATTTATTTTAAATGTACATGTATACCATAGAGTGTCTGACAATGCTTTTGGAAAAGTATTCAATTTTTTAAGCATTTTTTGTATTTATATAAAATTTTGGTGATGTTTAAGGAAAAATATGTTTATTCTATAAACTTAGGTTAAACTATTTAAAGAAATAAGAAGAAGATCCATGGTTTTTTGTTTGGAAAGACATGGAAAAAACTTAACCCTATTTTTTTATCTGATAAAATTGTTTTTTCTTATATTTTAAAATAAAACTTCATAAAGTACATAAATATTTATAAATCACTTAAATCAATTTTCAATATTTACATTTAAAATTTTAAAATTACATATTGTTTTAGATTTAAATTATAAATTTAGAAAGAAAAAATTATCTATAAATTGTTAATAAAATAATAGAATATTATTATTAATATTTCATGGCTAAATAACAAGTTAAATCGAGAAAATATCCTACTCAAACCTTTCTCTTGAAAAAAATTATCCCCATCGAAATGGGAGAGTACCTACATTTGGTGGAACTTTCTTACAATAATGGGTATTAAAGATCTTTGAAGGTGAGTCTATTTGAAGCCTTATATGGTAGAAAATGTAATACACCCATGAATTAGGATAATCTTGTGGACATGGCCATTGTTGGTCCATACTTTCTTAGAGAAACAAAATAACAAGCGTAAAAATTAAACGAAATTTGAAGGCTTCCCATGATAGATAGAAAAACCATGCTCATAAGAATAGGTTAAAAGGGAATTTGAATTTGGTGATCATGACTTCTTAAAAGTGAAGACAAAAAAAATTCATTAAAATTGGGTAGTTATGCAAAGTTGGCAGCTAAATATTGTGGACAATTAGAGATCCTAGAGAGCATTGGTCCAATCACATATAGGATTACGCTGTCAACATCCATGCATATTCGTAATGTGTTTCATATTTTATTACTTAAAAAGCAATTCACATATACTAATAATCTAATTGATTGGAATATGGTTCAGATGGAGCCCAAGTGGGCCTTCCAGATCCAACTAGTATGAATTTTAGAAAATAAGGTTAAGGTGATTTAGAATCGATCCATTTCCATGCCAAAGGTGTTATGGATCCTTTTAAGTCTTGAGGATGTTGCATGGAAGCATGAAGATATATTGAGGGAAGAATACCCTCATATTTTTGTTTAATCATAATGAATATATGTGTACATATATTGCACTAATGATAGCGAATAAATAAGAGGGGGGGGATGTAAAAACCCTACTCAATACTTGTATTGTAAATACCATGTACATGCAAAACTTAGGGTGCTAAGTCAAAACATATTAATTAGGCTAATGAGCTGAGAATCACTTTTTGGGTGCAATGCACACATGTGTATGTTTGTGCATATGTTTTGAGCCCGATGTTTTTATGTGTATATGATTTTATATGTTATGAGTCTAGAGTGCCTAATTTTTGCAAATATGTTTAACTTATGCATACTAATAAACACATAATAGCTGCAAACCGAATTAGAAAAGAATTGTATCGAGGGGAAAGACTCCATAAGAAAATAAAAAAGCCTAACATGAGTTAGAAATAATTAGAAAGGGGGCACATGAAAATAACCTAAGTCCATAAGTGACTTTATCGGGTGCCAAATTTCAAAAAGAAAATTCATGCACATGAAAGAAGCATGTTTTCCTTGAGAGGCAGTTAGCTATGGGGAATGAGAATGGACAACCAAGGATGGCAGCACAAACTACAGGAGCCCAAAAATTGAAACCATCCATGACTAGAAATAATATTCTTTGGAAGTGGTGACACAGTCTGAGGGATTGCAGGTGCAAAGATGGGTGTGCACTCCTTAGGTGCAGGATGATGGGGTATGTTAGCTTCAACGCTGGAGGCTACCATCGTATGATGCAAGAATTTGAAGATTCTGAAGGGCAGCAAGATCTCCTAGATACATAAAGTTGAGACCATTCATGCTAAGAATAATACACACTAAAGGTGGTGACACAACCCAAGGGATTGCAGGGGAGAAAAGGGTGTGTGATGCTTGGGTGCAAACTGATGGTGGGCATGAGCCTATAGGTTGGCCGTTTTTTTGGTTTGGTACCTTCGTTGGTTGATGGTACTAGACATGTACCTCTTTTTGGACAAGTAATTGCCCCATGGTGTTGAGGCCCTAGCTCGAGGGTGACCGATTGCTTTCACATAATGAACACCATGGTCTATGACTGGGAGGAACATCAAATTTTGTAGCTAGTTTGACATTGAACATATAAGTATTTTTGTAACATTCACTTAGTTATGTTGCAATTTCTTATGAACCCTTTTCTATGTTATGTATTAATTTTAATTTTTGCCGGTAAATTATAATTGTTGTGTGAAAGAAGTAAATTCCATTTAGATGTGTATATCACCATGTTGGGAATATAATGAAAGGGTAGATACCGGGTCATAAGGTTTTGTAGTATTTACATAAAATTATGCTTTGGATGAAGGCTAGAGACATTGTTGGAATTAATGAATATAAAGGGAAATTTGTCCATACCAATTGATAAAGGGTTATTGGATGTGGTTGCACCAACAAAGGATGGAAATGTCCTAGCGTGGGCTATGAGTTTTACAGGAAAAGTTGACACGGGACAAGGACATTACATGTGTTATTCCTCAACTGGAAGTTAAAATGCCCTATTTGAACCTTCCCTTTGAAAAAAAAATCTCCCTATACATCGAAAAATAGTGATGGTACGCAGATCATGGTGGATAAATAAATATTTAATATTGCATAATACGAAGAAAAAACATAATCTACAATATACCTTTAGAATATCATGGTGCATAAATCAACATAAGAGGTAGGAAAATTGGTCACAGTCAAAGATTTGAATATATGTTAAATTCTAAATTAGTCTTTGTACTTTAAAATTTAAATTGGAATATATATTTTTATAAATATAAGATGTTTAAATATATTAAAATAAAACAATAAAATATTATGTAATTTAAATGTGTTGATTAAAATATATTTTTAAATATTGGGAAAATTTATCATCAAACAAAAAGTAGAGACAACCATAAAATATATTATAGTTGTTAAAGTTTTTTATTATTTTTGTTTAGAATATAAGTTTAAAAAATAATTTAAATAATAAAATTTACAATTAAATTGTCCACCTGGGGTATAGAGGGTGATGGGGTGTACTTTTAAGTCTCCTTGATGTGGAGGTCAACCATTCGAAATTCTTTGAGAAAAAAGCTAGTAATGTTAAGGGATGGCGTGGCCTAGGCGAGTGCAATACCCAGGTGACTTAAATAACATATATCGCTGTGAAACAAAAATATAAAGTGATAAAGAATGGCTTCGACTAGTAAATGCACGACATCTATACTACCAAATTTCAGACGTAAATTCTAGAGAATGCTCTAATACAATATTTATATTACAAAATGCTTTAATACAACATTTATACTACAAAATTGGAATTTGAAACGTAAAGTCCAGAAAATGCTTTAAATATTAAATTTCCAATGCAAATCACGTCAAATAAATATTAAAAAAACGATTAGCCAAAAGATTAAATTATTAATTTTCCAATGAAAATCTAATGGTTAAAAAAATGATTAGTCAAAAGATTAAATTATTAAATTTCCAATGAAAATTTCATGGTTAAAAAAATGATTAGTCAAAAGATTAAATTATTAAATTTCTAATGAAAATCACATCGTAAGTTTATACGAAATGATGATTCGAAGGGATGGGTAATTGTTTTTTCCAGCCAAAAAAATGTTCTTAAAGTGTGTAATTTAAATAGATTACAATTTCATTATGATTTTGAGAATTGTGAAAATTGTAGCTTCAAACCAGCACTGCCGAGTAAAAGTTGACTAACCAAATTCCAACCTGGCACAAAACCCTAAAACACTTGGACTGGTCCTTTTCGGCATTTGTGTTTTCCAGATTTTAATGTTCTTTGATAATCAAAGCTCACCGACGACTAGTTTGTATCCGAAACCCTAAAATACAAAGATGAAACCCTAACATACAAAGCATGTTCATCATTTAAATACCGACTCGATTCGATTCTCCTGGAATGTGGGTTTCATAAATTTCATGCTCAGGGCCCAGAAGTTTCTGATTACCCTCTGCAATTTCCTTGGTTGATGGGAATTTCTGATAATTCCAAACAAAATGAAACTGAACAGAACAGAGAATAGTGCTGTATTTTTAACATAGAGGAACAGGGTTTTCCACACACCAAAAAAAAACTTTGTATTCATTAACAAGACTGCTGTTACAAAAGATTCTTCCTCTATCAGAGGATTACCACATGCCTACTTCAAAGGCAGTTCCAAAAAAAAAACTTCACTGTCTCTCTTGAAAATTTAACACACCCTGTCTTTGCACTGAGAAAAAAAATAACACTACTTTGTGTGAAATTTTTCTTTACCCCCTTCGCGCTGCTACGTACTGGGTTTTCCTTCTCAAAAAAAATTACATTCACGCGCTACTGTGCTTCACATATTACATATTCTACAACAAAAAAAACATTACATAGCATAGTCAACGGACAAAAAAACAAAACTAATACGTTTTTACTTTTCCATACTCTTGTGTAAAAAATATTAAAGACTTTACCAACTGCCGTAAGTTTATATTAATTGCATTCAATATGGTGGTCAGCCAATATCGCACGGAAGATCTTTTGGGCTCGGAGGTCCTCCCGATAACAACATAAAAACGTGTGCCTCTGCTCCCTTAACTGTAGATCTGCCCCAAAGTAATCAGATGATTGTTTGCAATTCCCTGGAGGTCCCTTCTTGTTGAAATTTACGCATTAGGGAATGGTGGCTTTCAAAAAGTTGTTGTGGCCACGTGTCAGATGGTGTACATGGTCGCTGCCCCCCCGGGAAATACCAGCTTTTGGGAAAAGCGGTGCGGGGGATAAACTGGCGGTTTTGACCTGCACGGTAGTTGAAATTACCATTTCAACACTCCTCTTTAATTTCAATTGCTGGGTTATCAGTCATACCCAGACATTTCCTAAAAAACTCAAAACTTTTCTGCCCCAATTGTTTGTTCAGAATATCTGCAACCTGCTCCTGAGTTTTGCAGTGTTTTAAAACAATTTCTCCATTGTTTACCAATTCCTTGATGTAATGTAACTTTATGTCAATGTGTTTCGTTCTCTTATGAAACACAGAATTCTTGGATAATATAGCTGAGCTATTGTCACAAAAAATCACAGTTCCTTTTGCTTGCTCTTGGCATAAACTCCTTAACATCATTTTCATTCAAATTGCTTGACACACTGCTGCTGTAGCTGCCACATCTTCTGCCTCTGCTGTAGACAATGCTACAATAGGCTGTTTTTTAGAAGCCCATGAAATGGCTCCTGAAACCATGTGAAAAACATAACCGGATGTGCTTTTCCGATCATCTACACTTCCAGCCCAATCACTATCAGTGTATCCAATTAAATCTGAACATTCTAAAGTAGTATATAAAATGTCAAACCTTTTAGTACCTTTAACATACCTCAGAATCCTTTTTGTTGCCTACGAATGTGCTTCTTTTGGCCTCTCCATGAATCTGGAAATTAAACTAACAGCATACATTATGTCCGGCCTAGTTGCAGTCAAATACATGAGGCTGTCAACTATGCTCTTGTACAAACTAGGATCAAAATCCTTGTTGCTGTCCTTTTTGCTGAGTTTTAATCCCATCACTGTGGGAGTGATTGTTGCTTTACTCTCCTGCATATTGAATCTTTCCAACACTTCATTAACATATTTCGCTTGTGAGATAAAAATCCCATTTCCATTTTATTCTACTTCTCTTCCTAAGAAGTATCTCAGCAAACCCATGTCAGTCATTTCAAATTCTTCTTTCATAACTGTTTTGAAATTTTCAATAAGATAATCATCATTACCTGTGAAAATAACATCATCAACATATAACAAAACAATTAGTATTTTACCATCCTTTTTTTTTATGTAGAGGGTGGGTTCTCCCTCACACTTTTCAAAACCATTTTCTAGTAGATAAGAATCTATCCTACTGTACCACGCTCTTGCTGCTTGCTTCAGCCCATAAAGAGCTTTCTTCAATTTGCACACTTTGTTCTCTTGACCTTTCTTTTCATAGCCTAGAGGTTTTTCAATGTAAACCTCTTCCATTAACACTCCATTTAGGAATGCTGGCTTCACGTCCATTTGGTAAACTTTCCACTTGTTTTGTGCTGCTATGGACAACACTGCTCTCATTGTTTCCATTCTAGCAATCGGTGCAAAAGTTTCCTCATAGTCTCTCCCATACTGCTACTTATATCCTTTGACAACCAGTGTTGCCTTGTGTCTTTCTATTTTGCCTTCACCATTACTCTTGGTCTTGTAGACCCATTTAACTCCAATGACTTCCTTTCCTTTTGGTAGTTCAACTAAATCCCATGTCTTGTTTCTTTCTATGGCATTGATCTCCTCATCCATAACTTCTATCTATTTCCTATCCTTAATTGCTTCTTCGAAATGAACAAGGTCATCAACATGACAATATAAAGCAAACAAAGAGTTCATACCATCATTTGTTGCCTCTTGTTCATAAATGTCACTTAAATTTATGAACTTCTTACCTTTTTCATTTGGTGTACAAGTTCTTGAAGAAGCACTTGAATTTCCTCCTTGTGATGTGCTTGGAGAAGCACTTTCATTTCTCCTCAAGGGTGTCTTTTGCTACCCTTGTGTTGGTGCTGCTGTTTGGGGATTTATTTCAGCCATCTCTTCATCATCTTCATCATGTGACAAAGAGTTTTTAACATTCACTGTCTTCTCTATGCTTCCATCCCAAGCTTCCTCCTCAATGAACTGAACATCTCTACTCACAATACGCTTCTTGGTGGATGGGTTATACAATCTATAAGCTTTGGATTCCTCACTGTATCCAATGAAAATACATTTCTCCCCTTTGCTGTCCAACTTCTTCCTTAGTTGATCTGGAATGTGTACATAAGCCACACATCCAAAAACTTTCATGTGGGAGACTCCTTGCTTTGTCCCACTCTATGCTTCTTCCGGCACTCTGTTCATGACTACTTTTGTAGAGCATCTATTCAACATGTATGCTACACAATGTATAGCTTCAGCCCAATAATCATTTGGCAAATGCTTCGTCTTTAACATACTCCTCGCCATATCCATGATTGTCCTATTCTTCCTGTCGGCAACTCCATTTTGCTGCGGAGTGTACCTAGTGATAAACTGCTTATGAATTCCATTTTCTCTACAAAAATGTAGAAATTCTTTGGAGATATACTCACCTCCTCTATCAGTTCTTAGAACTTTGATATGCAGCCCACTTTGGTTTTCTACAAGTCCTTTGAAATTGCAAAATCTTTTAAACACTTCACTTTTGTTCTTCAGGAAATAAACCCAAGTTTTTCTAGTAAAATCATCAATAAATGTTAGTATGTAGTGGCTGTCTGCAAGTGATGGAGTTTGCATCAGTCCACATAAATATGAGTGGACAATCTCTAAGAGTTCTTTTGCCTTGATGCTTTTCCCAAATGGAAAACTTTCTCTATGTTGTTTCCCCAAGATACAACCTTCACAAAGGCTGTCTGGTTTCTCTACCAATGGTAATCCTCTTACCATTCCTTTTCTATGCAACAAGTTAAGACCTCCAAAGTTGAGATGTCCAAATCTCAAATGCCACAACCAATTTTCATCTTTTGGTTTGCTTTGGAAAGCCTCTTGTGTCACTGCTGCTATTTCTTCTTTATTTTTTAAATCTGCTTTCATTCTGAGAGGGAACATCCTGTTCCTTGTCATCTTCACTTCAGCAATATATTGTTTGCTAGGTGTTTTTTCCATGATGGTGCATACATCATTCACAAAGAAAACATTGTACCCCTTTTGAACAAGTTATTCAATACTTAAGAGGTTACATTTCATTCCAGGAACATAATAAACATCTGCTATGGTTTTCTTTTCACCTTTCTTTGTTAAGACATTTACTTCTACTTTTCCCGTAATAGAAACTTTATTTTTAGTCCCTAGTGTGACTTGTGACTTCACACTCTGATCTAACATAGAAAACAGGGCTACGTTTCCTGTCATATGGTTGCCGCAACCGAAGTCTAGAAACCATACATCTTCACTTTTTTCTTCAGCCATATTACAAGCTAAAAACAAATTATTTTGGCTGATATTTTCTCTAGTGAAATTTTCACTAGTTCTATTATTCATATCATGCTGCTTCTTCCTACATTCATTTGCATAATGCCCATATTTTTTACAATAGTGACATTGGACATTGTATTTATCATACCTTTGTCTTTGAGCATGGTGTTGTCCACTTTGTTGGCTGCTGCCTTGGCCTTGGTTCTGATTTGGATTGCTGCCTCTTCCTTGAGCATTTGCTGGATTGTTTCTTCCACCTCTGTTTTGGCTTCTGCCTCTTCCTCTCTTGTTTCCTCTGCCTTGACCTCTTTCTCTTCCAAAGAACATCTGGGTCTTAAAGGCATGTTCTAGAGATGAGTTTTCATTCTTACTCAATCTTTGCTCATGTGTTATCAGTGATGCATGTACTTCATCAACTGAGAAGTTTGTGAGATCCTTTGTCTCTTCTATGGTGGTGAAAATCACATCGAACCTTGAGGGTAGGATCCTCAATAGTTTCTCCACAATCCTCCTTTCTTTAAGAATCTCTCCATGAGACCTTATCTGTGTGACTGGACCAATCACATGTGTGAAGAATGAGTCAATATTATCTGATTCCTTCATGCAGAGAGTCTCAAAATATCTCCTCAAAAACTGTAGTTTTGCTGTCTTCACTTTCTCCATGCCTTGATAGGCTATCTTGAGAGTTTACCATGCTTCTTTGGATCTCTTAGCTACTGCTATCCTTGGAAACACACTCTCATGCATTGCTTGATACAAAAAGTAGAGGGCTTTAGAATCCTTCTTCTTATTGCTCTTCAACAGATCTTTCTCTACCTGAGTTAGATTATTAAACTCATTTTCATCTGCTGGTTCTTCAAAACCATCCTCAACAAATTCCCATAAGTCTTGGGAAGCAAGCAAAGCTTTCATAGTTATTTCCCAATAGTCATAGTTTTTTCCATTAAATTGTGGGAGTTGGGTATTACAGATACCCATGCTAGTGCTGGCTCCAGCCATTCTTGCACTCTTAACTATGCTTCAAAATACTTGACTGTCCTCAACAGTAACACAAAAAAAAACTGATCTTGAGAAATACCTTGGATTCTTTCTTGACTGAGTCTTCACTCTACTGGAGAAACTGCTGCAACAAGAAATCTTTCCTTCAACTTCTTTGACACCTTCAAAGAGCCTGGACAAGCTCTGATACCATGATGGGAATTTCTGATAATTCCAAACAAAATGAAACTAAACAGAACAGAGAATAGTGCTCTGTTTTTAACACAGAGGAACAGGGTTTTCCACACACCAAAAAAAAACTTTGTATTCATTAACAAGACTGCTATTACAAAAGATTCTTCCTCTATCAGAGGGATTACAACATGCCTGCTTCAGAGGCAGTTCCAAAAAAAAACTTCATTGTCTCTCTTGCAAATTTAACACACCCTGTCTTTGCACTGAGAAAAAAAATAACACTACTCTGTGTGAAATTTTTCTTTACCCCCTTCGCGCTGCTGCGTATTGGGTTTTCCTTCTCAAAAAAAATTACATTCATGCGCTGCTGCGCTTCACATATTACATATTCCAAAACAAAAAAAACATTACATAGCATAGTCAACATACAAAAAAAACAAAACTAATACGTTTTTACTTTTATATTAAAGACTTTACCAACTGCCGTAAGTTTATATTAATTGCATTCAATATGGTGGCCGGCCAATATCGCACGAAAGATCTTTTGGGCTTGGAGGTCGTCCTGATAACAACATAAAAACATGTGCCGCTGCTCCCTTAACAGTAGATCTGCCCCAAAGTAATCGGAAAGCTATTTGCAATTCCCCGGAGGTCCCTTCTTGCTGAAATTTACGCATCGGGGAATGGTGATTTTGAAAAAATTGTTGTGGCCATGTGTTAGATGGTGTACATGCTTGCTGCCTCCCTGGGAAATACTAGCTTTCCGCAAAAGCGGTGCGGGGGATAAACTGCCGGTTTTGACTTGCACGACAGTTGAAATTACCATTTCAACATTCCCAATGGAGAAATCCAAGTCACAAACCTTAGCATTCGTTTCTCTGTTACTACTGATGTCCTTAAACTCATGCCATGGACAGAAGATAGCACAATGTGTAGAACAAGAGCGTGTTGCCTTATTGGCTTTCAAAGTTGGTATCGTGGAGGATCCGAGCGGAGCTCTTAAATCATGGACGGGAAATGATTGCTGCAAATGGAAGGGTGTGTCCTGCGATAACAATGGCGGTTGGGTGGTGAGCCTCATTCTTGATGGGGATCCCATGGGCACAGGCAACACTAGCGTTTACATGAGTGGAAGCATATCAGAATCCATCAGGAACCTGTCATACCTTTGCACCTTTACCCTTATGAGGTGGAAAAATATAGGTTGAATAATTCTAGCTTCTATTTCTCGCCTTTCAGCCTTGAAGCCTTGAACCATCTTACTCTGGATAACAACAAACTCACCGGTTCCATTCCTTCTGACATTGGCCAACTTCTCAGTCTACAGTCATTGTCTCTCACCAGGAACTTGGTTGCCGGTCCTATTCCGGAATCCATTGGAAATCTACAAAATTTAACTTCTTTGTACTTGGATTCGAATCGGCTCTCTGGTTTCATTCCATCAAGCATTGGAAATCTGAGACTCCTGTCCATGTTGACCATGAACAACAATATGCTCTCGGGTCCCATTCTAGACTGCAGGGGAAATCTGAAGCAGCTAACAACGCTACACATACAAAATAATTTGCTGACGGGTAAGATTCCATCCTCGTTAGGAAATATGTCAATTCTTGCAGATCTATTGCCAAGTAACAACCGTTTGAGTGGAAGCATTCCAGAATCACTGGGTTTGTTGAGCACTAATTTTTATAAATTGGCTTTGGATCAGAATCTATTGACAGGATATATTCCAGCGTCCTTAACGAAGTTAACATCTCTTATAACCATTGATCTGTCCCAAAACAAAATCACCGGGAATATCCACTGTATTCCTGAGTCCTCCTAGCTTCAAACCCTTGTTCTGAACAAAAATAGCCTATCTGGTGACATCCCCAACTGCTTAGGCAATCATCCAAAAATCCACTCGCTGCAGTTATCGTTCAACAATTTCGTAGGCCAACTACCCAATTCTTTTGGCGGGAATTCAAGCCTGGATTTTCTTCACATTTCAAACAATAATCTTACTAGTAGCATACCCAAATCACTGGGTGATATGCCAAATCTGGAATTCCTTGATCTGTCAAATAATCAACTAAAGGGAACCATTCCGGAGAAGATGGTCCAACTAAGGGGTCTGAGTGAGTTGAATTTGAGCTTCAACCGTCTGTGTGGCATGATTCCATGAGGGGAACCGTTGGATTCATTCCCTGCTTCTACATACAGCCAGAATGCCTATCTCTGTGGTTCGCCTCTTCCTCCTTGTCGTTCAGCTTGAAGGGCGCATGGATTAGTTTGCATGCCAAAATTTGAGATTGTATAATGAGATTCATTACTAAATAAGGCTGTCATTATCGCAACAATCTTGTTTTGAATTTAGGGAATGTTGTCTTTTATTTTATTATGATATTTTATTAATTAAAATAATGTGTATTTTAAGCAAATACTATTTCGTTGCCCTGGGTACGAAAATATTAAGCGGCTGCTTTTTGTAGCGTTTAGTTTTTATGATGGTGATTATTCATTTAAATTTTATTTGATATTTTGGGCATGGGAGCTATTTATAAAGAATAATACTTATTCAGTAGATACAAATTTATCTTATTCCTATATTTAGTTATCAATGACAAATTAGAAAAAAAGGACTATAAAAAATAATGAGACATAGCAAATTTATATATATATATATATATATATATATATATATATATATATATATATATATATATATATATATATATATATATATATATATATATATATATATATATATATATATATATATATATATAAAGTATTGAGATAAGTACATATATTATTGTATTCCGAATCGGTCATAAAAACTATTGCTTTACCCTAAAGCTATGATGTATCCATGAAAAGCTATAAACATATTCCAAAATTGATACTCTCTTAAAAAAATTTATAAGATGTTGATATGTATATTTAGTTATGCCCACATGGGGAGAAATTTGTGAATAACTTTATTAAACTCTTGCATTTTTCACTCACCATAAGCGAGTGTTAATTTTTTTTGGAAAGATCATCAATTTCTTACTTTTGTTACGAAAAATATAGATATGAGAAAGATAAATAAGTAAGATATGAGAAAGATGAATAAGTAAATTTACTTGATTTGATCAAAATGTTATGATATCGGCACATAAATTTGTGATTCTTCAAACTAGTTTTCCATTAAGTCAATTTATTACGTTCATGGATTCTTCATAGACATAGATCTTAGAAATATGTAGATGCTCAACAAGTTGCAAAAAGAGCTTTATTTAAAAAAAATTACATAATTATTTGTGGAGTTTCCAATACTACATGAGAAAAAGAAATATTGTGAGAGAGAAATATAGTCTTCCACCAAAACCTCCCATGGAAGGGGAAAGTTGTATAATCCATCAAAGTAGGCCCATGAATTATATTTTTTTGATGTCCTATCTATCATGACTAGGTGAGTGTAATACTTAAGCTGTTTAAAGCCACTCTTATGATTCATTTTAATTTTATTTGATATTTTTGAGGACTCGAATTATTTATATGGAACAATATCTGTATTATGTGATTTCTTTTGATTCATTTTTATTTTATTTGATATTTTAAGGACTCGAAATAATTTATATAGATTAATATCTATATTATGTGATTTTAAGTTTAAGACGAGTCAACTTATTATTGTTTTTATTTAACCTTCAAAATAATTTTAACGTATATACTACATATACACAATTAAAAATATATTTATATCAAATTGATAATCAATATCTATTAAATTAAAAATATATACATACATATATATATATATATATATATATATATATATATATATATATATATATATAGAGCAACTCACTCGCGTGATGTTAAGGGCAATTGCGCCATATATGAGCTAAAAAAATATTTTAAATCTCTACATGAACAAATAAAAGACACATTTAGAATATAAAATTGTTATTCAAATATGTATTATATATGTATATATATATATATATATTATATATATATAATATATATATATATATATATATATATATATAATGATTATGACTAATGTATCTTAAGATTTATATGGTTTAGGTAATTTTAAGTACGTTAAGAGATTAAATTGTAATATTTTATTTCTATGTTCATAAAGAAGTGAGAATTGTTTCTAATTTAGTTTTGTTGAGTTAAAAGATCAAAAAGGTTGGTAATATGACAAATATTCTGAAAATTATAGAGAAAGTGACTATAAGATGGACAATCTAAGCAAAAAAAAAATTCACCTTCCCATGGTGTTTTAGGAATCGAGCAATGCCTGGTTTTACTATGAAGCTTGTGAAATGTAACTCTAATCTTGGAAAAGTTTGCTTTATTCTTAACAATAGTTAAGACAAAGAGATAACTGTGGTTTTAGAGATTGGGGTTGATCACCTCCTTATAATATTGTAGTTTCTTTTTTCCCTCCAACTCTTTATTTACTCACAATTCTTCCTTAAATTTGGCACTAATAATATTTTTAATATTATCTTAATTTTGTAAGAGCATATCCTCCCTTATTCTCCAATTGTCTAGCCAAGATTGGGATCCATATGTCACCGCCACTTGAGTGTGGGTTACCTGGCACCCATGAAACTGATGTGAAATATATTTGGAGGGGATAAGAGGAAGTAATAAAGAAGGAGATATGTAGAACTGATGACTAGGTAAACCAAGATATTCGTTTCATTTTGTATGAGGGGATTATGGTCTCCTTTAAAGTTGTTGCTTAAGAAATATTAGGTTGGAGCCTGTTGAGGTAGGAGCCTCTTTTGGTTTTTATCCCGCATAAAACATATGGGAATTGGATATTCCATGCATGTTGTAGCTTGCAGAAAAGTTGAGGTAGAAGTCTCTTATAGGTTGGAGTATAAAGAAAATCAAATGTAGTAAGGGTGTAGGAGCTTGCCTTTGCATCACAACAATAAAAAACTCATGGTTTTCTCCCTTTATGGGTTTCCACTTATATCTAGTGTCCATATGTGTTGTTATTATGTATTTATGTGATGTTTTTGGTTTACTTATTCTTTTTTGTTTGCATATTAAATATGTGAGTCATTATATTTCAATCTGCTTGTTTATTTCTTTAGTTAATGAGATTAAAGCAAATCAAATTAATGTCAATGAATGTACTAAGTTGATTCAACCCCCATATCATTTTATTCAAGTTTTCATCAATTGGTATTACGGTCGGTTCCTTATCTGTAAGCCTAACATGTTGAAGGTAGATTTGGTGAAGTCATGGATTATCAAGGTGGACATGTGCTAAGTGAAACACACTTTCATGAATGCAGAGATAAGTAAAATATGAACTTATATGTTATGGACCTGGTGTACAGAAACTATTATGTGATGATTATTATAAGGATTCTCCCTCTGCGCAAGAGAAACAGTGGAATGCTAAGGAAAAATGTGTTATGCATAATAATATTCATAATAAGGATCTTGATACAATAATAGATTTAAATTCTTCTAAAGAAATATGGGATAGTTTGCAGCTCATTCATGAAGGAGAGACTACTAGCGCTAATACAAAAAAAGAGAAGAGAAAGAAGAAGAAGAAAAATCTCTTTAAAAAGGAAAGTGTTCAGTCAAATGAGGTCTATGTTAGTGTGAACCGACCTGATTTCCAAGAAGAAAATATAGTTGAAGAACAAGCTAATCTTGGCATAGCCTTGACTCAAATAGAAAGATTGAAGAATGAAACCAAAGACTTTAATAAACTTATGCAGATATGTGATGAGAGAGAGCATGAGTACAAGGAATAAATTGTTAATGTGAAGACACAAATTGAAGAGGCAAGGAGAATAGAAAGGATGATGAGTAGAAAGCTAAAGGAGAAAGAGGTACAATGTGAAAGACTAGAGTCTGAGATCTATTCAACTAGAAGAGGAGGTTGTCTCCATAAAGAACTCAAAAAAATGAAACCATAAAGGATAATGAGGTAGCACTAAATATACATGCATAACAAGAAGGTAGATAAAACAAGATTTGTAAAGAAGAAAACAAAAAAAAGAGGCAACATCAAGAGTGAAAGAATGATATGAAGAAATGGTTATTTGGAAAAATTTCACTTGCTACTTGAGATAAATTGAGAAAAATTGGAAGATCTCAAAAGGATATTATTTTCTCCTTCGACATATATCAACTGTTTTTCTTGCTATAACCTGGACATGTTGAAGGAGAATATAAGACAAAGAAAATATTGAATTCATTTACTTCGTACACAAATCATTTTTATGGTTATTTTTGTCTATGCAATGAATTTGGACATAGAGCTATCGAATGAAAAATGTGTGTCAGGAAAGGTAGAAATGACTCAAGGATGTTAGAAAATCAAAAAGGTAGAAAGATTTTCTTATTCTTGATAATTACTTGTGATGTTCTTGATCTTTTATTACGATTATTTATATCTTATCTTTTAGTTAATCAAGAAATTACCAAAGTGAAAGAACATAAAACAATGGACACCAAATGTAGGAGCTATGCCAGGGAAAAACCCCCCTCTAGGGGAAAACTCAGTCAAAATTCTATTCCTTTCAGTAGTATTCTTTGAGACTCTTCACCCTAGACAAATACCAAACCTTCACTCCACATCAATTTAGCCTCCCAGATCTTGGACCTCTCTTCCAACAACTTTGACTATGTAGCATCTTTCAACATCAGGCATCTTCCGACATCAACAAAATTTGAAAGACTTTGATCTCCTAATCTAGGGCTTGAAACAAAGAGAGAGAGAGAGAGAGAGAGGAGAGAGAGAGAGAGAGAGAGAGAGAGAGAGAGAGAGAGAGAGAGAGAGAGAGAGAGAGAGAGAGATGCACCAAAATTTTATTTTTCTTCTTCTCCTTAAACTCCACCCAACTCACACTTGCTTTGGCTTCCCATATTCATACTTCACACTTCCCAGCTTCCTTAGAGATATCAAAATTGCTTGGGATGAAGTGATCCAAATGAATTCGAGTTTCTTGTATTTGTGAGTTTCATGTCAGGTCTAATTACTGTCCTTAGTCCGACTTGATCTCTTCTAGGCTGAACTTTATGTGGAATTTGGATTTTCCTCTTGAGAATGCCTTCATCAAGATGTCATCATCTTGCTCCTCGGTTGGAATGTACTGTAGCAAGATAATTCTCATATGCACACAGTGTCGCAAAAGATGATATCATATATCAATGTTCTTAGACCCAACATGAAATTCCAGGTTATTACAGAGATTAATGTAACTATGATTATCACAATATATCATTGTCAGATCCATCTCCTGACTGAAAATACCCACTTGTATTTTCCTCATCCACATGGCCTCACATACTACTTCACTTGTAGCCATGTATTCAGCCTCTATTGAATTGAGTGCCACAAACACCACAAGCTGCTCGTAAATGGTAGTATGAATCTCTTCACCTGAATTGGCATTCTCCTTACTCCAATTTGTAGTTAGAGATGTTTCCATGGGCTTACAATTCTCCATGCGAAATCTCTAAAGTATTTCATAGCCATACTTCCCCTCGAATGCAAACAATTGACAAACACCTTGCCACACTTCCAGCCCGGGGAGGTAATGCATTAATCCCATGTATTTCATCTCAAATTCCCTTGCAATATCCTCTTTGCAAGAGCATACCAGCTTCTCATCACCTTTCAATATTAAATCATCAACACAAAAAACAAGAATAAGCAACTCACCATCTATGACAATGTGATGGAGGTTCACATATTCTTCACATTTTTTAAATCCCAATCCAATGAGATAACTGTCAATCTGAGTGTACCATGCTCGGGGCGCCTATTTGAGACCACACAATGCTTTCCTAAGTCTACACAGATGTTACTCCTCATTGTATGCTGCAAATCCTTATGGTTGCTCTATGTAAATTTCCTCCTCAATAACACCATCAAGAAAGTTGGTCTTCACATCCATATGGTGGATATTCCACCCCATCTGCATAGATAATGCAAGAATTAATATGATGGAGGAATACGATGCCACAACGGAAAATGTTTCCTCATAGTCAACTCCCTCTACCTTAGAAAATCCGTTGGCCACAAATCTTACATTTTACTTCTCGATGCTCCCATTAGCTGCATGTTCACTTTATAGATCCATCTAGAACCAACCATTGATTTCCCTTCTGGTCTTGACACCACTTGCCATACGTTTTTCTTCATGATGGATTCATATTATTCCAACATGGCATCAACCCAAACAGATTGAGAAATTGCTTCCTCAAATGAAGAAGGCTCTAACTCAATGAGTTCTATCGTGAGATCCATGTAACTAGTGTATGTCTGAGGTTACCTCCTCTGCTTATGTTGTGATGCAAGGGCTCCCATATTCTCCCTAGAATCTTGAAACAATATATCTTCTTATTTGGTTCTCTTTCTCGCTTCTCTCGATGTTTCTAGTTGAGTGGGTGTCTCCATTCGACCCCCTCTATGCTCCTCCATTTGTGGTTGCTCCATAACTTCCTAATGCTCATCCTGCAGCTCCTCCTTTAGAGATATAAGCCCTTACTGCAATGGGATACTGAGATTTCATTCCAGAGATAACCTCATAGCCTTCTCCTCATCAAATGTGACGTCTCTCCTCACCATTGTCATCCTCAGTGAATAAATATACACCGGGTAATTATGTGGAGTTTTGATGTTTCCTACAAAAACTCCCAACTCTATTGGAGGCTCAAGTTTCCTCCTTTAATCCTTGGAGACATGAGAATAAAATGAAGCTCCAAAAATTTTGACACGATACACATCAGGATTTCTCCCAGAGAAGGCTTCCTCCAGTGTGATCATACCAACTATTTTATTAGGACTCTAGTTTTACAAGTGGATTGTTGTGTTACATACTTCTGCCCATATATACAATGGAAGCCCTTGATCATGTACCATCACTCTTGCACCTCCAACTATGATCCTATTATTCCCCTTAACAACCACATTTTGTTTTGAGTTATGGGTTGCTATCAGTTCCCTTCGAATACCTTCTTTGGCACAGAAATAATTGAACGCATTAGAAACAAATTCACCTCCATTGTCACTCATGAGAGCCTTCACTTTCTTCCCATTCTCCTTCTCAGTTAATGCCTTGAATTTTACGGATTTTGAGAATACATCATCCTTCTTCTGCATGAAGAGAATCCAACATTTTCTAGAGAAATCATCAATAAAAATTACATAGTATATATGTTTTGTTGTGGAGGTTGTAGCTAATGGTCCACAAAAATCACAATAGACTCACCCCAAGATTGCATCTTCTATATTATCTCATCCATGGAATGTGGCCTTGACATATTTCCCCAATGTTCAACCCTTTCACACATCCTGCTAGTCAAAGGAGCCTTTAGGGATATTGGTGGTAATTTGTTGCATAGTTTTTAAGGCACCATAGTGTAGATGACCCAATCTCTTGTGCCAAAGTTCCCCAACATCTTTTATGCCTTGTTTTTCAATTTAGAACAATCTCCCACATTAAGTTTATATAGGTTCGTCATTCTAACTATAATTTTCTTCACTTTCCCGATAGCTATGTGTCTTAGAAAGTCTTTCCCTTTATTGAAAATAACATCATAGACTCTATCCTCCAATACTGCTACAAAGATCCCGTTCTTCTTTAGCCGAGCTACAAACAAAACATATTTGAGGTGAAGATGGGAGGCTTTCTCCCTCTCAAAGGTCACAATACCAATACCTGTAGCAATGTACTTCCCTTCATCCACCAATTCAATATGGATCTAGAGATCCTTCTCCTCTAGGCTACTGAAAAATCCCTTACACCCTAAATATAATTAAAATTTTATATTTTTTTGTAAAAATATTGTTATTTTCAACCATTGACATTCTTCTCATTGATGGGAAAGGATACGTAATGAGGAACAACGAAGGAGTAACAAAGGAAAGGAGTAGTAGCAATAAACATTAAAGGAGAAGCAGCAAGGAACAACAAAGGAGTAGTAGCAAGGAGCACGAAAGGCAAAAAAACAAGGCAATGTATGCATTAATGAATAGGATCAACAATGCAAAGGAGCGGAAGGAGAATGGTATGGCATAGGTGAATGAGGAGGTTGTTGCATTTGGGTATATTTGTGTTGATGGCTTGATGTTTATGTTGATGGCCTTGATAAGTCATGATGATCGGATGCAATGCAAGGTGAACGCATAAAGGATTTGTGATACACATGTTAAAATTCTTGGATACTGTTGCAGTGATTGCTATGTTGAAGAATTTGTTGTGATGTTAAATTTTTGTTGAGCTGAATTATTGTGATGCAAGAAAAGGCAAGACTCCGTGATAGCAAAGGAAATACTCCACGAAAACAAAAACAAGCCAAGACTCAAGTTTGTTGAGGAAATTGCATGAAGAAAAGATGGCTTTGATTATATAGATGGATTTGGAGAGTGATTGTTGCATACATATGGCTTGTATTTTTTCATAGGTTGTGTGCATATTATCTGCATTGGAGAGTGCTTGCAGTGTGTTCGTGTGTTGTGATGTTATAATATTGCTTTTGGCATTATGTTGATATTGGTGTACCTAATCATTATAGATGGCTGAGATAATATTTGGTGGAGCACTTATTTATGTTCTAATATTCAAAATATGAAGAGTTTGGAAACGAATGAGTGGAAGGGAAAGAGTCAATAATGTTCACTTCATATTCATATGTGGAATACAAATAGCCAAAAAACTTTCTTTATAGAATATGTTGTTTTTGGAAGCCAAAGATGATGAGAGAGTTACAGAGCATATGAGGGCTAAGCGTTTGTGGGTTACCTGGCACACATGAAACTGATGTGAAATACATTTGAAGGGGATAAGAGGAAGTAATAAAGAAGGAGATATGTAGAATTGATGACCAAGTAAACCAACATATCCTTTTCATTTTGTATGAGGGGATTATGGTCACCTTTAAAGTTGTTGCTTAAGAAATATTAGGCTGGAGCCTATTGAGGTAGGAGCCTCTTGTGGTTTGTATCTTGCATAAAACATATGGGATTTGGATATTCCATGCATGTTGTAGCTTGAAAAAGAGTTGAGGTAGAAGTCTCCTGTAGGTTGGAGCCTAAAGAAAATCAAATGTAGTAAGGGAGTAGGAGCTTGCCTTTGCATCACAATAATAAAAGACTCACAGTTTTCTCGCTTTATGGGTTTCCACTTATATCTAGTGTCCATATGTGTTGTTATTATGTATTTATGTGATGTTTTTGGTTTACTTATTATTTTTTGTTTGCATATTAAATATGTCAGTCATTATATTTCAATCTGCTCATTTATTGGTTTAGTTAATGAGCTTAAAGCAAATCAAATTAATGTCCATGAATGTACTAAATTGATTCAACCCCCCCATCATTTTATTCAAGTTTTCATCAATTGGTATTACAGTCGGTTCCTTATCTGTAAGCCTAACATATTGAAGGTAGATTTGGTGAAGTCATGGATTATCAAAATGGACATGTGCTAAGTGAAACACACTTTCATGAATGCAGAGATAAGTAAAATATGAACTAATATTTATGGACCTGGTGTAGGGAAACTATTATGTGATGATTACTATAAAGACTCTCCCTCTGCGCAAGAGAAATAGTGGAATGCTAAGGAAAAATGTGTTATGTATAATAATATTCATAATAAGGAACTTGATACAATAATAGAATTAAATTCTTATAAATAAATATGGGATAGGTTGTAGCTCATTCATGAAGGAGAGACTAGTAGCGCTAATACAAAAAAAGAGAAGAGAAATAAAGAATAAGAAAAATCTCTATCAAAAGGAAAGTGTTCAGTCAAATGAGGTCTATGCTAGTGTGAATTGACCTGATTTCCAAGAAGAAAATATAGTTGAAGAACAAGCTAATCTTGGCATAGCCTTTACTCAAATAGAAAGATTGAAGAATGAAACCAAAGACTGGAATAAACTTATGCAGGTATTGGATGGGAGAGAGCATGAGTACAAGGAATAAATTGTTAATGTGAAGACAGAAATTGAAGAGGCAAGGAGAATAGAAAGGATGATGAATAGAAAGCTAAAGGAGAAAGAGGTACAATGTGAAAGATTAGAGTCTGAGATCTGTTCAACTAGAATAGATTTAGAATAAAAGGAAAAGTTGTGTAAGCAGTTAGAAGAGGAGGTTGTCTCCATAAAGAACTCAAAAAAATGCAACCATAAAGGATAATGAGGTAGCACTAAATATACCTGCATAACAAGAAGGTAGATAAAACAAAATTTGTAAAGAAGAAAACAAAAAAAAGAGGCAACATCAAGAGTGAAAGAATGATATGAAGAAATGGTTATTTGGAAAAATTTCACTTTCTACGCCAGATAAATTGAGAAAAATTGGAGGATCTCAAAAGGATATTATTTTCTCCTTTGACAGATATCAACTATTTTTCTTGCTATGAACCTGGACATGTTGAAGGAGAATGTAAGAGAAATAAAATAATGAATTCATTTACTTCGTACACAAATCATTTTTATGGTTATTGTTATCTATGCAATGAATTTGTACATAGAGCTATCGAATGCAAAATGTATGTGAAAAAAAGTAGAAATGACTCAATGATGTTAGAAAATCAGAAAGGCAGAAAGATTTTCTTATTCCTTATAATTACTTGTGATGTTCTTGATTTTTTATTACAATTATTTATATCTTATCTTTTAGTTAATCAAGAAATTACCAAAGCGAAAGAACATAAAACAATGGACACCAGATGTAGGCACTATGCCAGGCAAAAACCCCCCTCCAGGGGAAAACTCAGTCAAAATTCTATTCCTTTCAATAGTATTCTTTGATACTCTTCACCCTAGACAAATACCAAACCTTCATCCACACCAATTCAACCTCCCAGATCTTGGACCTCTCTTCCAAAAACTTCGACTATGTAGCATCTTTCAGCATCAGGCATCTTCTGACATCAACAAAATTTGAAAGACTTTGATCTCCTAATCGGCTTGAAACAGAGAGAGAGAGAGAGAGAGAGAGAGAGAGAGAGAGAGAGAGAGAGAGATGCACCAAAATTTTATTTTTCTTCTTCTCCTTAGACACCACCCAACTCGCACTTCCTTTGGTTTCCCGAATTCGTACTTCACACTTCCCAGCTTCCTTAGAGATATCGAACTTGCTTTAGATGAAGTGATCCAAATGAATTCGAGTTGCTTGATTTTATGAGTTTCATGTGTGGTCTAATTAGTGTCCTTACGCCGACTTGATCTCTTCTAGGCTGAACTTTATGTGGAGGATACATAAATTACATTTGACTCAATACTTAACATTTTTACATGATTCAAAATCCCAAGAAGGGTCTCTTTAAAAGTACAATGACTCTATTGACTCACAATAAATCGTATAATTCCTTAATGGGGACTTCGACCTGGAACATGGTGACCCAAGCATGAAACCCATGCCTTAATAAGTCACAATAATAATAATAATAATAATAACACTTTTATTTCTTCTTTTCACAAGTGATTATAAGATGACTCAAATACATTAAATGAAGACCGAACCTAGTTACATTTTCCAAATCTCCCTCTTAACTAGGGAGGTATTCATCATATACAAGTACAAGGAAGATCTCAACTATATGAACCATGAATAAATTTAGGCACAGAAATGCCATGGACTATATTCCTAACCAGGGCAATCTATCCATTGGTCTCTTAACAATTTAGGCACTACAATGCCACAGACTAAATTCCTTACCAAGGAAATCTATGCATGAGGGAATAAGGTGGACTCAAGCTTTCAGTCTCCCTTGGTACCATCAAGCTTACTTGCTAACCACCAACCCTAAGATCTAGATGTGTATCCAAAAGAAAAGCTCTATAATTAACACCACATTTTCCAACTTCGGGACCTCTACATGAACACAAAGTTTCGACCATATGTCTTCCCGGGAAATGCTTCACTCATAAATCCTTAACAATGAAAACATATTAATAAGTGTATATTGTTGCTTATTTAAGGAATTTCATTATGTTTTCACTTGGAGCAATGAGGAAATTCTAGGCATTGATGTTGGGTTTATCAAACATGAGATGAAGACATATGATATCAATAAGCCTACTGGGGGAAGGCTATGTCTAATCGATATGAAGAAGGAAAGAAAATGTAGAAAATTTTCTTAATGATGTTTTTATTATTCAATTCCCTTGACCAAATTGGTTGCAAATCCCATCATATTCGAAAACAAACAAGGTGTAATTAAAGTTTGTATTTATTGTAGGGATGTTAACAAAGATTTCAAAAATGATAATTGTATTAGCCCATTCATTGATGAAACTATCAATCAATGTGCTAGTAGTAAATGTCTTCCTTCATGTATGCATTCTCTAACATATAATAATTCTCAAATAAATTCTTAAGAATAAAAAGATTGTGATTATATCCCCTTGGGTAACTTTTTCCATCATAATATGTTATTTATCCTTAAATTGTTGGGGACACTTTCGAGTGGGCCATGTCATATTCTCTTAATGTAACACCGATAATAACCTCATATTATATTGTGAATAGCTCTATTTAGTTGGTAAGTTAAATTTTTTTTTTGGCGTATGTGCCTATGTTAGGTGTTTTGAGCCCAAAGCACAACTAAAGTTAAGGCCCATGTCCCTAAGCACATGTTATAAAGAGTAATAAAAATACTATTTTTGCAGATTAGGTTAGAGACAAGAATGGAGGGATAGAGCTCCATAAGGTGAATTTCACGGGGCAGTGGAACCCATGACTAAGCCTTCACAACATGAAATCCCATAAGTTGGTTAGACATATAAAACCTATATTATGAAGATAGAAGAGATGATGAAGTATTGAGGTTGTGGGGCAAGTAATATTTATTATTAATACTTGGATTGTTTCAAACATGAAAATAAAGAGTTGTCATTTCCTTGTCCCTCTCATTGACCTTGTCCAAATAAACCCATATTTTCTTTGAGTAACCTTAGGAAATGATCTATGAGTAAAATATACTATGTGAAGTTGTCGATTTAAGTAGGAAAGTTACATGTTGGGGAAATTGTGGCTAGTAGATTGGGATTAGGATACATATTTGAAGGTAAGAGTCTAATTGAAACCAACCCTATGACCTCATAATTAGAGATGGAAAACATTATTAAAATTCCACGGCAAAAGTTCCATAGTTGCTTGAGGTAATATTGGAGGTAGAAGGGAAAGTGTTGGGCATAAATTCCCAACATAAGGTTGAGGAAGTGCCCGAGGGCCTTCCAATGGAAGTTGAAAATCCTAAAGCTACCATTTTTTGAAATTTCCAAATTAGTTTGCACTTCAATCCCAAGATGGAGTAGTGGGATGTCATAATGGACTATAGAGTTAGTGAAACAATGCACTCTCTTGGTTGTGTAAGGTGTGTGATGTGGCATTATGGCTCGAAAGGTTTCTAAAGTTGGCACCTAGTATAAAAATTGAATCAATATTTAATGCATGATGAAATTAACTCTAGGAGAGACTTCAACCCTGTCGAGTTAGGCCCCAACTCTAGTGTCACCCGCTATTGACAGTTCTAGAGTACTTTGGCCTGTGGCCGGGAGGAATGTCTAAGCTTTACAATCAATTGGTGATAAATTATGTTCCCAAATATCATGTGTCTAATTCATAGATGTTGTACATTATATGTGTGAACTTATTATGTATGATCATGTAGCAACTTGCTTAATTTAGCATGCACCTGTCAAATCTCACCAATAATTATCTAAGAAAAGATAATCCTCGATATCAACAAATCCTCCTTAAGAGACTTCTTTATCCATAATGCATAAGAGAAGAGAGATAGGAGGAAAGATAAGAGACATATCCACTATGTGCAATGGTCCAAATGTTCAAAATTGATGAGTATGTAGAAGCATAGCCTTGATCATTATTGGCATAACAAACATAAGGGAAATGTTTAAAGATGGAAATTTATTTTTAAATGTACATGTATATCATAGAGTGTCTAACAATGCTTTTTGAAAATTATTCAAAATTTAAGCATTTTTTGTATTTATATAAAATTTTGGTGATGTTTAAAGGAAAAATATTTTTATTCTATAAACTTAGGTTAAACTATTTAAAGAAATAAGAAGAAGATCCATGGTTTTTTGTTTGGAAAAACATGGAGAAAACTTAACCCTATTTTTATCTCATAAAATTGTTTTTTCTTATTATTATTTTAAAATAAAACTTCATAAAGTACATAAATATTTATAAATCACTTAAACCAATTTTCAATATTTACATTTAAAATTTTAAAATTACATATTGTTTTAGATTTAAATTATAAATTTAGAAAGAAAAAATTATCTATAAATTGTTAACAAAATAATAGAATATTATTATTAATATTTCATGGCTAAATAACAAGTTAAATTGAGAAAATATCCTACTCAAACCTTTCTCTTGAAAAAAATTATCCCCATCGAAATGGAAGAACTACCTACATTTCGTGGAACTTTCTTACAATAATGGGTATCAAAGATCTTTGAAGGTGAGTCTATTTGAAACCTTTTATGTTAGAAAATGTAATACACCCATGAACTAGGATAATCTTGTGGACATGGCCATTGTTGGTCCATACATTCTTAGAGAAACAAAATAACAAGCGTAAAAATTAAACAAAATTTGAAGGCTTCCCATGATAGATAGAAAAGCCATGCTCATAAGAATAGGTTAAAAGGGAATTTAAATTTGGTGATCATGACTTCTTAAAAGTGAATACAAAGAAAATTTCATTAAAATTGGGTAGTTATGCAAAGTTGGCAGCTAAATATTGTGGACAATTAGAGATCCTAGAGAGGATTGGTCCAGTCACATATAGGATTACATTGTCAACATCCATGCATATTTGTAATGTGTTTCATACACTATTAGATAAGGGGGGGTTTAAGACAATATTTGAGAAATTTTTTAGGTAAATTGTCTTAACTTAAGACAAAAAAAGCTTGTGTATTTTCTTAGATATTGTCTTTAAGCGAATGTCTCAAAAATTATTGTCTTAAAGATTATTGTCTTAAAAAATATCGTCTTAAAGATTATTGTATTAAAAAATATTGTCTCTATAAAGACAATATATAACACAAGCGTTATTGTCTCTCTGGAGACATTTTCATTTGTATATCTAGAGACAACACTCATATTAGAGACAATATGTCTTTAATACTAGCTATTGTCTCTCTAGAGACGATAAAAAATTTATTTAAAGATCACGTTTGTCTCTTTGAGACAATATAAAAAAATGAATCCAAAAATATATCACCATTGAAATAAATCAATATAAAAAACATTTAATTAAAAATAAAATACGAAATCATTGACAAATTCATGTTAGCGCATAGTCGAATCGAACCACCAACCTCGTTCTTGTAAGGCATACGCTCTTCCATTGAGTTAGAACACTTTAAAGAATTATGTGAAGAGTTATGGAAATACAACAAAAAAATTGCATATTTCAACAGAATTCATGTTGGAACACCCCCTCCTTGTCAACTTTGATAGGTAGAAGTGGTTATTGAAAAGAGTCAATTCCCAATACAAATTTTTGGGAGTGGGATCTAAAGGTCTCTTTTTTTTACTCGCCAAAATTTCATACCCTCGCCCTACTTACAAGTAGCATAAAGTTCAACTGATGTTCCAGCATAAAGCTTAAAGCTCAAATGATGCACCATCTAGTAAAGACTTCTTTTTCTATTTCCTAGAAGGAAATTTCATTGTTGTTTTAGTTATCATGTCATTAGAGTACATAATAACAAGCAACCAATTCGCAACATATGAGGCATAATGACATAAAAACAATACTGACAGAAAATTGCACCCATGTTCAAAAATATTATTCTGAATTCTGAAATCCCTCCCCATGCAATTCCAAAAATGAATTTCCTCAATTCCTTATGTCCCTCTAGTCTTCCACTGCAACTCTTAGATATTCCAAGGCCCAAAAAGTACTAGAGTTGACGAGTGGAAGAAAATTACCACAACATAATAAAGAGATAGATCAGAAGCAAAAATGAGAAATGTTGGAACACCCCCTCCTTGTCAACTTTGATAAGTAGAAGTGGTTATTAGAAAGAGTCAATTCCCAATACAACTTTTTGGGAATGGGATCTAAAGGTCTCTATCTTTTACTTGCCAAAATTTCACACCCTCGCCCTACTTACCAGTAGCATAAACTTCAACTAATGTACCAGCATAAAGGTTAAAGCTCAACTAATGCACCATCTGGTAAAGAATTCTTTTTGGTATATGCTAGATTGTTCTATTTCCTAGAAGGAAATTTCACTGTTGTTTTAGTTCTCATGTCATTAGAGTACATAATAACAAGTCGCCAATTCGCAGCATATGAGGCATAATGACATAAAATGACATAATAACAAGAAGCCAATTTGTGATAGCATATGAGGCATAATGACATAAAAACAATATTGACAGCAAAATAAAACTTTGCACTCATGTTTAGAAATATTATTCTAAACTCTGAAATCCCTCCCGATGCAATTCCAAAAATGAATTTCCTCAATTCCTTATGTTCCTCTAGTCTTCCACTGCAACTCTTAGATATTCCAAGGCCCAAAAAGTACCAGAGTTGACGAGTGGAAGAAAATTACCACAACATAATAGAGAGATAAATCAGAAGCAATGAGAAAGACAATGATATTTCTTGCCATTCACCCTTGCATGATATGACAGATTATATTGTTAAATGGTTCCATGTAAAGTAGCAAGCCTTTTCAGATTATATGTGAACTTCCAATCTCTCCAGAAAAGTTATTATGGATCAAAGTTTGATAAGATCACCCAACAAGTCTGCAACCCATATATTTAATTACAATATTTAGATTAATCATATCCCATAGACAATTCCAAAAGGGTTTATTGCTAGATTTGAGTATCCTTATCATTTTCAAGAATATTTTATACAAGCCCGTTGGCTAGGATCCTACACACAAACTGCCATTTTCATACACTAAGGCACCATGCTTCAATACTCGTATATTTAATTACATATTTAGATTAATCATATCCCATAGACAATTCCAAAAGGGTTTATTGTTAGATTTGAGTATCCTTATCATTTTCAAGAATATTTTATACAAGCCTCTTGGCTAGGATCCTACACACAAACTGTCATTTTCATACACTAAGGCACCATGCTTCAATAGATCTCCTAGATGCTTCACTCATACTCAAACTGAAAGGTAATTCCTGGCTAGGAATAGTCTTTTCCAAATTACTTGCAATAATGCACTCCCTTAAAAGATGCTTACTCTAATTTCTAACAACCTATTTTTAGCTAATCTTCCCATTTTAGCTTATGTTTTTTTTAGTTTATGACCATAGTTAGATACCAAAAAACAACACCACTTGTAAGTTATTATGCTAAGTTTTTCCTTCATCCTTGATGTCTATGATCATAGATTTTACTTCATATGCACCTTGAATTATGTAGTTCTCCTAATGTTCCATTACCACTCATGGTATTACATCATTTAAGTTCTTCTATCTCTTTTTTTCCCACCTACACGCCAAAATCCCCATATGAATTTAACTATCCCATGAGAAATGAATTTGGTAGCCTAACAAAACTATACCACTGAAAGATTTGCATCCCAATTTTGTAATAATATAGAAATTATACAAACACTCAAACAATTAGCAGTCAAAGAGTTCAATGTGCTAAGGAGATATATAACAAACCAATTAAATTAATACTAAGCATATCTGAGTGTAAAGTCGAGAAGCTCAAATTTGGAGCACAAATCCCACTGCCATAAAACAGGTTACTACATTGAACAATATAAAATTCCTTAATTATCAGGTTTGTAGAAATCTCAAAAATACATAAAACAAATCTAAAGCAAACTAGAATTACTTGATGTTGCTGATAAATCTAAACTGGAATAAAAACAAGAAAAAGTCTGCAACTGATTGTAATTTCTTTAGAAACTACAAAGTAGTGACATGAATATCGATAGATGAAAAATGAGAAAATGTAATATATGCTAATCCAATATTGTCTCACAGACTTCAATTTTCCTATAAAATAGGATACATATGTTAATAAGATGGTTGAGGTAAATAATGTTTTCAGTGAAATGAGGAAATGAGGCTTGTGTGAAAGGCTACAAAATCCTTTGACACTGACAAGTCCCATGTAGTTCTACTAAGAACTATATACATCCAAAATTCTAGAGCAGAGTTTGTCACGATGAATTCATGATTTACCAAGGCATGTCATACCTCTTGATTTGAAAAATATATAAATATATAGAATGTGAAGTCTGTGTGACTAGAAAATTGAAGCATGCCACCTCATTCAACAAATCTATTATTAATAAAACAAGAAACTTATGCCATGTTTTAAGGGTTCAATTGTAGTTTGTAGATGATTAGTTTCAACAACTTCTCCAACTGGTTGAGGAGTACCTCTTATATATGGAACAAAGTTATTCCAAAACAAACTAACAAGAAGAAACATTGCATAAACCGCAACCTTTCATTTATATACCTCACACACAATCAACTTCTATAGGGTATGCAGAAAGACCCCTAACCCAGATCTGTTAGTGAGTTTGGCTACTATTTTTCACTACAATTAACCTAACTTTGGTTAGCTGGTATGAGAGGATCTACATGCCTGAAATATTGGCTATGAACGCTCTCAATATACTGCAATATTTTGACCCCCATGAACCACTGGCTGCATATCTTTATGTCCAACATAGAATAGGGATTACAAGAAATACTGAATTATGCATACTTGGCCACTTGGCACAGTACTCTGAATGCTAATAACATGCAGGGTATCAAGAGAATGAAGTAGTTTGATCATACAGTAAATCTATTCTTGCTTAATGACCTGAATATATGGTATACACTTGAAGGAATAGATTGCAGTGGTGTTACAAGAATGATGAAAGACAAAAGTAGATTGCTACTATTAATAGCTCCACTGATTTGTATTGAGCTCATAATTCTACATTTTGAGTGAGGCACAATATCATTAAGCTACAGGTTTGTTTAGACTTGTGACAGGGCATGATAGTATCACCAATTCCCAACCAGACATATATAGGACACTTAGAAATGAATGAGAGACATCAGAGTCCAAGCCAAAATTATTAACAGTGTAGAGCAGTGTTTGGTGAGAACCTTAAGGTACTTGAATGGTGTTAAAGGTGGAACAAGGAGCACAAGATGACACAAAAACTGTAGAGCAACATTCCTTAATATTTTCACCATCTTGACCACACTCTATATATGTAAGAAAATCCCCTTAGGCTATAAAATAGTAAACATCTTGCCATCCAAATTACATAGAATTTGAAAACTCGAAGTATAATATATCAATCAATGGAGTGATTATTTTAGTTATGCTTAGCACTTTAAGCAGTTTATCACCCCCCCCCCCCCCCACACACGCACATATCAGATTTAAGCACAGGCATAAGATGGAGGAGAATCAAAGTTGTTAAAAATTGTCTCTGTCTATCTGGAGGTAGGAATAACTACAAAATTATGATTCAATGCATGAACAGAAATGTACCTAAGAAGCCTGAATTCCTTTGAAGATTTAAAAGGGATTATGTGTGTTTAGTCACATAAGAAGCCAAAATTCATTTAAAGATTTTAAGAATGATTGTGTGTTTAGTCTATCAGGAGCACCTTATTGGTAAATAAGACACAGACCTTTTTAGTAGATACATATATTTCCTATATCTCAAACTTTTGTTCCCAAATGGAATGGGAAACCAAGTGAGGTGAATGATATTATGTAGAGCCAAGTATATCCACACTTTTCATACCTTCCACAATTCAATTTAATCATGCTAGAGTATTAGGAGAAAAAGAAACAGAATCTAGGTAAGTACTTTAACATTCCCTTTCTAGAATCAGTAGCATGAGTGAACCTCCTACATGTTGTCTATCTATTTTGATTTTCTCGCACTACTTATAATCCCCTTGTGCTTGGACACATTACTATCATGTATATTAATTGTTATTGCCTTGAGAAAGCAACTATGATACCAACCTCCTCTTCTTACTTGGCTAGGACCTAGAGTCTTCAAACAATACGACATCTTCCTATATTTAGAACTGAGCTCCCCACTAAGTGGAAGTTGGATGGGGGTTGTTTCCCAGAATAACCTATGATTAATCATTCTTAATGCACTTAATCCTTGCTTACATTACACTCAGTTGCAGGAAATTTTTGGTCATATATGCAATAGTTGCTTTATGTCATACTTTTTCCATTGTTATTTCTAGTCATTCAAATGAAAAATGTTTTTACATGAGAAAACATGAGTAAGGCATACTCCTAATATCCTTAACCGATCTTACTTTCTCTCATGAATTTTTTCTGTGAAACCTATAATTTTGGTACAGATTGTGTTTGCAGTAGATATCTTTTTAGATTGCAAATTCTAATATGAATTCTCTAGCTTAACCCACTACATTCCTTAGAAGGAAAGAAATTAGATGAATTTCCATGAATTAGGTCATTTATTTCCATTTAACAAAAGTGTAAACCTTAAAAAATAAAAAATAAAAATAGTAGAATGTGACGAGTATCATAGAAATAAAACGCTTGGTGTAAACTTAAAAATACATCACAATTTAACATGAGTCTTAAAGAATAGACAATCAATACAAAAGCTTAAAATTTAGATCCTAGCATTCATTATTACCTCCAGAAACATCGCATGCTTCATCATGCCATCCTTGATGAAGAAAACTTCCAAATCTAAAAATTTAGATCCTAGCATTCATTATTACATCCAGAAATTTTGCACGCTCCATCCTACCATTCTCCGTGAAGAAAAATTCAAATGGAATATTATCATTAAAATAGCAAACAAGTTTTTTATTATTTTTTTACTTCCACCTGCAAAAGTGTGTTTGTCAGTCCAGGAGATATGTTTTGAAACAATACCATTGGCAGCAATGTGTGTGCTGAGCTCCGATGCTGAAATGGTGGCACCTAATTTACCAGGAACGAAACTTTGAGAAAGGATTTAAAATAGATTTTTCATGTACATCATATTAAACTAGCAGTATTTACAGTAAATAGAACTAATATTTCAACTATTTTCACATTTTATGAATTTCACCTGTAGAGGTCCAGCAGCTACAAGACCGAAAGAGTTATTCTAAAACTTCAAGCTATAAAAAATTTGACCATCGTGCCATATAAGTTTCCCATTGACCTAAAGGCCTTGATGTACTAATGATGCAAGTAAAACATGCAATGGAGGCATTCACAAAGCATTATCTAAATATCACAAGTTGCTTTAATCAAGTTGATGCTTATCATAGTAAATATAATTCACATCTAACAACAATAAAGCTATTTTTTTCCATTTTTTCTTTACAAAATGAAATGGAATTGACTATCTAATACCCACCCAGAGCCTGCTGCTCACTAATCTCTAGGGGCAAGTGCATTGCCTAAACCTATCGAATAACCAATAAGATCTAGGAAAGGTGTTGGAGGTGGAGTTGATGCTACGGGTACTACTTTTGATTGAACATTAGGACCTTTGGCAGGTGAAACATTGATTTCTATCTCAATCATTGATAATTATTCATATGGAAGGTAACAATTTACTTGCAATTTTGTGAGGTAACAAGGTACATATGGACCACAGCTAGTACATACCCTAGCCCTCATAATGGAGTCCCCATCTACAACATGTTCCAAAAGCTTAGATACACATTCATGCCACCACAAGAGAAACAATAAAACTTTAATCAATTACATTTCACTGTTATCAATAATCTAACTTAAAATGCTATTTTGGAAACCAATAACTCTTTTAATAGATTTTTCTTTGGAATAGTAGGGGATTTGTGAAGCTATAAAAAGAGTTCTTGATGCACAATGAAATTATCCATATAGATATGTCCACAAGAAATAGAAATAAGATGTACAAGAAATAATTAAACGAAAAACAACGAAAAAACTTTGACTTAAATGACACCATAGGCTAATGTAGATAAGATTCAATAATAATAATATTAAAAATAAAAAGGGGTGTGTTGCAAATTTTTCTTGAACAATAAGCTAGGAACCATCCTCTTGCATTCGATAATGAGCCTAAACCCTCTCTATCTAGTTTTAAAACCTTCTATGCTAAGTATTTATTGTAGCTTTTCTAGAGGATATAGAGCTTGTACCATGCATAAGCATGATACAAATGACTTTCTAATATCCAAAATATCATCGTTAACTTTGAATAACAGATTGTCGTCATTTGAGATTTTGGAATCTTCTTGACCATACACAAGGCCATGAATATCTTCTATAGAGTGAAACACTTCCTATATATCATATGCCATCTATCATAAGAAATAGTACAAGGCAAAAATATATTAAAAATAAAAAATTTAGCTCATAGATGTAGGTTCATGAAATTTCATTCAACCCAAAGCCTCCTCTGCAATAGGATATTCTCCAACAATTAATTCCTACAAGCTCAAACTATATCAACCTTTCCAACCTAGACAAATATAATCCTATATCTAATACAGTGGACAACATTTTAGATTTCTAGCCCCCATTCGATAATGATACCTTCTTAAAGGTGTGCCAAAAATCTACTCAACATGAAATTATAGCTATTTACATCATGGGCAATATGGGTAAACTCCCAACCAAAGATAAATGGTTTCTAGAATACGATTTTTCTACACATTTCCCTCATCCCATTTCACAAGTAGGGACACTTGCATCTTCAAATAAGGAGGAAATAACATGGATTTCATTAGAGGAAGAAATTGGAGGATATCATCTACAATTATGCTCTTTTGTGTAATCTAACACACATCCATATGTTTTGTGATCACTATCGTAGTCCTAGGTCCTTATAGGTTAGTCATAAAGTATGACTATGTCCCTAGAAACAACAGTTTCATTGCGTTAAACATCAAAAGCTTCATCCACTCCCATGGGGCCTTCAATTCCGATTCGTTTTCCAAATCAGATGCTTTTTCAACATCCATATGATCTACTAAAGTATATTGGTATTGCCCGTATGATGGAATAATATTTTGGCTCATGGAGTCCCGAGAAGGTATAAACTCCGACCATATATTGCCTGGTGCTTTCTCGGTCAAATACAATATACAAGTGGGACCTGCACTATGAGCAAGCTGCGCGGAGAACCAACCTTGCTTCTCCTTTCTATCCATTAGTTCGCCCTAATGAATTGTTACATAGCACCTGCACTATGAAATATTAAAGAATACCTTTAATTTCACTAGGTATTGATAAATACCTCCAAAAATCCTTTTTTCAAACCCCCCTCCCAATGCGTACTGCCAATAAAGAAAGCCTTTATTTTTACTAGATATCCTTTAAATTCCCCTCAATACCTATAAACCATTTGGTACCCTACAACTACCCATAGTACTTATAATGCATTGACTTTATTCTTTACAATTTTAAAAGTCCCTTTATGAATGAACATGGTAAGATATTGGTCAATAAGGTGAAGCCCCTCTACCCACTCCTTTATTGAAAATATTATATTCTACAGTAGATTGGTGAGAATTCCTTCAAATTAGAGCTTCCTCTACAATAGGGTACTCTTCAATAATTAATGCCTACAAGCTCAAGTTATATCAACCTTCCCATCTAGACAAATATAATCCTATATATCATTCAAATGGATAACTTTTTAGATTTCTAGCCCTAATTTGATAATGATAACTTCTTAAAGGTGTGCCCTAGATCAACTCATCATGGCATTATCACCATTTACATAATGGAAAACAAGGGTAAAATCCCCACCCAAGATAATAGGTTTCTAGAAGATGAATTTGCTACTCATTTCCCTCATCTCATTTCAAAAGTGGGGACACATGCGTCTTTAAATGAGGAAATAATATGAATTTCAAGAGAGGAAGTCATTGGAGGATATAGTACTACTATGGAACTAGTACACATCCATCTTAACTCTAAATATATAGATGTCCCACTCCATTCCATCATTATATCACATGATGGATATAATTTGAAGTATGGCTTAGTAGCTTAAGTTTTGTAGGCAGTCAAGATGGAGACTCTCAACCTTGCTTGGTTGCATGGCTCTTGGCCATTTCCCAGTATGTATCCCATGGCCTTTGATATGATATATTCATAATTTTCATGTGCTCTTTTTGCTTTGCTAAAAAAATGTTAGTTATGGCTCAGCATCCCCTGGACCCCAAACCCCAAACTCTAGCATCATATTTTATCCATATCCAATCATTGCTTGACTTGTTCAACAATCTTTGGCTAACTTTACTTTATATTTATGAAGAATTCAAGTTATATAAACTCTGTTATTTCCATAATATGCGTTTGTAATCATAGAATACACAAATTTCATTGTGTTGCAGATATAGGAATTGGGGTTTTAATAATTTTATAATGTTTTTGAGGTGCATAAATGCAGTTCATGGGACCAAGGAGACTTAGGTTCACCACCCACTACATGTGCACATGATGTTTACTATTTTGGAAAAGTCCTACTGAGGGAACATTACCAACATTGAATGCAATGACATCTAAGTTGGTGACTCTTCGTGGCTAGACCATGCCTTGCCACTGATCGACATTTATGACAAGGATAATCTTCCCCGAACTAATAGCCAAGGTTTGTCTTAATCCTCGACCATCCAAGAGGCCAACCATGCACGCCATGTCTTGAAAGCTCTTGAAAATCCCTGCAAGATTGTCCATGCTAATATGCTAAATGACAATGTTGCATTGAGAACATCATCACATAGCTAATGGAATGAGGCTTTTGGCAGTTGGAGAAGTTCCAACACATCCTAGCAGCAACAATATACAAGGATAATTCTAGGAACTTTGAGGAAAGCGTACTTGTCTAGTGGCAATTCCAGGGGCAGAAGTTGTAGAAGAAGTAAAGTCAAACATGGTTCCAGTGACATTGTTTCTGACCATACACAGGAAGGGGCTCCCTGAAATAGCAATTGCAGAGTAATGAATTGGACAACATTTGTAGGAGAAACACCTACTTGCACTTTAATGTGCCATGTCATTCAATTAAGGGAGAAGCCCAGGCAAGAAGCATGTATTTGGCCGTTGTCTATAAAAGTGAATCAGTGCTTGCAACTCAGCCTACAATTTGAGGGGTCAGCCTAGGGACTATCTACTAGATGGTTGGTAAGTTAAATATAAGAATACCCATATCTTCTAATATTTATCTAGTAAATTAGATATATCAATAAGCATAAAACTACCAATACAGTGTGATGTAGGTTAGGCTGCAACTATAACTTAAGAAATATATCTAACAATTTTTGCAAGTCGGATATACTAATATCTTGTGATTATAATATTACAAGTCAATATGTTACTTGTGAAAATTGAACAAAACAAAAAATTGAATAAAACAAAATATAACTATAGTCTAACCAAACAACAATTTAGTCCAGAAAACAATGGGAGTTCCCATAGAGTTTTGGAAAAATCTAGCAGAAAATTCTGATTACAAAATCTAGCAATTTTTTTTGAAAATTCTGATTACAACTAGATTCTTCACACAACTCCAAAATATATCTATAGAAACCCGTTACCCTAGAATATTATCTAAACTCTTAGACTCAATAAATATAATGTGATGTTTACCTAAAATTTTCTAATATTTAAAATATAAATCACAAAAGACTGAATTCAGCACTATCAAATACTTCATAATCTAGATGGTTGGTAAGTTAAATATGAGAATACCCATATCTTCTAATCTTTATCTAGTAAATTAGATATATCAATAAGCATAAAAATACCAATACAGTGTAATGTAGTTTAGGCTACAACTGTAACTTAAGAAATATATCTAACAATTTTTGCAAGTCAGATATACTAATATCTTGTGATTGTAATAATATAAGACAATATGTTACTGGTGAAAATTGAACAAAACAAAAAACTGAATAAGACAAAATATAACTGTAGTCTAACGAGACAACAATTTAGTGAAGAAAACAATAGAAATTCCCATAGAGCTTTGAAAAAATCTAGCAGAAAATTTTGAAAATTCCAATTACAAAATCTAGCAAAAAATTTTGAAGTTTCTAATTACAACTAGATTCTAACAAGAATTTCACACAACTCCAAAATATATCTATAGAAATTAAACAAAAACAAATAGTCCACCTGATCACCCAAACCTGTTACCCTAGAATGTTATCCAAACTCTTAGAATCAATAAATATAATGTGATGTTTACCTAAAATTTTCTAATATTTAAAATATAAATCACAAAATTCAGCACTATCAAATACTTCATAATCTAGATGGTTGGTAAGTTAAATATAAGAATACCCATATCCTCTAATCTTTATCTAGTAAATTAGATATATTAATAAGCATAAAAATACCAATACAGTGTGATGTAGGTTAGGCTGCAACCTTAACTTAAGAAATATATCTAAAAAATTTTGCAAGTCAGATATACTAGTATCTTGTGATTATAATATTACAAGTCAATATGTTTCTTGTGAAAATTGAACAAAACAAAAAATTGAATAAAACAAAATATAACTGTAGTCTAACCAGACAACAATTTAGTCTAGAAAACAATGGAAATTCCTATAAAGTTTTGGAAAAATCTAACAGAAAATTTTGAAAATTCTGATTACAAAATCTAGCAAAATTTTTTTTGAAAATTCTGATTACAACTAGATTCCAACAAAAATTTCACATAACTCCAAAATATATCTATAGAAATTAAACAAAAACAAACAATCCACCCAAACCCGTTACCCTAGAATATTATCTCCCTCAACAGATGTTAAAATAAGTGATCGTACCAGAGAGAGTGATCATTTCTGCTTGAGTTAGGCCTTTAGAGCCAAAGAGAGATGTGAGACTGTCCACATTCATGGAGGGCAGTGACAGGTTCCCTGCTACTCTCCATGCCTTGGAGATCTGCCCATCTTTCCACCCCTTCTTAACGGGATAGTGGGCCCGCCTATCTGCAAGTCCATTCAAATGAATTAATTTATCTGATAATAAATTTTCAAAACAGAAGCATTTGAATTCACCATATAACTGATTCAAGACAACTGTTCCTCAAAGATTCATTTGATTATCCCATCATCAAAATAAAGTTGAAAATTTACAGAAATCTTGTACAATTTTCGTTACCATACAAGTGATATAAGATCTCTAGCTGCCATGGATAGTATATCCACGCAGGAAACAATGCTGGGACATTGGGCTTCAATGGAAACCTTTTCTCGAGCAATGGTATCGAAGCCATTTCCAGGCAATGACAGATTTATTTTTGCATCTTTCTATGCCTTGTTATAATGCGTGGAGCTGATGAGAATTGATGGGGCCAGCCCACGTGGTCCCGCCGTTCCAAAGCTGATGTGTAATGTACTTACGATCTGGAAAGTAATATAATTGATTTGGTAATAAATATTGTTTGATTTTCAATCTCCTTGGGTTACGACATGGGTACCTTGATGGTCTGCCGGGTGGACAACTATCCCTCCTCAGGATTTTGGAAACCCGCCTCGGTTTGGGTTTTACTCTGTTCACGCTCCTTTGGTGGTCATTGTTACGCTGGTCTTTAGCTCTGCAAACCCTGGCGATTCTTGTAACTACTGTAATTTCTGTGGTGAAATGTATGAACTCTGCCTGCCCCGTCGACTGTGTGGTGAGCGTTTGGTTGTGGTCGTGGTCTCTGTTGTTCCAATTCTTGGCCTGTATGCTATCGATTGTTTGGTGAAGCCTGGTAAGGTTTGAACTACGGTTCTGTTTGCATGTATTTTCACTGTCGTTGTAGTGTATATCCGGCTTTCATGTTCGCCTCTGTGTATTCTGGTCACTGTCTGCTCGTATCTCACAAGGGTTTATATCTATTCGAGAGCTGTAAGTTTAATGGGGACATTTGCTTCAGCCCTGGTTCGTTGGCTTCCAGATTCAACAGGTCGTGTGGCATGCTCTGTTCGTCCCTCTGCCAACTTAACTGGTAAGCTCCCGTTCCTTGCTGGACTTTATTTTTGCTATTTGTCTTGAGACTAATGGCTCGGCTCCTCTGTGAGCAGGAGCTCGTCCAGGTGAGGAATTTACAACTACAGCTCGCCTATTAGGTAATGATCCTTGTTAAACTTTCTCAATAGCTTCTTCCAAATTCTCCGTTCTTGTTTTTCTTTTCCGTGGTTGGTAACTAACCCTTCCTCTGTTTGCCCTTATGCAGGTGGAGCTGTTCGTTGGTCTGAACGCTTGGACTTCCGGCTGCCCTGGACAGTATACGGGTAGAATCGTTCTGTTGTTTTAACTGTGCTTGGTTGGGTTCTTGTATGGTCTGCTTGGTTTTCGTTGGCTCTGTGCCGCTATCTGCTGTTGGTTTCTTAGGTGCTAGGTTTAGTGGTAACTTCAGGAGATGGGCTCGAACTCTTTACTGAGGGCTTTTGTTTACAACCGTGTCAGTTCCCATGTCTGCGAACCGGGTTGGTTTTGGAGTTATTTTGAACAGAGAATGTGAATGCTGATACAGAGTTTTAATGACTATGTTATATCCTGTGAATTTATATGGAAATAAATCTGGAACCACTCTTATCGTTTTGTTTACATACCTGTTAAATGTGTATACGCCTGAATGCTATGATTGCGTGGCCTGTGCTGGTCGTTGTAGCTCTTCGTTTGTCTAGTTGTCTTTTCGCTTTGGTTCGGAATCTGTCATGAAAATTTAACAATGTTTTTGCAACATAAAAAGAATACACAGCATTGAACTGTACAGTCTTTGAGGACGCTCGTAGGAATTGTATGTGCACTGAAAATAATGAATATATTTCTCTCTGCTAATTAGCTTTTACAGTCGAACCCGTATTGGGCTTGTTTTCCTCCTTTTGTAACACTGTTCTCCAACAGTTGGATAACTGCTGTTAGTTGTTATGTTGTCAGTTACAATAGTTATTTCATATTTGAAACTTATTCATAACTAGCACATTTTCCTTTGCTTGTATTTACAACAGTAATATAACTGTTCGGAAACGAATGATTCTAACTAATTACTACTGTTCCTAATTAGAAGTCATTACACTATTCTAGGCATTTTTAAACAGAAAAGTAAAATAAAAAAAACAACAGATAAAAATAAAGATAGACATGCTGTCCGTCCAGTGAGTTGTGTTCTTTGTCCCTCTCATAAACCATGTCAACCTTCTTTCTGTCTTCGCCCTGTTAACCAGATGCTCTTGCATCAAGCTCCCAGGGTAAAAGAAATTCATGGCTCCGTTCCATGAGTTCCTCCACCGAATAACCAGCCTTTTGTATCTGCGCTGTGTCGAGCCATGAGCTGTCCTCCATTGGACGGTCTCTCCACTTGAGGAGGTAACGTAGATATTCCTTCCTGCGCGTCTTCTTGGCTACCTGGGTGCTGAGGATCCCTTCAATCTCATGGGTCTGGGCCGAAGGTAATTGTTTCTTCCAAGAACTGTCTCCAAATTGGGTGTCTCGTTCTGGCTATACCACACTATCATCCTCTGCTTGGGCATTATATGGGAACAAATCCGCCACATTGAAAATAGGTGATATGCCTATGTCAGGTGGCAGCTGAATCTCATAAGCATTGGCTGAAAGTTTACGTAGGATTTTGCAGGGACCAATTTTCTTATATTCTAGCTTATTATATGTGCCCTTAGGAAACCGTTCCTGGCACAGATGCGTAAGGACCTCATCGCCAACATTAAAATGCACCTCTCGCTTTGAGTCTGCTTGTTGCTTGTATTTCTGTACGCTGTCCTGCAACCTTAGTTTGACCTTTTCATGAAGTTCACTCATTGCTTCAGCAAAGTCTTCCCCATCCGCACTTCTCCATTCCAGCTTTCCCAAATCTCGCAGTTCATGTATTCCCCAAGGATGCATGCCATACAAAATCTGAAATGTGCTAAGTCTGGTGCTACGATTGGGCGAATCGTTATAAGTGAATTCTGCTTGGGCGAGAGCTCGATCCCATAATTGTGAATTTTCTCCAGTCAAACTCCGTAATAAATTCCCCAAGGTTCTGTTCACCACTTTCGTTTGTCCATCAGTCTGCGGATGATACGCAGAGCTGAAATTTAGTTGCGTGCCCAACTTTTTCCATAGGGTGCGCCAAAAGTGTCCTGTGAACTTTACTTCCCTGTCTGAAATGATAGTTCTGGGTAGGCCATGTAATCTAACAACCTTCGTGAAAAACAGGCGTGCCACGTACGTGGCGTCACTAGTTTTCCGGCAAGGGATAAAATGAGCCATTTTTGAAAATCTATCTACCACCACCATTTCTGAATCATACCCCCGCTGTGTTCTAGTCAGTCCGAGAACAAAGTCAATGCTGACCGAGTCCCATGGCCTGCTTGGAACAGGTAGTGGTGTGTAAAGTTTAGTATTCTGACTGTGTCCTTTTGACAGTTGGCAGACTTTACACCTGTTTACATATCTCTGTACATCCCTGCTCATTTTAGGCCAATAATAGAAATGTCCGAGTTGCTCCAAAGTTTTGTTGATGCCAAAATGTCCCGTTAATCTGCCACTATGCTTTTCCCGTACAATATTCTCCCTCATTGAACAGTCCAGGATACATAATTTCCCACCTCTGAACAATAATCCTTCCTGCACATTATAGTCTAACCATGGGCTTGCATTCCTCAATACGGGATTTTGGCAGGCTTCAAAAGCTTCCTTGAAATCTGTGTCTGTTGGTACAAATCCTTTAGATGTTCAAACCCCATCACCTGTATGCTACTTTCCTGTAAGAGCAAGGCTCTTCTGCTCAAAGCATCTGCCACTTTGTTGGCTTGCCCACTTATGTGTTTTAACACGAAAGTGAAACTCTGCAAGTATTCTACCCACTTGGCATGCTTATGGTTTAACTTGTGCTCCTGCATTACGTATTGCAATGCCAAATTATCAGAAAACAAAATGAACTCATTGCCCAGCAAGTAGTGCCTCCAATGTTTTAAAGCTTGGACCACTACATAAAATTCCTTGTCATACGAGGAATATTTCTGTCAGCTCTCATTTAGTTTTTCGCTAAAAAATGCCACTGGTCTGTCTTCCTGACTGAGCACTGCGCCAATAGTTGTTCCACTTGCGTCACATCGAACCTGAAAGAGTTTATTAAAATCGGGCAGCCTCAAGATTGGCCTCTCCGTGATCTTCTGCTTCAAAAGCTGAAAACTGTCTTCTGCCGCCTTAGTCCAACAAAAAGGTTGACTAGCCTTTTTGATGGTCTCTAACATTGGTGCGCAGATTTCACTGAAATTTCTAATAAATTTTCGATAAAAACTTGCCAGTCCGTGGAAACTACGTACCTCAAATAAGCTCTTCGGTGACGGCCAATTTATAATTGCTGCAATCTTCTCGGGATCCATTTTCAATTCCTTTTCTACAACTACAAACCCCAAATAGACCAGCTCCTTCTGCACGAAAGTGCATTTCTTTAAGTTTATCAGCAGTTTGTTCTGCTGTAACTTCTCTAACACCTTTCGAACATGTTGAAGATGCTCTCTTTTTGTTCTGCTGAAAATTAAAATATCATCAAGATAAACTATCATGAACTTGCCAATAAATTCCTTTAACATCTCATTCATTAGTCTCATAAAGGTACTAGGAGCGTTGCTCAATCCAAATGGCATGACCAGCCACTCGTACAGCCCTTCATTAGTCTTGAAAGCTGTTTTCCACTCATCTCCTTCCCTAATTCTGATCTGATGATAACCACTTCAGATCAATCTTTGTAAAATAAGCTGCTACGCTAAGACAATCCATCATGTCGTCCATCCTGGGTAAGGGAAATCTATATCGGATAGTGATTTTATTAATAGCCCGCGAATCTGTACACATTCGCCATTCGCCACCCTTCTTAGGTGCAAGTACTGTTGGTACTGCACAGGGGCTCAAGCTTTCTCTGATCAGTCCCTTATCCAGCAACTCCTGCACTTGTTTACAAATTTCTTCATTGTCTTTCGGACTCATCCTATACGCTGCCTTGTTTGGCAAGCTTTCTCCAGGTATAAAATCAATATGATGGCTAATACTCCTCTTGGGAGGCAACTTATCTGGCAGATCGTCAACTACAATGTATTGGAATTTGTTCAACAACTCCTGAATTTCTACAGGCAGCTCTGATTTTTCTGCGTTCAACAACATCGGTCTTGTCCTCCTTACAATCGCATAATTGACCTCATTTTCCTCAATCTACTTCACAAACTATTTTCCTCCAATTAATAGTGCCTTTGTTCCACTTGATTCTGCTGCATCCTCCTCTTTGATGGGTACAAGCGTATGTTTGATCCCATCTTTCACAAATTTATAACAATTTGTCTTCCCATCGTGTGTCACCTTCTGATCATACTACCACGGTCTCCCAAGCAGTATATGGCACACGTCCATTGGCATAATATCGCAGACCACCGTGTCTTGGTATTTGCCAATGTGAAATTCAACCTCGCACTGTTCATCAACTAATAGCTGGTGGCCTTTCTGTAGCCACGACACCTTGTAAGGCATGGGGTGTTTAAGCCGCTTCAGTCCCTGCTTTTCCACCATTTCGGTGGCAACCAAATTGTCTGTACTCCCACTGTCTATAATCAATTTACACCACTTCCCATGTGATTTGCAAACTGTTCGAAACAGTGCCTTTCGCTGAGTCTGTTCAGCCATCTCCTTGGCTGGCTTCAATAGCACTTTGTTCAAAATTAGAGCTTCCCTCGTTTCCGCCACGTTTTCTATCTCCCGGGGTTGTGCTTCAGCTTCCTCAGGCTGCGCAACAAATGCTCCCCTCTGGCCAGCGTGCTCAGCTTCTGGGCATTCGAAGGATCTATGCCCCCACTTATGGCCCCTGTAGCACTGGACATTAGTCCCTCTTCCGCGACCATTTCCTCTTCCCCGTTGATATGGCCGACCTCCTCTAGTGCTTTCTCCCTTCTCTGTTGTCCCTGAAGCTCTGGAACTGTTGCCTTCTTCGCTGTTTGTGGCAGTTCTCCCTCTGCTGTAGGACTGTCCTCGTCCTCTGCCATTCCCTCTCCCTCTCCTGTTGTTCTGCTTCCTGTTGATTTTCTCTTCAGCCTTTACAGCACTCTGAAAGGCTTCTTCAATATTTCGGGGAGAGAGAATACTGATCTCGTCCAATATTTCCATCCTCAAGCCATTCACGTACCTCGCTGTTTTTTCTGGAGTATCATCCGTATAACCAGCACGTAAACTTACATGATAAAACTCTTCTGTGTACTCTTTTACAGTCATACCTTTCTGCCTTAAATTCTGTACTCGTCGATAAAGCTCAACCTGGTAGTCTTTCGGAAAAAATCTGCCCTTCAGTTTTGCCACCATCCTTGGCCACCTTTTTATTGGCAGCTTGTTCATTCGTCTCCTGTCCTCTTGGACACTATCCCACCATAAGGCGGCATGCCCTTTCAATTTAGTTGCAGCAAATCTAACTCTTTTTTCCTCACTGATCTCCTCATTTTCAAAATACTTGTCTAACTCACTCACCCAATCGAGCAAAACATCGGCGGAAAGACTGCCATCATAGTTGGGAATCTCCGGTTTGGGTTTGCTGCTGGCTAACAAAACTAATCGCAACAGCCTTAACTATGGGGCTTCCTCCTCTGACCCATCTGTAACAGTTGCTGCCTCATCTTCACTGTCATCCCCAAGTTCCGGGTCTCTTCGCCTACCCGCCTCTACTGCTTCCAAGCGAGCTGTAAGGATTCTCAACTATTCTCTCAATCCTTCGTCTGCTACTCTGCGTGCACCTCTCCCACGTCCTCGTCTTTGTACTTCCATCTTCCTCTACTTCCTCAAAATGCTGCTCTGATACCACTTGATGGGGCCAGCCCACGTGGTCCCGCCGTTCCAAAGCTGATGTGTAATGTACTTACGATCTGGACAGTAATATAATTGATTTGGTAATAAATATTGTTTGATTTTCAATCTCCTTGGGTTACGGCATGGGTACCTTGATGGTCTGCCGGGCGGACAACTGTCAATCCTCGGGATTTTGGAAACCTGCCTCGGTTTGGGTTTTACTCTGTTCACGCTCCTTTGGTGGTCATTGTTACGCTGGTCTTTAGCTCTGCGAACTCCTGGCGATTCTTTGTAACTACTGTAATTTCTGTGGTGAAATGTATGAACTCTGCCTGCCCGGTCGATTGTGTGGTGAGCGTTTGGTTGCAGTTGTGGTCTCTGTTGTTCCAAGTTTTGGCCTGTATGCTATCGATTGTTTGGTGAAGCCTGGTAAGGTTCGAACTATGGTTCTGTTTGCATGTATTTTCACTGTCGTTGTAGTGTATATCCGGCTTTGATGTTTGCCTCTGTGTATTCTGGTCACTGTCTGCTCGTATCTCACAAGGGTTTATATCTATTCGAGAGCTGTAAGGTTAATGGGGACATTTGCTTCAGCCCTGGTTCGTCGGCTTCCAAATTCGACAGGTCGTGTGGCATGCTCTGTTCGTCCCTCTGCCAACTTAACCCGGTAAGCTTCCGTTCCTTGCTGGACTTTATTTTTGCTATTTGTTTTGAGACTAATGGCCCGGCTCCTCTGTGAGCAGGGGCTCGTCCGGGTGAGGAATTTACAGCTACGGCTCGCCTATCAGGTAATGACCCTTGTTAAACTTTCTCAATAGCTTCTTCCCAATTCTCCGTTCTTGTTTTTTTTTTCCGTGGTTGGTAACTAACCCTTCCTCTGTTTGCCCTTATGCAGGTGGAGCTACTCGTTGGTCTAAACGCTTGGACTTCTGGCCGCCCTAGACAGTATATAGGTAGAATCATTCTGTTGTTTTAACTGTGCTTGGTTGGGTTCTTGTATGGTCTGCTTGGTTTTCGTTGGCTCTGTGCCACTATCTGCTGTTGGTTTCTTAGGTGCTAGGTTTAGTGGTAACTTCAGGAGATGGGCTCGAACTCTTTACTGAGGGCTTTTGTTTACAACCGTGTCAGTTCCCATGTCTGCGAACTGGGTTGGTTTTGTAGTTATTTTGAACAGAGAATGTGAATGCTGATACAGACTTTTAATGACTATGTTATATCCTGTGAATTTATATGGAAATAAATCTGGAACCGCTCTTATGGTTTTGTTTGCATACCTGTTAAATGTGTATATGCCTGAACGCTATGACTGCGTGGCCTGTGCTGGTCGTTGTAGCTCTTTGTTTGTCTAGTTGTCTTTTCGCTCTGGTTCGGAATCTGTCATGAAAATTTAACAATGTTTTTGCAACATAAAAAGAATACACATCATTTAATTGTACAGTCTTTGAGGACGCTCATAGGAATTGTATGTGCACTGAAAATAATGAATATATTTCTTTCTGCTAATTAGCTTTTATAGTCGAACCTGTATTGGGCTTGTTTTCCTCCTTTTGTAACACTGTTCTTGAACAGTTGGATAACTGTTGTTAGTTGTTCTATTGTCAGTTACAATAGTTATTTCATATTTGAAACTTATTCATAACTAGCACGTTTTCCTTTGCTTGTATTTACAATAGTAATATAATTGTTCGGAAACGAATGATTCTAACTAATTACTACTGTTCCTAATTAGAAGTCATTACACTATTCTAGGCATTTTTAAACAGAAAAGTAAAATAAAAAAAACAACAGATAAAAATAAAGACAGACATGCTGTCCCTCTCAGAAACCATGTCAACCTTCTTTCTGTCTACGCCCTGTTAACCAGATGCTCCTGCATCAAGAATTGAAATACAAAATATAATTAATTAAATATTCTTTCAAATCTAATTCAAAATAAATAAATGTGATACTCAATTGAAATTTTCCCTTTATAAATTTCTCCAATCATTTCACATGAAATCAAAAGTAACAAAAGTAATAAACTGTAATATATATATATATCTCTAAAGGTATACATGAGATTATCTAGACCAGTGAAACTAAAAGCAAGCTAATAGAAAGTCTTAAACAACTAAGCATTTTCTCTTTTCTAGCAATATCAGCAACCTAAAGGCAAGCTAGCTAGTAATAAGGGCCTCTTTCCTGGGATACATCTACACCTCATACTTCTAAGTCACAACATAGCAAAAATATTTGTTGGCACATGTTTTGCAATTAACATCTACTCTCTTACCTTTCCAAAGCATTTTGATCTACAGGGTGTTATGGGTGTTAGAGAATGATGTCAATGTTTGTTATGATCTTAATTCAATTTAACTAACATGGGCATCCTTAGTTGTCATTTTCATTTCAATTCGATTAGTTGGGATGTAATCTCTCAAGCTGAAATAAAAACACATTTATATTTATATGGGCTAGGGCCAAAAAATGTTTAGAAATAAAAACACGCTTATATGGGCTAAAGCCACAAAAATGTTCATAGTAGATTGATAAAGGGAAAATAAAGAAGGGGAAACATACATGACACCATTTCTAAGGGATTGATTTCAAACAAGGAGGCAGTAAATTACATCAATGTTGACAAGATAAATGTGCCTACCCTAAACTACTCAATCGCACAAATAACAAGACCTATTGCCGTGGAGAAAGTGAGGGTGTTGTCCCTTTGGAAAAACTGTAAGCATGACTGGGCAAAGGCAGATGTAGTAGCAAAGGAGGTTATTGCAGAGCCTATTTCCTTACAGGGTAGCAGAGGCAAGAACAAAGCAAAAATAGGAACAGGGTCGCAGTTCAACATGAAGATGCCATGCAAAAATTAAGTAACGACCCTTTTAGGTGGATACCCTATAACTTTTACCCACCTCACCTCACTTGCATTTTTTTTAGGGCCTTCTCCGTGAGGAATGAGTTTTGAAAAATATAGGTGTGGCAAAGTACTCATTTCATAAGAGTTTAAACAATCTCATAATATTACATCATTCTTTTATGCTTTATCAGATCCGTAATGGGAACTCTTAGATTCATATAAACAACTTATGTATAACAGAATCGTCATTGAGTATGAAGGAATAAGCATGGCATGCAACCTATATAATATTTTGTTTAATACATACTGGCATTAATGGAGTATTACCCGACATTGACCATGCATCACTAATATAATTAAGCATCATCAAGGTAATCTGACCAACCCTTGGTTCAACATGCATGACTAACTAATTAAACTATTCTTATCTGAAGCAATTCCTCTACTTATGCAATTAGAAGCATAATACCTTAAGTGTCCCACATGCACGAGAGTTACCACTTGATGTTAAATGTAACAACTATCTTAACACTATTTATGACCATTTCAGAATAATAACCTCAAGGAGACATTACGGAAATTATTAGCATCACACCCTATAATTATCATTTTCCGATTACTAAAGTATGGTCAAAGGATTACTGACATGCCCTCAAGCCCATAATAGCCACAATCATTACATAAGAAACACTAACCTCGGTAATTCAGTGATGAATATTTGTTATATGCGAATTCTACTAGGAATGAGTCCTAGAACTATTATCCACTGAACCTGCTTCTATAGTTAACTTCACACTAGAATACAACATGCATAGGAATGTCATCCTTTCCATAGCAGAGATAAATTTAACCATCCTTATATCTTTGCTAAATGATTTTAATCTCATAACAAGTAAGGAAACACATACCATGCAAGTGAATCTCATCAGATTAGAGGGAAACATCATAAGCATATATTATTCATCAAACATTCTCATAAAGAAGAAATTTAAGAACTCTTCTCATAAACAATTGGAACAAATAACAGAGAGAGAGAGTAAGAATCATCATACACACATTCCACACATCTGACACCAACTAAACCTCACTTGGAGGGAGGAGTGCCACCACCCAGCCATGAATCACCTTTGATTCCCCCCGAGCTAAAGACCTTGCCAAGGATGAACTATCCTCAATTGATCAATGCACTGGGTATTTAATACCCTCTTTCATGATTTAGTTACCATTAGCGGCATCCCACTTTATGGATTTTTTCCATTTTCCTAGGTCTTATCTGGAAAAGCTCGTCTTTATCTCCCATGACACTTTTCCGCATAAAATCTTGCCTTTATCTCCCACAGAGCTTTTATGTCCAATGGATCTTTATCTCCCATCCATCCAATGGATATTCAATCCATCCAAGCATATCGAGAATCACATCTAGAAGATTTATCATGAAAGATTCATCTCTATCCCATTCCTCACGGGATTTGGCAAGCATCTCCTCTCTCTTGGTGCTCCAACCTACAAGTGATTTATTTTATTAATTTATTTAAAAACACATGTGCTTTTCATATTACATATCACCTAGCTATCCTTAGCTTAGGTTTAGAATAGCTTAACCTACAAAGGAGGGTATCAAACCTAGCTTTCCTTAGCTTAGGTTTACAAACATTTAACACACAAGGGAGGATATCACACTTAGCTTTAACTTAGATTAGGTTTACAATTATTTAGTACACAATGGAGGGGTGTTACATACTCCCCCCCTTAAATTCTACACCGTCCTCGGTGTATCACTGCATCTTGTCCTAGTTCATAGATAGCTAGTTTTTAATCAACAACTCTCATGGCTCTGCCATCTGATGCAATTTTTCTGATGTACATATGTTACAAGGAGTGCTCCCAACATATTTCCTTCCATAGCTACATCTGTCTCAAGGAGTGCTCCCAACATCTCTCCTTCCATAGCTACCTGTCACACATTTTTTTCAAACCATTTGTGAGAATTTATCGATGCAAGGTTTAACTATGATAAATATCACAATCTGTTACTTAATTGTATTAAAGAATCTATTGCTTATCATTTATTTTATCTAAAGAATGCATGTTCTCTGCTTGCATTCTTTCAATCTTTTTTGTTCTTGTCGAACACTCACTTCTTGCAGTCTCTCTGCACACAATGCATCATTTAGCATACTTTCCACATTAATATGCCTGCAAGGTCATAGCAAATTATTTCACATCACAGTATATATATTCATATACATGTACTCATATACATGTACTCATATACATATATTCATCATAATCAAACTCTGATTAACCATAGTTACTTATACCAAACTTACTTTCCTTCGTCTGAGTAACCTCCAGGTTTGTTTACCTGGCCAGACATCCATCCAATGACTATTGCATACCTACACACAAGGTATGTTATACACCCAATACACATTTCACTTTTCAACCTTGTAGCATATGTAGTCATACGGTACCCTATGTACTGTTGTACGCAGTCCAATTGCGGTACAACCTATAATACCATCCTCATGGTATCACCTACATGAGATAAACTATATCCATATTTTTTCACTATGTTAGTATCATACCAACATTCATTTATCATGGTTCATCTATGTAATTAAGAATGATTTTATGTCATGTATAAATCAATTCCAGATGTCAAGTGGTTCCAATATCAATCACATATTATTGGATTCATGCATATTTTCCTCTTAATCACACCTTCTGCTTAATGTTCTAAAGCAGATTATTAACTCATAGTTGTTGAAGTTTAATATTCATGAGATCATTAATTCACCTTGTATGTTTTAATTGTTGCCCTATTTATGCTTCAACAACTTGTTGACCATGCATAATTCCGTGTAGTTATACATGAATTATTTTTATTTACTTACAATCCTACACTCCTTGTAGTTGTAAGTGTTTATGATCTCAAGGTATTTACATGTTAGCTCATTCTTAATATTAAATCACCCTTTACCAACATTGAGTTATCTATTTATGAATTATTGTTTGAATCATGCAACATTTTCTTATGTTGTCGAGACACCTTATCAATGCAATCTGATAAGAGATCCTCTCAAAATTTCTTGGTACAAATTATGACATCAATCTATTTTAAATAGATTGTTAAATATCATTTAATTGACCCAGGGGTCCATACCATTTGTGCTACTTCACCAATCACTATGGTTTGCACTCAAGGATACTTATAGGTTCTAGTATACATATCCTTCAAAAGATGCATATGCCCTGGAAATCTGTTTAACTTAGATTTCCCCTTAACCATACTTTCTTCCAACCGAAGAATAAATCACGTTGTAAGAAGATACATTAATCAAAAGATTAATTTGACCACAATTTGTACAGTTATATAGTCTTTATACTATAACATTCTCTCACCATTCTTTACTTTGGTATAATACTTTTATAACAAATTATGTATAACCATTTATAAGTTGTTTTTATAGTCCAACCTGACCTTTAACATAGTCATGCATACTTTGCCTATTGGCACATAACATCATATGCATATATAGCTTGATTTAGACTCAAGACTCTTTCTTATATGGATGCATAACATCAAAACCATTCCACCATTAACCATTTGATAAATACCTTATTCTTATAAGTCTATAATATTGCACACATATGTGCTTGCATGGTAAATTCATATAACTCATTAATATGCATGGATATTAACCATGTTCCTCTTCACATGTTTATCGTAATGACTAATTAACCACACTATGGTAATAACATGTAAAGCTATCCATGGCAAGACATAGGTATAGTATATAACAATTAAGTCCATATACAACCATGGACTTCCTCCGTTATTTAATCCTCCTTTCATGTATTAGGTGAGATTTGTTTTTATTCACCAATCCTTATTTAAATCTCTTACCTAATATAGTTTTCCACACGATTCCTCAACCGGTACATGTTATGCATATTTGTAAGCATTGATAGCTTGGCATATCATTGATTCCACAAGTCACAAACCACCAATCTTTGCTCAACACAACTATGCCCAACATCTAAGCAACATAACATATAGTCTATCACAACACACTAACATCTCCACCGTACTTTACAAACAAATAACTAATATATCAAATATTGTAAAGCTGGTATGCAACATAAAGGTGCATATCATATCCATGATTAGATGGCTTTAGGCTAGATTAGTTCCATGTCCTACTTTAGAATCCAGAACCCTGAAGTGGAACGGTAACTCCTTCACAAAGTTTTTATTTTATTTTATTTTTTATTTTGAGCTGACTCAGCTCAGGGCTCAAACACAACTCATGGTTATTAGGCATCCACATTCTCACCATAGCTTGAGAGGTCCACATATACAGTTTAATAAGAGATCTTAAAAAAGGCATTAATGTATAGATCTCAAATTAATCAACAAATATAGAGGTGCAGTCTTTAAAACTCCAATTCAGTTTTTTGGGGTTTAAATTGAACATGAGTTGTTTAAAAAATTGGCCCATAATTTTTTATCAAACAAGCTCCATAATTTGAAAGCCTGGAATGTGAGGGAATTCAAATCTCTTTTAAGGATTCAAAAACCAAAAGTTTTGGAAGAAAACCAATGGAATGAAATAAATGTTGTTAAAGCCGCAAGCACATTCACCTTTCAACGATTGAAGGGTGAAATTTAAATCCATATTAAGGATTAAAAATCCCAAAATTAATAAACATATTGGAGGAACACAACTGCCATGCAATCTAGATTCTCTACTATTAAATTCATAAGCACATTCACCATTCATGGATTTGTTACACTAAAATTTGTCACCATGACTATTTGCAGTTAGTATGGCTCCATCAACTATCATACTGTCCTCCTTGGCAAGTCTTATACCTCTACTCCTCATGTCAAACTCCAAGAAAGAGAGAAAGTCCTTTAAAAGTCAATTAACTCTGGTTACGCAGTTTCTCTTAGCCTTACCTGCGTGTACGCACCCCAAGTTCACAATACTTGCGTACTTGTACGCTCTGTCTGTAAAGGAGTGGGTGCGTACTCCTGTAAAGGTCAAAAGGTGCGAGTTTCACTTCAAAAAAGTTACTTGTCGTCAAATCTAGAGCATTCTAGAAGATGGTTTGACGTGTATTGAGCGCCTCCAGATGGTTCATGCACCCCAAAGAAAGAGGAACTTATCCCATGAAGAGGGGAGCTATCCCATTGAAAGAGGGGCTTATCCCATTCATGGTGGACCTGATTAACTTCCTCCAAAGCATTATAAATACAGGCATTGGGCCAGAGGGAGGGGAGGTTGAAAGCTGAACATTCCTAAGGGTAGATGCTGCTGAAATTAGGACTCCCTTATAGAGCTTGAGAGGAGAGATTCCCATCCTTTCTTAGCTTCATTTGGAAGTGGGTGAGCTGATCAAAGTAAAGGAGAACTCTTGCTGGACCCTGGGAGGGACCTGCACAACACCAAGGCACTGGTTGTAAGGTTTCTTTTGTTTCCTATTAATACAATTAAGTTCATTCTTCTCAACAAGTTGTTATTTATAATTTGTTTCATATACTCCTTGGTCTTTATGATGAATATGTTTTATTTTATGAGTTATTCAGGTGCTATGTAATCGTTTGCTTGTTAGTGAATGCAGGTTTCAAAGAGAAGGAGGAGCTCATCCGGATCAGAGAGGCTGGACTGCTACAAACAGCGTTGGATTAAAGGTATGTTGTAAACACCTGATTGCTTGTATCTTAAATGCATATTTAGGGAAGGATAGTGCTTAATTGTCTTGTTTGTCACTAGAAAGCCTTAGCTTCTAGGGAGGTTGGTTTTGTCTGCAAAATTGACTCTTTCCGCATGAAAAAATGGCAACTCCGCTGGGGACTCCATGGATTTGATTGATTTCTCTTTTGTTTGCTACTTTGATTTGAGAAAAGTCGATTTCTTTCTGGTTTTTGATTGTTTGACTGTGAATTTGGGTGGAATAGCTTAGGGTTAAGTTAGTTTTTTATTTTTCTTGGTTTTGAGAGTAGTACGCACCCTCTGTGTTAAGCATAGTGCGTACCTGTACGCACTGCAGCTTTGTACATAGAGCGTATATGCACCTGTAAAAACTGGTCACCTGCGTACCTTGTCAAAAATTGAGAAAATTCCAAATTTCTCATTTTGCCTCTTAGATTTTGTTTTTAATTTATTTTTACTGCCCAAATCCACTAGTTACCTATCAGAGATCTTCATCTGAACTTGTTTCGTTAGCATCAAGGGTTTTAGTGAAATTCATAGAAGTTCTAGCCCTAGGTTTGATTTTTGTATTGGTCTTGTAGTGACTTTGGCTTTAGAAGTTGTAAAAACCTTGGATATCCCTGGTCTTTTCAGTCTTCTTAAGAGTCAGACATTTCATAAAATCCACCTTTGTGAGAAACCTACCTTTGTGTTGTCTCTTTGCGGAATTTCGAGAAAGTTTGTTGGTTAAGCTGTGAATTTCATTCTTAAGAAAAAGAACAAAAGATTTTGATTTTTGTTTTTGACTGGTTTATGATTCTGCATGAACTAGTCCTTGGTTGAATTGTAACTCAGTAAAACATCCTGGAATTATATTTTGTAGGCTTTTTCCTCATTAGATTTGCTTTTAGGTAAACTTGATTTGATTTTCATAGATTTGTCAAAGTTGATTTTTGTTAAGTAGTTTTATATGCTTTGTTAATATAGGAAAAAATACAAAAAACTCTTTTGAAAATGTTTGCTTTGGTAGCGTTTGATGTCTTTGAGAAGAGAAAGGGATTTTCGTGAAATAATTAGTGGTCATGTGTTGTATGCTTTGGAAAAGATAAAGAGATTGTTTCTTTAATTGTCTTTGGCAAGAAAGTTGTCTTTTTATAAATTTTGCATTCTCCAACACCTGTTGAACTTGTGATGGATCCCACACTATGTTTATTCCGGGGTATTGACCCGTAACAGGTTGAGGATATTGAGATCTGTAACCAGGTTGAGGGTAGGATTGATAATTGAAAGGTACATTTCCCATACCTTGAACATAAGATTGACCTTGGGGTGGTAGATAACCTTGACTCGAGTACTGACCTTGGGGTTGATACCCTTGAGGCACGTACTGATATTGGGTTTGACCTTGAGGCATAAATTGATACTGAGGTTGACCTTGGGGTACATATTGAGGCTAGGGTTGACCTTGAGGAATGTATTGTACCACGGGTACATACTGTCCTTGAGGTTGCCCCCCAGATGCAATTTGTGTACCTTGAGGTTGCCCCCCAGACGTTAATTGAGGTTGCCCCCCAGGCGGTAACTGCCCACCTTGAGGTTGAGAACTAGGAATTGAACTTGACATCATGTAAATGTCTCCTACGCTCAACGGTTTATTACCATTGTTTCCAGTTAATAACCCATGTTCAATGGGTTGAGGAGATGCTCCCGCAAAAGTACCAGAAAGTGACTGATACCCAGTGGGAACATAAGGACCACCGTACAAAAAAGATTCAGGTGATTGAGTAAACATGGATGACTTACCAGACATATTTACAGGAGTATAAATGCCTCGAGGTGGATAAGGAGTACGAGGTGGAGAAAAACTTGACCCTGAGTTGTCTAAATAATTAGTTAATGAAAGATACCAAGTAGTACTTCTAGGAGGACTGTAAAAAATGGATTCACGCTCCCTTAGATCAATAGTAGGTTGAGGTTCAGGGATAGGGACGCCTATATCTTCTTCTGGAGCAAGTTCTTCAATAGCTATCAAACCAGAAGGAAGATTTTCGGTGATGACTCTTTCTACCCTAGGTGAATCTGGAGCACTAGAAGTCGGAGTAACAGGTTCAGATATCTCAGGTTCTTCGCCTATATCACTAGTAGATGAAAAACTACCAGCAAGCTCGGAAACTGCAATAGCTTCAGGATTATAACCTGTTTCTAGACTCTGGTAATCCGGATGAACTACCAACGAAGACTCTCCTTCTTCAGGTGACCCTACTTTACTACCACTAGGAGTTACAAGGACTTTCAAACCTTCGTAATGACCTGGAACTTCTTCAGGAGGTTGGCCTCGAAGTCTACGAGGCCTCCTCAAAAAATCAGCCATGGTTACAACCTCAGGAGACTGGCCTCGAATTCTAGGGGACTGTCTCGGTAATTCAGCCGCAGTTAAAAACTTGTAACTACTGCACACGCAAACAAAGTAAAATCTCAAAGCAAACCGCCTAAAGGCTCTAAAGAACCAAACAAATTTGAAGCACACGCCTAAAGAATCTAGGGCGTCAAACCATGCACAAACAGTAACCTTCCGGACCGAAAACTCTAGTTGGTGATGAAGCCCAACATCGCCGAATTCAGTACAGAAGTGGTGGGTGGAACAGTTACCCTGGCAACCTACTTAATGAATAGACTGGACCAAGTTCCTCCACTTTAACTGTCTCGAGTGAAGTGAACCCCCCAGAAAATCCAAGTGAGTCTAGCCGACGTCTGCTCCAGGTACAGTGGGATCTTCCCTCCACCGTCACCTTGGGTAGAACCCTAAAGATAATGGTCACTAAGGTCACCAACAGCAACAAATACACCTGGGGGAACAGTCTATGATCCGATAGCACGCAAGGGCAGAGTAACAAGCTCAATCCCCTTATCGGCTCCTTGACAATAATCTAAGGTTTACCGACAAGTGCCCCAGGCTCCTCGACAATAATCCGAGGTTTACCGTTTGTAGTACGTGCGTATCTGGCGTCGTTCCCAATGAAGGAGGATTGATCCCCTCACTAGTTCGGACACGATCTCGTGCTTCTCCTTTAAGAGTAGATTTCCCAGAGCATAAATGTAACAGTTGGATTTATCCTACCACAAGATGAGGTACTTGTTTGGTTTTTCTATCTTGGAGAGTTTATTATTCTCCTACTCCAAGACACTAGCCTGATCTATATTGGTGTTTCAGAGCCCTAGTAAATAAAAAGTTACTAAGTTAATTTTACTTTAAGCATTAATTTTATAGCTTTTCTTTAGGAAAAAAGGTAGTGGAGATGAAACTGATGGTGTGTAGACTCGACTCGAAACCACTAAAAAGATGCACCTAAGATGATTTAAACTATTTTTTTTCTTTTTTCAATGAATTCCCTAGCTAAGAGAGTTGGAGAATGCAAAATTTATAAAAAGACAACTTTCTTGGCAAAGACAATCAAAGAAACAATCTCTTTATCTTTTCCAAAGCATACAACACATGACCACTAATTATTTCACGAAAATTCCTTTCTCTTTTCAAAGACTTCAAACACTACCAAAGCAAACATTTTCAAAAGAGTTTTTTGTATTTTTTCCTATATTAACAAAGCATATAAAACTACTTAACAAAAATCAACTTTGACAAATCTATGAAAATCAAATCAAGTTTACCTAGAAGAAAATCTAAGAAAAATTTACCTAAAAGCAAATCTAATGAGGAAAAAGCCTACAAAATATAATTTAAGGATGTTTTACTCAGTTACAATTCAACCAAGGACCAGTTCATGCAGAATCATAAACCAGTCAAAAACAAAAATCAAAATATTTTGTTCTTTTTCTTAAGAATAAAATTCACAACTTAACCAACAAACTTTCTCGAAACTCCGCAAAGAGACAACACAAAGGTAGGTTTCTCACAAAGGTGGATTTTATGAAAGGTCTGACTCTTAAGAAGACTGAAAAGACCAGGGATATCCAAGGTTTTTACAACTTTTAAAGCCAAAGTCACTACAAGACCAATACAAAAACCAAACCTAGGGCTAAAACTTCTATGAATTTCACTAAAACCCTTGATTCTAACGAAACAATTTCAGATGAAGATATCTGACAGGTAACCAGTGGATCAGGGCAGTAAAAACAAATTAAAAACAAAATCTAAGAGGCAAAATGAAAAATTTGGAATTTTCTCAATTTTTGACAGGGTACGCAGGCGACCCGTTTGCACAGGTGCGTATACGCTCTGTGTACAAAGCTGCAATGCGTACAGGTAAGCACTGTGCTTAACACAGAGGGTGCGTACTGCTCTCAAAACCAAGAAAAATAAAAAACTAACTTAACCCTAAGCTATTCCACCCAAATTCACAGTCAAACAATCAAAAACCAGAAAGAAATCGACTTTTCTCAAATCAAAGTAGCAAACAAAAGAGAAATCAATCAAATCCATGGATTCCCCAGTGGAGTCACCTTTTTGTCATGCGGAAAGAGTCAATTTTGCGAACAAAACCAACATCCCTAGAAGCTAAGTCTTTCTAGTGACAAACAAGACAATTAAACACTATCCTTCCCTAAACATGCATTTAAGATACAAGCAATCAGGTGTTTACAACATACCTTTGATCCAACGCTATTTGTAGCAGTCCAGCCTCTTCGATCCGGATGAGCTCCTCCTTCTCTTTGAAACCTGCATTCACTAACAAGCAAATGATTACATAGCACCTGAATAACTCATAAAATAAAACATATTCATCATAAAGACCAAGGAGTATATGAAACAAATTATAAACAACAACTTGTTGAGAAGAATGAACTTAATTGTATTAATAGGAAACAAAAGAAACCTTACAACTAGTGCCTTGGTGTTGTGCAGGTCCCTTCCAGGGTCCAACAAGAGTTCTCCTTTACTTTGATCAGCTCACCCACTTCCAAATGAAGCTAAGAAAGGATGGGAATCTCTCCTCTCAAGCTCTATAAGGGAGTCCTAATTTCAGCAACATCTACCCTTAGGAATGTTCAGCTTTCAACCTCCCCTCCCTCTGGCCCAATGCCTGTATTTATAATGCTTTGGAGGAAGTTAATCAGGTCCACCATGAATGGGATAAGCCCCTCTTTCAATGGGATAGCTCCCCTCTTCATGGGATAAGTTTCTCTTTCTTTGGGGTGCATGAACCATCTGGAGGCGCTCAATACACGTCAAACCATCTTCTAGAATGCTCTAGATTTGACCATAAGTAACTTTTTTGAAGTGAAACTCGCACCTTTTGACCTTTACAAGAGTACGCACCCACTCCTTTACAGACAGAGCGTAAAAGTACACAGGTATTGTGAACTTGGGGTGCGTACACGCAGGTAAGGCTAAGAGAAACTGCGTAACCAGAGTTAATTGACTTTTAAAGGACTTTCTCTCTTTCTTGGAGTTTGACATGAGGAGCAGAGGTATAAGACTTGCCAAGGAGGACAGTATGACAGTTGATGGAGCCATACTAACTGCAAATAGTCATGGTGACAAATTTTAGTGTAACAATAACTCAATCACTGCACTGCATTCTACAATGTTGTTTGTTGTTTGACCGAGGCTCACCCCATGCATAGAAACTATCTCGTCAGAGGGCGAATAGATAACCCAAGCTGCGGAAGAGATATTCCATGTACTACGACAAGCACCATCAGCGAATCCAATGTACGTTTGGAGAGGCGTCGACATCTGCAATATCAAGAGTAAAACCAAGATAATCCAGAATAACGACGAAAAACACACTCTCTAAGCTAAGCACACTGTCTAAAGTAACAAACACACCAGCTAGAAAGAAAAACCTAACCTAACTAAAATCTCCATACCCATCATTTAAGCATAATACCTCTTTAGGTAAAGTCCATTTCTGGGTTTACCCAAAGAGTCCCCGTCAAAGTCTACCAGCTCATAGGCCCCTTTTGCTAGCTTTCGCTTGACAATATAGGGCCCATGCCACATAGGAACGAATTTTCCAGCACCTAATTTATCATTAGCTTGATCATATAATAACACTAGGTCTCCTTCCGAAAAATTTCGAGGGGTCACATTTCGATCATACTGAGCTTTCATACGTTTTGCGTGAGTCTCGATCGCCTATGCAGCATCACGTCGAGTCTCATCTAATTTAGCTAAGTATAATAAATGCTTATCCTCTTCGGAAGTAGCTGGAAGTAATTTGATGGCCATTTGCAGTGACGGGATTTCGCATTCAATGGGCATCACAGCTTCCAAACCATAAACTAGTTGGAAAGGAGTGAACCCTGTTGATGTTTTCACTGAGGTTCGGTACGCCCAAAGCGCTGAAAATAACATGTTGTGCCAATTCGACCGATGAATACCAATGATTCGTCGGATCATGATAACTAGAACTTTGTTGATGGACTCAACCAGACCATTCGCTTGTGGATAATAAGGAGTTGAACTATCGTGACGTAAACCAAGCTGGCCTGTAAGTTCTGTCATCATAACATTTCGAAAATGGCGCCCATGGTCAGTCATTATCGCTTGTGGGACACCAAACCTAGCAATAATGTGATTGAATACGAAAATTGCAGATGTCTTGCCGTCTGCCTCGAATGTAGGCATCGCCTCAGCCCACTTACTAAAATAATCAACCGCAAGGATGATATACGCATGCCCCTCGGCCGAGTGAGGGTTACATGTAATAAAATCGATACCCCATTTAGCGAAAGGACCAATGGCAATTATAGGGTGGAGAGGAGCAGGTGGAGCGCACATCTTTCGATCAAACACTTGACAGTTGTGGCATTTTCGAACCGCAATAATACAGTCTTTAAACAAGGACGGCCAGAAGTAGCCAGCGTGCAATATCTTTTGGGCTGTGGCATACCCAGACATATGACCGCCACACGCTCCAGAGTGACAGTCATTCAGAACCCTTTCAGCTTCCTCGTGAGTTAAGCAACGTCGAAAAACCAAATCCGCCCCACGACGATAAAGAGTATCTCCAATAATTTTGTATTGTTGGGACTGGAATCGAATTTTCCGATGCTCCGACTTTGAAACTTCGGGCTGAAAGGATTGGGTCTGGAGATAGACGATTATATCCCCATACCACGGATCTAAAGTGCTGATAAGAAACAAATATTCGTCCGCAATGGGCTCCTCTGCCACTGTTTCTGTATCAGCACGCGGGAAATCACACATTAACTCGGCAAAGACTAAAGATTTCTTAGACTTAGATTTCTCAAACTCCAAGTCGAACTCCTGCAGGATAACTATCCATTTGGAGTACTTGCCCCCTAGCAATTGTTTAGTCAAAATGTAGATCATAGGGTTGCAATCCGAAATGACTGTAGTTTTACGGAGTAAAATGTAGTGACGAAAACGCTGGACAGCTTGAACGGCTGCCAGTGCCAACTTCTCCACATGTGAGTATTTTAGCTCAGTTGGATTTAACGTCCGACTAAGGTAATATATCACATGTTCCGTTCCAAATTCATCTTCTTGAACTAAGACCATTCCAATGGTGGAGTGGGAGGCGGCGAGATACAAAAAATAATCCTGGTTGTAGTTGGGAGGATGCAGCAACGGTGCATGGGTCAATGCGTGCTTGAGTGCATCAAAAGATTCCTGAGCTATCTCATCCCAAGAGAATTGAGCGTTCTGTTTCAACAACCAGGTAAAACCCTTTGTAACCTCGGCGTAGTTAGGAATGAATCGACGCAAAAAGTTTTCTTTCCCCTGCAAACTTTGGAGTTGGCGAAGACTCGAAGGAGGAGGCAATTTGATGATAGCTTCTACCTTCGAGGGATCGACGCGAATACTAGCTTTTGAAACTACAAATCCTAGCAATCGTCCCACCTCTATACAGAAGACACATTTGTGTGGGTTCAACCGAATTCGATAATGCCTACACCTCATAAAAATGGCTCGTAAATGGACGAGGTGGTCAGCTCGATGTAAAGAATGAGCAGGCAAATCATCCTCGGCCGGGGGGCATGCGTATATCATCCTTGCGGTTGATTATTTTACTAAGTGGGCCGAGGCGATGCCTACATTCGAGGCAGACGGCAAGACAACTGCAATTTTCGTATTCAATCACATTATTGCTAGGTTTGGTGTCCCACAAGTGATAATCACTGACCATGGGCGCCATTTTCGAAACGTTATGATGACAGAACTTACAGGCCAGCTTGGTTTACGTCACGATAGTTCAACTCCTTATTATCCACAAGCGAATGGTCTGGTTGAGTCCATCAACAAAGTTCTAGTTATCATGATCCGACGAATCATTGGTATTCATCGGTCGAATTGGCACAACATGTTATTTTCAGCGCTTTGGGCATACCGAACCTCACTGGAAACATCAACAGGGTTCACTCCTTTCCAACTAGTTTATGGTTTGGAAGCTGTGCTGCCCATTGAATGCGAAATCCCGTCACTGCAAATGGCCATCGAATTACTTCCAGCTACTTCCGAAGAGGAGAAGCGTTTATTATACTTAGCTAAATTAGATGAGACTTGACGTGATGCTGCATTGGCGATCGAGACTCATGCAAAACGTATGAAAGCTCAGTATGATCGAAATGTGACCCCTCGAAATTTTTCGGAAGGAGACCTAGTGTTATTATATGATCAAGCTAATGATAAACTAGGTGTTGGAAAATTCGTTCCTATGTGGCATGGGCCCTATATTGTCAAGCGAAAGCTAGCAAAAGGGGCCTATGAGCTGGTAGAATTTGACGGGGACTCTTTGGGTAAACCCATAAATGGACTTTACCTAAAGAGGTATTATGCTTAAATGATGGGTATGGAGATTTTAGTTAGGTTAGGTTTTTCTTTCTAGCTGGTGTGTTTGTTAGTTTAGATAGTGTGCTTAACTTAGAGAGTGTGTTTTTCGTCATTATTCTAGCTTCTCTTGGTTTTACTCTTGATATTGCAGATGTCGACGCCTCTCCAAACGTACATTGGATTCGCTGATGGTGCTTGTCGTAGTACACGAAATATCTCTTCTGCAGCTTGGGCTATTTATTCGCCCTCTGACGAGTTAGTTTCTATGCATGGGGTGAGCCTCGGTCAAACAACAAACAACATTGCAGAATACAGTGCAGTGATTGAGTTATTATCTGAATCTATTTCGTTTGGGATTCGGAGTTTGATAGTGAGGTTAGATTCTGAACTCGTTGTATTACAGCTTAATAGAGCCCATGCCATTAGAAATCCAGTGTTATTAAGGTTGTTTTTGAGAGTGCGTCTCTTGGAACATGAATTTGATTACATTGAATATCAACATATTCCAAGGTCTTTAAATACATTAGCAGATGCAATTGCTTCTCGAATGTTAAATAGACATTTGCAATAATCATACATGTAAATTTACAAACATTTCATCACACATGTTTAACAAAATAAGCCAGTAATAATGATATATATATAGATAGGAGTGTGTCAAAAAATACATCGTCTTCGATCATAGGTTGAAAAACACCTTATGATCGGCAAAAATGATAAGTACAAAAAACCAAAATGTCACATGTGTCTACAAAAACGACCATCCAATCACTGGTGGTGCTCCCTATATGACACCATTGCACGGGCTACCCTACACAAGAACCTCCTAAAAGGTCTTGGGACTCTGACTACATAGCGCTGAAGCCTGATAGGAATATCATCTATAGTAGTCTCTGGTATATCTGCCGTCAGACGCTCTAGGTCTTGCTCCAACTCAGCTAAGGTCTCTGCAGCCTCGTCCTATGGGATCGGTGTCGGTGCAACTGGTTGTCTCCTCTCGAAAGGTTGGAGATTGGATGGACGTCGTGGGCCTACATCTGCATTTTGAAAAAAAATTCTGTCAGTTTTGAGACGATATATAAAAAACAAAAAAATAGATAATTTAAAAAACTTGTGAAAAATGAATTACTTGTGTCATCCAATTGTTCTCCCTGTGGAAGAACCATGTCCGGATCTCCATGAAAATCGACTCTGGCATAAGGAAAATCCCGGATCGAAAAGACCTGGTCCTCTAACCAGTGAAAGTACCCCGCAGGAAATTGGACAACCCCCGCTCCCTCATCAAGATGACGGGCCATCACCGCAACCCATCGCATCAACTTAGGCTCCCGAGGAGGCCCAACCTCAATAGTGAGATGCTGCGGGATCAGAATTGGAACCCTCTATAGAGCAAAACTCACAACTAAAGGCCCATAACCAAAAGTCTTTAGCTGCCCGTTTTTTTCCCTAGTCAGTTGGCCCTTTAAATTGGCCAACACAGCATCACACCAGTTGAAAATGGTGCCTCGGTAGCAATCAATCGCCATCCGCATCTGGGATCCAGTGGCAATGTGCAAAGCGGCAGCCCCGCAAAGTCTGGTAACTGTAAAGGCAATTACATAAGTTCAGGTCGGGATATAGTTTTGATCTTTATCCCCTTCTCCTGGTTCTAATTATTGCACCACTTTAGACGGAGACTAGTGATGGACTGGCCACCCGGCCTAGTCCCGTACAGAGTCAATTGTTCGCCCCTCTTGGGCAAACTAGTGAGAAAATAAATGTCTGAGGGCTCTATCTCGAGCCGGTGCCCTCCGATGTAAAAGCACTGATCCTGAACGTTCCACCGTTCAACCAGCCACTCTAGAAAGCGCACCTGGGCCCTCATGCTAGGTATGGCCCAGTATTTGTAAAGACCGCATGCCTTCAAAGCATCAATGGAAGGTTGATGATTAATTGCGGCCAAATCAACATCTTCGTGTTCTCTCTCGCGCCAATCAAGCATGGTGGGCAATCTACACACCATAAAACATCTGTTAGAGTCTATAAAATTAAAAAATTTTGGTCCATTTTGGAGAATTTGGCTTTTGAAAATCCTTTCCGCGGTGTACGCAGGCCGCCTTTAGAGACAGAGCGTATGTACGCAGGCTCTCTTAAGGCAGACTGCGTACGCCCGGCATTTTCCCAACTGAGAAAATGTCGGGGTACGCAGGTCACCAGTGGAACACCTGCGTACCCCGAAAGGCGGACCTTGAAACCCCAAAGTCTCCAAAAAATGAAACTAGGGCCTAAAAATGAATTCTAAACGGATGAAAATGAAGAGGAGGATGTTGTAGAATACCTGAAAGAGATGGCATTCGATTTCGACGGTCGGACTCTTCGTAATGTCCATGGGAAGTTTCTTGCCAAAAGCCCTTTTTCTCTCCTTAACAGTAAAATGGTAAAAATGAAATGGTAAAACCCCTTTTTATAGGTTTTTTGGGTAAATAAATGCAAATTTGTTTATTTTTCACCATGAAAAGGTATTTTTCAAAGTATTTTTATCAATCTTTAAACATGTATTAGTAATGTGTTGGTTTTTGTGCAGGATAAAAGGATTTTCAGGGAAAATTGTCATTTTTCATGAACCAAAGCATCAGAGTCATCTTTTAAGCCCTTTTCTGACTCCTGAAACATGAAAAGATTGCCGAGCGTTTCTTTTACACTCATTAAAACGGAATTAAAAGATGGTCCTCTTATAGCCCTTTTCTGACTGTAAAAACACGAAAAGATTGCCAGATTTTTGTCGTTTCAAATTCGATACTGGAAATAAAACGACGTGCCCTTGATCGCTTTTTACTTTTCAGGTTAGAGGCACTAATCATGAAAGTACTCCTTGGTCGCAAGATCAAGCGGTTCTCTCAAGTATTATTTTATACTTTTTCGGGCTTGGGACACACAAATTTACGAAAAAGTTCAAACCTGGAGTCTTCTTAAGTTTTTTCAGACTCTCTAAAATTGAAAAACGCCGAGTTTCTCCTATACTGGACTCGTTAAAATTTCACAGTAGAGGACTTGTTCGATTACAAACAGGGACCACTCCTTCTTAGGGTCCAAATCTGAACTAAGTTGGACTCATCCGAAGGATGAGCTTATAATCAAGCATATGTTATCATCCTCAAGCTTGTAAAAAATAAAGAGGTACTTGCTAGAAATGGTGGGGGAAAAGAGGGAAGAATGAGCCTACTTGTTATCCTTTGTCACAAAAAAATCTTATCACCACTCTTGAACACGATACTTTTCATTCACCTGGGTTGGGAAATCCCTTGCCTAAAAGTTGATCAAACCACATTGAAAGTCTTCAGCCGTTTTCGGGTATTAACTTTGGGTCAATTGTCACCAAGCCATCTGTCATGTCGTTATGTGTTCAAGAGGTCACTACAAATAAATCATTCACATGCAAAATACTTGTCATCCATTTTAACCATCCCTGAGTCAGTCCTTACAGCAACATTTCTTCGACTTGAACTATGATTTCGTGTTGTGGGCTTGCCTGCAATAGGTCGCCTTCTATCGACATCAGCACATTATCTAGAAAGATGACTTAGAAATCTTCAGTACCTTGAAGTCTGCATGCATCAATGGCAGGTTTCTCGCCTTTGACGATAGTTTAAATCATTGACTTTCGATCGAAGGATTCCGTGATATGTTCGACATCAACACATTCATTCACATCTCATGGATTGTACTGGGTACTTTGAGAACCATTGACATCACTGGTGGTCTCTCTCACACTTGTTAACAGTTTACATCATTGACTGGTAATCAGGTGGTTTCTACCATGTTCGACATCAACTCATTTATTCGCATGGATAGAATCATACCATTTCGGGAAGTGGAAATGAAGACCCTAGATCTAGTTTCCACCATCCAGGCTGCGAGGAGTTTTTTATTCATTATATAGTAGACTAATCATAAACAGATGGCTGCGTCCATACTGTGTCTACATGAGTCTATGATTATGATGTACTGCGAAATCATTCCTGTATCAGAGCAGTAGTTAGATTGTTAGTTAAATTTTTCAATCTGAGTATGGGAATGCCTACCTCAGCGAAGATATGATCTTATATATGTATTTTGTGTTGAATATTTGTAGGTTCTGACTGGGCTCTCCACAAGATAATCCTTGAAATGATAAAGTACTCCACCCTTCCTAGATGATATGAAACCCTAATCTACTACAGGCTTTGCACTTTAGGGGGCAATCTGTTACACTAAAATTTTTCACCATGACTATTTGCAGTTAGTATGGCTCCATCAACTGTCATAATGTCCTCCTTGGCAAGTCTTATACCTCTGCTCCTCATGTCAAACTCCAAGAAAGAGAGAAAGTCCTTTAAAAGTCAATTAACTCTGGTTACGCAGTTTCTCTTAGCCTTACCTACGTGTACGCACCCCAAGTTCACAATACCTGCGTACTTGTACGCTCTGTCTGTAAAGGAGTGGGTGCGTACTCCTGTAAAGGTCAAAAGGCGCGAGTTTCACTTCAAAAAAGTTACTTGTGGTCAAATCTAGAGCATTCTAGAAGATGGTTTGACGTGTATTGAGCGCCTCCAGATGGTTCATGCACCCCAAAGAAAGAGGAACTTATCCCATGAAGAGGGGAGCTATCCCATTGAAAGAGGGGCTTATCCCATTCATGGTGGACCTAATTAACTTCCTCCAAAGCATTATAAATACAGTCATTGGGCTAGAGGGAGGGGAGGTTGAAAGCTGAACATTCTTAAGGGTAGATGTTGCTGAAATTAGGACTCCCTTATAGAGCTTGAGAGGAGAGATTCCCATCCTTTCTTAGCTTCATTTGGAAGTGGGTGAGCTGATCAAAGTAAAGGAGAACTGTTGTTGGACCCTGGGAGGGACCTGCGCAACACCAAGGCACTGGTTGTAAGGTTTCTTTTGTTCCCTATTAATACAATTAAGTTCATTCTTCTCAACAAGTTGTTGTTTATAATTTGTTTCATATACTCCTTGGTATTTATGATGAATATGTTTTATTTTATGAGTTATTCAGGTGCTATGTAATCGTTTGCTTGTTAGTGAATGCAGGTTTCAAAGAGAAGGTGGAGCTCATTCGGATCGGAGAGGCTGGACTGCTACAAACAGCGTTGGATCAAAGGTATGTTGTAAACACCTGATTGCTTGTATCTTAAATGCATGTTTAGGGAAGGATAGTGTTTAATTGTCTTGTTTGTCACTAGAAAGCCTTAGCTTCTAGGGAGGTTGGTTTTGTCTGCAAAATTGACTCTTTCCGCATGACAGGATTCAAGGGTGAAATTCAAATCCTTAAGGATTAAAAAGCCCAAAATGAATAAACATATTGGAAGAAAACAAATGGCATGCAAGAAATGTTGTTAAATTCACAATCATATTCACCCTTCAGCATGAGAAAGTACAATAAAATAGTAGAATAAGAGAGGAACAAAAGAATGTCACTAAAAAAAATCTTGATTTGGATCCTTTTTATTAGATGCACTGAAGAGAAATATACAACGCACTTGTACAGAGATGAATCATCCCAATATATGAACATTGAATACAATATAGGTATATTTACATATTTGTTGAAGCAACCATGGACCTGAAGCTCCCTTCAACTGATCGAACAAGTCATCAATCCCTGACAAAGGATATCAATCCAAGCATGAATGTGGGACTCATAGAACACATCAAAAACACCAATCAATGTGGATGTCACCGAAGTTCTCCACCTACACTGTGAGTAATTTTCATGCCTCCTAGTCTCTCAAGCTTTACCGTGCATCCGCAGTCTGATCTAGGGATCACTAGGCCCTACACCGAGACATACTCTCCAGGATTTACCATGCATTCCATCTCGTAATCACTAGGCCCAACATAGAGAAAATCCACCTCCTAGCTTTACCGTATATCTCGCCATTCACCAACAACGATTCCTAGGCCCACCGAGGCACACAATCTGGCTTTACCGCAACCCATAGTTCGGTTCAGGGGTTACTAGGCCAGTGGATTCATGCATCCTCAGTCTGGTTCAGGGACCACTACACCATGTGTTTTTCAATTAAGAGATCCACCCCACTCAGCTCTAAATCCAATCGACCATCCCACATAAACCGAATGAGAGAACCCATCTCATCAAAGTTATCAGGAAATGGCAAGGCTGGGATGAAAATACTGTCACACCTGGCAAAACCCATGCCATGGTAGAAAAGAAACACATGCAATCCCATGCATGCCAAATCTAACAAGGAAAATATCATGTCAAAGAATTGCTTACCACAATTGCTCCAGCAGGATCTATCCACCAGTACAAAGTACTTGCAAGAATAGCAACAATTAGACCAATTGTGTTGGTGATCACATCAAAGAAATGATCTTGAGCATATGCCTTCACAATCTCATTAGTAAAACTTCGACAATACATTACGAGGAACAACTTCACAAAAGTAACTAAAACCATAATTCCAACCACCCAATGCCATTTGTCACCATCTAAAGATAAACCATCCTCCTGTGGAAATTTGGAAATAGAATTGACAAAAGTTAATTCCTTGTATGCAAATTGGAAAAATAGCCTATCCCTCAAAATACAATACACAAAATTCTGACCATAAGGTACATGATAGAGCAATAAATAGTATGATATGAAGCATGAAGAAGCAAATCCATGGCTAATATGAGCTCAATATCAGGGTAACTTTTAAGACAAGGAGTAGGATTATAACTGTGCAAAAAAACAACAAGAGTATGTATATTGGGGCCAGTTTATAGATCGTAGATAGATAGGCATATTGGGGCCAGTTGTTTTAGGGTTTCAATTTATGTATACACATCATATCTATTTCATGGATTGAAGATTGAAGCCAAAGATATGCAGTGGAATCAAGAACAGAGTGAGGTGAGCTGCACTTTAGAGGTTGAGTGTAAGAGATGTGTGATGTTAATAATAAACTGATGCAACATTTAAGCACCTAAATGTTTACCTGTTTCCCTTTTTATTTCTCTATGTGCAATAGATTTGAGATCAAAACGGATCTATACACTACCAATAGTGTATGATGAGGGAAGGATGGAGTTACTGAAAAATGTTTCCACTAGACTTCCACACTCAGGAATATGCGCCCCCACAAGAGGGACATGTTCCCTATGTAAAAAGGGTTTCAACAAGGTCTTTTCTTCATTCTAGCAGTGTTAGAATATTGTATGAATAATATCAATGATATGGTTTATCTGCCTTGGGAAGAGGCCAAATAAGACCATCTTATAGGTTGAGAACAACTATCATTTTATGAACAAGGTGCATGAGACCCATGTCCTTCATTTCAAATTCCTTTGCAAGGTCCTGATTACAAGATATGATCAACTACTCATCACTAGTTAAAATAAAATTATCAACATATAAGACAATAATAATCAATTTACCTTCTATCTAGATGTGATGAGGTTTACATCCACTTCACTTATGGTGAAGCCCAAATAGTGAGATAACTATCGATATTGATGTGCCAAGCACGAGGTGCTTGTTTAAGATCGTAGAATGCTCACTTGAATCTGCACACATGAGACTCTTGATCAAATGTCTCAAAACATTTTTGTTACTCTATTTACACCTCCTCCTTATTAACCCCATTTAGAAATGTTGTTTCTATACCCATCTGGTGGATATTCCACCTCATTTGCGTACCCAGACCAAGAATTGATCTAATGGATGAGTACCTTGCTACAAGAGAAAATGTCTCCTCACAGTCAATTCCCTCAACTTGATAGTACCCCTTGGCCACAAATATGACATTATACTTCTCTATGCTTCCATTTGTTGTTTGCTTCACCTTGAAGATCCATCTCAAACCCACTATTGATTTATATGATAGTCTTGGGACCTTTTCCCAAACATTGTTCTTTGCAATGGATTCGTATTCCTCCACCATTGCATCAACCCATATAGGTTGCTCTATTTCTTCTTCAAATAGGATGGCTCAATCTCTATAAGCTCAGTCATAAGATCCATGTAGCCAGTGTACCTCTCGGGTGACCTCCTTTGCTTATGCAAATTTGAAGGATATCCCACATTCTCCCTCACATCCTGCACAAGTCTATCAACTTCCTTAGTTCTTTTTCTGCCTTCTCTAGAGGTTTTTCTTTAGTGAATGTCTCCACTCTCTGCTCCACAATTTGTGGTTTCTCTACAAATTCATGAGGTTCCTCTTTTGGAGCTAAAATCTCATCTTTTGGTGGGATATAAAGTTTCATGTCAAGAGAGCACCACATAGCTTTCTCCTCATCAAAATTTACATCCCTTCACACAACTATCATTATGAGTGATGGCAAGTACACATGTTAGTTGTGGGGAGTTTCTGTGTAAACCATAAGTACCCCCAGTTCTGCAGTCGACTAAATATTATTCCTTGAGTCTTTAGAGACATGGTAGTAAATAGAAGCTCCAAAAATCTGGAAGTGCGACACATCTGGCTTTCTTCCTGAGAAAGCCTCCTCCGATGTAATGATGCCAAGAATCCGATGAGGACTTTGGTTCTGCAAACAGAATGTTGTGTTGCATGCCTCAACCCACAAATGCAGAGGTAGGCCTTGGTCATGCAACATCACCCTCATTTCTCCCAAAATGCTATGGTTCTTTCTCTCAACCACCCCATTCTGATGTGGGTTGTGGGGTGTTATCAACTCTCATCAAATGTCTTCTTTCACACATAAATTTTTAAATTCATTCAACACATACTCACCTCCATTATTTGTCCTGAGATACTTCACCTTATTTTTGGTTTCTTTCTCAACCGGTGCCTTGAATTCTACAAACTTGGAGAATGTATCATCTTTCTTCCACATGAAGAGATCGAACACTTATGTGAGAAGTCATCAATAAAAAAGGACAAAATATTTGTGTCTGATAGTGGAGGCTATCGAGAAAGGTCCATAGACATCAGAGAGGATCCTTTCTTGGACTACATGCGCTTTTTTGTCCTAATCATGGAATGTGGATTTTATGTACTTCCCCAAGGTACATCCTTTGTATACATATTGTTGCTCAAGTGATCCTTTAGGGAGGCTAGTGGCTATTTGTTGTATAATATTCAAGGTGCCATGATGCAAATGGCCAAGTCTTATGTGCTAAAGTTCACCTACATTGCGGCCTTGCACTTTCTCTTCCTTAGTGCTTAATGCAACACAATATTCCAAATCTAACTTATATATATTCTTCACGCAAACCTCAATATTCTTCACCTGTCCCATGGCTATGTGTCTCAGGAATGCTTTTCCTTTGTTGAAGATCACGTCGTAACCACAGTCTTCCAAAATGTCAACAAAGATGAGATTTTTCTTTAGGCCTAGAACAAACATGACATCCTTGAGCCTGAGAGGGGAGCTTGACTCCCTCTGAAAGGTGATTGTACCAATACCAGTCATGTTGTACCTTCCATCATCCCCTAGCTCAATGTGCATATGGAGATATTTCTCCTCTAGGTCACTGAAAAAATCTCTACACCCTGTCATGTGGAACAATGCACCTAAGTCCAAGTACCACACACTCCCCATCATTGTGTTGGACATGCATGCAATAAGGGTAAAGTCAAGGTCAAACTGTGAAGCCAAGGCTTCACCCACTGCTCCTCCTAAGGTATTCTTGCTTGCCTTTTTCTATGGGCACTTTGTGGCATAGTGCCCATATTCATGACAATGGAAGCATTTAATTTTTGACAAATCTTTCTTCTTTCCCCCTTGGCTAGATTCTGGTTTGGTTTGAGATTTCTTCCCTTTTCCCTTTTTTCCCTTTCCAACCAATGAAAAGTTTTCTTCATCCTTGCCCTTGGATGAGGTCCCATCTCTGGTATTCTGCCTTATTTCCTCCTATACCAAATCATTCCATAAGTGTTCCCAATTCGATAGTTTCTCCCTCCCATTAACTTAATCTTGATAGCTATGCCAACTCTTGGGAAGGCCCAAAAGGGATATGCTTACCAAGTCATCCTTTGAAACAATAACACCAACTCCTGCAATCTCATCACAAACTTGTGTGAACCTCCTCAGATATTGCAGGATAAAGTCATTCTTCTACATCTTGATGTTTCAAAGTTTATCCTTGAGCACCAAATTTTTGTGGTCACTACTAGTCTAGAACATATTTGTCAGTTCTTGCCACATTGCATAAGTATTTTCTTTCCCATGGATATTTTTGACATTGTGGTCTTGTACTCCCTCCAATATTATTCTCCACACCTTGGCTACAACTTTCTTCCATTGAGCAAGGTTTTGGGCATTAGATTCATGTTGGTTTTGTAACATCTCTCTTGATGTATTCTAGCAATCCATTGTCATTGAATACCTCCTCCATGTGATCCTTCCAGTCCATGAAATTAGAGTTTCCTTCCAAGGCATACTCTAGCCTCAGCCTGTTGAAGGTCATATTCTCATCTCTTAAGAGATCTTGCTACATTGAACTGCAAATTCGAACCTCCTGAGAAACAAATTTGAAATTCCTACTCTAATGTGAATCCTGCTATGATATGATCTAGAAATTATGTGTAGATTTGCAATTGCTCATGAAGTGTTTTCAAAATCATAAGACACAAACCAACTCTACTACTCTATGGAAGTTAATTCACATTTTAGAAGAAAAAATTCAAACATGCAATAAGTAATAAAACACATGCACAAAATATTTTTCCCAGGGAAAACAATTTGCTAAAAACTCCAATGCCTTCTTGCAACAATTTGATGAATATAGATGTATTAAAATTGCTTTACTCAACTGTGCACAACATGTAAGTGAATGATCTATCTCTTTTCTCACTAAGAAGCCCAAACCCAAACTTCGTCAACTTCTGCCTATACTTGAGCCCCTATTTCCTTATGACATTCCTTGAGAAATTAGGCCCCTATTATTTAGGATTTTTTCCAAAATGGATTGTGCAATTCCAAAGGTTGATCATGTGATTGCCTGCAACACCTATACGCACAAGAGTAGTCTACAACTAGTGTTACATTGCCTTGGAATCTCCTCCATAGTCGGGGAACTTGAATTCCTTGCATGTACTAGCTATTTTGGGCTCATTGATCAGTTAACTAAATGATCACTAGATTTGACTAGAGTCCCACTGCACAACTAACCTTCCACTAGTTCCTCAAACAATTAGAACTAGTTTAACTGAAAACAACTTGAGATAATTGACTTTAATTGCTACGCATTAGCAATCACACATGCTTAACTAAACTCTAAGTCCTCCAACTTGAATTTATTGAGTAAAATTGGTGACACAATCCATTCCATACAAGTTAATTGCAGCGAAGTTGTCTGCTGATGTGGAGATTCAAATTTTCTCAATTTAATCAAGGAAAAATGAAATTGAGAATTTTTTGCTGCATTTTTCAACAATCCTTCCGGTGAATCTAATCCATGTTGCCAATCTAGCACAACAATGTGCTAATAACAACAACCAATGGACATAAGTAGCGTTCAAATAAATAAAACAGTCAAAAAACACATATTAAATCACAATTGATGGGACCAAGAAAAGTACTCCAACTATGTTACCACTTATCCACATTCATCGAAAGTGCCTCCATTGCTCCTCTCATGATGCACACCTCTGTTGTCGGCCTCCAATGCCCTAAATCCTATTATTTTTTGTCACCCTCCATCACTTTACTTCCTGAAGAACCCATCAATAGCGTAAAGATGAACCCCTAATCCTTTACCTTTTTTTACTAGCGCCTCATATTGAAAATTTTAAGGCAAAAGATTTATTTTGTCTTAAAATTCCCCTCTGTGTAGTAGTGTCGAGTGCAATGACATACAAGTTGTCTCTAATCGTATCAACAAAGATCGAAGGGACAAAAGAGTAATTAATGTCTGGGAAATCTTATCAGGAAAAGTTTTCACATTCTTCAAAGCGGTTACCCCCATAAAATAAGTCGTTGTCTTTATATAAGATAACATGAATGGAAAGTGAAATAGTAGTGTTGGTATAGGTGTGATATAGTAGTAGCCCGCAAATTGGCAGACTTAGGGTGCACTGTCAGAGTCAATTTTGTAGTTGTTAGATAATATTTTCTTAAATTGATATGTTTTTGTCTTAATTGTTAATTGTCTTAAATGAGTTTCATCTTAAGTGGCCATTGTCTTAAATATAAAGTTGTCTTAAAATATTTTTGTCTCAAACTGTTTTTGTCTTAAATATAAAGTTTTGCCTTAAAATAATTGTCTTAAACTATTTTTGTCTTAAATTTAAACTTTTGTCTTAAGTTGTTTTTGCCTTAAATAGAAAGTTTTGTCTTAAATCTTTTTTGTCTAAAACCATTTTTGTCTTAATTTTTATATTTAAGACAATTCAATTGATATTAAATATTAATGTAAAATAATTAAAATAAAAAGTGATGTTTTAAGACAAAAGAGTTCTTTTGTCTTAAAGAGATGTCTTAAAAGTGCCCTTGGTGTAGTAGTGATATTTCATTACGTAAAAAGCAATTCACGTATACTAATAATCTAATTGATTGGAACATGGTTGAGATGGAGCCCAAGGGAGACTTCTAGATCCAACTACTATGAATTTTAGAAAATAAGGTTAAGGTAATTTAGAATCGATCCATTTCCATGTCAAAGGTGTTATGGATCCTTTTAAGTCTTGAGGATGCTACATGGAAGCATGAAGATATATTGAGGGAAGAATACCCTCATATTTTTGTTTAATCATAATGAATATATGTGTACATATAATGCACTAATGATAGTGCATAAATAAGAGGGGGGTGGGGGGGGGGGGGGGGGGGGGGGGGAGGATGTAAAAACCCTACCCAATACTTGTATTGTAAATACTATGTACATGCAAAACTTAGGGTGCTAAGTCAAAACATATTAATTAGGTTAATGAGCTAAGAATCACTTTTTGGGGGCAATGCACCCATGTGTATGTTTGTGCATATGTTTTGAGCGCGATGTGTTTATGTGCATATGATTTTATATGCTATGAGTCTAGAGTGCCTAATTTTTGCAAATATCTTTAACTTATGCATACTAATAAACACATAATAGCTGCAAATCGAATCAGACAAAAACAGTATCGAGGGGAAAGACTCCATAATAAATCAAAAAAGGCTAATATGAGTTAGAAATAATTAAAAAGGGGGGCACATGAATACAACCTAAGTCCATAAGTGACTTTATGGGGTGCCAAATATCAAAAAGAAAATTCAGGAACATGAAAGAAACATGTTTTCCTTGAGAGACAGTTAGCTATGGGGAATGAGAATGGACAACCAAGTATGGCAACACGAACTACAGGAGCCCAAAAATTGAAACCATCCCTGACTAGAAGTAATATTCCTTGGAAGTGGTGACACAGTCTGAGAAATTGCAGGTGCAAATATGGATGTGCACTCCTTAGGTGCAGGATGATGGGGTATGTCAACTTCAAGGTTGGAGGCTACCAGTGTATGATGCAAGAGTTTGAAGACTCTGAAGGGTAGCAGGATCTCCTAGATACATAAAGTTGGGACCATTCATGTTAAGAATAATACACACTAAAGGTGGTGACACAACCCAAGGGATTGCAGGGGAGAAAAGGGTGTGTGATGCTTGGGTGCAGACTGATGGTGGGCGTGAGCCTATAGGTTGGCCCTTTTTGGGGTTTGGTACCTTTGTTGGTTGATGGTACTAGACATGTACCTCTATTTGGACGAGTAATTTCCCCATGGTGTTGAGGCCCTAGCTCGAGGGTGACTGATTTCTTTCACATAATGAACACCATGGTCTATGACTCGGAGGAAAATCAAATTTTGTAGCTAGTTTGACATTGAACATATAAGTATTTTTGTAACATTCACTTAGTTATGTTGCAATTTCTTATGAACCCTTTTCTATGTTATGTATTAATTTTAATTGTTGCCTGTAAATTGTAATTGTTGTGTGAAAGAAATAAATTCCATTTAGACGTATATATCACCATGTTGGGAATATAATGAAAGGGTAGATACCGGGTCATAAGGTTTTGTAGTATTGGCACATAATTATGCTTTGGATGGAGGCTAGAGACATTGTTGGAATTAATGAATATAAAGGAAAATTTGTCCACACCAATTGATAAAGGGTTATTGGATGTGGTTGCACCAACAAAGGATGGAAATGTCCTGGCGTGGGCTACGAGTGTTACAGGCAAAGTCGACACTGTACAAGGACATTACATGTGTTATTCCTCAACTGGAAGTTAAAATGCCCTATTTGAACCTTCCCTTTCAAAAAAATTTCCCTATACATCGAAAAATAGTGATGGTACCGAGATCATGGTGGATAAATAAATATTTAATATTGCATAATACGAAGAAAAATAATAATCTACAATATACCTTTAGAATATCTTGGTGCATAAATCAACATAAAAGGTAGGAAAATTGGTCATAGTCAAAGATTTGAATACATGTTAAATTCTAAATTAGTCTTTGTAGTTAAAATTTAAATTGGAATATATTTTTTTTATAAATATAAGATGTTTAAATATATTAAACTAAAATAATAAAATATTATGTAATTTAAATGTGTTTATTAAGATATATTTTTAAATATTGGCAAAATTTATCATCAAACAAAAAGTAGAAACAACCATAAAATATATTATAGTTGTTAAAGTTTTTTATTATTTTTATTTAGAATATAAGTTTAAAAAATAATTTAAATAATAAAATTTACAATTAAATTGTCCACCTAGGGTATAGAGGGTGATGAGGTGTACTTTTAATTCTCCTTGATGTGGAGGTCACCTATTCGAAATTCCTGGAGCAAAAAGCTAGTAATGTTTAGGGATGGTGTGGACTAGGCTAGTGCAATCCCCAGTTGACTTAAATAACATATATCGTTGTAAAGTGATAGACAATGGCTTCGACTAGTAAATGCACGACATCTATACCACTGAATTTCAATGCACGACATCTATACTACCGAATTTAAGACATAAAGTCTAGAAAATGCTTTAATACAACATCTATACTACGGAATTGGAATTTGAAACGTAAAGTTCAGAAAATGCTTTAAATATTAAATTTCCAATGCAAATCACGTCAAATAAATATTAAAAAAACGATTAGTCAAAAGATTAAATTATTAAATTTCCAATGAAAATCTCATGGTTAAAAAAATGATTAGTCAAGAGATTAAATTATTAAATTTCCAATGAAAATCACGTCGTAAGTTTATACGAAATGATGAGTCGAAGGGCTGGGTAATTGTTTTTTCCAGCGAAAAAAAATGTTCTTAAAGTGCGTAATTTAAATAGGTTACAATTTCATTATGATTTTGAGAATTGTGAAAATTGTAGCTTCAAACCAGCACTGCCGGGTAAAAATTGAATAACCAAATTCCAACCTGGCACAAAACCCGAAAACACTTGGAGTGGTCCTTTTCGGCATCTGTGTTTTCCGGATTTTAATGTTCTTTGATAATCAAAGCTGACCGACGACTAGTTTGTATCCGAAACCCTAAAATACAAAGATGAAACCCTAACATAAAGCACCTTCATCTTTTAAATACGGACTCGATTCGATTCTCCCGCAATGCGGGTTTCATAAAGTTCATGCTCAGGGCCCAGAAGTTTCTGATTACGCTCTGCAATTTCCTTGGCTTCGCAATGGAGAAACCCAGGTCAGAAATCTTAGCATTCGTTTCTGTGTTACTACTGATGTCCTTAAACTCATGTCATGGACAGAAGATAGTACAATGTGTAGGACAAGACTGTGTTGCCTTATTAGCTTTCAAAGCCGGTATTTTATATATATATATATATATATATAGATATTATTAATAATGATTATGACTAATGTATCTTAAGATTTATATGGTTTAGGAAATTTTAAGTGCGTTAAGAGACTAAATTGTAATATTTTATTTCTATGTTCATAAAGAAGTGAGAATTGTTTCTAATTCAGTTTTGTTGAGTTAAAAGATCAAAAAGGTTGGTAATATGACAAATATTCTGAAAATTATGGAGAAAGTGACTACAAGATGGACAATCTAAGCAAAAAAAGAAAAAATTCACCTTCCCATGGTGTTTTAGGAATCAAGCAAGGCCTAGTTTCACTATGAAGCTCGTGAAATGTAACTCTAATCTTGGAAAAGTTTACTTTATTCTTAACAATAGTCAAGACAAAGAGATAACTGTGGTTTTAGAGATTGGGGTTGATCACCTCCTTATAATATTGTAGATTCTTTTTTCCCTCCAACTCTTTATTTACTCACAATTCTTCCTTAAATTTGGCACCAATAATATTTTTAATATTATCTTAATTTTGTAAGACCATCTCCTCCCTTATTCTCCAATTGTCTAGCCAAGACTGGGATCCATATGCCACCGTCACTTGAGTGGGGTTACCTGGCACACATGAAACTGATGTGAAATATATTTGGAGGGGATAAGAGGAAGTAATAAAGAAGGAGATATGTAGAATTGATGACTAGGTAAACCAACATATTCGTTTCATTTTGTATGAGGGGATTATGGTCTTCTTTAAAGTTGTTGCTTAAGAAATATCAGGCTGGAGCCTATTGAGGTAGGAGCCTCTTGTGGTTTGTATGCCATATAAACATATGGGAGTTGGATATTCCATTCATGTTGTAGCTTGCAAAAAAGTTGAGGTAGAAGTCTCCTATAGGTTGGAGCCTAAAGAAAATCAAATGTAGAAAGGGTGTAGGAGATTGCCTCTACATCACAACAATAAAAAACTCATCGTTTTCTCCCTTTATGGGTTTCCACTTATATCTAGTGTCCATATGTGTTGTTATTATGTATTTATGTGATGTTTTTGGTTTACTTATTATTTGTTGTTTGCATATTAAATATGTTAGCCATTATATTTCAATCTGCTTGTTTATTGCTTTAGTTAATGAGCTTAAAGCAAATCAAATTAAGGTCAAAGAATGTACTAAGTTGATTCAACCCCCATATCATTTTATTCAAGTTTTCATCAATTGGTATTACAGTCGATTCCTTATCTGTAAGCCTAACATGTTGAAGGTAGATTTGGTGAAGTCATGGATTATCAAGGTGGACATGTGCTAAGTGAAACACACTTTCATGAATGCAGAGATAAGTAAAATATGAACTGATATGTTATGGACCTGGTGTACGGAAACTATTATGTGATGATTACTATAAAGACTCTCCCTCTGCGCAAGAGAAATAGTGGAATGCTAAGGAAAAATGTGTTATGTATAATAATATTCATAATAAGGATCTTGATACAATAATAGATTTAAATTCTTCTAAAGAAGTATGGGATAGGTTGCAGCTCATTCATGAAGTAGAGACTAGTAGCGCTAATACAGAGAAAGAGAAGAGAAAGAAGAGTAAGAAAAATCTCTATAAAAAGGCAAGTGTTCAGTCAAATGAGGTCTATGCTAGTGTGAATCGACCTGATTTCCAAGAAGAAAATATAGTTGAAGAACAAGCTAATCTTGGCATAGCCTTGACTCAAATAGAAATATTGAAGAATGAAACCAAAGACTTGAATAAACTTATGCAGATATGTGATGAGAGAGAGCATGAGTGCAAGGAATAAATTGTTAATGTGAAGACACAAATTGAAGAGGCAAGGAGAATAGAAAGGATGATGAGTAGAAAGCTAAAGGAGAAAGAGGTACAATGTGAAAGATTAGAGTCTAAGTTTTGTTCAGCTAGATGAGGAGGTTGTCTCCATAAAGAACTCAATAAAATGCAACCATAAAGGATAATGAGGTAGCACTAAATATACCTACATAATAAGAAGGTAGATAAAACAAGATTTGGAAAGAAGAAAACAAAAAAAAGAGGCAGAATTAAGAGTGAAAGAATGATATGAAGAAATGGTTATTTGGAAAAATTTCACTTGCTACTCTAGATAAATTGAGAAAAATTGGAAGATCTCAAAAGGATATTATTTTCTCCTTCGACAGATATCAACTGTTTTTCTTGCTATGAACCTAGACATGTTGAAGGAGAATGTAAGACAGAAAATATTGAATTCATTTACTTCGTACACAAATCATTTTTATGGTTATTGTTATCTATGCAATGAATTTGGACATAGAGCTATCGAGTGCAAAATGTATGTCAAAAAAGGTAGAAATGACTCAAGGATGTTAGAAAATAAAAAAGGTAGAAAGATTTTCTTATTCTTGATAATTACTTGTGATGTTCTTGTTTTTTTATTACGATTATTTATATCTTATCTTATAGTTAATCAAGAAATTACCAAAGCGAAAGAACATAAAACAATGGACACCAGATGTAGGCACTATTCCAGGGAAAAACACCCCTCCAGGGGAAAACTCAGTCAAAATTTTATTCCTTTCAATAGTATTCTTTGAGACTCTTCACCCTAGACAAATACCAAACCTTCACTCCACACCAATTCAGCCTCCCAGATCTTGGACCTCTCTTCCAACAACTTTGACTATGTAGCATCTTTCAGCATCATGCATCTTCCGACATCAACAAAATTTGAAAGTCTTTGATCTCCTAATCTAGGGCCTGCAAAAAAGAGAAGAGAGAGAGAGAGAGAGATGCACCAAAATTTTATTTTTCTTCTTCTCCTTAAACTCCACCCAACTCGCACTTCCTTTGGCTTCCTAAATTCGTACTTCGCACTTCCCAGCTTCCTTAGAGATATCAAACTTGCTTGAGATGAAGTGATCCAAATGAATTTGAGTTGCTTGTATTTATGAGTTTCATGTCAGGTCTAATTAGTGTCCTTAGTCTGACTTGATCTCTTCTAGGCCAAGCTTTATGTGGAATTTCGATTTTCCTCTTGAGAATGCCTTCATCAAGATGTCATCATCTTGCTCCTCGGTTGGAATGTACTGAAGCAAGATAATTCTCATACGCACACAGTGTCGCAAAAGATGATATCATATATCAATGTTCTTAGACCTAACATGAAATTCCAGGTTATCAGAGAGATTAATGTAACTATGATTATCACAATATATCATTGTCAGATCCATCTCCTGACTGAAAAGACCCACTTGTATTTTCCTCCCACATGGCCTCACATACTACCTCACTTGTAGCCATGTATTCAGCCTCTGTTGAATTGAGTGCCACAAACACCACAAGCTGCTTGTAAATGGTAGTATCAACCTCTTCACCTGAATTGGCATTCTCCTTACTCTAATTTGTAGTTAGACATGTTTCCGTAGGCTTACAATTCTCCATGTGAAATCTCTAAAGTATTTCATAGCCATACTTCCCCTCGGACACTGTTGAAAATGCAACAAGATGATGGAGCTTAGTGAAAAGAAGTCACCTTCACTAAGTGGGCTCGCAGGCTATTTTTGGCGCAAAGTCTATTTTTAGACATATGGATCATGGTCTATGAGTTGCAAGATGCTATTTGTGGATGATTGGTCATGTTGGTAAAAATAGATGGACTTCTATTTTTAGACATATGGGCGGAGTCTATTTTTAGACTGCCAGTCTAAAAATAGAACAATTGAATAACATTAGCTCTTAATAATATTTGGACTATAAACATTATCTTGTCCTCTTGCAGCACTTCAGTTCAAGCTACGGATGTGGCACATGCAACTGCCAGAAGGAAATACGCTTTTCTTATGGGTTAGTTGAGCTATTGCATGATGGACTTCAGTTAGGACTTAAGTGATTGAGTTTGGTGGAGTTGATTGAGGAGTTGATGGAGTTATGTTCAGTTTGACTTAGTTGAACTAGTTGTATTTAGTCTAACTGCCAAATACACTAGTGATGAGTGATGTGAATTAATTATTAATTAATTCACTAATTATTAACTCATAAATCAACTAAAGAATACATCAGTTAACTCAGTGCATGGACAGTTTAGTGGAGACAAGTGTTAGAGGTGGGTGAAAGGGTGAGACTACTATCAGTTGTGACTATAGCTGTGCATGAGATTTGCACATGCAATTGTAGAGATTGCCAATGAGGATTGTGCAATACAGGCAAAAGGGAAAACGAGCTTGGATCGTTCCTATTCTCATCTTCGATTGCGCAGTAGAGGCAGGCAAACAGTGGAGGAGATTTGAACTTGTGACTTGATTAAGATATGAGCTAGTTTGTGTGTAGCAGGTGGAGATAGTACTGAGTACTTGTGAGGAGTATTGTACTATGTATTCTTACATGTTCTCTATCATTATAATATACAGATAGTTCGGGGTTTTCAGCTGTATGCTTTCCCCATTACACACTGTGTTGATATGTGAGATTGATGTTTCAATGTGCACATGCGATTGTTTTTGATTCCGCAAATTGATGATCAACATAGAGGAGGTTATGTATTATGCATGCATTCCGCAAATAGTGTATATTCAGGATAATCTCTGTGAATAAGTGTTATATTATTCAAATTTCTACAGACACAAACAACTGACAATCACCTTGCAACACTTCCAGCCCAAGGAGGTAATGCATTAATCCCATGTCTTTCATCTCAAATTCCCTTGCAATATCCTCTTTGCAAGAGCATATCAGCTTCTCATCACTTGTCAATATTAAATCATCAACACAAAAAACAAGAATAAGCAACTTACCATCTACCACAATGTGGTGGAGGTTCACATCTTCTTCACTTTTTTTAAATCCCAATCCAAAGAGATAACTATCAATCTGAGTGTACCATGCTTGGGGCGCCTATTTGAGACCACACAATGCTTTCCTAAGTCTACACAGATGTTACTCCTCATTGTATGCTGCAAATCCTTATGGTTGTTCTATGTAAATTTCCTCCTCAATAGCACCATCAAGAAAGGTGGTCTTCACATCCATATGGTGGATATTCCACCCCATTTGCATAGATAATGCAAGAATTGATATGATGGAGGAATACATTGCCATAGGGGAAAATGTTTCCTCATAGTCAACTCCCTCTACCTTAGAAAATCCATTGGCCACAAATCTTACATTTTACTTCTCGATGCTCCCATTAGCTGCATGTTCACTTTATAGATCCATCTAGAACCAACCATTGAATTCCCTTCTGGTCTTGACACCACTTCCCATACATTTTTCTTCATGATGGATTCATATTATTCCAACATGGCATCAACCCAAACAGATTGAGAAATTGATTCCTCAAATGAAGAAGGCTCTGACTCAATGAGTTCTATCATGAGATCCACGTAACCAGTGTACGTTTGAGGTTACCACCTCTGCTTGCGTTGTGATGCAAGGGCTCCCATATTCTCCCTAGAATCTTGAAAGAATATATCTTCTTATCTGGTTCTCTTTCTCCCTTCTCTTGATGTTTCTAGTTGAGTGGGTGTCTCCACTCAACCTCCTCTATGCTCCTCCATTTGTGGTTGCTCCATAACTTCCTGATGCTCATCCTGCAGCTCCTCCTTTAGAGATAGAAGCCCTTGCTGTAATGGGATACAGAGATTTCATTCTAGAGATAACCTCATAGCCTTCTCCTCATCAAATGTGACATCTCCCCTCACCACTGTCATCCTCAGTGAATAAATGTACACTGGGTAATTATGTGGAGTTTTGATGTTTCCTACAAAAACTCCCAACTCTGTTGGAGGCTCAAGTTTCCTCCTTGAATCCTTGGAGACATGAGAATAAAATGAAGCTCCAAAAATTTTGACACGATACACATCATGATTTTTCCTAGAGAAGGCTTCCTCCAGTGTGATCATACCAACTATTTTATTAAGACTCTAGTTTTGCAAGTGGATTGTTGTGTTACATGCTTCTGCCCATATATACAATGGAAGCCCTTGATCATGTACCATAACTCTTCCACCTCCAACTATGATCCTATCATTCCCCTTAACAACCACATTTTGTTTTGAGTTCTGGGTTGCTATTAGTTCTCTTCGAATACCTTCTTTGGCACAGAAATCATTGAACGCATTAGAAATAAATTCACCTCCATTGTCACTCATGAGAGCCTTCACTTTCTTCCCATTCTCCTTCTCAACTAATGCCTTGAATTTTGTTGATTTTGAGAATACTTCATCCTTCTTCTACATGAAGAGAATCCAACATTTTCTAGAGAAATCATTAATAAAAATTACATGTAATATTTATGTTTTGTTGTGGAGGTTGTAACCAATGGTCCACAAAAATCACAATGGACTCACCCCAAGATTGCATCTTCTCTATTATCTCAGCCATGGAATGTAGATTTGACATATTTCCCCAATGTTCAACCCTTTCACACATCCTGCTAGTCAAAGGAGCCTTTAGGGATATTGGTGGTAATTTGTTGCATAGTTTTTAAGGCACCATATTGTAGATGACCCAATCTCTTGTGCCAAAGTTCCTCAACATCTTTTATGCCTTGTTTTTCAATTTAGAACAATCTCCCAAATTAAGTTTGTATAGGTTCGTCACTCTAACTGTAATTTTCTTCACTTTCCCGATAGCTATGTGTCTTAGAAAGTCTTTCCCTTTATTGAAAATAACATCATAGACTCTATCCTCCAATACTGCTACACAAATCCCATTCTTCTTTAGCCGAGCTACAAACATAACATATTTGAGGTGAAGATGGGAGGCTTTCTCCCTCTCAAAAGTCACAGTACCAATACCTGTAGCAATGTACTTCCCTTCATCCCCCAATTCAATATGGATCTGGAGATCCTTCTCCTCTAGGCTACTGAAAAATCCCTTACACCCTAAATATCATTAAAATTTTATATTTTTTTGTAAAAATATTGTTATTTCCAAACATTGACATTCTTCTCATTGATGGCAAAGGACACGCAACGAGGAACAATGAAGGAGTAACAAAGGAAAAGGAGTAGTAGCAATGAACATTAAAGGAGAAGCAGCAAGGAACAACAAAGGAGTAGTAGCAAGGAGCACTAAAGGCGAAAAAACAAGGCAATGTATGCATTAATGAACAAGATCAACAATGCAAAGGAGCGGAAGGAGAATGGTATGGCATAGGTGAATGAGGAGGTTGTTGCATTTGGGTATATTTGTGTTGATGGCTTGATGTTTATGTTGATGGCCTTGATAAGTCATTATGATTGGATGTAATGCAAGGTGAACACATAAAGGATTTGTGATACACATGTTAAAATTCTTGGATAATGTTGCAGCGATTGCTATGTTGAAGAATCTGTTGTGATGTTAAATTTTTGTTGAGATGAATTATTGTGATGCAAGCAAAGGCAAGACTCCATGACAGCAAAGGAAATACTCCACGACAACAAAAACAAGCCAAGACTCAAGTTTGTTGAGAAAATTGCATGAAGAAAAGATGGCTTTGAACATATAGATGGATTTGGAGAGTGATTGTTGCATATATATGGCTTGTATTTTTTTCATATGATGTGTGCATATTATTTGCATTGGAGAGTGCTTGCAGTGTGTTCATGTGTTGTGATGTTATAATATTTCTTTTGGCATTATGTTGATATTGGTGTACCTAATCATTATAGATGGCTAAAATAATATTTGGTGGAGCACTTATTTATGTTCTAATATTCAAAATATGAAGAGCTTGGAAATGAATGAGTGGAAGGAAAAGAGTCAATAATGTTCACTTCATATTCTTATGTTGAATACCAATAGCCAAAAAAAATTTCTTTATAAAATATGTTGTTTTTGGAAGCCAAAGATGATGAGAGAGTTATAGAGCATATGAGGGCTGGGTGTTTGTGGGTTATCTAGCACACATGAAACTGATGTGAAATATATTTGGAGGGGATAAGAGGAAGTAATAAAGAAGGAGATATGTAGAATTTATGACCAGGTAAACCAACATATTCTTTTCATTTTGTATGAGGGGATTATGGTCTCCTTTAAAGTTGTTGCTTAAGAAATATCAGGCTGGAGCCTATTGAGGTAGGAGCCTCTTGTGGTTTGTATCTCGCATAAAACATATGGGATTTAGATATTCCATGCATGTTGTAGCGTGAAAGAAAGTTGAGGTAGAAGTCTCCTGTAGGTTGGAGCCTAAATAAAATCAAATGTATTAAGGGAGTAGGAGCTTGCCTTTGCATCACAACAATAAAAAACTCATGGTTTTCTCCCTTTATGGGTTTCCACTTATATCTTGTGTCCATATGTGTTGTTACTATGTATTTATGTGATGTTTTCGGTTTATTTATTATTTTTTGTTTGCATATTAAATATGTCAGTCATTATATTTCAATCTGCTCGTTTATTGGCTTAGTTAATGAGCTTAAAGAAAATCAAATTAATGTCCATGAATGTAATAAATTGATTCAACCCCCCCAATCATTTTATTCAAGTTTTCATCAATTGGTATTATAGTCGGTTCCTTATCTGTAAGCCTAACATATTCAAGGTAGATTTGGTGAAGTCATGGATTATCAAGGTGGTCATGTGCTAAGTGAAACACACTTTCATGAATGCAGAGATAAGTAAAATATGAACTGATATGTTATGGACCTAGTGTAGGGAAACTATTATGTGATGATTACTATAAAGACTCTCCCTCTGCGCAAGAGAAACAGTGGAATGCTAAGGAAAATGATTTATGTATAATAATATTCATAATAAGGAACTTGATAAAATAATAGAATTAAATTCTTCTAAATAAATATGGGATAGGTTGCAGCTCATTCATGAAGGAGAGACTAGTAGCGCTAATACAGAAAAAGAGAAGAGAAAGAAGAATAAGAAAAACCTCTATCAAAACGAAAGTGTTCAATCAAATGAGGTCTATGCTAGTGTGAATTGACCTGATTTCCAAGAAGAAAATATAGTTGAAGAACAAGCTAATCTTGGCATAGCCTTGAGTCAAATAGAAAGATTGAAGAATGAAACCAAAGATTGGAATAAACTTATGCAGATATGTGATGGGAGAGAGCATGAGTACAAGGAATAAATTGTTAATGTGAAGACACAAATTGAAGAGGCAAGGAGAATAGAAAGGATGATGAATAGAAAGCTAAAGGAGAAAGAGGTACAATGTGAAAGATTAGAGTCTGAGATCTGTTCAACTGGAAGAGAGTTATACTAAAAGGAAAAGTTGTGTAAGCAGTTAGAAGAGGAGGTTGTCTCCATTAAAGCTCAAGAAAATGCAACCATAAAGGATAATGAGGGAGCACTAAATATACTTGCATAACAAGAAGGTAGATAAAACAAAATTTGTAAAGAAAAAAAAAAAAAAAAAGAGGCAACATCAAGAGTGAAAGAATGATATGAAGAAATGGTTATTTGGAAAAATTTCACTTGCTACTCAATATAAATTGAGAAAAATTGGAAGATCTCAAAAGGATATTATTTTCTCCTTTGACGGATATCAACTGTTTTTCTTGCTATGAACCTGGACATGTTGAAGGAGAATGTAAGACAAAGAAAATAATGAATTCATTTACTTCGTACACAAATCATTTTTATGGTTATTGTTATCTATGCAATGAATTTGTACATAGAGCTATCAAATGCAAAATGTATGTCAAAAAAAGTAGAAATGACTCAAGGATGTTAGAAAATCAGAAAGGCAAAAAGATTTTCTTATTCTTGATAATTAGTTGTGATGTTTTTGATTATTTATTACGATTATTTATATCTTGTCTTTTAGTTAATCAAAAAATTACCAAAGCGAAAGATCATAAAACAATGGACACCAGATGTAGGCACTATGCCAGGGAAAGACCCCCCTCCAGGGGAAAACTCAATCAAAATTCTATTCCTTTCAATATTATTCTTTAAGACTCTTCACCCTAGACAAATACCAAACCTTCACTCCACACCAATTCAGCCTCCCAGATCTTGGACCTCTCTTCCAAAAACTTCGACTATGTAGCATCTTTCAGCATCAGGCATCTTCTGACATCAAAAAAATTTGAAAGACTTTGATCTCCTAATCTAGGGCTCGAAACAGAGAGAGAGAGAGATAGAGATGCACCAAAATTCTATTTTTCTTCTTCTCCTTAGACACCACCCAACTCGCACTTCCTTTGGCTTCCCGGATTCGTACTTTGCACTTCCCAACTTCCTTAGAGATATCGAACTTGCTTGAGATGAAGTGATCGAAATGAGTTCGAGTTGCTTGTATTTATGAGTTTCATGCGTGGTCTAATTAGTGTCCTTAGGCCAACTTGATCTCTTCTAGGATGAACTTTATTTGGAGGATACATAAATTATGTTTGACTCAATACTTAACATTTTTACATGATTCAAAATCCCAAGAACGGTCTCTTTAAAAGTACAATGACTCTATTGACTCACAATAAATCGTATAATTCCTTAATGGGGACTTTGACCTAGAACATGGTGACCCAAGCATGAAAACCATGCTTTAATAAGTCACAATAATAATAATAATAATAATAATAATAATAACTCTTTTATTTATTCTTTTCACAAGTGATTATAAGATGACTCAAATACATTAAATGAAGACCGAACCTAGTTAAATTTTCCAAAGCTCCCTCTTAACTAAGGAGGTATTCATCTTATACAAGTACAAGGAAGATCTCAACTATATGAACCATGAATAAATTTAGGCACGGAAATGCCATGGACTATATTCCTAACCAGGGCAATCTATCCATTGGTTTCTTAACAATTTAGGCACTACAATGCCACGGACTAAATTCCTTACCAGTGAAATCTATGCATGAGGGAATAAGGTGGACTCAAGCTTTCAGTCACCCTTGGTACCATCAAGCTTACTTGCTAACCACCAACCATAAGATCCAGATGTGTATAAAAAAAAAGCTCTATAATTAACACCACATTTTCCAACTTTGGGACCTATACATGAACACCAAGTTTCGACCATATGTATTCCCGGGAAATGCTTCACTCACAAAGCCTTAACAATGAAAACATATTAATAAGTGTAGATTGTCGCTTATTTAAGGAATTTCATTATGTTTTCACTTGGAGCGATGAGGAAATTCTAGGCATTGATGTTGGGTTTATCAAACATTAGATGAAGACATATGATATCTATAAGCCTACCGGGGGAAGGCTATGTCTAATCGATATGAAGAAGGAAAGTTAGTGTAGAAAAGTTTCTTAATGATGTTTTTATTATTCAATTCCCTTGACCAAATTGTTTGCAAATCCCATCATATTTGAAAACAAACAAGGTGTAATTAAAGTTTGTATTTATTGTAGGGATGTTAACAATGATTTCAAAAATGATAATTGTATTAGCCCATTCATTGACAAAATTATCAATCAATGTGCTAGTAGTAAATGTTTTCCTTCAAGTATGGATTCTCTAACATATAATAATTCTCAAATAGATTCTTAAGAATAACAGGATTGTGATTATATCCCCTTGGGTAACTTTTTCCATCATAATATGTTATTTATCCTTAAATTGTTGGGGACACTTTCGAGTGGGCCATGTCATATTCTCTTAATGTAACACCAATAATAACCTCATATTATATTGTGAATAGCTCTATTTAGTTGGTAAGTTAAGTTCTTTTTTTGGCGTATGTGCCTATGTTATGTGTTTTGAGCCCAAAGGACAACTAAAGTTAAGGCCCATGTCCCTAAGCACATGTTATAAAGAGTAATAAAAATACTATTTTTGCAAATCAGGTTAGAGACAAGAATGGAGGGATAGAGCTCCATAAGGTGAATTTCACAGTGCGGTGGAACCCATGACTAAGCCTTCACAACATGAAATCCCATAAGTTAGTTAGACATATTAAACCTAGATTATGAAGATAGAAAAGATGATGAAGTATTGAGGTTGTGGGGCAAGTAATATTTATTATTGATACTTGGATTGTTTCAAACATGCAAATAAAGAGTTGTCATTTCCTTGTCCCTCTCATTGACCTTGTCCAAATAAACCCACATCTTCTTTGAGTAACCTTAGGAAATGATCTATGAGTAAAATATACTATGTGAAGTTCTCGGTTTAAGTAGGAGAAGTTACATGTTGGGGAAATTGTGGCTAGTGGATTGGGATTAGGATACATATTCGAAGGTAAGAGTCTAATTGAAACCAACCCTATGACCTCATAATTAGAGATGGGAAATCTTATTAAAATTCCATGGCTAAAGTTCCATAGTTGCTTGGGGTAAGATTGGAGGTAGAAGGGAAAGTGTTGGGCATAAATTCCCAACATAAGGTTAAGGAAGTGCCCGAGGGCCTTCCAATGGAAGTTGAAAATCCTAAAGCTACCATTTTTTGAAATTTCCTAATTAGTTTGCACTTCAATACCAAGATGGAGTAGTGGGATGTCATAATGAACTATAGAGTTAGTGAAATGGTGCACTCTCTTGGTTGTGTAAGGTGGGGGATGTGGCATTGTGGCTCGAAAGGTTTCTAAAGTTGGCACCTAGTATAACAATTGAATCAATATTGAATGCATGATGAAATTAGCTCTAGGAGAGAATTCAACCTTATCGAGTTAGTCCCCAACTCTAGGGTCACCCGCTATTGAGAGTTCTAGAGTACTTTGGCCTATGGCTGGGAGGAATGTCTAAGCTTTACAACCAATTGGTGATAACTTATGTTCCCAAATATCATGTGTCTAATTCATAGATGTTGGACATTATATGTGTGAACTTACTATGTATGATCATGTAACAACTTGCTTAATTTAGCATGCATCTGTCAAAGCTCACCAATAATTATCTAAGAAAAGATATTTCTCGACATCAACAAATCCTCCTTAAGAGACTTCTTTATCCATAATGCATAAGAGAAGAGAGATAGGAGGAAAGAGAAGAGAAGTATTGTGCAATGGTCGAAATGTTCAAAATTGATGAGTATGTAGAAGCGTAGCCTTGATCATTATTGGCATAACAAACATAAGGAAAAAGTTTAAAGATGGAAACTTATTTTTAAATGTACATGTATATCATAGAGTGTCTAACAATGCTTTTTGAAAAGTATTCAATTTTTTAAGCATTTTTTGTATTTATATAAAATTTTCGTGATGTTTAAAGGAAAAATATTTTTATTCTATAAACTTAGGTTAAACTATTTAAAGAAATAAGAAGAAGATCCATGGTTTTTTGTTTGGAAAAACATGGAAAAAACTTAACCCTATTTTTTATCTCATAAAATAGTTTTTTCTTATTAATTATTTTAAAATAAAACTTCTTAAAGTATATAAATATTTATAAATCACTTAAACCAATTTTCAATATTTACATTTAAAATTTTAAAATTACATGTTGTTTTAGATTTAAATTATAAATTTAGAAAGAAAAATTTATCTATAAATTGTTAATAAAATAATAGAATATTATTATTAATATTTCATGGCTAAATAACAAGTTAAATCGAGAAAATATCCTACTCAAACCTTTCTCTTGAAAAAAATTATCCCCATTGAAATGGGAAAACTCCCTACATTTCGTGGAACTTTCTTACAATAATGGGTATCAAAGATCTTTGAAGGTGAGTCTATTTGAAGCCTTTTATGGTAGAAAATGTAATACACCCATGTATTAGGATAATCTTGTAGACATGGCCATTGTTGGTCCATACATTCTTAGACAAACAAAATAACAAGCGTAAAAATTAAACAAAATTTGAGGGCTTCCCATGACAGATAGAAAAGCCATGCTCATAAGAATAGGTTAAAAGGGAATTTAAATTTGGTGATCATGACTTCTTAAAAGTGAAGACAAAGAAAATTTCATTAAAATTGGGTAGTTATGCAAAGTTGGCAGCTAAATATTGTCGATAATTAGAGATCCTAGAGAGGATTGGTCCAGTCACATATAGGATTACATCGTCAACATCCATGCATATTCGTAATGTGTTTCATATTTCATTACGTAAAAATAAATTCACGTATACTAATAATCTAATTGATTAGAATATGGTTCAGATGGAGCCCAAGGGAGACTTCCAGATCAAACTAGTATGAATTTTAGAAAATAAGGTTAACGTGATTTAGAATAGATCCATTTCCATGTCAAAGGTGTTATGGATCCTTTTAAGTCTTGAGGATGCTACATGGAAGCATGAAGATATATTGAGGGAAGAATACACTCATATTTTTGTTTAATCATAATGAATATATGTGTACATATAATGCACTAATGATAGTGCATAAATAAGAGGGGGGGGGGGGGGGGGGGGGGGGGGGGGGGGGATGTAGAAACCCTAGCCAATACCTGTATTGTAAATACCATGTACATGCAAAACTTAGGGTGCTAAATCAAAACATATTAATTAGGTTAATGAGTTGAAAATCAGTTTTTGGGGGTAATGCATCCATGTGTATATTTGTGCATATGTTTTGATCCCGGTGTGTTTATGTGCATATGATTATATATGCTATGAGTCTAGAGTGCCTAATTTTTGCAAATATCTTTAACTTATGCATACTAATAAACACATAATAGTTGCAAATCGAATCAGACAAAAACTGTATCGAGGGGAAAGACTCCATAAGAAATTAAAAAAGGCTAATATGAGTTAGAAATAATTAAAAAGGGGGGCACATGAATATAACCTAAGTCCATAAGTGACTTTATGAGGTGCCAAATTTCAAAAGGAAATTTCATGCGCATGAAAGAAACATGTATTCCTTGAGAGGCAGTTAGCTATACGGAATGAGAATGGACAACCAAGGATGGCAGCACGAACTACATGAGCCCAAAAATTGAAACCATCCCTGACTAGAAGTAATATTCCTTGGAAGTGGTGACACAGTCTAAGGGATTGCAGGTGCAAAGACAGGTGTGCACTCCTTAGGTGCAGGATGATGGGGTATGTCAGCTTCGAATATAATGAAAGGGTAGATATCGGGTCATAAGGTTTTGTAGTATTGACACAAAATTATGCTTTGGATGGAGGCTAGAGACATTGTTGGAATTAATGAATATAAAGGAAAATGTGTCCACACCAATTGATAAAGGGTTATTGGATGTGGTTGCACCCACAAAGGATGGAAATGTCTTGGTCTGTGCTACGAGCGTTACAGGCAAAGTCGACACTATACAAGGACATTACATGTGTTATTCCTCAACTGGAAGTTAAAATGCCCTATTTGAACCTTCCCTTTCAAAAAAATCTCCCTATACATCGAAAAATAGTGATGGTACACAGATCATGGTGGATAAATAAATATTTAATATTGCATAATACGAAGAAAAAAATAATCTACAATATACCTTTAGAATATCTTGGTGCATAAATCAACATAAGAGGTAGGAAAATTGGTCATAGTCAAAGATTTGAATACATGTTCAATTCTAAATTAGTCTTTGTAGTTTAAAATTTAAATTGGAATATATTTTTTTATAAATATAAGATGTTTAAATATATTAAAATAAAATAATAAAATATTATGTAATTTAAATGTGCTTATTAAAATATAATTTTAAATATTGGGAAAATTTATCATCAAACCAAAAGTAAAGACAACCCTAAAATATATTATAGTTGTTAAAGTTTTTTATTATTTTTATTTAGAATATAAGTTTAAAAAATAATTTAAATAATAAAATTTACAATTAAATTGTCCACCTAGGGTATAGAGGGTGATGGGGTGTACTTTTAAGTCTTCTTGATGTGGAGGTCACTCATTCCGAATTCCTTGAGCAAAAAGCTAGTAATGTTAAGGGATGGTGTGGCCTAGGTGAGTAATGCACGACATCTATACTACCGAATTTCAATGCACGACATGTCTAGAGAATGCTTTAATACAACATCTATTCTACAGAATGCTTTAATACAACATCTATACTATGGAATTGGAATTTGAGACGTAAAGTTCAGAAAATGCTTTAAATATTAAATTTCCAATGCAAATCACGTCAAATAAATATTATAAAAACGATTACTCAAAAGATTAAATTATTAAATTTCCACTAAAAATCTCATGGTTAAAAAAATGATTAGTCGAAAGATTAAATTATTAAATTTCCCATGAAAATCACGTCGTAAGTTTATACGAAATGATGAGTCGAAGGGCTGGGTAATTGTTTTTTCCAGCGAAAAAAAATGTTCTTAATTATGATTTTGAGAATTGTGAAAATTGTAGCTTCAAACCAGCACTGCCGGGTAAAAATTGAATAACCAAATTCCAACCTGGCACAAAACCCTAAAAAACTTGGACTGGTCCTTTTCGGCATCTGTGTTTTCCGGATTTTAACGTTCTTTGATAATCAAAGCTGACCGACGACTAGTTTGTATCCGAAACCCTAAAATACAAAGATGAAACCCTAACATACAAAGCACGTTCATCGTTTAAATACCGACTCGATTCGATTCTCCTGCAATGTGGGTTTCATAAAGTTCATGCTCAGGGCCCAGAAGTTTCTGATTACCCTCTGCAATTTCTTTGGCTTCGCAATGGAGAAACCCAGGTCAGAAATCTTAGCATTCGTTTCTGTGTTACTACTGATGTCCTTAAACTCATGCCATGGACAGAAGATAGCACAATGTGTAGGACAAGACCGTGTTGCCTTATTAGCTTTCAAAGCCGGTATCGTGGAGGATCCGAGCGGAGCTCTTAAATCATGGACGGGAAATGATTGCTGCAAATGGAAGGGCGTGTCCTGCGATAACAATGGCGGTCGGGTGGTGAGTCTGATTATTGATGGGGATCCCATGGGCGCAGGCAACACTAGCGTTTACATGAGTGGAAGCATATCAGAATCCATCGGGAACCTGTCATACCTTCGCCTTTACCCTTATGAGGTGGAAAAATAAAGGTGGAATAATTCCAGCTTCTATTTCTCGCCTTTCAGCCTTGAACCATCTTACTCTGGATAACAACAAACTCACCGGTTCGATTCCTTCTGACATTGGCCAACTGCTCAGTCTACAGTCGCTGTCTCTCACCGGAAACTTGATTGCCGGTCCTATTCCGGAATCCATTGGAAAGCTACGGAATTTAACTTCTTTGTACTTGGATTCGAATCGGCTCTCTGGTTTCATTCCATCAAGCATTGGAAATCTGAGACTCCTGTCCGTGTTGACCATGAACAACAATACGCTCTCCGGTCCCCTTCCGGACTCCATGGGAAATCTGAAGCAGCTAACAACGCTACACATACAAAATAATTTGCTGACGGGTAAGATTCCATCCTCGTTAGGAAATATGTCAATGCTTGCAGAGCTGTTGGCAAGTAACAATCGTTTGAGTGGAAGCATTCCAGAATCACTGGGTTTGTTGAGCGCTAATTTTTATAAATTGGCTTTGGATCAGAATCTATTGACAGGATCTATTCCAGCGTCCTTAACGAAGTTAACATCTCTTATAACCATTGATCTGTCCCAAAACAAACTCACCGGGAATATCCCCTGTATTCCCGAGTCCTCCCAGCTTCAAGCCCTTGTTCTGAACAAAAATAGCCTATCCGGTGACATCCCCGACTGCTTAGGCAATCATCCAAAACTCCACTCGTTGCAGTTATCGTTCAACAATTTCGCAGGCCAACTACCCAATTCTTTTGGTGGGAATTCAAGCCTGGATTTTCTTCACATTTCAAACAATAAGCTTACTGGTAGCATACCCGAATCGTTGGGTGATATGCCAAATCTCGAATTCCTTGATCTGTCAAATAATCAACTAAAGGGAACCATTCCGGAGAAGATGGTCCAACTGAAGGGTCTGAGTGAGTTGAATTTGAGCTTCAACCGTCTGTGTGGCATGATTCCACGAGGGGAACCGTTGGATTCATTCCCTGCTTCTACATACAGCCACAATGCCTGTCTCTGTGGTTCGCCTCTTCCTCCTTGTCGTTCAGCTTGAAGGGCGCATGGATTAGTCTGCATGCCAAAATTTGAGATTGTATAATGAGATTCATTACTAAATAAGGCTGCCATTATCGCAGCGATCTTGTTTTGAATTTAGGGAATGCTGTCTTTTATTTTATTCTGATATTTTATTAATTAAAATAATGTGTATTTTAAGCCAATACTATTTCGTTGCCCTGGGTACGAAAAACATTAAGCGGCTGCTTTTTGTAGCGTTTAGTTTTTATGATGGTGATTATTCATTTAAGTTTCATTTGATATTTTGGGCATGGAAGCTATTTATAAAGAATAATACTTATTCAGTAGATACAAATTTATCTTATTCCTATATTTAGTTATCGATGACAAATTAAAAAAAAATGCGACCATAAAAAATAATGAGACATTGCAAATTATATATATATATATATATATATATATAAAGTAATGAGATAAGTACATATATTATTGTATTCCGAATCTGTCATAAAAACTATTGCTTTACTCTAAAGCTATGATCTATCCATGAAAAGCTATAAACATATTCCAAAACTGATATTTTCTTAAAAAAGTTTATAAGATGTTGCTATGTATATTTAGTTATGCCCACAGGGAGAAACTTGTGAATAACTTTATTAAACTCTTGCATTTTTCACTCACCATAAGCGAGTGTTAATTTCTTTTTGGAAACATCATCAATTTCTTACTTTTGTTACGAAAAATATAGATATGAGAAAGATAAATAAGTAATAAATGAGAAAGATGAATAAGTAAATTTACTTGATTTGATCAAAGTGTTATGATATCTGGGCATAAATTTGTGATTCTTCAAACTAGTTTTCCTTTAAGCGAATTTATTACGTTCATGGATTCTTCATAGACATAGATCTTAGAAATATGTAGATGCTCAAAAAGTTGCAAAAAGAGCTTTATTTCAAAAAAATTACGTAATTATTAATGGAGTTTCCAATAGTACATGAGAAAAAGAAATCTTGTGATAGAGAAATATAGTCTTCCACCAACACCTCCCATGGAAGGGGAAAGTTGTATAATCCATCAAAGTATGCCCATGAATTATCTTTTGTTGAGTTAAAAAATCAAAAAGGTTGGTAATATGACAAATATTCTGAAAATTATAGAGAAAGTGACTATAAGATGGAGAATCTAAGCAAAAAAAAAATATCACCTTACCATGGTGTTTTAGGAATCAAGCAACACCTAGTTTCACTATGAAGCTCGTGAAATGTAACTCTAATCTTGGAAAAGTTTGCTTTATTCTTAACAATAGTCAAGACAGAGAGATAACTGCGGTTTTAGAAATTGGGGTTGATCACCTCCTTATAATATTGTAGTTTCTTTTTTCCCTCCAACTCTTTATTTACTCACAATTCTTCCTTAAATTTGACACTAGTAATATTTTTAATATTATATTAATTTTGTAAGACCATCTCCTCCCTTATTCTCCAATTTTCTAGCCAAGACTGGGATCCATATGCCACAGTCACTTGAGTGGGGTTACCTGGCACACATGAAACTAATGTGAAATATATTTGGAGGGGATAAGAGGAAGTAATAAAGAAGGAGACATGTAGAAGTGATGACTAGGTAAACCAACATATTCGTTTTGTTTTGTATGAGGGGATTATGGTCTTCTTTAAAGCTGTTGCTTAAGAAATATCAGGCTGGAGCCTGTTGAGGTAGGAGCCTCTTGTGGTTTGTATCCCGCATAAAACATATGGGAGTTGGATATTCCATGCATGTTGTAGCTTGCAGAAAAGTTGAGGTAGAAGTCTCCTATAGGTTGGAGCCTAAAGAAAATCAAATGTAGTAAGGGTGTAGGAGCTTGCCTTTGCATCACAACAATAAAAAACTCATGGTTTTCTCCCTTTATGGGTTTCCACTTATATCTAGTGTCCATATGTGTTTTTATTATGTATTTATGTGATGTTTTTGGTTTACTTATTATTTGTTGTTTGCATATTAAATATGTTAGTGATTATATTTCCATCTGCTCGTTTATTGCTTTAGTTAATGAGCTTAAAGCAAATCAAATTAATGTCAATGAATGTACTAAGTTGATTCAACCCCCATATCATTTTATTCAATTTTTCATCAATTGGTGTTACAGTCCGTTGCTTATCTGTAAGCCTAACATGTTGAAGGTAGATTTGGTGAAGTCATGGATTATCAAGGTGGACATGTGCTAAGTGAAACACACTTTAATGAATGCAGAGATAAGTAAAATATGAACTGATATGTTATGGAAGTAGTGTACGGAAACTATTATGTGATGATTACTATAAAGACTCTCCCTCTGCACAGAGAAACAATGGAATGCTAAGGAAAAATGTGTTATGTATAATAATATTCATAATAAGGATTATGGTCTCCTTTAAAGTTGTTGCTTAAGAAATATCAGGCTGGAGCCTGTTGAGGTAGGAGCCTCTTGTGGTTTGTATCCGGCATAAAACATATGGGAGTTGGATATTCCATGCATGTTGTAGCTTCCAAAAAATTTGAGGTAGAAGTCTCCTATATGTTGGAGCCTAAAGAAAATCAAATGTAGTAAGGGTGTAGGAGCTTGCCTTTGCATCACAACAATAAAAAGCTCATGGTTTTCTCCCTTTATGGGTTTCCACTTATATCTAGTGTCCATATGTGTTGTTATTATGTATTTATGTGATGTTTTTGGTTTACTTATTATTTGTTGTTTGCATATTAAACATGTTAGTCATTATATTTCAACCTGCTCATTTATTGCTTTAGTTAATGTGCTTAAAGCAAATCAAATTAATGTCAATGAATGTACTAAGTTGATTCAAACCCCATATCATTTTATTCAAGTTTTCATCAATTGGTATTATAGTCGGTTCCTTATCTGTAAGCCTAACATGTTGAAGGTAGATTTGGTGAAGTCATGGATTATCAATGTGGACATGTGCTAAGTGAAACGCACTTTCCTTAATGCAGAGATAAGTAAAATATGAACTGATATGTTATGGACCTACTGTACGAAAACTATTATGTGATGATTACTATAAAGACTCTCCCTCTGCACATGAGAAATAATGGAATGCTAAGGAAAAATGTGTTATGTATAATAATATTCATAATAAGGATCTTGATACAATAATAGATTTAAATTCTTCTAAAGAAATATGGGATAAGTTGCAACTCATTCATGAAGGAGAGACTAGTAGCGCTAATACAAAAAAAGAGAAGAGAAAGAAGAATAAGAAAAATCTCTATAAAAAGGAAAGTGTTCACTCAAATGAGGTCTATGCTAGTGTGAATCGACCTGATTTCCAAGAAGAAAATATAGTTGAAGAACAAGCTAATCTTGGCATAGCCTTGACTCAAATAGAAAGATTGAAGAATGAAACCAAAGACTTGAATAAACTTATGCAGATATGTGATGAGGGAGAGCATGAGTACAACGAATAAATTGTTAATGTGAAGACACAAATTGAAGAGGGAAGGAGAATAGAAAGGATGATGACTAGAAAGCTAAAGGAGAAAGAGGTACAATGTGAAAGATTAGGATCTGAGATCTGTTCAACTAGAAGAGGAGGTTGTCTCCATAAAGAACTCAAAAAAATGCAACCATAAAGGATAATGAAGTAGCACTAAATATACCTGCATAACAAGAAGGTAGATAAAGCAAGATTTGTAAAGAAGAAAACAAAAAAAAGTGGCAACATCAAGAGTGAAAGAATGATATGAAGAAATGGTTATTTGGAAAAATTTCACTTGCTACTTGAGATAAATTGAGAAAAATTGGAAGATCTCAAAAGGATATTATTTTCTCCTTCGACAGATATCAACTGTTTTTCTTGCTATGAACCTGGACATGTTGAAGGAGAATGTAAGACAAAGAAAATATTGAATTCATTTACTTCGTACACAAATCATTTTTATGTTATTGTTATCTATGCAATGAATTTGGACATAGAGCTATCGAATGCAAAATGTATGTCAAAAAAGGTAGAAATGACTCAAGGATGTTAGAAAATCAAAAAGGCAGAAAGATTTTCTTATTCTTGATAATTACTTGTGATGTTCTTGATTTTTTATTACAATTATTTATATCTTATCTTTTAGTTAATCAAGAAATTACCAAAGCGAAAGAACATAAAACAATGGACACTAGATGTAGGCACTATAACAGGGAAAAACCCCCCTAAAGGGGAAAACTTAGTCAAAATTCTATTCCTTTCAATAGTATTCTTTGGGACTCTTCATCCTAGACAAATACCAAACCTTCACTCCACACCAATTCAGCCTTCCAAATCTTGGACCTCTCTTCCAACAACTTCGACTATGTAGCATCTTTCAGCATGAGGCATCTTCCAACATCAACAAAATTTGAAAGACTTTGATCTCCTAATATAGGGCTCGAAACAAAGAGAGAAAGAGAGAGTGAGAGAGAGAGATGCACCAAAATTTTATTTTTCTTCTTCTCTTTAAACTCCACCCTTTCGCTTCCGAGATTCGTACTTCGCACTTCCCAACTTCCTTAGAGATATCAAACATTCTTGAGATGAAGTGATCCAAATGAATTCGAGTTGCTTGTATTTATGAGTTTCATGTCAGGTCTAATTAGTGTCCTTAGTCTGACTTGATCTCTTCCAGGCTGAACTTTATGTGGAGGATACATAAATTACATTTGACTCAATACTTAACATTTTTAGACGATTCAAAATCCCAAGAAGGGCCTCTTTAAAAGTACAATGACTCTATTGACTAACAGTAAATTGTATAATTCCTTAATGGGGACTTTGACCTAAAACATGGTAGCCCAAGCATGAAACCCCTACTTTAATAAGTCACAATAAAATAATAATAATAATAATAATAATAATAATAATAATAATAATAATAACTCTTTTATTTATTCTTTTCACAAGTGATTATAAGATGACTCAAATACATTAAATGAAGACTGAACCTAGTTACATTTTCCAACACTCCCTCTTAACTAGGGAGGTATTCATCATATACAAGTACAAGGAAGATCTCAACTATATGAACCATGAAAATATTTAGGCATGGAAATGCCATGGACTATATTCCTGACCAGGGCAATCTATCCATTGGTCTCTTAACAATTTAGGCACCACAATGCCATGGACTAAATACCTTACCACGACAATCTATGCATGAGGGAATAAGGTGTGCTCAAGCTTTCAGTCTCCCTAGGTACCATCAGGCTTACTTGCTAACCACCAACCCTAAGATCCAGGTGCGTATACAAAAAAAAAAGCTCTATAATTAACACCACATTTTCCAACGTCGGGACCTATACATGAACACAAAGTTTCGACCATATGTCTTCTTGGGAAATTCTTAACTCACAAAGCCTTAACAATGAAAACATATTAATAAGTGTAGATTGTTGCTTATTTAAGGAATTTCATTTTGTTTTCACTTGGAGGGATGAGCAAATTCTAGGCATTTATGTTGGGTTTATCAAACATGAGATGAAGACATACGATATCTATAAGCCTACTTGGGGAAGGCTCTGACTAATCGATATGAAGAAGGAAAGAAAATTTAGAAAAGTTTCTTAATGTTGTTTTTATTATTAAATTCCCTTGACCAAATTGGTCGTAAATCCCATCATATTCGAAAACAAATAAGGTGTAATTAAAGTTTGTATTTATTGTAGGGATGTTAACAAAGATTTCAAAAATGATAATTGTACTAGCCCATTCATTGATGAAGCTATCAATCAATGTGCTAGTAGTAAATGTTTTCCTTCATGTATGGATTCTCTGACATATAATAATTTTCAGATAGATTCTTAAGAATAACAAGATTGTGATTATATCCCCTTGGGTAACTTTTTCCATCATAATATGTTATTTATCCTTAAATTGCTGGGGACACTTTCAAGTGGGCCATGTCATATTCTCTTAATGTAACACCTATAATAACCTCATATTATATTGTGAATATCTCTATTTGTTGGTAATTTAAGTTCTTTTTTTGGCGTATGTGCCTATGTTATGTGTTTTGAGGCCAAAGTAGAACTAAAGTTAAGGCCCATGTCCCTAAGCACATGTTATGAAGAGTTATAAAAATACTGTTTTTGCATATCAAGTTAGAGACAAGAATGGAGGGATAGAGCTCCATAAGGTGAAGTTCATGGGGTGGTGGAACCCATGACTAAGTCTTCACAACATGAAATCCCATAAGTTAGTTAGACATATAAAACCTAGATTATGAAGATAGAAGAGATGATGAAGTATTGAGGTTGTAAGGCGAGTAATATTTATTATTGATACTTCGATTGTTTCAAACATGCAAACAAAGAGTTGTCATTTCCTTTTCCCTCTCATTGACCTTGTCCAAATAAACCCATATTTTCTTTGAGTAACCTGAGGAAATGATCTATGAGTAAAATATACTATGTGAAGTTCTTGATTTAAGTAGGAAAGTTACATGTTGGGGAAATTGTGGCTTGTGGATTGGGATTAGGATACATATTCAAAGGTAAGAGTATAATTGAAATCAACCCTATGACCTCATAATTAGACATGGAAAACCTTATCAAAATTCCACGGCTAAAGTTCCCTAGTTGCTTGGGAAAAGATTGGAGGTGGAAGGGAAAGTGTTGGGCATAAATTCCCAACATAAGGTTGAGGGAGTGCTCGAGGGCCTTCCAATGGAAGTTGAAAATCCTAAAGCTACCATTTTTTGAAATTTGCTAATTAGTTTGCACTTCAATCCCAAGATGGAGTAGTGGGATATCGTAATGGACTATAGAGTTAGTGAAATAGTGCACTCTCTTGGTTGTGTAAGGTGAGGGATGTGGCATTGTGGCTCGAAAGATTTCTAAAGTTGGCATCTAGTATAATAATTCAATCAATATTGAATGCATGATGAAATTGATTCTAGGAGAGACTTCAACCCTGTGGAGTGAGGCCCCAACTCTGAGGTCACCCGCTATTGAGAGTTCTAGAGTACTTTGGCCTATGGCTGGGAGGAATGTCTAAGCTTTACAACCAATTGGTGATAAAATATGTTCCCAAATATCATGTGTCTAATTCATAGATGTTGGAAATTATATGTGTGAACTTATTATGTATGATCATGTAGCAACTTGTGTAATTTATCATGCATCTGTTCTTTATCCATAATGCATAAGAGAAGAGAGATAGGAGGAAAGAGAAGAGAAGTATCCACAATGTGCAACGGTCCAGATGTTCAATATTGATGAGTATGTAGAAGCGTAGCCTTGATCATTATTGGCATAATAGAGATAAGGAAAAAGTTTAAAGATGGAAATTTATTTTTAAATGTACATGTAAATCTTAGAATGTATAACAATGCTTTTGGAAAAGTATTCAATTTTTTAAGCATTTTATGTATTTATATAAAATTTTGGTAATGTTTAGGGAAAAATATTTTTATTCTATAAACTTAATAAAGAAGGAGATATGTAGAATTGATGACCAAGTAAACCAACATATTCATTTCATTTTGTATGAGGGGATTATGGTCTCCTTTAAAGTTGTTGCTTAAGAAATATCAGGCTGGAGCCTGTTGAGGTAGGAGCCTCTTGTCGTTTGTATCCCTCATAAAACATATGAGAGTTGGATATTCCATGCATGTTGTAGCTTGCATAAAAGTTGAGGTAGAAGTCTCCTATAGGTTGGAGCCTAAATAAAATCAAATGTAGTAAGGGTGTAGGAGCTTGCCTTTGCATCACAACAATCAAAAACACATGGTTTTCTCCCTTTATGGGTTTCCACTTATATCTAGTGTCCATATGTGTTGTTATTATGTATTTATGTGATGTTTTTGGTTTACTTATTATTTATTGTTTGCATATTAAATATGTTAGTAATTATATTTCAATATGCTCATTTATTGCTTTAGTTAATGAGCTTAAAGCAAATCAAATTAATGTCAATAAATGTACTAATTTGATTCAACGCCCATATCATTTTATTCAAGTTTTCATCAATTGGTATTACAGTCAGTTCCTTATCTGTAAGCCGAACATGTTGAAGGTAGATTTGGTGAAGTCATGGATTATCAAGGTGGACATGTGCTAAGTGAAACACACTTTCATGAATGCAGAGATAAGTAAAATATGAACTGATATGTTATGGACCTGGTGTACGGAAACTATTATGCGATTATTGCTATAAATACTCTCCCTCTGTGCAAGAGAAGCAGTGGAATGCTAAGGAAAAATGTGTTATGTATAATAATATTCATAATAAGGATCTTTATACAATAAAAGATTTAAATTCCTCTAAAGAAATATGGGATAGGTTGCAGCTCATTCATGAAGGAGAGACTAGTAGTGCTAATACAGAAAAAGAGAAGAGAAAGAAGAATAAGAAAAATCTCTATAAAAAGAAAAGTGTTCAGTCAAATGGGATCTATGCTAGTGTGAATCGACTTGATTTCCAAGAAGAAAATATTGTTGAAGGACAAGCTAATCTTGGCATAGCCTTGACTAAAATAGAAAGATTGAAGAATGAAACCAAAGACTTGAATAAACTTATGCAGATATGTGATGAGAGAGAGCATGAGTACAAGGAATAAATTGTTAATGTGAAGACACAAATTGAAGAGGCAAGGAGAATAGAAAGGATGATGAGTAGAAAGCTAAAGGAGAAAGAGGTACAATGTGAAAGATTAGAGTCTGAGATCTGTTCAACTAGAAGAGGAGGCTATCTCCATAAAGAACTCAAAAAAATGCAACCATAAAGGATAATGAGGTAGGTTTAATCATAATGAATATATGTGTACATATATTGCACTAATGATAGCGCATAAATAAGAGGGGGGGGATGTAAAAACCCTACCCAATACTTGTATTGTAAATACCATGTACATCAAAAACTTAGGGTGCTAAGTCAAAACATATTAATTAGGCTAATGAGCTGAGAATCACTTTTTGGGGGCAATGCACGCATGTGTATGTTTGTGCATATGTTTTGAGCCGGTGTGTTTATGTGTATATGATTTTATATGCTATGAGTCTAGAGTGCCTAATTTTTGCAAATCTGTTTAACTTATGCATACTAATAAACACATAATAGCTGCAAACCGAATTAGAAAAAAATTGTATCGAGGGGACAAACTCCATAAGAAAATAAAAAAGGCTAATATGAGTTAGAAATAATTAAAAAGGGGGGAACATGAAAATAACCTAAGTCCATAAGTGACTTTATGGGGTGCCAAATTTCAAAAAGAAAATTCATGCACATGAAAGAAGCATGTTTTCCTTGAGAGGCAGTTAGCTATGGGGAATGAGAATGGACAACCAAGGATGGCAGCACGAACTACAGGAGCCCAAAAATTGGAACCATCCCTGACTAGAAGTAATATTCCTTGGAAGTAGTGACACAGTCTGAGGGATTGCAGGTGTAAAGATGGGTGTGCACTCCTTAGGTGTAGGATGATGGGGTATGTCAGCTTCGAGGTTGGAGGCTACCAGCGTATGATGCAAGAGTTTGAAGACTCTGAAGGGTAGCAAGATCTCCTAGATACATAAAGTTGAGACCATTCATGTTAAGAATAATGCACACTAAAGGTGTTGACACAACCCAAGGGATTGCAGGGGAGAAAAGGGTGTGTGATGCTTGGGTGCAGACTAATGGTGGGCGTGAGCCTATAGGTTGGCCATTTTTTCGGTTTGGTACCTTCGTTGGTTGATGGTACTAGACATGTACCTCTATTTGGACAAGTAATTGCCCCATGGTGTTGAGGCCCTATCTCGAGGGTGACCGATTGCTTTCACATAATGAACACCATGGTCTATGACGGGGAGGAACATCAAATTTTGTAGCTAGTTTGACATTGAACATATAAGTTTTTTTGTAACATTCGCTTGGTTATGTTGCAATTTCTTATGAACCCTTTTCTACGTTATGTATTAATTTTAATTTTTGCCTGTAAATTATAATTGTTGTGTGAAAGAAGTAAATTCCATTTAGATGTGTATATCACCATGTTGGGAATATAATGAAAGGGTAGATACAACGTCATAAGGTTTTGTAGTATTGACAGAGAATTATGTTTTGGATGGAGGCTAGAGACATTGTTGGAATTAATGAATATAGAGGAAAATTTGTCCATACCAATTGTTAAAGGGTTATTGGATGTGGTTGCACCAACAAAGGATGGAAATGTCCTAGCGTGGGCTATGAGTGTTACAGTTAAAGTCGACACTGGACAAGGACATTACATGTGTTATTCCTCAACTGGAAGTTAAAATTCCCTATTTGAACCTTCCCTTTCAAAAGAAATCTCCCTATACATTGAAAAATAGTGATGGTACGCAGATCGTGGTGGTGGATAAATAAATATTTAATATTGCATAATACGAAGAAAAACATAATCTACAATATACCTTTAGAATATCGTGGTGCATAAATGAACATAAGAGGTAGGAAAATTGGTCACAGTCAAATATTTGAATACATGTTAAATTCTAAATTAGTCTTTGTAGTTTAAAATTTAAATTGGAATATATTTTTTTTTATAAATATAAGATGTTTAAATATATTAAAATAAAACAATAAAATATTATGTAATTTAAATGTGTTGATTAGAATATATTTTTAAATATTGGGAAAATTTATCATCAAACGAAAAGTAGAAACAACCATAAAATATATTATAGTTGTTAAAGTTTTTTATTATTTTTGTTTAGAATATAAGTTTAAGAAATAATTTAAATAATAAAATTTAAAATTAAATTGTCCACCTGGGGTATAGAGGGTGATGGGGTGTACTTTTAAGTCTGCTTGATGTGGAGCTCACCCATTCGAAATTCCTTGAGCAAAAAGCTAGTAATGTTAAGGGATGGTGTGGCCTAGGGAGTGCAATACCCAGGTGACTTAAATAACATATATTATTGTGAAACAAAAATATAAAGTGATAAAGAATGGCTTCGACTAGTAAATGCACGAAATCTATACTACCGAATTTCAGACATAAAGTCTAGAAAATGCTTTAATACAACATCTATACTACGGAATTGGAATTTGAAACGTAAAGTTTGGAAGATGATTTAAATATTAAATTTCCAATACAAATCAAGTCAAATAAATATTAAAAAAACGATTAGGCAAAAGATTAAATTATTAAATTTCCAATGAAAATCTCATGGGTAAAAAAATGATTATTCAAGAGATTAAATTATTAAATTTCCAATGAAAATCACGTCCGAAGTTTATACGAAATGATGAATCTAAGGGCTGGGTAATTGTTTTTTCCAGCGAAAAAAAATGTTTTTAAAGTGCGTAATTTAAATAGGTTACAATTTCATTATGATTTTGAGAAATGTGAAAATTGTAGCTTCAAACCAGCACTGCCGGGTAAAAATTGAATAACCAAATTCCAACCTGATTTAAATAGGTTACAATTTCATTATGATTTTGAGAATTGTGAAAATTGTAGCTTCAAACCAGCACTGCCGGGTAAAAATTGAATAACCAAATTCCAACCTGGCACAAAACCCTAAAACACTTGGACGATCCTTTTCGGCATCTTTGTTTTCCGGATTTTAACGTTCTTTGATAATCAAAGCTGACCGACGACTAGTTTGTATCCGAAACCCTAAAATACAAAGATGAAACCCTAACATACAAGGCACGTTCATCATTTAAATACCGACTCGTTTCGATTCTCCTGCAATGTGGGTTTCATAAAGTTCATGCTCAGGGCCCAGAAGTTTCTGATTACCCTCTGCAATTTCCTTGGCTTCGCAATGGAGAAACCCAGGTCAGAAATCTTAGCATTCGTTTCTGTGTTACTACTGATGTCCTTAAACTCATGCCATGGACAGAAGATAGCACAATGTGTAGAACAAGACCGTGTTGCCTTATTGGCTTTCAAAGCCGGTATCGTGGAGGATCCGAGCGGAGCTCTTAAATCATGGACGGGAAATGATTGCTGCAAATGGAAGGGCGTGTCCTGCGATAACAATGGCGGTCGGGTGGTGAGCCTCATTCTTGATGGGGATCCCATGGGCGCAGGCAACACTAGCGTTTACATGAGTGGAAGCATATCAGAATCCATCGGGAACCTGTCATACCTTCGCACATTTACCCTTATGAGGTGGAAAAATATAGGTGGAATAATTCCAGCTTCTATTTCTCGCCTTTCAGCCTTGAACCATCTTACTCTGGATAACAACAAACTCACCGGTTCGATTCCTTCTGACATTGGCCAACTGCTCAGTCTACAGTCGCTGTCTCTCACCGGAAACTTGATTGCTGGTCCTATTCCGGAATCCATTGTAAAGCTATGTTGAAATTGTAATTTCAACTGAAACTTCATTTTATTTGCGATGCGATCCATCGCAGATCGCAGATTGCAAATTCAAACTTCTGTGCGTTAAGTCCTCCGGAATGATGCGATGCGATCCGATCGCATATCGTAGATCACATCATATGTGTGTGCCCCAAATTTTGGGTTCCGACCAAATGGGATT